>OU911049.1:15352181-16840514 GCA_918358695.1 Melinaea menophilus ssp. n. AW-2005
CCTGATTCACTGATTCTCTTACATCTTTCTTATGTTCCTTGATTCCCTTACATCTTTTTTCTGTTCCCTGATTCATTCAAATGTTTTTTCTGTTCTTATCTTTATCTTTTTTCTTTTACGTATTGTGTCTGTGTTTATATAGTAACGATAATTAATTTACTAATGTTTTTATCTTAATTTATGAATTAAATAAAATAGAATCAAGTCGTTGCTTTAACTTTGAGTTGATTTATAATCACTGATTCGTTCATGACAATTCATATATTTCAAATTTATTTTCAATAATGAAAATAACAAACAGACATCATTTTACTAATAACTAAAAAACTTATAATATATTTTATATATGTATTTGTCTTTTAGCTCTAGGTATCTGGCGACCCATCCTGGATATGGCGGGGGGCGGAGTCTCCAGCTATCCCAATGGCTCTCTCTCCCTGGAGGTGGTGTCTCTGTCTGATGAAGGAGAATACGCGTGTCACGTGGACAATGGGGTGGGAGATGCTCTCAATAAGAATCTGTGGATTAATGTCAATAGTAAGTAACAAAATATTGATCATATCAAAGTAGGTACGCTTAAAAATAAAAAGGTTAAGGAATTTTTTCTCAATTCAGAATAAAATAATATTAAAATAAAATTATTCGTATAAAGAAACGGCAAAATAAAGCCTGTTATATATTATATGATATTTTTAGGCGATATTTAAGACAACAATTAAACGTATGTGTCTTACTTAACAAATATACATAAAATAATATATATATGTGTATATACTTATTTATGGAAACATAAATTAAATTTAACAGCATATATTATTTACTCCTTCATAACATTACCAATAATCAGATGTTTCTAGAGCCGGTGCACTTTGAGTCCCCGGGAATGAACCTAACTACCAAGATAGGTTTACCGATAACTCTGACCTGCACGCCCTTGGGAGACACGCCCATACGTGTTAAGTGGAGCGTCGACGGTAAACCTCTGGAGATTAGTGCTTCGAGGTAAGATAGACAGATAAAATACTCTTTTCGTTTTAAATTTCTAACACCCGTTTGATACAAAAGTGATCGCTGTTTTTGATTCAAAGTGGAGAATATCCATAAAAAATCAGGTAAATTCGCATATTATAATTCAAAAACCAAAAACCAAATTTGTAGACAATCGTCAACAAAATACATAAAAAAATATAATATTTACATTGTGATAGGTTTCTGATAGGTTATTTAAAAACAATGCCACCTATAGGATTTATTAAGCACTAACTGCATGAATGAAGGCTTTGAATAGAATTAACAAAGAGTATGTTCTGTAGTTCTCACTTAAATATACAGATGGCAGCATTGTTAAAGACTTTAATGCACATGAATCAATGTAATTATTAGGATATTGTTAGTTTTATAATTATAAACATTATATACAGTTAATTAAATGTTCCAACAAATACATTAAATATTAATAATATTTTAGAACAACAATATCAGAAACTCCAACTCCCTCCGGCATGAAGAGTGCAATAAATATAAATTACGTGGAAGGCAGAGACCGCGGGAAATACGAATGTAGAGCAAGCAACCCCTACGGAGTTGATAGTTTTAATATTTATTTGAATATACTGGGTGAGTTTTTATACTTGGAACTAACTTTTAATTATATACATATAAGTTTACAGATTGACAAAAAATCATCAAAAAATAAAATCAAGAGATATTGATAATTTGTAGTCATATTTTTGATAAAATTAATTATTAATGTAACTTAAACTGCAGAGCCGCCCAGCCCCCCCTTGGACCTCCAAGTGGAGTCGGTAACGAGTTCAACGGTGAAGTTGTCCTTCAGGGACGTCCCGCCCCACGTGCAGTACTACACGGTACAATATACCTCTAACCAGTACAGCTTGTGGGATGCTGCGAAAACTATTAATATTACCAGGTACAGACCGCATATATTACGAGTAAGAAAATGTTGGACAATATTTTTTATCTCATCTTTTAAACGTTATAGGTCAATGTGTAGTTTACATTTAATCTATAATATTTCCTGAGTTAAGATTGATCAATAAAATAATAAAGGCATCAATAGTATTTACTTTTCAATTTGTAACATTTTACATTGTATTTGTACCTGACGTTGAATATAAGGTTGAAATCTATTAATCACTCTGGGTTCTCCTATGAAAAATATAAAAACACGTCAGTAATCGTACTATACCTAAGGACTTAAAATACTGACAGGCAATTTTAAAAATTATTCTCGATATAAGTCTGATTAATGTTCTAATTTGTTCCTTTTATAAATTTTAAAATGTAAGTAATAGTAAAAAAAAGGAAAACAAATGTTTCACAGACGTCATCCGGATGTCCGCCAGACTATATCCCTGGTGTCGCTGCAGCCGGCGAGGGAATACCGCGCCAGAGCGGCCGCCGGTAACCAAGCAGCGCTCAGCGAATACACGCCGCCAGTGCACTTCACCACGCTGCAGGAAGGTACACAACATACACATAAAAATACACTCAACTATACACACAAACGTAAACCAGGCAGCTTTTAGCGAAACACGCCGCTAGTATACTTTAGCACGCTGCAGGAAGGTACACACACACACACATATACACATAAACATACACACAAATTTAAACTTGGCAGCGCTAGGCGAATCCACGCCGCAAAACCATGTAATTAAAATAAGTTATCCTTACATAAAACTATATTTCATAGACTGACTATATCTGGAATGACGAGCGAGCGCCGGTGACGAGCGGACGTGCTCTTAACTTAAATTTTAAATGTACCCGCATTATATTTTACTAATAATTAATTATAAAAGTTGGTTAAATCAATCTTTTGTGTAATAATTAATATGATAATATTGTATATGTGTGATGTGGTATAAGTTTGTGTTTGTGCTCCCGTGAATTCTCCTGAACTGACCATGACATTGAAGAGTCAAATGCCGGTGCTAATTAAAAAGGTCAAATCAAATACAGTCTGATTGCCCAGACATGATGTATGTCTGTGCAAAAATCCACAGAGATTTAACTATCTCTCCAGTCTTGTAAAACATATGAAATACAGAAAAATATACTGCATGGGATACAGAAGAAGAAAG
The DNA here is from genome assembly GCA_918358695.1 of Melinaea menophilus ssp. n. AW-2005. Classification (NCBI taxonomy): domain Eukaryota; kingdom Metazoa; phylum Arthropoda; class Insecta; order Lepidoptera; family Nymphalidae; genus Melinaea; species Melinaea menophilus. The sequence continues at coordinate 15,355,289 of OU911049.1, forward strand.
AACAAGAAAAAGAGTTAATTGCAATAAGTCTGGTCGCCAGCTGCACTCAAAAATCAATTCCATCACAAATGGAAATCAAAAAACAAGTGTGTCTGTCAAGTGGAAAACAAAAACAAGAAAAAAAGGCATTTCAAAACTAAAAGCAAAGTGTAAAATAACAAAGAGAATTTAGGTTAAGTGTGGTGACCGGTATGTGAAATAATAACGAACATTTTATATAATAATATGTTCTATAGTTTCAGTTATTACAATTTCAATTTAAATTTTATATATATATTAGAATTTGTTTCAATTGAAAGATTATTTTAATAATTTATTTTGTATAATAGTAAAAATGAGATGTAGTTTAATAAAATTGTAGAATAATAATGAGGTGTAAATAAGTTTCAAATATAATATTTTTAAATGTATGTTTTACAATAATTTGTTGTTTATTTTTTTTTTTTTTTTTTTTTTTATTTGTTTGAATCAATTTAACGTTGAATGCACAATTTAAATATATTGAAGATAATAATTTCTATATAATATTATCGAGCGAATTATTAGCATATTTTTACCTTTTGTTTTAAAGGTTGCATCCATTCATTGTGGTGAAGTACAATAGTTGTTATTTTTAATTTTATAATAATTTTTATATTCGTTATTTTGAATTTAAATTTAAATTTATATTGCAATGTATATTATATTAAGTATTTCACCAATATTGTTTGCTAGTTGTCGGTCCCAGATGAATTTATATAATTTTTGTATTTAAATATTGTATTTATTATTGTCTGGTGAAGTACAATAGTTGTTAACTTTTAATTTTATAATAATTTTTATATTCGTTATTTTGAACTTAAATTTATATTGCAATGTATATTATATTAAGTATTTCACCAATAATTGTTTGCTATTTTTCGGTGCCAGATGAGTTTATATAGTTTTTGTATTTATTATTGTATGTTTAAATAAAAATGTGTATATGTAATATTTAATATGAACAAATGCGGCGTTGGGGACCGCCAACCAACACGCCATGTTCCGAACGGCGGGAGGTGGAGGACGGATTTACAAATAGCTACGTGGAATGTAAGAGGAGGAATGGAACAGAAGATGAATGTATTATTAGATGTGATGGATGACAAAGATCTGGATGTTATTTGTGTGTCTGAGACCAAGCGAAAAGGCAATGGTACGACCGATTTGCCTGGTAACCGGGTCGCTTTCTGGGTTGGGGTTCCAGAGGGTGGGCGAGGTTGTCAAGGTGTAGGCGTATTGTTGTCTTCTCGAATGGTTAATGCTATGGTAGAATACAAGGCGATCAATCCGAGGCTTCTTTGGGTTCGCTTTAAGCTGGGGATAACAAGAGTATTCTTGTTAGCCGTGTATGCTCCAGTATTCTCAGCTCAAATAAGCGAGCTCGAGGAGTTTTGGGAGAGTGTCAGGTATGTTCTAAGTAGTGTCAGAAGTAATGAAAAGTTGATAGTATGTGGGGATGTTAATGGATGGGTTGGAACCGCGCGAAGTGGTTACGAAAGCGTGCTAGGTAAGTACGATGATAAGAGAGTAAATAAGGCTGGAAAGCTTATTTTGGAATTATGTAAAGAGAGAAATTTGTTGGTGGCAAACACGATATTTGATCATAAACAAATTCACATGTACACATGGGAGCGAGCGGAAGAAAGAAGTATGATTGATTTATTCCTGGTGGATCAGCGAATTCGAAGCCAAGTTATGGACACGCGAGTGTTTAGGGGTGCTGATCTGGGAACAGACCATTATGTAGTCGTTGCTAGAATAAGAGGTCTGTTTGCAGGTTGGCGCAACCGCACGACGTGTCCAAGCTTGGAGTCGAATTTATCGCATAAGAAGCTGGAAGCTTCAAGATCCACCGATCAGAGAGGAATATCAAGAAAGGGTTTCCAAGAAGCTTGAAAGCTGTGACTCTGGAAATGAAAGTACTGAAGTATGCTGGCAGAACCTTAGGAATGGTATGGTGAAAGTAGCGACAGAGGTATGTGGTAAAAGGAAAAGAGGTTTTAGTAAAAAGCGAGATGAATGATAGGATGATGAAGTGAAAGACGCTGTAGAGTTAAAGAAGAAAGCATGGCTGGATTATAAAGCCTCGGGTAAGGATAAAAGTTTGAGAGAGATAAGAAAAAGAGAGTACAAGCTGCAAAAGCACAAAATGAAAGCACTTATAAAGATGAAGCGTGAAAATTCTGAGAGAGAAAGAGATGAAAGGTTGACGAACAATTTCCGGGAATACACGAAGCTTTTCTGGCGAGAAGTTAGTAATTCCCGGGGTTGTTCGATAACCTGTAGAATGAAAGGGGTGCTTTCGAAGAACGGTGAAGTTTTAACCGAGCAAGTACACGTTTTGCAGCAGTGGGCGGAATTCTACAAGGAGCCGTATGAATGTGAGGACGCCTCGGCCTTGAGTAAATCAGTTTGGAAGAAGTGGAGAGTGCGATTCGAAGTCTGAAATGTGGTAAGGCTGCGGGAGCAGATGATGTTACTGCCGAGATGATCAAATATGGTGGGCCACGCGTCTGGGACTTTTTCTAGTTTTTGTGCAATTTATGCTGGAAATCAGGAGAGGTCCCAGACGATTGGCGAGGTGCAGTCATCGTGCCTTTGTATAAAGGCAAAGGTTCACAGATAGACTGTGCAAGCTATAGGGCTATCAGTTTGATTAGCTTGGGCGGTAAAGTTTATGCTAAAATATTAGCGAGAAGAATGCAAGAGAGATCTGAAAGGCTGTTGTGGGAGGCCCAAGGAGGTTTTAGACCTGGAAGAGGGTGTATAGATCAGATCTTTTCCCTCCGCATGATCACGGAAAAGTTTTTGGCCCTAAACCAAAAGGTTTTCTGTGCTCTTGTGGATTTGGAAAAGGCGTTTGACAGGGTTGTGAGAAAGAAGTTATGGGAGATACTGCCCCGATACAATGTGAACGGACCCTTGCTACAGGCTGTAAAGTCTCTTTACAGAGATCACTCAGCCTGTGTGCGAGTAGGAGCTGACATGTCGCCCTGGTTTGACATCCAATCGAGTGTTAAGCAAGGTTGCGCTATGTCAGCTTGGTTGTTCCATTTGTATTTGGATAGTTGTCTCCAAGGAGTGAAAGATAGTGACATGGGAGTGAAAGTAGGTGACCTTAAAGTCAACTGCTTGCTATACGCAGATGATGCAGTGCTCATTGCATCATCAAAATGCGATCTGCAGGCATTGGTCACCACTCTGAAAGATGGGTGTGAAAATAATGGTCTAAACCTGAATGTAGATAAGACGAAGGTTCTGATATTTGATAGAAATGAAGAAAGAACAGAATGTAAGATCAACGTGAATGGTAAGATAATAGAACAAATGAATGAAGTGTTATATTTGGGAAGTATGTTTAGCAGGGACGGCAGATACGAAATGGATGTGGAAAGGCGTATTGCTGCCGGTAACAGAGTCAATGGTGCTCTGGCTGCATTGTTGAGATGGCAAAACGTCAGCATAGCTGCACGTTTGTCTATACACAATGCTGTTTTGCTACCGACGCTTTTATACGGTAGCCAAACGTGGGTAACACAGAAGAAGAATGTAAGAAAGATGAATGCTGTGGAGATGCGAACTCTTCGCAGAATATGCAGAGTCAGTCTAGCTGACCGAATCCGCAATGAAGAGATCCACAGAATGGCAGGTACTTGTGAAGATGTTACAGTGAGAATGAAGAAGAACGTGCTCAGGTGGTTTGGGCACGTCGAACGAATGAGTGATGAAAGAATGGTAAAAAAGATTTATACAGGCAAAGTGAGTGGTAAGAGAGACAGGGGCAGGCCTCGAGTGACCTTCGAAAAAACAGTATCTATGATACTGGAGGAAGGTCACGTAAAAAGTAGGAGGACCCCCCGGAGGGCATGTATGAAGAGGTTGATGTCTGTGGCCGAGGCGAAAGAGGTATGCAGTGACCGTTGCGTTTGGCGCTCCGTCGTCTCTGGCTACCCCGCAAGGGACATGGCGTGAAGCTAAACTAAAGTATATCTTCTATTTTTAGTAAACCAAAAGGAAATAACTATAATGAATTTATTGTTTTCATAATTTTCAATACTTTATAGTTAAAAACATTTAATTTCATCGATTTTATATACATTTTTAATCAAATCCTCGCGGTAGTGTTCATTAATATCAATGAAAAAAAACAGAAAATTTTTTTGGTTATTCCCATTTTATCACAAATATCAAATCAATAATGTTAAATTTCCAGCTCCCTCATCAATTCCCCTCAGCATCCAAGTAGAACAAACAGACAATCCGGGAGAGTTGGCGATATCCTGGATCCAGCCGGCCCGGGAGACTCACAATGGAGCACTGCAGGGGTACATGGTGAAGGCTGTGCCCAGGATTGGTGGGGACGGTGGTGAATATTGTTTGACTTTACTTAATTTTGGTGAAAATTTTCCAATATGCTAAGCATTTTAAAATGCCTTTTTGCAAAATTTCTACTCAGAAGAAGATATTGTGTTTTTACCGAACTAATGAATGCGTAATTTTAAAAATGAAAGTTTTTCTTGTTTTGCTAAGCCGCTCATTTTATAATGTGTTTTTTTTTTTTCGAAGTAATGACTGAGTTATTTTTGCTATGAAAGTCTTTTTTGTAGTGTCTTTTTTGTTTCTTGTTATCGTTACTTTCTAGGTGATTTAAAAATATTAAAAAGCACTTCTCTTTCAACAAACGATTTGATATTATTACAACCTTTTTTATATTCGATTAATAACTAAGTATTGTATTATATATTTATATTAATATTATTTTTAGGTAACAATGATTCTCAAACGAAACTAGTAAAAGTAATGGCACGAAAGGGAAAGCAAGAAACTATACTAAGCGGTCTTCTGAAGAACACCAGGTACGGGCATACCTCAGGGTCATGTTTAGACCTCGGTTGTTTAACGGATACATTGGTGGTTATTTCATTAAGAAGTCATATACAAAATATAAAGAGTTATTAAAGTAGATATTTTTTGCGATTTATTTAATATTTTTAATGGGAGTCGAATTTATTGATATAACTAATTATATTATTACATTTATACATTTTAATTGTTTTCATTATTATTTATTTTGTATATTTTCCATTTTCCGTTTTTTGTGTGTTTCTTGTGTTCTTATTTCTGTGTAATTATAATATGTACACTGAAAATAATTATTAAATATTATTATTTAATTGTTTTCAGATATGCGATTTCTATAAATGCATTTAATGCTGCGGGGAATGGTCCATTCTCAATACCAGTGTATCAGACTACCAGAGAAGGAGGTAAGTGATAATAGATAGAGGATAAACATATAAATGAATATATGAAAATTCTTATAACCGACGAATATCCAAAGCAAGAGTTAATAATTGTTAAAGAAATTAATTTATTGGTTATTTCATTTCCCAGCAGAACAAATCATGCATATTTGTAAAGATATCTAGTTTGATAATGCTATGCACTAATCAGAAATAACGCAATTAGAATATAAAAAAATTGCTGTAATTAATCAGAATACTGTTCATTATAGTAGCGTAAATATAATAAGAAAAAGACTCCAACAGACATTACCTTTAAATTTTATCCCCCCCCCCTTTTCCCTTCAGCACCCGAGGAGTCCCCCGAGGGTGTGGAGTGTGTGGGTGCGTCGTCCAGCTCCCTTCGTGCTGCTTGGCGCGCTGTGCTGCACCCGCTGCTGGGGTACGTGCTGCTGTACAGCACTGAAGGTAAAGAGAGTTAGGTTTTTATTTGACTTTTGTCCAAGATAAAGGAATTTTTAATTATTCCCTTTTTGTGCGTCTTAAAAATAAAAACGTTATTTTTCGCTAGTATTTTTTTTATTAATTTATTTTTCTGTAGTTTAGTTAATAGTCTTCACAAATATTAGATTGACTGTTTTGCGTGGTAAAAGCGTTATTATTCGTTGGTATAAATATACATATTTTTTATTTTATTATCGTTTGATATAATGTAATATTAATGATGATCAAAATTAAGTGTTAAAATGACAAAAAGTAATACTAGAAATTGATATTTTAGTCTTAAATTGTTGCGTTTGTTTTCTAATGAAACATAATATAATTATCTTACTACTATTTCAATAATTCCTACCATATTAATGTGTTTAATGTTGTAATACATTACATTACAGATGGTCCCTGGTTAAACATATCAACTCCGCATTCAGAATTGTACATTCAAGGTCTTCTGAAATATACCAATTATACCATCAAAGTGGCGGCCTTCTCGAGCTATGGGGTCGGACCTTACTCGTACGGGGTCGTGTGTACTACACTGCAGGATGGTAGGTTTACAACCGGGTTCACACGTATTTCATTATTAAGACTCAATTTTATTATAATAGTAATATCATATTTTTTAATTTCATATATAAAATGTTTATTGTCTTTATATTTGAAAAATTATACATCTAATGAAGAATCTTAAAATATTCCTGAGATTATTCTAAATAGTAACCAAATTATTGTTGGTTACTTATTCATTAATCATAAGTTTTCTATTTTATTATTGTGTTGCTTCTGTGTAATATTAATTACCGGCATTACACCTGGAAATTTCAAGTAATATTATTGTTATGTTTATATCAATTGCAGTGCCAGGTCCTCCCGCAGCCATCAAAGCCCTGGTGTCGTCTCCGACGTCACTGCTCGTGAGCTGGAAGAGGCCGGACCATCCCAACGGAATTATCACTCACTACACCGTTTACGTCAAACCGGTCACTAGGTTAGATAACATTATTTTTAAAATATTCTTTTAAGACGTTTATTACACTTCTACAAATGTTTGCTTGTGAAACAAATATTTCATATTGTTTTATGTATATAAAATAGGCAAAAGTATTCTATTATTTTATACTAAACTAACAAAAAATTTAAAATTTTGAGCAAAAGCGATAATGTAAACACGTTAAAGTTAATAAAAATTCGATTATTTTTTTATTTTATTTTTTCACATTCTTTTTATGTTTCGAGTGTAGCGTTCTTTATTTCCTTTGTGGTAAAAAGAGAAACAAATAAGCATATAAAAAAAAAATACATGGTTCTAAGTGGTGCCATGGATGAATATCCAAATGCAAACAACTAAAAAAATTTTAATTATCTTCAATTATTCATAATAAGAAACATTCAATTACTACTTCATGATGGTCCTCTTTGAGAAACAATTGTTCTTCTGTTACTTAGGTTCAATACTCTACTACCAAAATATTATATAATATGAATAATAAGAAGTTAGGAATCTTAATCGTTCGTTTAATTGTCTTAATTATATTACTTGTATTTTTTACTATATTTTATATTTTTTTATGTAATTCCAGTACTAACGCCCCTCAAAGCTACAGAGTGGACCCGACCCAGGAGTCGAACTTGTCACAGCTGACATTCCCTGTAACGGGTCTAACCACTGGACTGCAGTACGAAGTGTTCGTGCGCGCGCACACAGCGGCGGGGGAGGGAGGCGCCTCCAGCAGAGTACACGTAGAAGTTACTTCTAGAGGTTGGTACTATATAAAATAAGTAAACAATATTTAAGGTAAATGAAAATATTGATAAGAAAACATGATATATTTTTAAGTACTAAATGCTTTTTTGAAAGTCAAACTGGCCAGCTTTTCAACTTTCCTGTGTCCAGTGGTGGCAGGCGTGTCATCGCTGTCAGGGTGGGTCTCGTCGGGCGTAGGCCGCTCGGTCCTGCTGGTGTGCGCGTGCTCGGGCTCCCCGCCGCCCCGCACTGTGTGGTACCACAACCACAACATCATCACGCACCACCCGCGTTTCACACGGAACCATGATGATAGCCTACTCATTAATAGTTGGTATATTTTCTTAAAATTTAAAGTCATCTGCAGGGTTTTTTGATTGTACACATGAAATGAAAAATATAAAAGTTACAAAGAAAAAGACATTGGGAAAATACAATAGGAGGTCTTATCGCTAAAAGATATAATTCTATTCATCGAATACATATCCTATTTTATAAAATTGAAGAAATTATATTTATAAATTTATAATTGTATATATATTTACACCACAGATATAGATCAATCATTGAGTGGTAATTACACTTGTTTGGCAAAAAACTTATACGGTTCGGATTCAGTGTCGTATGAAGTAACAGTGCTACCGACCCCGGACCCGCCCGCGATGAGAGTCACCTCGCACAAAAATTCCTTACACTTACAATGGGATCAACCGAAGAAGATTGCGGGAAAGAATCAGAAAATTTGTAAGTTCAGAATTATTTAAATTTTTATTGATTTTTTAATGATTTTTACAACTTTCAGCATATGACCTAACATGGAAAGAGGCCAACGGTATCTGGCAGGATGCCTGGTCAAAAGTGGCAACTATCCAGGGGGTCCAAGATTACACTTTGGAGGGTCTTAAATGTGGGACGAAATATTCTTTGAGAATGACCGCCTCTAATAGTGTCGGTTCATCTCAACCGTCATATGTGGATGCTTCTACTTTGGGTGGAGGTAAGATTTGTATGAATTCATATTTCTAAAAAATAAGTATTTATTAAAATTTAATTTTATTATAGTACCAATATCACCAACAACGACAGAATGGTTTTGGAGCAATGCAAGCCATATATACATACAACTGAGCGGGTGGGATGACAATGGCTGCGAGATTACGAAGTGGGAGGTTGATTATCGGGAATATGGAGGGAAAGTATGGAGGAGGGCCGAGAACAAACTGGTAATAATTATATTAATGTTTCTATTATTACATATTGTGTGTATAAATAAATATATTAAGTTTACAAGCAGATAAATTATCTTATGGCATACATACATTTGTTGTCTATGGCAATCTCTAAATTTCGTCCTTCTTTTCCTAACTTCATTTCGTCCTGATAATGAAGCTAAAAAGTGTAAGGCTCCAATTAACATTGGAGTTTGATTTGATAGGGCGTCGTGGACGGCCATCACTTTACAGGACAACAAGAAGTATAACTAAGACATTTACTTAGTGTAGTTCAGATAGGCAATAAATGACTTCCGTAAATGATGATAAATTGATAATTCATTTTGGACAATGAGCTTACCTTTAATAGATGTAAGATACATCTATACTAAAGCTGTTAAAAGATCAAATAATACAGTTGACGGTCACTGAGCAAATGTCTTGATTATAAAGCCAAAGAAGAAACTCAAGGGGTTGCAAAATAAAATGCTTTTTGGCAGAGACAAACTAAATCTGGTCTTCTTTTGTATATCCTACGTCCATGTTAAGAGACTGGGAGAATCTTAGTCCCTTAAAGTTGCCAAATCGTATCCTCTTAATGAGAGAAAATCAGTGTAAATACACGGCAAAAAGACATTGTTATAAAGACTGATGTTTATCAGTCATAGGCCTAAGGAAGGAGGAGGGGGTATTAAGGAATCGTAATTTCTGTCCAGTCGTAAAATAACTCTGGAAAACTTAAAACAACTCCTATTAGACTATGAATCATGGCGTAACATTCAAGATGGACAGACGAAGTAAAAAGGATGGATGTCAAAGGCAATTAAAAGGATTGATAAAATATGGCACATAAGTGACAAAAAGAATTTTAAATAAAAATATCTCACAGTAAAACTTTAATATAGAAAAATATTAAACATAAATCCATTAAATAAGAATAGAAATAGGAACAACGACATGAAAACAAGTCAATAATGTAAATGTTTTTGCAAAACAGCACATTAACTTATTATTAATCTAATGTAGCGTCTTATATACATATATATTAAAACAATATAAATAAACAGTCTTTACTAAAATACGAAAGATACAAAGATATTAAAAGAAAATTCTTGTCAGCCTCCAGACCCTTGGAGTCCTTACTCATCCCCCGGCACGTTCGCGTTGTCTCCGCTACCAGCGGCGCGTTGGTTGCAACTAAGAGTACGAGCCGAGAACAGTGCGGGACCCACCAGCGCGGACTACATGTACGCAACGACCACGGAGACTGGAGGTAACTGCACACACACATACACATACACGCATATACATGCAAAACACTAAAAGTAGATTTACAGACCAGCCCATACCCATTCACACAACCATACAAATAAAAAACACCATATCATAAAATTTGATAATGGCTATTGACATAATTATTTTTTATCCTTTTTTAAATTTATGTTACTTTTATTAAATTTAACTTTGAAATGAAATTATAAACGAATAGGAAAAAAATTGTGTGTGCAATTTACACACTACAGAAGAGACTCTTGTGAAAAGTAGCCTACTAAAAGTAGAGAGAATGAGATGGATACAGAGTACACAATGCTGTATATATTATGTTATAAAACTCACCTCTATTGATAATTACACAAAAGTATCAATGCCATCTATCGTAACTGCAATATATGCCTCTAATAACAATATTGTTTCAAGATTGAACAAAAGATGGCACCACAACAGCAGTGCCCAAAATATCTTCTAGCTCATTCTCATCTTCTATAACATCTCTAAAGAAGTTTCACTTAAATGTAATAACCTTTATATTTTTCAGAATCAATAGGACCCCCGTCGGAGTACTTGGATTTCAATATGCTGGTTATCATCTGCAGCTCAATTCTACTGTTCATTTGTGTCCTGGCGTGTCTCTACATACTTATCAAGAGACACAAGTTAGTACAATGTGTTCCTTAATTATATGTTTCGTATTAAATGAATTGCTAAATATTATTATTGTTATTGGAGTATTTATTAATCTATACATAAATATAAAAATTTAAGTGACTGTAATTCCATATTAACAGCTTTTTACTAAATGCATATGAAAGTGTATACGGTACTTACATAGTGTATATATTTTTAAAATTTTGTCTGTTTGTTCCGGCTAATCTCTGGATTGACTAGACCGGGTTAAATATGTCCAATGGTGGGTCGCTGATATTACAAGGCGTAACTTAGGCTACTTTAAAAAACAACGAAGTCGTAGACACAACTAATATATAATATATACTTTTTCAGTCATCAAAGGCTCACGGAGTACAGGAATTCCTTAACCGGTGAATGCAAGTCTGAGAGAAGCAACGTAACTGTGAACACTCCTCAGAGTGCACCGACTGAAGTAAACAACAGAGTGTACAGCACGCCCGTGCACTTGACCGATAACAAACACGGTGAGACTATTTTATATACATTCTATTAAAAAAAAATACTTTATATTGTATAGTATTCAAATAAATGTATTTTAGGACATGCCTAATTTTAAATTGACAGTAGTTATAGTTTATATTAACACTATAAGAAAATATAACATACTATTAGGTCTAACTTTGCTCCCGCCGTTTTTTTTTTAATTTTAAAAATTATATAGAAAAAATGGCATCTTATTTATGTTTCAAAGTATTGTCCGTCACTTTTCACTACTTTGGCCCATCTTTCAGGCAACAAACGAATCCCGCGTCGGAAAAATTTTTCATCCTTTGATAAGATCCAAGAATCGATCCATTCTTTCACTTTTTCAAAAGAATCGAAGCTCTGGCCCGCCAGGCCGTGTGCCATCGACCTAAATAAATGGTAATCAGATGGAGCAACATCTGGAGAGTATGGCGGGTGAGGTAGAATTTCCCATTTCAGTGTTTTGAGGTACATCTTGACTACTTTCGCCACGTGAGGTCGAGCATTGTCCTGTTGCAAAATTACTTTTTCGTGTCTATCAGCGTATTGCGGCCGTTTTGCTTTTAATGCCCGACTCAAACGCATTAATTGCGTTTGATAAAGTGCACCAGTAATTTTTTCAGAAGGTTTTAGCAGCTCATAATAAATTACGCCAAACTGATCCCACCAAATACACAACATGACCTTGGATCCGGGAATATTTTGTCGAGGTGTCGTCGTAGGAGTGTGGCCGGGCAATCCCCATGATGTGCGTCGCTTAGGGTTGTCGTAGTGCACCCATTTTTCGACCCCAGTAACAATACGATGAAGAAATCCTTTTCGTTTTTGTCTTTCAAGCAGCTATTCACAAGCAAATAAACATCGCTCAACATCTCTTGGTTTCAACTGATACGGTACCCAGTATCCTTGTTTCTGTATCATCCCCAGCTGTTCCAGGCGTTTTGATACTGCTTGATGAGTTACTCCCAATGATTTTCCTAGCTGTTCTTGAGTTTGGCAGGAGTCTTCATTAAGTATAGCTTCCAGTTCATCATCTTCTAAAGTTTTTTCTCAGCCACCGCTATGCCGATCTTCAACAACAAAATCACCGCTTTTAAAGCGCTGGAATCACTCGCGACACGTTCTTTCACTAATAGTATCATCACCATAAGTAGTTGAAATAAACCGATGAGCCTCAGCCGCCGATTTTTTCATGTTGAAATGAAAAAGTAAAATCTCCCGCAAATAACGTGAATCGGTGAATTAAGTGTAACTATATGACGCAAACAAAAATTAACTAATATCGATGTAAGGTTATATTTATAGATATCAAAACTGATGGAAAACAACTGTGATTTATTGATTTGACCTATAACTGGCTACTAGCGCCATCTTTTGGAAAACGGCGGGAGCAAAGTTGTAGACCTAATATTATTAACTATTTATATTTAACATAAATTGTATTTCAATACGTTTTGAAGAAGTTAACAAAACAATTGATGCCAGGTTATCCTTTAAATTGTTTCAAAACTTTCACGTTATAATTTAATCGCCTTAAGTCTTTTTCTATAACAAGAATTTATAATGTATCTCAATAAAGTTTAATGAATAGATATATAGATATATCTCTATATTAAGTAAATATCTATCTGTATCTCCAGAGCTGTATGAGATAAGTCCGTACGCGCAGTTCGCGCTCGGGTTCCGCACGTTCGGCCACGTCGACAACAACGCCGCGCCACGCGCCAGGAGACACGACAGCGGTGAGTACGCAGAGAGGGGGGAGAAGACAATAAAAAGGGGGGCGGTGTTTAACTATCTCATACTGACTAAAATATATAATCTAACTATAATTAACAATGGAAACCTATTACAGGAACAAAGGCTCTTTCTTCCTATTCCTCTATATTCGAAACCCTTCCAATTTTTAAATGTCCTCCCAAATCCCACCCCTTGATAATATTTAAAATATCATATAAATATAGTTTTTATAATAAAGAAAATCTTATCTTTAATAATTATGCTTCAGAAACGAGTTTTCAAATGCGATCAGAGTCAGAGGAAAGTGATTGCGTTTCGAGAACAACCACATTGAAAAGTGCTCCAAGAAGTACGTACTACCAAAAGATGTATAATTAATGGAACTTATATTAATAATATTATAAACATTGAACTTTATATATTTTTTAATTACATATTTATTTATTTAGTTTATTTTATAGCGATAAAATAATTATGTTATATTTATTATTCAGTACAGTATATTATATTATTATTTTAGTGTAGTATAGTATATTTCATTTATAAGTGTTTTTCTTTCATTCCTTTTTTTTTTGTTTACTTGTTACCCTCATTGTTTTTATTTTTTCTGTTAATATTGTTGGTTGACTGGTAGATAATGCCTTGAAAGCATTAAGTCCGCCAATTGTACAATTTTTTTGTGCAATGAAGTTTTAATAAATAAATAAAATTTATGAATAATGTAATATTGTGGTTTCAGAAGCGTGCCGAGCGCCACACCATAGGTAGCTGACAAATTGAATAACATAATATATAATATAATAATTGTATGGTTGTGTTCAATTATTTATTTATATAAGTATCCTTTAATAAAATAATAAATTTGAGTGTTAATAGTTTTTCAATTATATCATCTATGTACACTTTTGGCTTAAGTAATGTTCTTAACATATATAATATTACATTTATTATATATAGTTGTGTTTATTTATTCTGAGCACATTTAAAGTTTAACACATTCACTGTTTTAAACTCAAAACAAAAACAACACTACGAAATGCAGAGGACGCACGGGTCCGAGTTGGAGGCGCTGCTTCTACAGCCCTGCCCCACTCGGATCCGAGTGATGAGCGGTGAATTTGTTAAAATGTTACAGTTATGTTAAAATTCATATTTCAACTCTATCACTGCCTTTTTTTAATAATGTTTATAAAATTGTACTAAATGATACTCTTGTAAGCCATATTTTGGATAAATTTAATGTATTTAATAATTATTGTTAAATATAAACCATTATTATGTTGCAACTAATTCACTAATAATATTAAATTCAATAAAATTTTATATTTAATTTGTAATGTAAGTATTATATTTTTTTGCACATTTTTTATTAAAACTTCACAAAATGTGCCAAATGCTGCCATATTAAAAAAAACATTTTAGTACAATAAGATATTTTATATTTTATTTATTTTGTAAATAAACTTAGTTTTGATAGGACAATGTTCTTTATTAAATTTTAATTAAAGAAAAACTAAAACAATCAGTAAATAAAGAATGGAACAGTAAATAATGTGAAGATTAGATCATTATCTTCTATTAGTGTTAGTAAGTAATAATATTTGTTACGAGGCTGTAGGCTTCTATCTTTAATATATTCGATTCATAGAATGTAGAAAAATTAAAAAGTTATCTTCAAAAGACTGATTGTTTAATGTTCATTTGATAACTCGTACTTGTAAAGTTTCCAAATATAAATGTTAGAACATTCTTTGTGTTTTTTTTATCCACAAAATATCTGCAGTAATATGAAAGGAAAGAGTATAGTAGTAGTTATTTGGGCTGGCTCGACCCGGGGAGGACCACTCCTTCTCATGGAAGACCGACGTGTATGTAGTAACCAAATTCTCATAAACTTTTATTTATACTTGACATTTTCAATATTTGATTTTTATTATTTTAGTTAGATTGGACTCTTTAGTCCAACAAAAAAATGAACTCTTTTTTTTATTACATTTATACAAAATTATTTATGAGTAAGTCAGTATATTCCATATTGCACTGTGATGTTTGTATCAATTTATCCATTTTGAGCTTATGCTCGCTATACTTTGTGTGGTCTCATACCTATTTGTAATAGTTCTTAATGAAGTCTGCAGACCGGCTGTGTGTTTCGAATAATTGTGTGTCACTTTCATATCTCCTATTTGTATTTTCTAATTCTATTTAAAACAAATGTATTTCTAACAGAATATTCTTATTATTAACAGACTTCGTAAAAGATATATTTATTTTTTGTCATCTTTTGGATTTTCTTTATATGTTTATTAATTTTTATGTATCTTTTTAGTTTGTTTTGCTACAACTGACCAACGTCTGTAGGTAATGTGTCATTAGTTAAATCTACTGTGACTCAAGTGCAACTCAAAATCCTTGTGTTTTGAGTTGCAGCAGTAACCAACTGAGGAGCAACTAACTAGACTAACATTCAACGTCCGGCTCACGCAAGACCTGTGATCCGTCGCGTTTGACACTACAGTTAGCGGATCGGGATGGAATGCAATCCTTTTTTGCACCCTACCCATGGGGGCCGATTTGTTTCCCTTCAAATGATCCCATGCGCTGGAGCTGTAGCTGATGTGATACTACAAAGCATGGAACTATTTATACCAAGCTCTATGGTACCACTTGATGGCAGATCACGGCCTTGGTTTGATGCGTCTGTCCGATATGCCTGATACGTTTGCGTATCAAGCTTGGGCTAATGCGTTATTAGGGATCTCAACTCTAGAGTTCTGAAGGGGAAATATAACCGTGTCCCCAGGGGCTTCAAACGGCAAATCGCTAGAGCAAAGTTCAAGCATGTAGTCAAAATTGGGAATGAGCTAGCAAGATACCCGCCTAGCACATGTAAATTCTGGGCGCTTTCTAAGGCCACTGCTAGCTGTTCCTGTCGTCATTGCACATGGGGAATGTCTCTCTGGCCCACACGGCAAAATAGAATGCCGATCTCTGGGGCACTCTTTTTGCCTCCAACTCGACTTTGGACGATCAAGGGAATACTTCGCCTACGTCCCTTCCCTTGGACGTTCATAATTCGTTCCGAATTCGTTCGGCATTTCTCCATTGGTACTACGAAAATGTGCCCCTGAGTGGACTCCAGTGCTAATACTTTATTTCGGCACTCTTACCTTAAAGGCATAGTCCCTGTTTTATGGAAGTGTGACCATCCGATCCCTAAAAATAGCTCGGACCCAAATAACTATAGACTATCGCCATTGCCTTCTTCCGTCCAAAAAAACCGACAGCTCCTAACATACCTCGAAGTACACCAGTTGATCAATGACCGGCAATATGGCTTTTGCCATGGTCGGTCAACTGGTGGTCTCATTTTACTGTTGGGCAGTGGTTATTGAAAGCAAGGGAGAGGGTCCGGCAGATAGTCTGGATATGGCGAGCCTTCGATCGTGTATGGCACAAGGGGCTTCTTTCGAAGCTACCTTTCTATGGGCTTCCCGAGAGTTTATGCAAGTGGATCACCAGCTTCCTCACTGGGCGGAGCATTCAGGTCATTCTCGACGGTTTTTGCTCGGACCCCAAGCCCGTGAAAGCTGGTGTACCCCAAGGCTGCGTGCTATCCCCATCTCTGTTCCTCCTGCACATCAATAATATGTTGGATATCTCCAACATACATTGTTATGCGGATGACAGCACTGGGGATGCGGTATATTCCGGCCGTGCAGGTCTCACTCGGGAAAACTTCAACGAGTGCCAAAAGAAACTTGTGTCTTCTGTAGAGACCTCCCTAGGGATGGTGTCTGAGTGGGGTGAACTGAAACACGTTCAGTTCAATCCCCTAAAGAAACAAGTTTACCACTAAGAAAACCCAAATTGTCGTATCACCGCTCTTCGAGAGCACTCCTCTCAATGCCTCGCCAAGTATCAAAATAATGAGTCTCGATATTTCCAGCAATTGTCAGTTTCGTCTGGAATCTGGAAAGCAAGACCAAGTTGTCCTCGATAAAATTGGGAGTAATCAATAGAGCAGGCAGTATTTCTAGTCTGGCCAAAGACTTGCGCTCTATAATGCGCAGATCCGGCTACACATGTTACGAATACTGTTCTCCTCTCTGGTCCTGATCACTCCATTATCAGCTTCTACAGTTTGACCGCGTACAATGGAGAGCCGTTCGGTTCGTCGGGGACCGGGTACTCTACGAACGGTTGAACCCTGTGGCATTGCGTAGAGACGTGGTTTCTCTGTGCATCTTCTACTGCATTTACAACGAGGAATGTTCATAAGAGCTATTCGATTTGATGCCCGTCGCCGAATTTCATCACCACACGTCATCGCCTCCTTTACCTACCTGGATGCGTGGCGATCTTCCACTGTGTGGTGTTCAAGGACTTCTTTCTACACACTACTCGAACGTGGAACGAACTTCCTTGTTTCAACACCTTCAAAAAAGGCGTGTACTCCAATCTCCAAGGCTGACAACCCTCTTGTGAATCCTCGAATGTTGCAAGAGTTTATGAGCGGTGGAGATCACATATCAAACGGTGACCCGCCATCTCGTTTGCTCTCTTCTAACACAAAAAAAGTGCTTAAATATGTCTATAATAATTAAGGCTAATAAAATATAAACAGCTACATAATTAGTTATTTTATGAAAAATTTTCTACATCTCAAGTGTATAAGTGTATACGTGGGATTTTGGGTTTATTTTAAAATTAGTTGTTCTTTTAAAATCGTTCTGTAAATGGTGCTTATTTTAAAGAAACTATATCTCAAGTTTAATAAAAAGATATAGTTCGAAATGTCGAGACAAGAAAAGTTATTCAAATAAATAAATATAATACTTTTAAAATAATAAGTAGTTTTCAAAAAACAAGTATTGTATATTACCCGAGGCTTGCAAGAAACTTTATCGCTACGTGCGGTATCTGAAAAAGTTTTGATATAAAATCACTTTGAAAGTACGTTTGTAGGAACGCGTTCAAGAGGAAAATTAGTTGGGAACTTGTCTTAAGATAGATAATGGAACTAGTTTTGGATATACGATGTTATCTTTAAAAGATATTTGGAAATCCTTTCAAACCCTTCCTGGGAGATGAAATTAAATTAAGGTGCTAGAAGATAGGATTTAAAAATACATTTAGGCATTATTTGAAAAGCATTTTTGAAAGAAAAAATTCAAAGTATATCTTTTCAATTTAAACGATTCAATAAGAAATATTAGCAGTAGACTAATAAATGAAATATTTCTTTTCAAATACTACAAATTTGTTAGATACAATTTAAAATATAAATGTCTACAATAAGGAAGGAATTGTAAAGAAATGTCGGACTCTTAGTCTCAAATAAAGTATAGCGGAACATCCAATTTCACACATCAGTTCCTTTTCGGCCTCATCTGGATTCTGGAGCATCATGAAATTTATTTTGAAATAATAGTTTGGATTTCCTATTAAACACACTGTGTATATGTATATTTTTAATTATCTTTTTCTAACAGCCTTCTTGTCATTCATACGATATATTTATTGCCTTTAATTTTTTTATAGCTTTTTGTGACTTAGTCTAAATATAAGCAAGGTAACATTAACAAAACTTAATACTTACCACAAAGCTAATACTCAACATAAAAACGCCAACTAACAGTCAAACTTTTCCTGTTACATCCCTATCAGTGCCCCAATAACGGACCCGGCTACCTTCATTCAATTTTATGGTAGTAATATGTAACATGATAATTAAGATCACCTTCTAACAGATTAAGCTTTTAATGATAAGTTGTATTACATAAGAAGCATGGAAGTAGAGATAATATTCGAATATTTTATCATATATGAGTAATAAGCACTTAATGCACATATCAAATATATATTTTTTTAACATTCAAGACTATATTTAAATATGTATTGGCATATATCTTGACAATTAAAATCAAAATAAATTAAATGATTCCAAAGACTAGGAAACCTCAATAGTATTCCTGAATAAAAGATTAAACGATATATAAATATGTATAACATATCACAAGTCATTTCAACTTAGTCTCTCTCAAACTGTTTCTCATAACATCTGTGTACGTCATATCATCATAGTTTATAAATTATATATACAGTCTTGTTGACGTTATGGCTTACTATTACAACTATCAGACTTAGGCAGTTCCGTCTTTGTATTCCCAGTGAATACATTTGCATGTATTCTAGTCAGGTCTATTTGTATTACATATACAGAACATGATACATGGCTGAAAAATAAATTATACGTTTCCATATTTTGATATAATAACATGAGATTAGAGGGAATATCTGAATACATACTAATATCATATAATAAAAGTTAAGTAATAATAATATTTGTGAATTATAATCTCACAAGCTTGTAACAATAAAACTATTTTAAATGTACTTTATATAGAAACTTTAAATAGAAAACAATTACAATAAGATAAGTTTTAGAATATTAAATGAAAACTATTTTTTTATAATATAATATTTAAAGTAAATAAACAAATAAACTGTAAAATTTTATTTACAGTTACTTTACTGACTGTAAATTAATATTTACAATACACATATTTGTACTACTAAGAAATAACCACAAGTCTTCCAATATCTAATGTAATTCAAGCTATGACGTCCAACATACACACAACTATTAGCAAAGTTTCAGCAACTCTAAGTTTGAATGTCCATATTCCTTTGGATTTGCAAATGGAATAATTTATATACTTATAACTTTGCTTAAGTTATTAACGCGCTTTTATTAGATTTTGATGTATTTCAAGATGGCGGATTGATTTGTTTGTGTGAAATACTTTATTTAAGTTTGATTTGTTAATCTAATTAATAATACATTAATGCATGTAACATACATACATATATTTATGTTTGGAATAAAGATTATAAGTAAATATATTTAATATATAGTAATTATAATATGTATCTTCAGAAAAAAGTTACACTAAACTTTTTCAAAGACCTAATAACATCAAATTCAGATTTTTTACTATTGAATCTACTTTATGTTATTGGCTTATAATATTCTCATGATTTATTATTTTAACGTGTGAAGTTTATTTTTAAAGTTTGTTGAATGAAATATCGTTTATATATAATAGACATAGAAACTAATAATTTCGAAACAATAAAAAATATTAGTAAACAGGTGCGAAATTTGGTAAGAATACTCTGTTAGCAGTGAAGGTTACCTTGGAACGTATTTCACGCATTTTTCCTCGATGGCAGGTTACTTATGAAAAACATTTTCAAAGTCTATCTCTTAGAGATATAAAACTTGATCAGAATATTGTTTATGGCATGTTAAAAATTACCAATTTTTTTTTTTTAATTAAAGCCATACGAAGCGAACTGAGGACAACTTGTATAAATATATACTAATTACACCACATACATACATTTCATAATATGAGACATATTACTTAAGAAATAACACGTGACGTCAAAAAAACATATTTCATACAATATCAGTAATTTTAAATATTCTGAGTACATCTAAATATCATCAAGTAAAACATAGTAATGCGAATCCTTGTAATTTAATTAAATTATTTCTAGGGTATAAAATATTATCTTGGAAGTAATTAAGAATAGATGGGGTTATACAAAATATATATTAAATATTTCTATCTCATAGAAATAACATGATTAAAAAAAAGACATAATGATAACTGTTTTTCTAGTTTTAGAATTACGTCACATATGTTCAGAAAAAGTTTTATAATATATTAATATTATCAATATTTGTCATTATAAATTCTTTAAAGATACATCTCATTTGAAATTCCCGCGTTAATTCCAACTTGGTAATTCAAAATTACATCAAAATAAATAATTCAAAGAATATTGTTTATAACAAACAACATACAAGTATTAAAAAGTTATTATATGTAATATTAGAAAAAAATAGAGTGGAACTTAATTGAAATATTTATGAGAGAATACAATTGACTAGAATAAAATAAACTAAAAATAAAACGTTGATGTTGAATAGATTTAGGACAGATTTTTATAACTTAATACTTCTGGGCTGGAGAGACTAACACATATTATTTAATAAGTATTTGGACCAACATCCATATTAGGAGTATATTTAATTACTTTAACTTAAGGTACCTAATAATAATTAATAATAAATTTAAAGCACACTGTAAGTTAAAGTGATTTTATATATATATATTTAATTTATAATATCAACCATTTACTGAAGTGGTTTTTATAATTGATTTGCTTTACAAAACATTTGTTGAAGTGGTTTTACTAAAAGATATATTTTTGAAATTTACTTTTTTATTTTCACTGAAATTAAAATCATGCAATTAAATTTTAAATGATTGCTTTAATACTATTAATATTTCATATACTCATCTTGAAGAACATAAGATAACAATATATAGACATAGCTGTTTCAGCTCTTCTTACCTCTGTAACTACTTTTTTAAGCGGGTTATAGCCTTGGCAAAGAAAAATATGTCGTAAAGTAAATAAGTTCAAATAAACAATTTGGATTTTTGTTAAATTTGTATTTTATAATTCTCAGAGTCTTCTATATTAAGAGTTAGTATTATTATAGAGTAACGAGAGATAACATTCAAAATTTAAAACACTGGACATTCAATCTAAAGAAAGAACTCGAAAAATTTACTTTAAACTTGCGCATTAAATATTTCTTTCAAACTTTGTTTTTGTCCCCACTTCAATAGCGTAACAATTTCTTTAGAATTCTAGCACCTGGGAATATTATTTCACAGATGCAATATTTTTTAAGTTTCTTCAGAATTGTTAGAATAAAGGCAGTGGCATTCAAAGATTATATGTCGAGATTTATACCCATAACATCTGGAGTCCCTCAGGGATCTCGCCCCGGTCCATTGCTCTTTAATGTTTTTGTTAATTCTATAACAGATTGTTTTAAAAAATCGAAAATAATTCTTTATGCAGGTGACACCAAAAATTTTTCTCTAATCTTTCGAGGATTGCAAATTATTTCAAAACGATCTAAATACATTCTACTACATTGCTACTGTGTGAATAACGGTTTAAAATAGAATATTGACAACTGTTTTTCTATAACATCTTCCTGTAAAGCCAATAAAATAAAATTTTATTATAGATTAAGTAATAAGAGTCTTAAGACAACGACTGAGGTGAGAGACTTAGGGGTAACTCTAGACAGTGGACTTTCTTTCTCGTCTGATATTAACACAATCACAGCAAAAGTACAGATTTTAAGATTGTAAAAACATATTGTATCTTATATAATTCGCATGTAAGTCATATTTTTGAATACGCATCTACATTTTGGAATCCAATGTACTGTGTTTATAAGAATCAAATAAAATCTATTCAGAACAAATGTCTTCGAATCTTATCTCCTTACACGTATTTATTTTAATTGTTCGAGATGTGAGTGCTCGCACTAAATTTATATTTCATATTCCATTTTGTAGAACCAAATACGCCCGAAATTGGTTAGTGACAAGAGCACAAAGAATATTATTATGATATTGGATATATTTTGTTCTAAATTGACTATGTATGTATCTTTGATTAGAAAAGTTGTTCACACTGAACTGCTTCCCCAAAAATTTTTATGTAAAATTTAGTTTCGATTATTATTGATAAAAAATTTTATAGTTTGTAAATTAATATTTTAATGTTTTTTTTTCTATTCGTCATTTTTTGTTTTTTTTCTATCCAATATTGCTTTTGTATTTTATTTTATTTACACTTGCTATTTATAAATTAGTAGTGAAATTTTTTAGGCTTGTGGAATATAAAAAAAAATGTTATAAATGAAATATTGTAAGCTGGGAAAACATACCCCAAAAATAAATAAATAAATAAAACAAGTGAAGATTATATGCTCTAATGTACTATATTGATTGTTGCTCGGGAAACCGTTTAAATAAATCTACTTCCTGATAACTTGTAAGATTCTCAGAACTATCTGGAGGATGTTTGGAACCGAAGTTCGGAATTCGATTAGCGATCCATCCCAGGGGAGAAATAAAGTAATTGCAGTACTTACTACTTATTCACTAATTACTCTTACTAGTTAGCTTTTCATAATGAGTATAATTTTCACATTTCTTATAGACCGTACATCAAGAGGGTTATGAAATGTGAAGACAAATTTCTATATCTGATTTATTGTTCCAAGGAGTAAAAAAATCTTATATTTCTTTAATTAGCAAACTTACTAAATAATCTATATAATCTAACTTCATAACTAATAAAACTTTTAGCAGATTATGTGAGTCACTCGTATATCAGTCTTGTTTCTTTAATTAAGATCTTAGTTCTGGCTTATTTTTATATATATATATATATATATATATATATATATATATACAAACTAACTAATATAATATATATATATATATAGAATATTATATGATTTTTGAAATATGAACAATACAGATATTCCCTTCATAATAATGATTAAAGTATTGATATATTAATAAGTTTTGAAATAGTCCTAAATTATTAGATACTTTTTAATAAAACGTTCTATGTAGCGAATGTTTTAAACTTCCGTTACAAATATATTTTAAACTATACCAAAATATTTTAGTTAACCAAAGTTCTTTAGGTTTTCTGGAATTTTTCAGGTATTTGCACTGAATGATATTAAATTGAAATTCAAAATATTTTTATTCAAGTAGGCACTTTCGAATTGTCAATTAAAATATTAAAAAGCTCACTGTAGCCAGTCCGTGCGTAATCTACCCTGTTAGGAATGTAATTGTAACGTAATTGTAATGGCGGTGTTGACAGATGACGGTTCCACTGGAGCTTTTTATCTAAGATAATACTTGAGAAAAATGTTGAGTCAGTCAGTTCTAAGAAATCTTTGTAAAGGAGCAAACTACAACGTTGACTGACTACATTAGGAAGTGCGAAGTCCATACAGTTAGTTTCCTAAGCGTTTAAAACCAAGTTATTTATTTCGAACTAGTGAAGAATATGAGACTGAGCACTGTTAACTAAGCCTTAATTAGTCCGATTAAGCTCAACTTTAGAAATAAGCGAGGTATTATCAGCAGAAAGTGCAATATCACATAGACCTTTTACAAAAAAGGCATTAACATAATCTAAAAACAAAAATTTTCCAAGAATAGATCCTTCACTCTCTTTAAATGAGAAACAGCCGATTTAGAATATAGAATTACATCAAAGGTCGGGATACTTTGATTTAGGTAAAAGGCAATAAGATCAAGCGCATATCTTAACTTTGATATTCGAAGACAGATGGCAAATGATTATATAAAATTTATACATGATTTTTTTTGTAAATAAATAAAACATATTTAGTTATTAGAGGTAATTATTTAAAAACAAACAAAACTACAAAGTCTCGTGGTAATGACAAGAAATAATCGGATATTATTTCTAAAGGCTTCTATATCAATCACTTCTCTTTTTGTAATTTCTATTGTCCCGGATTCAGATTTTCAATTAATATTTTTGTTAGCTTAATGCCTCTCCTTTTATTATTTCATTAAGTTTTCAAAAGGTCCTCAATATATTAATTAATATTAGAAGATTTTGAAAATTAAGAATGACTACGAAGATTTTAAGTTTAATTTTCATTTTCATTTTGATTCAAGTAACATTACTTCAAATATAGATTTTAGCTAATAGCAATAACATATAGGAATATATTATTGCTATTAGCTAACATATATATTTTTTTAATATTACAACAAATATACATTTATTCCGATAAAAATAAATATTTTATTTAATTTTAGTTTATAGCAATTATAATTATAATTAATATCTTTTAAAATATATAAAGAACTAATTAACTAAAAAACTAATAAATTTCTAGTACTACCAGAAATATATTCATTGGTATTATTATATGTGTACAAAAGTAATATGTAATAAGTATATATATACACGTTTATTTTAAAAGTAATAAGTATATATATACGTTTATTTTTCTACCAACATAATATGTTGGTAGAAATATAAACGTATATACATAGTATGTGTAATGAGAAATATATACTTTTATCTGAAAAGAAATTTTTGAGACTCCCAGATGAGGCCGAAAAGGAATTGATGTGTGAAATAGGATGCTCCAATACACTTACATTGTTTCTAAAAGTGTCCCTTATTTTTGTATTTGTCCTTCCTTATTGTAGACATTTATCTTTTAAAAATTGTATGCGGGCGCTTCGCGCCGCGAGACTATGCGTGGAGCGGGCATTTTTCGCGAAATTTGACAATCAGTTAAATTGCGATAATTTGGAAAATACTCATTTGATTTTTGTGTTTTTTTTGTATTACCTAGATAATGGGTATATTTAAAAATAAAACAAATTAAAAATAAAATAACTAACAGAAAAGCCAAGCGTCTGATATAAAAATCAGGGATTAAAAGTTAGTACTAGTCGACCAATAACGACTTAACATGCGATCCGACTACAATATGTTATAATGTATCTCGCACATTATTTGTGACATAAGAAAATAATGTTTTATTTTCGGTTTATTGCAGCTTATTATTTCTTATTGGATTATATAAACTCAAAAGATATTCTTTAATTTTCTTCTTTAAATAAATATCCTACTAATCTACTGTCATGCCCGTAATCTTCCTTTTAATTTAAAATCACAGGAATGATATGAAAAGATTTCAAATATCTTTTAAATAAAGTACATTGTACTGAAGAGCTGATTATTGTGATATTGATAATAATAAACTAATTAACAATAATTTTTTAAATAACTATTGTACGAACAATCGTACAATAGTTATTTAAAAAAGAATTGTCTTTTAAATTCCTTCAGACAGTAATACTGTTATATTTTTAAGTATCATGTTATATATTATGGTTATATTTATAATCATTATACATAGATTGAATTTTGCCGTAATTTTGTTTATTTTAACTGTTTTGTTTTATTTATAAATAATTGAAAAAATCATTGAATATCGTAAACCGTCTTGAAAGCTACTAAATGTCTAGAAAAAAAAATTGATTTTAAAATTTAATTATTAAATTTTAAATATTAGGGACAGATTATTCTATTCTATTTGACAAACATTCTAAATTAATTATTAAAAAAATATTATATTTATTTAACTAAAATTCGCAATTAAAATTTGTTAATGGAGATAAAAATTATCTACAGCGAATCTCGTAACACTAGAATTTGACATTATAAATAATAATTGATTATACAAATACCCACAGTAATTAGATAAGGGTTATCGAAATTGTCACGTAAAACCCTACCCGGCTATGACATAAATCAGTCATATCTCGTCACCGCCAGCAGAGAGCAGTACATTATAAACGCTGTTCCATTTAAAACGTATAATAATGCTAAAACAATACAAATTAATTATTTTCTTTATATTATCGTTAATAAATTCTTCCTTCTGCCAAGTTCCATTACGTAAGTGTTGTGTTGTTTCTTAAATGTAATGTATTTTTTTAATTTTCAGGTTCGGTAAATAATATTGTGGGTTGATGTGTTTTATGAACCTATATTGATAAGTATGAATAACCATATTTATAACGAATTTCAATTTTATTGTTAAACAATTTAAATGTATGTACATTGATATTAAAAATTTATATTTTGGTTTCATATATGTTTAGGACGGTAACATATTTTTTATAAAATATTCACTTTATTTTTTTAACAATTAGTTTTAGGACGTTCGATGACATTTAATTAAATAACAAATTAATAAACCATTAGTGGATAAGAAATTGTCAACACTGTAAATATTGTAACAAATCTTATCCTTATTATTAATTAATTAATCAAAGAAGATTTAATATTCGATATATGTAAAGTTTTTTTTGCGTTCTTAATAATTGTTACATATTCTTTCATTAAAGATGTATCCCGTTGTACCAACCCTTATGGAGAAGCAGGGGTATGCATTCCAATACAGGATTGCCAACCGTTGCTTGATCTAGTTCAAAAAGAAGAAAGAACAAGACAAGAATTGCTATTTCTGAGACAATCTAAATGTGGAATTGTGGATAACTCGGTAAAGGTAATAAAATTTAAAGCATTCTTTCATGATTTCTTAATAACTTATTATCCTACAGACTTATTACTGATAAATTAAAATTCAATCCAAAATTTTATGGATGTATAATAGTTATATGTTTTTCTTACATTATTTTAAATTTTAATCAATCAATCTTAACCCTAAAAAATATGAGTAATTGTCCAACATTTCCCCCTGGAATGTGCTGACTGGTTCCCGATATTCATATTTTATTAATTAAAACACAAGTGCTACTTCCAGGTGTGCTGTGTAATAAATGATATGCGATGTTTCAATCCCGATGGTAATCTGGGCGTCTGTGTTGAAGTTGGTACATGTCCGGCAATTACGAAAATTTTAAGGCCACCGATATCTCTAGAAAACTTGGAATTTATTAGAGGTTCAAGGTGAGTTTAAAAAAATCATGAATTTCTAGCATTATTTTCGAATATCAGCGTAAGAGTAAAATGTAAAGCAAGATATTGTAATGATATGCAAATATACAGATATTTCTTTTAAGATGCGAAGGTCCAGATAAGTACAGTGTGTGCTGCAGTGGCGATCACACTATTAATGTATCTGCTTTTGGTGTCTGCATACCTTCTCCTGCACCGCCTGACCCACGCACGGGATGCTGTGGATTGGACAACTCTAGTGGAAATAAGATATTTGGTAAAAATATTTTTTTTACTTGTACAAATATTTCACAAAGGTAAATAATAAAACAAATGCACATTTAGTAGTCATGACGATGTAGGACAGTCTATATTGAAGTGGTAAGTGACTCTGTCTAGTGAGCCAAAGATTTGTGTGATCCACTGTAGTTCTGTATCTAGATCTTTTAAATTTATTGAAAAGAGCTGGAATTGGAATCAAATCTTTAGGTAACGTGTACCTTCGTGTAGCATTTTTTTGTTTATTCATAACGTAAGAAGTCCTTTATAGCAATTAAAATAAGTACGTTCTCTTCACTTCTATCTATAATATTCCTTTTTTTTATGTATTGGATAATTGGTTCTACCAAAATAATAAATTAAATAAAATGTCGTTGACGTAGTTTTTTAAAGAAACCTGTACCAATTCAGTATATCTAATATATAAGGTTTGGTAATGGAGTGTCAAAGTGCAGCCGGAGATACTTTCCTATTTTATTGGTTAGGAAGTTCCTCAAACTTTCTGTTTATATTATGTAAACAGCAGCATGAAGAATACTTAATTGCCAGTAACAGGAGCTAAGTTAAATATATAAGATTTATAACTAAGAAAGATTGGATTAAAACTTAACCCAGGATATTGTAATGCTATCCTAATGCTAAATTTGTCTTGTTATTTCAGGGGGAACTGAAGTGGCTATTGACCAGTATCCTTGGCTGTCGCTTATAGAATACAGATCAAAAAAAGAAAACAAAATCAAACTACTTTGTGGCTCAGCTCTCATAAGTTCTAAATATGTTATAACAGCGGGTCATTGTGTTATTGGAGAAGTTTTGAGAATAGGAGAGCCGTAAGAAGAAAAAATTTTAACTAACTAACAGCTTCTATTCAATATATTTATATCACTTATATCACTTCTATTGAAATTACAATATATTACAATATATTTATATCACATTTATATTAATATATTTAAATTTACTCCTATTGAAATTACAGAGTAAATATTAGGCTCGGAGAATACGACACATCCAACGATGGACCTGATTGTGTTGGGGTATCAGGTGGAGGTCTAGACTGTACCGATGGCCCTGTAATAATACCCATCGAGAAAATTATACCGCATCGGAATTACGATCCAGATTCTCAGTTGAGAAGAAACGATATTGCTCTTATTAGGATGATCAAAAACGTCGAATATACTGGTATGTTATTTGTGTGATTGAATGTAAAAGTAATCATTAAAAATTAAATGACTACAAATATATATATTTCATTAAAGATTTCATCCGTCCTATTTGTTTGCCTACGTCGGATATAACGCAAACTAAAAAGAACATAAGTTTCTATGCGGCAGGATGGGGAGTAGTAGACGACATCAATTCATTTAGTAACATCAAGCTTCATGTTGACTTACCATACAAGTCATTAGAGGTAAATTATCCTCAAATGTATAGTACTTAAATTGTAAATAGGTCTATTTTTTTGTATTCTATATTTTCTAGCAATGTCAAACAGCGTATACCATTCCAAGCCGAAAAGTGAAACTATGGAACGGTCAAATGTGTGCTGGAGGAGAAAAGGGCAAGGACACATGCAAGGGAGATTCGGGTGGTCCATTGATGTATGATGACGGTAGAACCTTTTTTGTGGTTGGAATAGTCAGTTTTGGACCAAAGCCTTGTGCATTAAAGGACGTCCCTGGAGTATACACTAAGGTCTACGAATATATTCCTTGGATAAGGAGCAACATAAAACCCTAAACAATCTTACATTTAGTGAAATTTTATTATGTATACTCTTATAATAAATTATTTATCAGTACGTAATTATTGTTTATATCTCAAATTATTCAATGAGTATCTAAGGATGGATATTCACAGGGTTTTGATTAACCTATAGTAGTAGTAACCTTAGAGGAAGTAACTTGAAAAAATTATAAGAGAGCCATCAACAGCCCTTTACCTGGTAGACAAGTACAGGAACAGATAGAAATATAATTCTATACATTACTTATAGGTAAAATAATCGGGTATCTACCGCGCGTCTTCACATAGTCAAATCGACTTGTCAAAATTTGGTAAGTATCTCAGAATTAGAGATACCTAGCTACAAACTCGAACAAACTTGTATTTTAACTTGTATAGTAAAAGTTATCTCAAAGCCTGAAATATAATAATAATTTAGTCTTTAATATTAAAATCTTAAAAGCTAACAAAACTACATAGGTTTTACACTTTCTAATGTGAAAAGTCAACATGTAGCTTGCTTTTTGACAATGAAGTGTTAGAACTGACAAAATTTTCTTAGCTAAGGCTTTCTTAGATAAGCTCCAGTGGAACCCCCGTCTCAATAGTTGCAGGCAAACTCAGCTAAGCGATCATTGCAATATAAAAGATAAGACAATTAACGGACGATAACTCGGCTCGACGGGTTTATTTTAGTTAATTTTATAGTATTTTATTATGGGGTAGTGATTTGCTTACAGACTGATTGCATGGGCATTTTGATGTGATGATTGATGATTCAAAAGTGCGTGATAATTAATGCCTACTTGAATAAAGATGTCTCGAATTTGCAATAAAAAATTTTATATCTGGCAGGGAGTTCTCGACTACTAAAATCTACAAAAACCATTTTTTTGCTCTTTTTTTTTGCAAAAACGTCGTTTCGTATGGGTTTTTCTATATTTATATTTACTATAAATACTGTAGAGGATAAAATTGACTACACCTTTATTTTACAATTTACTTTATCATTGAATAGTGTTTATGTTAGTGTTAGTGTTTTGTGTATCTTTGTCATTGAATAGAGCGGAGAGTATGCGGTTAGAACATCAAAACACTCCATAAAATTTATAAATTTTTCATTATTAATAATATTAATTTCTTAGTAACTTGTAACTTAGTAAGATGAGGCAAAGCAACTGAAAAATCTTGCAACATCTGTGGGGAGGCAGTAGGAACCGCGAAACACTTGATAGTAGGGTGTAGGGTACTTCTAAATAGAGATAAATCTCGCGTCACCAATATAAAGTGTTAGAAATCATACGAGAAGCGGTTAGTTTTTCTATAGCAAGAGCGCAGAAGGCTATAACAACCACCAAAATATCAGTAGAGTTCCTAAAAGCAGGTTCGTTCGAAAAGTCCAAACTTAAACCTTATTCCATCTTGGACGCGTCTCCTGATTGGAATCTCATGATGGACACGTATGAAAAGCAATACAAAATTCCCGGGAATGTTTGTGTCTCATCATCTAGGCCAGATTTATTTCTGTACTCAAACAACTAAGGCACGTTATACTTGTGGAGCTTACTGTACCCTGGGAAACAAACATACCCAAAGATCATACATTTAAGCTTAACAAGTGTTACGAACTATATAACGAACTGATCAGGAATAAATTTATAGTTAATTTGTATGCTGTAAAAGTAGGTAGGTAGTAGGAGGTATAATAGTAAAATCTCTCTACAACTTACTTAAGGATCTCGGCCTTTCTAGAACGATCATCGGTTCATTTTTACACATCAACGTATTACAAAGGCGGCTTTAGTAGGTTCTTATGATATTTGGTTAGATAGGTAGGAGAGCGTAAACAGAGAAGGTGAGCATGTATGCTCATAATAAAAGGGCCCCTTAAACCTACACATGGGTCGTAAGTCCCAAGGATTGTTTGCGCTCCTCTTCTTGTAACGCGATGGGCCTGGCACCCGCACGGTGAATCCATGGAATTCTAAGAAGCTGCGTCTCCATTTTTTTTTTTTTTTTGGGTCTCTGCTGTTTGCCCTACTGGCCATGACAGCGTCACCGGTGGAATGGACGGGTGCAGAGACCCGCCTTTGAAAAAGGGGACCTGAAGGGCCCCAGGGGAACGCGCGTCCTGAGGGCGCCTCCTGTGAGGCTCCGACCACGGCTCAGGACGCCGTTAGATGGAAAGCGAGGGTTGGATGTGGGTTAGGATTTGACACTAACGTCCTCCGACGGCAGAACACCGGAGCAACGTGCTTGGATGGGGGCCTCGTCTTCGCCGACGAAGACGCTGCGTGTGTGTGTATGTGTAGTATTTATGTACGCTTTGCCGCTTTTACGTAGCGTTCCCTAACGTAATCGCGTCGTCCGGATCGACTGCGTCTCCTATTAAATAATACTTAATACATGATAATCAATAAGTATATTTTAGTTTTTTTACGTACGAATCTCTTTTTAGTTATAGAATTAGAATTTCAAGGAAAAGGCTTAAATGATATATCCATTCTAATTTAATGTAAATCAAATTAGAAGGAAGGAAGGAAGGAAGTTTTTAAATAAATAGAAAAAGAGAAAATGAAATCTTAATTAATGTTTATATTTAAAAAATAGTAAAAAAAATTCTACAACTTCATTATCTTCTTTTTTACCGTCGTCGAATTTCAAATTCCTCTTCTTAATCTTCTTTTCGATGACATTTGTCTTCAGGTCTTCCGTGATTTCGTGATCAGAGATTCTGGCTTCATTGTCATCGCTCTGGTATCACATTGAGACAAGCTTGCCAATCACACTGGGCACAATATTAAGAGCACTGCAACCCCGATTTCCAGCATCCACATCACAAACCGCAACCATCCTAGCAGTTGCAGAATATTGTGTATTTATTTATCGTAATAGCTTCCAGAAATTCGTTACGCATAGTCTACTCTATCCCTGGGGTTCAAAAACGTGCCATAACCAAGTTGATAATAAATATGACTAATGGCGAGCTGCTGCTTTGTTGATGGAATATTTGATTACTGCTCTGGTTTATTCAGTCTTGCAGACTTGTATTGTGCAAAACGGAGATGATAGAAACTGTCCATAGATCTTTGAGACATTATAGACGGCCAACAACTTGAACAACTAGAATTCCTTTCTCTAAGACTTTGAACTCCAATTTTCTTTTGAAATGTCGCTTATAATTATTATTGAATAGATAGATATTTAATTATTAAATATAACGTAATAGTTAATAAGAAATGAACATTATTATGTGTTTATAATATTAATAATTAACTAACTTTATATGGCGTGTTTTTGATCGGTACCACCGATTGACCTTAAATAGCTGGTTATCTCATATTAGCTAGACTAATAGTCGGAGCGCCGGTCAACATTCTTATTGAGAATTTATTATAGGTTATGTACATGACTGTACCATGCGACAAGGAAGAAAGTACAACAACGTCATTTTATGAAATGTTACTTCTGACGTCGACGTTACATTTAATAACAATTGTTCTGAATATATGAAAACTAATATAAGTGAGCGATCATGGAAATCAAGAGAGAAAGTCAAAAAGTACCACAAAAACGATAAAACTGTATAATATTAACGATAATACTGATGCTGTTAGGCTGTGGCATATCGTACGCGTCTGACACGTACAGCGTCTGTAGATGTAATTGTTTGAATCATAATTAATTACATATACACACATTAATATATCATACATTTATTTATTATATAGTTTATTCAAAGTTAAGTTTACAGTAATAAAATGAATAATAATTTAAATGTATATCGGTATATTGTACACAATAACTGTCTGTTACACACAATTAAATAAAAAAATCATAAGCCTCACAACCTCAACATTGATAATTAATCATTGTTTTCATTTGCACTATTCATGTCAATTAAATATAGAATAAGGAAAACAGTATAATAGAAATATTTAATATTTTAATAAAATATCATACATGTACAATATTATTCAACTCAGTCCTCTGTAGGTTCTATTTTTAATAAAAAAGTAGATGATCGCCTTGAAAAGTTCAACTTATTTACAATAAACCTATATGATAAAGAAGCAAAGATAGTGAGTCATCAACGCCCGAATAATTTTTAATAATTGCTATATAGTTTTTTTTACGATATAAACCACACGTTTAATATACATTTAAATATTCCACGTGACTTGTTCCATAAATGACGCTTATATTTATTTTTTCCTCATACAAATCATTTAAGGAATGTGTTTGTTTGTTTAATGTTTGATTATTATATCAATGTGATTTAAGCTTGCATTTTCCTTTTACTGACGATATTTATTAATACTAGCCGTCGCCCGCAACTCGGTCTGCTTGAAGTATCTGCACATTGATAGAAAACAATGTATCCTTTACAAATTAGGAAAACACTCTTTTCAATACCAACTGAATAATATATCAAACAACGTAAAATAAAATGTTATAAAGTCCATGAGAAAGACATAATGTAATTCAATCCGTTCGTCTGTCCGACATAACATAATTAAATTAATTCAGACTCTTGTAGTAGCAGTAGCAACAAAATTAATTATAGGTATTTCACAATTACTTAAAAAATAGAAGAAAAATTCAAAAGAAAATCTTAACCATGCAGGTATGGTCTAATTTTCAAGTGAGGTTCGAAGGAGGGTAGGGTTTTTTGAAAAAAAAAGTTCTTTTTTTTAAACCCATGATGTACAAGGGGTTTTGTTGAATACATATATTTATTGTTTTTATACTACTATAAGAAGTAATATAAATATAAAAGTTTTTTGTATTAATAATTATTAAATGATTTTGGGAAAAGGGAGGGGGCAGGGGGGAGTTATCAAATATCAGCAAGGAGAAAGGAAGGATTATAATTATTCTAAAAAACCATACGATTACTATGCCCCTATATGATGGCTGACGTGACAGATGATTAATTAAAGGAAAAAAATAAGCACCTAAATAATTACACTGAAAGACTATTAAAAGTATGAATGTAACATACACACACGCACATACATACGCAGTAATGTGTGTTGCAAAACTAAAATAAGGGTACCGTTACACTACTTGCAATAAATACCATATTTGTGCTTAAAAAACCCGACCACGTCATATATAAAAACACATGTAAGAATGTAAAGGCGAAACCAGAATTAGTTGTTTAAGAACCGTCCAATCGGTGAGACCGGTCTTGTGATTTTCCTTGTGATGGAACTGGCGTTAAGATTATGTTTTGCCGCTTTGTATTTTATAAACATAGTGGATACCATTGACGCTGGTGAGTTTATTTAATAAATAATAACTTATTTTTATTAAATAAATACAACAGAATCTCACATAGTTTATTTTTATATTTACATCTTCACAAACAATTCTGTTAAACATCAAGGACGTTGGTTTTTAAACTATTTTGTTACGCAATAAATTGCAACAAACTCGATGATATTATTTGATCAACAAATATATAATTAATTGTAATTTAAACTAATTGAATATAATAGAAAAGGTCAATGTCACTTTAAGTTAGAATCAGTTTACTTTGTTACATATAATTTACAATATATATTGTATATTCCATACTGACAACAGCAATTTTTTTTACAGCAGAAATATGCAAAGTACCCAGAGGTAACGCGGGAACGTGTATGAAAATTACAAACTGTCCACCATTAAGGAACCTTTATAAAAAAAAACACAAAACTAGAAACGAAAATAAGTTCATTCGTCAGTCGGTGTGCGGTTATCCAGACTCTGATCCCATTAAGGTAATTAAGACATATAATATTGATGACCGATTGATACAGGGGCTGTAATTGTAGTTTATATGCTAGTTCTATTCCCATACTCGTTTATTATTTATATATACAAAACTTGTTTTAATTAATAAAAAAGAATATGATTTTAAGTTGTGTAATGCCCAAGCTTTGTTTATTTCTATTTTCTAGATTACTTAAGCCATAGATAGGTTCTGGGCTAGATTGCTTAAGCGATAAATGTGTTTTGGGCTAGATTGCGTTGGCTATAAATCTATTCTGGGCTAGATTGTCTCTGCGATAGATAGGTTCTGGGCTAAATGGGGTTGTATCTAAATATTAAAAAATATTCGTTATTTTAAATTAGTAAGTAGATTTATAAATTAATAATACAGACTAGTCTACTTGCAAACTTTGTATTCTATTTTGGTATAAAATTATATCATCGCTCCAATACGTTTCCTGTATTTAAAGACTGGTTGGAAATACCAATAATGTTATTTATAGGTTAAAATCACAATAGGTTTATTTGCTTCAACAAATATATGTATTCTTCTATGGTATGTTAACTTGTCTTTTTGAAAGTAGTGCAATATGGGGAAATCTTAATACATAAGAGATATAGAGGGCCCAAAAATTATTTTCTTTTTGTGATAATTTTTTATATAATTTATCCCGGGTATTTCCCGCACGAACTTTAACAAAATTATAAATGATTTTTCAGTAAAATGATTATTATTTATTGAAGAAAAGAAAATGTTAAATACATGTTTATTTTTAATTACTAAAAAATTACAAAAAAGTGTGATTAATAATAATACAAAATAGTAATATAATTAAATATGAAAATAAACTAAATCAGTAAATTGTAAACAACGCCATCTCTCGACAGTAATGAAAATTTTTCCTGTCCCCAGACATCCATACATCCATCCGAGAAACGTGAAAACAATATAAAACGAACAAAGTTCGTTCGTGAATATATAAAAAACATCGGAATGAGTTTATATTCTATAAGTTCGATGAAATTGAATTAACACAAACTTTTTATTATAAAAATACTCATT
The DNA here is from genome assembly GCA_918358695.1 of Melinaea menophilus ssp. n. AW-2005. Taxonomy (NCBI): domain Eukaryota; kingdom Metazoa; phylum Arthropoda; class Insecta; order Lepidoptera; family Nymphalidae; genus Melinaea; species Melinaea menophilus. The sequence continues at coordinate 15,391,442 of OU911049.1, forward strand.
TGTATGTAAAATTTATTAAATTTATCGGAAACTGATCTGACTCCATGATCCGATCAGCTGAGTACCATAATAAATTACTGACAACAAATTTACATATACTTGTAAAGAAAGCTAAGCTTAATAAAGAGAGCTTAAAGGCCGTAGATTTATTACTTTATTTACGGGGTTTTTAGGTTTTCACAAGCAAGTTGGGATTTGCTTACTGGTCCAATCAAGATGAAATTATTCAACTAGTACTATATGATATTAACGCATATTACTTATTTACCTAGGAGACTAAAAAGTAATTATGAACCATTTTCCAATTTTCCAATTTTAGGCAATATTTGGTAGATGCGGTAATGAAATAGTTTAGAAGCACAGTGTGTTTGATTTAATAACGAGTCTATCAAGGGAAAAGGCTGCTTTGAAGAGTTCGTCTTCTTTGATTTTAAAACATTTATAACCATAACTAAAACTTCCTTGTTTCAGCTCCGATATCATTTTGATGTCATCTAAAATAAAATAATATAAATTAAAATACTACTACTACTAAAACTAAATTATAGTTAATATAAATTATAATCTGGTTAAAATGCGATTCATTCGTGAATATTTTTATGTAAAAAATAATATACAATAAAAATTTATTATAAGCACGGTTAACCGAGTTAAACTTAATTAAATATTACTTCTTCATTTACGGTAGTCGTAATGAATAGTAAGCAGGGGTTATCCCTCACCAATGACATTAGATATTGTATGCGTGTGGTATTTTACAACTAATTTATATAACATTTATCATCAACGTTATTAGTAATATATTTATTTTACACATAGTCTTTGATACAAACCGGACTCACTCGATATAGATTTTTATAATGTTTTAATAACTTTCTAATTTACAACTCGTTTATTTTGAACGATATATTTTTTTCATAGTGAGCATTTTGAACGTGTGAATTTTTATAAGCCATAAATATAATTATTATGACTCTTTAGAAAGAAATAAATATCGATAGAAATATTTTTTTTGTTTGATTGATTGAATGATTTAATTGTTGTCTTTCAATGCTAACACGAAAAATCATATTTTTATCTTCAACTTAAAAAAAAAATTCTATTCAAAAAACTATATATATCTAATATATATTAGATAAGATTAATTTATATTTATACTTAGCTGTGAGACCAGTAATTAAATATATTTAATGGGATTTTTATTTGTTGTAATAACTTTATCCACACTTGTGTCCATTGTATCTAAAAAGAAATGTTATGACAAGATCAAGTATAGATACTATTTTTTGAAGAAACCCCGACGGACAAAATGGACGTCCATACTCAAGATACTAATCAATATAAGATGCTAGATTGTGTGCATGTGTTTGTATCTGTGTGTTACAGTTACAAAAACTCTATATTACTCTCACTTTCAGGTGTGTTGTCCTTCTGAAGCTGAATGGCCTAACTTTGGACCGGATCCAATAATAGTTCCATCATTAGGCGGCACCAGTAAACCAGTTACAAATATAATACAACCAAATCTATTATTTATACCAAATATACAAGTAACTGAAAAAGATAATCTTCCTGATGAGAACGAATCCACGGCGGACAATGAAGACTATAGTGAAGTGTGTGGATTGGATACGTCGAGCGGAAACAAAATAACCAGTATGATTGATTTTTATTCCTATCCATTAATTACGTGAGATGGGGGGAAACGGGGAGGGGGAATTGATAAATCACGCAATATTTTTCTGTTGAACACTTGTTTTGAATTACCCATATTTAAATTAAATATACATAATATTAAAACATTTTCGGGAAATAAATACATTTCTAGGTAGGGAGGCGAGGGTGGTGTAAATTTTTTTTTTTATAAAAAATCCCGAAGATCTCTTAACGATAGCAAGATATGTCTGTCGTGGTTTTGGGATTACCCAATTTTCACTTTAGTTTGGTAATGACATATTAATTTTATATAATATAATATGGATGTGATCAATAATTACTAGTTCATAATAAAGACCGAAAAAGGAGCCCTAATGGGTCCTTTGTAGTCGGGGAGGTTACGATACAAATCAACGTGAGTAGAGCTGGTTTAATGTGTAAAATAATATATTATATTATTGAATTTCAGATGGCGATGTCACAGCGATCGATCAGTATCCGTGGTTGGTTTTATTGGAGTACAAAAACAACGTGCTCGGCTGCGGCGGAAGTTTGATAAGTTCGAGATATATCTTAACCGCGGGTCACTGTATCAAAAGTAGATATGGAAAACCGTAAGTATTTCAATCAACTATTTTCTGATTAAATTTAATGATACCTATGATATATATTTTTTTGCGAGTAGTTTAGTAACGTATTTAAAGTTTGTATTTGAATTATATATTTACAATTACATTACCAGGTTTACTTTAATATTAGTTATAAATGCTTTACATAACCAGGCTCACGGTTTTTCCCAACGTAATTATTTCGCAATTAATTTTCCTATTTATATTATTAAGCCCTAAACAAAGCTAACAATGACACCAAAAAATTAGCAACATACCATATGTAAAAACGGTAAAGCCGTACCATTATGATATAGATATGAGTTACAATTTTACTGATAAACTAATATTAATAAAAATGATTTCAGATTATATATACGTCTTGCAGAATACAACACTACCAGCTACCCCACTGATATGGTAGAGACGGATGGAGGTGGAATTGAAGAACTGAACGTTACAATCATTGCTGTCAAAAGATACTTCGTTCATCCTAATTATATCAGAGAACGAGCCATAAACGATATTGGTCTTATTGAAATGGCATCACCCGCTGAATTTGGGGGTGAGTTATAACTTGGAACTAAGATTTGTATGAAATACTAGTTGACTAATGCCCACTTCGCTGGTAGTTAATTATTTTTACTTGTGATATTTTTACTTTATTTTTTGTTAATGCTATTTTTTCTCTGACTTATTGCAAATTCATTGGCATAGTTTTACATCCCGCATGAATATAGAAATATAAGTAGTCTATGTTACTCGCTGGCTATGTTGCTTTGAACTGGTGAAATAATTATTAAAATCGGTTCAGTAGTTGTTGACCCTGTTCATTACAACAACAACAAACAAATATACAGACAAACATTTTTTCCCGATCTAATATTAGTTTCTCTTTATAATGTTAGACCTACTTTATAATTGTTTTCAAATTCTTTCAGACTTCATAAAGGTGATTTGCATCCCTCAAAGGGACTACATACAAGATTTCAACATTTCGACATTTTTCTATGTGGCCGGTTGGGGAAGTGACAATCACAACCTTGGTACAGATGTTAAAATGGATACGACCGTGCCTTACAAGACGCACAGCCAGTGTCCTCTAGTATCCCAGGATTTACCTACAACACCAGCGTTACAGATATGTGCTGGAGGGGAGGGTGGAAGAGACACCTGCAGAGGGGACTCCGGTGGACCGCTTATGTACGAAACTGAAGATCATCAGTATGTGGTTGTTGGTATAGTCAGCTATGGTGATAGAGAATGCGGTAGGGAGGGAAGCCCGGCAGTGTATACTTACGTTTACGGCTATTTGTCGTGGATAAAAAGTGTTCTAATTGGTAAACCAAATTTGTAATTATATTGTTAATTAAGGATTTAGTGTGTATATAATTTATTTAGTATAACTTTGGAATTTGTAAGATTTTTATAAATTATTTGATATACATGTGTCTTTTATTAACGATCCCAAATATATTCGCAATGTTCCCCGATAAAAAATTGCAGACTAGTTTAATATATTTTTTATCACATGTTTAGGATTTTAAAGCGTTGTCACTTACCTGTATAATTTAAATAATATCTTTAAATTATTTGGTAGACGAAATATTATAAATATATTCTTTGCTCTTCCATCATATGTGATCTCAGTGAAAGTTTATCCGTATCTTAACTCAATCGCCAAATTGTTTAATAACCATCCACATCCGTTAAGACTCTTAACCATTATATTGCATTTAATAGCTTTTTTGTCTCTGAATATATATTTTTTAAATAATATATTATAAATCCAAATCACTTCAAATAAACACATTAAATTAATTCGTATCTAACGACCTAAAGTGGATTTTTAAAGGCAAATAGAAATCGAACTATTTACTGACGCGTTAATAATAATCTTATAAAGTTTGTTCCTCAAAAATATCAAAAGAAAAATCTATTTTAAAAGTTACTATATCTAATTTTCTAATTCTTAATAATATAATTTGTATTATACATGTCTTTTTAAACACACATTTAATATTGGAACAATTCTGGAAATCCGGAATTCATAATATCCGCTCTTAGTAATTTTTAACATGCCAAAAAGAATATTCTGGCCAAGTTTTATAATATAATAGCTGTATTTGGAAATATGACAAACTATTACGATAGGTGATTTTAAAAACACTACGTACGTATAGTACATAACAAAAAAAAACCTATAACTATATAAAAGAATTACATGATCAAGGGAATACCCTTAAAGACATGAAAAACATAATAATAATAAAAGATGTCTTTTATCCGTTAATAATTATTGATTGTCGGAAACACAAAAAATAATATTTCTTGGAAACTGGAAATATGAGTTACTAGAACAATATTTATTTAATCTCTCTTATACTTCGACGTATAAGGAAATGACAAATGGTTTATAAACATGTCATTAAAGTAATCTCGAGAAACGCTGTACCAACTAATGATCAGAAAAACATTAATAATATATGCATACATTACTAAAATACAATTATGTCATAGATATTTGTAAAATTATTACAATATAAAATAATATGTATTGTAACAAACAAACAAACAACATTTTAATATTAGTTAAGAATATCTACTAAGTAACAGACAGCCTTTAAAAAAATACTAGCAATATGCTAACAGTATAAATTGCAATAATATTTTTTATATAACAAGACATATATAACGGTTTTACACGAAACAACAATTAACAATTGTAATAATATAATCTATCAATTTTTCAATAAACAAATGCCTACAATGAAATAAGCAATCAATTGTGCCTATATATGGGTATAAAGGTCTTCACATCAATTTATAACGAGTAGAAATCCATCCAAAATTTTTTTTATTCAATCGTCTTAGTAGTCGACTGACGTACTTATTACGTTATTAAGTGGAATTTAATTATTATTGTAATATTTAGAGCCCCTTAGCATGGGGAAGATCATTATCTATAAATAATGAAATGATAAATATTTCGGACTACGGGGTAAGGGGAGTTGGGAGCGGTGCACAAAGACCTTGACGCGAAGTGCCCGAGCGAGCCGCCGATCTCATAATCGCGAGCGCCATCCTGATGTGGGGTTCTCACGATACCTGACTTATAAGGTTATGGTCAGGTATTGAGATTTATGATGAATACATAGATTTTCTAAATACCTCTATTATTTGGGGTTATATTATTATTACAATTGTTCTAGTAAGAAGGTACGGTTAAGGCAGTATTTTAAATTAAAAGTGAAACATATTTTTATTTAGTTACAACAGTTATTACTATCCACAAATCATAATGTCTTATATGAAAATTTTCTTTCAATTTGGTTAAGGTCTCTAGGGTAACTATTAGAAAATATTCAGTAAGAAGAAAGTCCCCTTTAAATAAGTACGAGTAGCAAGTACTGCAACTACGGATAATGTTGTCTCTCTCCTGGGATGGATCACTGGACGAATTCAGAACTTCTCTTCCAAACTACCTTCAGATAGTTCAGAGAATGTTTAAAACTATCAGGAAATAGATTTACTTAAACGATTTCGCGTGGAACAATATAATGCATTAGTGAGAGTAATCTAATCTAATATTATACTCATTTATTATCAAATTCATTTATTATCTCCGTTCTTAACAAATTATATTGTATCTATGAAACTACATTCCTAAGCACTAGATCGATAAACGACATATAACACTATGGAATTTAAAATTGGAGATTCAATTCATTACAATCGTAATAACAAGTTTAAAATACTTTATTTTGGAGTTTGTTCTTTGACGTATCAAAATATTTTATAATAGTCTAAAATGTATTAAATTATGCATGTTTCACTTTTCAAAGTCTAAATTAAATAATTTCAAGTGAGTCAGTTAAATTGTATTACACAACTGCACAAAGAATTTATAATGACAAATATACAATATAATAAATAATATACGACTGGTATAACAATATAAGTGCTATAATATTATCATAATATATTTATAAAATAAATTAAACAGTTCTCATCATTTGGTTTACTCATAGTATTATTATTTGTGCGAAAAAATTAATTCACTTAGTTTTAATTTTAATTATATATTCTTATTACTAACTTTATAACATTTATTGTATGATTATTAAATATATATAGAGTATTCCGCTAATTTGATGTAATATAAAAAGTTATTACAAGTCAGCTTCTCTGAACTGTGTAACAGATCATAACTTTGTTTGACGTCACATCAGAGTAATATATTTGTATTGTAATATATTTTATACGTATATACACATGTATGTACGTAATTACAGCCTCATTGATGTTACATCTTACTAATATTTCAATCAACTAACATAAATAGTTCCGACTTTTCAATGTATATGTAAAGTCATCAAAATTATATAAATTATATAGTATTTTAAGAAGGTTTATTTAATAGAGCGAAGCGAGCGTAGCGAGCGGAGCGTTATACTGGAGATTTTTTCATTTTCTTTGTCATGAATATGCTCGAAAACTACTTGACGGAAAAAAATGAAATTTTGCAATCAAAAATACACACATAGGTGATGTTTTAAAAAAAAATTAAAAATGCAAAAAAAAAATTAAATAAAAATGTCATGTCAAAAAACTGACATCCCATTGAAGTCAATGGGAAACAATAAGTCATTATACTGGGCTCGCTTCACTCAATATGCAAACGGCACCCGAGATTTCGCTAGCGCGGCGAGTCGCAAATGAGGGTCTGTTGGCGCCCCTAGTAATAATATGTTCATAATAAAGAGATGTAATGAATTTGAATCTTTCACTGCTACTATTACTAGATATAATATATACAGTTTAATTTCAACAATAAAGTTATTAATTATTGTAATAAATAGTTCTTTATTCTTGTAACGTAGGCTATACTAAGATCTAACAGTGGCATACTATAATATAGTAGATATTCAGTCCTTAATATTTAATGGTATATTTTGTTTGAATCTTTGTTTCAAAAATATTATAATATATTGTTATTTTAGATTACTTATTTTTAGTTTAACACGCTCTAAACTCCATTTTTCATAGTATAAAGTTCTTGTAACTTTATAACTTATAAGTATTTCTATAATTCTTAAACTTAATCTAAATTATGTGCAATTGTATATAGAATGTTGTATATAGAAAATGTAATTCTAACTAATTCAAACTTACTGAAACTTTGCTAATAGTTCTGTGCATGTTGGACGTCATATTTGCCTTATTTGGAACATACATACTAGTATATAGGAAGACTTGTGGATATTGCTTGGTATAAGTAGAAATATATGTGATACATAGTATTATGCAAATATTATTATTGAACAGTCAGTGAACTAACTAATATAGTTATTACGTCCTGTCTCTGTTTGTCAATTTTTTTTTAATAATATTGAATGAAAGTGTTGATAAAATTACTGTATTTTTTTAAACCATGGCTACAAAACTGGAATTAAATAATAAAAGAATTTATTATTACCCGTACGGAGCATATTTTGGCTTTAACAATAAATTATGGCTTTAAGTTTCTACAATTCTCTAATCACTTGTGTATTGTTTTGTAATCATAAGATGTAATTAATTTAACCAAATAGCTAATATTATTTAGGGTAATTAACGCCGGGAGGTTATACAGACTTAATTGCTACTGAGATCAATAAGCCTTGAAGATTTGACTTGTCTATCTACACTTTGGTAAGATTTTCTTATACATTTAGTATGTTTATTTACCAAATGTGAAATGGATACAATTTACAAAGTATCTCTTTTTTTCTTACTAAATCAGTTTTTTAGCCCTATGCCACAGTTGTATTTGACTCTATTTTTAATATCACCATTAGGTGATATTGTATTGTTCTGAAGATTCTGTTATTGACTATTATTAAACAGGTTTTCTTTTATCGCATGCGATTAAAGTCATAGTTTTGTATTTCAATTAGACTTAAACGAAAGTCGCTAGTTTTACAATTCTAAAGGTGGATCAATAATGTGATAGCGGCAAGTAAATATTTAACTCATATATTTTTATTGTGATTTTACCAATCTAGACATAAGGTTTAATTTCGTGAAAATATTGCTGGAGTTGTTAGTTCAAACGAAGAATATTAGTTTAATATAACAAAGGTCCGTTTCTCACATTTGATATATATGTCACTGCATATGGAAGAATGTTTTTAATGATGTAATATAATAAGAGTTGTCTGTTAGATTGATTATTAGAATAAAAGTAATATTGCTTATTAATTTCTTTTATTCTGTACATAACAGTTATATTTACGTAAAACACAGTCCGCAATTAAAATAGACAAATCTCAGTTACTTCATACCGAAATCGTGTGTCTAATTGTCTAAGAGTCTTCTGGTGTTTTAAAGGGAAAGAAAGAAAACACGCATCATTTAAAACTTTTTGAACATATTATAACTTTCTTTAAATATCATGAATCATTGGATCATTTAAATTGAACATATATACTTTAATTTTTTTTTCAATAAAGCTTTAAAGTAATGCATAAATGTATTTTAAAATCCCATCGTCTAGCACCTTTATTTTAATTTCAACTCCCAGGAAGGGTTTGAAAAGATTTCCAAAAATAAAAGATAACATCGTCCACCCAACACTAGTTTCATTATCTATCTTGAGACAAGTTCTCAACTAATTTTCCTCTTGAACGCGCTCCAACAAACGGTACTTTTAAAGTGATTTTATATCAAAACTTTTTCAGATACCGCACGTATCGATAAAGTTTGTTCAGAGCCTCGGGTGATATACTTGTGTTTTATAAAATACTTATTATTTTCAAAGTAACCTATAACCTGTTGGATAACTTTTCCAGTCTCGAGTTTTTGAATTGTAACTAATTGTAATAATAAATATAGCTTCTATAATATATGTAGCAGCAGTTATGAAGCCGTTTATACTTTAATAGCCTTAATTCTTATTGACATAATTAAGCACTTTTCTTTTCTTTCTTATTACTGGAGATATTTTTGCTATAATAAGATACAAAGAATGTTCTAGCATTTATATTTGGAAACGTTTCAGTTATCAAATGAACATTAAACAATTAATCTTTTGAAGATAACTTTTTAATTTTGCTACACTTTATAAATCAAATCTATTAAAGATAAAAATTATTCAATGTTTTAATTTATAAAATAATATATCTATTTGATAATTAAAATTAAATATTTTTATAAATGTGGCAGCATTTGGCACTCTTGTGTAAGTTCAGTAATAAAAAAACATGTAGAAAATATAATAGAACAAAAATGTAATATCAATAAAACATTCTATCGTATTTAATATAATAAAATAAATTATAATATATAATACATATTGTATAAAATATACACAATAATTATTAAATACACAAAATGGACTATTTGTTTAATAAAGAAGGCTTTATTGAACTACAATAAATTAATAAATTAATCAAAACAGATATCTTTACTTAATTTATTTTTAATAATATTCAAATAATTACAATTAATACACAAGAAGTACGTAACATTGCACCAGCCACTTCGTAATTAAATATTTGTGCTAACTCTAGACAACCACAAACCTTTCAATATATATTGTATATCAGACGTATGACGATATATGATATGACGTCCAACAGACACAATGCTATTAGCAGTAGTTTGAGGATTTGTAAAAGGAATTATCTACATACAATTGTAAATAATTCAGCTTAACTTTGTTGATTATATAATTATTTAATATTTTCCAATGTTTGTTGAAAGACAATATATTTGCAAGTTGTAAATAATCCAATAATCGTAATAAGGTGTTCGAAACAGAAGTTCTGAACCGTATCAACGATCAAACCCATAGAAGAAATAACATTATTTGTACTGCCAATGTTTTGATTCATAAGAACTTTATAATGGTGGTCGTAAGAGTCGTAATGTATTAGATGTAAAATTTCTCAATAATTTTACAATCAAATGCAAAGAAATCTGATACGTTTTTTCAGACATTAAACCAGAATATTGGACACACAAACTAACAATATGTTTGTCTTTAATTTTTTTTATACAAAAATATTATAATATACTTACATAATAATATATATTTAACCTGCTTGTATACATATTTAATAGAATGGTGAGTAAATTATCAAAGATTTGGATATTATCATCTCGAGGTATCTCAGTCTTATTTTGATATTTAAAACGCAATCTTTAATTGCGACTTTGTCTATATAATGCGAACATTTGTAAGACATTTATCTAAATAATATTTTTAAACAACGTTAAATAATGTGCTTTCTACAAATATTCAGTATATTCTTTCTCTCTCTAGAAATATTCTTTCTCACTCTTTTGTAGACTACATTAATCCAAGAAAAACCTGCTCATTCGGAGAATAATAGATGAATAGATTTATTAGTTGTAAATTCAGTCGATGACAATGTTCTTCCATAGTAATTGAGAGCTTTTATTATGTTTTCTAGACAATGTTTGAATATGGTGAATAAAAGGCCATTACAAATTGGATAAAAGAAGTACTGAAATGCTATTAATGCTATTAATCCTTTGTTAAAATAAACACAGTCTTTATTAAAGGTATGCGCTGCGGGAGTTGAGAGTTGAGCTGAGCCCCGTCCCCTTCTTGAATGCTCTGAAATGTGCTTAAGAATTTTTTTTTAATATAATATAAAATAAATATAAATCTAAATTAATTAAAAGTTTTACACCATGAAGTTCAGGCATCGGGCGACACAGTCACGGGTGGCATTTGTTTGATCACCGTAATTATTTTATTTTTTTCAATTTATGAAATTTCTTGAAATAATCTGCGAATGTAGGAAAGACTGTTCCAAGTGTTGGAAAAGTCACTTGGAATAACGTTGAGTCTGATAACGTTAAATCTAAGTGGGAGAACAGTTTATGTCCATCATTTCTGAAAGGAATAAGATATTTTTCTGTTTTTTTCAAAAGGATGCCCTTTCCCAAGCTCTACAGCTCTGCCAATTTTTATTCAAATCGGTTTAGTAGTTTTTATGCGATGTTGCTTCAAAATAAAGTTTCTCAAACGGTTAAGAGCTTCGCTTACGCTCAGAATAAATAAAGACAATCAAGATAGCAATAAGACCTCGCTGTAGCGATCTGAAACAATCAGTTATAAAAGAACCTCTTTCAATCAGTTCTTTTCTATAGGACCTGTAGTCTATTACGAAAGTAAATACAATTTAAGACTTTTTGGTACTTTTAATGTCTCACAAATCGAAATAGTGCTTTATTCTGTTAAGTTGGTAAATGAAAACTAATGTAATTCATGTTGTAAGAAATAACACAGATAAGTTTTAAAAAATACATTAATTAAAAACGTTTAAAATAAATATATAAAGAACGATTTCAAAGAAATATCTACAATTGTCATAATATATTCATTGGTACGATTGCATCTGTTTTATTTGGATAAACTTATATTAAGTATATTTCATGTAATATATACTTTTATTTTGATGTTATCTTTGACATGCTCCAGCTGAGGCCGAAAAGTAATTGATGTGTAATTTGTACGTCCACTACACTTACACTGACGCTGAAAGAGGCTGACATTTCTTTATAATTCCTTCCTTGTTGTAGACATTTATCTTTTAAATTGTATCTAAGAAATGTGTCATCTATTATTATTTGTAATACATTCTTATATGTAAATAGGTGAATCATTATATTTCTTGACCTACTCTTAACTCTTAAAGTAATTATTCAATTCATAAATTATCTATATGGCGGTATGTTGGGAAATGTTTTTTAAATATAATAGGAACTTGTGCATCATGCATTGAAATTGTATTTTTTGTTGTTGATCATCACAGTCAGTAGATACAATAATTAACTTGATGCTTAATATTAGACACTTTTATTGTATACTGTAAAAATAATATTCTATGAATTATATATATATATATCTTGATGTATGGTAGAATTACCAAGTCGGAGTTAACGAAGGAATTTCAAATGAGATGCATCTCTGAAGTAGGTCACAGTGTATTTGTATTACACGACTACACAAAGAATTTATAATGACAAATAGTCACAATATAATAAATAATATACGACTGGATTTAGAGTATATGTAATATGATATTAACATTATGTATTTATAAAACTGATAGAAACAATATATTCAAATGTCTTAAAATTGTATATAATAAATAAAAAATAATTGCTAATAATATTTTATCAATCCTCGATTGTTGTTAGACGCTCGTGAGATTATAAGTCACACGGAATATCACAAGTCATTTCAACTTAGTCTCTCTCAAACTGTTTCTCATATCTTCTACGTACGTCATATCATCGTAGTTTGTAAATTATATATACAGTCTAATTGACGTCATGGCTTACTGTTGCAACTAACTGACAATTCCCAGTGAATACAAAGACGAAACTGCCTAAGTAAGTGAATTTATGGAAAAGGAGGGGTATAAATCAGATAGTATTTTAATGAAGTTTTTTTATTACAGATATAAGACATGATTTATTGAAAAAAGTCATAATACCTTCACATGTTTTGATATGAATATGAAAAGAAAATACGTTGTTAGCTTAAGTTTACTTGATGACAGATTATGACCATTATTATGAACGTGTTCTTACACTTTCTTAACATTGACGATTGAAAGGAAAGCCATTTAGTTGTCATTAAGTCGCAGGCTGAAGAAATCGCAGCATCCCTTGACCTCTATCTATATGTATTATTATAAAGCAAGAAATAATATGTCTTTTTTCGGGTATAAGTATTTAACGTCAGTTTGGGTGTTATTAAATTTCGAGTATTATATAACTGTTAGATTTGAGATAAAATATAATAAAAATATTTCTTATTTATTAACCCAGATAAGCCTGAAACTAAAATTTTCTGAAAATTTTGAAAAAAGTTACATTATTTAGTTTATTAGATCTTATGCAACATAAAAAAAATTATGAAAAAAAAATTAAGTGTAAGGCTTTCAGGGAAACAGCCGTCCTATATGTAGGACAGTAGGATAATAAGAGGAAATAAAAGACCATTTATGACAAAACAGAATGTAATCAAAAAGTGTAGTTTATTAGATAACTATTGATTATATTACCCATTGTTATATGTAATTTACTAGATTAACACTATTTATGAATGATATGTTTCAAAACACTTGACACACACTCCAACATCACATTTCTTGCAACGTGTCAAACATTTTTTGTGACATTGACGACAGTGTGTTTGCTTCGATTGAGGAATAACCAGATGATTCATTTGGTCTTTACGACTATTAGCATGTTCATGATGGGAGGGTCGACTAGGCCCTCTTTTGGCATTTTTTCTGTTTGATTCAATCAAAGCAATTGCTACCCTTCTGCGAAAGCCAAGATGATCCAGTTTTCCATGATTTATTTTATGTAACTGCCATGCATTATGTTCGGCAAGATCAATCATGTGTGTGAGCAACGGCATGCACCATTTCTTACCTCGTATACCAATTCGGTAATGTGAAATATTTTCATCAGACCGATCCACTCCTCCCATATATTTGTTATAGATGGACACCACATGTGGTTCTTCTATGACAATGTTTCTCTTTTCACTTTGCGAGAAGCGTTTGGCAGATTGTTTAGGATTTATTCCTACAGCATTAGAAGCAATACTGAATATATTATTGTCATGCCATTTAGCAATAATGAACGTGTTGTCATGTATCGTTCTGTAATCGACAGCACCACGTTCCTTTTTTTTCAGTAACTTCGATGTAATCAGAGGACAACTAGATGTCCTGTTTTCTCGAACTGTCCCAGTGCAACGAAGACCTTTCTTTGTTATCTCTTCCAGCAAGGGCGTCCCAGTAAAAAAATTATCAAAAACTACGTGGTAAGGAAGGTCGAAGCCACGTGAAATCAGCACATCGCAAAAAGTGAGAACAACGCTTGCACCCAGCCGCAATTCTTTATATATTGGATTGCACATAGTTGTAGCACCTTGGTATGGTTCCATCCATAAAACATACCCTAACCGTGTAGCACCAACCCAAGCTTTGAACCCGTACCTAATAGGTTTACCTTTTATGTGCTGTTTGCAGCCATGTCTACCATAGTAGGGGATCATGGCCTCATCTATACTGTAATGCTCTTCAAGAGGAGAAAACTCTAAGAACTTTTTATTTAGAAGTGTAACTAGGGGGCGTATTTTTGTGTATTTGTCTTGCAAATCCAGATTATCATTTACATGAAGGTGGCGAAAAATAAAGTCAAATCTATCCCTAGTCATAGCCGAGCTGATCAATTCATTCTTTGTATCAGGGGAGTTTTCCCAATACATTCTTCTACGGGGGAGCCATGAATAACCACTAACCAACAATATGCCGATGAAACATTTCATATCTTCAGTGGTTATGTCTCCAGGCAAATTCTTTTTGACAGCATATTTATTGCTCTCTGACACCAACAACGAAATAACATCTTCATCTAAGAAGTTTTCAAACCACTCAATTGGGCGCTTATCTTGGCAAGCGCCTTGAACATCTGGCCAATTCACGGGATTTTTTGCCAAGTCCCGTTTTCTCCATGCGTAGGTACGCCTACGTTTAGTTCGACCTGTAGAATCAGAAGGTTCTTCTTCTGTATCACTCACCATAATCTGTCCTTGAATCATTACTTCAGCCGGTTGAAGCAGAATGTTTCGTGGCAAATTATTCAAAGTTACATTATCTTCTTCACCCGAATCTTCGTCAGTGAGACAGTCAGGATCAACAGGAAGAGGTAGAATACATATCAGTCGTTCTCTATAATCTTCTTCATTATCAGAAACATTTTCTAAAGCATCTAAAATTTCATGCGCAGCTAACGGTCTGTAAAGAAAAAGATGTATTATTGTACTCATGTATATTATCCTACTGTCCTATATATAGTACGCTAGTATTTGTAACAAGTTATACGTAATTTATTTATATTATTTTGC
The DNA here is from genome assembly GCA_918358695.1 of Melinaea menophilus ssp. n. AW-2005. Taxonomy (NCBI): domain Eukaryota; kingdom Metazoa; phylum Arthropoda; class Insecta; order Lepidoptera; family Nymphalidae; genus Melinaea; species Melinaea menophilus. Next base: position 15,406,655 of record OU911049.1, read on the forward strand.
TAGAATATTTATTTAGTACAAAAGTTAAGGTTATCAACTAGATATTAACACAGAAAAAAACAACTCACGAGTAAAATATAACTTTTTATACATACCTGTCATTTGCCATGTCTGCAACGCACTTTTATTACACACTTATAAGGTAAAATATAAGGTAAAAACTGTTAAAATAACTGTCTTTTTATTTTTTCTAATAAAGCTGACACGTTTCTTACTGCAAATCATAAGACTAAATAATCTTAGATAAAGAGGGTATTCTGATATTTTTTTTTATTTCTACTGTCCTAAATATAGGACAGTAGGCTTATCTGGGTTAATATAAGATAGGTATAATTCTTTATATTGCGTTCTTTTATAATGAATATGTCGACATGTTGCTTAAATATTAATATTTTATTCAGGGTTGTCAATGTTTTGTAGTCTTTGAAATTTTAAATATTAATATATTAAAAAAATAGGACAGACAACAGCAACAATCTTGTGTTTTCTTGTAATGTTGCTAAAACATGGGCGGTAATGGTAAATGACCATTAGAGGCCTGACATACTCATTTGCACCCTTTTTTAAATAAAAGAAAAGTTATAAAATTTATAAAAGTTGTACTTATAATTAAATACAATTACAAACTTTATGCTCTGCATCTACTTTCATGGTTATTATGGTATTAAAAGCGTAAACTTCTTACAGGTGATTTGTTTAATTATCATATCTTACATGTTATGGTTATAAAGTTAAATAAAGGTAGCTGGATGGTAGATGGAAGAAAGTTTGGTCTGCTGTTGCAATTTTAATTACTATTGTCATACTTATATTTAGACATTTGTTTCGACTTCACTGAGTCAATCACTTTTTTTGCAATTTGCAATTCTTCACAGAACTTTAATAGTTTGATCTCAAGAAACTATAGGTACTGACACTGGTTCTTTATTCTCAAGCAGTTTTTACCTAGTTTTTATCCAGTTTGTAGGCTTCCTTTGGGAACCTCCAATGCACCGCAAATTTTCGATTGTCATACCAAACTTTGATCACAACTAATAATCTTATTCAAAACATTTGTGTGCCTGTTCAGGCAGTTAGGACAAATTATTTGCTGTTAGAGTTATTATCCTACGGTTTGACATAAATCTACTTGTATTATATATTTATAATCATAGACATAAATCTAACAACCGTACAATTTCGTATCTATACTTATCTTGTGGACGTGGAAACTGAAATACAGGTAAATTGCTGGGTGTATTTTCTCTAAATATAATATTACATTTAGAGAAAATACACCCAACACAATAAGATTGTTTGCTTCGAAAAATGTTGCTAACGGTGTCATTTGGGAAATTTTAACTGTAAACTCCCTCCCCCCCTTCGAAAATAATGTAATTTTTTAATGTTTACTGTACATGCTATTGGTATAAACTATCGTTATAAGACTATAACGTATAACAGTAGTACATTTTGGGTAAATAATGCAATTACATCCAGAATATTCCTGTTACAAATCGAACGGATATGAGGACTAATTAGTGTTACTCAGACTAAAACTGTTACTATTAGTTTTGTGTATATTGAATGTGATATGATTAATTAACGACTTACGATGTAGAAAAGCTAGTCGTTATTTCTTACTATTAGTACAAGTAAGATATATTTTGTAACATTATGAAAATATTATTATTATGGCCTCGGTTAACTAACTAACTTTTTTACTTTTTCTTATTATAATTATTTCAAATTGAATCTAATTTAAAAGTTGTAATTAAAGAGGTTTATATTGATTTATTTATTTTATTTTATTTTATATTTTTTTAAAACTTTAATAAACTACGAAAATAGAAAAAGTAAAATATCAAAATAATAATAAAACCATTTAACAACATATTTTGAATTTAATTCAAAGTGTATGTAATTCGAGGGGTGGAATATAATTTATATTAACTAAAAAACTAATATTATATATTATAATTAGAACCCGTAGATTATAAAGACTTAATTGTTCCTAGGATAAAAACTCTTACAAGGTTTGAATTGAGCTAAGATTTACTTTCCCTGTGACAAAATACATCGCCATAGATGTTCGTCCTCGGTGGTCGAAGTTAGTATCAAATTTGTATAAACCTATTTGTATTAATATAATTTTATTACCATTTAAAATAATTATCTAATTGCTCTTTATGAATAAAATTTATACATCCTAACTATAACATTATGTAATCATAAATAAATATAGAATACGGTTTCAATCATTTAATTACATCATATCATACAAAATAAGCATCAACTGTAAATCGACACACATTCTTGCTGGTTTTATCAAAACATTTAACATCTCCTGTGTTTAAGTTATCTTCACAGAAACACGTTTCAGTGCCTTGTGAACGATAACCTTTTACATTATCACAATAACAATTCTCGTTGGGAGACCAAGTTATAATGGTTGGAGGTTTATCATTTATTGTTACTTGAGCATTTTTTGTGCAACAGTATATCTGGAAGTATTGAAGTTATATTAGTTGATCTATATATGTTATTTACTATTATTACAATCTTGAATGCTTAGTACTGTTTATTTCATATAAATCAAGAACTTAACAATATATTACTATGATGTTCAAGAAACTTTTCATTTTGATTAGCTATAAATATAGTATATAAGAAAATTAATTTTAATTGCCTTAAGAAGTTTATTAAATAGCTCATAATTCGTTGAATTTTATTTTCATATTATGTGTACTATGAGAAAAGGAGAGTGATATAAATTGAGATACTTTTCTATGAGTTTTTCTTCTAATTCTCAGCCATGCAGGTCTCTTGAATACACAAGTACAGCCTCGCCTGCGAGTTCTGCGTCGAGCAGATCTTTGTAGTTTCAATGCTGTTGTGGCATATCTACTGTTGCACGAACACGACGCACCTATTATGATATTAATAAACATAGTAATAACATATCAATTGAGATATTAAAAATACATTTAAAGACAATAGACTAAAATTATAATTACCCATGCGTATTTCTTTTGGTAAATTTTTAATATTAAAAAATATCTTGTCACTAATCAATTTTCTGGGCCCACTGGAATAAAAAGTATACTTATTTATATATTTTGTATCTCAGAGTAATTCAAACGAACCTGCGAGCGTCTGTCCTAATTATCTCATTTTTAATATATATTTTTTTCAGAATTTGTATATCAGTTTAATTTTTATTCTGGAAATGAAACAATAGGCAACCTTATCTTACATATCTTAATTTTATGAATATATATAGAATTTAAAAAATATAAATATAAGAGTTTCATAATATACTAGACTGCGATTTCGTTACCATATATAACAGAAAAACTGTAGATAAAAAGAATCTCAGAATTTATGCTCTGCAATCAAGACGTCGTGAGAGAAGAGTGGTTTTAAAATAATATAGACCTCTTATTTTAATTATTTCAAGTGAAAAGTCATAGAAGATATGTTAACAGCTGTGTAAAATAGATCTTTCTTGATTTAACAATCATAATATTTACATGTTTTTAGTATAATGTAATATAATGTAATGGATGTAATGATAGTGAACTATCACAAGCCTTCCTATACCTATATATTGAAAAACAAGCTGATATGACATTCCAAATAAATAAAACTACTGCTAAATAGTTTGATCAAGTCTGAGTTAGAATTGGTTCTGGTAATCCGTTGGTTTTGTTAGAGGAGTGTCTGGATGTAGTTACCGATAATATATTTTAGTTCATTGTTTTGTATCTTTGTTGTGTAAAATTAATTCTGGTTGAAATTTACTTCAAATTAATTAACCATAAATGTTGTTAATTAATATATATTATATGGTTATGGACAAGCAAATTTGTAAAAAAAAAATAAAATGAATTGTCTTCACGTGTTTTTATATAGCGTATAATATACGACGTATTTTTGTTTTGAATGAATGATATCTGATCTGGTGATGCTGTTTTAGTTTCATATATTAAGATTAGTCGAGACATTAGTTGTCAGAGAGCACGAGTAAAAGACAATAATAAGAATCATTACAATACCCATGCCCATCAGTTTATTAAACGATTTTTATGTTGGATATTTGTCCTTCAAACGCTAATACCTATTTAAAAAGAATAGCTGATAATTCATGTTTCTCAAATATCATATTTTTAGATGCAGCCGTTAAGAAAAATTATAAATCAAAAGTACTAATGAATGTAGGACAAATTGCAAAGATAAACGTAAACATACGGAAACTGGAGACCTTGTTTTTAACTTTAACAGCTGTAGGTATAACTCCACTTAATTAAAATCTTCCAAGACTTATTGATCTCACCAGCTATGAAGCTAATTTACCAACGTTAATTACTCTAAATAATATAACCAATTTCGTTAATAGCAATTACACTCCACAGCTGCAAAATCCTAAGCAATTAATACAAGAAGCTTATCAAGTAGACATAATTGCAAATGACTTTTAAATTAATTACTTCCTCATTTTTATCAAAACATGGATATATTATATACCTTACCAGAATTTTCACTTCTTTAATTATACTGTATAATGTAGAAATAGAGATAGAAAAGGTATCTGAGAGTATTAATATAAAATAATTATATAAATAATTTATTATTTTAAAAATATTATTAAAAAGTGGTAAATTAAATTTAGATAAAAAATATATTTAAATTTTTATATGTATATTATTGTTTTTGTACCGATATTATTAGAACGAAATGAAAATATAGCCAAGAAGCTACAAACACCGGCCATTATCTACGAGAATTCGTTACGAGGTACGATAACTGATAAATTGGTGATAATGCATAAGAGTGTAAATAATGTAGGTAAAACTTCACTCTACTCTAATCTTAAAAGGCTCAGTGACCTCTAAAGAAATTAAGCTCATGTAGTCTTCTATCATGAATTATCATAAACAATATTAGTAAATACCCTAAATAAATAGTAATTCAGTTACATTTAATTCTACTGTACAATTTCAAACAACAAATAACGTTATTAAACTTTATAAACACCTTTTCAGTACGCAACTTCAGGATTAAACTTAAAATATTTACTATAAAAATTAATAGAGAGAATGTAAACACTGTACAAGTTAGTTCTTAAATAAATAATTGTACTAATACTAAACAAAACCACAATCCCTCAAATATATTCTAAATCAAGTTGATATAACGTCCAACATACACAAAACTATTAGCAGCAGTATCAGAGCGTCTGAGTTTGAATTAGTTTGTTGTTGTTAGGATTTGTAAAATGAATTCTCTATATACCATTACAAAAATTAATCTCAACTGTGGTGATTCTATCATACTTATTATTTTGTAGCTTTATTATAAAAAATTAGAAGTTTTACAGTTTTGAATATGATTGGGGACGTGGAGTTTTAAAATTACCTGTCATGAATGTAAACTGCTACAAGGATGTAAATATTTTAATAAAACAAAATGATTTACATCGATTAGAATACCATCATTATTTAATTACTTTGTATATTATTTTATACATAACTTTAATATATGTCAGCTTCAATATATTATAAGTTGGAGTGACTATTTTTATAAATGTAAGTAATTATCCAAGGTAATTGAATCCATCGTTCACTCCCAGCTTTCCCTATTCCTTTCAAAGTACAATTTGCTGGACCCGTTGCAATCAGGCTTCCGCACTGGACATAGCACAAGTACAGCACTTTTAAAAGTCACTGAAGACATTCGCCATGGAATGGAAAACAAATGTGTTACCGTTCTTGTACTGGTAGACTTCAGTAACGCATTCGGCGCTGTTGACCATGACCTATTACTTGCGTTGATGTCCAAGTACAATATCTCGGCTTCTGCAAACAAATGGTTCTCCTCATATCTTCGAGGGCGTCAGAAGGCCGTTCGCACTGATGAGAGCCTCTCTGATTGGTGCGATGTAGTTGCTGGGGTCCCCCAAGGCGGTATTTTGTCTCCTCTATTATTTTCTCTTTTTATTAACTCCATTACCTCTATCTTAAATTGTCGTTATCATCTTTATGCCGACGACTTGCAGCTTTATATACACACAGAAGTTGGGTTAATTGACCATTCAATTCACGAAATAAACGCGGCGCTCGAGGGAATGTTGCGATGGTCTAATGACTTCGGTATAGAAGTTAACCCTTGTAAGTGCCAAGCAATCATTATTGGTGTTACCGCCAGTTGGCCCTTATTGACTCAAATTCTTTACCGAATGTGATTTATAACAACAACATAATACCATTTTCTTCCGAAGTAAAAAATTTAGGAATCTTTATGGACAGTTCTCTTAGTTGGCATTATCAGGTTAAAGAACTGTCTCGTAAATTTTATAAAACATTTCACCCATTATTAAGGCTAAAAAACTTTCTACCCTATAGAGCGAAAATACGGGTGGTTAACATGCTCCTACTACCAATCCTTGACTATGCTGATGTGTGCTATGCCGATGCCAATGAAATACTCCTAAATAAATTAGATCGCCTCCTTATTACGTGTATCCGCTTCATTTTCGGCCTTCGTAAGTTTGACCATGTCTCCGAATATAGATCAAAACTTAAGTGGTTGCCAATTCGTAAACGACGAAATGTACGAATTTTGTGTCTCCTTTACTCAATTTTGTTCAATCCTTCTACTCCTACATATTTAAAATGCAATTTCTCCTTCTTAGCAGATGTACATGACAGATTACTTCGTTCTTCTAGCAATTTACTGCTCCACACTCCTCTTCATCGGACTGGTTTCTTATCCAACTCATTTGCTCTAACTGCCGTCAGACTTTGGAACGAATTACCGAAACATATACGAAAAGCGCCGTCTCGTGACTCCTTCAAACGCCAAATAAAACAAATTTATTTCAATGAATAATTTATAATGTGTATGTTATGCATGTATGTATGTATAAATTATGGATATTTTATTATTGTGTATATTAATATATATAATAATTTATATATTTTATTTTATTTTATTTTATTTTAATGTATTGTATTTGTTATTATATTATATGATTGTAGTTATATATCTGGATTTTTTTTTTATATTTTTAGTGTTTTTGTGTTTTTTTTTTTTGCACGCCTACCAATTTTCTCTCATGTACATCCTAAGGTTGGCTGGTAGAGAATGTCTTTGTGGCATTAAGCCCGCCTTTTGTGCATTATTTTATGTATTGTGCAATGAAGAATTAAATAAATAAATAAATAATTTTGATGAATACTGGTATAATGTCCAACCTGAAAGTAAATGAATGAATTATAAAGACTACTACTGCTAGGGTTGTATTGTATAAGATCTACTATAAATGACATGATCAAATGCAAAAGAGCAAACACTCTGTTTCTATATTTATTATTTATTTATCTGTTTGCTTTGCTATTTTAAAGATTAAACCAACATTTTTACAGATGAATATTAACATCTCATTTTACATATTATTAAATATGTTATTATTATTTTTTTATATATTATATTATTATTTGATTTTAGTAAATATTTTTAGAGATGTATATATTTTTCAATCAATATTTAAAAATCGTGAATGGAATAAAAAAAAATTAAAAATTGAATAAAAAAATTGCTGAAATGCCAGTAATGAATTCTTTGATAGTAAAATAAAACAACTCCCTTTTAATGGGTATTACGTAAAGACAATCAAGATAGCATAAGATCTGGTAGTAGCGATCTGAAACGATCAATTTTAAAACAAATTCTCTTTAAATCAGTTCTTTTTTTATATAATTTCCATTGTCCTTTAGGAAAGTGAATAAATATTATTATTATTATTGTAGACATTTATATTTAAAGTGTATCTAAGAAATAGTTTGTCGAGTTTGAAAATTAATGTTTGATTTTTATTTCTTTGTGATCGGATTTCGAGACGTATATTAATTATTATTATTATTCATTTATCTACTTTTATATATAAGAATTTTTTATCAAACATACGATACTCATACCTATTTAATGGTTTGTTGAAATACGAAGTATTTTATTAAATAATTAGCAATATATTTTTCTATGATCGATTATTGAAGCCTCTAATTAGTATTATAGATAATAAATAAACCGATTTAAATATCATATATCTATTATGTAAATAACACTCCTTGGATAACTTATTACGTATTTAATTACACTTGACTCCTTGCTTTTAAACAGAGATTATAAAGTTAAATAGTACACTGACTTAACTTGGCCTTACAATGTAATTATTTACGATGGTTCGAGTTCGAAGCTCAAATTATATCTTACTCCATACAGAGACTATAAACTAATAACACTTTTATTTTACTTTACAATAGTACTTTCTATTTTACTCGCATACCTTAAAAATACTCCACTTAAGAATAAACAAAATGTAATAACACAAGTAAGTCAGTCCAGCAATATTTTTTTGCCCTGAAAGCAAATAAAAAACCGATCTATCGCGAGTTCATGCCAAAACCATAGGCAGCCTAAAATTCAAAGATAAAAAACAAACAGCCGATGCACAAATAAACACTAATACGTACAAGTCATAACAACTATATTAGAGTATTGAATAATTATATATACTTTATCTCTTATCTTTTTATTTTATTTCAACTTCTTATACGAAATTAAAATGCATAATTCTTCAATCGAAATGTAAATCTCTTGGAGTACTTCATCCCACCATTGCAATACAAACTGACTCAAACAACTAAACAATACCGACGGAGGATTAATTATCTGTTTGTTCAACTCTGGAATTGCTTTTATAATTCAATTATTCGGCAATAAATTTTGTATTTGTTGTAAAACCATTTTCTTTTTTATTTTCTGGGAAAAGTATATTTTGATATTATTATGACAAAAATATATTTATAAATAGATATATATATATATATTATGATTTTATTGTCTAAATAGAGAAAAAAAGTCTAAATAGAGAAAAAATGTTTTAATGTCCCACTGTTTAACATAACTCTCATATCTTAAACAATAGAACTGATACAACAGACAGACTTTTTGTACATAGTTATAATAATATATGTATTCAATACAAATATTTATTATATATTGAATATCATATTAATGATTGATGAATATGTAGATTACAGATGTTTGTATAAAAATAATATAAAAGTTAAGATTACAGATAGTAGGTAAGATGTAGTTGCACAATTAAGCCAATTCGAAAACCTCTACTCTCATTACCGTTGATATAAGAATACTCTAATATTATTATCTAAATTTTATTACTATATATGGATTGTCTTTAATATTACGCATAGTCTGATAATCAATATAGTACACTCCTGTGACAATTTTAACTATATTATAGTTTAAAAAAAAATTCCTTCCATCTGGAACACCATATATACCAATTGACAGGAAGGGACCGTCGTTTCACTGAAATAATATTTATTGTTTAAAAGTACACATTGTGTTAATTGTCAGTTCCACTCTATTAATAGCAAGATCATTGTGTGTCAATTCATAGGTACAATGTAGTAAGCTTAATTGAAATAGATAACATTGACTTTGACTTAAGGCCAACCAACCACCTAAAAGTACCTGACTGACTGGTACTTCGATATAGCGATTATAGAAAACCTGTTATTGGTGGATATTACATAAAAATAGAATCAAATACAACTGAGGAAGAATCAGTAACCTTGATTAGTAACAAAGTGACATAATTTACAAATTGTACACATCCATTCGAAAATAAACAGTAACAAATATACAAGAAAATCTTGCCGCAGTGTAAATAGACCTTCATTCAAGTCAAATTTTCAAGGTTTATTGATCTCAGTAGCAATTAATTCTATATAACCTCCCGGCGTTAATTACCCTAAATAATATTAGCTATTTGGTTAAATTAATTGTACCTTATGGTTGCAAAACAATACACAAATGATTAGAGAACTGAATAAACTTTAAACCATAATTTCTTGTTACAGCCAAAATACACTCAGTACGAGTAATGTTAAATTCTTTTATTATGTAATTCTGATTTTGTATTAAGGTATTAAGAAGATCATGGTATTAAGAAATACAGTCATTTTATGAACACCTCTTTACATTTAATATTATAAAAAAAAATGAAAAACAGAGAGAAAATGTAACGGCTACATTAGTAAGTTACTTTACTGACTGTTTAATAATAATATTTACATAATACTATGTATCACATACATTTGTACTAATACTAATCAATATCCATCAGTCCTCATATATACGAGTTTGTATAGTTAAATCAAGCTGATATGACGTCCAACATACACTAAATTATTAGCAAAGTTTCGACGAAATTCTGTTATAATTAGAATTAGATTTATAAAATGAAAATTCTGTATATAATTATAAATAATTTAGATTAAGTTCACTAACTGAAGAAGTACTTGTTGGTTTGTAACTTTGTATGAAAAATAGTGTTTCAAATAGGTTAGAATAAGAATAATTAGTTTAAAATAAAAATTTATTGATTTATGTTCGAAAGAATCAATAATTATACAATTATCAAAGCTAAGCTAAATTATTGTAATTTATATAGAATATTCCTTTTATAAATCACATGTACTATCAGAACTAATTCCATCTTAGACTTTAATTATAAAATTAATTATAGTATACACAATAAACATTAAAAATGATATTCTTTTTCTTAAGATTATTCTTATCTTCTTTAATAAATCGACGAGGAACTTAGAATTAAAGTTTTCAAATGACGTAGTAACCAACAGCCTTCGAAATAAACGGTTAAGTAATTAAGGAAAAATGCATCCAGCTTTTTAACTAATATTTCACTGCGACAAGGTATGAATTGATAGGAAAGTGTACGGGTGTTAGGTTTATATTTATTATTAAAAATAAATGATACGAATTAATTTACGTCAAACTATAGGATAATAATTAAAAACAGCATTACCTTGTCCAACTGCCTAAATGGGCATACAAATGATTTTCATTAAGATTGTCACCTGTAATGAAAGTTCTTGTTGGACGATAATCCAAACTTCCTGCGCATTGGTTGTTCCCAAAGGAGGAAGACGAGATATCTACTGGAGGAAAATTAGGTCAAATATACTGTTTAAGATTGGTTTAATCTTTATCAGTATAGTTTCTTGAGACTTGATAACTATTATTATATCATTAATAAATTTATCATTATATATCTTTATCGGGACGGAGGTGACATCTATGAATTAAAAATCTAAACCCATGTTTCAAACTTTGCAGTATTGAAGAGCATTGAAAAGATGCAACAAGCGAAATTAATATTTGAAAATGTCTTAATTATGTTTAGCCATGTACATGGCACTATAGTATCATGAAGAATTGGAAATATAAATACATAAATTCGGTATATAGTGGCTTAGGTTTGTCTATTTACAGATAACTACATAGAAACTTTCCTAAGTTCGTATACAATGACATAGTATCAAGAGTAAGATGAAGTTTTAAATACTATTTTTATTTTGAATGTACTATTGAGGAAGAATCCTCTTAATATCCACAATAGTTATAACGAGCGAAGTTTTAATACCATGTTATTTGTGAACTGAGTCAAAGTAAAGTTAAAATGTCCAAATACAAGTATCTTTTGAAATTTTATAGATGAGACTTTACTAACTGTAATATCTCTATCACTTAACTAATAACGGACCTTAATTTCATTTTATAGCTGTAATATGTAACATATGGTAATTAAAAAGATCACTTGTTACCAGTTTAAGGTTTCATTGATATTATATTTAATATAAAATTAAAATAATTATAACCATATATATTTTTTTCTAAACATAACTGTATATTTTTATAGAATATAATAAAAATACACAAAAAGTACCGCCACTTTATTAAATATATATTAATAAAAATTATTTTTAATACAAGAAATAACAATAAACTCGTGACACCTAAACGTCGTCTTCCACAAGACATCTTAGACATTTCCATTAATCAGTTTTAAATGTAAAATTAGAAGTGAATTATTAAATAAATCTTATTATAATATTCAAGAGTTTTTAGTGGATCGAAATGTATGAAACTTAAGTTGTTGACTCATTTTTAGGGATGATATTATAATTTACATCATATAACATTGTTAAATTTCTTTTAAAAAAGCAACTGTTGAGTTTCTGGCCGGTTTTTCTCAACAGAGCAGCAATCCCAGCCGGTGGTAGCTTACTCGTGAACTGACCTTTTTTATTGTAAAAAAATTACAATTCATAAATGCATGTCTATTTCAAATAAAGATATTTTAAATTTAATAATAAGGCAATGTTCATAAGGCACGCATTTTTTTAATCTTTACATGAAAAGCCTTTTTACTTTAACGAGATAATTTTCACCCTGTAGATCTTTTTACAACGATTTCTTTCGGTTTCGCTAGTAAATTTTTTTTCTACAATGTATTATGTCTTATATCTGTAATCCAAATAAGCTATCTGAATACTAAATATTTGATTTATATGACTTCTCTTACATAAATGTAAATATACAGTGAGAACGCAAATGGAACTGCCTAAGTCTACAAGTAGTTGCAATACTAGTAAGCCATAACGTCAACAACACTATATATAATTTACAAACTACGATGATACGACGTACACAGAAGTTATGACACAGTACGAGAGACTAAGTTGTAATTACTTGTGATATTCCGTGAGATTAGAATAAAAGTTAGTAATTCAAATATATTTGTGACTTCAAATGATTAAATAATAAAAAAAATATATTATTTCACATTAAATAACAGAAAATAAATACTGTGGAAATATTAATATACATAATAAATGTATTAGGCATACCCAATGTGAATAAAGACAAAAACAAAGTAGAATTAACAATGACGAACTTAGGATTTATTGAATTGTACTGTTTATTTGGGCATTAATTCGACGCAAAAATGCAATAGGACCCTCATATCTGATTTGTCGAATAGACTTAGTTCTGCCACTTACGTGGTTCATAGAATACGCCGGTTGACAAACGTTGAAACAGCTAGAATAGTTTACTTCAGTTCTATCATAGTCATAACACACGGCTATTATGGGGTAAAACATCAAATATGGATACTATGTTTGTACATCAGAAGAGGGCTGTTCGAGCAATCTACAATATAAGGCCTCGAGAGACATTCAAAAATAAATTCAAATAATTAATCATTACGACTGTGTACAATCAATATATTTATAGAATTTAATTTATATACAAAAATGAATACTAGAAATAAAAATTAACTTGCTATATCAATAACCAGGCTCCATAAAGTAAATAATAATTACTTTAGGGTTATGACAATAAACTCCCTAGTAAAGCCTTAAATTTGTCACTAAATAAATTTAAAATATTCATTAAAACTCCTTTTAAAAAAAGTATTACAATGTAAAGGCTTATATCAAGAACTTTATGGCCTGTGATTGAATTGTATATTAGAGAGTAACTACGCATTTTATTTTGACTCTGTTCGTTACTCTTGTTAAATTTACTTTCTGTATCATGCTGCTTTCTTAGAAGTCATTAGTTCGGGTAGCGATGGGAACGGGTTGTCCCGTCCCCGCAAAAATGGCGTAAACTGATGACTGGTCGTCTTGCTAGTCACGACTTCTTTCTTGTTATTAACTAATCATTAGGTCGGCTTATCGAATTGATTGAGATGGTTCTCGTTGTTCGTACATTTGTAACCAAATATATTGACGTTTCTGAAACAGTGATCACAATATAAGGCTTTTTAAAAACTATTTATATATTAAAAATTAAACTACGTGTTGTCGATTAGAAGGCTTTATTTCAAGTGACTTAAATATATAAAAGATTTAAATGCTAAACTAATTACTGAGGGAACAATGTAATATCATCCCACGATATACTAAGATTCGTAACTCAGTATTATGCTGCACCTGCTCTTAATCTAAGACTGAGGGTATTAAAAATAAGTGTTTCATAAGAATAGTCATATATTTTTTATTTTATTGTTACTATTTATTACTATTTATAAATTCCTTCTGCAGTCGTATAATACAAACTCACTGTGACCTACTTCAGAGATGCATCCCATTTGAAATTCCTGCGTTAACTCCAACTTGGTAATTGAAGCTTGCATTAAGATTTGTACAAATTATAGAATATTCTTAGTAAATAATAAACAAAATTTTTATTAACTTGTAATGTTTTTAAAATTTGTATATATTTTGAAAATAAATGAATGCTTCGTTGAAGTTATAATATTCATTTTACGAGTTTAGTTATTCTGTAGTTAGGTTTAAAATGAAAATAAACTTATTACTCCATACATTACAAAGTGATTTAAAACAAAAATGGTGGTTAAAATTTACCTAATGACGACATCACAGCTCTAATCACCAACTCGGCCACGTATCCTAATATAACTTAATAGTCATATGGAATATTAAAAATATCACTTACGAATGATTCATTGTTAAAAATACATCCTACAAATATTAGAAAAGTGAAAACTACATTAATTATAAACCTTTAGAAGCTCTGGATGAGGCTAAAAGGAACTGAAGTGTGAAATTGAATGTCCCGTTACACTTACATTGATAGTAAAAGAAATCGACAATTCTTAATAACTCCTTTCTTACAGTGGACCTTTATCTTTTTAATTGTACTTAAAAGTATTTAAGGAACTATTTGTCACGTTTGACTCTTGGTGTATATTATTTTTATTGTTTGTAATCGGATCAGATAATTCAAAAGATGTATCAATTATAAATATTTGTTTATATTTTAAATGATATTTTTTTCCTACATTTAAGAAGAGTAATCAATTATAAAACCTAATGTAATCGAACTTCATTTATTTCACAAACGTCATTTTTATTGGATTTAATGTATTTTATTTACATCTTCTCTAGAACACATACTCGTACGCTCGAAGAGAAAAATCTATCAAGTGACAATTTGTCACAAACTACTAACAGCCAAAGTCAAAAGAGCAATATCAATGAAATGACATGTCAAAACATTGTAGGTACATAGTTATAGAAGAATAATATATATGTTATATTAACCAAGCACTTCAGTACTACTGTAAGGAAGACAGACTGCGTTTTACTGTATTTTGTAAGTGTATGTTTGTTATTTCCACACTGTACTAATAGTTGTAATTAAAATGTTTTAATTAATATTATTAATAATACGTAACGCGACTATTCAAATCATAAATTACTTTATTAAAAAAAAGTGGAAATACGAACAATGGTGTCGTTGAATATATCTACATCGTAATCTGTTTCTTAAACAAGCCGTTAGATGTCACCGACTTCAATTGATCTTACACAGCTTACTGTATCTACTGATTGTGTTGAACAATAATAATAATTTGAGGGATGCAGAAGAAGGAATTGCCTTATATTTAAAAGACACTTTACAACATTCCGTCAAGAAATGATTTTCGATTTAAATAACTGCTGTCAGAAACAGGTACTCGTATATGAATATTAACTTATTAACATACTAAAGGTCTTTAATTTATTATATTGATCTATGTATAATATACAACTATATGAAATATAATATACTACAGGAATTATTTCAAATGCGATAAAAAGAAAGTAAGTTACTATTTATAACAGAAATACAATAAGTAAGTAATCTGTTTTTATCAGTGTAAGTGTGTTGGAACATCTAATTTTACACATCAGTTCTTTTCGGCCTCATCTGAAGCGTCTCAAGGAATTCTTTTCATTGAAAGTATACATTACCTATTACACATACCGTGTAAATATGTTTATCTTACTACCTTTGTACAATCGCAGTCATAACGAGAATTATATAAGAATATTCTAAATATTTCTAGGAAATCGTTTTTTATATTATAACTTTTAAGAGCTTCATAATGAATGAATGAAGTTATTAATGACTTATCTGTGTTTTTATCTTATGAAATGAAATATATACTTATGTTGTTTTTATAAACCAGTTTTAAAATATATATATATAAATAAATATATAATACAGTCATATCATTCAGTCTTCTAACAAATGCCATTTATTTTTGAATAGCAGAGTCATTACATTATAATTCGAGAACCAATTCATAACTGTTTTGATCAACCAATTACACCTTATCCCTGGATATTTTAATCCCAATATATTTTATTTTAATAATTTTTGTAAGTTTTAATTTATCGTTGAAAAACAAACCCATTCGATTTTGTTAAAAATTTGCCCAAGTTTAAAAATTCTTAATTAGTATCTCAAACAACAAATATGAACATTGTCTTTGCTCTTGTATTTGATAATTTAATTTATTAATAATATTTATATCTTATACACTATAACTACACTACACTATAATCAATAATAAAAAGTAACTTGCAAAGCAAAATACTGAAGTATGATTTACTAAAGTACAACTATAACGTATCACATTATTTCTTTTCTGGGTTCAATTATTGATACTGTTCGAAGCATCTGTTCCAAACGCCCTTTGGATAAAATAGTTTTTTACAGTTCAGTCATTTTGTTCAGCAAGTTTATTATACTATTCTTCAACCAATGTTACTTCAATTACATTTGTAAAAACAATTGTTAGAAACTTCAATGTATTTATACAAGAACATATTACTTTTTTTTCCCTCTCAGACCCTCTCCCTTATCTTCAATAAGTGCTATCCAACGGTGCGTTAGGAATAATAGAAGATCACCTTTACTGCCTTTCGTGCATTTGCATCCATTTCTTCCTTTAAATAATATTTAAGTAAACAAGTAACACTTAGCAATCATTATTTGGTACATACATACATACTAAACATACATAAGTAGTATTTTAATGTTCTATGTCTATAAAGTTACATTAGGGTACGTAGCCATGTTGGTGATTAGGGCGTTGATGACGTCATTAGGTAATTTTAACCACCATATTCTGTTTTAAAATGACTTTGTAATTTGTGAAATGGTAAATTTACCTCGCTTAGTTTTTAAAATAAAAATGACTTAATATTTTTGGACAAATATTTTTCCCTATCCCTATCTTAGTCGTTGTCTAGTAATTTTTGAAATCATATACTGTTTTTTTAATAAAATTACAAATCAATTAATATTATATAATCAACAGTTGAGCTAAATTTGTACAATTGTATACAGAATATGTTCGTTTTACAAATCAAGTATTTTCAATGTAAAATATTATATTCTTTACATACTTTTTAGGATTTAACAGTCTTAGAAATCGTATAGCACAATTCAATGTATCTAAATTGCTAATGTTATTTGGGATCATTACCGCTAGAGGGTTCAATGGGCTTAATTGCCTTCAGACAAATGAGCCACAGGAAGATTTGATTAGATTTTTTACCGAAACTGTGGCAAGATTTCCTTTTAAATTTACTGGAATTATATGGATTTTTGGGTAATATCACCAAGAACCAGTTTTTATGTAACCAAAGCTCCCAAATGCTCGTAGCTGTTGGTCGGTGTTTGTAGCTTCTTGTCTTTTTTTATAATGTATTCTAATAACAGCATTTATGGCATACATTACAACCAATAATATTTTTTACAAGCTCACTGATAGAAATAAGAAATTTGATAGATTGTTGAAAAATTAGTAAAACAATCTATTTTTGGGACGTATTAAAAGTAAACGTTCTTAGTCAAAACTTCTTCGCAGTTGCGTTACTTAATAGTAATAAACTGGTAAACATCTTTAGTAGCTGTAGTTGAATATAATATTAGTAACAACCCATACATATAAATATAATATAGTTTTCTCTAATGTATTTATGTATCCAATAGTGGGAGAAGTTCTCATGTTAACAAACTGTCTTAACCGTACACACACATCCTATCCTTTATCCTATCTACAATGTTGACTTTTAGATTTGTACAAACATCTCTAATATACATACGAAATCCCTACTATATATAATGTATTTAGCAATATAGCTTTATAATTATATATATATATATATATAATGAATGTTCTAAATTACTAAAATTAAGAAAATTTTACTTTATACAACTGCGTTAAAGCTAGAACAATTAAAAGTATATCCTACACATTTGTATAGGACAATGATATTGTTATTACCACTCAAGACTTAAAATGGAACCCGATGTAACCATGTAACTATCTATGCCTGAAAGTATTAGAACGTTTAACAAAGGAACATCAAAAGGCTTCTAATACAATCAAATACCTCTTTTCAAACTGTGTCTATTTATTGCATATTTAAAATTCGAAAAGAGAAAGTCATGTTAATTAGTATTCTGATATCATTTGTTTGTTTTGAAATTATAAAACACGATATATGGTAGGTAAATATAATAATACATGTATTTTTGATAATAAAATGAAGTTATTAATTTAAAAGTTATTTGCTTTGATGTCCACTTCATTCAACATAAATTTATTTAATATGCTTATCAATATTGTAATTTCGTGATTTAAATTACTGTGTCTTTTATTTGTGCTGTCTAACAACTAATGTCTTGAGTACTCTTAAACAAATCCAACAGATTATCAGAATCAATTCTAACTCAGACTTGATCAAAACTACTGCTGATAGCTTTGTGTACTATTATTTGGAATATCTGCTTAATTTACAATAAATATAGCGAGGCTTACTAACATTACAGATGTGAGTATGCATGTTATACTTAATATAATGTTATAATAATATGTAAGATATCTCATACGTTTTACTATAAAAAATTAAGGAATGAGGATTATTTTACTTTAAAACGACTATTTCTTCACAGCTCGTCTTGACAGCACTCTTTCACTTCTTAGGTTTTTTTTTTCCCTCTTGATTAGAATTCTGATTAATGTAATAAATGTATAACGTTCTTCTGTAACTACGCGGACGAAGTCACCGGTCTAGTGTAGTCTACTCTCTTTCAGTATTATAGTATTTATATTTTTAAGTTGTTTTTATACTATTATTAGTAGAAAATACTAATTAAGACGAAAATCACATAAATCAAGCTCAAAACTTACTATAAAAGTTGGTCTTAACTTGTTGAATAGGAACACAGACGAGGCATTTCTGAATTGGATTGCCTTTTGTGAATAACTTTATCGAACGTCAATACAAAACGGTGGCGCATAGTTTATTCTCAGAGACAAAGGCACTCTGTGAACTGAATGTAATCACAAAGCTGCTTGTAGATGGTGAACCTCTTTCTTTTTTATCCAATACATCCTTTTCAAAACCTAATAACAATAATTACAGTACAATTAATAATTACGCTGTAGAAGTGACTTTTATATTCGAATGCAGTCATCGTAATAACCGTCACATCACTCAGTGATATTTAATTAATGAATTAAACTTAAGCGGTAATACATTTAAACATTAGTATAATGTATTACTTTCTGCATTGAGATTTTGGTTTTACCCTCATAGCAACAGCTTCTATATAAGACAAGACTACTAGTGTTTTGTGATACTAAACTTATATTGGAGCTAATTGCAACTAAGTGAGATTTTCTCTAGTTCATTTTTACTTAAAACTTTACTAAAAAAAGTGAAATAAAAAAGGGATACAAAAATATTAACTTCAACTTTTATTAATTATTCTATTATTATAGTAACATGGGGATCCAATACATAGTACCTACCATATGGGTGATGTGGAAATCTGTGTATTCACTGACTGGCATTATGTTTCTCTATTTAAAATTTTAAAAACGTACACCAAATATAATATAGAAATTAAACATTTTGTCAATACAAGAAGTCTAAGTTCACATCCAAATTAATAGTGAGCTAAGCGAAGCAGCCGGGAATTTGCTAGTTTATTAATATCATAATCGTCGTGTTCGTGTAATGGAAGATATGCCAACAGAAAGCAGCAACAGCATTAAGACTACAAAGATCTGCTCGACGCAGAACACGCGGGCGTGGCTGTACTTGTGTGTTCAAGAGACATGCATTGCTGAGAATTAAAAGAAAAATTCATAGAAAAGAATCTGAATTTGTATCACTCTCTTATTCTCATACTATATTTAATATAAAAATAAATTTAAAATATTTAATTATAGTTAATTATTAAACTTATTAAGAAAATCAAGTACTGTGTTCGAATGACGCTTTTCTTATACAGTATTATATCATATATATATTTAACTAATAAATAATAAAAAAAGTTACGATCTATAAGAATAACAAATATATTATAAAGTTTCTGATTTATGATTTTAACTAAGCAGTGATCTTCTAAGTATTTAAGATGGTAACAGTAGTGATTACCTTAAAATAACATTAGAGTTCAGTCAATATAATTTCGTTTCTTCCAGCTTGCACTAAAAATGCTCAAGTAACACTAAATGAAAATCTACCAGCCGTTATAACCTGGTCTCCAAACGAAAATTGTTGTTGTGAAGTTTTGAAAAGTTTATTGTATACGAGAAAATGAAACGTGTTTCTGTGAAGATTTAAATTTTAACACAGAATTTAAACACAGGAGATGGTAAATATCTTGATAAATCAAGCAAGAATGTGTGTCAATTCACAGTTGATCCTTATTTTGCATGAAATGATGTAATTAAATGTTTAAAACATTATATGTATTCTCTATTTATTTATTTCCATACATAATTATGTTATAGTTAAGATGGATTATCATAATTACAAAAGAAGTGCAATCAGGTAATATAATGTTAATTGTGTTATATTTTATTGGTCATCATTAAATAATACTACTACACTACTAGTATTACTACTAGTATTATTAATATTTTCTTTGAGTAATATTACTACTAGTGTTACTCAAAGAAATTTACTTTAATTAAGTATGTTCTTAAATGGTCTTTACATTGGTATTAGTAAGTCAGTTAGTTGCAATACCAATATGCAATATCGTCAACAAGACTGAGATAGGTTGAATTTACTTGTGATATTCCGAGAGATTAGGGACAATATTATAAATACATCTGAATATCTTCTAGTAAACCTTAGTAATTCAAATATATTTGTGGCCTAAAGTCTGACAAGCTTGTAGCAATAACAAAAAAATAAGTATTGATGAGAAGCAATTATTTTATTTATTATGTAATAATAAGAGAATTCTTCGAGTATATATTTAAAACCCCTTTATGAAATAAAATATTATAGGGGCGCGAACCGGCCCTCGATTTTAACTCGTTGCGCTCGCAAAATCTCGGTAGACCTCGGCGAATCGAGCGAAGCGAGTAACCCATCTTCAATTCAACGTTCAAAGCTGAAACCGACAGGAAAAAAATGTAGAATAATCAAATATCACATAGCGATTTTTTTTACATTGAAATCTATGAGACTGTCATTTTTTGGTAATTATTTCTCAACGACATGAGTTGTATATTAATTAATATCAGTTGTATATTACTTATTAATTTATTGACTATTTGTCATTATAAATTCTTTGTGCAGTCGTGTAAAATAGACTGTGACCTACTTCCGAGATGCATCTCATTTGAAATTCCTTCAATAACTCCAACTTGGTAATTCCACAGTGCATTAAGATTTATATATTTGTAGAATATTTTATATATAATTGTATATACAATTTATCATAAATTGAAACATTAATTTTGGAGTTTTATTATTCATTATATAAAAATGTGTAAGAAAAGTTTTTTTTTTTTTTAAATAATTAACTTCACAGAACATAACACAGTTAACCGCAGATTTGTCTAAACAAATGAATGTTTTGTGTTTTGTATCACCTACGATGTACTCGTATATCAGACGCAGATTATCAACTTTTACACATCGCACATACAACAAATCTTTTTATAAAATTCATTTTATAAAGAATAATCAGAAAACATGAATTACAAGGAAATAGAAAAGAAAGAGAGGGAGCTAATTCACTTGATATCTATAGTTCCAATGATGCATATTATTACAAAGGAAAAAATTATATTTAGAACCAATTTAATGATATTATATTTATCGCAAAGATTTTTTCATATAACTTAACCCTTATATAACTTATAGTCATATAGAACATTAAATATACCAATTTATTAGTATTTGATTTCAAGGATATAATCTACAATTATTATAAAAGTGAAAGCTTGTTTGTGGAGATGATCTCATAAGCGTTTGTTACTCTTTTAAACAGACAACAATAATTAAAGAAAGCTCAGACAACATTTTCATATCTTATTTGCGGTTTTAGAGATTTAAAAATGAATTATACGGTTGTAAAATTGCGTGGGTATGGTTAAAATGACTTTATAATTAGTACTCATATTAATAAAATTTCTAGTAGATCTCAGAATGCGGATATCCTCGCGATTATTTGGATATTTGTGAGAACACTTTAATGAAGATCTTACTTTTAGCTCTGTATCTTATAAATATATGAAAAGTTGAGTAAAAATCGGTAATATGATAAGTAATAGCTGTAAGGACGTAAGACAATCGAATGTACAATTGTATTAAAGGAGGACCTTTACTAAGTCAATATAACGAGAATAATTATCGTAAATAGAAATCTTTTTTTATTCTCTTTAGATTATAAAATTATCTCAACCTAATTCGTGAGTATGTTTATAAGTTTTCTTTTGTGTTCAAGATGTAAATGATTTTGAAACAAATCAATGTTAATTTATTTACACAAAATAAAATAGGTATAAAACTTTTTTTTTTAAACCTACATTAATTGAAAAGGTTTATAAAAAAATATCTAGAAATATAATAATTACTATAAATGCGCTTCGTACAAAAACATTGTCTGATAAACTTATTTATACAGTATATGTTTCAGGGAATATATACCTTTACTTCAAAAGAAATCTTCGAGACAAACCAGTTGAGGTTGAAAAGGTATTGTTGTGTGAAATTGGATGTTCCACTACACTTACATTGAGAAGAAAATAATCTGACAATTCCTTACAATTTTTTCCGTATTGTAGACGTTTTTTTAATTGTACTTATCTAAGAAATTACAGACTTGTCATATATTATTACTATTCATTGAAATTAAGTCATATAATTTCAAAAGGTATATCAAACATAATGTGTATTTGTGTTTCTTATGATTTTTTATCACTTAAGCAATATCTACTTATATCTTCGAGCATCCGAACTTTCGAATTTAATATTATAAATAATAAACATATCATTAAATATATATTTACTATATGAGAGTATTGGAATAAATAAACACTTTTCATATTCAGTCCCAGGATATACAATTCATCTATAACACATATTTTCAAAGCCTAATTTACAATTACACAGAGTAATAAAACCAAGTATAATCCAGCTTCATTTACGAAATCAAAATATATTATTCTTAAATCTCTTAGAGTATTTTATCCAACCACTGCAATACAATACACACAACTAAACAATACGACGGAGGAGTAATTGTTTGTTTGTTCAACTCCGGTATTACTTTTATAGTATCGTTATTGAGTAATAAATTTTGTATCTATCGTGAAATCGTTTTGTACCTTATTTTCTGGATAATATATATTTTAGTTTAATATGACAAAAACATGTAGGGATATTATTTCAATGATTTCCAATTTCCCAGTAGAGAAAAAATTCAAATTTAAAAATGTTTAATTGACAATTCCAAGCCTCTATTTAGCCAACTGTAGAAACAGACTCCGCTACCTTGATTTAATAAAAAATCTATGATATAATTTTTAAATATGCTCATATAAATACTCATCCAGCATTCGAAGAAAACAAGACTAAATATGCAAGAAAATAATGCCTCTATGTACATAGACCTTCACTGAAGTAAAATTTTCAAGGCTTATTAATCTCAATACCAATTAATTCTGTACCGCCTCTCGGCGTTAATTACCCTAAATAATATTAGCTATTTTGTTAAATAAATAATCACTTTTGATTGCAAAACAATACACAGTTGATTGGAGAAGGTATAGTAGTATAAAACTTTTTTTTAAGTTCGGCAGTACATTAGATCCAACTAACTGTAGATCTATTTTAGTATTATCAATTTGGAGTAAAATCTTAAAAAAAATATATTCTCAGTCAACTAGTTACACATTTTACTAAAAATAAACATTTAAAATAAACATAAAAAAAACATTTCGTTTCACTCCTGGTCGCACAACAATAGATGCAGGTGTTGAGTTATTGCTGAACATTTTAGAAGCCTGGGAGGAATCACAATGCATACAATTATGTGCAACACGAAACTCTAATTAGAAAATTACAAATACGGAATTAGAAATCAGGGCCTTCATTTGATTAGTTCATGTCTTAATGAGAGAATTCAAAAATAGATAGATGTGAATGGAAAGCGTTCCCCTGGTTTATTTGTCAAATTGGGTGTGCCACAAGGCTCCATATTAGGACTATTTCTGTTTATTTATGTAAATTTACAACGCCTTACTTTTTGAAAAAAAAAACATGGGATAGTGTTTTTTGCTGATAATACTTCTCTTGCTTTTAAAATTAATAGACAGCAATCTGTACTTGACTATGTCTATAAAGATCTCTCTGATGTGATGATGATGATGATAACTAAATGAAAAAATAAGAAAAGTTTATATTTACTTTACCCAGTGTCAAAAAAGTCAAAATCAACGTACAACTAAATGAAGAAGAACTGGACTCAGTAAATTCTACGGTGTTTTTGAACAATTGCAAAATTGCAATGGTTTCCTCATATATGCATTTTGTCGAGTATTATTAGTTCTGTCACATACGCGGTTCAAAAAATAGGCCGTTTGATCAACGTTGAAACAGCTAGAATAGTTTACGTTAGCTACTTTCACAGTATAATGTCATGGCGTATAATGCATTAGATATGGATGCTATCTTTGTAGTGCAAAAGAGAGCTGTTTGAGCAATTTACAACGTAAGGCCATTAATAAATAAATTTAAAGAATTCACAATTCACACCGTACAATCAATAAATTTATGAAAATTTAATTAATGTATACAAAAATAAAAATTAAAATTAAAAAAAATATGATGTACACAAATAATAATAAATTGGCTATGCCCTTCAGTAGGCTCCATAGTATAGATATTACCTTTAATGAATGGATGACCTTAACGTTATGCTCGTGAACGGGTGCTGCTTGCAGTGACTGGTCGTCTTGCTAGCCACGGATTTCTTTTTTCTTATTATTACCTAATCATTAGGCCGGCTTATCGAATTGATTGCGATGGTTGGATATTAATCACACTATAATAATAATAATATAATTTGACTCTGATAATCTTAAAGAAAAGGGTATACCTGGGAAGTATGTGGAGTTGGTTCGTGCAATGTACAGTCGATCTTGTACACAAGTCCGGTCGGCCGCTGGAAACACCGACAAGTTCAATGTGACAGTGGGTTTGCATCAAGGGTCAGCTCTGAGTCCCTACCTCTTCTTGTTAATAATGGATGCTCTGACATTCGATATACAGGAAGAGCACCCTGCTGCATTGCTTTTTGCTGATGATATTGTTCTTGTCGGCGAGGATGGAATTGAGATGCAGAGTAGACTGGTAAAATGGCAACAAAAGCTGGAGAGTGGCGGCCTGGAAGTGAGCAGAACTAAAACAGAGCACATGTTCTGCGATTTCGGCGGTGTCTCCAGTTTTGTTCCTATTTTGTTCGACGGAGTACCGTTACCAGTCTGCTCAGAGTTTCGGTATCCTGGTTCTCTGATTCAAAGCGATGGTAATATTGACCGGAACGTAAAGCACAGAATCAACACAGGATGGATGAAATGGTGACAAGTCACTGGGACGACATGTGATGCCCGAATTCCCCTTAAACTAAAGAGGAGAATTTATAAAAACATCATTAGACCTCTCGTTATGTATGGATCTGAGTGCTGGGCGATGAAGGTGATGGATGAAAATCGTTTGCATGTAACGGAGATGCGAATGTTAAGATGGATGTGTGGGGTGACAAGAAGGGATAGAATAAGAAATGAGTATATTAGGGGAAGCTTAGGAGTAGCGCCAGTAACAGAAAAAATAAGAGGTAGTCGTCTGTCATGGTATGGGCATGTTATGAGGAGGGATGAAAGGCACGTGACCAAAAGAGTGCTAGGTATGGTAGTGGAGGGATGGACAGGAAGAGGACGGCCGAAGAAAAGATGGATGGATTGCGTAAAAGACGATATGGAGAAGAAGGGGGTGTGTACAGAGATGACGAGTAACAGGAGAGTATGGAGGGAAGAAACATACTATGCCGACCCCAAAATGGGATAAGGGCAGGAAGATGATAATGACTCTGATAATCTTATCAGAGTCAAATTCGTACCGACTGGAAGCAGAGTAGTAATTCCTTCCACAGCTGCAAGGCTTCTATTCTGACAGCACTCTGCCCCACCTCTGACTACCGTTTATAACGTAATCCAAATTACTTTCTCTTTGAATAAAAGAATAAACATGATTAATGTATATTCCGTAATAATGAATAGTTATTATTATTAATAATGCTTATTTGGAATTATATAATTTGTGGTGACCGAGTCGATAGATGTGGCGTGGGTAGACCTTCCACTGGTTGGACCGACGACTTAGTCAAGGTCGCAGGAAGTCGCTTCGAGCAGCGCAAGACCAGTCATCGGGGCGATCTTTGCGGGAGGCATATGCCTTGCAGTGGATGTCTATAGGCTGAAACGATGATAATGACGATGAATTCATTTGAAGAGTTTTATTTATGAAAGAACTTTGCTTTGTTATTTATTGCAAAGATATATCAGTTAAAATTTAAAATAAACTATTAGTGTAACTATTTCACAAATTGCAAAGTTATTAAAAACGAAACATGGCGGCTAAAACCACCTAATAACATCATTACCGCCCTAATCACCATCACGGCTACGTACCCTAATATAACTTAATAGTCACATCGAACATTAAACATTACATTTATAAATGTATTTGGTTTCAAGGATATAACCCACACATATTATAAAGCCAAAAGTGTGTGAAGATCAATTATCTTATCTTATCAATGTAAATATTAGTTACTTTTTAGACACAAACCAAGACAGTAAATGAAACTTTATAATAACACTATATAAAGTAAATATCCTATTTGTGAGTTCAGAGAATAAAATAAAATTATTACACAATAACAATATTTTAAACATGATATGTATGTATTAAATAACTTCGTAACTAGGATTTCATAACTTATGTTATTAGTAAAATGTTTTATATTTTAACTAACAATTATTAAGTATATGACTCCAATTACCTTAAAAAACATGCAATGTAATTATATCATCTTGTCATTTGATTTAAACTTTATAATAACATTTTCCACATGAGTATAATATCAAATGAGGGTAGCACTGTGTGTGATGTGGGCGCTGATGACGTCATTACGTGAAGTTTGACCTTAATGTTTGGTTTTCAATGAATCTCTTATTACTAATTACTTTATATAACGTTGTATTAAATCTAACTTCTGTTAAAAAAAATCTCGATAAAGATATAATCAATATCATATCGTCTAGATGTACGAATAATTTGGATACTTGGCAAAATAACTTCTAAACATATTAGTGGGTATATATTATAACGTGGGTAAATTTACAATATTCACAAATAATCACAAACTGTGTGTAGATAAATTGAAAATAATCACAAATAATCTTAAACTATATGTGGGTAAATTGAAAATAATCGCAAATAATCACAAACTGTACGTGGGTAAATTTTAAATGATCACAAATAATCACAAACTGATTAATCAATCACAGACGTCGTGAATCTGGTCTATATAATGAATATAATTGTCCTACCGATTACGACATATAACGAATAATTACTCAATTCAGTCAACACATACCGCCATTTGTTAGAATCGTTTGGACTTAACTGACTATTGTGACTGCCGAATAATAAATAAATAATTTGCAATAAAATAATATAGCGAGTAATACTTGAGATTTAACTATCTAACTATCCAATCTTTTAAGTTAGATCAAACTGCACGTGGTGTGTAAATGTTATTTAAATCGGTTAAGTAGTTTAGGAGTCCATCTTGGACAAACACCGTGACATGTAATGTTAAGATATATATATATAAATGTATATAAGTTAATATCATTATCTAAACTGAGATTTAACTTTACGCATACATTTCTAAATCCGTCACCGACTTAAAAACTCCGCCCTGAAAACAAAACTATGTGTCACTGAGTATTTTTACCGAACATCAAAATAAAACTTTGGACGTTACTTATTTCAAATATAGTGGGTTCCCATATCAAATTAATTTTCTATTTAATCTCTGTATTCTTAGAGTTTCACAAAATCCTCACACTATTAACTCTAAAAAG
The DNA here is from genome assembly GCA_918358695.1 of Melinaea menophilus ssp. n. AW-2005. Lineage (NCBI taxonomy): Eukaryota > Metazoa > Arthropoda > Insecta > Lepidoptera > Nymphalidae > Melinaea > Melinaea menophilus. Next base: position 15,434,868 of record OU911049.1, read on the forward strand.
AAACCCAAACGATATGTCGTGTTATAGTCCTTGTAGTTTATTAAATTACATGATCAGTACCTAAGTGTTTTTATATATAAATAGTAATTATTAAAATCTATTTAATACATTTATAACCAGTTATATTTTCTATTTCTACTGATCATTTATAACAATACAGCACATGGCTGCTAATACTTTTCTATAAACATAACATCACCAGTCTATATTCTATTCATTTAACGTTAAACTAGAAGAGCTGCATCGATGGTTATTGTATGTATAATAAAAGCACACGACGTTCATTCGTTCATTTTATATTACATTTGCATATGCACCTCAACATATATATAACAACTTTAATAAAAAGAGTTTTCAATTTTGAATAGTAAGCAAGATCAAAGAACCGTCCACCGAATGCGTTTCAAAGACGCAGTCTACACTCACAGATGGACACGAGCTAGTTTTTAATTTCATAATTAGGTACCCACACTAGTAAATATGGATGGAAAAAGTTAACAAGGGTAAAAACGACATTGAATTATCTCTAATATTAAATAAAAAACTAAAAATACTAGGGGTGCCAACAGACCCTCAATTTCGACTCGCTGCGCTCGCAAAATCTCGGGTGCCGTTTGCATTTTGAGCGAAGCGCGCCCAGTATAATGACTCATCATTTCAAATTGACTTCAATGGGATATCAGTTTTTTGACGATTATTCCTCAATGACATGACATTTTTCAAAAATTACTCTTCTAAAACCATCACCTAATGTGTATCTTTTTAAATGCAAAATTTCATAATTTTCCGTTTAGTAGTTTTCGAGCCTATTCGTGACAAAGAATGTGAAAAAGTCTCCAGTAGAACGCTCCGCTCACTTCGTTCGCTTCGCTCAATAAAGTTATTTGTCTCGAGTTATAACAATTTTAATAATTATTTGGATATTATTTACTAAAGTCTTATTAATAAATATTTATTTAGAGATATTCAGACATTATTGTGTATATTTATTAAACTGTTTCCTAATATGGTCTCAAACATTTTGTTAATATCTACAAGCTTGTGACGTCATCATAATTTGGTAATACATATGTGATATACATGTAAATAATATTATTATACATTCAGTACTAATTGATAACGATAATATTTATGTATGTACATAACTAGAGTATGTTGAATGTCTCGTCTCTCATGAATTTGAAATGAAGCTTTGAGGTTTGTAATACATTATATGTAATATTTCATATACACACATACTATGTTTATTACAAAAATAAATTACAGATCAAAAATTAAATTTATTTATCTGTACTTTGTATTTTGATATTAATAAAAAAGCTATGAATCGACGAATGAGTTACAGTTGAAATAACTCAATAAAATACTTAATAAATTGTTTATTATGTTGCAGTCGTCAAAATGTTATTGCTAATATTGTATAATTTAATTATAATAAACCTTGTATTTAATTATAAAGGCTAGATAAGATATCTCAAGAGCCTGAGATCAAAAGACTTCAAAGGTTGTAAATGAGTAAAACTCGCCCATATTACGGATAAGATTTTTATATAATAATTATTATATTATCATGTTAATAATAGTATACGATTAGTTAGTATATATCAAATTCCACCGCGGGTATATAGAAATTACCGAAAAACATTTTCCCGAAGGCACCCTAAGAGACGATACATCAAATATCCGAAAGGTAGCTGAAATCTTAAGATACTTTATTCTAAGGAGAATTGTAGTTCTTAAAACATATGCGTCGACATAAAATGATTGGGATAATATAAAATAGGTGAATATTCTATTCAGATGGCTCTGCGTAAATCTAGCTGAAATAAATGCCACTAGATGGAGTTTGCCAACAGAAGCATATGTCCAAATTTTTTAACAGATAAAGAAAGATGATGCTTAGTTGTAATTACAATGACGATATAAAAATAATATTTAAACGTAAACAATACGTAAATTGCGTAAACAATATCGGGTACGGGTAAGACATATGGATACGTCCTCGAAAATTATTTTATTTATCCTGGAAGCAATACATAGCAACGAAACGAGCTAGATTTGGCATACAGCTATCTATTTTGAGTGAAAGCCAATCTGGATACGTTCAAAACATAGTTTTATATATATGAAAGAACACATACCATGGTTCAAATTACCCATAAGAGAAACGATCATCAAGAATTGTTTTGGAGTTAGTACATGACTTACTGAATAAGGGGTATAGAATTTACCTAGATAATTTCTATACTTCAATTCATTTGGCTGAACTCTTGTGTCAAAACAGCACCGACATTGTTGGGACAATGGGATAAATAGAATCGATACCAGTGAAATAAAAACAAAACAATTAGAAAAAAATAAACATATTATAGGTACGCGTCCGGTACATGTTGCATAATTTAAACGGGAACTCCCCGGTTAACAGGTTTTTTTTTATATTATTTTAATTTATTTTAATAAATTAAAAAAAAAACAAAAATCATTTAAACTAGTTGCAGTGTATATTGAGGTTTGACTTTCTAAAACCCGTACAAACTTGACAATATAATTTTGTATCAATATCTATAAAGTTATATCCTATCCAAAATATTTTATAAGTTATAAGACATCTATTCTATATAGTTCAAAACAGTATTCGTGTTTTACTGAAGAAAATTCAATAATGTCACACATAAGGAAAATCAAAATATGTCCTGTACCACGGTAATAACATAAAATTTCATGTAATAGTCTAATTGATTTTGTGTGATATGATAACAAACAGACAGATAGAAAATCCAATAGTTGTTTATAAACCTGTTATATATTTAATTATAAATAGCAGTTACTTAAATATATATAATGTACAGTTATAAATACATCATTTTAATCAAAGACACTAGACACCTTATACATGTGATGTAAATAAATAAACTTTTTAATTGTATATCCCACACGAGTTTGTATAATGAGGGTAGGTGTGTGTGATGAGGGCGCTGATGACGTCATTACGTGAAGTTTGACCGCAATGTTTTGGTTTCAATGAGTCTCTAATTACTAATTACTTTATATTACGTTGTATTAAAACTATCTTGAGTAATTATCTATATGTATAATATATTGTGATGTGTCCACTTAAAAAATGCATTTTTAATATATTTTTTAAAAATAAATCAGCATCATTTAAAAGTGTATTTAACAAAGTCCAAAACTATATAATTAATTATTAACTTTAGTTACTTGTCAATATAATCAAGTTCTAAATAACACAGTTTTTGTGAATATTAAATTTCGTTGAACTAACTTGGATACTTGACATAAGAATTACATTCTTAATCTAAAAATTTGTTTACAGTTAGATGTGGCAAAACTAAATATATTACTTGCACTTTAAGCACAATATAAAAAGATATATATCAATTTATCATTTATTATATTATAATAATCATAAATTCTCTGTGCCTACATATCGTTATTATATATTAACAATACATTTTGTTAACTTTGGTGCATGTAGAAGAATAATCAATGTATTATTAAAATGAGCTCAAAACCTCAAACGTATCACGATAAGTAATTAAAAGAGCTGCTTTTTGCAGATAATTTTAATATATTTAATTTCACATTTTCCTCCCGTAATGTCAAACGAGGCGGCAGGGGTTTTGGTGTACCGTAGATGGGCAGCAGCGTCCTCTGCGTCATTACACACTGCGATCCCAAACCAAACCAAACCCGCCTGCCAAGTATGCCTATTATGGCATATCCCCTGATGGATCGCGATCTTTGGGGTTTGACCATTGCCTCGCAGTGGACATCTATAAATTGACAAAAAGAAGAAGCCAATCTACTTATTTAAAGCGGGTCTTCAACTTTATATTTAATTAAAGTTTTTGAATTTTATTTATTTTTATTTAAAAGATGATGATAATCCCATACAAACTTTAATTCCTTTTACCAATTTATTATAAGAAATCAATATATTAAAATGAAACCTAGACAACATTTTAGTATATATATAGATATAAGAAATAAAATTGTTAAAATCTATGTAACATATTGCTAGTACTAGTCCATAACAATACAACCCATGACTGCTAATACTCGTACTTTTCTATAAACATAACATCACCAGAGTATATTATATTCATTTGACATTAAGCCAGAGAGCTGCATCCGATGTGTATTGTATGTATAACAAAAACACACGACTTTTCGTTCATTTTATATAACATTTTAATCTGCATCCAACATACGTCTAACTACTATTGTTGAATAATGATATTTTTTACACTTTCAAAATACAAACTTAATTTAATATCGTTCGTAATGTATTTTATAAATATAAAAATATAATTAATTCCCATAACATTTCAAATCATAACACACTTAAGACATTCAACATTTTCTAGTTTATGTACATACGAATTCATAAATACATAAATATTACAGTTATCATTTAGTACTGAATGTATAATAATATTCTTTACATATTATTAAAGGGTAATGACGTCACAGGCCTGTGGAGATTATCAAGATGTGTGAGGAATTGGAATTAGTTTAAAAAATAAATACAATAATAAATATACTTCTTTATTACGAATTTATAAAAAAATATTCTTCCCATGCACGAAAATTTTATAACAAAATATTTTGATAATTATTTACTATATTTACACAGATTTTTTTTTTATTACTATTTTGTAGTTGATAGAAGAACAATCATAAAAATTTTATTTACTTTTAGTGTAACATGATGAACGATTGAATAAAACATTTTATTACATATAGGCCCTTTTAGAGCAGATATATATTTTTTTTCAGTTTAATATATCTTAAATATTTCTTCAATCCGGTACAAGCTGTGACCTAGTTACGAGAAGCATCTCATTTGTAATTCCTTCGTTAACTCCTATTTAGGTATTCGTGCATTAAATACAAGGTTTACTTGAGATATAAAAATATTTATTTACTTTTTTCACTGCAGATTACTAGAATATAATAAAAAACTGAAATTAAACCTGGTAATCTTTTTGAAAATAAGACATATATCATCAAATACTAATTGTTAGATGCATAGGTATGTTGAGGTGCAGGTGTAAATGAAATATAAAATGAACTAATGTGACGTCGAACAAATTAACAGTGTTCTTTTGTTATACACACAATAACCATCGGATGCAGCTTCTAGTTTAATGTTAAATAAATATAATATTTACTGGTGATGTTATGTTTATAGAAAGTATTAGTCATGCGTTATTGTCATTTGGAATTACTGTAATCAGACTATTTAGAATTTAAACTATAATGTTGATAAATAAATTAGTTTTCTCTCATTCAAAGTACGTTCGTACTAATCTATCGGTAGTTTGTGTAGAAGTTCCCATTCTATCAAATTGGCTTAATCACCCACATCGTGCTTTCTATCAACAATCTTGGATTTCAATTTGCTTAAATATCTGTAATCTATGTTTAGGCTTACCCTGACTATAAGTTTTCTTAACTTGTGGTACAAATACAAGTATCAAGACCATTTAATTAAAATATTTACTTGGTTTTAATATTATAAATCATTATAAAAAAATGTGTAAATATAGCTTATATTATATTAAATTAATGTTGTAATTTGATTTCACATCTTTTTTTATTATGTTAATCCATCTTAACTATAACATGTAGGTTAATAGAGATTACGGTTTCAAACATTTAACTGCAATACGACATACAGAATAAGCATCTGTGAATAGACAAACATTCTTTCCAGTTTTATTAAACCATTAATATTAACATTGTATTTAAATTATCTCCACAGAAACACGTTTCAGTTTGTAACAAAACCTTTAGAATCATTATAATTGCAATGTTCGGTCAGAGATCAAGTTATGATGGCTATTATTCTCATTTAGTGTTACTTGAGTTTTTATTCCAGTGGCATATCTGGAAGAAAGGTAAATATATTTTAATATATACATATAATAAAGATGTCTTGAATATTAGAGGGTCACAAAATTCAATGCTTAATATTAATAGCCAAATATGTTTATTGAAAAGTTATCTAATTTATTTAATAATGTTATTATTATACTATGTGTAGTATGAGAATAAGAGAGTGATATAAATTGAGATACTTTTCTATGAGTCTTTCTTTTAATTCTCAGCCATGCAGGTCTCTGGAACACACAAGTACAGCCACGCCCGCGTGTTCTGCGTCGAGCAGATCTTTGAAGTCTTAATGATGTTGCTGCTGTCTGTTGGCATATCTGCCATTACACGAACACGACGCACTGATTATGATATTAATAAATATAGTATTAACCTTCCATATATTTAACATACATTTATAAGCAATATATAAAAAAAAAACAAAAAAAAATGAATATTTTAATTTTTGATAATTTTATAATGTCACTATTATTATATTAATTTTCTGGGTCAGTAAAATATATTATAAGTATACATATCTTTCAAAGGAATTATTTGTCTTTAAAATATTGAATATTATTATTATTTCTTACTTTATGATAAATTTTATTAATGCACTACAAACTGAAAACTATTAAGTAAATACCAATGATGGTTTAGTTATTTGTTTCTTCAACTCTAAATGAAATTGTGGAATTGATTTCATATTATCACTCTTCTATTCTTCTGTTATTAGTGCTGTTACTGCTGCAAGGAGAGGTTGCGTTTATATTTGACATTTATATTCATTTAATATTTTTACACTTTCAAAATATATAAATATTTTGAAATTATATTTCGTCTTTCTCTTTAACCTTTGAAATATAATTCTTTGATATAATATGCTGTTGCACATACTTGTTACAGAATGATTTTACGACACATACTTTTATTACAGAATAATAATACTATTAAAGTAATTCCAGAGTTGAACAAACAATTAATTATTCCTCCGTCGCGCGTCGGTATTGTTCAGTTGTTTGAGTCAGTTTGCATTGCAGTGGTTGGATGAAGTACAACAAGGGATTTACAAGAATTATGTAATTAGATTTCGTTAATGAAGCTTCATTACATCAGTTTATTTATTTTTGTGACTACGAGAAAATTATAATACTTATATGTTTTTTCTTAAATAAGCTATTTTTTACTATGCGTATCATTGTAGTATACTAATAAATTATTATCGGGCACATGTTTCACATTATTTCATTACTATTCTGATTCTAAATTGTGTAATTAGTACTACTAGTAGTATAATATTAGTACGAGAAATGGTTCATCTAAACTCTTTATTGTATTATTGAAATCAACGCCATCTGTTGGCCTCCTTAAAAAGCAGGCTTTTTGAAATAAGCCAACAGATGGCGTTGATTTAAATTTATCAAAATATATTAATTTCTATTATTGATTACCAAAGCTAATTATGGTATTTACTGATTGTATAAATCAATAATAAAACATTAATAATATCAAGAACTTCAATAGGTGTATAAAAAAAAAAAAATTAAAGACACTGCAACATGAAATAGATAAATTAAAATAGTGAAAAACGTAGTCACCATCTCGGCTTGATCAAAGATCATCTATCAAATAAGATGACGAAGCAACAGGCCACCCGACTCAGCGTGACACACGATCGTCTATCCCAAGAAACGGAAGAGCAACATGCCCATCAACTCAGCGTAATACACTATCATCTATCCCGGGGCAATGTACCCACCGTCTCGTCTAAAACCATGGTCGCCCATGTAGTGACGGAAGAGCACTATGATCACCAACTCGAATTGTTTCACGATCACTTATCAAACGTAACACTTGTAATTTGTTCATTTGAAATTACGAGGAACCACACGGAAGCTTTTAAATAAAAAAACATCAAAACCGTTTCAACCAGTCAATAGTTCTAGATAACAAACAAAATAAATAAAGTAGAATTTAGAAACTCCTTTTTTTTGGTGTTTCGAAATCAAAATCCATTCATTTTTTATATAAAATGATAATCAGTCCTCACTATGTCATTTATTATTGAGCTGAGCGTAAACAAAGCTCTTAACCGTTTGGGAGACCTTTATTGTGTTTAGTTGTTTCCAGAATGCGACGAGATAATTAGCTAAAAAATTTCTCATGTATGTTTAAGCCCAACGCGGATGTTATAGCGAAAACAGATTGAAAAATGTTTAGCCATTCAAAAGTTATCAAGAAAAGAAGAAAGGCGAGGGGCTCAGCTCAACACCCGCCGCGCACGGTTGGCGGATCCTAGTTATATATGTGGTGTGTATTAAACACACCTTTTTCGTATTCGTTACAATACTAATAAGTATTACAAGTATTACAATAAATAATATTATAAAATATTAGTATTATATTACGTTCAACGTGTTATTGAATAAAAATTTTAAACTTTTAACTTACATTTAACTAACTTTTTACTAACTTTTTACCTTATTTTTACTAACTTTATTACATTTTCTAGACAATGTTCAAATACGTAAATGGAATAAAAAAGATATTACACATTGGATGAAAAAATTGCTGAAATTCCATTAATGAATCCTTTGTCAAAAAATAAAACACATTTTACATTTCACAATCAAGATAGCAATAAGACCTGGCTGTAGCGATTTAAAACAAATCGATTCAAAAAAACTTTTTTCCATCATGTCTTTTAGAAATGTTCCTTATAAAAGCGAAGAGAGTAAAAATCGGAATTATTAGAAAAATGTGATTAGTCTACTTTTAATATGTTTGAATTGGAAATGTTACTTTGGTTTGTTAATTTTATAAAAGATTTACAAAGTTAAGAATGGGTTAGATTTTATGAAATTTTCATAGTGAATTTACAATTTTTCTTTTGCTTTCATTTGATTAAAAATTTTATCCTGATTGTGTTTATATCTTTTTATGTTTTCTCTTAAATAAAGTACAAAATATTTTGAAAATCCATTTTTATATAAACAAACATTAATGTATAATTAATGTCATATTAAAGACTACATTAATTATAAACCTCTTAAAATAATAATATAAAGGACGATTAAAAAAAATCTACTATTCTTAGAAATATATCCTTTGGTTTATACCAACATGTCACCATGAACATGACATATATACAAAAGACATTGTTTTGGTATTCGAATAAACTTTTGAGGTAATATACTTTCTTTTCAAAAGAAATCTTTGAGACGATCCTGATAAGATCGGAAAGAGTCGATGTGTGAAATTGGATGTTCCGCTACACTTACATTAAGACTAAAAGAGTCTGACATTTCTTTGTAATTACTTCCTTATTGTAGACATTGTATTGAATTTTAGAAATTGTTTCTAAGATTTTTTGTCGTATTTGAAAAGCAATACTTTATTTTCCTAAATATTTGTAGTCTATACATATAAAATTTTATTATTTGTTAATATACAAATCTTTGGCATATTAATAAATACATATTTATGTATTTGTACCTAATATGAGTTATTTAAATCGAAAATCATTTTTTGGCTGAATGTCTTGAAGCGTCTTCTTAAATAATAGGTAATTACGTTTTATGAATCCTTAAAACTATTAATTTATAATTATTAATAAACACTATTAGTAAATAGAGAAATTAGCTTGATGATAAATAGTAGATACTTATAAATTTGGTAAATCAAAATTGGCGCCATCTATGGCTTTTTTAAGAAATAGACTACCATAGGATTCAGCGACGACTGCTCTCATATTATCGCTCGTATTTATATATTTTTGTTAATGAAGTAATTTATGATTTGAATAGTCGACTCACATATTATTATTAATATCATGAACAACAAGTATCAATTATAATACAGTAATGAAATAACAAATACACTTACCATATACCATCAAAAATATACAAGGTCGATGTGTATGTTTTACAATAAATTAAAGGCAAATCTCAAGCAAGTAAATCTGTAAAATAAACTAATAATTTAAATAAATAAATTAAATTTCATAAGTATATTTATTACCTATTCCAGTGGGTCCAGAAAATTATAAATAAATGTGCGAATTATAAATTTATATTACATTCTGATTTTCTTTTTATATTTGATATAAAAATAACTAATAGTTCAATATTAAATGTTATAACCTTTCAATAAACTAATTCTGGCATTAAATATTACAAGAAATTATTATACAAGAAAATATTAAACTCATAAAAATGATTTTGTTATAACTCGCACAGTTTCAAATTCAAAATATGTATTTAAATATTGAAACGGATGATTCCGAGTTGTCTAGAAATATTACAAATATTTCGTTGATAAAAATCAATGTGTAATGACTCATCTTGTTATTCAAATCCCGACCTATCCCAACGGTACATTGAAACTGTAGCGAATGATTCATCGAATGTTTTAGCTACCTGTACAAATAGTTTATTAAAATCAGCTGTTCAACGAGTGGACAGTTACTACTATTGCCTCGCCTCACACTAGCACCGAAAAACGTAAGTCAAACGGATATGGTCAGTATTTGCAATTCGAATTCGAGTTCACAAACAAGTTTTTCCTTTTCATAATAATAGTATAGATGTAGATAAAATTGTCTGTAGTTTGTACTATAAATTTTAATAATAATAAAACTATATTTATAAGAATGGATTACAGTTAATTATACTAATAACGTTAGGAAAATTTAATAGAATAGAAAATGTAATAAAATAGAATAGATGAAACCCACATTACAGATAATATTAACGTAATTAATGATGTTATTATAATATCGTATATACTTTTAATCATATTCAGATTGCGTGGATGAGTGGAGTCATGAAGCGTGAACTTGTTAAAATAAACATAATATCCTTGGTAGGTATCGTAACAGAAGCGAGACTTTCTTTTTATTGATTTATAATAGATACATAAGAATAATTAAAATAACATTAAACAATGATATCGTTTGATATGAAATTTATATCTTCGTACATACAGTGTTTACTTAGTGTTAAAGTTTTCATTGTGACACTTGTAATAATTAAGCTTAGTTGTATCTATTTGATTCAACTTAAGAGTTTATAAAAGATTACAATTATCACAATAATAAAAACGGTACAATTATTATGTACTATTTTTTTAATAGATATCTTAAAATGTTTAGCTTTACCTTTGAACTTGATTCAATATTTAAAATAAATTGAGACTTCTTTCAAAACAACGCCATCTAGCGTATTACATTTATTTCACCTAGTTTGCGATTCATGACTGCAGAGCCATCTGAATATAATATTAAACATTCTCCACCAGCACTTATCTCAACTATTTTAAGTCGATACAATATATCTAGCATATAAGAGATTTGTCATAAGTTTTAAGGACGGCTGGCGGGCTGACTTCCACTACCGTTAGGATAAATGGTATAGGATGGCTACGGGATAAGAATAAGCCATCGCAAAAGCTAGCTTTTACGATATCCTTTATAAGAATTTGGTCCTATTCTACATATGTATATGTGAAATCGAATTTAAGAATACTATATTATTGGGATGGAATATATTTTCATCTTATGTGTAATACGGGTGTGTTTCTCTCAATTATAATCTTCTAAGGCTTTTTGATCTCAGGAGCAATTAATTCTATGTAACCTTTATAATTAAGCCTAAGGTTAATTAAGTTAATTAATTCAAAAATATATACAATTTATTAAGTATTTTATCAAGTTATTTTAAATGTAATCTAGTTTCAATTTAATAGACTTCTCATTGTTATTAAAATTTAAGAAACTTATTATTTAAATCTTCAGAATTAGTTGAATATTTTTTTTTCAAAATTAATTCTGTTCTTTATAGTTGTAATATTTATTACAAGTGTATATGAAACTACGACAAATTATTCACCATAACCATAAACCTTCATTTCAAATTCACAACAGACAAGAGACATTCAACTTACTCTAGTATGTACATACATACGTCATGTCATTTACGATATTACTTTGAGTTAGTACTGAATATATATATATATATATATATATATATATATATATATATATAGTATATATAGTATATATGGTATATACCATATATTTAAACTGTATAAACGTTTTAAATAATATTTATGACTTCACAAACATGCGGTGATTAATAATGTAAATTGTAATTAGTTTGATAAATAAATACAATAATAGATGCGGTACTATTTTCAAAAAATTATTTTTAGTAGCCTTTTAAGGTATATATAGCCTAATAAGGTATATTTCTTTTTTTATTTTATTTTTATTAATAAAAATTTACAAAAAAGTATGGTTTATTCAAAAAAAATAAAATTAAATAACACTTTTATATGCTATATACTTTGTAAGCAAATATACATTTTTTGTCAGTTGATACATCATAAATATTTCTTAAATCTGGTAAAAACTGTGACCTAGTTACGAGATGCATCTCATTTTTAATTCCTTCGTTAACTCCTATTTAGTTATTCGTGCGTCAAATACAAGGTTTACTTGAGATATAAAAATATTCATTTAATAATTAAGATTTATTTGTTATAACTACAGACAGAATACTTAACATTTGTAGTGGGTTTGTTTGGTACAATCATTTAATATTATAAATAATTTGCAATGTCTGTCTTTGTGACTGCAACATATTGGTAGTTCGTGTATTTTATTTTTATACAAACGAGCCTTCGACTTCATAATAGAATATAGAAGACGCCATTTTAAAATAACGCATATGGATGACAGTTTCTAAGATGACTTATTTTTCAATTTTGATTAAGTTAATTTTACAACAAACATTATGTCTAAGTCCACCCTGTTTAACTTACTGGAATCGAACTAGTTTTGAAGATTACCATCTCAATACAATTACAAACACAACGTTTATCATACTATAATATTAATATAGATTTCCTATTGAGCTCAATAATAAAACCTTACTAAAACCACACGTCATCAAACAATCAATGTGATACACATATATGCAAGTGCTGAATTAAATGTAATATGAAGGAACGTCGTGTTGTTTTGTTATACGTACAATACACATCGGATGCAGCTCTTCTAGTTTAATGTTATATGAATAGAACTGGTGATGTTATGTTTATAGAAAAGTATTAGCAATCAGTCGTCATATTGTTATGGTCACGAAGTAGAAATAACTTTACGTTGGATCTGAACATAGACGTATTAAAATGGTTTTAACAAACTATTAATCTTCTTATATAATAAACGTTAAAGCGCTGATTAATCATGTTATCGCAGAATCTGTAAGAATACAGTTACACGCTCCGTAAAGCGGGTTCTTGTTAACTTTCAACCAAAAAGAGGTTAAATGGGAAGTAAAGATTCTGTGACAATGACAATTTATGAAATAAAAAACGACAAATGGAATATTTACTGGATAATTTCTAGGTAATTACGGACTGGATTTTTTTTGTTTCCATAAATTTGAAAGCCTCTTAGGTATAGTTATTGAAATATAAATGTATAAGACGGTCTTAAGTCAAACTATTTATTAACTTGAACTTTTGCCTTAAACTCTAATTTATATCTTAGTTAAGTATTTATTTAACATTCAGAACTAACTGGTCGTGATATTATGTGTAACGTATAAATAGTTATACATAAACGACTCTGGTGTGTTATGAATTTGATTTGAAGATTTATGGTAATTCATTTAATTAAGTTTGTTATATGTAGTTATAACACGTTTTAAAAAAAACTTGTATTTAAAACTTAATTACTAATATTATTTAAGGCAATCAACGTTGGAAGCCAACCCAGGCTTAAACGACATTGAGTTCAATTTGCCGTAAAGGTTTAAGTAATCATATTAGTAATACAATATTTTGATAAAATGACACTTTTACTGAAATATATATATTCGGTTCAATATAAAATTGTAAGGTTGTATGAACATTTACGAGGCTCTCATATTTAAATTTATTTATTTATTTAACTTCACGCCATATCCCTTGCGGGGTAGCGAGAGACGACGGAGCGCCAAACGCTACGGTCCCTGCATACCTCTTTCGCCTCGGCCATAGATATCAGCCTCTTCATACATGCCCTCCGGGAGGTCCTCATGCTTTTTACGTGACCTTCCTCCAGTATCATAGATACTGTGTTTTCGAAGGTCACTCGAGGCCTCCCCCTTTCTCCCTTACCACTCACTTTTCCTGTATAAATCTTTTTTACCATTCCTTCATCACTCATTCGCTCAACGTGTCCAAACCAACTGAGCACGTTCTTCTTCATTCTCACCGTGACATCTTCGCTAGTACCTGCCATTCTATGGATCTCTTCATTTCGGATTCGAACAGCTAGACTAACTCCGCATATTCTGCGAAGACATCTCATCTCTACAGCATTCATCTTTCTTACATTCCTAGTCTGTGGTACCCACGTTTGGCTGCCGTATAACAGCGTCGGTAGCAAAACCGCATTGTGTACAGCCAAGCGTGCAGCTATGCTGACGTTTCGCCGTATCAACAATGCAGCCAAAGCACCGTTGACTCTGTTACCGGCAGCAATATACCTTTCCACATCCATTTTGTATTTCCGTCTCTGCTAAACATAATTCCCAAATATACCACTTCATTCACTTATTCTATTATCTTATCCTTCACGTTGATCTTACATTCTGTTCTTTCTTCATTTCTTTCAAATATCAGAACCTTCGTCTTATCTACATTCAGGTTTCATTATGATACTTATTATTCTTACTGACGTTAATTGCTTGAAATTGATTCATTTTAATGTTTCGAGATAATGTTAGAAATAATTGCAAATAAAATGACCTTGAAAAAAGAATAATTAAATAAAATGTATTATGGATTTATTTCGCATATACATTCAATTAAATATTGATATGAACAACCATATCCCGTTATTATACAATTTAAATCATATGCATATACATACACAAGGGAACTTCCCGGCCCTTCGGGCCAGGAAGGGTCAAAGGTCACGTATGAGGTTGGCACCTACCCTATTTTGTAGCCTGATTCAATAGCTTTTTTTTGATGTATTACACATTATTGTGTGATTTGTGGGTGATCAGTGATGCGCGTGCATACAGAGTCAATTAGGTCATTATTATATAGTAAGGATTATTATAAGAATTCGTATAAATTATCAGAAAAATTTAAAATCTACTCCAAGGTTTTTTCTTAACACAACATTTGCAAAATGATATAAAATTTATTACCGAATAACGATATAATAAAAGTAATTTCGGATTTCATCAAACAGATAATTAATCCTCCGACGTATTTTTAGTTGTGTTTGTCTGTTCGTTTTGCAGTGGTTGATGAAGTACTCCAAGAGATTTTACATATGTGTACTGACCTAAAACATTTATCCTATAATGAGATTATTTAATGAGGATAATGAATAACTGATATTATGTAGGGGAATTAATTTGACAGACGTTGTCAAAAAGCTAAAACTCTAGGTGGTACTAATTAAATATTACTGTATATACATAAAAAATATAGATGACAAAGATATGAAAATCTATAAGCTTTTATTAAATGCTCTGGTATTTTAATATTATTTTAGAGGAGACAAAGAAAATGTTTTAATATAAATTTTTCTTTATCTCAGACATTCTTGTAAATATTGTACTTTCACCGTTTATTAATTTTGAACATCTTTTTACTATAGTAATAGAAAAACTCCTGAATTGTATTTAAATATTGGTATAATAAGCAAGTTCCTATTGTTAGTATTATGGTCCCGTTTAAACAACAAAAGGTTATTGTAACTACAATTTATAATTTTGTACACTTGTTATTAAATTAACTTACAATATTGCAGTCAAACGCCATCTAGCGGTATGTATGACATTTATTTCAGGTAACTTAGGTTCCGTGACGGCAGCGCCATCTGAATTCAGTGTTAAACATCATCCATCTGCCCTTATCCCAATTATATATCATATGCAAGTGATTTGTCTAACTATATGGGTTGACATAAACTTTCCTTGGGAATACACGTTTATGGGATTTCGACTACTCTTCGGATAAGTAGTGTAGGATAATACCCACTTTTATTCTTGTGACATTCCCCGGTGACTCTATCATGGTCGGAAAGGTTAACAGCAGAGACCGTACAAAAAAAATACTTGTGTTTCTTATCTTTAGCAATTAATTCTGTTGTTTTTAAAATAAGTCATAATATTATAAAGAAATACTAGATGTGTCACATACATATTATCAAAATATAGTGACGTCTCAAGCTTGTAAAGATTAACATTAAAAATAAAAATAAAACTTATATATAAAGACAAAACTTATTTTTAAAACTTTAGTTATTTCTAAGTTCAAAAAAGTCATATATATTTTATATCTTTTTAAATTTGTACAGAATATTATTTTCGTTTAACAATATGTGATAAAAATACAATCTTTAAAAAATCTATGATTAATTTTAGCGTAAAATAATAAATAATTAAATAATGAATATTTCTGTCAGTTCATAATTTGTAGATATTTCTTCAATCTGGTAAAACTGCGACCTAGTTACGAGATGCATCTCATTTGTAATTCCTTCGTTAACTCCTATTTAGTTATTCGTGCATTAAATACGAGGTTTACTTGAGATATAAAAATAACCAGATAGTTATTAAAATTGTTATAACTGGAGATAAAATTCTTTATATTTTAATTGTTCATTTAATATTATAGATAATTTAAAATCATTTTTGTCTTTTGTTACTTGATGATATTGTTAAGTTATACAAGCTAGCTGTTGCCAACGATTCCTACTGGGAGAACTAAAGAAGACAGCTTTAAAAAAAACGAATATTTATGACGGTTTTTTGGTCTTAATTATTTTATCAAAATTGGTCTAAAGGAGAAAGTAGCCTTTTTGAAAAGAAATTAACTAGCATAAGTCCACGATGTTAGTAGTAGGATGAAATCGTGAATGAAAATGAATGAAATCATATTAGTAGGTTGAAGATTACCTCCTATTTTCAAACACAAAATTTATCGTCATAATATCAGTTTGCTTATAAAGCTTAACGAAACTAAACTCAAACCAGACACACGTCATTATACAATAGTTGTTAGTTACGTATGTTGAGTGCATATGCAAATGTAATATAAAATGAACTAATGCACGTCGTGTGTTTTTGTAACACTCACAATACAAATCCGATGCATCTCTTGGGCCTTTATGTTAAATGAATGGAATATATGGTGATGTTATGTTGATAGAAAAGTATTAGCAGTCATGGATTGTATTGTTATGGACTAGTAATAGTAATATAACTGACTAGCAACATGTTAAATAGCCTTTAACAATTTTTTATTATATCTTTATATATAATAAGCAGACTAAAATACTGTTTAGATTTCATTTTATTTGATATTGATTTCTTATAACAAATTGGTAAAATGTAGGACTTAAAGTTAGTATGGGATTTTTTAATAAACTTAAATAAATCTATTCAAACACCTTTATTGTATGTAAAGTGCCAAACCCGTTCTAGATTTAGATTTAGGTTACCTTATTTTATTCTTATATCTTTCAAATAGTAATTAATGTCTTTCGTTAATAAATGTACTATTAGATTTGTCACAACTAACTATAAACATTATGTAAGTTTTGCGATGTAATTCTAACGTTAAGTTTTGAGTTAGTACCATTAAATTTATAATATTCTCTAAAAACTTTGTTATTAATGTTTTGAATTTATATTGACAAGTACCCAAAGCAAAAGCGGATCTTGACGATTGATTAATTTATGATTATTCAAACTTCGTTAAACATTTCGATAAAAATTTTGTTGGTTTATTAAAAAATGTATTTCTTTAAAAATAAAACACAACATCATATCGTAATTATGATAATAACGATAGTTTTACAGCAACGCAATACAAAGTATCCTTCTTAATAATTGCACTCATTGAAAACAAAACATTGCGGTCTAACTTTACGTAATGACGTCATCACCGCCCTCACAACACACACACCTACCTTCATTTGATATTATACTCATGTGGAACATACAATTAAAAAGTTTACTTACTTACATAATATATAATCATGATTTTAAATAAAATGATAGATTAATATCTTTAAATAACTGTTACCTAAAACCTTTTTAACCTGTAAACTAAAAATACGACAGGACTTTTACATGCAGTTTTTTGTAATTGCCATGGTACAGGACGTATCTTAACTTCCATCGATATGTCGAAAACTTTTTAATTTTCTTCAGGAAAACCCAGAGACTGGCTTAAGCTACATTTAATAGATGGCTTATAACTTGAATATATATTTTGTATAGGATATAACTTTATAGACATTGATACAAATTTATTATTATTATTATTATTATTATATATAATACACTAGCAGCTTAAAGCTGATGCGTGTATATCACTGCACTTGTGTTTTTAAAGTTCTCATATGTTTATCAAGTCTATTTTTAAAAATGTTAATGTTAGGAGCACTTATCACTGTTTCTGGCAAGGAGTTCCACATATGCACTATACGATTTGGCAGAAAATATGTTCTGGGATTGCTAGCACAGAGAGGTTTGTTTAGTTTCATGGAGTGACCTCTTAGTTGCTTGTTAGGGTTCATTGTGAACATTTTCTCGATGTTTCTTACATTGTAGTGGTTATTAAGTATTTTGTAAGTTTCTATGAGGTCTCCTCTCTGCCTTCTCTGTTCTAGTGTGGTTAAATTTAGTTCCAAGAGACGTTTTTCATAAGTAAAATTTCTTAGAGATGTCACCATTTTAGTTGCTCGTCTTTGTACCTTTTCTAACAACTGGATGTCTTTTTTGAAATAGGGACTCCATATTTGGAAAGCGTATTCTAGTAGAGGTCGTATGTATGTCTTGTAGATATTGAGAAATAATTCCTTAGTGATAACATAGAATGCTTTTCTAATCATGTACAACATTGAGTTTGTCCTTTTGATTATACCTATGATGTGCTCCTCCCACTTCAAGTTATGTGTTATAATGACTCCTAGATCTCTTTGAGACTTGACTGCTTGCAATGGCACAGAGTCTATTGTGTACCCGTGTCTAGGGTTGTTGTTGCCTATGTGCAAAACGGTACACTTGGCCTCATTGAGTGAGATCAGCCAATCTCTTGTCCACTGTACTATTCGGTCCAGGTCTTTTTGGATTACGTTTTGTGATATTAAGGGGTTCCCCATAATTTTGGTATCGTCTGCGAATATTGACAGGTCAGACACGATTATATTTTTTAAGTCCGTTAAAAATAACGTAAACAAGATCGGCCCAAGCACGGAACCTTGGGGCACACCACTACATACGTCATGAGCATCTGACAGTGTTTCACCAACTCTTACTCTGTATTTCCTGTTTGTTAGGAAATCCTCTATCCATCGTAAAAGTTGACCACGAATTCCTAGGTGTTCAATTTTGATTAGAAGCCTTTTTTTAGGGACCCGGTCAAAAGCTTTTTCGTAGTCTAAATATACAACATCAGTAGGTTGATGATTATCCCAATGGTTTGTCCACTTGTCTAGGCATACAAGTAGATTCGAGACGGTAGATCTTTTAGGTACAAATCCATGCTGTTCTTCGATGATAATGTTTTCCGAATCTATGAATGCTCTTATTTCATTTGTTATTATTTTCTCCATAGTTCTACAGACAATACTTGTGAGGCTGATAGGTCTATAATTAGCAGGTAGGTACTTATCTCCTTTTTTATATATAGGAGTAACATGGGCTTCCTTCCACTCTTGAGGTAATTTTCCACTTTCCAGTGACAGGTTCATGATGTGTGCCAGCTGTTGACTGAGGACATTGCTACATTGTTTTAATAATATAGATGGCAAAGCATCTGGTCCCATGGAAGTGGAGTCACTAAATGTTTTTAAGGTTTTAGTTACTTTATCTGGTGTAAATATGAGTGTCTGTATGGAGTTTTTAACTCGAGGCATCTGTATTTGTGGTATATATGAGTTAGATGATTCCACAACATAGGATTTTTCAAATTGTCGGGCAAACAATTCGGCTACAATTTTTTGATCACTTATAATTGTCCCACTGTCATCCTTCAACGATGCTGGCACGGATACCGTTGAAGACAATTGTTGACGCATGTAAGAATAAAATGACTTAGGTCCACATTTTACAATCCTTTTCTCATACTCTACTCTCAAATTTCTAACCACAGTAATTAGCTCATTGTTCGCCTTCCTATATTTCCTGTGTTTTCCTTGTAAAGTTGGTCCATGCAGTCTGCACATCAGTAATGTTGGTATCTATAATGTTTTTGTTAGCAAGGTGCTGGGATATGTTCTCGTAATTTGCTTTAAAGAAGTTTCTACGACGGTTTTGAATAGTAGAAATTTTGCTAGTTGACTGACGCTTGATTTGAGCAGTTGCTATTAGCACCTGATGATCACTTTTTCCTATGTTGGGGTGGTGTTCCACTTTGGTACAAAAGTCTTCTTCATTACAAAGTATTAGGTCAAGAAGCGATTCTTCCTTATTTCTCTTTCGTGTCACCTTTGTTACAAGTTGGTGCAAGTTGCTATTTACATACATGTCTAGAAATTGTTCATGAAGCAAATTGTATTTTTTAACATCTACATTACACAATGGCCATCTTAAGTCAGGAAGATTAAAATCACCCATTACCAGTAAAGTATTGTGGCCTTCTGAGGCATTTTTAATTGTGTCAAATAGTAGCTTATCAGACGCAGAAAAATTGTATTGTGTTGGTCGATAGATCCCTGCAAGCAACATTTTGAAATTGTAAAACTCTATGTTTAACCACAGGGCCTCAACTTGCATATTATTGTATGTGGGATGAACGGTAACATGTATGGGTTTGTCAAACAGTTTTTGTGAAACATATATTGCCACTCCGCCCCAACCTGTCCCTTTTGCTCGGTCATGTCTGTATAAGGTGAAACCTCTGATGTCCACTAAACTACTACTAATTGTGGGCTTTAAATGTGTTTCAGTAATAACTATAAAAGTAGGTTTTATTTTGTTTATCTCTATAAGAAGTAAATCTCGTTTAGCCATAATCGAAGCCAGGTTTGTGTAAAAGAAAATGATCTCCAAAATGCCAGGGTCAGCGGTTATAGCTTTTTTCCGCTGGCTATTTTTGGGGTTCCATTTATATATTTTATGGTAAAGTCACTTTCACCTCTATCTACCCTTTCTTTCAGCTCATCACGTAGTTTCTGTAAATAATCACGCTGATATGGTGTAAGATCATTTTTGGCCGATATATTAGAGGGGAGCTTTTTGTTATTTTTTAAAACATTTACAGCTGTTTTTTTATTTGGGAAAATTACCTTAATTGGGCGCGGCGACGATTGTTTTGGTTTGCCGAGACGGATAACGGCCACTGGCGGTGCAGTCTCTGGAACGCTGGCCAAAGCTTGTCGAACCTGAACTTTGTCATGTTCTATACGTACCTCTTTGTCCCGGATAGTGTCACCTGTTAACAGCTGGCACTCTCCTATCCCAAACAATATAACATTTGCGCTTCGCTTTTTTCGCTCAGCCAGTTCCCCTAGAATGTTCTCCATACATACAGTTTGATTTTGTTTAGCCTTCAAAGCCTCTATTTCATTTTTCAATTGAGATACTGTGTTTCTCAGAGTGGGCAGTTGTCGCACTCCAAGCTCACAGTCTGGACACAAGTATTTTAAGGTGGGAGTCTGAAGTACAATCACTCTCAACTCCGTGGCTAGCAATCCACTACACTTGACATATATTTGCCTTTTACAGCCGTAACATTGAATTTTGGGGTTTTTATCATCAATTTTAGGTGTTTCTTTATCGCATTTCAGACAAACAGGCATTTTTTTTGTGATTTATTAGACTGTTAGCACTTCGTACAGATAGTTATTGGTTGTCGTATTTCACGCAAAGTTTTACGGAATAACACTTTCACAACTGTTTTAGGTTCTTAATAACACAAGATAACTATTTTTTTTCACAAATAACGCAATTATTTAATTAAAACTTAATTTTTACACAGAACGAACATAAAACACAAGTGCACTTTTTAAGTGGCGGTAGACGAAAAAATTATGTCTTTAATATTGTACGGGTTGTAGAAAGCCATACCTGAAGTAGTTTTAATGATATCAGTTTTTAATATTAATTTAAATAAAATAAAATAATATAGACAACATTAAGAAATATTGCAAATATGGTTAAAAGATCGTAAAATCTAATGCATTTCACTTTAAACTCTGGTATTTGAATTAAGTGACGCCAAAAAAACATTATAAAAAAAATTAAAAGAGACAATTAAAATATTTTAACATAACTATAACTTATATAAGCAAATACAAACATTCATACACTGTTTATTTATCTTTCGTATCTTTTCACCTTTTGTAATAAAACATGTCACTCTTAAATTTTTTTTCTATATCACGTTATTGCAATTACAATTAAGTATCTCAATCTCTTAATCTTTTAATATCTGTTAAAATATCGAGAAATATGCTTCTGTTGGCAAACTCCATCTAGTTACATTTATTTCAGTTAGATTTACGCAGAGCCATCTGAATATAATATTCACCCACACCTATGCCAATTATTTGACGTTGACACAATATGTGTAACATATTAAAAGAGATTTGGGCAATGTTCCTAGAACCAGCTCGCGGCCTGACTTCAATCCTCATTGTATTCTGTATTTTGGGATTTCTGCAACCTTTCATATGATAATATAATTATTATTATCCGTAATGTGGGCGAGTTTTACTAAGTTACAATCTTTCAAGGCTTTTGTTCTCAAGAGCAATTAATTTTATGTAGTAAAGACTACAACAAACTAATTAAATCCAAGGTTTTAATTTAATTATAATTTAATTATATAATATTTGCAACTATATTTTGAATACATATTACGACTGCAACATAATATACAATTTATTAAGTCTCTTATTAAGTTATCTTAACTGTAACTCATTCGTCAATGCTTAGCTTTCTTATTAGTAACAAAATACAAAGCATAGGTAACTTAATTTAATATTAGTTCCGAAACCGTCATTTCAAATTCATAACAGACTAGAGACATTCAATATACTGTAATTTATATGTATACATACATTAATAAATATTACCACTATCAGTTAGTACTGAATGTATAATAAGAGTATTTACATATATATCATATGTATATTATCAAATATATATGACAACACAAGCCTGTGGAGATTCGCAATATGTCTGAGGCTGCATTGGAATCATTTTAATCAATATATGTAATAATGGACATACTTGTTAATTAAGAGATTACTAATCTGTAAAATTATAATTTTTTCATGACCGAAAATTTTATACTTGAGTATTATATTTGTACAGAATATTATATTTGGTTTTACTATTAGGTTTACAACTTTGCTCCCGCCGTTTTTTTTTAATTTTAAAAATTATATAAAAAAAATGGTATCTTATTTATGTTTTAAAGTATTGTCCGTCACTTTCCACTACTTTGGCCCATCTTTCAGGCAACAAATGTATCCCGTGTCGGAAAAATTCTTCATCCTTTGATAAGATCCAAGAATCGATCCATTCTTTCACTTTTTCAAAAGAATCGAAGCACTGGCCGTGTGCAATCGACCTAAATAAATGGTAATCAGATAGAGCAACATCTGGAGAGTATGGCGGGTGAGGTAGAATTTCCCATTTCAGTGTTTCGAGGTACGTCTTGACTACTTTCGCCACGTGAAGTCGAGCATTGTCGTGTTGCAAAATTACTTTTTCGTGTCTATCAGCGTATTGCGGCCGTTTTGCTTTTAATGCCCGACTCAAACGCATTAATTGCGTTCAATAAAGTGCACCAGTAATTTTTTCAGAAGGTTTTAGCAGCTCATAATAAATTACGCCAAGCTGATCCCACCAAATACACAACATGACCTTGGATCCGTGAATATTCTGTCGAGGTGTCGCCGTAGGAGTGTGGCCGGGCAATCCCCATGATGTGCGTCGCTTAGGGTTGTCGTAGTTGCACCCATTTTTCGTCCCCAGTAACAATACGATGAAGAAATCCTTTTCGTTTTTGTCTTTCAAGCAGCTGTTCACAAGCAAATAAACATCGCTCAACATCTCTTGGTTTCAACTGATACGGTACCCAGTATCCTTATTTTTGGATCATCCCCAGCTGTTCCAGGCGTTTTGATACTGCTTGCTGAGTTACTCCCAATGATTTTGCTAGCTGTTCTTGAGTTTGAGGCACGAGTCTTCATTAAGTAAAGCCTCCAGTTCATCATCTTCAAAAGTTTTTTCTCTGCCACCGCTATGCCGATCTTCAACAACAAAATCACCGCTTTTAAAGCTCTGGAACCACTCGCGACACGTTCTTTCACTAATAGTATCATCACCATAAGTACTTGAAATAACCCGATGAGCCTCAGCCGCCGATTTTTTCATGTTGAAATGAAAAAGTAAAATCTCCCGCAAATAACGTGAATTCGGTTTATAAGTTGACATATTTAATTAAGTGTAACTATATGACGCAAACAAAAATTAACTAATATCGATGTAAGCTTATATTTATAGATGTCAAAACTGATGGAAAACAACTGTGATTTATTTATTTGAACTATTACTGGCTGCTAGCGCCATCTTTTGGAAAACGGCGGGAGCAAAGTTGTAGACCCAATATTTTGTAGTTGATCGAAGAACATTCTTTAAAAAATCTATAATTACTTTTAGTGTAACATAATGAATAATTATATAATAAATTTTTATTATAAATCGTTGCTTTTAAAGAATATATATATTTTTGTCATTTTGACACATCATAAATATTTCTTCAATCCGGTACAAGCTGCGACCTCGTTACGAGATGCATCTCTTTTCTAATTCCTTCGTTAATTCCTATTTAGTTATTCGTGCATTAAATACAAGGTTTACTTGAGATATAAAAATACCTAGTTAATTATTAGAATTGTTATAACTTGGAAAAAAAATGTTTTTGACTTTGTTACTGCTACAATGTATTGCTAGTTGGTGAAATCATTAAATTTTTTACAAACTCGCTGATGTCATCGTCTCCGTCCCTAACGACTATAGACGACTTAAGTTAACGAATATGGACGATTGTTATTTTGTTTTAATTTTTTCTCTAAATGTATCTAAAGGGGAAGGGAGGTTTTTGTAGAAGACATTATTCAACTTAATTCTTCATGTTTCTGTGATAGTATGACTATTTTGTAGATTACCTCCAATAATTAAAAACTTAATTTATCCTCATACAATATATATATTATTTATTTAATTGCAGACTTTGTTAACTATTATATTTTAAATTAGGTTTGTTGATTTTTGAAATATAAGAAAGTAGATACATCACAATATAAATGATAATTACAGAAGATAGTTTTAAAACAACGCCATATAGAGTATCCTTCTTAGTAATTAGAGACTCATTGAAAACAAAACATTGCGGTCAAACTTCAAGTAATGACGTCATCAGCGCCCTCATCACACACACCTACCCTCATTCGATTTTATACTCTCACTTGATATAAGGTTAACGTTTCTAAATAAAATTATGGATTAATAATTGTACATTAAATATATTTAAGTAACTACTATTTGTTAATTAAATATATCACAGGCCTCTAAATAATAGCATTTCTATCTGTTTGTTTGTTATCATATAACACAAAATCAATTAGAATATTACATGCAATTTTATTTTATTGCCGGGTTGCAGGATTTGTTTTAATTTGCATCAATATGTCTATTTTTTTTTATTTTCTTCAAGAAAACACAGAAACTGGTTTGAGCCACATAGAATAGATGCTCATAATCTGTTATATATGCTATAACTTATTTTACCTTGTAAAAGAAACTGCACCTAGGTTTTTGTGATTAATTCTGTATTCACAAAAAACACCAGTTTATTAAATAGGATACGAAAATAATTGTGAAAATATATGACTTTAAAGTTGAAAGTTAGAGGAGTCAATGGAGTCAATATTTTAATATCCATTTTTCTGTATCTCAAGTAATCTTTAACATTCTGTACATTCACTGTTTTTTTTTCATATGATTGCTTTTTACAACAATTAATATATGTATATAAGGTTTATAAAAAGATATTTCTGCAACATTTTTTTTATTTTCAGACAAAACCAAAAACTGGCTTAAGCTATAGTCAAACATTAATATATTTTATAAGGTTATTGCGACATTGTTGTTACCAAACTGTAGTAGTTTCATAATGATTCTTATCACTCTTCCCGTGGTTAGTCAGTAGTTGGTAATTTTAAATATTTAATTCGCGTGTGTTTGTTAAAAATTAATTTTAAACCGACGTTTATATTGAAGTGTATCAAATTGTTGTAACGACATGATTACTGTGCAGCATTTGAATGTAAGGTTTAAATTAATATACAATATAACAAACTTATAATCTCATAAAAACTGATATTTTAGAGCACTAGATACAAAATAATTTCATAGCAGATATAAAATTTATTTCCTAATAACGATACTATAAAAGTAATTCCAGAGTTGACCAAACAGATAATTAATCCTCCGTCTTATTGTTCAGTTGTGTGTGTCAGTTTGTATTGCAGAGGTTGTATGAAGTACTCCAAGGTATTTACAAGATTTATGCATTTCAATTACCTAAACGAAGCAACTGTACTTTTGTATTCGTGGTTCATTATACTATTTTTCTATGTAAATAGTCCGTAATATTGTATATAAAATTATTAAACGCTAGATACTAGATATTTCTTTGTGGTTGAATATTTAAGAACAAAGAAGAAAGAAGCAACAAATTATGCCATGAAGGAGGATATTTGTTATTTCACTAGGGTAAGAAAACAATATTACATTGAAAAGAATAGCTGTAATTATAACATTTACTTCAAGTAATGATATCCAATAAAACGAAACAGCTATAAATAAATAAAAAAGTAAAACTCTTAAAATGGTTCCATGTCCCATCCCGTCCCATTAAATGTTACATTTTTATGTTCCCAAATTTTAAATAAAATATATATATAAGTAACATTAAGTAGGTTTACCTTATTGTTAAAATAGATATGAAATCCAACGAACGAATCCAACTCGGATGACTGACGTTCAGAAAGCTCCGAAACATCTTCACGTCCAAAATACCGCAATGTTTGAAGACGAAGGGGTTTGACTAATGTGCGTTACCAATGTGATAACTTATGGCTCTGAGATGTGGTCGTTTACGATGAGAGAGAGAGAGCAAAGCCCAGAGAGCAAATTGAAAACACTATATTATAAACGAGGAAATCTGCCGAAAAACGAGTTTCACCGAGAAGCTCGAAGACTTCCTCGTCTGAAGAGGCAGTGGGCGGGACACATCACTTGTGGAACTGACAGCCGATAGGGCCGAAAAGTTTTCGAGTGGCGACCAAGCTGGAAGACGCATCGTGGGTAGGTCCTCCACTAGACCGACCGAAAAACCACCACCCAAAGAGTCGGATTTCGCAAGAGATTTCTACGAGTCGGTAATCGTTGAAATCTTTTGGGGAGACCCATGCCTTGCAGTGGGCGTCTATAGTTTGACAAGAAGAAGAGAGAACACTAGGAAAATGTTTTAATGTTCCTTTTTCTTTACCTCGGATATATTTTTAAAAAAATCTGTACAAAACATTAAGTATTTTATTTTGCATATTATTTTACTATCTGTAATGAAATTTTTCACTTCTACATTATTTTTATTAGCATAATATGATAGTTCTTTTTTATTATTGTCATCTTAAACAAAAACTAAAAAAACGTTATTGTTATTACTACTATACACATATTTAAATTTAAATATCTTTACTAAATTAAGATTTACGCTACTGCAGCACGCCATCTAGTGGTATGTCATTTATTTCAGCTAGTTTACACTTAATGACGGCAGCGCCACCTGAATAAAGTATTTAACATCATCAACCTGCACTAATCCCAATTATATGTCCAGCAAATGGCAAAATTTTTAACAAGTATTTATGACCTGACTGCAACATTCTTTAGGAATGCGTGTTGATGGGATTTCCTACATTTTTCAGTTTAGTGGTAACTTGTAGTTTTTGTCCTTTAGTCGGCTCTGCGTGTGTTTTTAAGAAATTAAATACGAAATTAAACGTATTCTTTATTTTCTTTATAAAAACATTTTTACATCTGTAACTAAGCCTCAGGTTAAATAGAAATTAAATTTTACATACAAGATACAACTGCAAAATACTGTGCAAATTATTAATTCTTTTATCGGGTTACCTTAACTGTAAACGAGGCTTACATAGTTTTATATTTCAGTACAACTTTGAACACAGATTAATTAATTCTTCTTAATTAGTTATATAATATTGTTTATAATACGTATTAAAAATCTACATGAAGATATGATATATTAATTACCGTAACAATAAACCTTCATTTCAAATTCATGATAGACGACAGACATTCAACATAACTCTAGTCATGTACATACAGACAAACATAATATTACTATCAGTTAGTACAGAATACATAACTATATTTTGCACATACATATCAAAATATAATGACGTCACATGCATGTGGAGATTATGAAAACACGTGAGGATTTTGGAATTAGTTTAATAAATAAATACTATAATGGATAAACATATTTATATGATATATAGATACAAGCAGATATGTTTATTATTGACAGTCTGTTACATAACAAATATTTCTTGAATCTGGTACAAACTGCGACCTAGTTACGAGATGCATCTCATTTGTAATTCCTTCGTTAACTCCTATTTAGTAATTCGTGCATCAAATACAAGGTTTACTTGAGGCATAAAAATATCCAGTTAAATATTAAAATTGTTATTGTTGCAGACAAATACTTTATATTTCTAATTTTCATTTCATTTAGAGATAATCTTATGCCGTTTTCGTTCTTGATAATGCAATGTATTGTTAGTTGGTGAAGTTATTTACTTTTAACAAACTACCTATTGCTAGAAGATAGATTCTTAAGAAATAAACAAACTGGTTTTTGATCTTACTTAATTTTCAAAATCGATCTAAAAGGGAGAAAAACCTTTATTAAGAAGTCTTTATACACCTTAAGCTAAGCATGATTATCTTTTTATCATCATCAACATTTATCGTTGTATAATATAAATTGCCTATGGAGCTCAAAGAATATTCCTAAAACTAGACATACGTCATAGTTGTTAGATACATATGTAGGGTGCAGATTAAAATGAACTAATGTGACGTAGTGTTCTTTTGTTATACGTACAATACAGATCCGATGCAGCTCTTCTAATATAGTTTAATGTTAAATGAATAAAATATACACTGATGTTATGTTTATAAAAAATATTAGCAGTCATAAGTTGTTTATGAAGATAGAAGTATTAGCAGTCATAAGTTATTTAAAAAATAGATTAGAATTAGAAGTACATAAATGGTGTATATATATATATATATATATATATAACTTCAACATATTATGTACGTATTATGTTACTGTAAAACCCTGTTACAGCAGGATTTTATGATTTTTAGTAATAAAAAGGTACAAATATAGTAATTAAAGTTTGTATGATAATGCTGATATTTTTGAAATGATGTGTGTAACTAATTATATTTAGACAAAAGATTATCTTATTAAAATATATTTAGTTTTTCCACAACTAATTGTAAAGATTGTTAGTTTACGATGTAGTTCCAATGTCACCTTTCCATTAAATTGATATTATTCGCAACAAACTTTGTTATTTAGAATTCATGTTTACAAGTTATATAGACAAGTTCCGAAAGTAATTGTGTATCTTGATGATTTACAAATTATTTAATTTCAGACTTTAATAATAATATTACGTTTGTTAATTATCAAATAATATAGTAAGAAATGCATTTCAGTACACAGTAAACCTAATCTCGTATTTATGATAATAATGATGCTTTTAAAGTAACGTTATATAAAGTATTCTTAGTAATTATACTCATTGAAAACCAAACATTGCGGTCAAACTTCACGTAATGACGTCATCAGCGCCCTTATCACCCACACACCTACCCCCATTTGATATTATACTAATAGAGGACAAATCATTAAAATGATGGCTTTACATCACATGACTAAGATTAACGATTCTATATAAAAATTACATGTCAAACATCTAAATCTGTTGTTTAAAAGAATATTAGAATTATTGCTTGTTTGTTTGTTAGCAAATCACACAAAATCAATTTAATTTTCTTACAAAGTTATATTTAATAAAAAAGATGTATTTTAGTTTTTAAAATTTTATTAACGGAAAATACAAAAACTAATTTTGACTGATTTTGACAACGCTTAAAAACTTTTGACTAATTTTGACTGACATCAAACTAAACTAGAAATCAAAAAGTCATATTTAAATGGAGGGAATTGGGTGAATCTTTTATATATATTACGCTTCATTAAAAACATTTGACATTGTAATAAAATAAAATACAAATAATAATTTTTATTTAAATTAACCATTACTAAAATATTCAATACATATGTTAATCTCTAATTTAGAATTAGGTACTAAAATATATAAATCTTTGTATATAAATCTTTGTATTTAAAAACAATTTGCGTTTATTTTTGAATTAACAATTAATAATTAGCAGCATTTTTATATTATTTATTACATCACGTAAGTAATTCATAATAATTAAAATACAAACACTGATAACATACTAATTTATTTATAAGGAAATAGCTTAAAACTGAGTTTACAATTAGAATACATAAGTTATAACATCCAGAGTTAATTATTTTGGACTTTAGATGTCTTCGCGAGTTAAGTCAGTCTTATTTGTATATTTAATGACGAAACTTTAATTAAGATCTTAGTTTTGGTAAACTAGGCTATGTTGCATGTTCACTAAATATAGGATAAGCAAGTTGAGTAATGTTTGTGACACTCTAATAAAAATAAATTAAATATTATTTTTAATATCAATTTATAAGAGGAATCTAAATAAAAGTTTGTTGGTGCAGTAAGTGGTCCTGCCTGCTATAATGATATGGGTTTTTCGTGTGATTTACAGATTATAGTTTTGAAACTGGATATTTTTTTGTGTCATTTATATGTATTTTTAAAACTCCCGATACAGGGGTTATTTATGTAACGCTCCACATCTGCTGTCTTTTAAACATCTTTTCTTTTTTCACAAGTCATCTCAAATAATTGTTTATCAATGTTAAAGTACATTTATAAATTACTTTTTTATTCTTAATAATGATAACTATTTCAAACTGACATAATTTCAATTATAAATAAAAGTAAATACAATCTAAATGAAAATGCATCAACTCTAGTGTCATGACATTCCCGAAGCTTTCCCTTATATAGATTATATGATTTTTTAACATCGAAAATAATAAATTATTCCAAACAGATCTTGTCTTATGGCATAAAGATCAATTGGCAATGACTTCAGTTCAAGTCCGTTGCTTCATATTGAAAAGAAATTCAGAAGTAAAATCTGTCATTGCCCATTTTACTATACATTTTCTTACGTATACGGGTAAAGAAGAATAAATATATCAGTGTCAAATAGCGAAGCAGAAGAAAAGTACTAATTAATAAATAATATTAGAAGTTTCTCAATCTAGTGCTTGTAGTTCTAAACTCAACCAGCACACGTAATATTGCTATGAATGTCTGCGAAGTCAAACTGTAACTGTTGAGATCTGGGTAGAATAAATTAATGGAGACACCTCGAAAACATCGCGATTATTGAGTTGGATTACAATGGATGTGGCACTTCACAATGTTGTATGAAACATGTAAAACGACTTATTACGACCTTACTGTTTATTAATATCACATATTTTTACTGATTACTTCATATAAACATTTGTACATACATAGTTTTCATCTGTAATATCTACACGTTCGAATACGTTTTTCGGGCCCCTTATTTGACCCGAAAGACAAAAGTTTGTAAGCGGTTTATTCCAATATCATGGCATATTGTGGATAGCACTATATCTATGTGTCTATTTTTACGACATGGTATGGTTTATCTACGAATGTCGTGTTGTTTTCTTTAATATTGTTTATCGAGCAATAGATAGTTTTATGGTCAGAGTTTATCGAAGGATTTAATGTACAAAAAGTTATCCTGTAAATAAAAGAAAGAATTATTAGAAGTAAATTGAAGTTAGCTGTGATCATAATAAATGTAACAGAAATATGGACTAAAAATTTATTTAATAATATGAAACCTAATTACCGCCTCCAAATATTTATATTTCCGGTTTTTAGTATTGTGGTTCTGCATGTCGTTACGAGAAGACCCAGAGTCATCCATTATTCAGATAATGAGCACCAGATGTCGCTTTGAAACAAAAGTTGCTTTAACTCAATCTATCAACTGCAGTCATTAAAATTAGTGTTAGAAGTTTATTAGTAATATAAATACAACACTTTTGGTTGTTACACAAAATAAAAAACTGTGACCTAATTATTAAATATTATATTATGTGATTTGTTATATGTTGTATATTATGTTTATATATTAATTTATACATTCTATAGAATACCAACATTGAATACAGATAACAGCATTGATAAAATATTTGTTCATCAATCAATCTAATCAATAAGCATAATTGATATATGGCATTGCTTATTATTTTGGTGCACAGGTACGAGTAAAATAATATTAAATTTCACTCCAACGCTATCTATGGAAACAGCGCATAGATTTCTTTTGACAAAATAATAATGTAATTATGTCCTCAATCGTATGTTCAGAAGTTATACAGCTTTTATAACATTCAATTTAATTTATTGTTACAATAATTGGATATATTCCAGTCCCTTCCATATTAGAACAAATCAAAGGACGTATGTAGCCCGCATACATTATTAAGCTTTTACTAATAAGGCCTCGGAGTTTCCTTAAACCTTTTAACATTCAGTTAGAAATAACATTTATTAATACCTATCTTATTGATAAGAAATAAGATTGAATTTTGACTACCCCTCAATATAAGGATAGTAGCAACAATTTTGCAAACATATATTTTGATGAACAATTTTTTGATGATCAAAACGTCATAACAGCTTCTAATACTGCGTGACAAAGTTCAAAATTGTATTCAGTTTCGTATTTGGTTTGTCGAAGCGAATATTATAATTCGGCTCCAATTTGAGTTTAGGAAATTTGTCAAGTTTGTTCGTTATGTTGACATTTCGCAAACTGTGCTTTTAATTTTGTGCGTGTTTGTATTAAATAATCAAATTCACTTTTGTAATATTTGCAAATAGTAGTAGTTTTATATATATATATATAATATATAAATATAATATTACCTTTAGATTGTAAGAGTCACCAAATTAGGATAATTAATGTTAATTTAAGACTAATAATAAGAATATATCACAACACAATCCCTATGATATCGATACAAATGGCATATGGTACAATGAACTGAATGTAAATAGCAGATACTAAATAAATTGTGTATATTTTATCAACAATCTTAATGACACATCTCCGTCTAGACAATAAAATATCAGTATAGTATTTTTCTTTTAATTGTCAACAGTAAAATAAAACTCTTGTTAATTTTATATAATAATAATATTGTAGCAGAAGTTTGCTTTAATTTGGTGCCAACCTGTATTAAAGGCCACGAGACCCAACAGGAATTTAGATGCAAATAGCCACAAAAATATTTCAATGGTTTATATTTAGTTTTGTTTCATAAATTTTATTTTAGTGTTAAGTAAATAGTTGATAATAGCATTATGTACGTAGGAAAACATAATAATATGTAACGAATAATACTTTCAAAAATTAGAACTTTAAGGCTTAATATTACACAAACGAATTCCTTAATCGAAAAATAGTTGTGGCAACCCCCATAATTTTAAAAGACCTATCTAACGGTATTTCTACTTGCGGTATAAAAAATAACCCCATTATACGTTTTCAGCTACCCTAAAAATATTTTCAATACCTTGTTACACGAATTTGTCCGTGTGATTAATGTGTATGTTCATGCCGAATTACATGCTGATAAGGTTCTCATTTGGCTTGGCAGCGGACAAACGGACGAATAAACTAACACATGACAAAATTATAAGAGTTTCTAGTAGACTATGGAACCCTAAAACCGATATCTCCTTTAAAACTATCATAATTACTTCATTTATTGCACACTTTAACAACTGAATGGAATGTATAAAATAGGTATACTTTCTGATTTTACATTTTGTTAATTTAACATTTATACTACGAAAAACTATTTCCCATAAAAATTTCGTTTCGTTAAACAGAAAATTATCATATATCAATCACAGAACTTTGAAAGTAATAATTTCGTCTTACGAACGTAAAACCTATGTCAAGTGGTATTATGGTAATAACGTTATGTATGTCGGGACTTAGAGGACCGTCCAAAGTCATCCCGAGAGTGCCGTAATAGACAGCTCAGGAACAAAAAACTGGATACCATCTTATACCACTTATCCGAAAACTGGGGAAAAATCTACCACCAAGTAAGCATTCTCATAATAGGGTTGACCTCAGGTCGGTAGCCGGTAATAAAACCTTTGTAAAATTTCGTGCAATAAGCTATAATATAATAACAAATTAGCCAACCCTAAAAAATTGGGATAAATGATTCGTATTCTATGGTTTCGTTATCATCATAATATCCAAGTCATCTTATACAATGATATGATGGAATCTTAATCTTTTAAATTTTTACCATCTTTTCATATGTATAGAAAATTGAATGTAGTAAATATTAAATAAAAGAATAAAATTTTATATACGGACCCTTACATTAGATTGTGAATTGGCTGTTTATAAATTATATTTATAAACAGACAATGTTTTTTTTTTATTATGTATAAATCCTGTCAGTCAGCATACATTAAGAATTGTGCTCTATCTACTCAATATCAGTCAGCAGAGAAAAGAATACAAAAAGTTAATACTGGGAGTTTTCGTTTATATTGCAGCTAGAAATGTAATAATTAATAATTGTATATAGATATAAGAAATAGGAGCAGGGGAAGTTTATATTAGTTTGTGTCATATCTTAATTTTAAAAAGCCAGTTGCATGTCTTCGTAATTGTTGCTTGACTGATTTGAATTTATATTTTATAAAGTTATTTCAACATTGTTGTCATCAAACTGTTAAGGATTTCATAATGATTCTTATCATTCTTCCCGTCGTTAGTCAGTAGTTGATGATTTAACCATTTAATTCTCGCATGTTTGTTAAAATTTATTTTTAACCCGCCGTTTATATTAAAATGTATCCAATTGTTTTAGCAACATGTTTGCCGTACAGCATTTGAATGTCGGGTTTAAGTTACAATACAACAAATATACGAGAGTTAAATCATTAAAATAGTTTTATTATATATTGTAATTTTTTACGTTAATTATGTAAATACAGTCAAGTTATTTAATAACAAGTTGTCATTTAGTTAAACTTAACTTAATCTATAATAAATATATATATATTGACATTAATTTAATTAGAAACTTAAAAACTCTAGGAATATATATTATATATTAAAACACCCGATACAAATGATTTCATAACAGATATAAAATTTATTACCGAATAATGATACTATAAAAGTAATTTCAGGGTTGAAAAAACAGATAATTAATCCTCCGTCGTATTATAAGTAGTAAGTATACTCCAAGAAGAATTATGCACTTCAATTACCTAAATGAAGCCATATTACATTTATATTCGTGTTGTATTATATTTTTATGTATGTAAATAGTCCTTAATATTGTATTTATAATTATGAAGCGCTAGATACTAGATATTTCTTTGTGATGTGAAATGTGTTCTTTGATGTGAAAAAATGTGAAGGTAACACTCTCAAAATGGTTACATGTCATGTCACATGATTTTATATGAGCATAATATTATAGTTCTTATTATATTATGGTCATTTTAAATAAACTAAAAAAAGCTAAGCCTCTTAAAAAATTGTTACTAAATTAAGACTTATTCTTCTGCTGCAGAACGCCATCTAGCGGTATGACATTTATTTTAGCTAGTTTACGCTTACTGACGGCAGCGCCATCTGAATAACGTATTAAACATCATCCACCTGACTTAATCCGTATTAAATGTCTAGCATATTGCAACATATTTGACAAACATTTATGATCTGACTTCTATAATCTTTAGAAATTTGTGTAGGTGCGATTTCCGATTTCTTTCAGATTAGTGGTAACCACTTGGATTTTTTGTCCCTTTGATTAAATTTTACATACAGAATACAACTGAAAAATACTATACAAATTATGAGGTCTTTTATCGGGTTCTCTTAACTGTAAGCTAGTCTTACATCCATTGTTTTATATTTTACTACAACTGTGGATACAGATAGATATATTAAAGTTTATAACACTTATTATAAGTCTATATCAACCTACGATATATTAATTACCGTAACTATAAACATGTTAAAATTATGTACATACATACATAATATCACTATCAGTTAGTACAGAATATATAACCATATTATGTACATACATATCACTTACATATTATCAAAGTATAATGACGTCACAGGCATGTTGAGATTATCAAAATGTGTGAGGCTACATTGGAATTGATTTAACAAAAAAATACAATAATGGATATACATATTTGTAAAGACACAAAATAATTTGTAAAACTTTGTTTTTGTAAGGTCAAAACAGTTCTATAAATTATATATTGTAATTACACTTGTACAGAATATTATTTTTGGTTAACTATATTGTGATAACAATACATTCTTTCTTCTTCAAAAAAACGATGATTAACTTTAGTGAAAAATAATGAATAATTAAATAATGAACATTTTTGTCGGTTTGTTACATCATAAATATTTCTTCATTCTGGTATAAGCTGCGACCTAGTTACGAGATGCATCTAATTTGTAATTCCTTCGTTAACTCCTATTTAGTTATTCGTGCATTAAATACAAGGTTTACTAGAGATATAAAAATATCTAGTTAATTATTTGTTATTATTGAAATGGTTGTATTTGCAGACAAAAAACGTTATTTTTCTAGTTTTCAGTTAATTTAGACATAATTTTATGTTGTTTTCGTTCTGGGTAATGCAATGTTTTGCTAATTGGTGACATTATTTACTTTTAACAAACTAGCTGTATCCATCGACTCCGCCTGAGAGGACCCCAGAAGATAGTGTCTTAAGAAATAAATATGGATGACTGGTTTTAGGGGAAGAAAGAATTTATAGAGAAGACATTATTCTGCTTAAATTCGACATGTTTACCTTGTTGAAAGTTTAAAGATACCTCTTATATACAAACATAAAATTTATTGTTAAATAATATCAGTATACATTGCCGATGGACTTTAACGAATAAACCTAAAACTAGACATACGTCATAGTTGTACCAACATACGTATCTAATGTTGGGTGCAGATTAAAATGAAATATAAAATGAACTAATGTGACGTTGTATTCTTT
The DNA here is from genome assembly GCA_918358695.1 of Melinaea menophilus ssp. n. AW-2005. Taxonomy (NCBI): domain Eukaryota; kingdom Metazoa; phylum Arthropoda; class Insecta; order Lepidoptera; family Nymphalidae; genus Melinaea; species Melinaea menophilus. The sequence goes on from OU911049.1 coordinate 15,472,228, forward strand.
TGTTATACGTACAATACACATCGGATGCAGCTCTTTTAGTTTAATGTCAAAAGAATAAAATATACACTGGTAATGTTATGTTTATAGAAAAGTATTAGCAGTCACTACAACCCGTATTTTTATAAATGTGTATTGGAAAAAGAAAATATAAGTACATAAAAGTGTGAAATAGGTTTTAATAAATACTTTTTATCTATAAATTCAAAATATTGTGTATGTTTTATTTTATTATAAAACGCTGTTTTAGCAGGATTTTGTGATTTTTTGTATTAAAATATGCAAATGTAGGAGTTAAAGTTAGTTTGAGAATGCCGAAATTTTTAAAATAATGTGTAACTATATTTAGACAAAATATTACCTTATTTATATAATATGTACACATTGTTATACCTTAAACTAAAATTATTATATTAAATAAAAAAAATATCTTTAATTTTTTTACAACTAAGTATAAAGATTGTAAGTTAGCAATGTAGTTCCAATGTCACGTTTCCATTAAATTGATATTATTCGCAACAAACTTGTTGTTTGGAATTCATGTTTACAAGTTATATAGACAAGTACCCGAAGTAATTGTGTATCTTGACGATTAATTACAAATTATTTAATTTCAGACCTTAATGATAATAGTATTTTTGTTCAATTACCAAATAACATATTAAGAAATGCGTTTCAGTTATCAACAGAATGCAATATCGCATTTATAGTAATAATGATAGTTTTAAAGCAACGAAATATAAGGTCTTCTTAGTAATGACACTCATTGAAAACAAAACATTGGGATCTAACTTCACCTAATGACGTCATCAGCGCCCTCGTCACCCACACACATACCCTCATTTGATTTTATACTCATGTGGGACAAAAAATTTAAAGTTTACTTATTTACATCACATGTATAAGATTAACGATTCTCTATATAAAAATTACATGTCAAACCTCTACATCTGTTGTTTAAAAAAATATTCAAATTTCTGTCTGTTTATTAGCAACTCAAACAAAATCAACTTAAATTTTTCAAAAAATTATATTTAATAAAAAAGATAAATTTTCGTTTTAGAAACTTTAGTACAAGAAAATACAAAAGCTAATTTCGACTGACTTTGACAACACTTTAGACTAATTTTGACTTACAATAAAACTACAAATAATAGACGTAATATTTACTTGAGATGGAAGGAATTAGGTGAATCTTTTATATAAATTATGCTTCATTAATAATATTTCAAATTATTATTAATTGTCATCAAATACAAAGGTATTTTTTAAATTTAAATCAACCATTACTAAAATATTCAATACCTATGTTAATAGCGGATTTAATATGAGATACTAAATTATATTTATACATTTTTCAAAAAATTAATTAATAAAAAAATATGAAAATATATTTTTCACTAAATATAATTAACTATGTTAAGAAACCTTACTAATTAAAACACAAACAGTGATTATATAATAATTTATTTATAAGAAAATAGCTTAAAATTGAGTTTACAATTAGAATACATAAGTTATAACATCCCGAGTTAATTATTTTGGACTTTAGATGTCTTTGCGAGTTAACTCAGTCTTATTTGTATATTTAATGACGAAACTTTAATTAAGATTTCAATTTTGGTAAACTAGGCTATGTTGCATGTTCACTAAATATAGGATAAGCAAGTTGAGTAATGTTTGTGATACTAATGAAAAGAAATATTAATTTTAAAATATTATTTTTAATATCAATTTATCTAAATAAAAGTTTGTTGGTGCAGTAAGTGGTGCTGCCTGCTATAATGATATGGGTTTTTCGTGTTATTTACAGATTATAGTTTTGAAACAGGATATTCTTACTATCGATACAGGGGTTATTTATGTAATGCTCCACATCTGCTGTCTTTTAAACATCTTTCTTTTTTTTTTTAACAAGTCCTCTTAAATAATTGTTTATCAATGTTAAAGACTTAGATTTATAAATTACTTTTTTATTCTAAACTAGCTTTTGCCCGCGACTTCGTCCGCGTTTCCGTCGTTTTTCGAAAAAAAATTAGCAGATGTCCTCCCTCATAGTTTTGACGTAACAGGCAGATTCACTTTCGTATTTTAGAAGGGCAATAGTAATATAATATGCCAATCCACAAAACTGTTGAAAAATATAAGTAACCGCAGAATATTATAATATACCCACGCTATACCCACGACTCGGTCAGCGTGTAACTCCTTGTTTTTTATTAAGATAATATATTGCTAATATTTTTAGATCAAATTAAAATGTTTCAGCGCAAAGCTTCTGGGTAGACTATGTTAAGAGTCGACCCGTCCGGCACGTGAACGTAAAGATTCCTAGAATTGCTAACCCGGGAAAGAGCGACGTATAATTGACCATGCGAGAAACAGCTAACACCGAGATCTACTCCAGCAACACGAAAAGTCTGCCCTTGAGCTTTATTGATAGTCATGGCATAGCACACCGATACTGGGAATTGCGTTCTTTTAAATTGGAATGGAAAATTATTTGGTATTATGGGAATTCTGGGAATAAAGACAGTTTCTCCTGCACCGCAACCTGTTAAAATTTGAGCCTCGATTACATTTTGTTGCAACTGGGTTACTTTTAGCCGAGTTCCATTGCAAAGTTGAGGTGGTCTTAAATTTCGGAGCAGAATTATCGGTATGCCAATTTTTAAACAAATTATATGAGAAGGTAGTCCAGGCATACTTAAAGAATTTAAAAATTCTATCGGGTAATTAGTGGCTTCTTGTTCATCAACCATTCTATTTATTGAACTATAAACTTTGCTTTCTCCCTGTATATTAGACAGTATTTTATTATTAATTTCAGATGCCTGGTCATTGCGAGGAGTCAAAATGGACCTTTCACAAAGCCAAGAATTGTCCCTATTTAATATAATTGTTATGTCACCGTAAACCGAAGATATAAGATGTTGTTGGGATTGCACTATACAACATAACTCAGGTGTCAGAATAAGTTTTCCTTGGTGTAGTTGTGGATAGGTACCTTCACCAATCTTCAATAATGTATCAGAAAATTCACGATTATCTGCGTTGTCTCCAGTTCTCACTCGCATATTTATAGTCAAATGCACCGATTGTATATCACGCCACAAATAAGAGCTTTTCAGGCAAGCCCTAATCTCATCAGCTCGGGTTCCCCGTGGTATTACCGGTAAGGTTTGTCGGAAATCACCACAAAATAAAACCGTAATACCGCCCATTGGTCGATCATTTTGTCTTATGTCCCTTAGAGTTCTGTCTACTGCTTCTACTCCTTTTCGATGGGCCATCGTACATTCATCCCATACGATTAAATTACACTCACGCAATACCTTAGCTTTGTCGCTATTTCTTGAAATACTACAGGTTGGACTTTCCGTGCGATCTAAATTAATTGGTATTTTAAACATAGTGTGAGCAGTCTTACCTCCTGGTAGCAATGTTGCAGCTATACCTGATGAAGCCACGGCAAGAGCGATTTTACGCTGATTTCGAACATAAGCTAATATTAATTTAGTCAAAAAAGTTTTCCCAGTTCCTCCAGGTGCATCTAAAAACCATATTGTTCCTAAATTATTCTGCACACTCTCGCACACGCGATCATAGACTAAGCGTTGTTCTGCAGTCATCATTGGGACACCGTTTTCTAATGTTACCAGCAGTTCCATTGGGTTGTAACCAATCTCTGCGGAATATTCCCTATTGGTAACCTCTCCGACTGAGGTTGGCGTTGGCAAACCATATTCACAAAGTGATTTACCGCCTACTGCTGTTAAGTCTTCCTGAAGAGCTAATAAGCACTGATTTATAGCCAGATCTCGAAAATTATCATTAGTTGCGCCTTCATTATTGTGAGATAAATTCCGAAGAAAGTCTTCTGCAAATTTTTCTTTATATTTTTCCCATAATTGGACAGGATCAGATAAATTACAAAATGTGAGTAATGTTACAAATAAATGGCGTAACCGTCGTGGATTATCACTAACACAGGATTCTGCTAAAGCGTCATCCCAATGTTGATCATTTTCAAGCAAATGACGCGCTTGGCAAGCTGCATGATAAGTTGGATAAACAACATCGTCTACTTTTCTCAAATCTATAAATGATGTTGGTCCTCGCACTGTATGTAATAATAATCTCAAATAAAAACACTCTGCGTTGTTAGGATGAACAGTATACACTCTACCAAGAACATGTTCTTTGAAAATACCTGTCTCGCCATCTACAGGCCTGCCTCGGCGTCTACGGTTAAAGACACCTCGTTGTTTATCGTAGGTATAATACGATGGAACTTCTTCATACAAAAGAGACTTTGCGAAATTATCAGTTTGGCAAAGTCGAAAGAATGCCAATAAAGTTGTTTGTCTAGGGTTCTCTAATCGTTCTGTAACATTTTCGGCGTTAAAATATATACGTTGACCGCCTTCCAGATGAACATCCAGATGGGTCACAGGTGGATATCTTTCGTGAATATTAAAACTTAAGATCCGCCACACAGCTTCTGAAGAGCTGATATATCTGCCTGACTGAAATCTAGTAACTTCATCATGTTCATTTCTTAACGCAAACGTAGCTTGGTCACTGCCCTTGTTAATGTACTTACAAATATATTTAATTGACTCTACACTATTACACATTTCTACATTTATGTGAGCTTGAAATGCTCTGGACAATACAGGCGAATACGGAACGACCCACCTATTATCTAAAGTAACCTGTTGTCCAGACATTCGCTTTTCAACAGTAAAACCACCATTGTCTCTTGAACGGCGACGATATAATGGGTATCCATCATGTCCTGTTACAGTTTCATCCACTAATGCTTTTGGATACCTTTTAGTGCAACGACCGTCTTGCATGCAAGGAGCATTTGCGTTAAATGCACCACATGGACCATGTATCATATGAGTTTTAACAATGTCGTATAACAGGGGATCTGCAGTCGGATCTGGAATTTCAGCACTGATTAATCTGTCTACATCATTAGGTCGAACCTTATCTTTTAACCAAAGCAAGATATGTGCGTGAGGTAAGCCGCGTTTTTGCCACTCAACACTATACATATAACACAATACTTCTCCAAAAATGTTATCTTTGGTAAGAAGATCTATCATTGATTTTAATTTTAAATGAAACACTCTTGCAATAATATCATGGCGGTCATGCGGTGCCTGACCCTCAAGAAGCTCCCGAGTGATTTCATCCCACTTGGGATTGGTAGTTACAGTAACAAATAAGTCGGGACGTCCATATTTTCTTACGTAACAAAAAGCGTCTTGAGTACGTTCATGCATGTAGCGTGGACCACCAGTAAAAGAAGAGGGTAAAATAACTAAACGACCCATATTCACAGTATCGTTATCTTGCTGCATGGCATCGCGAAGGTGCACGTATTCTTCAGCGCGCAGCTGCCTTTGATTAGATCGTATATAAACTAATCTTTCGGTTTCAATTTTTGCGTACATGTCAACAATAAACTGATTAAATAAGCCACGAAAACGTTGAAAGTATACCAATCTATTCCGTCTCACTTGCAGGTGGTAACAATAAAATTGAAGGCATGACACCTTTTTATTATAATTAGGTGCGCCTGTGCGCGGATCGGTTTGGTATACAGCGAAATTATAACCATCTTCCCCTCGACAGTATATCATAGGATATTGCAAACTGTCGTAAGCCCTGTGGGTTTCGAAAATACGTTGCAAACGATTGTCTCTGGAACGTATAACGATATCACGCCTATCACATTCCTGGTCGACCAGTACTACAGCAACTTCATTCGTGGATGGAACGTTATGACGCCCAGGGTGTTCCTGAGTTGGACGCTTATCGGCATTTATAACAATTTTATAATTGTTATTACCATCTTGAGAAAGGGCTTCTAATGCCGATTTAAAACTGCATACGTACGAATTAACCTGATGTAACATGTTCTGAAGTTGTGAAATGAGTTCAGTATTTAAATTCGGAAAATATTGATTTCTTATATTCGACTGTTCGTTGTAATCGGATACAAAATATATTTGAAGAAATTTAGGTTGTTCTTCAGGCAAAAGGGACCCTATCAAATGGTAAACCTGACCTTGTACCTTAAAAGTAGGCATGAAAGGGCCTTCTGAGATTTGTTTAGCACCAAAGGATGTCATTTGGAATGCACTATTATAAGTGCGAATATTATCTAAAAACTGTTTGGATTGCAAATGTTCCCCTAAAAGTAGTGATTTTAAAGGTTCCGGTGGGTCTTCGAACGAAGGCAAATTTATTTTACCTCCAGAACAACAGAAACCAGCAGACTCCTTCCTCCACTTCGAAGCATTACAAAAGGAACATACTACGTTCATATCGCCTATTTCAGAAGATGATCTGTAATCAATTGTGAGGTTATAAGCAAACCCACTTTTATATTTATCGGACCACGCCACCGAATTTGTAGATTGATCTACCACGTGTATATCTAAGTCATTAAGACCATGTCGAAATCTATCTGCAGTAAGACGGGCCTCTCGCTGTTCTTCTGTTTCAAGCGACCGAATATTTTCAATTCTTAATCTTTCATTAGATAAAGTAATCAATTGTTCTTGTCTCAAAGAATTGTAATAATCGCGTCCCGACTCTAGTCGTTGTTCATGCTCATGTTCATCTTCAAGAGATCGAATCATGTTATGGTGCGCCCTATCATTTGTCAAACGGTCTTGATATTGAGTAAAAGTTTCAGATTCTCGAGACAAAATATGACGTTCGCGATCAGCTGTAAGCCGTAATTCCCTCTCAGTGAAGGTTTCGGACTCGCGAGATAAAATATGACGTTCGTGGTCAGCTGTAAGCCGTAATTCCCTCTCAGTGAAGGTTTCGGACTCGCGAGATAAAATATGACGTTCGCGGTCAGCTGTAAGCCGTAATTCCCTCTCAGTGAAGGTTTCAGACTCGCGAGATAATGTATGCCGTTCGCGGTCAGCTGTGAGTCGCAATTCTCGTTGTAAAGCAGTTTCAGCTTCTCGGGATAACGCATGTTGTTCCCGGTCAATGGAACGCCTTAGCTCTCGTTGAGAAGAGCTTTGAGAAGCCCGTGTTGTAGCTCGTCTCGCTCTTTCAGCTGCTAATCGCATCTCTCTTTCTGGAGAGCTTTCATTAGCTCGAGATGTTGAGGCACTAACTCTCATAGAGTTTAACCGATGTGCTCTTTCCTCTTCCGATTCTTGAGAACGCGTCATTCTCATTCTCCTAGCTGGACTCGAAGTTCGAGATAAAGATGGTCGTTTTTTAGGTGGCATCGTTTATTTTAAATAAAAAATACCTATGAATACTATAATTAATAAAAGTACCTACCTACGCTTTTATCTACTCAATACAAAAAAAACTAAACATAAAATGCCCAAAACTAACCTATCAGTAACTAAAAATCTAACAATAATCTAATCTATCTATCTATTATCTAATCTAAAAATCGAATCTAAATCTACTTAAAAAGAAATAAAATAGGAACTATTAATAGTTAAGAATTTAAACAAAACTAAAACTAATTTAGAAAATAACAACAAAAGAAATTAAAATAAACTATTTAAAGACAAAAAGTCGCGCTGATAAGCACGGTTTATAAAATAACAATTATTGTCTGTCAATAAAGTTCAACACTCTGAACGCATCAACAGCCAAATATTGAATGACGCTTGCGCTCGCCTCCCGCCCCTTTTATACTCTGCCGCCGCGAGCCCCGTCGAGCGCGGCAACCGTTACGCAAAAATAATCCTTATAGCTTGATTCACTATTCACGAGCGATGTCTTGTTGGCGTATTTCATGTAAGTAAGTATAAGTTTGGTGTTTCTATACCGATTTCAATGATTCTTTTTTTATTGAATTGGTGCTAATGTTTATTTTTTTTTTAATTAGGAATGATGGTGAGCATTATTGGTTTTATAAACGTAAAAGTAAACAAATATAATAAGAAATCTCCGAACTGCTAAGCTATCGAGAGTTATGCGTGTTATTGTGAGTTAACTATAAAAGGTAGATATATGCTGTCTTGGAATATTTTTCGTGTATTTTTATGTAGAATATTTCCGTTATACATAGTTTCTATGTAGCTCTAACCATTAAGGCTGCACACGCGACGGAAGCTTAAAAAATCAAGCAACTTCTCCCATTTTCTCAACATTTCCTTTCACTGCTCTGCTCCTATTCATTGTAGTGTGATGAAAAGTATACTATTACCTGCCCAGGAGTATAAAGAATAATTGTACTAAGTTTCGTTAAAATCCGTCGAGTAGTTTTTTTTTCTATAAATAACATACAAACAGACAGACAGACAGACAGACAGACAAAAATTTTTTTAACTGCATTTTTGGCATCAGTATCGAACACTAATCACCCCCTGCTACTTATTTTGTAAATATATTTCATGTACAGAATTGACCTCTCTACAGATTTATTATAAGTATAGATAATGATAACTATTTCAAAATAACATGATTTCCATTTTATATAAAAGTAAATACAATCTCAATGAAAATGCATTAACTGTGTGTCCTATCGAAGCTTTCCCTTATATAGATTATATGATTTTTAACATCGAAAATAATAAATTATTCCAAACATCTTCTCCTATGGCATAAAAATCAATTGGCAATGACTTCAGTTCAAGTCCATTGCTTCATATTGAATGGAAATTCAGAATTAAAATCTGCCTGCGCCAATTTTACTTTATATTTCCTTAACACCTTACATTAAATCAAATCCAATACAATATATACGGGTAAAAAAGAATTAATGTCAAATAGCGAAGCAGAAGGAAGGTGCTAGTTAATAAATAATATTAGAAGTTTCTCAATCTAGTGCTTGTAGTTCTAAACTCAACCAGCACACGTAATACCGCTATGAATGTCTACAAAGTCAAACTAACTGTTGAGATCGGAGGTAGAATAAATTAATAAAGACACCGCGAAAACATCGCGATTATTGAGGATTATAATGGATGTGGCACCTCACAATGTTGTAATGAAACATGTAAAACGACTTACTACCTCACTGTTTATTAATATCACATATTTTTACTGATTACTTCACATATACATTTGTACATACATAGTTTTCATCTGTAATATCTACACGTTCGCATACGTTTTTCGGACCCCTTATTTGACCCGAAAGACAGAAGTTTCTAAGCGGTTTATTCCAATATCATGGCATATTGTGGATAGCACTATATCTATGTATCTATTTTTACGACATGGTGTGGTTTATCTACGAATGTCGTGTTGTTTTCTTTAATATTGTTTATCGAGCAATAGTTAGTTTTATGGTTAGAGTTTATCGAAGGATTTAATATACAAAAAGTTATCCTGTAAATAAAAGAAAGAATTATTAGAAGTAAATTGAAGTTAGCTATGATCATAATGAATGTAACAGAAATATGGACTAAAAATTGATTTAATAATATGAGACGTAATTACCGCATCCAAATATTTATATTCCCGGATTTCTGTATTGTGGCTCTGCATGTCGTTACGAGAAGACCCAGAGTCATCCATTATTCAGATAATGAGCACCAGATGTCGCTCTGAAACAAAAGTTGCTTTAACTCAATCTATCAACTGCAGTCATTAAAATGAGTGTTAAAACTTTATTAGTAATATAAATACAACACCTTTGGTTGTTAAACAAAATAAAAAAAACTGTGACCTTATTATTAAACATTATATTATGTGATTAGTTATATGTTGTATATTATGTTCATATATTAATTTATACATTCTATAGTATACCACCATTAATTACCGATAACAGCATTGATAAAATATTTGTTCATCAATCAATCTAATCAATAAGCATAACTGATATATGGCATTGTTTATTATTTTGGTCCACAGGTAAAACAATATTAAATTTCACTTCAACGCCATCTATGGAAACGTAGCATAGCATAACTTTCCTTTGACAAAATAATAATGTAATTATGTCCTCAATCGTCTGACATTGAATATAATTTATTATTACAATAATTGGATATATTCCAGTCCCTCCCATATTAGAACAAATCAAAGGACGTATGTAGCCCGCATACATTATTAAGCTTTTACTAATAAGCCCTCGAAGTTTCCTTAAACCTTTTAACATTCTGATAGAAATTACATTTGTTCATACCTATAGATCTTATTGATAAGAAATAAGATCGAATTTTGAAAACCCCTTAATATAAGGACAGTAACAACAATTTTGCAAACATATATTTTGATGAACAATTTTTTGATGATCAAAACGATATAACAGCTTCTAATACTGCGTGACAAAGTTCAAAATTGTATTCAGTTTTGTATTTGGTTTGTCGAAGCGTGGTATATTATAATTCGGGTCCAATTTGAGTTTAGGAAATTTGTCAAGTTTGTTCGTTATGTTGACATTTCGCAAACTGTGCTTTTAATTCTGTGCGTGTTTGTATTAAATAATCAAATTCACTTTTGTTAAATTTTGCAAATAGTAACAGTTTTATATATATATAATATATAAATATAATATTATCTTTAGACTGTAAGTCACCAAATTAGGATAATTAGTGTTAATTTAAGACTAATAATAAGAATATATCATAACACAATCCCTATGATATCGATACAAATGGCATATGGTACAATGAACTGAATGCAAATATCAAATACTAAATAAATTTTGTATATTTCATAAACAATCTTAATGACACATCTTCGTCTAGACAATAAAATATCAGTACAGTATTTTTCTTTTTAATTGCCAACAGTAAAATAAAACTCGTTTGTTAATTTTATATAATAATATTATTGTAGAAGACGTGTGCTTTAATTTGGTGCCAACCTGTAGTTTAGGTCACCAGACCCAACAGAAATTTAGATGCAAATAGCAACAAAAAATATTTCAATGGTTTATATTTAGTTTCGTTTCATAAATCATATTTTATTTTAGTGTTAAGTAAATAGTTGATAATAGCATTATGATCGTAGTAAAACATAATAAATATGTAGCGAATAAATGCTTCTCAAAATTATAACTTTGAAGCATTATTATACAAACGAATTCCTTAATTGAAAAATAGTTGTGGCAACCCCCATAATTTTGAAAAACCTATTTAACGGTATTCTACTTGCGATATAAAAAATAACCCCATTATACGTTTGCAGAGTAGCTACCCTAAAAATATTTTTAATACCTTGTTACACGAATTTGTCCGTGTGATTAATGTGTATGTTCATGCCGAATCACATGCTGATAAGGCTCTCATTTGGCTTGGCAGCGGACAGACGGACAGATAAACTAACACATGACAAAATTATAAGAGTTTCTAGTAGACTATGGCACCCTGAAACTGATATCTCCTTTAAAACTATCATAATTACTTCATTTATTGCACACTTTAACAACTGAATGGAATGTATAAAATAGGTATACTTTCTGATTTTACATTTTTTTAATTTAATATTTATACTACATAAAACCATGTCTCTTAAAAATTTCATTTCACTAAACAGAAAATTATCATATATGAATCATAGAACTTTCAAAGTAATAATTCCATCTTACGAACGTAAAACATATCTCAAATGGTATTATGGTAATAACTTTCATGTAACGTATATATCATATTCATAATCAGTCGTTATGTATGTCGGAACTTAGAGGACCGTCCAAAGTCATCCCGAGAGTGCCGTAATAGACAGCTCAGGAACAAAAAACTGGATACCATCCTATACCACTTATCCGAAAACTGGGGAAAAATCTACTACCAAGGAAGCATTCCCATAATAGGGTTGACCTCAGGTCGGCAGCCGGTAATAAAACCTTTGTCAAATTTCTTGCAATAAGCTATAATATAATAACAAATTAACCAACCCTAAAAAATTGGGATAAATGATTCGTATTCTATGGTTTTGTTATCATCATAATATCCAAGTCATCTAATATAATGATGATATGATGGAATCTTAATCTTTTAAATTTTTACTATCTTTTTATATGTATAGAAAATTTAATGTAGTAAATATAAATAATAGAATAAAATTATATAGTGACCCTTACATTAGATTGTGAATTGTGTTTGTGAACAATGTTTTTTTTATTATTTATAAATCCTGTCAGTCAGTATACATTAAGAATTGGGCTCTATCTACTCAATGTCAGTCAGCAGAGGAAAGAATACAAAAAGTGAATACTGGGAGTTTTCGTTTATATTGCAGCTAGAAATGTAATAATTAATACTTATATATAGATATAAGAAATGGGAGCAGGGGACATTTATATTAGTTTGTGTCATATCTTAATTTTAAAAAGCTAGTTGCATGTCTTCGTAATTGTTGCTTGACTGATTTGAATTTATTTCTTATAAGGTTTTTAAACATTGTTGTCATCAAACTGTTAAGGATTTCATAATAATTCTTATCATTCTTCCCGTGGTTAGTCAGCAGTTGGTGATTTTAACCATTTAATTCTCGCATGTTTGTTAAAATTTATTTTTAACCCGACGTTTATATTAAAATGTATCCAATTGTTTTAGCAACACGTTTGCCGTACAGCCTTTGAATGTCGGGCTTAAGTTACAATACAACAAATATACGAGAGATAAATCATTAAAATAGTTTTATTATATATTGTAATTTTTTACGTTAATTATGTAAGTACAGTCAAGTTATTTAATAACAAGTTGTCATTTAGTTAAACTTAACTTAATCTATAATAAATATATATATATTGACATTAATTTAATTAGAAACTTAAAAACTCTAGGAATATATATTATATATTAAAACACCCGATACAAATGATTTCATAACAGATATAAAATTTATTACCGAATAATGATACTATAAAAGTAATTTCAGGGTTGAAAAAACAGATAATTAATCCTCCGTCGTATTATAAGTAGTAAGTATACTCCAAGAAGAATTATGCACTTCAATTACCTAAATGAAGCCATATTACATTTATATTCGTGTTGTATTATATTTTTATGTATGTAAATAGTCCTTAATATTGTATTTATAATTATGAAGCGCTAGATACTAGATATTTCTTTGTGATGTGAAATGTGTTCTTTGATGTGAAAAAATGTGAAGGTAACACTCTCAAAATGGTTACATGTCATGTCACATGATTTTATATGAGCATAATATTATAGTTCCTATTATATTATGGTCATTTTAAATAAACTAAAAAAAGCTAAGCCTCTTAAAAAATTGTTACTAAATTAAGACTTATTCTTCTGCTGCAGAACGCCATCTAGCGGTATGACATTTATTTTAGCTAGTTTACACTTACTGACGGCAGCGCCATCTGAATAACGTATTAAACATCATCCACCTGACTTAATCCGAATTAAATGTCTAGCATATTGCAACATATTTGACAAACATTTATGATCTGACTTCAATATTCTTTAGAAATGCGTGTTGGTGGGATTTCCGATATCTTTCAGATTAGTGGTAACCACTTGGATTTTTTGTCCCTTTGATTAAATTTTACATACAGAATACAACTGAAAAATACTATACAAATTATGAGGTCTTTTATCGGGTTCTCTTAACTGTAAGCTAGTCTTACATCCATAGTTTTATATTTTACTACAACTTTGGATACAGATAGATATATTAAAGTTTATAACACTTATTATAAGTCTATATCAACCTAAGATATATTAATTACCGTAACTATAAACATGTTAAAATTATGTACATACATACATAATATCACTATCAGTTAGTACAGAATATATAACCATATTATGTACATACATATCACTTACATATTATCAAAGTATAATGACGTCACAGGCATGTTGAGATTATCAAAATGTGTGAGGCTACATCGGAATTGGTTTGATAAAAAAATACATAAATAATAAACAATTTGTAAAACTTTGTTTTTGTAAGGTCAAAACAGTTTTATAAATTATACATTGTATTTACACTTGTACAGCATATTATTATTGTTTAACTATATTGTGATAAAAATACATTGTTTAAAAAAACGATGATTAACTTTAGTAAAAAATAATGAATAATTAAATAATATATATTTTTGTTACTTTGTTACACCATAAATATTTCTTCGATCTGGTATAAGCTGCGACCTAGTTACGAGATGCATCTCATTTGTAATTCCTTCGTTAACTCCTATTTAGTTATTCGTGCATCAAATACAAGTTTTACTTGAGATATAAAAATATCCAGTTAATTACTGAAATTGTTGTATTTGCAGACAAAAACGTTGTTTTTCAAGTTTTCAGTTAATTTAGACATAATTTTATGCCGTTCTGGGTAATGCAATGTTTTGCTAATTGGTGAAATTATTTACTTGTAACAAACTAGCTGTTTCCATCGACTCCGCCTGGGAGGACCCCCGAAGACAGCATCTTAAGAAATAAATATGGATGACTGGTTTTTGATCTTATTTATTTTTCATTATCGGTCTGAAGGGGAAGTAAGAATTCATAAAGAAATCATTATTCGGCTTAAATTCGACATGTTTACTTTGTTGAAAGTTTGAAGATACCTCTTATATACAAATATAAAATTTATTGTTATATAATATCAGTATAGTTTGCCTATGGAGCTCAACGAATAATCCTAAAACTAGACATACGTCATAGTTGTTAGATACGTACTCGTATGTTGGATGCAGATTAAAATGAAATATAAAATGATCTAATGTGACGTCATGTTCTTTTGTTATACGTACAATATACATCGGATGCAGATCTTCTAGTTTAATGTCAAAAGAATAAAATATACACTGGTGATGTTGTGTTTATAGAAAGTATTAGCAGTCATGGGCTGTGTTCTTATAAATGTGTATTAGAAATGGAAAATATAAGTACGTAAAAGGTGTAAAATAGATTTCAATAAATACTTTTTATCTCTAAATTCAAAATATTGTGTATGTTTAATTTCATTATAAAACGCTGTTTTAGCAGGATTTTGTGATTTTTTATATTAAAAATGTACAAATGTTGGAATTAAAGTTTGTATGAGAATGCAGAGATTTTTGAAATTATGTGTGTAACTAACTGTATTTAAACAACACATTACCTTATTTACATAATATGTACACTTTATTTTGCCTTAAACTGTAATTAATATCTTTAATTTTAAAAAATCTTTAGTTTTTACACAACTAAGTATAAAGATTGTAAGTTAGCGATGTAGTTCCAATGTCACGATTCCATTAAATTTATATTATTCGCAAAAACTTTGTTATTTGGAATTCATGTTTACAAGTTATTTAGACAAGTACCCGAAATAATTGTGTATCTTGACAATTAATTACAAATTATTTAATTTCAGACTTTAATAATAATCGTATTTTTGGTTAATTACCAAACAACGTATTAAGAAATGCATTTCAGTAAACAATAAACAGAATACAATATCGCATTTATAGTAATAATGATAGTTTTAAAGCAACGAAATATAAGGTCTTCTTAGCAATGACACTGATTGAAAACAAAACATTGCGGTCAAACTTCACCTAATAACGTCATCAACGCCCTCGTCACCGACACACCTACCCTCATTTGATTTTATACTCATGTGGGACAAAAACTAAAAGTTTACTTATTTAAATCACATGTATAGGATTAACGATTTTATGTAAAAAAAAATACCTGTCAAACCTCTAAATCTGTTGTTTAAGAATACTATTAGAATTTCTGTCCATTTGATTGTTAGCAAATCGAATTTTGACTTGAAAACTAGGAATAAAAAGTCATATTACTTGAGATGGAGGGAAAGAGGTGAATCTTTTATATAAATTACGTTTCATTAAAATAATTTCAAATTATTATTCATTGTCGTCAAATACAATTTTTTTTATTTGAAATTAACCATTACTAAAAATTTATAAATTATATTTATAAACAGACAATGTTTTTTTATATTATGTATAAATCCTGTCAGTCAGCATACATTAAGAATTGTGCTCTATCTACTCAATATCAGTCAGCAGAGGAAAGAATACAAAAAGTTAATACTGGGAGTTTTCGTTTATATTGCAGCTAGAAATGTAATAATTAATAATTGTATATAGATATAAGACATTTATATTAGTTTGTGTCATATCTTAATTTTAAAAAGCCAGTTGCATGTCTTCGTAATTGTTGCTTGACTGATTTGAATTTATTTTTTATAAAATTTATTTCAACATTGTTGTCATCAAACCGTTAAGGATTTCATAATGATTCTTATCATTCTTCCCGTGATTAGTCAGTAGTTGGTGATTTTAACCATTTAATTCTCGCATATTTGTTAAAATTTATTTTTAACCAGACGTTTATATTAAAATGTATCCAATTGTTTTAGGAACAAGTTTGCTGTACAGCATTTGAATGTCGGGTTTAAGTTACAATACAACAAATATACATACGAGTACATGTACATATAATATACATACGAGTTTGGTTAACCTTAACTTAATCTATAATAAATATATATATTGACATTAATTTAATTAGAAACTTAAAAATTCTAGCAATATATATTTTTAAGCACCCGATACAAATGATTTCATAACAGATATAAAATTTATTATACAGATAATTATTCCTCGTCGTCGTCGTATTGTTTAGTTGTGTGTCAGTTTGAGTTGCAGTGGTTGGATAAAGTATTCCAAGGTTTTTACAAGAATTATGCACTTCAATTACCTAAATGAAGCCATATTAAATTTTGATTCGTGTTGTATTCTATTTTTTTGTATGTAAATAGTCCTTAATATTGTATTTAAAATTATTGAGCGCCAGAAATTAGATATTTCTTTGTGATGTGAAATGTGTTCTATGATGTGAAAAACTCTTAAAATGGTAACATGTCCCATCGCATTGCATCGCATCCCATCCAGTCCTATCCCATCCTACCCCACCAAATTTTCGAGTGGCGACCAGGACCATATTTTAAAATAATCATTACAATACATTCACCGGTAATTTATTTTGCATTTTATTTTATTATCAGTAGTAAAACATTTCACTCCTACATAGCATAAATATTATAGTTCTTATTATATGATGGTTATCTTTAATAAACTACAAAAAACGTCACTTAAAAAATTGTTACTAAATGAAGACTCACTCTTCTGCTGCAGAACGCCATCTAGCGGTATGACATTTATTTTAGCTAGTTTACGCTTAATGACGGCAGCTCGATCTGAATGAAGTATTAAACATCATCCACCGGTCTTAGTCCGCATTATATGTCGAGCATATTGCAAAATATTTGACAAACATTTATGATCTGACTTCTATAATCTTTAGGAATTTGTGTAGGTGCGATTTCCGATTTCTTTCAGATTAGTGGTAACCACTTGGATTTTTTATCCCTTTGATTAAATTTGACATACAGAATACAACTGCAAAATACTATACAAATTATGAGGTCTTCTATCGGGTTCTCTTAACTATAAACTAGTCTTACATCCAAGTTTTATATTTTACTACAACTTTGGATACAGATTAATTTATTCTTCGTAATTGGTTATATAATAATGTTTATATTTATTTATTTATTTATTTATATATTTTCCACTTTGAATCCATACGAGTGATCACTTGTGTACGTCAAATGGAAGTGACAGGAGGGCCTTTTTGATATCGTGTGTATTAAAATAAGCCCTTCTGAAAAGATACTTTCCAACTTAAAATAAGGCTACTCATGTTCCAAACGCGCCCTGGTCTGAGAAGAACCACACCACAAACTCAGCCGGGTTTTTTTTTATTGATACTTATTATAAGACTATATGAAGCTACGATATATTAATTACCGTAACTATAAACATGTTATAATTATGTATTTACATACATACATACATAATATCACTACCAGTTAGTAGAAAATATATAACTATATTTTGTACGTACATATCACATACATATTATCAAAGTATAATGACGTCACGGGCATGTGGAGATTATCAAAATGTGTGAGGCTACATTGGAATTGGTTTAATAAAAATATACAATAATGGATATACTTCTTTAATAAAGACACAAAATAATTTGTAAAACTTTGTTGTTTTTAAGGTCAAAACAGTTCTATAAATTATATATTGTATTTACACTTGTACAGAATATTATTTTTGGTTAACTATATTGTGATAACAAAACATTCTTTAAAAAAACGATGATTAACTTTAGTGAAAAGTAATGAATAATATTAAATAATGTACATTTTTGTCGGTTTGTTACATTATAAATATTTCTTCATTCTGGTACAAACTGCGACCTAGTTACGAGATGCATCTCATTTGTAATTCCTTCGTTAACTCCTATTTAGTTATTCGTGCATCAAATACAAGGTTTACTTGAGATATAAAAATATCCAGTTAATTATTGAAATTGTTGTATTTGAAGACAAAAAACGTTATTTTTCGAGTTTTCAGTTAATTTACACATACTTTTATGCCGTTTTCGTTCTGGGTAATGCAATGTATTGCTAATTGGTGAAATTATTTACTTTTAACAGACTAGCTGTATCCATCGACTCCGCCTGGGAGGACCCCAAAAGACAGTGTTTTAAGAAATAAATATGGATGACTGGTTTTTGATCTTACTTATTTTTCAAAATCGGTCTAAAGGGGAAGAAAGAATTTATAGAGAAGACATTATTCAGCTTTAATTCGACATGTTTACCTTGTTGAAAGTTTAAAGATACCTCTTATATACAAATATAAAATTTATTGTTATATAATATCAGCATAGATTGCTTATGGAGCTCAACGTATAATCCTAAACCTAGACCTACGTCACAGTTGTTAGATACGTATGTTGGGTGCAGATTAAAATGAAATATAAAATGAACTAATGTGACGTCGTGTTTTTTTGCTATACGTACAATACACATCGGATGCAGCTCTTCTAGTTTAATGTTATATGAATAAAATATACACTGGTGATGTTATGTTTATAAAAAGTATTAGCAGTCATGGGTTGTGTTGTTATAAATGTGTATTATAGAAATCGAAAATATAAGTACGTAAAAGGTGTTAAATAGATTTTAATAAATATTTTCTTATCTTTAATTCCAACATATTGTGTACGTTTTATTTTATTGTAAAACGCTGTTTTCTTAGGATTTTGTGTAATAAAAAGGTACAACTGTAGGAATTATGGTATGAGAATGCTGACATTTTTAAATTAGATTATGTGTATTACTATATTTAGAAAAAAGGTTACCATCTTTATTTAGTATACACATTCTTTTGTCTTGTAATTAAAAAAACAAGAATATTTTTAGTTTCGTCACAACTAACTATAAAGATCGTAAGTTTGCAACGTAGTTCTAATGTCAAGTTTTCAAATTAGTTGCATTAAATTTATATTATTCGCAAAAATTTTGTTTGTTTGTACCCGAAGTAGACGATTAATTACAATTTATTCAATTTCAGACTTATAATAATAGTATGTATTTTTAATTATCAAATAACATATTAAGCAATGCATTTCAGTACACAGTAAACACAATGCAATATCGTATTTATGATGATAATGACAGTTTTAAAAACAACGTAATATCAAGTGACCTTCTTAGTAATTAGAGACTCATTTAAAACAAAACATTGGGGTCAAACTTCACGTAATGACGTCATCAACGCTCTCATCACACACACCTACCCTCATTTGATTTTACACCCAAATGAGATGTGTAATTAAAATTATCACCTTACATCACATGTATAAGATTAACGCTTTGATATAAAATTTAATTGTTTAAAAAATATTCGAATTTCTGTTTGTTTTTTTGTTAGCAAATCACACAAAATCAACCTAATTTTCTCACAAAATCATAAAGAATAAAAAAGATACATTTTTGTTTTTAATTTTATTAAAGGGAAATACAAAAACAAACTATGGATGACTTTCACAATAGTTTTGACTGATTTTGACTTACAACAAAACTAGAAATAAAAGATGTCATATTACTTGAGATGGAGGGAATTGGGTGAATCTTTTATATAATTTACGTTCATTAATAATATTTCAAATTATCATTAATTGTCATCAAATACATATATATTTTTTTAATTTAAATCAACTATTACTAAAATATTTAATACATATGTTAATAGCGGATTTGATATGATATACTAAATTATATTTATACATTTTTCGATTATTTTTAAATAAAAAATTAATGACATATTTTTAAATTATTATTACACCTTGTAATTATATAAAAATAATTGTTAAACTAAATAAAATTTATTTGTCAGAAATAATAATTAACTGTGTTAAGAAACCTTACTAATTAAAACACAAACAGTGATAATAAAATAAATAACTTATTTATAAAAAATAGCTTAAAATTGAGTTTACAATTAGAATACATAAGTTATAACATCCCGAGTTAATTATTTTGGCCTTTAGATGTCTTCGCGAGTTAACTCAGACTTATCTGTATATTTAATGACGAAACTTTAATTAAGATCTTAGTTTTGGTAAACTAGGCTATGTTGCATGTTCACTAAATATAGGATAAGCAAGTTAAGTAATGTTTGTGAAACTAGTGAAAATAAATTAAATATTATTTTTAATATCAATTTATAAGGGGAATCTAAATAACAGTTTGTTGGTGTGGTAAGTGGTCCTGCCTGCTGTAAAAATATGGGTTTTTCGTGAGATTCACAGATTGTAGTATTGAAATTGGATATTCTTTGTAACATTTATATGTATTTTTAAAACTCCCGATACAGGGGGTTATTCCTGTAATGCTCCGCATCTGCTGTATTCCAAAACTTCTTTATTTTCTTTTATATAAATACACCTCAAATGATTTTTTATTACTGTTACACTATATTGTATAAATTAGTTTTTTATTTATATAACTTAATGTAAATATAAGTAAATACAGTCTAAATGAAAATGCATTAACTTTAGTGTCATGGTATTCCTATCGGAGCTTTCCAGTACATAGATTATACGATTTTGTAACGTCAAAAATAATAAATTATTCTAATCAGAGCGTCACTTATGACATAAATATTACTTGGCAATGACGTCAGTTCAAGTCCATTGCCTCATGAAGCATGGGACTTGAACTGAAGTCATTGCCATTATCATGATATTTAATAAAAATTCTGAGGTAAAATCTGCCTGCGCCAATTTTACTTCATATTTCCTTAAAACCTTACATAAAATAAAAAACAATACAAAATATAAAGGTAAAGAAGAATAAATATAGCAGTGTCAAATAGCGAAGCAGAAGGAAAGTGCTAGTTAATAAATAATATTAGAAGTTTCTCAATCTAGTGCTTGTAGTTCTAAACTCAACCAGCACTCGTAATGTCGCTATGAATGTCTGCAAAATCAAACTGTAAATGTTGAGATCGTAAGTAGAATAAATTATGTAGACACCCCGAAAACAGCGCGATTATTGAGTTGGATTATAATGGATGTGGCAATTCACAATGTTGTATGAAACATGTAAAACGACTTACTACCTTACTGTTTATTAATATCACATATTTTTACTGATTACTTTATATATACATTTGTACATAGATAGTTTCATCTGTAATATCTACACGTTCGAAATTCGAACGTGTAGATATTACAGATGAAACTTCGAACTTCGAATTCGTTTTTCGGACCCCTTATTTGACCTGAAAGACAAAAGTTTCTAAGCGGTTTATTCCAATATCATGGCATATTGTGGATAGCACTATATCAATGTGTGTATTTCTACGACATGGTATAGTTTATCTACGAATGTCGTGTTGTTTTCTTTAGTATTGTTTATCGAGCAATAGATAGTTTTATGGTTAGAGTTTATCGAAGGATTTAATATACAAAAAGTTATCCTGTAAATAAAAGAAATAATTATTAGAAGTAAATTGAAATTAGCTGTGATCATAATAAATGTAACAGAAATATAGACAAAAAATTGTTTTAATAATATGAGACCTAATTACCACATCCAAATATTTATATTCCCGGTTTTCTGTATTGTGGCTCTGCATGTCGTTACGAGAGGAGCCAGACTCATCCATTATTCAGATAATGAGCACCAGATGTCGCTTTAAAACAAAAGTTGATTTAACTCAATCTATCAACTGCAGTCATTAAAATGAGTGTTAGATGTTTATTAGTAATATAAATACTAAAGTTTTGGTTACATTACATAAAATAACAAAAAACAGTTACCTTGTTATTATATTATGTGATTAATTATATGTTGTATATTATATTAATATATTTTTATAAATTCTATTGAATACTAACATTGAATACCGATTGATACCAGCATCGATAAAATATTTGTTCATCTATCAATCTTCAATCTAATCAATAAGCATAACTGATATATGGCATTGTTTATTATTTTGGTCCACAGGTAAAAAAATATTAAATTTTACTTCAACGCCATCTATGGAAACATATCATAGCTCTCCTTTGACAAAATAATTATGTTACTATGTACTCTATCGTCTGTTTTGAAGTTATATAGCCTTTATAACTTTGAATATAGTTTATTGTTACAATAATTGGATATATTCCAGTCCCTCCCATATTAGAACAAATCAAAGGACGTATGTAGCCCGCATACATTATTAAGCTTTTACTAATAAGCCGTCGAAGTTTCCTTAAACCTTTTTAACATTCAGTTAGAAATAACATTTATTCATACCTATAGATCTTATTGATAAGAAATAAGATTGAATTTTGAATACCCCTCAATCTAAGGACCGTAACAACAATTTTGCAAGCATTTATTTTGATGAAGAATTTTTTGATGATCAAAATGTTATAACAGCTTCTAATACTGCGTGACAAAGTTCAAAATTGTATTCAGTTTCGTATTTGGTTTGTCGAAGCGAATATTATAATTCGGCTCCAATTTGAGTTTAGGAAATTTGTCAAGTTTGTTCGTTATGTTGACATTTCGCAAACTGTGCTTTTAATTCTGTGCGTGTTTGTATTGAATAGTCAAATTCAATTTTGTAATGTTTGCAAATAGTAACAGCTTTATATATATGTTATACAAATATATGAATATAATATTATCTTTAGACTGTAAGAGTCATTTAAGGTTAATAATAAGAATATACCATAACACAATCCCTATGATATCGATTCAAATGGCTTATGGTACAATGAACTGAATGCAGATATCAGATACTAAATAAATTGTGTATATTTTATAAACAATTTTAATGACACATCTCCGTCTCGACAATAAAATATCAGTATAGTATTTTTCTTTTTAATTGTCAACAGTAAAATAAAACTGTTTTGTTAATTTTATATAATAATAATATTGTAGCAGACGTTTTGCTTTAATTTGGTGCCAACCTGTATTTCAGGTCACCAGACCCAACAGGAATTTAGATGCAAATAGCAACAAAAATATTTCAATGGTTTATATTTAGTTTCGTTTCATAAATTGTATTTTATTTTAGTGTTAAGTAAATAGTCGATAATAGCATTATGTACGTAGTAAAACATAATAATATGTAACGAATAATACTTTCAAAAATTAGAACTTTAAGGCTTAATATTACACAAACGAATTCCTTAATCGAAAAATAGTTGTGGCAACCCCCATGATTTTAAAAGACCTATCTAACAGTATTCTATTTGTGGTATAAAAAATAATCCCATTATACGTTTTAGGGTAGCTTCCCTAATATTTTCAATATTTTATTACAAGACTTTGTACGTGTGATTAATGTGTATGTTCAAGCCAAGTTACATGCTGCCTTGCTTTGACAGTAGACAGACGGACGGATAAACTAACACATGACAAAATTATAAGTGTTTCTAGTAGAATATGGAACACTAAATGTCCTTTAAAACTATTATAATTACCACATTTCCTTTATTTTATCGCATAGTTTGACAACTTAGTGGAGGGTATTAAATAGGTATACTTTCTGATTTTACATTTTTTTATTTAATATTTATACTACGAAAAACCATTTCTCATAAAAATTTCGTTTCGTTATACAGAAAATTATCATATATGAATCACAGAACTTTGAAAGTAATAATTCCATCTTACAAAACGTAAAACATATCTCAAGTGGTATTATGGTAATAACTTCCATGTAACGTATATAACATATTTATAATCAGTCGTAAGTCATACATAAGTATGTCGGGACTTAGAGGACCGTCCAAAGTCATCCCGAGAGTGCCGTAATACCACTTATCCGAAAACTGGGGAAAAATCTACCACCAAGGAAGCATTCCCATAATAGGGTTGACCTCAGGTCGGCAGCCGGTAATAAAATCTTTGTCAAATTTCTTGCAATAAGCTGTAGGTAATATAACAACAAATTAGCCAATCCTAAAAAATTGGGATAAATGATTCGTTTTCTATGGTTTTGTTATCATCATAATAGTCAAGTCATCCAATATAATGATATGATGGAATCTTAATCTTTTAAATTTTTACCATCTTATATGTATAGAAAATTTTATGTAGTAAATATTAAATAATAGAATAAAATTTTATATAGTGACCCTTACATTAGATTGTGATTTGTCTGTTTATAAATTATATTTATAAACAAACAATGTTTTTTTCATTATCTATAAATCTTGTCAGTCAGTATACATTAAGAATTGTGCTCTTTCTACTCAATGTCAGTCAGCAGAGGAAAGAATACAAAAAGTTAATACTGGGAGTTTTCGTTTATATTGCAGTTAGAAATGTAATAATTAATACTTTTATATAGATATAGGAAATGGGGGCAGGGGACATTTGTATTAGTTTGTGTCATATCTTTATTTTAAAAAGCCAGTTGCATGTCTTCGTAATTGTTGCTTGACTGATTTGAATATATATTTTATAAAGTTATTTCAACATTGTTGTCATCAAACTGTTAAAGATTTCATAATGATTCTTATCATTCTTCCCGTGGTTTGTCAGTAGTTGGTGAATGTAACCATTTAATTCTCGCATGTTTGTTAAAATTTATTTTTAACCCGCCGTTTATATTAAAATGTATCCAATCGTTTTAGCAACATGTTTGCCGCATTTTTACAGCATTTGAATGTCGGGTTTAAGTTACAATACAACAAATATACGAGAGTTAAATCATTAAAATAGGTTTATTATATATTGTAATTTTTTACGTTAATTATGTAAGTACAGTCAAGTTATTTAATAACAAGTTGTCATTTAGTTAAACTTAACTTAATCTATAATAAATATATATTGACATTAATTTAATTAGAAACTTAAAAACTCTAGGAATATATATTATATATTAAAGCACCCGATACAAATGATTTCATAACAGATATAAAATTTATTACCGAATAATGATACTATAAAAGTAATTTCAGGTTTGAAAAAACAGATAATTAATCCTCCGTCGTATTGTAAGTAGTAAGTATACTCCAAGAGGAATAATGCACTTCAATTACCTAAATGAAGCCATATTACATTTATATTCGTGTTGTATTATATTTTTATGTATGTCCTTAATATTGTATTTATAATTATGAAGCCCTAGATACTAGATATTTCTTTGTGATGTGAAATGTGTTCTTTGATGTGAAAAAATGTGAAGGTAACACTCTCAAAATGGTTACATGTCATGTCACATGATTTTATATGAGCATAATATTATAGTTCTTATTATATTATGGTCATTTTAAACAAACTAAAAAAAGCTAAGCCTCTTAAAAAATTGTTACTAAATTAAGACTTACTCTTCTGCTTCAGAACGCCATCTAGCGGTATGACATTTATTTTAGCTAGTTTACGCTTACTGACGGCAGCGCCATCTGAATAACGTATTAAACATCATCCACCTGACTTAATCCGAATTAAATGTCTAGCATATTGCAACATATTTGACAAACATTTATGATCTGACTTCAATATTCTTTAGAAATGCGTGTTGGTGGGATTTCCGATATCTTTCAGATTAGTGGTAACCACTTGGATTTTTTGTCCCTTTGATTAAATTTTACATACAGAATACAACTGAAAAATACTATACAAATTATGAGGTCTTTTATCGGGTTCTCTTAACTGTAAGCTAGTCTTACATCCATAGTTTTATATTTTACTACAACTTTGGATACAGATAGATATATTAAAGTTTATAATACTTATTATAAGTATATATCAACCTAAGATATATTAATTACCGTAACTATAAACATGTTAAAATTATGTACATACATACATAATATCACTATCAGTTAGTACAGAATATATAACCATATTATGTACATACATATCACTTACATATTATCAAAGTATAATGACGTCACAGGCATGTTGAGATTATCAAAATGTGTGAGGCTACATTGGAATTGATTTAACAAAAAAATACAATAATGGATATACATATTTGTAAAGACACAAAATAATTTGTAAAACTTTGTTTTTGTAAGGTCAAAACAGTTCTATAAATTATATATTGTATTTACACTTGTACAGAATATTATTTTTGGTTAACTATATTGTGATAACAATACATTCTTTCTGCTTCAAAAAAACGATGATTAACTTTAGTGAAAATTAATGAATAATTAAATAATGAACATTTTTGTCGGTTTGTTACATCATAAATATTTCTTAATTCTGGTATAAGCTGCGACCTAGTTACGAGATGCATCTAATTTGTAATTCCTTCGTTAACTCCTATTTAGTTATTCGTGCATTAAATACAAGGTTTACTAGAGATATAAAAATATCTAGTTAATTATTTGTTATTACTGAAATGGTTGTATTTGCAGACAAAAAACGTTATTTTTCTAGTTTTCAGTTAATTTAGACATAATTTTATGTTGTTTTCGTTCTGGGTAATGCAATGTATTGCTAATTGGTGACATAATTTACTTTTAACAAACTAGCTGTATCCATCGACTCCGCCTGAGAGGACCCCAGAAGATAGTGTCTTAAGAAATAAATATGGATGACTGGTTTTAGGGGAAGAAAGAATTTATAGAGAAGACATTATTCGACTTAAATTCGACATGTTTACCTTGTTGAAGTTTAAAGATACCTCTTATATACAAACATAAAATTTATTGTTAAATAATATCAGTATACATTGCCGATGGACTTTAACGAATAAACCTAAAACTAGACATACGTCATAGTTGTTAGATACGTATGTTGGGTGCAGATTAAAATGAAATATAAAATGAACTAATCGTGTTCTTTTGTAATACGTACAATACACATCAGATGCAGCTCTTCTAGTTTAGTGTTAAATGAATAAAATATACTCTGGTGATGTTATGTTTATAGAAAGTATTAGCAGTCATGGGTTGTATTGTTATAAATGTGTATTAGAAATAGAAAATATACGTACGTAAAAGCTGTAAAATAGGTTTTAATAAATACTTATCTATAAATTCAAAATATTGTGTATGTTTTATTTTATTATGAAACTCTGTTTTAGCAGGATTTTGTGAAAATCACAATTAAATTATTTGTATTTAAAATATGCAAATGTAGGAATTAATGTTTGGATGAGAAAGCCGCGATTTTTTAAATTATGTGTGTAACTATATTTAAACAAAACATTCCCTTATTTACATAATATATACATTTTATTTTGCCTTAAACTGTAATTAATATCTTTAATAAAAAAATGTCTTTAGTTTTTCCACAACTAACTATACATATTGTAAGCTAGCGATGTAGTTCCAATGCCACGTTTCCATTTAATTGATATTATTCGCAAAAACTTGTTATTTGAAATTCATGTTTACAAGTTATATAGAGAAGTACCCGAAGTAATTGTGTATCTTGATGATTAATTACAAATTATTTAACTTCAGACCTTAATGATAATAGTATGTTTGTTTAATTACCAAATAACATATTAAGAAATGCATTTCAGTAAACAATAAAATCAAATATCGCATTTATGATAATAATGATAATTTTAAAGCAACGAAATATAAGGTCTTCTTAGTAATGACACTCATTGAAAACAAAACATTGCGGTCAAACTTCGCCTAATGACGTCATCAACGCCCTCGTCACCTACACACCTACCCTCATTTGATTTTATACTCATGTGGGACAAAATATTAAAAGTTTACTTATTTACATCACATGTATAAGATTAACGATTTTATGTAAAAAAATACATATCAAACCTATCAATCTGTTGTTTAAGAATATTATTAGAATTTCTGTACGTTTGTTTGTTAGCAAATCTAATTTTGACTTAAAAACTAGAAATAAAAAGTCATATTACTTGAGATGGAGGGAATTAGGTGAATCTTTTATATAAATTACGTTTCATTAAAATAATTTCAAATTATTATTCATTGTCATCAATTACAAATATTTTTTTTTGAATTTGAAATCAGCCATTACTAATATATTCGTACATACCTTTATTTAGTATAAGATATTAAATTATATTTATACATACATAAATCTCTGTGATTAAAAACATTTTTCGTTTATTCTTAATTAATTAACAAATATCATCATTTTTATATTAATTATTACATCACGTAAGTAATTAATAATAATTAAAATACAAACAGTGATAATATGATAATTTATTTAGGAAATAGCTTAAAACTGAGTTTACAATTAGAATACATAAGTTATAACATCCCGCGTTAATTATTTTGGCCTTTAGGTGTCTTCGCGAGTTAACTCAGTCTTATTTGTATATTTAATGACGAAACTTTAATTAACATTTCAGTTTTGGTAAATTAGACTGTTGCATGTTCACTAAATATAAGATAAGCAAGTTATGTTTGTGAAACTAATGAAAATATATTAAATATTATTTTTAATATCCATTTATCAGGCAAATCTAAATAACAGCTTGTTGGTGTAGTAAGTGGTCTTGCCTGTTATGAAAATAAGGGTTTTTCGTGTGATTCATAGATTGTAGTTTTGGAACTCGATTTTCTTTTTGCTAGTTATATGTGTTTATTAAACTTTCGATACAGGGGTTTTTTTCTGTAATGTTAAATGTTTTCTCTGCTGCCTTATAAAACTTCTTTATTTTCTTTTTCACAAATTCATCTCAAATAATTGTATGTCAATGTTACATATATAAATTAGTTTTTTATTTTAAATAATGATAAATATCAGTAAATACAGTCTAAATGAAAATGCATTACCTATAGTATCATGCTATTCCTATCAAAGCTTTCCCTTATATAGATTATATGAACTTAAAAATAATAAATTATTCCAATCAGAGCTTCTGTTATGGCGAAAATTTTCATTTTCATCAGAAATTTTCATCAGATTTTACATTGAAAATTCAAAGTAAAATCTGCCTGCGCCCATTTTACTTTATATTTCCTTAACACCTTACATTGAACAAAAAACATTATACGTATACGGGTAAAGAAGAATAAATATATTAGTGTCAAATAGCGGAGCAGAAGGCAAGTGCTAGTTAATAAATAATATTAGAAGTTTCTCAATCTAGTGCTTGTAGTTTTAAACTCAACCAGTACTCGTAATATTGCTGTGAATGTCTACGAAGTCAAACTGTAACTGTTGAGATCGTAGGTAGAATAAATTAATAGATACATTGCTAAAACATCGCGAATTTTGAGGATTATAATGGATGTGGCACTTCACAATGTTGTTTGAAACATGTAAAACGACTTACTACCTTACTGTTTATTAATATCACATATTTTTACTGATTACTTCATATATACATTTGTACAAACATAGTTTTCATCTGTAATATCTGCACGTTCGAATACGTTTTTCGGACCCCTTATTTGACCTGAAAGACAAAAGTTTCTAAGCGGTTTATTCCAATATCATGGCATATTGTGGATAGCACTATATCTATGTATCTATTTTTACGACATGGTATGGTTTATCTACGAATGTCGTGTTGTTTTCTTTAATATTGTTTATCGAGCAATAGATAGTTTTATGATTAGAGTTTATCGAAGGATTTAATATACAAAAAGTTATCCTGTAAATAAAAGAAAGAATTATTAGAAGTAAATTGAAGTTAGCTGTGATCATAATGAATGTAACAGAAATATGGACTAAAAATTGATTTAATAATATGAGACCTAATTACCGCATCCAAATATTTATATTCCCGGATTTCTGTATTGTGGCTCTGCATGTCGTTACGAGAAGACCCAGAGTCATCCATTATTCAGATAATGAGCACCAGATGCCACTCTGAAACAAAAGTTGCTTTAACTCAATCTATCAACTGCAGTCATTAAAATGAGTGTTAGATGTTTATTAGTAATATAAATACTAAAGTTTTGGTTACGTTACATAAAATAACAAAAAACAGTCACCTTATTATTAAATATTATATATTAATATATTTTTATAAATTCTTTTGAATACCGATTGATACCAGCATTGATAAAATATATGTTCATCTATCAATCTTCAATCTAATCAATAAGCATAACTGATACATGGCATTGTTTATTATTTTGGTCCACAGGTAAAACAATATTAAATTTTACTTCAACGCCATCTATGGAAACATAGCATAGCTTTTCTTTGACAAAATAATAATGTAACTATGTCCTCAATCGTCTGTTCTGAAGTTATATAGCCTTTATAACATTGAATATAATTTATTGTTACAATAATTGGATATATTCCAGTCCCTTCCATATTAGAACAAATCAAAGGACGTATGTAGCCCGCATACATTATTAAGCTTTTACTAATAAGGCCTCGGAGTTTCCATAAACATTTTTACATTCAGGTAGAAATAACATTTATTCATACCTATAGATCTTACTGTTAAGAAATAAGATCGAATTTTGAATACCCCTCAATATAAGGACAGTAACAACAATTTTGCAAACATATATTTTGATGAACAATTTTTGATGATCAAAACGTCATAACAGCTTCTAATACTGCGTGACAAAGTTTAAAATTGTATTCAGTTTCGTATTTGGTTTGTCGAAGCGAATATTATAATTCGGCTCCAATTTGAGTTTAGGAAATTTGTCAAGTTTGTTCGTTATGTTGACATTTCGCAAACTGTGCTTTTAATTCTGTGCGTGTTTGTATTGAATAATCAAATTCACTTTTGTAATGTTTGCAAATAGTTACAGCTTTATATATATGTTATACAAATACATAAATATAATATTATCTTTAGACCGTAAGAGTCACCAAATAACGATAATTAATGTTAATTTAAGACTAATAATAAGAATATATCATAACACAATCCTTATGATATCCGATACAAATGGCATATGGTACAATGAACTGAATGCAAATATCAGATACTAAATAAATTGTGTATATTTTATAAACAATTTTAATGACACATCTCCGTCTAGACAATAAAATATCAGTATAGTATTTTTCTTTTTAATTGTCAACAGTAAAATAAAACTCTTTTGTTAATTTTATATAATAATAATATTGTAGCAGACGTTTGCTTTATTTTGGTGCCAACCTGTGTTTTAGGTCACGAGACCCAACAGGAATTTAGATGTAAATAGCAACAAAAAATATTTCAATGGTTTATATTTAGTTTCATTTCATAAATTATATTTTATTTTAGTGTTAAGTGTATAGTTGATATTAGCATTATGTACATAGTAAAACATAATAATATGTAACGAATTAATGCTTCTCAAAATTTGAACTTTAAAGCTTAATATTACACAAACGAATTCCTTAATCGAAAAATAGTTGTGGCAACCCTCATAATTTTAAAAGACCTATCTAACGGTATTCTACTTGCGGTATAAAAAATAACCCCATTATACGTTTTCAGCTACCCTAAAAATATTTTCAATACCTTGTTACACGAATTTGTCCGTGTGATTAATGTGTATGTTCATGCCGAATTACATGCTGATAAGGTTCTCATTTCGCTTGGCAGCGGACAGACGGACGAATAAACTAACACATGACAAAATTATAAGAGTTTCTAGTAGACTACGGAACCCTAAAACCGATATCTTCTTTAAAACTATCATAATTACTTCATTTATTGCACACTTTAACAACGAGTGGAATGTATAAAATAGGAATACTTTCTGATTTTACATTTTTTTATTTGATATTTATACTACGAAAAACCATTTCTCATAAAAATTTCATTTCATTAAACAGAAAATTATCATACATGAATCACAGAACTTTGAAAGTAATAATTCCATCTTACGAACGTAAAACATATCTCAAGTGATATTATGGTAATAACTTTCATGTTACGTATATAAAATATTCGTAATCAGTCGTTATGTATGTCGCTATTTCGAAGAGGACTGTCCAAAGTCTTTCCGAGAGTGCTGAAATAGGCCTCTGAAGAACAAAAAGCATTCCCTTAACAGGGTTGAATTCAGGTCGGTGGCCGGTAATAAAAATTTTGCAATATGCTAAACAAATTAGCCAAACCTAAATAATTGGGAGGAAGGTATTATGATTCATATTCTGCGGATTTGTTATCATCATAATATCAAAGTCATCTGACAAAATGTTATGATGGCATCTTAATCTTTAAAATTTTAACAATTCTTTAATATGTACAGAAAATTGGATATAGTAAATATGTAATAATATACTAAATACTACAACTACACAATATATGTTTTATAGTGACCTTTATATTTTAATAGAAAATTCTGTCTGCCTATAAATATTATTTAATACTGAGCAAGTTTTTATTATCTATTAATCCTGTCAGTCAGTTTACATTTAGCATTGTGTAGAATTCTATCTACTCAATGTCAAAGTCAGTCAGATAAAAAAAATACATGTAATTTTATACTGTGATTTTGGTTCATATTGCAGCTGCAATTTTATACTTTTAATAAGCCTAGGAAATGGGCATAGGGGAACTTCATATCAGTTTGTGTCATATCTTAATTTATAAAAGTCAGATGTCCATCTTCGTAATTGTTGCTTAGCTGACTTGATTGTTTTTTTCCTTTTTTTTTGAGAAAATATATATTATACATAAATATTTCAAACATTTCAAATCACAATCTAATCGTTTGTTCTTATACTACGTCGGTCTACATCCATATAAAAAATAAAGACGCCAAATAAAGCAAATATTTATATTAAAAATATTTCTACACTGTCATAACATTTTTACAGATTCAAACAATCCTTGAAATTGTAAGGCAATATGCTAGCAAAATTGTTATATATATTTAAGATAACAAAGGAATAGATAATAAAGGGATTTAAAGGGGAGGTAACGTGAAAATGTCATCATGTCACATGACATGTAAGAACAAAGAATAAGCCCTCGACGTTCAGCGCTTTTCATATTGCCATAAACATTTTAAGCACCTGATGTAAAAATGCAGCGAGTGAAATCCTTTAATGCTTTGAGCCCGCAATATTCATACCAACCAACCCTAATAAGTCAACAAATATCATAATATTCCAACCCCATCTCATAGCCGGTACTTCGGTATTCACTGAACAAAAAATCACTTTTCTATCAACTTGCCAACCCTAATAGGTTGTTTAAATTCCATTGCGGGCGGTCGATAACAATGCCAATAAAATTGCCTTTGAAACGTCAAACGGTATGCTAATGCTAGGGCTGCCAGCTCTTTTATATTCGGCGCACGGCCCCGATATTTCACAGGGAGATCTGCTAAAATTCAGATAAAGGTTTGTGAATAGTGGAGAGAGACTTTGTGGACAATAATAAAACTATTATAATGCCAATAAATGAAAATGATAGTCTTAAGCCAAGTTTCTTTATTATATATTTCATCCAAACTCTTATACTGTCGTAACTAAAAATTATAACTCGTTATGTAAATCCAAATTCGATACTTAAGTGTATAAATAATAAGACCTCATTACAAATATTGCACAAAAAAACCTATTATATACAAAATACTAAAACAAATAATAATAATTAATATAAAATATATTAAAAGAAGCCAATTCCATTACATGTTATCACAGAACACCTGAATATCGGCAGATTGCGGCTTACACTTACAGCAAGCGTTCCCGGTTATTCCCTGCTCCAATGAATTCGAAGTAACCCGCCACAGAGGATTTGCGACTTTAAAACGATAACAATAAGATCTTTTTCATACGCATGATAAAAGGATATTTTAAATACGTTTTGGATTTTAATTTGGCGATAAATGACACACGGGATTTTAGCCTTTAATTTTTATGTGTTAAAGTTGTATTAAGAAAACAAATTTGTAAGTCATGGTACATAATGATGTACCCACTTAAAAACCAAGTAAGAATTTTCCTACCAAGATCCCTCAGAGCACTGATAACATTTATTCGTGTGGCATATTTTATTCATGACTCCTTTGAGTAGGTACAGATTACGATGCTGTCAAACTCCTGACTTTGAAAATCAGGAAACTTTGTTCGCCTGTTTCGACATTTCGATTTATGTTTTCTAACCGAGAATAAAAGTTATATCAAAATTTTTGATAATACTTATGTGTTTTTACATTAGGATTTATGACTAAATAATATCAACTATCCATACATTATATGTATGTATGAATGTGTGTATATATGTCAACATACTCGATCTGTAGTATATTGCACGTGTTTTCTTACAACTCCTTAACGGCCGAAGCTTCTCCCATCAGTCTGTGCTGTCAGTAATTACTCCGCTACTTATCATTGTCAGCTGTATTTCAAAATTGATCGTCTTGCTACACTATAAATACTACGAATATCAAGATTATTCTTTTAGAGAAATACTCCAACATTATTGTCTAGAAATGACAGTAATATTCTGTGACCAGTTACTGGAAACTTATATAGCAGATAAGTATTCTAAATGGGTCATAAATTGTTAGATATTCTTCAATATGATATTTTTATCCACCTGATTCTTTACCAATAAATAACCCGAATGATTTGCAAAGTTAGACCAACCTGGCGACTTTCTTCTCTCAAAATGGATGATCCCCAAATAATACTTTCCAATTACACTATAAATATACTTAATTATACCTAATTGACTAAGTTATCTCTTTAATTAAAATAGTAGTTCTTTTATATTTCCTATAACATTTTTTTTCCGTAGTCAGAAGTAACATGAACACAAAAGAAACATTTCCATGATTATGACGAATGAACAAAAAATGATTCTTTTCCCCTGTTTCTACCCAAAAAGACTGGAAGCTAAAACAAAATACAAAGGTCTTAGCTTCAACTATTTCGCGCAACATTAACCAAGATGGTGGATTGGCGCGGAACCGTTTTCTGAAAAACGATAGATAACAGCGAAGACGTTTATTTCCTTTTCTAGAAACGTTTGTAATTTATACGTTTTACCTGATTTCTGATATCTAGTTTTCTTTACATTCAAAATCAATGCTATTTCAAAAAATACTGTACAGTTTTTTTTTTGTATTTTTTTTTTCAGATTTAAGTTCCTAGAAGTATTATTTATTTTATTATTTTTACGTCTGTAAATGTTATAAGCAAAATACTATATATGTTAAGTTTAATATGTAACTACTATATTATCACATTAACAAAGATATAAGTATTACAAATAGTGTTATGTAAAAAGTAATCTAATTAAAAACGTATAGAATTACAGAAATAAAGACTTCACATAGAATTTTTTCACTAATGTCTGTTTCAGAATTCAGCACACGAAAGCCTGGCGTATCGCCAAATGGCATTGGTTTTAAAAATTCAACTTGTCCAAAGCATGTAAGAGGCAAATTGATGGGTGCATCAATATTACATTTAGCATCTGGCAACTGGCAAATGATTCTATTCGATCTGATATACTATGGGACTGCCATTTTATTGGGATATTTTTAAAACAATATAAATAATATATTAAGATTATATAATATAATATTACAAAATAAATTATAAGATATATTTTTCCTAATACTATTAAATCATATTAAAAAGAGAACGTAGGCTTCAATATTTTTTCTATTATATTTCTTTTGTAGGCCAAAGTCTAAAAGCCAATTAAATCCTAGTTTGAAATATAATTTAAAAAATATGAAAATAGTATAGACTATTGTAGAGCGAATAGAATCTAGTATTCGACACTGAAAAGGATTCTTTGTGCATAGAAAAAGTAGGTCATTGTATACCCTTTACACTGGCGAGCTGAAAAAAGTCATTTGAAATTTGAATTTTTTGATTCATTTGTAAATCTGTTTGGTATTTAAAGAAAAAATTTAATTAAATGTTCTATTACGTTGATTATTCTTATAATTCTATAAAGTATCCTTTTTTTGAGTCTAAATTCTACGTAGTTTTTTCTATTTTAGTTAAACATTCCGATAATAGCCGATCAAACTTTATATTAACTTGTAATGAGATATACAATTTTTAGTACACTAATTATTTGATTGAAATAGTGTACAGTTATGTCGTCGTGCAGTGTATGCCCGTGTTGACCATCCGTTTGGCTGCGCTGTTTCCAATTAGCGTGGCTTTGTACCGTATGACTGTCGCTCCAAAATTCATGTCCGACTCTAATAAGCGGGTACAGCTTTGTTCTTTGGAATTTCATTCGTACATCACTAGTTTTATACCGTTTTATGTTTTAGAATATATGTTTTATAAACGAATATATGTTTTATAAACTGTGTAGTTGTTTTGACGTTTTTAAATGAACATTTCAAGTAATTCTGAATATTTTAATGTTCTATTTCGTTGAGGAAGATAATAATTGAGGAGTTATTAGTTGAAAGTAATGTTTTTTAGAAATAATGGTTACCGTTTATTCTCATATATCTTAGAATAAGAGATATTAATAATAATAATTTGAATTATAATAATTACTGATGTGCTAAAAACGGAATGACGAACGGATGAGTGGAAATACGAGTATACCCATAATATTAGTCCTGTTAATGGCTTTCTAATAAAGTTACTTATAATGTAATTAATTAGCAGAATTTCATAATAAAGTTTATACAATTTAGGAATTTACATAAAATGAGAAAGTGTTTGAGTTTTAATTAATGATTTTTATGTCTTTTTTTTGGATTCTGTTTTAAAAAGACATTTAAAAAAACATATTTTTCCGTTTCAGCAAAATTTTATTCTTTCTTAATACTATAAACGGATCTATCTTTATATCAAACAAACAAAAACCTCGTGTAGTGTGTCAACCATCATAACATCGCAATAATAACTCAAACAGCATAAAAATAAAATATAAATAAATATATCTGGCATCAAAAAGCATAACTAAAAATAAAACCAAACAAAACCAAACTAAAAACACTAGTTTGTTATTACGGTAGCCGTAAATTAAACTTCGATATCTCAATGAGTATTTCCAATTGGTTTGAGGTAGGTCTGGAAATTCAACGCTTGACCGCGTCGCCGAGATAACATGTTGTTTCTAGCCATGCTTCCTTTACTTTATAGGACTAACTCGTACTAGTATTGAAAAAACAGAAGTGCTCATTGATCTGTGAACCGATGAGCAATAATTTGATGACTGAAATAAGTAATATAGTCGATAAAATAACTTTAACATAATAAAATTATAATTGAAGTAATAAAACTATTTCTATATAAAGAAAATAATATCAAAACGTAAGCATTACTGGATTTTTATTGTTGTTTGCTTAATTAGCCTAGTTTTTTATTACCAATTATGTTCAATTTATGTCTATAACATACCACATAGTGTACCTAGTGTAGTAAGCCTTTTATGTAATGGTTTTCTTCACTGATTACACCAACCACTATATGCACTATAAAGAACTTTGCAACATTGATAAAACATTGATTTTAAGTTCTTTTTTAATGTAAAGAGAAATATATTGATTATTACAAATATATCTAATAATAAAATTTAGTTTCAAGTATAGTGGACTAAGCAAACATAACACAGGTCGTTTGGTACTACAACCCCCGAAATTCGGTAGGCCCATATGTCGGGTTGTATCAGTTTTATTTATTGTAATATGTAATCAATACAAATACTGTGTATTGTATTAATATAAACAACTACATATAGAAAATACATAATAGAAATTCACACACGCATACACTGCTGGTATAAGATGTTGAAAAGATTTTTGTTATTTGTTATCTTCAATTAGGTTTTATTTAAAATAAATGTGAAATATGAATAGAATCTACTCTAAAATTATAAAAACTTACAGTTTGTTTGTATATTTATAAGCAGGATTTTAACTTTGAATTTAACTTTTCGTTTTAATAAAACTTTCCCTTAAGATATTAAAAAAAATCTATTTCTTTGATTTGATTGGAAAGAAAACATATAGTAAAATAATTCAAATTAAATAATATATGCTATCATACTTGCCGGTGTAAATATACAATAACTCTCCTGATCATATCGCACCAACGCTGCTGCCCGCATGCACGGTATCGGCTCCGCTCGCCTCGTTGCTAATGAGAACAAAATGGATACCAACCTTTAATAATTGTTTTACTTAACGAATTATAACTTATCCATACTTATCTCGAAGAATAACAGATATTACAGTATTTCCACATCATTAAAGAGTACCACAATTCAAGCTTCAGTCAAAAAGTTTGTTGTATTTTTACCCATTACTTCATACATACATCATACATCATTCATTGTAGTTAATACTAGTTGTGCCCATGACTTCGTTTGCGAGATATATATATTTATGTTAAAAGTGATATGCTGTAAGTTAGGAATTACAAACAGACATTTCAATTTTATTTAACACTAAACCTACCAAGTACCGGTCAAATTGACCGTTCTTAAACTTTTGTAAAACTTACACATTTTTACACGTTATCATATCGTTACCAAACTACCTGACAATTCTTAGAATATGCATATAATATTTTCTACACTCTTTACTTTTAGTTATTTCCATTATTACCTGCGTTATATAATAAAATAACTTTTAATTACCCGTGAATTTGACCGCGTGCGGTAGGAACAAGGTATACAAGAATTGTCGGTAGGTTTAGAGTTAAATGTATAGATTGTTTTACTTAAGATAACTACGTTTAAAGTTTATTATTATAAAAATAATTGTAAAAAATATACTAATGACTAATAAAAAAAACAATTATTATAAGTGTAAATAGATAATACAATATTGAAAAATCTATGCTATAACTTACTTAAGAAGTTATTTTTAAATATAACTAAAATCTTAGATCCATTATATAATAATATATTTTAGTGAAACGTACTATAATATTATTACGCGTCACTAACATCAAAGTCAAAGCCAGTTTCATATTTCAAGCTTACATTGCGTATTGGCACAGATGGAGCAATATTTGAAGAATTGAATTGAATTCCCTTTATGAAATAGTTGCACAATTTTGAAGGAGCTAGGTCTCAAGGAAGTGCCTCAAAGAAAGTGTATGGATTCCATTGAAAATATTCTTATAAATGTACAGTTTATTATATATTTTATACCAAAATGGCAAAGGCTTTATTAATTTTATCTTATAATTAAAGTAAATGCCAAGTCATAGAAACATGTGCGTTAAGCTCAATCGAGCTGTAATGGCTCCGTGTTCGCAGCTGCGCAATATCCGTTCATATAACTTGCAATACCGTTTCTAGCAATCGCATGCAAAACCTTTATAAATGTATTTGTTTACACTTCAATGTTTTATAATGGGTAAACTGTGAATACATACAATCAAAAATAATAGTATATATAAATCTTTATTGCTCAATATCCAAAATAATGTTTTTTTTTTTTTTTTTTTTTTTTTTTTTTTTTTTTTTTTATGGAAGAGGAGGGCAAACGAGCTGGCGGGTCACAGATGACTTGTGATCACCGCCGCCCATGAACTCTTGCAACATCCGAGGATTTACAAGAGAGTTGCCGGCCTTGTAGATAGGAGTAGACGCCTTTTTTGAAGGTACCCATGTCGTACCGATCTGGAAATACCGCCGAAGGGAGTTCGTTCCACAAACGAGTGGAACGTGGAAAAAATGTTCTTGAGAACCGCACAGTGGAGGATCGCCACGCATCCAGGTGGTAAGGATGGTATTGAAGGCGATGGCGCGCTGTGCGGTGATGAAATTCGGCGGCAGGCATCAGATCGAATAGTTCTTCGGAACACTCCCCGTTGTAAATGCGGTAGAAGACGCACAAAGAAGCCACGTCTCTACGCGATGCCAAAGAATCCAGCCGTTCGCAGAGCACCGGGTCCCCGACAATCCGAGCGGCTCTCCGTTGTACGCGGTCAAATGGTAGAAGCTGATATTGGGGTGATCCGGACCAGAGATGAGAACAGTACTCCATGTGTGGCCGGACCTGCGCCTTGTAGAGCGCAAGTCTTTGACCAGGACTGAAGTACTGCCTCGCTCTATTAATCACTCCCAATTTCTTCGAGGCCAACTTGGCCTTGCTCTCCAGATGACCACGAAACTGACAGTCGCTGGAAATGTCGAGACCCAGTATTCTGATACTTGGCGAGGCAATGAGGGGAGTGCTCTCGAAGAGCGGTGATACGACAAATGGGGTTTTCTTAGTGGTAAACGCGCAAACTTGTGTCTTTAGGGGATTGAACTGAACGTGGTTCAGTTCACCCCACTCAGAGATCATCCCCAAGGAAGTCTCTATAGAAGACACAAGTTTCTTTCGGCACTCGTCGACGTTTTCCCGAGAGAGACCTGCACGGCCGGAATATACCGCATCCCCAGTGCTGTCATCCGCATAACAATGTATGTTGGAGATATCCAACATATCATTGATGTGCAGGAGGAACAGAGTTGGGGATAGCACGCAGCCTTGGGGTACACCAGCATTCACGGGCTTGGGGTCCGAGCAAAAACCGTCGAGAACGACCTGTATGCTCCGCCCAGTGAGGAAG
The DNA here is from genome assembly GCA_918358695.1 of Melinaea menophilus ssp. n. AW-2005. Lineage (NCBI taxonomy): Eukaryota > Metazoa > Arthropoda > Insecta > Lepidoptera > Nymphalidae > Melinaea > Melinaea menophilus. Next base: position 15,512,947 of record OU911049.1, read on the forward strand.
CTGGTGATCCACTTGCATAAACTCTCGGGAAGCCCATAGGAAGGTAGCTTCGAAAGAAGCCCCTTGTGCCATACACGATCGAAGGCTTTCGCCATATCCAGACTAACTGCCAGACCCTCTCCCTTGCTTTCAATAACAGCTGCCCAACGGTGTGTAAGATACAACAGAAGATCACCAGCCGATCGACCATGGCGAAAGCCATATTGCCGGTCATTGACCAACTGGTGATCCTCAAGGTAGGTTAGGAGCTGTTTATTGATAATGCTCTCCATTACTTTGGAGAGCAGAGAGGTAATGGCGATAGGCCTGTAGTTAGCTGGGTTCGAGCTATCACCTTTTTTAGGGATCGGATGGACAAGGGCACGCTTCCATGAGACCGGGACTACGCCTTTCAAGTAGGAGTACCGAAATAGACGCGTTAGCACTGGTGTCAACTCAGGGGCACATGTTCGTAGCACAACTGGAGAGATACCATCTGGCCCACTCGACTTATGAACTTCCAAGGAAAGGAGGGCTTTTCGGATGAGTTTTTGCCGAAAAACTACTTCCGGCATTAAGCTCGGACACCGTGGGATGACAGGCGGTGCCTTCCCCTGGTCGTCCAAAGTCGAGTTTGAGGCAAAAAGAGTGCCCAAGAGATCGGCTTTCTCTTTTGCCGTGTGGGCCAAAGAGTCCTTCCCAGTGTGCAATGGCGGTAGGGATGGCTGACAGAAGTTTCCCAGACTGGCTTTGGAAAGCGCCCAGAACTTGCGCGTGCCAGGTGGGTACTTTGCCAGCTGATCCCCAATTTTGACGACATGCTTGAACTTCGCTCTAGCAATTTTCCGTTTGAAGAATCTGGAGGCATGATTATATTTCCTCTTCAGAACTCTAGAGTTCGGATCCTTAGTGACTAACGCATTAGCCCAAGCTTGATAAGCCTGCCGTTTGCCAGCTGCTGCAGCCCTGACAGACGCATCAAACCAAGGCCGCGATCTGCCACCAAGTGGTACCACAGAGCTTGGTACAAATAGTTCCATGCCCTGAAGTATCACATCAGCTACAGCCGCAGCGCAGTCACTAGGATCATTGGAAGGGAAACAAATCGGCCCCCATGGGTAGGATGCAAAAAAGGATCGCATTCCATCCCAATCCGCTGACTTGTAGTGCCAAACGCGTCGAGTCGCAGGTCTTGTGCGAGCTGGGCGTTCAATGGGCACTACACTCCGTACCAAGCAATGATCAGAGGACCCTAAGGGAGCCTCGACAGTGACTTGGTACTTTCCGGGATGTGTAGTCAGCAGAAGATCCAACAAAGAGGGCATATGGCTGTCCACGTCCGGTAGACGAGTGTGCGCCTTTACCAATTGGGACAGACCATTTGCCAGAGCAAAGTCAAACACAGATCTCCCCGCGTAGTCGGTGGCACGTGACCCTAGCCAATCGGCATGGTGTGCGTTAAAGTCCCCGAGGACTACGACTTCGGCGGAGGGAATCTGTGAAAGCAGATCGTCAATCTTCGCCTGAACATGGCCTAAGAGTTGATCCGTTTCTGCATTACCACTATGGGACCTGTAGAGGCACGCGTAGACTCTGACATGGTCGTCCATGTCCACGCGCAGCCAGAGTACAGACAGGTCCCGACCTTCAAAAACCTGAAGGCGACGGTAGCAGATATCCTCCCTTACGAACACAGATACCCCGGCGTGTGGTATAAAATGATGTTCTAATTTATACCCGGGGTATGAAAGGTACGCTGTGTCGCTAGGTTGAGATATCTGGGTCTCCGTCAGAAACAACAAGGCCGGCTGCGCCGTCTCTAGATGATAGTGGACGGCGTTCAAGTTGGAATGAAGTCCCCGGATGTTGCAAAAGTCCACATTTAGAGTGGGTCGGGGTGCCGCTGCGTTGACTCGTCGTTTGCCCTCAAGAAACACAAAAGGCGATACTTTGCCCGCCCCAGATACGACGGGCAGCCCGAGCAAAATCCGAGAATCATTTCCCCGATTTTGCTCGGGGAGGGGGTCCCCGGCTTCATCAAAGCCGGTACCCTCCTGGGGTATTTTTCTTGTAGGCATCGCTTTCATGTTTGGCGTGGGGGGGGGGGGGTTGGGCTTCCGGATTCTCTCACTCACCGACGAAACATAACCAAATTAATTTGGTTACTACACGTCGGTCTTCTGTGAGAGGGTGGTCCTTCCCCGGTCGAGCCAGCCCAATACGAGCTGCAGTCAGATAACTACAGCTAGGCTCTACCACCTATAATGTTCAAAAGATCTTAATACCACAAAGGCATTAATCTTGAAGTCATCGATAAAAAAACTAAAGAAGTAAAATTATCGAATATATATTCAAATAATAATACATACATATAAACAATTATAAAATTGTGAATAATACGATATACTTAGTATATTAACAATATATAATATATAAAAATTACATGTATACTTTATTCATTGAGATACATTTCCTTTATTTGCTTTATACATTCCGGTAACACTTTAGTATAATTTAATTCATGTGCATATAGGTTTTAGATGAAACCAAAATATGAAACTACACGCGAACTTGCATTGTGGTTAAATCAACATACGTAACTAATTCGTCGTTATTACATATTTAGTATTATAATACTATCTGTAAATGCAAAAACGCACTCACCAATCGTGATACAGAACGTCCAAAACGAAATGTAAATTTTTGCGAAAATAAATCTGACTGAAACTGAACTTTCTGATATTTGAATAAATTAATATGCAAGCTTGTATCTATATTTACAATTCCGTTTCCATTTGCATCAAAAAGTTTTTGCGGCATGTAAAAGTAATAACACATTAATTCCGCTAGCCTGGTGCTATGTAACCGTACTGCAAACCGCATATGAATTTCAGTTTAGGCCTTTTGGGTTTACAATTGGAAGTTACTGGTTCCAGTTCCATTATTTTTATTGTTTCAACATGATAGGATAGAACCTAGTAGTTCTCAATTGACGTCATCAAAATATACAGGCTGGAGAGAGCTGGATAGTAGAATATTCTCACAGAAAATCGGCATGAAGTAGCTATTCTATTGACATTTTGTTTGCTCAAAGACGAAGTCGGGTATTTCGAATCCCTCTTCTCAATCCTAGTCTCCTGCTTATCTCCCCATTTTTGAAACATGTCAACGCCATATTTGCACCTATCGATAGGCGACGACATCACTTATCTGATCGTAATCTAATCTTATAAATAATATTATTATATTACTTTAAAATTGTTTGTTATTTTAACATATTCTTAATGCAGAAATATTATTTATCATATAACGTAAATTCGTATTTAACTTGTTAATTAGTAAAGTTAGAAATTATAATGTTTTGAATTTAATATCCGAAATCCTAATTATAATGATGAAACTAAAGGCAGCACGGAGTCTGCGGCAACAGTCGTAATGTGAAATTAGAGTTACATTTTGATTGCAATTGTTTCATCAAACAGATCTATTTTATATACCAACTTACATTTTGTAATAAAAAAATAAAATAATTAAATATTTAGATGTATACACTTTTCATGTTTATTAAATGTTTAAGGTATTGTTTATTATATTTTTACCTTTAATTATTATTTTTAGTGCTGACCCGTGTTTCTTTCAACACGTTCACGTGCAAATATTATAATTTTATATAATATAAAATTGTAAATATTTCCATCTTAGGCCGTACGATAGGTGTTATAGTTATAGTATAATGATTATGAAACTTCTGAATAACTTCACTGATTTGTATTGTCTGGAGAACTTTAGGGAATATGCTAAGATCCGAAAAGTTTTTAGTAATAAATGTCTGTCACTTAATAAATGACTTATTATGAAATTAAATTTATAAGTAGATACAATATAATAAGACAATTAATTATGCCACGATACAGTGACACGACACGTAACATAACATAACAAATCCATACCTAAAAATATATTTACATAATATAATCATCCCGTAAGAATAAATTAAAATAAAGTGTTAACTACCATTTAAAAGTCGTGTTATATCTGCACCGCAGCGTCGGACAAACACTCAAGTGTTATTCAAATTCTAAAATATTATTCCAAACCAAGTTTACGCTAACTCTTCTCGCTTTCCTAATGAGGTGCCTTTCATAGTTAACACCAACTCCTAACTGCTTTTATCCTGCGGCGATGTCTCAGTTCTTAAACTTATTAACTTGTAAAGTTCTTCAAAGTGTTATAACATCAACTATATTGTCCGGTTGTCGTATATTTTTACATACAATTTTAGTGACCTAATAATACTACAATAAGAATCTAAATATATTTGTCGTTTACGTAATCGTCTAATCTCATCTAATCCAAATATTGCACCTATATCTTACATAACCGAAATTTCCGTTCTATTCTAAGCAACATTTTTAGATATTCTTATAATAAAAGCACATTTCAAATAAACTCCCCTTCATTATAAAGATAACAAATTAAAATGAAATATCTTAAAACAATTAAACAGAAACCGTTGAGTGCAGTTCTTGGCGTAACTCCAACATGTGACACTTGTGGTTACTGATTGTACATACATTGCAATACAATAAATACGTTTCCTTAGTTGCAATTAGCAATTTAAATGTATATAATCTTAAAATATATATTCAAATAATGTACTACTTAATGGCGACAATTTATTTTTATATAATCTTTACAGTAATCTGTTTTTTAATACCAAAATCTGACGTAATTTCGGAATTAAACATGTTTCCCAAGCTAAATTAACTGTATGCTTAAACTTACCTTTTTTTACGTGGACAATAGAAATAAATTATAATAGAATACAATTAATATAACATAATTGTATATTTAAGATGTTGTGTTGATAAAAAGAAATGCATTTTTTAATAAAGAGATGTAGTTTTCATTTAAATTATCATCTTTTTATAATAAATATTCAATAATTCTATTATTTTTGCAAACAACGATTTGCGAATGTAAGGACAAAAGCTTAAACATTTAAAAGGGATATTTTTATATCATAATAATGTAGCATTTTAGATGATTATAATTATTATTAGATAGTATTTTTTTAACCATAACCCAAACTTTAAACATAAGAATACCTATATTTAAACATACAAATATAAAGTGGAACCTAACTAGCGCATTTTATTTTTTGAAGGAAAATATTTTATATTGTAGTCTGATTTCATCATGTTTTACAGCATTGGCGACGTTTTATGAACTTTGATGTGTCAGTTCTTTAAAAATCAAAAACTTGCTCTGATATAACGGGATAGCACGAATTACATGATAATTTGTATTTTTTATGTTGTTTTTTATACGGAACATATTTTTATATAGAATTAATATATCGTTTGCATATCTGTACATAGATAAGACATTTTCAGAATGAATTGTACAGCATCCAACTTAAGCAATTCACGCTAATGATGGCATTTTGCACGGCGTCGCCTTTCTTTATGCTTTACTTTGGAAAGTTGAATTGTTAAGCTCAAGACAGTAAATGTGGATTACATTTACTTATACATATCTATACATATAAATAAAATTTAAGTGTCAGTTTGTAATTCCTTTTCACTAAATGCATATGAAAGTATATACGGTACTTACATAAATTTTTATTTTTTTGTCTGTCTGTCTATTTGTTCTGTCAAATTTTTGTCTGGACCGATTTTTATAGGACTTTCACTGCCTAATAACTAATGTTATGAGGAGTACCTTAGGTTATTTTTATAAAAAGTAACATTCCGCGCCAACGAAGTCGTGTAATACTGCTAATATATTATATATATACATTTATAGTAAAGTGACTTTACTATAAATATGTGTGCCGATTTCTTCGCAAATGGGGTACATTATCAAAATTATCAGAGTGTTAGTGTTATATGGATATAAAGAACTTCATAATTTTATACGTCACATTAAAATTTGTAACAAAGTATACAAATGTAATAAAAAAGCACCCGAAATATAACGAGGTGGTAAATCTGAACTGTCAAACTATAATACAAACTTGTGTGAACTAAAAAAAGAAAACTCGTAAAACATGTCTATTACCCCGAATTTACGGGTAAAAAGGTTTTTTATGGACTTCAGACAGAATCTCGATAGGATAATGATGTGCATTTTTTTCTATTTTATTTAAGTTATATTCTTTATTATTATTATGTTACAATGAAATGTCGGATAAGGATATGGCGTCGAAAATCTACAATGTATAGTGAACAAAATGCAGTTCAATTCTTCATGAGATGAACAATATTAATAATAATGTCAATATTATTATTATTTTAACTAACACTGTTTTTTGTTAAATATTTCTATGTTTGTTAGTAAAATTTAGAAATATCTAAACAAAAAAAAATCTTTTCCTATCTTTTTAATATTTGGATAGTTTCGTAATCAGTTATTGCTAATTTAAATAAAAGTAAAATAATAACAAACATACTTTAATATTAAATCTTTAATTTGAATACCAAAAACCATTATACCTTCTCGCTTTCAAGAAAAACAACTCAAAGCTTCGGGTTATCTTCTGAACATTATCTCAAAAATATGACAGTGTTTTACATAAAGACTATTGAAATTATTCACAAACTTGAAAATAAAAATACGGTATTTTATTCATTTTGAGATATTCATATTAAATGACATTTATTTGATTGGTTTGATATGAGATTATATGATTATTACTACCGTTGTATGGAAAGTCCTTGATCAAAGTGTTAGTTTTTTTAGTTTTGTTCTTTTATATTCCTGTGTTGCTGTCTTTATTAAAGTGAATTCAATAAAATTATGTTTCCTTTTATAATTCTGTAAAGCTTTTTCCCTTTTTGACTTTGTTTTATATAATCTTATTTTGCTGTATTTCAACTTGATAACATACAAATGATGAAACCTAATTGTGATGAGAGAAATTAGATACAGACAGTTTTCTCTAAATCTCCTTTTTAAAGAGATAGTCATTGAGCCAGTCAGATTTATTCATATTAAGCCTTCATGGTAGTATACGAGTATAGATATATGATGTCATATTAAGTTTTTGGTGAGCTTCACCTTACTCATATTTTTTGCTGATTTTCTTTCTCAACTTCTAAGCTAAATTCTAATATTAAAATATGTTTATATTTTTATGTATTCCACGTAATTTTTAATCTGTTGTTTTGAATTTTTTTATATTTTTTTTTTTACATTCATTACTTATTGATTTTACGTTTTGGTTCTATCTATTTTACATTTACATAAATGTTTTCCACTTAAACGTATTTTAATCTTTTACTTAAACATTTGTCTTACAATATTTGTGCACACGACTTGGTTCGCGCGGACTATGGTTTTTAAAATAAAAGTCGCCTAAGTAACTAAGCTCTCCAGTAGAAGTCCTGCTATAATCGACGTAATCGTTCTATACATTAGGCGAAACAACAAATAATTTTTGTGTAAATTTATTCTAACAATACGGTACATATTTTAAAAACAATTTCGACAAAAACTCAAGTGGCTCCCTATACGCTATCGCCAGGATTCACACGCTCTTTCCCTACTGTACTGTGTACTATTTCACCCAAAAACTCCTACATACTTGAAGGAAAACTTTAAGTTTTTAGGAGCACCATCTGAAGTACGATCATCACAGTCTTTACATATCAGAATGCCTGTACATCGCACCAAATTTTATAAACAATCTTTTACGGTTCATTCCATTAAATTGTGGAATGACCTTCCTCTTAATATTCGGAAATCAAAATCATTATTAGTTTTCAAAAAATCTGTTAAGGACTACTTTCTGTCCAAAGATAGCTAGGACGACAATTATCGTGTATGTATATTATAGATATTGTTTAGTTTATACCTTAATATATATTGTTTATAATTTTATTTATGTAATACGTCTATGTATTCGTGTGTAGTTATTTTAAGTAGGTTTATTTATTTCTATATATTTACGCCACCTACTGCTTCATTAAATCATAAGAGTATTTCAACACTAATATCGGTTGTCTGGAAGAAATCGCCTATAGGCGATAAGACGGCCTTTTGTATCTCCATCGTTTACAATTTTATTTTTTTTTATTGTTATATTTTTTTTACTTGTTTTTATGATATGTATGGTGTGCAATAAAGAATATAAATAAATAAATATTCGTTTATTAACAGCAATAATATTTTCAATATAGGTTATAATCATACCAACATTGTATTATATTGTTTTAATATACTTAATACATAAATATTTCTTATATAATAATAATATTGACGAACATAACGATCAATATCCGTAGAACCGATCCGCTATTTGGCAATCAGAAAATAACAATCTGTATGTATATTACGTTACAAATGGATTTGTTTTCCTCCCTAATTTATTATATTCAATTTATTTTGATTTTCCTTTTTATATACTTCTGAATAATTAAACGGCAAGGGATAGAAAATTAAAAGCTTCTTTATTTAGGATAATAATTAGAAGTGAAATAATTAGGATCATATTTTGATATAATTTATATATATTTTTAAATTAAGACTATCGTTTTTAATGTTATAATAATAAAAATATGCTTTCAGAAAATATATCTCATAAGTACTAGCGTACTACTAATACTAATCAAAAAAGGAATTTCATGTCTGCTTATTACTAGATATAACGAAACTAACTTTTATTCGTCACGTAGAAGTATTATCCTAGCTAAATAATATAAAATCTTAAGTGCGTTTCTGACTAATCCTGAATAAGGACGATCTGGTATAAGCGAAAGTGCTGAGAACTTTCTGACCTTTGATATATATGATATAATGGATAAAAAAATAAACTTAATTAAAAATGAACAAAAATGAAACTGCTAGATGTGATTCAGCTTCATTTCATTTGCACAAGTCCTAATTCTTATCATGGAAAAGGTGTGATTGGAAAGTTACATATCATATTTCTATTTATATATACATAGATGTCTATATCGTGTATGTATATATATTATATGTATTACACGAATTTAATAAAATCGTTATAAGCTACTACATTCTCAAATAAAACAGCCACATTTTGGAAATCGTAGCCGTTAGAAATATATTTTAAATTATTCATTATAAAGTTACAAAATGAAATATCAAAGATTAAACTACATTACTGTTGTTTTTGGAAGTTTAATTACAAAAAAAAACTTTATAATACAATTATTAAACTTTGCTTTTCCACTTAAAATTCTGGAAAAGTACTTAATATTATATACAGCATTCATTACAAAAGATAAACTTTTTTAATTGAAATAAAATTAAAGTCCTATTAAAAATCCGAGTATCACCAAGTCTGATTTAAATCCAAGACAGCTTTAACTAAATCGTTATTCTGTTTACGCTCGATAATTTGAATCTGAACGGGTCATTACTTCAAGATCACTCGAGTAAATGTTTATTTGTATTGACAAATCCAAATCATTTTTTTAATTATAAATGTTCAGGAAAAGTAAGATAATAAGAAAGTATTGCTTCTATTTTAACAAGAAAAGTTTTAGGTATAATTATTATTAATGAGAATACAAATTGAGAAATTTTGTTTTGTTGCGTTTAATAAATTAATGTATTATTTTGATGTTTGTTTTTGAGATCTGATGTAATATAAATCCAACGATGAGAATAGAGATAAAGATCTCCTTTTATTATTGTTTTACTTGATAATTTTCCTAATGGAGTATTCCGAAGACAGTTTAGACGAATAATAACTTGTTGAAATCTTACGCTCTCCAAATTTATCTTTTGAGAACATCCGACATTGGTTCCAATATTGGTTAAACTAGGAATAATAGAATTTGTCCAAACATTGGGCCAACGTTTGCCGAACGATTCCGCGGTATTTGTTCTGTAGAATAGTTCTCACGTTTGGAATTAGGCGGTATCTTACCTACGCACCTATGAAATTATATATGATAAAATTACAATTTAAATTAAAGTATTTGAATAGTGAACTCTAATGCTGAATATATGTATAAGACCTATATTTACCTACATGTGATATGCCAAATGTTATCAATTACTCGTATCGTAACTTGCAAGTATAAGAAATTACGATAATAAATCATAAGTTTTCTGTCCTTGTGTGGATTATAAGATACTTTCAAAGTATAAGTTCAGTTCTACTGATCGAAGACTATGAATTGAAATCAGGATAAAGGTTGTTATAAAATATGTTAAAATAAGTAATGTTAAAGTTTATAATTTTTCTCAAAAAATGGGATATAAAACACGAACATTCCTTTTAAAACGACTGGTAATTCTAAAGGTAACTAAAACGTACAAATAAGTTTGAAGAAACAACATTTTAAACTCTTTTTTTATCTGTAAAGATATTTTTTTAATAAGTCGCAAAGAAACAACACCACATTCCTCCACTGAAGCGTTAGTCGCATTGTTTCACGGCAGTCCCGAGATTGCTTCTGAATTAGCGTTTTCGGTCAAACTTCGTGACTTGAACTGAATTGTTGAGAAACTTCGTCAATGTCATTTAGTATAAAAATATTACTTTATATTTATAATATATTAATGTAGTATTAAAAGTTAAATAAATTGATTATGGTTCTTGGAAGGATTTACAAACTTTCGTACATATGCAAGTATTATTGTTTATTTTGTTAATTTTATTACAAATGTTATGTTTAAAAATAAAAATGTAAAAGTTTATTTTCCTAAGGTTTTTTATTTTTTAAGGAAACTCATCCAATTACGACAGCTTAATTGTAGTTAAGATTTTCCATTGAGATTATTATTTGGGGAAAAATTTTGTTATTCATAGAATTATCTTTAACTAAATGCTGGAACTAAAAATAAATGTTCAATATCCTGAAAGGAAAATATACTTAAACCCAAAGACCTCATTCTGGTGAAAGCACCTTTTTATAAAATCATTTTGGTATTACTTGAATGTCATGATTTTGATCTTGAATTAAAGTTTCTGAAGATCTTTTTGTTTTACTCACCTGATTTCATATGTATCATATAAAAATTTTTTGATCGCAGAGTGGCACTATGATATTGTTACTTTTTAAATAAAGTATAATTAAATAAAATCTACAGATTCTCTTTGATTTGTTATTAGAGTTACCAGTCATCGTATTGTCAAATAACTTATGCTTAAATCATTCTTTTAGAAATCAGAATAGTCTATTAATGACGTAAAAATATCTAGATCCCAATAAATATCTATTAAATAGAGCTATTCAAACAAAATCCTTGAAAGCCACAGCTCTACCGTTGGAAGTTGGAAGTAAATATTTACATAGACTCCGTCCTTGTGAAGTCTGAAATACTTGGAAACCGATATTACATCTTTGTTGAATTTATAATAAATAGTATCTAGAAACCGATGTTTTTCCAGGTTAATATTAGGTAAACTTAATTTATACCAGGATAAAAATATACATTAACTTTTAAGTGCAGAAGCTTTCCGAACTTCGCGTTACTGAAGTTGATTTTATTTATATATATATATATATTATATTTATATATATATATATATATATGTATATATGTGTATATATATATATACTTTATTATGTTAAAAAATATCTTTGAATGATTAGCTGACTAAAATTTTTCACTGTGTCTGTGTGTTAATCAATCTTATAATAATCTTATACAATTAAAATTATTATTGTGTTTAATTTAAAATCTGTTCATAATATATTAACAGTTTTTATGATTTTATAAATTTATTATTTCTAATTGTTATTCATATATCTAGTTACAAAAGATTATTTTGAAGATCAATACAATCGGAGAATATATATTAAAGAAATAGTATTCTGTAGTTAAGATTAAAACAACAAATGCCTGCCGTATAATGACTCTACATCTTACCAGTAAACATATGTATAAAAATTAATAATATTATAATGAAGTTCTTTATAAGCAATGCAAAGTAACGTTAAGGAAACATTATACGAGGATGTAGAAACACATCAATCTGCTACAGTAGCCGTAACATTTCCCCAGTTTTGTTGCTTCCTACGTCCTTTCCGGAGCACAAATTAGTGTCCATATGAGATCGGCCACCCGCCGAAATATAAGCCACATCCCGCTTTTATTCCCCAAAAGTATCCCACGCTTTATTATCATAGAAATAAGGTCAATTTTCCTTTGTCTGCGGATTTTCAAAATGAAAATTGTCAGAAGGCTATCTCTTGAACAGCTTCTCCTTTCAGTGCGTTCCAAAACGTGGTAGGGGGTGGACGTTTTGCGGATCGTTTCACTTTAAGTTGTCGCGTTCGAATAAGTTTTGATTTTGAACCAGTGTGATTAGAATTCAGTTATTTTATTTTATTTAGTGATGGTTTATTTATGTTTGGTATATATTTAGAATTAAGTGTTTTTGGATATACTTTGTTTGGTTTTGTCTCGAACTTTGAATCCAAGGTAAGGTTTTTAATTTTTTTTTTATAATTATATTTTTTAAAGTAAAAAATACTTGAATTATTTTATACAGATAGAGGACGTAAAAATATATACAGTTACATTTATAAAAAAAATCACATGTTATTAAGATTCAAAAAAGTTATTTGATTTCAGACTTTATAATATTAATTATTTTATTGGAAAACATATTTCTATATTATTGAAATATACTGTATACAAACTTCCTTTTTAATTATTTGAACTTATAAATAAAATAAAATGTATAATAAATAATAATACTTTTACATGAATTTTGATTTATATTATTGATATTTCATAGATATATATATATACTTTTTTTTAAAGTAACAATTTTATAGAGACGATAATTATTCTTAAGTCTAAAATTCAATTTCTTTTTCATTAAAACATATTATTATACTTCATTCACACATACGCAAAAACACACACACATTTATAATTATTAGCTTCTGGATTACAAACATATGCAAATGAAATCGACAAAAACATTCAACGTAATAAATAAAGTAATTGGATGAGATTGGATTTAATGTACATTCATGTCTTAAATAATCCTTGTTACAAATGAAATTTGTCCTTTATTTTAACGATTGAAAGCTTTTATACAAAACTTAACCATTAGGCTTTGGAATATTCTTTAATGGCGGCAATTAGTATTTGAAACGATAATATAAATTAATTTTGAAATTTATTTGTGAAATTATTACTTAATTTCAAGTAATGTATGATTGTTAATGTTATTATTATATATTTAAAGCATTTTAATTAATATAAATATTCAGGTGAAATTTTATATAATCGTTTCATTATATAATGTAACTTACATTATATTATTATAAGTTATTGAAAACGGATTCTAGTATTTATAAAATCACAATTCCTCAATATTAATATTCTACAATCTTGTTAAATTATTTTTATGTTTAGCTTTATTTATAATAAGTAGCTACATACTAGCTGATGCCACCGAATTCGTCTACTGTTTCATAAACTATTTTAAATCAATGAAGATTAGCAATACCGCCATTTATAAAAAACTTTATAAACTTAGAAGTGAATTAAATAATTTTTGTATTAAAAAAACTCAAGTTTATAATAGAAGATTAATAGATAAGAGATAATAAATAACTCCTAGTGTTTAAGTGCGACCGAAAAGTAATTCTAAAAAAAATATTGATATCGGTTCAATGGTTTCAAAAAGCAAACGAACATCGTGTCAAGGGATTTTTATATATAAAGGTAAAGACATAAATAAAAAAGAAATGTGAAAATATTTGCCTGTATTCATTGAATCACTTTTGCAAAACATAATAATTAAGATAACCAACCACAACAATAAGTTTTCAATGTTGTGACAAATAAAAGCAAAGTTTCAAGAAGATTACGAAATTTACTTAAAACCTACTCTTCATTAATGATAATAAAATTAAAGTTAACAGAACAAACATTATATTTTATCTGTCCGTTTTTTCATATCACCAATTAACTTTTAAATGTCAGTACAATTTTGATGCAGTCCAATATTCGTTTTAGTTTTGTCCATCAAATCATCTGACAGTTTTATACTGGTAGTTTTTAAGCTTTATTATTGGTGTATTTTATATCAAAACTAAACTATAGTGTAACCCAATTTCAATAACAAGGTAAATAAATAGTTACTTAGATAATGTTTGAAATATCCACTAATGCATCTATTTAAACTACAGTTAGAGATAGAAACCATACCAATAACTCAGATCTAGACTCCGATAATATAACTGCATTTCGATAGATATATTTTTTTATATTAGCACCTTCGAGCTTTTACATACTATAGACGACATAGTGTAAATTTGTGGAAACTCATATACTGTACTTTGTGATGTCACAAAAGGGAAAAAAAAATCGATATCTCCATTTTAATTAGTAAATTTATTGTTTACTCTATATAAAATAGTTATATATTGTTACTTTATATAAAATAGTATATTCCATACGGACTTGAATAGAATAAACTATTTTTACATAGAGTAGACAGCTTTTCATATTATCTTATACGTATTTCATTCTTTTTCTTGGCGTCACGTTTACTCAGAACATTATCAATGTTGGTTTCAAAAGCATTTACGTTGTATTTTTTCGGCAAAACTTCTAGACTATTAGACCTTTTAACAGTAGAAAGCTAATCGAAACAAATTTGCGTACTGCACGTTACATTTTTGGGGCGGAATAAATGAATATGGATAGATTTTCCTATCATTGGTAGGGGTTACCCAACTCGTTGGAGAAAGATTGAATATTAGGAACGGCTATTAAAGTTATTTAGGCGTGGTCTGAATTAATGTGTCTAATATTTAATTTTAATTTGTTATATTTGTATTGTTTATTGTCCATAAAAAATACTAATAGATAAAAAAAACATTTTGAATTATAATATTTTAAATAATATATATATATATATATATATATATATATATATATATATATATATATATATATATATATATATTTGTAATTATAAATAACATATTAATATTCATAAATAATTCATAGTTCTAATCCCACAGCCTTATCCAATAAAAACTTCAGCCAACACTCAGACATCTCTTAGCATCCAATAAAACCGATACCGGTTCAGAAACTCGGCAATAGTTAAGGAGTTTGTAGTGTTTTTATTTGTTTCGGTTTTATTTCCTTATGCTTTTAACAATGAATTCCTGATTTTCAAGAACAGTTCTCCGCAATCAGAGCTAACCCTTATTTAAATTTCCTTGATTTTATTCAACCAATCGCCACGGAATTGTCTCTCGAACGGCCAGACGTACAAACGAGCTGGAAATGCAAAAACCGAAATAAATCTCGCACCAAGATGCCGGATTGCAAAATCCATTTAAATTCTACCTTGCGATGTGACTGGCCAAAGTGGTACTAAACTTTGGATCGAGTTTTAAGTGAGTTTAGCTTAAAATTTTGTTAGTCAAAGTATACGTATAGTAGTATGTTTATAGTAAAGAAACGTAAAAATATAGAGCTTTTATTTGTTAATAATCCCGTAAAAATATACTATAACTGTAGTTTTGTCCATTTAAACAATATATATTTTTACACTAAATATTCATAATATTGAGGATATTTCTATTATTGCCAACAAAGCTCACAGCAATGTCACAGCTATGTCACAGCAATGTCATAAGGCTCAGAGAAAATTCATAAACTGAAACAATGACAATATTTTGTAGTAAGGGGTTACATTTGAATTCGGTCTTGCAATTTGAATTGGAGATTTTACTGCCTTTAATCTAAAACCGTTGGATGATGCTGAGCGTGTGCCGTTATCCTACTAATTAGGGATTATATCTTCAAAATTAAACAATAATATTTTTTACCATTATTTCTGGAATAAAATAACCATCAAACTCAATAAGCTATAGATAGAATTAAAATCGAAGTAATTGTTTGTAATTACAAATTAACAGTTTTTCACTAAATGCATATGAAAGTATATACGTATATAAAAAAAGCCGGAACAGGCTAAACTATGAAACGGCTGGACCAATTTTAACATGACTTTCGCTGGTGAATGGCTGTCGTCATAGGAATAAATTGCTCTACTTTTATTTTAATAACATATTCCGTACGAACGAAATCTACTTAATAAATAATATTGAAGAAATTATTTATTATCATCAATGTTCTTTTCTTATGTTATTTCACATAAGGTACAATATGTACCGGGTGGAGTTAAAAAGTTCGGTTTTCTTTTAAAGTACATAAATATTTTCTTGGTGTTTAGTACTTCTCTCGAATGCTTCTGCCGTGTCAATAAAAAGAAAGTTTCGAAACGATTCTTCTTGTTCAGAAACTCGGAAATATCTCGCTGTTTTGTTATTCTTTTATCTGTAAACTTGAACCAATTGTTATTTGGTTGCCTCGTGCGGGTAACTTTCCATTCACGGGATCACATCTGTTAAGGTTTCGCAGGTTAAGAATATATGAGAATTAATAGTTTTTATTTGGTCCCGATTTTGAATTTGAGATAATTTAGATTTCAATATTAAGTATTTTTTAAGTGTAAAATGTACCTGAATCTGATATAAATTGACTAGATATTAAATATAACCAATATTTATATATTGTTTGAGGTTGGAACTATATTCTTCTGAAATTCTTCTGCCATAATATTTCGCTGCAGTGAAGACTTATTTCTTTAATTAACAAGTTTTCACGCAACCCATCCGTATGTGGTTTAACCGCCCTCTAGTCTTAATACTATTTACTAAACACTTATTACCATTTTTTATCCGTTATTATTACTTAAATATATTTCTTGTTTATTTAAATGGAAAGTTACTGATACACGATTTATTTGTTATGCATATTGATCAGTACTCTTATCTTTTAGTTTCACACTTCTATATTTCTTTATTCCATTTAAATATTAAGGCTAAAAGCTTCTTAAAAAAACCAAGTCCATCTCCGGTAGACAGAATTAACAGGATACGCAATTTTAAAAATATACACCCAAAGTTACTGTTATAATAAAAAATACCTTAGAAAAGGTAAAAGCTTTGATAAAATAAAATTGCATTACCTGACCTGGATCTGTCTACCGAGTGGTCACTCGTGACTGCTGGAATTTGCAACATAAAAACTTTATTCGAATAATTCCGTCGATTCCAAGAATATAACCATTTGAACTGTTCAAAACATTCATCAGTCTCACGTCAACCTATATATGTAGATAAGGAACTGACAGCTATTCTTTGATATGAATGGATTTCAAATAATCCCAACCCTTCACCCTATTCAGTCAGTCCTTTGTCTCATTACCTAATCTGAAATATCTCACCCTTGGAGTTCTAACCCTAAAATACTTGGCATTTCGAACTCGTGGAATTGATTTAATGAAATTCGAAATAAATTTTTGCGTTCCAATAAATACTTTTATCGAATGGATGGGCTCGTATTAATATTTGTAACAGTAACAGTATTTATTAGTACATTTTCGGCCATATAGTAAATATTCTTCCATTTTAAAATATTAGAGGATTATTGACGGCTATAAAAATATTTATTTGCATTGAAATTTTGGCAACTGAATACATAACCACAATATTTTTACTTGATCTTACAAAATAGAAGAAGAAGAATATATTTTTCTTTTATATCCCTTAATTCTTATTTTTGCTTTAAACTAGTTAGCGATTTGAATAAAGCGCTTAAACTCGAAGCAAACTGCTCCCTAACTTCTGTCATTAATACTTTGCCTTGTGAAAGTTATGCTTAGGGCCCTATATTATTTGAAGTTTTAGTATTTTATATAATATGATTGTAGAGGAATCATTACAGTACATTATGTGTTATTTGAATTAATAGTTTTAATTCATTATAATATATGGAAAGTTAATACATTTTTTAACAATAAGTTTAAAAATTTTCAATTTTGTTTTTAACTTCATTTAAACTAAAAGACATAAGTAGAATTTAAAATACCAAAGGAACTGATTTTTAATTATAAAAATAATTTACAAATATGTAAAATGATATAAAATTTGTTTCTTGTACACGATATAAACTATTAAAAAAAATTAAACGAATCAATTGAAAGAAAAACGTTTAGACCAAATTATTCATAGGTATAATTTAATATAAATATATATATATATGAAGAACTAATATATTTACAAACATACATCAGTCGATAGTACTTAGACATTATATCTCTATCTTGAAACAAACCATATTAAGTTTACTTTGTCTGTTAACTTTACAAATTACTGTTTGGTTTAAGTTTGTTTAAATATCCTTTGTGTATATAAGCTTAATACTTAACACTAGTTACTTTCCGTGACTTACTTCAAAATGTCTTAAAAGTTAAAAAAATATATATGTACATATTTTGTATAAATTTTATATTACGTAAAACTCAACATTAAATTATTTATATAATATTAAAAATGTTAAATTCTAAACATGTTAGTAGTACAGTAGTACTATTCAACACGAAACAAAAATTATATATAATTTACAAATATATCACAATTAAGAAGATTATATTATCAATTTGTATGTTAAGTGGTGTAACTTTACGTCTCATCCCAACAGCTACTACCAGTAACTTTGCTAATTAAGAGTTGGAATTTGATCATAATGAGAAGAAAGCTGTAATAACGAGTGATCCTTGTATTTTGATACATACTAATTTAATCCTTATATGTGTTACATTAACATGGATATTCGTTTAAATAATATTTTTAAGTACATCAAAATGGGTTCTCAGTTTACTAAGTACACGTAAATATTTATTTATTGTAGTAAAATGTGAGACATTGTGATAAGGGTAGGGCCTTTGAAATAGACCCGTGCCTTTAAGCTTTAAGCTTTATTTAATTAACACATATAATAATAATGATGACATTACTTTATTGAGATCAGTCGGCCCATTGGTTTAGTGGTACCTTGAACTTGTCTGTTAAACAAAAGGCAATGGGTTCGATACTCATCTGAGGAATCTTTGAAGAAATGATGTTTCATACTGATTACATTTATTAATTTGTAAAATAATAAACCGTTCAAAAATAAAGCTTATTTTTAATGGGTACAGTCTCGATCTCTCGCTAGACTCGCTGCGGAGCTTAACTCGCTGCTGTAGCGGGTAACGTTTTATATGGACTATCTTTTATGATATCTATACCTGAAAAACATTTTTTTATCAATATTGCTTTCCTTAGATAAGCAAATCCGTAAAGGTTGGGCGAGTATCAAATCTAGGACTCGTCAATTCAATGGCAACTATTACCACTACACCATATGGTCATACCCAGTACATCCACACTTTTGTTTAATTATATATCATCAAATCACATTAATTTGATTTTAAAACTTGTATCATCCTATAATATTATTCATTCCAAGCCTTTAATTTAACCCTTTCCATTACGTAAGTATAACCTTAGTTCGCTAACCCTGATATTTGGTTTCAACTCAGCTAATTAGTAAAGTTAGACCACACGCGTGCCAAAAAGTTTACGAATTAACTCCGAGCTGGATTCAAGAACGTATTCTCATTATCGTATTTAAAAGGATAATTATAAATTTATCCTATTTAAGATATCCTAAAAGATAATGTTGTATTTTTTATAAAAATATACCAAAACAATACACAATATTTCTCATTAGCGACGCTTCATAACAACAAAGACGAAAAAATCAATTCCCCTCGCGATTTAAAACATGCAAAAAATATTTTTAATTCGAACAAAAGGAAAAAGGACTGCTCCCGAACAGTTGAGATTAATATCTGATATGCGTTTCCGTATGAACGAATATTTTGTATGCAAAAACTATACACGGACGCACTATTAATATTTTTGAGTACGTACCAACGCGACGTCATTTTTATAAAACATGGATTTCGATTTGCTTTTCCAATATTTTATTATTTTTTTTTTTTATTTATGTTCTTTGGTCCTTGTTATTGGTTATTGTTATCGTTTCTCATTTCCCTGTGTATGATTTAATGAAAGATTGAAAACAAATATTATTCGTACATTATGATAATATTCTTATTATTAATTATGATTATGTATTTATTAATAAATTTATAATCGAGGTGTTAATATAAAATGTAATATTTTTGTTTATTTGTTCAAGGAACTCATATTTATATTGCCTATTTCTTTAACTATAGTATAGAATTTTATGACAAATATATGCATACATACATTTTTTACATACATTTTTTACTGTTAATATGCATACATACATTTTTTATCGAAAAAAAAATAGATTTCTTACTTTGATACTGTATAATCCTTTATCTTTTTATCAAAGTAATGAATTTGTGATTTTGTCCTGACGGTTTTATCAAAAAGGTTTAATGTCATTGTTTCTCTTCTATTTTCAATAATAAAATTATTTAAATTAAATAAGCAATAAAAAATTATATTCCAAGTAACACAATTTGTATAAGAATCCTCAATAGTTTATCAAAGACATAAAACTACGCAAAATCATAAAACCGGATAGACTTATGACGGGTCAAGCTTTACGACCACTCACATGTTATGAATTTACGGTTTATTAGTTCTAGCCTAGGATTGATGAAATACACGCTCCTTGAAGATTTTATGGCGGTATGCAATATCAAGGTTATAGAGCCAAGTCGTGTTGGCACAGCGGATAAAGGAAAGGAAAAAATAGATTCAAACGGCTCCAAAGGGAACGTCTTAAGCTCTAGTTTGCCTACACAGGGTGTAGGTGACAGGGTACCGAAAATAAAAACCATTCTTTTTATATATGACTCTCGTATCCCTGAAATTACGTGTTTACATCTTTTTTATAAAATATATCTTGATAAATCTCTTAGGACGCAATTGGCATTATAAGGAATTTTGCAAAAACTATTGTACGGATTTTTATGTGATTTTAACAAACCAATAGATTGATTCAAGTAAACGAATTTGCTTTTTGAATTAATGAATTATACATTTTTTGTCAAATTTCTGCAAAATAGCTAAATGGGGATTTGAAAAAACGTGGCTTCTGAGTCGCTGAATCATTTTGCTAGTAATACTAGTAATATAAAATATAAAACTAGAAGTACATGTATTATCATTTTAAGACAAAGATGTGCGTCTTTAAGACAAAATAATGTTTGTTTTAGGGTTTTTGAACATTAGGGACAAAAAAATATTAATATTTTATTATATAAAATTAATGTGAATAATTTCACTTATTAAAATATAAAGTTGTCAAGAAAAAACATTCTGACATTTGTTACTTTAGGCACCAAGACTACCATTTGCTGCCTGTTGCTTAAGTTATAATTTTTTTATGGAACTTGGCACTTTATACCTTTTTCACAAAGAAAATATCAACGCATGACCCTATCCACGGTTCTAAGAGCATATTATTCTATACAAATTCTTCTTTTATAATGCAGGTGAGCGCGAATTAAGTTTTTGTAAGTACAATCCCCAAATCATAAATGAAGAATGCAAATTTGGATAAACATCGAGTGCTAAAAATGGAATATAGTTTACAGAATAAAAAACAAAATCATGTTCTTATTTATCGGCAAACCGATGAAGGTCTGAAATGAAAATTTGTTTATTTATTGACAATGTGTAAAATATCATGTTTATATATTAATTGGTTTTCTAAGATAGTGAAATATATTCTATATGTTAAGAAGGTTAATCTATATACTGTATATGGACCAAATGGAGTTTTCAACGAATTTGCTTTCATTGCTTCTAATTTATCAAATACAAACTATTACCGGCATACGTTGCAATGCCACTTAAAGGAAATGTCACTATATATACAAACTGGTACTCCATCTCACGTAAAGTGGTTTTACTAATTCAGAACCTTGGAAACCACACTAACAACTCATCGAATTTTCATTACAAACGGACTAATGGCTTATGAATGAAGAATGGACAAATGAACAAACATTTTAAATATATACATATCTACTTTAACAAAAGCATATAACAAATATTTGCATTCCACGGTCTATATTCATGTTAATTAAATCAGCTTCGAACCATTTTTGAGTCCCTGTTTGTGTTCGGTAGCTTGCGTGTAGTAGATTATTAGGATCACAATAATTCTAATACCAAAAAGATCTAATACTGATATATAATTATATATTAATAATAATAAACTATATTTTATCAAAATCATTTTATCTAAAACTATAATCTACAGCATCCGGGACGATCGTCGATTGAGTAAGATTAATTGAGAGGCCATCAATAACCACGTCATTTTGTGCTAAGCATTACGCTATTTATCTCCACTGATGATACCTAAAGGGGATCAAATTCAATATATCGCTTTTTTCATACATGTAACAAGAACTTATGACGATATTATTAATTTATGATATTAGGTTTTCCAGTTAGTGGTTCGCAAATTAAAGAAAGACGGTTAAAAAATATTGTGTGATGAATTTCTTATTTTTCATTATAGCTTTATTATACTTTTCAATTCCATGCATTTCCATGTTTTCACGCCCTTTCCATAATTGGAGGCTTCTGTATGTTATCTTTATAAATAGGTAACTAAACGCATTTAGTATTTTGTAATTCATTGTTTATTTTGTCATTGTTAGAACAAATATTTAATAAATTATTTTTTTCACGTCTTACTTTTTTAGAGTCAAAGCAGTTAATCAACATTTTATACTTACTTTAAAGTAAACGAGATATCATTGATTATTAGAACGAATAACAACATAATAATAATTGTCACAATATAACTTAATATAGTCAAATCTCTGGTGACGAAAATTATAAAGTTCAATCTAAACGCTAACATGAATTTACGTTGAGCTTAACTTTTGATAACATTACTTGATGGAACAAAGGTTTCAAACTGCAAGAGATTGTATCGTAAGCTTTACTAGATTATAAATAGATGATAATAAGGTGGCATAGTTCTGTAATTGCAACTGGTGTAGAGGCAGGATCGATTAATTTATAATAAACAAAAATCTAGTGATTTTTAGAAAAGTCAATTAACTAAATCATTTATTTGGTAAATGGCTTTGGCTTTTGGCTTACAAAGTTCACAAATCAATTTCTAAAAATATACATTCAATATACGAACATTACAATAAACAAAAATCACATTTTATTATTGATTTATATTATATACATTTACACATCAACTTTCTCTTTTTTCCCTTTCATTAATTTTTCGCTTTTTTATCTCTTCTTGTTCCTTCAGGATAGAAAAGTATCGAGATCCTATACTGCTGTTATTTGTTTTCCAAAGTAACCACATACGAGTACATCCACTAAGCATCATGTTTAAAAATCTTGATTTATTATAAATATAAAAAGTAATGTATCTTAATCTAGTAAAATATTGTAAACTAATTATCATTAAACAGAAAATCTTTTACATATTATCTTCTTACTCTGAGAAAACGTCATACATGTCATCTCCATAACAGAGACGTTTGAAAAATTGTGAGAATAAAATAGCATTTTAGGGAAATGAAATTTCCCTTGTACGAACGTTGACATTTTAAATTATATTTATATATTAACAGTGTTATATAATGAAAGCTAAAAGCGGTTTAGATTTCGCAAAAGTAAAATATGTACACAAAGTACTTACTACATTAGGAATGATATATTAAGTATTAAAGTAATTTTATCAAAAATTCTCCAAAACTATTTATATTAAATAAACTATATTAGGTAATTTCAAAAGCTTAACCATCCCTAATCCATGGTATGTTTAAGCCTGCATTACATCAGACCTTCCTACCGTGATATGTCTCTAAGCAGACGCTTTAAGTGCATCTTACCCAGAGTTAAGTCTTTTTCAAGACGTTTGTTTACCAGCTTAGAAATTCGGACTTGGACCCTTTGAGGGATTTTGTATTTAAGATTTAACGCGACTCTTTACATAATAATGTACGAATATTTTAAGAACTTTGCACGTTTGCTAAATAATTTGACGTTCTTTAGAGAAATAAATATTCAAAAACTCTTATAACTTTTAAAGAGATTTTATTTTATATTTTCATAAATAATATATCAGTGTAATTTCACATTTATACATGTAAATAAAATTGAAGCGTAGGTTTGGTATCATTTTAACATCTTATAGTAAAAACGATAATTGTATTAAAAATATATATTGTTTTATTTTTCTCTATCTGTCTGTCTATTCCGGCCAATTTCTGCAACGGCTAGAATTTCTAACATGACTTTCATTGACAGATAGCTGATATTAATTATTTTATTTAATATTATAATAACTTATCTAATTAAACGTATTATATATTTGAAAACAAACAAACGTGGGCAATAAATGTTACTATTAAAAGTATTAACAGATTTCTGTATATTGGTCATTAAAACAAAATGGTAAATGAAAATATCTTCTTTGTTGCAGGAAGCGATACAATGTCTGCCGGAATAATAATTTTCCTGACTTCAATATCAATATTTCATATTGGTAAGTATCCCTTCATTTTTGGTACTTTATAAGCATCATTGAAACAACAATTACTCGTTAATTTGAAGTTCACAAAAAAATATTTCTTCATATTTTTGTATTGAATCCTTTAATTATAACATTGCAATATCGCAATACAATATTTGAAGTGACGTGTAATATTTAATATTTACATATGTTTTGTGATGATAATTAAAATTAATATTTATAGTATTAATATTTTTAAATTGTTAGTTATGAAGTTAACATTATTAATTTATAGACTCTATATTTAACTATATATTTTTAAAGTAGTTGTTTGCGTCAGCTTAGTAAGGCGATTAAATTTGAAATAAGTCATATTGAGTTTGTAATAGAACTGAACACACGCACACTCATACACACACACAGACACACAGATACAGACACACGTGCACATATACACAATCACATACACACACGTACATAAACAGAGAGAGAAATACATGCTAAATCAGAAACTTTTCAACATATTGTTATATGTATTTCCAATATAGTGATAGTCATTATATTCCATTTTTATAATGTGATAATTAAAATAGAAGTAATAAATAAAGAGAAATATTTACAATAAGAATACAATTTAGTGAGAAATAATTTTCATTTATTACAATTTTCTTACTGTACGTGGATATTAAATTGCTTTATATATGTCGTAAACACATTTGTAAATAAATTTCATTTTCCTTAACGACATATTCGTAACATGCAATTAATTAAAAAAATATTAATCCTATAAATAAAACTTTATTGTATTCAACTCGCGTAATAATTCACGTAATAAATAAAAACAGAAATAAAAATTAAATTATTTATTTGTGGCATAATTGATGAAGTC
Organism: Melinaea menophilus ssp. n. AW-2005; assembly: GCA_918358695.1. Taxonomy (NCBI): domain Eukaryota; kingdom Metazoa; phylum Arthropoda; class Insecta; order Lepidoptera; family Nymphalidae; genus Melinaea; species Melinaea menophilus. The sequence goes on from OU911049.1 coordinate 15,538,178, forward strand.
GTGACTTAAACATTGTCATTCATATCATTTTTAACTTAAACAGTTTTTTATTTAATGCAGCTCATTTCAAGATAATACAGTACAACGTCAATACAACGATTTCGAAAGGGAATTCGAAAATATTCGTTATATCAAATAATTTGTTATAGTAAGGTTTGTTAGAGCTCAACTATTCATTTTAACATAGTGAACAAATAATATTAATTTTATTTTAGGGAATGATTTTTATTAATTTCTAATAATATACAAAAGAAACTACTTTTTATAAAAATTTATGTATTTTCTGTTTTTAAATAGTTTATACAAAGTCAAGTCAAGCCTAAACCTGTTGAGAATTATTAGTAATATATGTGATATAAAGGTTGTATGTGAACTATACGTGAAAAGGTTATTTGTTAATAAAACTTTCCATTAATATTTTGCAATGATTGAAAATTCGTTATAAAAAGGTTTTTGACAAATATATTCGTAAAGTAAAGGTGTATTTGTATTAACTCTTATTGTTAGTTCTTGGAAATTTCAAAAGTTTGTTAAATGAGAATATTGTTCTAGCCAGGTTATTGTATACTGAATTGCAGCACGAAATTTTATTAATATTCTTCCAATATTTATTCAATTGCAGCCGCTATTACCGCCGTTCTGACACCATTCTCTGCTCAAATTATTAGCAGCTTAACACACAACATAATTGTCGTTTTAAACCCATAAAAACACAAGCGGCAATTCCATTCAATTCAATGTGCGCTAGTCCGAAACATCAAAGGTCAGACTATATGAGTGTCCAATCATACCGATATCTGTATGATAAGTACATACTTACATTGACTAAATCCCAATTATTCTAAATTATTCAGTCTTAAATTGACTTTGAGCGGGTGACAGAAACCATAGGATTTGTACAGACAGTAGAGAAGTACAGAGTTAATACTATACAAACTCAAAATCCATATATATCTTAAGATATCTACGGCCCAGTTGACTATCTATAATTGTTATCGTTTTAGAAAATTAAAAATTGTATGAAAAAGACATCTCGTTATATCATAAGAACAAAAGAATCGAAAAATTGTAGCCTAGTTACACTTTTGACAAACGCTTATCTATAATTGAAAACGCTTAGGAAATGGCATATTTGGTATAAATGACTTACGACTGGATATTCAGATAAATTTGAAGGTAGTGATATAATATCCTTTGAAGTTTATGAGAGCGATCACGATAGATTTTCTCTTGCACGTGAGCAATTACAGAAAGAGATTAGTTAGGGAACGTTTGTAATTTGGCTAGGATTATTGGATTATTACTATATGTCTATCAAGACAAAATCCATAGGATTATATACATGTCCGAGCGTCATACTTACGTCAAGCAATATACTTGGGAAGTCCATCGCATGGCAACGGACATAATGAATAGTCAACAAGTTTGTGAAAATTCAGATAATTTCGACTATGATTATCCTAGTGTGCTTTGTGGAGCCGAAACCTGTTTCAAGTTTTGCTATAATTATAATCGGTGTACATCTTAGTTGTGAATAATGATTTTGCAAAGTGATCTATCTTTTACGCAATACAAATGTTTATTCGCAATACTAATGTATTATTTCGGATACTACATATATAACTATAGGTATAAACTATATAGCATTAATGTATACATCAAATTATAAATAAAATATTGATGACGCTGAAGTTGAGAAGATATCTTTTGGTTTACTTTGTTATTGAACGGTATCTATCATCTTTAAACAAGTTTAAATTACAGTGATGTACTATTGATCATACTTGTTCTTATATCGACATATTTCAAGAAGACGAAGAACTTCTCTTGAAATCCTTAACTATACTTATCATATATATCCAATAATAATACAAATTATTAATGAATATATTGTATTAACTGATTGTGTATTACTTCACAAACAATGTGTCTGATTTGCAGTACAATGAAGGACGTGGTTCAATTTGGTGCGTTAGAAGTTTTAATTACTTGTCGAAATTAATTTTGCACTCGCTAGGTACCGGTTTATATTGTAGTGGAATATATATTTAACTTTTTTTGTAATATTTATTATTACGATTTGCGATCGTGGCAGAATTAAAATAGTAATTATAAATTGTTATGATGTGTCTCTGAAAGCCAAATATTAAATCAGTAATATTAATGAAATCAAATTTAAAAAGGTTTACCTAGCATATATATTAAAATAAAATTTAGAATATCTAAGGAAAATATACTTATATTACTTAAGTTGGTAATAATATCCTAATTAGTGATCTAATATCATTTTAAACAACAATTTTCTCAGTGGTTTTAACGATCTGGTTAAAATCTTTATTTATTTATAATAGGAAAAATAAGGTATGTATGGAAGGTATGTCAGACATTGTATATATATATATATATTCATATTATTAAGCCTTTATTATTTCTTCTCTTTGACTCCTAAATACGTTTTTTTAATATCCTAAGGTTGCCTTGTAGAGAATACCTTTTAGCATTAAGGCAACCTTTTGTACAATTTGTTTTTTTGTGTAATAACGATGTATGATGATAATGAAATAAAAAACTACAAATAACAAAGGAAGTTCTAGGTTTAATTCCCAATAAAGGATTATGATTTTAACTGAAATGCAATTCGGAGTTCACATTTCAGCGATGGTATATGAATAAGCTGCCCTATAACTGACAATCCCTCAATTTGCAATTTCATAAATAAATTAAATTAACCTATATTATGGGTTGCGTGGATAAATTGAAGCGGGATATATTTCTGAATTAAAATAATTTGTAATAAATAATATCGTAAAGTAATACCTAATATGCCTTCATCCTTGTTTTGTATATATCATTTTGTTAATTGTATGACACTTCAACTCTTATATAATACTAAACTCTACTTTACCATATACATATGATTAATATGTCTCGGAAAATTGAGCTCCCAACCCAATTTTGTTAAAGTTTAATTTAACTAAAAAAAACAAAGAAGAATATCATCTATCATATTATATACCAAAAAAGCTAACACAAATAAATTTCTTTATATTTTACTATAATAGCTTACCTTAGAGTGTCAAAGATTTTTTTTGTTATATATTTTTTGTCATCAATCTATTCCTATTGAAACTAAAGGCTTTATGCCTAAAGACAATTTCATCCCTCGAATAAAACGGCATCAAAGACCCAAAACATTGTTATATATTTGGGCCGTTTTATCTCAGTTTAAATAACGTCACAACCTTCAAGTGTGGCTGTCATTTAAAAGTCATCCTTCATCCATGGAGGTAAGGTACATTTTTTAAAAGAATAAAAGATCATAAAGTTCTTTTGATTATAGAAAATATAGATAAAAAAATCCAGCGCTGTGGTGGACTCATTAAAATTTATACACCCGGATGCATTTGTGAGTGGAGTTGTAAACAAAGGTTGTTGTAGTTGGTTGCCGGAAGTTTGAGGGTACAAGTGCCATGAAAAACAATATTAATGTTTCCTCCAATTCGTTATCTGTCATTATGTCAAAAACCATCTCCAGTGGAGGGGAAAGTTTGATACATTTTCTGTGGAGCTTTTTATGAAGGTTAAAGGATTGTATATATGGAATAACAAATGTATGTTTAGGTAATAGACAAATAAGATTATATTTCCTAGAAGTAATAATTCCACATAAAAATAATGCAACTTTTGTATAATTTTAATAATTATTTCTTTTAAATGATCTACCGTGTTACGAGTAATGGATTACTAAGAAATGCATATTAATAACCTTCTCCAGTTTTAATAGAATGTAAAATTACGAGTAAGTCATTAATAAAATATATTCATAATTTCAAATACACTTATTGCGAATTCATAGAAATAACACAATTATTTCTTATGTGTCTTTATGGAAATTAAAGTCGAGAGTAATATTTAATTTAAAATAAAATAAAAGCTTGTTAATTTAGTTGTAATTTTATCCTTTAATTCTTTTACTATACAGTAGACTGCTATTTTCATATTAACAGATTACAAGTAGAATAGTTTATAATTGAATCATGAAATACAGTGAAATTATAAAATCATAGAATAAATAATGTTTAATGATAAGATTTTGTTGACTTTAAATCTGAATAAATTTGAATAGTTCTGCTACAACCAAAACTCATTTAAATGTTAACGTAAACCAGAGTTTTAGCTTTAGTAACTACCATAGTACTATCATCTCACAAAAGATGAGAAGAGTAAAGAAAAAATGGGAAAGTTTCCCCAAATCCTTGCTCAACATATGGAAATATGCGTCGTTCCTTTACAATTTCCCATTCCTCATGGATAATTTAGAGTTTTTCATTTAAGATAGGCGATGGCACTTCTTACCAACACGTGGATCGTCAGTTCATTACTCTTCTACTCCTACTTTACTCCGTCTACTCCCACATATAATATATTATACACAACCACATACATATATATCATCATGCGTAACTCTTAATAAAATAGAAATACTGGAAGGCCAAAAGTCCACATACTTCTTTTGTTTTCTTCCACATTAATTCATCAATATATTTATACAAAGGTATTAATACAAAATTATATCAATAATATGCTACTTTAATAATACTACTACTCAATTGATACTCTTATAAGCAAACAGCAATTTGGGACACAAAATGCTTTTCGACCCAAATTTTATTTGACTCATCGCCATTTCGGAACGGCTGCTATTTGATTGATTGATTGATATTGAATCTTTTTGCCTTCACCCGAACATCCTGAGAGCTAATGTTGGCTGGTCATTTTGTTCAAACACTTTTTATATTATATTCCTTTTTTTATTTAATATTTGTTAATAATGATTAGAATTAAATAATATTTTTTATTAAATATATATTTTAATAAAACTCGCAGCTCGTAGGTAAGAAATATGACCTATTATTATTTAAAAATTATACCTACTATGTGGTTTGTTAAGTTATAATTATATTAAATTTTCTTTTTTTTATGAAATACAATTAATATATATTTAAAAATATTCGTAACGCATAATCACTTTCAAGTAACTCAGTGTAGGTAAAAAATTTAAAAAAATGTGCTAACCCAATACTGAAATTCTCAATAGTTAAAAATATAAAAATATACTTTAATAAGATTATTATAACGAAACATCTAATGAAAAAGAAACACATTAATTAAAGGGCACACAAAACATCCATTCACCAAACCGTACACAATGTGCTCTTTCATCCCCTATGATACATATAATAATTTATACTAAACACACCCCATATATATTCCTAACCTAAAACCACCCTGTTAATGAGAAAATGATTCCCTATACAATATATCGTTTCATGTCACTGAATGACACAAAGGATTTATATATAATTAAATTAATTAATACTCCTTTATATTAGTCTGACCTTTCTGATTAATTATGGCTTATAATTCACACACTCATTAATTATAATATTATAGTTATAACCACAATTGAAATAAATTGCATATTGATATGTGCCTTTTTGATACTGCACTAATTATTTAAGGTTTTCGTTGAAGATACATTTTCAATACCCGATAAAGAATAAAATATATAATCCTATAAATATTTTTTTAACTGTTTTCTTCTCTATACTATATTGTTACAAACAATACACTTTATTGTGCTATCATATAAAGAAAAATAGTTTTTTTTTCTTCATTAAAATCACATTTCTCACAAGATTTTTATAGGCAACAACTTAAAACATTATATTCTACTTTTTCTAACCTCATTTCTCAATTCACGGACCGAAAGTTTGCTTCTTTAAGGTTTTTAAAATATATATACATAATATTAGGTGACATAATGAAATGTCCATAAAATCATTATGGTGAACGCCATATCAATAACAAGGCTTTATAATCGATTAATGAAATATACGGCTTGGCTTTACGAGATATATCGTTCAATATGTCAGTGTCAGGCAGCTAAGGATGTGTAAGAACATTTATCAGTTTTTGTGTTAAGTACTTCGAGTGGGAAGGTTATTTTTGCTCTCATTAAATTAAGGATAAATGGAGCAAATATTTGGTAATATTTTTTCTATAATCAATATATTGAAGTTCAAAGGAAATTGATTGTTTTAGAGGTATGGTCCTAGGAATATTGTACAGTTTTATATACGAGTATATAAAGTGTTTCATAATAGTGTCGTCAAGTTATGGTCGTTGTTATTATACTACATCGATATTTAATATAGACTTAACTTACTTGACTTGACTTAATAATATAGACTAACCTAACCTTAATTTATGTTAAACTTTATAAAAGTTTTTATATATTAAATTATAGTTATAATTTTTATTATGAATTTTTATTTTTAAAGTGAATAAATGAATTTTAAATGAATGCTGAATTTTTGCTGGTTTCGAACCTCTGTTACGATTTACTTAACGGACCGTCAAAACTACTAAGTAACTACTGAATGGTAGAGAATATTGAGTTTTATTAAGAAATATGATTTCTCTGTATTTTTATCCATTCAAAATATATTTCTGATCTTACTTTAAAAGTTATATAAATAATTCAAAATGTTTCGAAATTATAATAAGACGTGAAGAAGTGGAAGCGGATAAGCTAGTTTAAATAATTCATGACTTCATAAAAAATAATGCATAAAAAAACATTAACTAATTAATAACAATAATATAATTATTGTTACTATCTGAATTAGTTACATTACCGTGTTATAATATGTACATTATTGGTCTTCACTTACAGATGACCTATTTCCTATTTTAAAACGGAGCTATCTGGATTAAAAAATCTGAAGCTTTGAAATTAAAATACTCTGTTAATTCTATAGATTTCTGGAGGAGAAAATTCTAGAGAAAAATGTGCTTGAATTTTATTGCTTGTTCATGGCATCCGACAAAGGATTTCATTGGGGCATAGAATAATTAATTATCAGAAATGGCATGCTATTTTAAAATACTTTTTTATAATTAAATATGTTGACAATATTCATGACTTATTAAAACAGATAAAAATAATTTATTCTGTATATATAATTTCCCAGAAATATCGTATGATTGAGTCACTAAAAATATAGAAATATAATTTCAACTGTAAAACTTGGAACAGTATATTTATTGGTAACGCAGTAAACATGTCATAGAAAGTTATATAGTTTCAACGTTTGATATATGTAATGTAAAAAACTCCAAGACTTATATAATATTTATAATAACAGATTGTTATACAACAACTACGCCAGATTTTAAAGCACGTATTGAAACAGACAACAGGAATTCGAATTGTTTATCCGCTAGGAGTAACAAGTGCTCTAGGTATGAAACACAACATTGTCAACTCCTGTGTTCTCTTCATGCATTTTAATGAGCAGCGTCCACACAAATATTGAACTGCATATGCTAGTGGATTTTATTTCGAATGTTATTCAAAAAAACGCATGAAAAGCTCTTTGTGTTACATGACAGGATTCGGAAGATCTCTCTATGTTATTTATATTGAAACAACGGTTTATAAAAAAGGTTACTCACTGCCAATATAGAAATACATTGTTTCGTATATCCTTTATATATATCAAATATTTTTGTACCTTTAATAATAAATAAGCTTTATAAACGATTCCTTTGTTTAACATTTTAAATTTAGGTAACCTAGGTAAAGGAACTCATTACTGTATTTCGGTAGCAAGCTTTTAATTACGAAAGGCAATCTCCATAAAGTTGATTAAAACTTCTTCTGTATATTATTTGTAAGATTATTCTAAAACTAATTCCATATTATTTTATATAATGTTTTGGATTTAAATTTCTTGAAATTGTAAAAAAATGTTTCCAGCGACACTTCTGTTCAATATTGCATAGTTAACCCCAATTGATGTCGGTAGTGGCCGAACTGATTCGCAAAAAGAATTCTATATGTTATCTATGAATAATTTGTATGTATGTTGGGTTCATTATAAGGTTTAATTTTAAAGTACTTTTGTTGATTAAATCTTAAGTAATTATTCTATAGTGTTTAGTTTAAAAACAGGTTGTAATAGATAATATAGAGACACCAGCATTACTAAACTTAAAAACGATTTAATTCCCTACATCTAAAACTTTTCATACAACACAAGAACTCCTTACAATTCTACAAAACAAAATGCAGTTAAGGCGCTCTCACACAAACTTTTCTCTAAATAAAAGCATCAAGCTTCAATAAACTCTAAACGTACAAATACGGTTAAGTCTGTTTCACACTTGGAGTGTAAAGTACTTTTGTTTTCATTTTCGCTTCGAACACATCTCAACACTTGACACAGTTGAAGATGATATTGTCAGCACATAGTGGCATTACGGTTGCATCTGTCAAAGGAATTAGAAATTACTTTGTAATTTTTTTACTGTGGTACTAATCTAAAATTGTATTGAATATAAGATATTTTTGATATTTTTAGTTCAGGTAACTTTAATTTTCTTCGATAAGTGATAAATAAATAAAATTTCATATTTATAAACTAATAATTATATAACAAATTATATGTTACATTTTACGTAAAGAAATAATTTAATTGTCTAATTGATGTACAATAAGAGTGTCAGATGTTTTCAATTTTCCATCATGCTTCAAGCTCTAACAAGCTCTTTCTTTCAACCTATTATCATATGATGAAACATCGTTCTTGTTAGGTACACAGCTGCTACTCTCTTTGGGAGAAAGACTTGATGGTGATTGATCAATTACTATTACTATTATATTCAACAATCATAGAAAAAAAACGGCTATCAATCCATGTTTTTATAGATATACCAGTTTTTTTGCTAAGGACATTTGAACTCGAACAAGTAACATATTTACTTTTAATAATTAATTTATGGTCATCAATAAATTCGTCAATCTCTTGTATTGGAGGTGTTACTAACGTTATTATATTCATACATTATTTAAAAAGATTAATAGGTATGTATTGAAAAGGATTTATTTCATGAACCCAAAGTTTATCGAATGACGCTTCATTACTCCAAGTGTCAACTGAACTCTGTTAACAAGCAAACTTGTAAACCTAAATTGACAAACTTCCTCTTTTTGTATCGCCGTCAAAATCAGTTTAAAGAAGTTATTCGTTTTTTGTTTTTCTTCAACGGAATTTCTACAGATTCAAAAAATACTATTTTCTTAACAACTATTGATGATACTGAACAGATATTTTTGTAATGAATTGTGATTATTATAAAATTTTATAAATTATTGCCAAAGAGGTGATTTGGCTGCGTTATTTCCAAGGATGGTTCTATTCTGATTCTAAATAATGCAATTAATATATATTTCTTACAATTTGTGTAAACTTACATGAATTATAAAAGAAAAGTTGTATTGTTGTGTTATTTCCAGTTACTACTCCAATTCCAGTTATAAATGTTGTAATTAATTATTCTATTTCTTTTAAAGTTTATATAATTCATAGAACAAGGGAAAACCTCAGAAAAAGATATTAATTATGCAGCATATTCATTAAACATTTCATATTATAGTCATATAAGTTAATTCAACATTGGTTTGACTTTAATAGAAATAAAAACCGCATCTTCTATTTTGTTATTATAGTACAAAACTTTTAAGATAATACTGTAAATTGGTTTTAAACAATAAAACTTTTACAAACCCGCTAAGAGCTCTATAGCCATTGTCATCCATTCAAATAATATCATTATAAAGAATCCTATTTCCATTTATATAATGTCTCCGCTTTATCAGTGTTTTCTTTTTAAAATATCCAACATACAATTTAATTACTGTTCTAATATGTATTGTTTGTTCGCAGATGCTCTTCTCTTCTACAATATGAGACAATATGATGCTATTGTTAAGTCTCATACACATGGAAATTTAACAAATGAGTGAGTATTATCAACCTTATTTTCATAGAAATAAAGTCGTATATCATTTGTATGAATTTTTGAACATTCTTTGGGCAGTTACGAAAAAAAAAAGAATTGCTGTGACATTTTGTTCCTTATAGAAACAAGTTAAGGTAGATTTATGTTTACAATGATAATGGAACAGCGGAATTTAACCCAATTCTGTTAAAGAAAGCCTTGTTTGAAAAATTGTACCTTGTGCCTTTGTGATAAGATTCAAATTGCGTCGGATCTTTATAATAGTTTTGTTATTATAATGAGACTGAAATAGAATAGAGGTCGCATGTAAAGGATTTTGCAGGATTTTTAAAGGAAATGTTTGCTTTTATGTCTCTCGGTAAGAAATTATTCAAGCGAGTTAGATTCTAGTGACGTACTATTTACAATTTACTAAAAGGGAGTATTGTTGAAATTCTTTCTTTTTGTAAATACACTAAATGTTGCCCGCGACTCCACCTGCGTTGACATAATTGAGACTTTTTAAGGACTTTTTTTTCATTTATCTCTAAGAAAAGCTCTTTTAATTGGACAGGATAATATTCGATCACAGCGATTATAATGCGACATAAAGAGGTTTTATTACCGCTAATCCTAATCCAGTGAAAATATGGGGATAAAAAATTTAAGATAGTAATATAGCATTAAAATAGTGTAAGATTTTTTGAAATCACTAAAATACTTTCTTTTTTATAATATTAATGTTATTATTTAAAATAAATCTCGAATGTTTTAACAATGTTCATACGTTTTAAGCAAAATAACATTTATTATGTAAAGAAATACCGGTAATACATTATATTCTTTCAGTTACTATCAATGAACATTAAACCCAAAAGGCTCCTTTGTATCGGTACGGGTGTAGAGAAAAAATTCTAATACCAGCTTAACAAGTGAAGCTCTTAAAATAAGGAACGCCGCACACTAGGCTACAATTATCTAACATAAAATTGTATCACAAAATAAAATTAAAAATATCAATGAAAAATAAATATTAAATTTTTAAGCTAATTTGTTAATAACTATCTGTGCCCGCAACTTCGTTCGCATGAAATATGTTTTTTAATATAAACATAGCCTAAGTTACTTTCTAACATCAGCTATCGGCCTATGAAAACCAGTTAAAATCGGTTTAGTCGTTTCAGGAATCAGCCACAACAAACAGACATAGACTAATGAAAAATTAAAATAAGTTTTTTTTTAATATAAGTACCGTATATACTTTAATAAACGTTTAGTGAAACCTGTTAATTTTGAATTACAAACAGATATTTAATTTTATTTATATATATAAATTTATATCAGCAAATTGTGAAGAACCTTCAAAGTATACGTAAGCCGATTGGAAAAACTTACGAACTCTCCCAGCTAATAGGATTTACTGTACAAAGATGTGATTCCATGGAAGCACTGATGTTTTTCTACAAAAGTACATGTGTCTACTTTATCCGATTCCTTGCTATTTGTTTTGATTTGAAATAATATATTCATAGTGGATTATATAACTAGTTTTTATTTATTTCCACTGAGTTATTTGTATTTACAGATCATAATAGCTATATCTTTTGTTTTCAGATTTCATGAAATAGGAGGAGTGCAACATATTAGTAAGTATTTTTGCATTTCAGAATAAGTATATTCTAAAGAATATCTAAATTTTGTTTAATACAGAATACAATCTAAGGATTCATATTCGATGATACTTGAGCGATGAAAAGAATGACATGTATTGTGTTTTTTTTTACTATAATTTAGAGATAAAATAAAGCTAGTTATTATATTCAAACTGAAGAATAAATACATTTTAATGCAAGGATGTGTCATCAATCTATCCACGCATTATTCTACACTAAATCTTCAGATAAGCGTACAAAATATAATAAGAATATTAAATAAATCTTTATTATTTATACTTAATGTACCGACATTGGATTCCTGACCCCTAAACCCATTACTATAGGAACCGGATGATACATTAATAATAATGAATGGAAGGATTAAAAATAGATTATTTTCTATTATACCTAAGAAGTAAGTTATTCACAGACGCAGAATTATGTCACAAAATCAGTTCATTTGTAAACAAATGTTTGCATTAATTACAATTCTCCTAAATTAATTCCGTTACAGCTATATATATCTTATCGCGATAATCCATCCGATAGCTAAGTCGTGAATTTATGTAGAACTGCATAAATCCGGTATTATCCGGTTCGGGGCGGATTTCGGTGACCGAAACCGGCACACAGCCAATCAACGCGTTTAGCCTAGTTAGGGCAGATTTGCATTTTAATTCCCTGAAGGCTAAGTTAATATTACATTTTAATCCTCTTATATATTTATAATAACTAATGGTAGCTGTAAATTTATATCAAGGAATATCGAGGAATATTTATTTTTTTTCGTTACCTTATCGGAAATTTATGAAAATAACATTTGTAACATAAATTTTATTTCTTATACAATTTATAAGAGATTTCAAGATAGTTTTTAAAATAACCGATGAAATTATAGTAAAAATTTACAAAATTATCTTGGAAAAAAAGGCTTTTTAATATTTTCTTTTTCTTTTTTATTAAGAATAGGTTAAAAAAAATAAACCGTTTTATAAGATAATCACGCAAAGCAAAGATTAAGCTAGAAACCAAACCAAAATTGTCTCGTAGCCGTGCTACGACTGTTTCGTAGAACTATTTTTACAAAAATCTCGTAGCTTATATAGACATCCGCTACAAAACAATTATGTTAATACTGTATTTGTGTCTTAATAAAAGTTTTACAAAATAAGTTACGCTAGTTAGTTACGTTAGTTATATTCTTAATAAAATAAACATTAATAAAGTTATAAATAAATTAGCAAGTGTAAGTTTATAATTAACACAGATTCTGTAATAAAAGCCGCATTAACAATATATATATATATATATATTTAAAATCAAAACCACTCCGTATTACGCTTACACTCACATAAATTAATAATCTTATAATATTGCAATTTATTCCATGTTTTATATCTTATTATATATATACAAAATTAAATTAAAAATATGAGGGATTGCAAAAATGTATGTGAATAACAATTTAATTAGACCGAATTAATAATTTATTTACAACAAGTTATTTCTTCAGGCTTTGTCCGCGTATACCTATTCCAAATATAAGTACAGAAATATGTTTTAAATCTGCAGAAAAGTTTCATATAATATTAGATTATAAAAATAGTAGTATTATATAACTAACTATATTCAATAAAATGGCTATCAATTATATGTTAATAAATATGATTCATAATTTAAAAACTTCGTCATTAAACAAACTTAAAGTTATATTTATAATTGAATCATCAAAACATCGGATAAGTGACCACTATACAAAGCATCAGTCAAGACATAAGCCTCAAAGCTCTATCCATGTAACACCTGCGTTGCAGATTGGGAGCAACTCCGTTTATATTTGCCTAACACCAGACTACACACTAATTATAGTTTACTACATAATCTACTAACATGATAACATACATATAAAATAAATATTTTTATCTAAGTTAGCAGAACACTTTTTCTTACCTAATTTCAATGAAAAGCATTAATTAATAGTTTATACAGACGTAATATTACCTAAATAGTAAGAATAATAATTCTAAAGTAAATTGTACAAACGATTAAAATAATATTTTTATTTGTAAATATATTACAATATTTATAATTATATTGACATTCTATAGCACTATTTAACACCTTTATTGAAGAATATTCAGTTAAAAGCAACACCCAAACATTATTTCTTTATTACATAAAATATATATAATAGGTACAAAAAGATAGGATAGCACAATACCACAAAGGCATTCTAAGAAACATACTCGTATTTGTTGTTTGTTATATTTTATATATTGAATATATGAATTGTTTAATGTAACAACTGCTACTTTAAAGGATTGAAAACTTATTTCATTGTTGATATAAATTTCAATTTATTTAAAATTTCATATAGTGTATGAATATTTATCAGAAACATTACTGCGAGCGGTCGAATAAATCCAAAGCTTACTCTCGAAGCATCCAGATTGTTCTGTGCACCGTAATCCCTGAGTTTGGCTAATGGCTGCACTGAATACATGCACTGCCAGTGACGATAAATAGAATATTTGCATATATTATTTACTTTTACGAACAGATCCTTAGTTATTATTATATACGTGGAGTTGGAGTAAAAGTTTATATGTGCTTTTACCAAGTGCCATGAGATTGTTATTATATATATAAAAACAAAGGATATATTGTAATTATCAAACAAATATATATTTAAAAACATTGAAAATCTTATTTTGACTGTTCCGAAACTTATTTTACCACAGAATAGTGCTTTAAGGTTTCTTAGAATATAATAAGGCCATACTAAAAATAAATCTTCAGACCAGAAAGCTCAAGAACATAAAATTGTCTTACACCGCGCAAGGAATATTGTCTACGATTATCTTAAACTTGAGTCTGTTATAACATCCACTTTGAATATATATTAATAATTTCTTATTTCGGTATAATATTATAAGTATCAGTTTCTTCGATTATTAAGTTTAAAAGTTTATTACTTTGTTAAAATTAAAACATATTTTACGAAAATAAATATAATTCGGCAAAATGTATTTTATTAAATATACATATAATTATAACGACTATAATTAGAATTAGTAACTCAAAAGACACGTTTATTTTAATAATATTAAAAAAACACAACACATCTCGCTTAAAGACACACATAATTATATGAGAAATCTCCTTATACAGTTTTATATGAAAGGCAATATGAGAAACTACTAGAGGTATGCGAGCAGAGAGAGTATTCTTTAAATATCATTTATTGCGATATTGTTACATATAATATTTTAAATTACAAATCAAAATGGTTGCGTCTAACTGTAATTATTTACTGAAGTTCATAGACTACATTATGGTAAAACTAGAGAGATAAAGTAGATGTTATTGCTACATTTCGTATATTAAGTGTTAGAGACTGATGCCTATCTCACAATGTGGTCTAATCTCCTACATCTGCTCGTATTGCCACGTGTGGCTGAGCTTTTGAAATAATCTCTGTTTGCCGAACATGAGTCATGGCACCACTACAATAAAATAGACTGTTCACCTAATTTCCACCAAATCCCACAATAAATTCAAATCATCTTCAATATTTGTTAATTGAAAATAATATAACAGTTAAAAGAGAAAAAAGAGAGTCTATTTTTTGTACTAAAAGCTTTTTACAAAGTATTTAATTGTGAACATGTTGAATATACATCACATTTTAAATAAAATAAACTAGGTACAGGTTTTGTTTTGATTTTGTACTCTTTGACTAATCGTTAATATTAAAGGTTTTTTTTCTTTCTAAATCATTTCAGTAAATAATAAAAGATACAAAGTTCATAACATACATTTTATTATCTTCTCTAAATTATCGTAACAGATTATACATAAAATACATTTTAATAAATTATATTATGTATCAGTAAATATATATCGTTTAACTATGTCCACCTGGAATAAATAAAAAAACCATCCTTGTGAGGAAGATTAAACCCCTTAAATATAAACACACTTACAAACATAAATAAATAACATTAATACAGTGTAAACATGTAGATTTACCAGAAACATCGATTAAAATAATAAAGTATAGACATAAACACCTCTTAAAAATAAAATATTGAAAGAACTATTTAAAAAAGTAAAACAAGTGCAAATATAAATATAACTTTAGGTTTAATTCGTTACATGTTATGTAATACTGCATATGTAATGCCCTTCTGTAATCCAAACAAGCACAGTCAGGGGACTTCTAGTATGATTTATAAACCAAACCAATGTATTAGTATCCTCACTAAGAATTCCATTAACTAGAATACAAAGGACCAACTTAATTTTATTACAAAGCCATGGTATGCCATTTCTTTTTTATAAATAAAATGTTAATAAAAAATTGGTTTCTCTAACTTAATTCTACAAATACAAAATAATTAACAAAATATTGAACATGTAATGCCCTTCTGTAATCCAAATTGATAGAGTCAGAGGACTTATAAGTATTCTCACTTATAGCAACTGCAATTTATTACAAAGCCTGGTATGCCTTTCTTTTTAATAAATAAAATGTGTAAAAAATATTTTTTGCCATATACAAAATAAATTTATACACGAGGAAATTCAATAACATATCAAGAACGCTGTAAAGAATTAGAAGACACAAGTGGTAGCGCTTGTATAGCGCTTCTGTATACCTAAAATCCGTTGACTCCAATTTTGTTTAATGTACATATTAGATGTGAATATTAATATTCTTACGCTATGACTTTCCTAAGGTGCTTTTTAATTCATTAACTTAAATTTAATAAATCACTTTTCCAAATGTAGAGAGTGTTAATATTATTAATTAAATACTTAAATCGAGTATTCATTCAATATGATTATAATTTTTAGTTAAAAAGAATTTATGATAGTGGCAATATTTATAGACATTATTTATTTTATAAAGCCGATATAATTATTATTATACCACAAAGGAAAGGATGAGACAACGGAAGATCAATAACTTCAGCCACAAAGGCTCTTAAGAAACACATCCGGCTCATTATAACAATATTCCATATATAATATGTGATTTTAGCTATATCTAATATAGCATGTTCATTAATTTTGTTAAAAAAAATCTATTTAATATATAAATATTATAAACAAACAAAGTCAATATTAGTATTCTTTTTGAATACTAAGACAATACACATTATTAAGAAGAAAAACTTATCAATGATAACCCTCAATTAGTTTTTGTAACCCATTTACTATTTTTTACATTTCTTTATAAGAAACTTTCTTATAACATATAATGTATTATTAATTTTAGCAACAAGTAATTATCGAATCCAATTTAAAATAAAAATATTTTACTATAAAAAGTATAGCTCATTTTGAATAAATCCAAGACTGACGTTCGACACGGATTATTTTAAGCACCAATCAATGAGTTTGACTGATTGATTCTCTGCCCGGATAAATGAATTAAATATTTGCTGAAACTATTCCTGATAACACACTATTAATAATGCGTTGTTATTTGATCTTTATAAATATTGATAATGGTTAGACATGTAGCTAACTATGTCTACAGTTATATTATAAATAGATTTTTTTAATCTGATTATATTTATTTACGTAATTATTTCACTATATGGATAAATACTCCATAGAGATTTATTTTTTACCAAGGATTTTAAGATTGGATCTTAGAATACGCAACTCAATTAAAATATATTAATTTCTTAATATACAAATTAAAAGATGACCATAATAAATTATATTCATCTATTTTTAGGTATATGATATTATTAAAGAAGTACTACCTATTAAAAGTAATAAATTAAAAAACGATTAGTCCTATAAACGAGATTGTACCAATAATATACAAATAATGAATGTACTTAGTAATGTTTTATTATTATATATTTATAATTAATCAGGTACGTACATCGCACGCGGTGTTCGATCATCAATCATATTAATTATCATATTAAAATGAGTCGGTCACCTGGATATGGGCGGGCTTAGAAAAATCATTGAATTTAATTAACTTTGATTGGTATTTTAAAGGTTTATTGATTAAAAAATTTATTGTGTGTTTATTTTTCTGTATTTAAATTAAATGTTGAATAATTAATTTCTGTTATCTTCTTGATTGCGGTGGAAGCACACAGCAGTGATCAATCTGCATTTTATAAATCTTACAGTTAACAGTAACAGGGAATACATCTCGGATATTAACGATCGGGATACATTAATATCAGCCATGTGTGTATGCACCAAGTCAAGCCAATCATTACATAAGATTTGTAAGTCCACAAATACAGCCTAGGCAATACTCCTATACACAAATAATAATTCCTGAATAGATGGCTACTTAAATTGAAAAATATCAGTGATCAGCTGAGAACAGCAACGAAAAAACGGGATTCTATTATTGCTAGTTTAAAATATCACTGTGCTTTTCATTGGCACCATTATAAGGCGAAACTTTTCAGTTCTAATTCAGTCTTCATTTATTTGGAAGTTTGTTTTGTACAAAGTTAGTTTCGTGTTTGGTCTGATATTTTAAATAATACTAGTATTATTAACATAATTTTGTTAATGCACTAAAAAGAATTAGGTGTACCAATTATTTCTTTAAATTAAATAATATCCAATTAATAAATATAAATGTTTTCCATATTTTCCATATTGTATGCGGTCAAATAAGCCCAGGGTTAACTCTTGACGAAGCGCACCGTAATTCCTGAGTTCGGCTAATAGCTTTACTGAATATATATAGTATTAGAGCGAATAAAGGAAACATTTGTTCGTGTTTTCTGATTAGTTTCATAATAAATGTTTATTAATTATATCATAAATATATTTTTTTACGACACTTCTTGCAGGAAAATTTCCTCATTTTATTATCATTATAGCCACAAATTAAACTTAAAATGAAACCATTATACAATATAATACGAAACCTAAAAACACGACATTTATTAGAATCATTTGCTAGACTGCGGGGAATTAAGAATAATTTATTAGTAAGCTTTTTATGCAATGGCCGCTTCAATTCATTCGTTTTTTCTTAAACTAACCTAATTGGTCGTATCTAATAAAACGATGTCACAATGTTTCGTTATAATTTTTTTTTAATATTTCTATAAATATTTAGAAAAAGATTTCAAAATTATGTATTTTTATATAATTTAGATAAAGTTTGTTTTTAACAAATATATAATTAATTTTATAGCGGTACTTGAGACATTTAAATTATAATAACTATTATTCTTTTGTAAGTTATTAAATAATGTTAACCAGATTCTGAATGAAAAAAGAAATATTTTTGGAATATTTTGTTTTCGTTTATTATAAAAACTTCAAAAGTTTCATAATTGTTTGAGAATATAATCACATCAAAACCGTCACACAAAAATATTTCGTAGTAATGTTATCTACGAAATCTCGTAAACTTAATCTTTCTTGTCAATTTCGTGAATATAATTAAAACAGATTCCGGAATGAAAGCCTTATTAACAATTTAAGATTCAGAATTCAGGCCACACCGTGATTGGTGTCACGCTTACACTCACACAAATTAAAAACATATTGCATTTGGATCCTCATTTTATATTTCATAACAGATAAAATAACATTTAAAACTTGTTTGTGATGTGCAAAAAGCGAGTTTAAAAAAACTCAATATAATTAATTTGTAAATTAAGAAAAGAAGAAAATATTAATTTAAAGTATCACAGTAAGTAAGTCACACACACAAATTCAAATTATTAAGCAATTTTAAGTAAAATTTTCTTAATTAAAAAAACATTAAACAAGTTATAAATAAATGAGCAAGTGTAAATTTATAATTAACACAGATTCCGAAATAAAATCCATATTAATAATTTATATATTTAAAATTAAACCCACGCCGTATTACGCTTACACTCACACAAATAAAAAATATAACAATATTGCAATTATATATAGTTTATATACATTTATATATAAAATTCAATTAAATATATGAGGGACAGCAAAAAAGTATGTGAACAAAAATTTATTTAGACGGTATTTATATTTATTTGAAACTCGTTATTTTTTTCAGGTTTCATCCGCGTGTACCTATTCCGAATATAAGTCCAGAAATATTTTTTGAATCCACAGAACAGTTGCATAAAATATTAGATTATAAAAATAGTAGTGTTATATAAATGTCCTTAATAAAATGGCTATCAATTATATGTTATTAAATATGATTCATAGTTTCAAAGACTCATCATTAAAGAAACAAACAAACTCTTTACATTAACTAAGATTATGTTTATAATTGAATCATCAAAACATCGTATAAGTGACCACTATACAAAGCATCAGTCAAGACATAAGCCTCAAAGCTCTATCCATGTAACACCTGCGCTGCAGATTGGGAGCAACTCCGTTTGTATGTGCCTAACACCAGACTACACACTAATTGTAGTTCACTACATAATGTACTAGATTAAGAACATACTTATATAATAAATATTTTTATATAAGTTAGCAGAACACTTTTTCTTACCTAATTTCAATGAAAAGCATTAATAGTATATACAGAGGTAATATTACATAAATAGTAAGAATAATAATTCTAAAGTAAATTGTACAAATGATTAAAATATTAAATTTTTCGTAAATATATTACAATATTTATAATTATATTGATATTCTATAGTACTATTTACCACCTTTATTGAAGAATATTCAGTTAAAAGCAACACCCAAACATTATTTCTTTATTACATAAAATATATATAATAGGTACAAAAAGATAGGATAGCATAATACCACAAAGGCATTGTCAGAAACATATCTGTTGTTTGTTATATTTTATATATTGAATATATAAATTGTTCGAAGAAACAATTGCTACTTACTCGTACAAAAAAATTGAAAACATATTTCAATATTTATATAATTTCCATTTTATTTAAAATTTCGTATAGTGTATGAATAATTATCAGAAATATTACTGCGTGCGGTTGAACTTACTCTGGAAGCAACCAGATTTTTCTGTGCATCGTAATCCCTGAGTTTTTCTAATGGCTACACTGAATACATGCACTGCCAGTGACGATAAATAGAATATTTGAATATATTATTTTCTTTTACGGACAGATCCTTAGTAATTTTTATAAACGTGCTGTCGGTTTAAAACACTTTATATGTGCTCTTATCGAGTTGGGGATGTATTATAATAATTTAACAAATGTATATTTAAGAACATTGAGAATGGTAGTTTACCTGTTCCACAATATATTTTACCTCAGTTATCTTTATAATGCTTTAAATGTTATTAAAATATAATAAAGCGATACTAAAAATAAATCTTCAGACCAGAAAACTCAAGAACACAAAATTGTCTTACACCGCTCATGGAATATTGTCTACGATTATCTTAAACTTGAGTCTGTTATAACATCCACTGTGAATGTATATTAATAATTCCTTATTTTACGATAACATTAAAAATATCAGTTTCTTCGACTATTAAGTTTAAAGCATATTACTTTTAAAATATTAAAACAGAATCATTTATGAAAACCAATACAATTCAACAAAATACACTTTATTAAATATACATATAACTATATATTCCCTGGCTACCCGGCAAAGGGATATGGCGTGAAGATAAATAAATAATAAATAAATATATAATTATTACAACTATTATTAGAATTAGTAACTCAAAAGACACGTACATTCTAATTATAATAAAAAAAACACAATACATCTCGCCTAATGAAGGACATAATTATATGAAGAATCTCCTTATACTATTATTTATGAAAGGCAAGATGAGAAACTACTAGAGGTATTCCAGCAGAGAGAGTATTCATTAAATATCATTTATTTCAATATATTACATATAGTATTTTAGATGAAAATGATTCATTCATGACAAATGAAAATGATTCAGTCTAAGTGTAGTTATTTACTGAAGTTCATAGACTACCTACCTTACCTTACAATGTGGTCTAATCTCCTACATCTCCTCGTATTTCCCACGTGTGACTGAGCCCTTGTAACAGTCTCTGTTTGCAGCATGGCACCACTACCATTAAATGGACCGTCTACTTAATTTCCACCAAATACCACAATAAATTAAAATCATCTTCAATATTTGTTAATTGAAAATAGTATAGCAGTTTACTGAGAAAAAGTAATAATAAAACCAGTTCTGTACTTTGAACTAAAAGCTTTTTATAAAGTATTGAATTCCGAACATATTGAATATACATTACACATTAAAACAAAAGAAACAAGGAACATGTATTGTTTTTATTTTGTATTCTTTGATTAATCGTTAATATTAAAATTTTTTTTTTCAATCATAAAATATTTATAGAACATTAGCTCTATAAATAGTGAGACTAAGAAGGGTGATTAAGAAAAACCTCACGATAAACATCGGCTCCGTATGTAAATGCAAATTAAAAATATAAGCAATAAAAACAGGTGTAGTGGAATTACACTCAATCAACTATTGTAATACATTATGGATAAGAACCAAAAACAGTTTTAAAAAGAGTGATGTGAAAAAGACCTCAAGTGAGTGATGAAAAGTGAGATTTCCCGTATTGCATTTTCAACAGTGGCATTCAAACACAAATAGATGTGCAAATACGATAATTAAGATATTAGAGCGTAAAACTAACGAAACAAAAAATGATCATAAGAATAAAATCATTGAATGACTTTGCATTTATGATCAATAAAACAACGCTATCTAAGGAAATTGCAGGAAATTAACAACTGTCCAGCTATGTACCTAGTAGTACCTAGTCCTGCCAATAAATATAACTATATTGTTTAACTATGTTCACTAGGAATAAATAAAAAAAAATTGTCGTCACGGGGATTGCCATTAATATAAAACATTGATATAGTGTAAACATGTTGATTTACCAGAAACATCGATTAAAATCGATTATTAAAATATAGACATATAAAATGGTCAAGTATTAGAAGAATCTTTTAAAAAATCAAAACAAGTGCGAATATAAATGTTACTTTAGGTTTAATTCGTAACATGTTATGTAATACTGTAATCCAAACGAGCAGAGTCAGGGGACTTCTAGTATGATATAAAAACTGAACCATTTATTAGTATCCTCACTTAGAATTCCATTAACTAGGATACAAAGGACCAACTCAATTTTATTACCAAGTCTGGTATGCCATTTCTTTTTTATAAATAAATTGTTTAAAATGTATTTTTTGACCTTCTCATTTATATTAAAACTTATACAAATACAAAATTAATAACGATTTAAATTATACACGAGGAAATTCAATAGAATATAATGAAAACTATAAAGAATTCATAGACATAAGTACATTAGTGTTAAAATAGCGTTTCTCTAGATTAATTATCAATTCCATTTTATTTTCTTAATGCAAGTATTAGATGTGACTACTAACGTTCTTACACTATGAATTACCTTTTCAATTCGTTAACTTAAATTAATCAAATCATACCTAGATAGAGTGTTAAAATGTTAAAAATAAAATATTAAATACTTAGAATGCTATACTTAACATGATTATAATTTTTAATTAAATAGAATTGCCGACAGTCTGAATATTTATAGACATATTTTATAAAGCCAATATAATTACAATTATATCACAAAGAAAAGATAAGACACCGGAAGATCAATAACTTCAGCCACAAAGGCTCTTAAGAAACGCATCCGGCTCATTATAACAATATCCGATTTGCATAGAACTACTTAAATGTGTGAGTTTAGGTTAGCAACAGCTATACCAGACTGCCATAGTATGTTCTGTAATTTTGTTCAAAGATAACAATTATATATTGAAATATTATAAACAGATATAAAGTTAATATTAGTGTTATTTTATGGAATACAGTTTACATCAATAACAAGAAAAACTTAGGAACCCTTACTTGTTTCTTAAACACATTTACTATTTTTACATTTCAATATAAGTAATTTTTATATAACATGAAACGTATCCTTTATTTTTTGCGACAAGTAATTAAAATTAAAACTATTTACTATAAATAGTATAGTTAATATTTAATAAATTCCAGATTCCAGATTCTTCAAACGGCAAATCGCTAGAGCAAAGTTTAAGCATGTCGTCAAAATTGGGGATCAGCTGGCAAAGTACCCGCCTGGCACGCGCAAATTCTGGGCGCTTTCCAAGGCCACTCTGGGCAACTTTAGCCAGCCTTCCCTACCGCCGTTGCACATGGGGAATGACTCTCTGGCCCACACGGCAAAAGAGAAAGCCGATCTCTTGGGCACTCTTTTCGCCTCCAACTCGACTTTGGACGACCAAGGGAAGACACCGCCTACCATCCCGCGGTGTCAGAGTTCAATGCCGGAAATAGTTTTTCGCCAAAAAACTATCAGGCAGTCTCTATTTTCCTTGGACGTTCATAAGTCGAGTGGGCCGGATGGCATTTCTCCATTAGTGCTACGAACGTGTGCCCCTGAGTTGGCTCCAGTGCTAACGCGTCTATTTCGGTACTCCTACCTTAGAGGCGTAGTCCCGGTCTCATGGAAGCGTGCCCTTGTCCATCCGATCCCTAAAAAAGGTGATAGCTCGGACCCAGCTAACTACAGACCTATCGCCATTACCTCCCTTCTCTCCAAAATAATGGAGATTATCATAAACCGACAGCTCCTAACGTACCTAGAGGATCACCAGTTGATCAATGACCGGCAGTATGGCTTTCGCCATGGTCGATCAGCTGGTGATCTTCTGTTATTCCTTACGCACCGTTGGGCAGCGGTTATTGAAAGCAAGGGAGAAGGTCTGGCAGTTAGTCTGGATATGGCAAAAGCCTTTGATCGTGTATGGCACAAGGGGCTTCTTTCGAAGCTACCTTCCTATGGGCTTCCCGAGGGTTTATGCAAGTGGATCACCAGTTTTCTCACTGGGCGGAGCATACAGGTCGTTCTCGACGGTTTTTGCTCGGACCCCAAGCCCGTGAATGCTGGTGTACCCCAAGGCTGCGTGCTATCCCCAACTCTGTTCCTCCTGCATATCAATGATATGTTGGATATTTCCAACATACATTGTTATGCGGATGACAGCACTGGGGATGCGGTATATTCCGGTCGTGCAGGTCTCTCTCGGGAAAACGTCGACGAGTGCCGAAAGAAACTTGTGTCTTCAATAGAGACCTCCCTGGGGATGGTCTCTGAGTGGGGTGGACTGAACCACGTTCAGTTCAATCCCCTAAAGACACAGGTTTGCGCGTTTACCACTAAGAAAACCCCATTTGTCGTATCACCGCTCTTCGCGAGCACTCCTCTTATTGCCTCGCCAAGTATCAGAATACTGGGTCTCGACATTTCGAGCGATTGTCAGTTTCGTGGTCATCTGGAGAGCAAGGCCAAGTTGGCCTCGAAGAAATTGGGAGTGATCAATAGAGCGAGGCAGTATTTCAAACCTGGCCAAAGACTTGCGCTCTATAAGGCGCAGGTCCGGCCTCACATGGAGTACTGTTCTCATCTCTGGTCCGGATCACCCCAATATCAGCTTCTACCATTTGACCGCGTACAACGGAGAGCCGTTCGGATTGTCGGGAACCCAGTGCTCTGTGAACGGCTGGACTCTTTGGCATTGCGTAGAGACGTGGCTTCTTTGTGCGTCTTCTACCGCATTTACAACGGGGAGTGTTCCGAAGAACTATTCGATCTGATGCCTACCGCCGAATTTCACTACCGCACAGCTCGCCATCGCCTCCTTTATCATCCATACCACCTGGACGCGTGGCGATCTTCAACTGTGCGGTTTTCAAGGACTTTTTTCCCACGTACCACTCAAATGTGGAACGAACTTCCTTCGGCGGTATTTCCAGATCGATACGACATGGGTACCTTCAAAAAAGGCATATATTCCTTTCTCCAAGGCCGGCAACGCTCTTGTGTATCCTCGGATGTTGCAAGAGTTCATGGGCGGCGGTGATCACATACCAACGGTGACCCGCAAGCTCGTTTGCCCTCCTCTAACATAAAAAAAAAAAAAAATAATAATAATAAATAAATCCAAGACTGACGTTCGACATGGATTATTTTAAGCACCAAAATCACTGAGTTTGACTGATTGATTCTCTGCTAAGATAAATGAATTCAATATTTGCAGAAACAATTTTTGATAAAACACCATTAATACTGCGGTGTTATTTGATCTTTATAAATATGTTTTTGGACATATTTTAAACATATCTTTTGAATTTCCTGATTATATTTACTTTCATAATTATTTCAATATATCGTTAGATAATCTATAGAGAAAAGAAAATATATTTCCAGGTTGTCTTAAAACGAATTTGAAATTTGGATCTTTAAATACTCAGCTCAATTGAAATATTTTGATTTCTTAATATACAAACTAATGTATGACCATAATAATTTAAATTCATATATTTTTAGGTATATGAAGTTATATAATAATTATTAGGTATGAAAAGTATCAAATTAATAAAATATTTGTTCCGTAAAAGAAATAGAACTAACAACCAACCAATAATTAATGTTTGTGACAAATGTTTTATTATTATATATTTATAATTAAATAGATATGTACATCGCACGCGGTGTTCGATCATCAATCATATTAACTATCATATTATAATTAGTCGGTCACCTGGATATGGGCAGGCTTAGAAAAATCATTCAGTTCAATTAACTTTGATTAGTATTTTAAAGGTTTATTGTTTTCAAAATGTATTGTATATAATCTTATTTTTCTGTATTAAAATTAAACTTTGAAAAATTAATTTCTCTTATTTTCTTGATTGCGGTGGAAGCACACCGCAGTGATCAATCTGCATTTTATAAATCTTACAGTTAACAGTTAACAGGGAATACATCTCGGATATTAACGATCGAGATACATTAATATCAGCCATGTGTGTATGCACCAGGACAAGCCAATCATTACATAAGATTTGTAAGTCCACAAATACAGCCTAGGCAATACTCTAGCCTACTAACACAAATACTAATTCCTGAATAGATGGCTACTTAAGTTTAAAAATATCATTGATTAGCTAAGAACAGCAACGAAAAAACGAGAACCTATTATCGCTAGGTTAAAATATCACTGCACTTTTATTGGCACCATTATAAAGCGGAACTTTTAAATTCTAATTTAGTCTTCGTTTAATTGGAAGTTTTTGTGTCCTTCATATACAGTGTTAGTTTCATAGTTGGTCTGATATTTTAAACAATACTACTATTATTTACGTAATATTGTTAATGCATGGAAAAGGATTAGATCTATCTATTATTCTTTTAATTTCGATAATATTCAATTAATAAATATAAATATTTTCCATATTTTCCATATTGCATGCGGTCAAATAAGCCCAGGGTTTACTCTGGACGAAGCGCACCGTAATCCCTCAGTTCGGCTAATAGCTTTCCTGAATATATATAGCACTAGAGCGAATAAATGAAATATTTGTTCGTGTTTTCTGATTAGTGTCATAATACATGTTTATTCATAATATAATGAATATAATTTTTAAGACACTTCTTGCAGGAGAACTCCCTCATTTTATTATCATTACTGCTACACACTCAAATCAACTTGAAATTAAACCATTATAAAATATAAGACGAAACCTAAAAAGCACGACATTTTGTAGAATCATTAGCTAGACTGCGGGGAATTAACAATAATTTATTAGTAAGCTTTTTATGCAATGGCCGCTTCAATTCATTCGTTTTTTCCATAATCTGACCTAATTGGTCGTATCTAATAAAACGATGTCACAAGTATCGTTTGGTTATAAAAATTTCGATATATTTTTAAAAGAAAAATATATAAAATTTACGTATATTTATATAATTAAGATGAAATTTATTTTTAACAAAAATATAATTTATTTTATTTGAGATGTTTATATTTCAGTAATAAAGATATTCAGTTTAAACTGACGCAATAAGTGTCTTTCGTTAATTATTAAATAATATATACTATATACTTAACCAGATCTTCAACGAAAAAAATATTTTCGTTTATTATAAAAGCTTCAAAAGTTTCATAATTGATTGAGAATATAATCACATCAAAGCCGTCATACAAAAATATTTCATAGAAATATTATCTACAAAATCTCGTAACCTTAAGCATCTTCAGACATCAGTCACAATACAATTATTTTAAATCAGAATGTGTCTAAATAAAAGTATTACAAATTAAGTAACATAAAGACATTTGTGGAATTTAATAATTTAAAAATGAAGAATTTTAACTAAATAAATATCAACATAACATATAAAAATTTATAAATATATTAGCGAGTGTCAATTTCGAGAATATAATTAACACAAATTCAGGAATAAAAGACTTATTAACAATTTAACATTTAGCATTCAAGCCATACCGTGATTGGTGTCAAGCGTACACACTCACTCAAATTAAAAACATATTGCAATTTAATGCACGTTTTATATAAAATAAAATTAAATCAAATAAATCAAAATAAAATATCCATATTAATGTATAATACAACAAAAGGTGGTATTAAAACTGTGTTACAATTATACTTAATATATTAAGTAATTACACTTATACGTAACATTTAACAACCAAATTATAAAAATTAAAAAAAATACTAATAAAAATTATAAAGAATATTTCGCAAATGCAATGAATAGTGCATAACAAAATTTACGAACTTTTCTAAATATGTTAGAATATTTAATATATAAATATTAAACATTATTTAATATTAAAAATTAATATTAAGAATATTTAATATTTATATATTAAATATTCTAACATATATATAACATACTACAGCACTATTTAATACCTGTTTCAAAGAATACTCGATAAAAAGTAACATCTAAACATTCTTTCTTTATTGCACACAATATAAGCAAAAATTTACAAAAGGCAAGCAAAAAGGCATTCTCATGCACTCAACCTCTATATAAAATAAGGTTTACTGGTGTATAATACTTTGAACGACTTTGACTTCAAAACGATATGTTGCTAATATTAATATAATAAAATTAATATTGTTCAATTAATCAACTGCTATTAAAGAATTGAAAATATTTTATTATTTATATAAATTATGTTCTATAAAAAATTTCGCAGTGTATGATTTTTATCACAGATATTACTGAATCTATATATTTATTTGGATATAATCTTTTTATTTCAATTAAACTCAGAATCTAAAATGTTTCCTTTCTTTATACAAAGTTTAATGTAATGGACAAAATTAATATACTTAATAAATATATATTTAAAGACATTGAAAATCGTATTTCCATTGTTTCACAAATTATTTACCGCATACAAAGAGCTTTTAACTCTGAAAATATAATTAAGCGATACTGAAATAAATCTTCACACCAAAAGCTCAAGAACATAAAATTGTCTTACACCAAGGAATATTGTCTACAAATATTCTAGACTTGTGCCTGTTATAGCATCCAATGTAGATAAATATTTATAATTCCTTATTTTGCGAGAAAATTAAAAGAATCAGTTTCTCCGACTATTAGATTATTTAAAATAAAACAGAATGTTTTGTTAAAATATATTTAATTTAATAAAATATTATTTATTAAATATACATATATGTAAATACTGGCATCTTAAATATCGCGTTGTTCATTTTAATTATATTAATAATAAAAAACACAAGACATTTTGTTTAATAAGGGACATAAGTAAACGCGAAATGTTCTAATACTATTACATATGAAAGGTGATATGAGAAATTACTGGAGAGAGAGTAGTCAATATATATAAATAAAAAATTATAAATTTATCTGTATCCTCTAAAAATTAATTAATATCACTTCGTTAAGAATAATCAATTTAGTTAATTATATTTACGAGAATTTATTCAGTTAAAATTTTACTTCGAGCTAAATAATATGTTTATAATAATATGCTTGTATATACAATAACTAACTAATAATTGTAGAGCACTGGGCAGGTAAAGCTAGAATCTCTTGGTGATGAATTCCCTATCAAGAGAGGCGTACGCCAAGGAGACCCCATCTCACCAACATTATTTTCAGCTGTCTTAGAAATGATATTCAGGAACCTAGATTGGAGGAATAATGGAATAAACATAAACGGCGAAAACCTGAGTCATTTACGTTTTGCTGACGACCTCATTATATTCTCTAATAACTCAAAATCGCTGGAAACAATGCTACAACAACTAGCCAATGAGAGTTACAAGGCAGGGCTAACAATGAATTTAAATAAAACAAAAATTATGTCAAACTCATCACAAACAGAGTCAGTTAAAGTCAATAATGAGGAAATAGAATACGTACATGAATATATATATTTGGGACAGGTAATATCTACCGAAGACTGTATGAAAAAAGAAATAGAAAGAAGAATAACTAACACGTGGAACCGATATTGGTCACTTAGTGAAGTAATGAAGAACAATGAAATGCCGATGAAGGAAAAAAGGAAAGTATATAATATATGTATTCTACCATGTTTATTATACGGGTGTCAAACCTGGGCAATGACGGAACAACTGGCAAACAAAATAAAAGTTTGCCAAAATAGTATCGAAAGAAGTACAATAGGGGTTAAAAGAAAAGACAGAGAGAAATTAAGAGACATAAAAAGTAAAACAAAATTCAAAAATGCATACACAACATACAAACAATTAAAGTGGAGATGGACAGGTCACATGGCGAGAGAGAAGAAAGAAAAATGGACAAGACTTATAACAGAGTGGTATCCAATAGATGGCAAAAGAAACAGAGGGAGACAGACTAAAAGATGGGAGGATGACTTCAGAAAAATAGCGGGTCCAACATGGACCCGAACAGCAAAGAATAGGACAGAATGGAGATCTTTAGAGGAGGCCTTTGTCGAAAGACAAGTTGAAGAGCGAATACCGTTGGCCTAAAGCACTATACTACAACAGTTAATTCATTAATAATATATTAATTAAGATAATAAATAGTTAAGAGTACGAATATAGTAAATACGTTAGTTAGGCACATATAGATATATTTTGTAATTTAAACTAAAACAACAATAAAGGCTTTTTATTTTTTTTATTTATTTATTTTATTTATTTATATACAATAACTGGTACCATCTTGTATATATCTTTAAGTTTGTAGTTTCCAGATGTAGTCATTCACTGCAGATATTATAGGGGCTTACTGAATCATGGTAAAACCTTTTCTGCACCGAAAGAAAGAGCAGAATGCCCAAATAACTCTGCTTCTGGCGGAGTGGCCTAGTCTACTCCATACCTGTCTATCCTTCATGGGTGTTCATTTTTGTACATATGTTTGGGAAATGACAACAAGTTGACTGTCTTCATAGTTTTCACCAAATCCCATAATAAAAGAAAATATACGTATGGAATATCGCAATGGCAAGAAGTTACTTACCAAATCATCTTCAGGTTTTGTTAAATGAATATAATATTAATATAATATTTGTATTAATTATTTAACTATAAATGAGAAAAAAATAATAGAACCAATTCTATGTTTGTACAACAATTTGAATGCACTTTACACTTTTAAAACACACAAGAAACTAGATATATGTATGGTTTTTGTTTTTGTATTAGTTATGTATGATATTTATAACAGTAACATTTTCAGGTATTAAAAATAAATTATGAAATAATATAAGATACATAATTATAAATGTTAAATGGTAACTTTTTTTTTAATTATCATAAGATTTCAATTAACGAATATTATATTATGATTACATAAAATATTACCATATCATTTATTTAAATATGGAATAAACATGAAAATAGTTTTTAAAAGAGGCGGTCTAGTTACAAAAATTAAATGTTAACTTGTTTAACTTACAATAATTAATCTGTTTATAATTTTATTATGGTATAAATAAGTTGATACCAGAACAACCGGTTTAAATCTAATAGTAAAATATAGAAAAACATATATCTTTAACTGTAATTCTTTAATGCTTACTGAATCTGGTAAACAAATCACCAACAAATATGTTCTGGATGCAGCCACACGTTTCTATTCACAGCAGCTTTCCAGTTCGGCTAAAGATTTTAAGGAATGTAGCGGCTGCTGAAGCTGATTGTAAATTATATATATGTTAAGATTATTTAATTAAATTATTCTGTTATAAATACTCTTGAAAAATAAAAAATACAAATAATGTGCGGTCAGGGCACCCCCGTCATTAACGAAATTACCATAATTTTTTTCTTACTTACGTTTTATCTTCAACTCCGAATGTAATTCGAAATAAAATCTGTAGAATTCAAATTTTATTATATATTACTTTTCAATGGCATACAACCTAAAGAAACGAATTATAACAGAAAGTTTTATTAAATTTTCATAAAAAAATCTATACAAAATGGTAAATTATATAAAGATAAATATTTCATGAAAGGTTTTTTTTCAATTTTATCATTATGTTCTTAAAATAAATAACAAACACTTACATTAAATGTAAAATAAACGAATATAAAGGGTAAATACTTGTATCGAGTCATACAATTTTATCAAGTACTATTCTAAATCTCCATGACACATTTGCTACAGTTTTCATATTTCTAAACTTTATTACAATAACATAACAATAGTATTTGTAAAAATACTAATAGTATTTGTAGAAGAAGTCTATTTGAAAAGTAAAGTATAAAAGACCTTTAAAAAGTAACACAGGTCCCGATAAAATTATTTCTTTTCCCGATTTGATCAGTAATATACCAATGTCTTCAACATGTAACACCCTTCTCTAGTTCAAACGAACATGGTCAGGGGATTGGTTGTAAGATATACTCCTATAACCCAAACCAATGTATTAGTACCCCCACATAGAATTCCATTAACTAGAATACAAAAGACCAACTCAAATTTATTACGAAGGTTGGTATGTAGGTTCTTTTTTATTTGATTTTTTAATATGAAGTAAATTAACTATTTAAGACAGAATATATTTTAGTTACGTAACATCAAATTTCGAAAATCTTTTAAAATTTACAAGATATACTCTATAAATAACAATTCACCTTATATATTAATAATATAATTACACTAACGTAAGAATAAAATATTATAAATCAAATTTATATACAAAATGACATTTATAGAAAAAGGAAAATAAAGTTTTCATTGTGACAAACAGAGTGCTAATATAATTAATTATTAATATATTAATTACTTAACATTTATTCCTCAGAATGATTATTAATATAATTTTAAAAGCATTTAGAACAGTGTGAAGTGATTATAACACAATATTGAATTTATAAAGCCGATGTAATTACAATTATATCACAAAGCAAAGGATAAGTTAACGGTACGAGCAATGACTTAAGACAAAGGCTCTTGTCAAACACATCCAGCTTAAAACAATATCCGATTTGTGAAGAGCCTTGTATACATGGTTCTAGTTTAGCAACCGCTATATCTATCATACTATGTTTATTAATTTATATAAAAACAGTAAATTAATATTTAAATATTATTAGCAACTAAAAATTCGACACCAGTTTTCTTATTATTTTATAATACTACACATGGATAAGAAGAAAAACTTATGGATTATAACCCTCTTTTTGTAACTCCAACCCATTTATCGAATCTAACTTAAATTAAATAAACCATTAATAGTATAGTTAATATTGAAAAAATAGGGTACCATTCGAATCTGCTAGATTATTTTAAGCTCCAAAATCCCTTTGTTTGACTAATTGATTCTATGCCGGGATAAATAATTGAAATATTTGCAAAAGCTATGTTTGATCGCACGCCATTAGCACTGTACTGTTATTTGATATTAATCAATACTGAACATGGTCAGTTCTATAGCTGAATATGTTTTTAATTGTATTATAGGTAGAGTTTTTTATCCTCTGTTTACTTTTATTTACTGAATTATTTTAATAATACGAGAGATATTTTATAGAATAACTGGCAATATTTATTACGGCCAACCAATCAGAATATTTTAATACGAAGAATAATTTGGAAATAAAAAATCTTTACTTAGAAACTTTTAAGTAATACGTTAAAAAAAATAATCAAATTTAATTTTTTGTTAGCCTTGACATTTTCTACTTTCTCACTCGTTATACTCGATAATATAAAAACCTCGTAGCCTTATAAATTTTTAAATATTCGCTATAAACCAATTATTGTAATACTTAATTTGTCTGTAAATAATTAATTATAAGAAAATAAAATATATAAAAAAATCATAGAAGTTACCCGTTTCCATAAAAATAATCTTAATTAAATAATTTCGTAAATATAATAAACAAAAAAATTGTTAATATAATAAACTTTATGACTTAATACTTCGTCTGCGTAAACCTTTTCGGAATATAAGATCAAAAATATTGATTGAATCCTGAAACAATTAGCGTAAGTATTTGATTACAAAAATGTTATATGACTGTTCTCTATAAATCGGCTATCATATCTAAAAATATTTTATAGAACATGATTCTTAGTTTCAAAGGTTCATAGATAAATAAACAAACTTATCATATTAGTTAAGGTTATATTCACAATTTAATCATCAAAGCTTATTATATACTTATAGTGGTGATTTATCCGATGATAAGTGACCACTATACAAAGCATCAGTCAAGACATAAGCCTCAAAGCTCTATCCATGTAACACCTGCGCTGCAGATTGGGAGCAACTCCGTTTGTATGTGCCTAACACCAGACTACACACTAATTATAGTTCACTACATAATCTACTGACTTGAAAACAACGTTATGTATATGGAATATATTTTATACATTTCCTAATGGAAATGATAATTCACTTTATTGTCTAAAAGACAGTAATTAGTAACTTAGACATACAGATGATAATCAAACATTTATTTCAGATAAAGTATCCAACCATATGGTTACACACAAATTACTAACAATATTTATGATAGTATAACACACAAGACGTTAAAAAAAAATAATTAAATTAAGAACATTAAATGTTTAAATTAAATTATTATACATCTAATGATAATAATATAAATATTAAAATAATACAGATAAAAATTATAAAGGAAATTTTGCAAATAAAATGAATAATGCATTAAAATTTATTATCAATATAAAGGGTTTTTTGTATTTACTTTATACCTATTTTAAAGAATATTCTCGAAAAAAAACCCCAAATATTGTTTCTTTATTACACAAAATATAAACAAAAATGTATAAAAGACAGGCGTAATGCTAAAAAGGCATTCTCAGGCACTCAGTATTATAAAAGATAGAGTTTACTAATGTGTATATACCTTATAAATCAAACTTCAAAAATTTTTTTTTAGTTTTATTTAAATTATTAAATATAGAAGTTGTTTGATGAAACAACTGCTGTTTAGTATAATGTATGAATATTTATCAAAAATATTACTGCGAGTGGTTAAATAAATCCAAAACTTACTCTGGAAGCATCTAGATTGTTCTGTGCACCGTAATCCCTGAGTTTGTCTGATGACTGCACTGAATACATTCACTGCCAGTGACGATAAATAGAATATTTGCATATGTTATTTACTGTTACGGAGAGATCCTTAGTTATTCTATATGCTTACATGGAGTTGATATAAAACGGCTACTATGTGCTCTTGTCAAGTGCCTTGAGATTGGTAGTTTATATCAACAGTGTTATCTTAAGATCGTGAAGTCAATACGTTTAGGTCAAAAAGATTGGATAGTTCCCTAGACGGAACATAAAGTTAATAATTTGAATTAATTACACATTGTATTAAATATAATCAATGTTTACATTTTTTATGATATACTTAAATAATATTTAAAAGCAGTTAAACTTAATAACCCTTATAAAGTTATATATAAGATAAATTTAATGAATAATTAAAGAATTTTGTAGTTTTGTATATTTCTTAAAACGTTAATTATGGTAATTATGTTTTGAGGTTATTTATATTCAAAATAATAAATAATTCCTTATGTATATAAAACATTTTAACCTAAATAATCTTCTAGTCATTACTAGGGGCGTGTTTATAGTAAAATTATTTAATAAATACATATTTAACAATACTTATTATTCCAAAATTTCGTATTTCAATTGTTCCAAAATTTATTTTTCTACAAACTAATGTGTTAACAGCTATACTGAAACTAAATCTTCAGACCAGAAAATTGTCTTATACTGTGCGAGAAGTATGGTCTACGAATGTCTTTAACTCGAGTTTGTTATACATCTCCTATGAAACGGTAATAATTATTTATTTTCCAAGATAATTAAAAGTATCTGGTTCTTTGACTGTTAGATTTTAACTTTAGTAATATTACTGCATTTAATTAAAAACAGAATATATTGTTTAAGAATTTATAGTTTAATAGAATGTTCTTTATTATACATACACTTATAATAATTAGTGACTATCGAGTTGTTCGTTATAATAATAATAAAAAAACACAACACATTTTTCTCAATGAAAACATAATTATACGCCACATCTTATATTTAAATATAATTTATTATGTGGGCTTATACAGTTTTGCAATTATAAACTAGGCGTCTAACTATACAACTAACTATAAGCAAATGGATTAAATAAGATATGAAAAATATAGCATAATAAAAATTATAAATTTATTTTATAAAAAATTTACTTTCAAAATCTTTATAGTTTTCGGCATTTTAAAAAGCATGTTCTCTATTAAAAAAAAAAAGTTTTATTGTACAATTAATAAAAATAACAATCTGATATTTATTACGAAAATGGATTAATATAACTTCATAACGACAAACAAATAAATCGCATAATATATAAGATATTTCTCTATTTTAAGAGGAGTTTCATACCATACCACACATATCTTTAAGGTGTCTGTTTTATTTACTTAGTACTTTATGTAATCAGTTGAATACTAGTATGAAGAATGTCAGGCTTAGATCTATGATTCAAAAGGTTAATCCAAGAATGTAAAGTGTATTGCATTCATTTATTTTCAGAAAATCATATAAGAGTTAAGTATATCAGTTAGAAGCACCATTATTGGAAGAAATAAATATAAGAAAATATTCACAGAATATTGCAATGGCAAGATAATATTTACCAAATCCTATAATATTCTATTTTTGTTACAATCTAAACCAGTTTAGATTTTATGTTAAAAGTATTGAATTCTTTTTTTACGAAGTATTGAATTTTGAACATGTCGAATATACATAATACTATAAAACAAACAAGAAACTACATGTATTATTTTTGGTTTATTACTACTATATGTATTATTAAATTATTATGTTTTCTTTAAATTGGTGTAACAAATTAAATCATGAATATAAATAACAAAATAATTATATAACTATATGAAATATAATCATTTATGTCTGTCTGGTAAAAATATTGAGACATTTTTTTCTAAAAGTTACTTGTTAGGTAAGTTACACTTTAATAATGTTTTATTTTATTATATTATAACGACACATGTATTTTGAGTTATATATATACTACTAAGTCAATCTCAACAAATATATGAAATCAAAAACAAATATATTCTGGATGCAGCCAGATGTTTCTATTCACCGCAGTTCTCCAGTTCGTCTAATGGTTTTATGGAATGTAGGAGCTGAAGCCGAGACTAAACTATATATACGTGTAAATCGTTTAGTTTCTGTTACTATTTTAACTCTTCCTATTTTGAATAATTAAAAATATGTAATTGATAAGAGGAAGATAACAATAATTAGAAATCTGTAAAATATTAAACTTTATGTAAAAAAATGTATTGATACACAGTCGTTATTAAGATTTATTTAAAAATAAAGCAGTAGATTTTTTTTAAATGATAAAGAGCGTATTTCTATTTGAAGAAAAATATTTTTTAAATTTTATTTCCTACTCGTAATTCTCGCGGAAATCTATATAACATCTAACTAGGCATCTTACAGTAAGATAATTAAAAATGACCTCGTAAAACGTCGAGTACTGGAAGAACCATTTAAAAAAATAAAACAAGTGCGAATATAAATATAACTTTAGGTTTTTGTTACATGTTATGTAATACTGAACATGTAATGCCCTTCTGTAATACAAACAAGCAGAGTTAAGAAACTATTAGTAAGATATAAAAACGAACTTAGAATTCCATTAACTAAAATACAAAGGACCAACAAAATTCATTACAGAGCCTGGTATGTATTGCATTTCTTTTTGTTATGTAATGTTTAAAATATATTTGTGTCCATATAATTACGAATATCTTTTAAAACTTACACAAATACACAATAAATAACAATACAAATTATATACAAAGACAATAAAATATAAAGAAGAGTATAAAGAATTAGTAGATAGGTGATTAAATGGGGTTTCTGTAGATTTAATATTAATTCAATCTTATTCATTTAATATACATATTAGATGTCACTACTAATATTCTTACACTATGATTTTCTTTTTCAATTCATTAACCTAAGTTAATCAATTCAAAACTATGAATAATATTATTAATTATAAATACTCAAATACAATACTCAACATGATTATCAATTTTTTTAAGAATTCAGAACAGTGTGGATAACAATTATATTACAAAGCAAAAGGAGAAGTCAACGGCAGAGCAATGACTTAAACCACAATTTGTGAAGAATCTTGTGTGTGTTGGGTAGCAACAAATATTTCTCATATACTATTTACATGTTTATTAATTTATTTGGAAACAGGAAAATAATACTATACAGTAAAAAGAAAACTTATGATTTTAAACCCTCAATTAGTTTCTCCAACCCATTTACTATTTTTTATATTTCACTTTTTGACATGAAATGTCCAACATTGATAATTTTTGCGACAAATAATTATCAATATTGGACCACTAAATGAATTATTTTACCATAAATAGTATAAGTAATATTGAACAAATCCAAGGCTGACATTCTACGCAGCTAGATTATTTGTACAGCCAAAAATTCCTTATTTGACTAAGTGATTCTCTGCTAGGTTAAATGAATGAAATAATTGCAAAAAATAATTTTAATAGGGTGCCTATTAATACTGCGTTATTTGATGTTCATAAATATCGGATTTCGTTAAGTATTATTAACATGTCTCTTAATAGAGGCTTCAATACCGAAACAAAAAATGGATATAACCTACTATATTTACGGGCACTTCCGTACCCCTGCTATAA
Organism: Melinaea menophilus ssp. n. AW-2005; assembly: GCA_918358695.1. NCBI lineage: Eukaryota > Metazoa > Arthropoda > Insecta > Lepidoptera > Nymphalidae > Melinaea > Melinaea menophilus. Next base: position 15,576,804 of record OU911049.1, read on the forward strand.
TATGTTGAACAAAAAGGCAAGGCCGTACTATCCTTTTGTCGGACTATTTTCAAAGCTCAGAAATTTAAAAAAAATGTAAAAAGTTTAAAAGTTTTAACGACAAAAGTGTATTATATAGCTAGATATATTTCCAAAATTCATTTAATTTCAAACAGTATTTTAACAATAACGCCACATCAAAGTTCATTTATTTTGTCATTAATTAGAGTGAAAGTGACTTGGCATTCGGTCACTTAATATTACTTCACTATATTCATTAAGCTATAAAAAATATACTATAATAATAGAATTGGTTTAGATTGGATTTGATAACTTTTTACCGCGTTGCGAGACTTGGGTATTTTTTAAATGTTATGTTTTTGATGGGCTGTACTTTATCAGGTGTATTAAATTTTATCTCATACAAATATCAAATAAAAAAATATTTGTCCTGTAAAAGAGATAGCGAGAGAGAAGTACGAAGAATCAACTAATAATTAATACTCAGTAATATGCTATTATGATATATTTATAATTAATCATGTGAGTACATAGCACGCGGTGTTCGAGCATAAATCAAGTTATTATTAGTTGGTCCCCGCAAATATTGGCAGGTAATTTAGAAAAACCAATCAAAACAATTAATTGTAAACGGTACTTTAAAAGTAATAAGTTAATACTTTATTATAATAATCATTTATTTCAGGACCAGCCCATATAGTGTTAGTTACAATATATTTCTTAAAAATTAGTGTTAGTATAATTACAAATTATTATTACAAATTCAATTACAATATTATTACATATGTTTAACATTTAATTTCAATCATCATTTTCACTTAAATATAAATTATAAATGTCAATATCAAACATTATTATAGAAAAAATTAATGTCAAAATAATTAAAAAAAAAAAAAATAAACAATCAATAAACAATAAGAGAATAATAATAATAATAATAACAATAAAAATAAAAATAAGTCATTCTTGTCCTATTACTATACGTATCATTTTGTTTTGGATCGGACAGTCAGTACGTGAAGCAATCATCTTGAGGATGCCGTTGTTGCTGTCTCTCAATCTTCTTAGCAATGAGCCGACTTTTTTACGAATTATTGCTCCATAGCTGTCCGTATGAGCTTCTGCAAACATGTGTGATGCGGAGCAATATGGAGGTAGCCACAACAGCATCCTAAAAATGTTGTTATACTGAACTTACTTACTTATTATAGGGTTATTTTTTTCTGTGTTATTTATTAAAATTTTATATTTGATAATTAAAATCTGTTAAATTCTTGGTGGTGGATGAACACAACGTTGGAAAGGTGATGATGTGATGAATAAATATTTAATTACAATAATATCAATATTAAAATAACAATACAAATTATTGTTTGTATTTCCAAATTCCATTAAGTTATTACTTTAAAGCAATTTACAAAAAATACAATGATTACTGTTTTCATATTATAAATAGATATTTTCGTAACCTCTTTAAAGACTATTCTGTAAAAAAAACAACTCCAAAACGTTATTTCTCTTTTGCACAATATGTAAATAATGATGTATCAAAGGTGAGTGTAATGCTAAAAAACATTTTCAGGCACTCAACATTTATATAAGATATTTTTTTCTGTGGCATATACCAAATAAAATCTTTCAAAGGAATATGTTTTTTTTTGTTTTATTTAAGATATTTAATATATAAGTTGTTTGATGAAACAACTATTGTTTTTAAATAATTAAAAACATATTTCATTATAAATATACATTTTGTTTACAATTTCGTATAGTGTATGAATATTTATCAAAAATATTACTGCGAGTGGTTTAATAAATCCAAAGCTTACTCTGGAAGCATACAGATCGTTCTGTGCACCATAATCCCTGAGTTTGGCTAATGGCTGCACTGAACGCAAGAACTGCCAGTAAGGATAAATATAATATTTGCATATGTTATTTACTTTTATGGACAGACCTTTACTTATTCTATATACTTAAGCAGAGTTGGTGGGAAACAGTTTATATCAACAGTGTTATCTTAAGACCGTGGGGTCAATTGCGCTTAGACCAAAAAAGATTAGATAGTTCCCTAGAAGCAACATAAAACTAATGTAATAGAAAATAATAAAGAGGTCTTATTAATATAATGAAAATATACACTGTATGGTGCAACAACATATGTAAGGGTAGATTACAAATTAAAATGTAATTTGAAGAGGATTTAAATGACTATTTGTTATAGAATATAGAATATAAATAGAACGCATAATTATATGCTTCATTGGTTATCATCGGTGTTTATCTTTTTATTTTTGCTTATATTAAAAATCATAAAATAATTCCTATTTATATAAATTGTATTAAAATCATTTAATATTTTTTTATAGATTTTTTTTTTAGATTTAACAACATTGAAAATCTGATTCAATTGTTCCACAATTTATTTTAATAATGCTTCAAAGGTTCTTAAAATACAATAAAGCGATACTGAAATAAATCTTAAAACCAGACCGCAAGAACAGAATTGTCTTACACTTCGTAAGAAATGTCTTAACCTTCCTAACCTTTTATAAAATATCAATATCAATAGTTTGAAGTATAAGCTTTTTTAACTATTAGGTTTAATGCTGCTAATATTACTTTATTTGAATTGAAATATATATAATTTAATATAGAATTATATATATATATAAGTATAATGATTAATATAATAATCAGTCACTCAAATGTCTGTTTTGACAGTAATAATAATAACACAATACATTTTGCTTAATAAAAGACCATTATACGCGACATCTTCAAGTACTAATTAATACCTATAAAAAACTGAAATTAAAATGCGACGGATCCCCAAACGCCTTTTACCTTATCTCTTACATCTGCTCATATTTCCCACGTGTTGCTAAATATTTGCATCTCATAATCTGTTTCTAGTATATAAGCCCCAGCACCATTACCATAAAGTGGACAGTCTACTCAGTTTCCACCGAATACCTTATTAAAATTAAGTTATATTCAATATTTGTTAATTGAAAATAATATAACAGTTACTATATTTTGTATTAAAAGCTTTTTACAAAGTATTCAATTCCGAACATGTTGAAGATACATTACACCTTAAAGCAAAAGAAACTATGTATATGTATTGTTTTGATTTTATATTCTTTGATTATAAGTTGTTATTACGATAAATATTTTTTGCTAACCGAGTAAATTTTTTTATAAAATTAAAAATATATATATTTTTTTATTATAAATATCTTTTATTTACTGCATCTGTTCAACAAATCACCAACAAATATATTCTGGACGCAGCCAGATGTTCTATTCACCGCAGTTCTCCAGTTTGGCTAATGGTGTTACGAACTGTAGCGGCTGCTGTAGCTGAGCTTATATATATATATGTTAGATTATTTAGTTTATTTTATTCTGTTACAATTACTTTTAAATTTTAAACAAAATAATATAAATGTATTTATAAAAGAATCTCAAGAATAAGCCGAATTCCATTAAGGAAAATTGAAATAACTATTTGACAGTTATTACAAGGCCTGGTATTCTTTTTTTATAAATTTATTGTTTAAAATACATTTCGGCCTATCTAATAACGAGTTTAAAGATGACTCAAGTACATACAAAATAAAAATTCTATTAACATACCAGTAAAGTCAAGAAAGAAAGAGCACTATAAAGAAATATCAAACATAATTATAAAGGTCATAATTATAATTATAAAGGTACAATTTAAGATAAAGATACTAGATATAGATAGAAACAATACCAATTCAGTGTAATTTGCTTCATCTACATTCTAGATGTGAGTATTAATATATGATGATCTTTTTAAGATAATTCTCATTTTTAAATTTATTTATCACATAATATCAATATATTATAAACCAAATATACATACTCGTATTTGTAATATTAATTTTATTTTGAACACAAAGAGACGCATAAAGATTTCCTTATGACAAAGAGAGTGTCAATATTACTAATATAAATATATTAAATACTTAAAATATAATATGAATATCATATTAATTTAAAAGAATTCAACAATTTACATTTATATAAATATTATACTTTATAAAGCCGATAAAATTATAATTATATATCGGATCGGATGAATCAACGGTAGTACAATGACTTAAGCCACAAAGGCTCCCGTGGAACATCCAGTAGCTTAAAACAATATCCGATTTACGTAGAACCCCTTGTAACACATCATTAATACAACGTTGATATTTGATCTTTATAAATATTGAAAATCGTCAGCTATATAGCTAAATGTGTTTTCAATTTAATTATAGACAGATTTTATAATCCTCTGTAATTTAATCCTCTCTGATGTCATTATTTTAAGGTATTGATAAATAATCTATAAAATAACTGTAAAGAAAATTTATTTGTCAGGTTTTAGCAACTCAATCTAAATATTTTAATTTCTTAATAAAAAAAGAAACATACGTCACAATAATGTAATTTCATATATTTTATGTATATAAAATTATTAAATAAGTAATAATAAGTATTGCCTATTAAAAGTATCAAATAAATAAAATATTATTCATGTTAAAGAGACTGTTCCTACAATCAATCAATAATTAATGTACTGAGTAATATAACATATTATGATACATTTATAATAAATATATGCTGATAGTGTTTTACTTACGGTGAACAAACGCCGTTGTAGTTAAAACATCTTTAAGATTAGGGGTTCATAAAAAAGTAGATTTAACATTTGATGGTAAGTGATACCCATCGCTTAGGGAATTTTTTTTATTTTACAAAGTTAATTACTGTGAAGGATTAAACTGTTTATGATAATTGAACAACAAATAATAAAAAAATAAGGATATAAGCTCTTCTAATTGGCAGCATTGTAACAATCTCAACAAATATCTTAGAAACCCGAATATTTAAATTATATATCATTGTAAAACGATGTAAAACATGTATGTATATATATTTAATATATTTACATAATTAAGAAAAAAAATATTTTTTACACATTTTCAATACATTATATAGCCGTATTTGAGACGTATATTTCCTTAGATAAAAAAAACTGATCACGGTATAAGAAATCTGTTTTTTAAATTGTTAAATATTTTATCGTACTTAACCAGGTCTTGAAAAAATATTTTTTTTTACATATTTCTTTCATTATAAAACCAGATACAAATGTTTCATAATTGTTTGAGAATATAATAAACGCGAAGTAAAGCTGGAGTCTAGAAATCTAACTAAACTTAATTGTTTCGTAGCCGTCCTACGATTATTTCGTTGAATTATTTTCTTCAAAAATCTTAGGCATTAAAAAATTCGCAATGAAACAATTATTCAATACCAGTTTGTCAGTTTCGTGGTCATCTGGAGAGCAAGGCCAAGTTGGCCTCGATGAAATTGGGAGTGATCAATAGAGCGAGGCAGTATTTCAAACCTGGCCAAAGACTTGCGCTCTATAAGGCGCAGGTCCGGCCTCACATGGAGTACTGTGCTCATCTCTGGTCCAGATCACCCCAATATCAGCTTCTATCATTTGACCGCGTACAACGGAGAGCCGATCGGATTGTCGGGAACCCAGTGCTCTGTGAACGGCTGGACTCTTTGGCATTGCGTAGAGACGTGGCTTCTTTGTGCGTCTTCTACCGCATTTACAACGGGGAGTGTTCCGAAGAACTATTCGATCTGATGCCTACCGCCGAATTTCACTACCACACAGCTCGCCATCGCCTCCTTTATCATCCATACCACCTGGACGCGTGGCGATCTTCAACTGTGCGGTTTTCAAGGACTTTTTTCCCACGTACCACTCAAATGTGGAACGAACTTCCTTCGGCGGTATTTCCAGATCGATACGACATGGGTACCTTCAAAAAAGGCATATATTCCTTTCTCCAAGGCCGGCAACGCTCTTGTGTATCCTCCGATGTTGCAAGAGTTCATGGGCGGCGGTGATCACATACCAACGGTGACCCGCAAGCTCGTTTGCCCTCCTCTAAAATAAAAAAATAAAAAAAAAATACCAAATTTGTCTAAATAAAATAATACACAATAGGCCACATAAAGAAATTCAAAAAAGTTACCCGTTTCAAGATAAAGAATCTTAATTCAATAAACAATATTAAAGATATAAATAAATTAGGGACCGTCAATTTCGTAAATATAATTAACACAGATTCCGCAATAAAAGCCTTATTAACAATTTAAACATTTAACATTCAGGCCACACCTTGTCATGCTTACTCACTCAAATTAAAAACATAATAAATTTGCATTAATATAAAATAAAGAATGTATATATCATCTCATTTTAGTACAAAAAATTAATAAATATTCAATTTATAATTAAGAAAAGAATTATAATTAAAATTTATTTAAATAGAAGAGAATTAAAATTAAAATTTATTTAAATCAAGTCGTTGCTTGAGATTTGCTCTGCGTAAAACTTTAAAAATAAGTTCATAAATATTATTTGACTACCGAAAATAAATAGTATAAAATATTAGGTTGTAAAAATAGTGGTGTTATATAACAGTCCTCACTAAAACGGTTATCAAATCAAAAAAATATTTTATTAAATATTATTTAAAGTTGTTTGATAAAAGAACTTTTCCATTTACAGAATTGTTACCATATTTCTTTATTAATATAAATTTTATAAAAAATTCCATATAGTGTATTAATATTTATCAGTAATATTAACGCGAGCGGTCGAATAAATCCAAAGCTTACTCTGAAAGCGTCCAGATTTTTCTGTGCACCGTAATCCCTGAGTTTGGCTAATGGCTGCACTGAATACATGCACTGCCAGTGACGATAAATAGAATATTTGCATATGTTATTCACTGTTACGGACGGATGCTTAGTTATTCTATATTTTTAGGTGGAGAGGGTGTGAAACAATTTATATGTGCTCTTACCAAGTACAACGAAATTGGTAGTTCATAACAATAGTGTTATCTTAAGACCGAGGAGTCAATTACATATAGACCAAAAAGATTAGATAGTTCCCTAGAAGCAACATAAAACTCATGTAATAGAAAGTGATCAAGAGGTCTTATTAATATAATGAAAATATACACCGTATGGTGCAATAACATACGAGTATATAAGAGTAGATTACAAATTACAATGTAATTTGAAGAGGATTTAAATCACTATTTGTTATAGAATATAGAATGTAAATAGAATGCATAATTATATGCGTCGTTGGTTTTCATCGGTGTTTATCTTTTTAGTTTCGTTTATATTTAAAACCAAAATAGAATCACTTTTTATATAATTAAAGGGCGATTTTTTTAAATCATTTAACAAATTAGTATAGATTAACCAACTTTGAAAATCTTTCAATTCTTCCACAGTTTATTTTATCTTCGAATAATGCTTCAAGGGTTCTTAAAATACAATAAAGCGATACTGAAATAAATATTAAAACCACAACGCAAGAACAGAATTGTCACCGCGTAAGGAATATTGTCTTCAAATTTCTTAATCTTGAACTTTTTAGAACATTTACTTTAAACAATATCAATTATTCAGCTTCTTCAACTATCATATTTGATGCTGATAATATTACTATATTTGAATTGAAACATATAATTCAATGAATAATTCCTTATTTAACATATGTAGGTATAATGATTACTATAATAATTATTAACTCAAATATTTGTTTTAATAATAATAAAACAACACATCTTGCTAAATGAAAGACATAATTATATTATTATTATTAATACGCGACATCTTCTAATACTATTACATATGAAAGGCGAGACGAGAAACTACTACAGATATTAGAGCAGTGAGAGTATTAATTATATATTATTTATTATATGTGCATATATATACAGTATTTTATTTACAGACTGGTAGTCTCACTAATACAAAAAGAAACGATTCAATAACAAATAAGAAACTCAATAGTAAGAAAATATAAGTTTATAGAAAATTAAAATGCAGTAATAATATAACAAAATAGTTCATTAGCACTAAAGCTTTCAATATTTTATAAAAAGTATGATCATTATTAATAAATATGTCTTTTAATCTCCTACACTTCACAAGAAATGTTTTAATAAAACTTCATTATGTCTACTTAAATTAATAAATTACTTTGCTATTGTGGTGGTAAATTAATAATAAAATATAAAATACGTATATTTTCATTTGTAAATATTTTTTATTTACTGCATCTGTTAAACAAATCACCAACAAATATATTCTGGATGCAGCCAGACGTTTCTATACACCGCAGTTCTGCAGGAATGTAGCGGCTGCTGTAGCTGAAAGCAAATTATATATATATATATATATATTATATTATATATATTCTAATATATATATATATATATATATATATATATATATATATATATATATTAGAATATTTGCTTTATATTAATCTGTTACAATTAAATTAAATAATAAATAAATGCGTTTATAAAAGGAACTCAACAATAAGTAGAATTCCATAAACTAATATTCAAATTACTATTTGAAATTTATTACAAAATCTGGTATGCGATTTTTTTTATAATTAAATGTTTAAAATATATTTTTGTCTATCTTATTCCGAAATTTATTTTAAAGGTAATTCAAATACATAAAAAATCTCCTTACACACCACTAAAGTCAAGAAAGAAATAGCACTATAAAGAAATATCAGAGTATAATAATGGTACAATTTAAGATATAGATAGATAGAAATAATATCAATTCTTGATCTTGTTTAGATTATCACACTATAATATCAATAAATCATAAACCAAATACACATATCTGTAATATAATTTTATATTCTTGGACACAAAAAGACGCATAAAGTGTTCATTATGACAAAGAATGTCAGTATTATTAATTATAAATATATTAAATGCTTAAAATATAATATGAGTATCATATTAATTTAGAAGAATTCAGATCAGTTTACATTTATATAATTTTTTTTTTTATAAAGCCGATAAAATTATAATTATATATCAAAACAAAGGATACGTCAACGTTCAATAATGACTTAAGCCACAAAGGCTCCTGTGGAACACATCCAGCCGATTAAAACAATATCCGATTTACGTAGTATCCTTTGTAACACATCATTAATACTGCGTTGATATTTGATCTTTATAAATATTGAAAATTGTCAGCTATATAGCTAAATGTGTTTTCAATTTAATTATAGACAAATTTAATAATCCTTTGTAATTTAACACTTTCTAATGTCATTATTTTATTGTATCTATAAATATTCTATATAATAACTTTAAAGAAAATCTATAATCTAATTTTCAGGTTTTATCAACGTTTTTATGAAAGCACCTTAAAATACGCAACTCAAATATTTTAATTTCTTAATAAAAACGAAGCATACAATAATGTGAATTCATATATTTTATGTGTATAAAATTATTAAATAAGTAATAAAAAGTATTAGCTATTAAATTATCAAATTAATAAAACATTAATCCTGTTAAAGAGATAGTACCAACAATCAACCAAAAAATAAAGTATGGAGTAATGGACTGTTAACATATATTAGTTTATTAATTAATATATGTCCATAGTCCTTTACTCACGGTAAATGAACGCCGTTGTAGTTAAAATATCTTTTAGATTACGGATTCCCAAAAAAATTGATTTAACATTTGATGGTAAAGGATACCCATCGCTCAAGAACATTTTCATCAAGAAGGATTACACTCTATGGGAATTGAACAAAAAATAATAAAAATATAAGGATATAAAAGCATCATTGTGATGTTAATGGTCCCACAATTATAAAAATCTCAACAAAACCTCAGAAACACGAATACTTTTGCATTATATATATTTACATAATTAAGATGTAATTTACTTTTTACACATTTTCGATCCATTATATAGCCGTATTTAAGACGTATATTTATTTGCTAAGGTAACAAGAACTGATCATTGTACAAGAAAGTTATTTCTTTAATTGTTAAATAATTTATCGTACGTAACCAGATCTCGAAAGAAAGAAACAATTTTTTATATATTTCTTTCGTTATAAAACCAGATTCAAAAGATTCATAATTGTTTGAGTATATAATTACGCAAAGCAAAGCTAAGTCTATAAATCTAACTAAACTAAATTATTTCGTAATCGTACTACAAATATTTCGTGGAATTATTATATATAAAAACCTCAAAGCCTTAGGCATCTTTAAACATTCGCTATGAAACAATTATTTCAATACTGATTTTGTTTAAATAAAAGTAATACAAAATAAGTTACGTACGTACAAAAAAATGCCCAATTCAAGAGCAAGAATCTTAATTAAATAAACATTATTAAAGTTATAAATAAATTACAGAGTGTCAATTTCGGGAATATAATTAACACAGATACCGGAATAAAAGCCTCATTAACAATTTAACATTTAAAAGTCAAATCACACCGTGTCACGCTCACACTCACTCAAATTAAAAACATAATAATTTTGCAATAATTTGAAATAAAGAACTTGGATATCATATCATTTTAGGGAGTACAAAAACATTAATCCCAATAGATTAAATATTTAATTCATAATTAAGAAAAGGGGATTAGAATAATTTATTTAAATCAAGTTGTTGTTTGAGATTTGGTCTGCGTAAAACTTTTAACAACATAAATTCTGAAATATTATTTGTGTAATGAGAAAAAACAAGAAGTATAAAAATATTAGGTTATAAAAGTAGTGATGTTATATAACTGTCCTTAATAAAATGGCTATCAAATCAAAAAGTATTTTATTATTGTTTTCATGATTCATCAGTAAATAAACAAACAATCTCATCATATTGGCTAAGATTATATTCATAATTTAATCATCAAATCATCGTATAAGTCACCACTATACAAAGCATCAGTCAAGACGTAAGCCTCAAAGCTCTATCCATCTAACACCTGCGCTGCAGATTGAGAGCAACTCCGTTTGTATTGGTCTAACACCATACTACACACTAATTATAGTTCACTACTTAATACACTAACTTGAGAATAAATCGTTTATATATGTAATAAATTAAATATGAAATAAATTAAATATTTCATTAACGTCAAATATATCAAATTAAAAAATATTTATCGTGTAAAAGACATAGTACCAAAAATTAACAAATAATGAATACTGAGTAATATACTATTATGATATATTTATAATTAATCATGTGTGTACATCGCACGCTATGTTCGAGCATCAATCAGGTTATGATTAGTTGGTCCCCGCAAATATTGAAAGATGATTTAGAAAAATCAATCAAACAAATTAATTATAAACGGTATTTTAAAAGTAATTATAAAAGTTAATAATTTACGGTATGGTCATTTTTTCAATGCTATATAATAAAAATAAATTTTGGATAATTCTGTTATCTACTTGGTGGTTGATGAACACACCGTTGGAAAGATGATGTTAGCAAAAACAAAAATTAGAAATTAAATACCTTAACAGTGGTACAGATAAAGGTTAAATATTAAAATAACAATAAGAATAATCACTATAAAAAAGTTTTCAAAATACAATGAATATTGTATTAATATTATAGATATTTTCGTAACCTTTTTTTAAAGAATATTCTATAAAAACTACTTAAAAACATTCTTTTGCACAATATATAAAAAATAATGTACCAAAGGAGAGTGTAATGCTCAAAAACTTTTTCAGGCACTCAGCATTTATATAAGATAATTTTTTATGAGGCATACCAAAAAAAAATCCTTCAAAGGAATGTGTTTTTTTTGTTTTTTTTACGATATTTAATATATAAGTTGTTTGATGAAACTACTATTGTTTTTAAACAAACGAAATCAAATATTAATATATATTCAATTTTATGCTAAATTTCGTGCAGTGTATGAAAATTTATCAGAAATATTACTACGAGCGGTTGAATAAATCCAAAGCTTACTCTGGAAGCACCCAGATTGTTCTGTGCACCGTAATCCCTGAGTTCGTCTAATGGCTTCACTGAATACATGCACTGCCATTGACGACAAATAAAATATTTGCATGTTATTTACTTTGACGGGCAGATTCTTAGTTATTTTATATGCTTATAATAGGGGTTGGTGTGAAACACTTTATCTGAGTTCTCACCAAGTACTACGAGATTGGTAGTTATATCAACAGTGTTATCTTAAGGTCATGGAGTCAATTACGTTTAGACCAAAATGGTTAGATGATTAGACGGAACATAAAACTAAAAAAGTTCTTATTAATATAATGAAACTGTATGATTCAGTAAGGTATTTACGAGGACATAGATAAGAATATAGAGTTCACTATTTCTTATAGAATATAGAATATAAAAAGATTGCATAATTACATGCCTGATTGGTTACAATCGGTGCTTATCTTTTCTAAACGAAATTCGTTTATATTAAAAATCATTAAATAATCATTTTTTATATAATAGGAGGAGGATTGTATTAAAATCATTTATAATTTTTGTATATAATTTATTAACATTGAATATCTTATTCAATTGTTCCACAATTTATTTAACTTGTGCGTTACGAATAATGCTTTATAAGTTCTTAAAATACAATAAAGCGAAACTGAAAATAAATCTTAAAACCAGAACGCAAGAACAAAATTGTCTTACACTGCATAAGGAATGTTGTCTAGAAATGTATTATCTTTGTATGTATTGTATAGTATCAGCTTCTTCAACTATAACATTTAATGCTTCTAATATTACTTTATTTTAATTGAAACATACATAATTTATAATTTTTTTTTTCTAAATACTTGCAATAATATGTTTCTATTATATGAGCAACAGAACCGCTACCATAACTTGGACAGTCTACTTGATTAAAAATAATATAACAGTTACTAAATTTTGTACTAAAAGCTTTTTACAAAGTATTGAATTACGAACATGTTAAATTACAATTAAAAACAGGGAACCATATGTATTGTTTTGATTTTGTATTCTTTGAGTATAAGTTGTTATTACAATTAATATTTTATTGCTAACCGAGTAAATTTTTTTATAAAATTAAAAATATATATATTTTTTATTATAGCTTTAATTTACTGCATCTGATCAACGAATCACTAACAAATATATTCTGGACGCAGCCAGATGTTTCTATTCACCGCAGTTCTGCAGTTTGGATAATGGTGTTACGGGATGTAGCAGCAGCTGTAGCTGAGAGTAAATAATATGTATGTTAGATTATTTAGTTTATATTATTCTGTTACAATGACTCTTTAAATTTTAAATTAAACAAAAGTAATGGATTTATTAAATTCCAATTACTATTTGAAATTTATTACAAAGCCTGGTATGGCATTTCTTTTTTTATATTAATTAAATGTTTAAAATATATTTCAGTCTATCTCATTTACAATTTCTTTTAAAGGAGACTCAAGTATATAAAAAATTACAAATTTTCTTTACATACCAGAAAAGTCAATTATGAAAGAGCAATATAAGGAAATATAAGACATAATCGTAGTACAATATGAGATATAGATACAAAATATATATAATATAAGATAAGAAATGATATCAATCTATTCTTATTTTCTTAATCTACATTTTAAATGTGACTACTAATATAATCATGATCTTGTTTACATAATCACAACATATATTATAAACCAAGTTTACATATACTTAATATTATTTGCACTATGACAAAGACAGTGCCAGTATAATTAATTATAAATATATTAAATATTTAAAATGTAATATGAGTATCATACTTATTTCGAAGAATTCAGATCAGTACATATATTTATAAATATAATTTCGTTTTTATAAAGCCTATAAATTAAAATTATATAACAAGGCAACGGATGAGTGAATGGTAGTACAATGACTTAAGCCACAAAGGCTCTTGTGGAACACATCCAGCCGATTAAAACAATATCCGATTTGCATTGAACCCCTTGTAACACATCATTAATACTGCGTTATTATTTAATCTTTATAAATATTGAAAATCTTCAGTTATGTAGCTAAGTATGTTTTCGTTTTAATTATAATTTATTCCTCTCTAACAAATTATTTTAATATATCTAAAAATATTCTATAAAATAAGTGTAAAGAAAATTTATTTATCAGGTTTTAGCAACTCAATCTAAATATTTTAATTTCTTAATAGATAAAGAAACATGTAGCCACAATCATATAAATTGATATATTTTATGTGTATAAAATTATTAAATAAGTAATAATAAGGATGACCTATTAAAAGTATCAAATTAATAAAATATTATTCCTGTTAAAGAGATTGAACCCACAACCCAAAAAAATAATGTACTGAGTAATCTTAATATATAAAACACAAAGACACTCACTGACTCATTCATCGCTTTACAGCCCAAACCGTAATTAATACCTAGAAAGATAAAATTTGTACACAAGACTCCTGACATATTGAATAGGTGCAATAAGAAAGGATTTTGCAAAGGTCCAAACGGTTCCAAAGTTACAGCTAAAAAACTTCAAAAAATATAACGCGCCTGTTTGATACCTCCTATGTGGTATAAAAATTCAAACAAAATGTTTGATCGCGAAGCACGGGTAACCTGCTAGTGGACAATAAACATTTATTAATTATAAATTAATATATGCTCATAGTGTTATACTCACGGTGAACGAACGCCGTTGTAGTTAAAATATCTTTTAGATTACGATTTCCCAAAAAAGAAGATCTAACATTTGATAGTAAGTGATACCCATCATCAGGAACATTTTTTTTATTTTACAACGTTTATTACTGTGAATAAACTCTATGATAATTTAACAACAAATAATATAAAAAATAAGGATATAAAAGTATTAATACACATTTTAATTGACTCCACTATAACAAACTTAACAAAAACTCAGAAACACAAATATTTGTTAAATGATGTAAAACATATATGTATATTTAATATATTTACATAATTAAGATGAAATTTATGTTTTATATAGCCGTATTTGACACGTAAATTTCGTTAGCTAACAAAAAATGATCATTGTACAAGAAATTTATTTTTTAAATTGTTAAATAATTTATCGTACGTAACCAGATCTTGAAAAAAAGAAACAAGTTTTTGTATATTTCTTTCATTATAAAATCAGATTCAAAAGATTCATAATTGTTTGAGTATATAACTACGCGAAGAAAAGCTTAAGTCTATAAATCTAACTAAACTAAATTATTTCGTAATCGTCCTACAAATATTTCGTGGAATTATTATCTACAAAAACTTCAAAGCCTTAGGCGTCTTTAAACATTCGCTATGAAAAAATTATTTCAATACTAAATAAAAGTAGTACAAAATAAGTTACATAAAGAAATTCAAGATGTTACCCGTTTTGAGAAAAAGAATCTTATTAAAATAATCATTAAAGTTATAAATAAACTAGCGAGTGTCAATTTCGGGAATATAATTAATACAGATTCCGTAATAAAAAAGCCTTATTAACATTTTAAGCAATTTAAATTAAGAACACAGCGTGTCACGCTCACACTCACTCAAATTAAAAATATAATAACTTTGCAATATTACAAAATGAATAACTTGTATATGTACTCGTATGTGGAATAAATTTATTGAGCTTAGCGTAAGCGAAGCTCTTAACCGTTTCTTTTTGCTGTTTTACGACATCGGTAATTTTAAAACCTATAGATGTATTTTTTAAAAAATTGGCACATGGCTTGATCTTTTACTAAAGATGGTTCTGCAAAAAACAGAACAAAAAGTTATAATAAAATGAAATTTGTCTATATAATTTCCCGTTATAAATGTGTCACGCGCATGCATCAGTGAGAGTACTAAATAGATTGCAACAACTGCTACAAAGCCTAAAATTCTATAATTTTGCACATTGCTAGAACTTTTACTAAAGATGGTTCTGCAAAAAACAGAATAAAAGAAATTAGTCTAGAAAAAAAGTTTGAGAAAAATGAAATTTGTCTATGGGATTTCCCATTATAAATATGTCACGCTTATGCATAAGTGAGAGTGAGTCCGACAACTGCTACAAAGCCAATATTTGATCAATAATTCTATAATTTCGGATAAGTTGGATAGCATTAAAGAAGGGGAGGGCGCTCAGATCAACTCCCGCAGCGCACGACGGCGGATCCTAGTATATTTCAGTAACGACTTCATTGTTTAAAAAAGCTAATTAGTAGCTTATATATAAACACATATGTTAATTAAATATTTGTTTCAGATAAATTATCCATATTGATGCTCGTATAAACAAAGACGTGCTTCTAAATATATTTAAATTAAGTTAAAATTAAAGGCATTCTCAATCACTCAGCATCTATAAAAAATAAAGTTGTATTGTAGTTAAAGTTGTTTGATAAATAAACTCTTTCGTTTTAAGAATTGAATTCATATATCATCAATAATTAAATTCCATTCTATTTAAAATTTCCTGTAGTGTATGAATATTTATAAAACTTATTATTGCGAGTGGTCGAATAAATCCAAAGCTTATCCGGAAGCACCTAGATAATTCAGCGCACCGTAATCCCTGAGTTTGGCTAATGGCTGCACTGAATACATGCACTGCCAGTGACGATAAATAGAAAATTTGCATATGTTATTATTTTTATGGACAGACTCTTAGTTATTCTATATGCTTAAGTGGATTTGGTGCGAAACAGTTTATATGAGCTTACCAAGTACTATGAGATTGGTAGTTTATATCAACAGTGTTATCTTAAGATCATGGAGTCAATAGATTAGATAGTTCCTTAGAAGGAACATAAAACTAATGTATTAATAATTAAGAGTTAAGGGATAAGGGATTTTTTGTGTATTTTTAAATAACATCTAATTCTGAGCCTCATCAGATATTGTCGGTAATTATTTTTTTTTCCTTTTTGTTATAAATAATCATTTAATAATGAATAAAATATTATTTATATTAATATCACGTAAAATATATTTATTTCATTAAGAACATCGATTGCTTTAAGGGTTATTAGAATATAATAGAGCGACGCTGAAAGTAAATCTTTAGACCAGTAAAGTTCAAGAACAGAATATTGTCTACGATTATCTTAAACTTGAGCCGGTTATAACATCCATTGTGAAACAATAATAATAAATACTTATTTTGCGAGAGAATTAGAAGGAATCGGTTTCTTCAAAAATTTAATTTTTACTGCTTAATACCTTGTTTAAAGTAAAATAGAATATTTTGTTAAAAAATATATAATATAACTAAATATTCTGTATTAAATATACATATATAATAATTAGTAACTCAAATGTCACCTCGTTCATTTTAACAATTATAATAAAAAATACAACACATCTCGCTTAACACACATTAAGGACATAATTATATGCCATATATCCTTATACTATTATACATGAAAGGTGAAACGAGAAACCACTAGAGCTATACGAGCAGAGAGAGTATTTATTAAATATTATTTATTACGTGGGCATTTACAGTATTTTAAATACGATTTTAAATACTGTAAATATAATATAACTAGTGGTATTACTAAGAGAAAAAGAAAGAAAGACAGAAAGAAAACTGGACACATTAAGACTTAAGATTAACATAATATAACATTTAATATACAAAGATTATATTACAAAATAATGACGTAATTTTCCAAAAAAATATTCCATAGCTGTAAAGCTTTCTATTTCTTAAAGCTTGATTATTAATAAAAAGTTCAACTTTATATCTTTTTATTTTTTTAATATTAATAGATAATAATTTTTTGTTTGCTACAAAAAAAAACATTACTATTACTTCGTGACGTCTACTCAAATTAACAAATTAATTAAAATAGGGGCGGTAAATTAATAACATTTTGGTGATGGTAATTACCAGATGGTTGGGTCTAACTGTAGTTATATACTGAAATTCATAAACAGGAAGACTGTATCATGGCAAAACATCCAATCTGACGTAGATATTATTGCTATATTTCATACATTACGTGAGTCAGATACCTAAATACCTCTCTCCCTCACGGTTTGGCTTAATCTCCTTCATCTTCTCATATCACTTACATCTGGATGAACATTTGCAATAACCTATTTTTGCAGCCTATAAGTATCGACACCACTACCATAAAATGGACGGTCTACTTGGTTACCACCCATTCCCATAATAAAATCTATTTGATTTTTTAATCTTCAGAATTTTTTCAAAGAATTAGAGAAAAAGGTAATAATAAAAACAGTTTTGTGTCTTGTACTAAAAGCTTTTCACAAAGTATTGAATTCCGTACATGTTGAAGATATATTAAAACAAATAAAAGTAGGTACATGTATCGTATTTTTTAAATATTCTTTGTATATTAGTTATTAATAAAACTAATATTTTCATACTTAATGTTCCATAAATAATAAAAAAAATACAAAGTTTCGACATAAAATGATTAATTTTTTATTATTTTAAAATTAAATATAGAAATACGTTTTTACTAATAACATTATGATTATATAAAATAAAACAATATCGTTTAACTATCTATGTCCATCAAAAATAACATAACAATTAATATAAAATTAAATATTTAAATATAAACAAACGTATAAAAAATCATGTAAATATGTTGAAGTTCTAAAAACATTTCTTAATATAAATAATAAAACATGGAAATATGTATTTTCAATTAAAAATATTTAATACCTATTGAATTTGTTAAACAAATCACCAACAAACATATTCTGGATGCAGTCAGATGTTTCTATTCACCGCAGTTGTGCAGATTGTATAATGGTTTTACGGAATGTAGCAACTGCTGAAGCTGAGGGTAAATTATTATTTAGATTCTTCTATTACTCTTTAAATTTTAATCAATAAAAATATCGAATCGATAAGAGGAATAAAAAAATAAGCTGAAATCTGTAAAATATAAAACTTTTGGTGAGAAATTTATTCATAATTATAATAACATAATTCTAATAATTATATTTAATACGTGATAATATCTGGAACTACCACCCGTATTTAAGATAATGTTATTTGAATTTGTTTGTCCAATTGTCATGGCAGGCTATTTAAAATTATATGAACCTTACCAAGGGCATTAGAAGAAGAAAAAAGAATAATGGGTACTAGAGGACCAAAAAAGAGAAAGAAAGAAGAAGACATCTTTTTAAAAAATAAATTATAAGAGCATTTAATAATAAGAGCATTTTAAAAAATTACGACTATGTCATAAATAACTATTTCTTTTCCAGAATTGTTCACATATTTAGTACTACTAAACATATACTGCCCTTCCGAAGTCCGAACAAACACAGTCAGGGGATAGATATTGAGATATAAAAAACAAACCAATTTATTAGCAGCCTTACATCGAATTCCATTAAATACAATACAAAAGACGAACCCAAATTTATTACTAGACTTGGTATGTAATTCCTTTTTTATTTGATTGTTAAATAACAAATAAATTAAATATATTAGTGAGAATACACTTTAGTTGCAGACGTGGATACCAAAGTGATTCAATAGCGTATCTCTAGATTTAATTTTAATTTAAACTAATTTGTTTAAAATATTATTGTTATATTATGAAATTGTTTAGATATATTTTTTAATTACACAATTTTAAAGTATAAACCAAGGGAGAAAAAGTATTCACCACGACAAAGAGAAGATTATTTATCATAAAAATATTCAATAATTTTAAAAGAATCCAGAACACTGTGAATGTTTATAGACTCTATTTATTTTATTAAGATATAATTACATTTCTATCACAAAGTAAAGGATACGTCAACATACAATAATGACTTGAGCCACAAAGGATCTTATGAAACACATCCAGCAGCTTACAACAATATCCGATTAGCGTAGAACCCCTTGCAATATATCATTAATACTGCGTTGTTGTTTGATCTTTATAAATATTGATAATCGTCAGTTATATAGCTAAATATGTTTTTAGTTTAATTATAATTTAATCCTCTCTAATGTAATTATTTTAATATATTGATAAATATTCTATAGAGTATATGATTTTATTTATTTAATATTTTTATAAAAATAAATTTATATATTTTATTTTTATAAAAATATTAAATAAATAAAAAATAAAAAAGTAATTATAAATATCTAGGTAATAAAGGTATAAAACTAATAAAATATTAGCCCCGCAAAAAAGAATGTACCAAGAATCAGCGAATAATAAATGTACTGAGTAATATTCTATTATGATATATTTATAATTAATACTTTTATTATTAGGCAACTTGCCATTATACGAAGGTGATTTAGAAAAATCAATCAAATCAATTAATTTTTAAAGTTATTTAAAAAAAAAAGTATGTTATGGAATGGTTATAGTTTTCTTCGTTAAACTTAAACATTGGATAATAAAATTCAGTTCTTCTTCTAAATCTAATCTATCTAATTCTAAATCTTCTTGGAGGTGGTGAGCCAACACCTTTGTGGTTAATATACTCGTTCGTTCTAGATTATGATTTCTCAAAGAAGAGAATATAATATAATATTTGATGATCCATTTCAGTTCCCATCGCTCAGGGATATTTTTTATTTTGCAAAACTAAGAACGCTTTTATATAACTATTTACCGTAAAGGATTAAACGCCTTATGCTAATTGAAAAAGAAATAATATAATAAAAATAAGGATATAAAATTATCATTGCGATTTTAATTTGCACCATTATAACAATTTCAACAAAATCTCAGAAACACGAAAATTTGATTTATAATTCATTATAAAAAGATATGTATATTTACATAATTAAAATGATTGTGTTTTAAGATTTTTGATCCATTATATAGCCGTCTATATTTCCTTCTATAACGAATATATTAACTTATAATTGTGAATTATAAATGTGTAAATTATTAAATAATGTATCGTACTTATAGTTTTAAGATATTTCTTTTGTTATAAAACCAGGTAAACTTCAAATGATTCATAATTGTTTGAGAATATAATCACGCAAAGCAAAACTTAAGTCTATTTACCTAACTAAAATAAATTGTTTCGTAGCCGCCCTACAAATATTTCGTGGAATTATTAGCTTCAAAAACCTCGTAGCCTTAGATATCCTTAAACATTCGTTATGAAACAATTATTTCAATAGTGAACTTGTATAAATAAAAGTAATACAAAATAAGTTACATATAGAAATGCAAGAAGTTACCAGTTTCAAGAAAAAGAATCTTAATTAAATAAACATTATTAAAGTTATAAATAAATTAGCGACTGTCAATTTCGTAAATATAATTAAACACAGATTGCGAAATAAAAGCCTTATTAAAAATTTAAACATTTTAAATTCAGACCGCACCGTGACACGCTTACACTCACCCAAATTAAAAATATAAAAACATTACAATAATATAAAATAAACTTGTATATCATGTCATATCATATCATATCATATCATTTAAGGGGGTACAAACACTTTATCTCAATAGAATAAATATTCAATTTATAATTAAGAATAGAAGATAAAAATTATAATTTATTTAGATCAAGTTGTTGCTCGAGTCTCGGTCTGCGTAAAACTTTTTAGAACATCAGTTCAGAAATACTACTCAAATATCAAAAATAAGTAGTATAACATATTAGGTTATACAAGTAGTGGTTATATAACTGTCCTCAATAAAATCAATAAAATATATATTGTTTTCAAGACTCATCAATAAATAAACAATCATACTCAACATATTGGCTAAGATTATATTCGTAACTAGCTTTTGCCCGCGACTTCGTCCGCGTTTCCGTCGTTTTTCGAAAAAAAATTAGCAGATGTCCTCCCTCATAGTTTTGACGTAACAGGCAGATTCACTTTCGTATTTTAGAAGGGCAATAGTAATATAATATGCCAATCCACAAAACTGTTGAAAAATATAAGTAACCGCAGAATATTATAATATACCCACGCTATACCCACGACTCGGTCAGCGTGTAACTCCTTGTTTTTTATTAAGATAATATATTGCTAATATTTTTAGATCAAATTAAAATGTTTCAGCGCAAAGCTTCTGGGTAGATTATGTTAAGAGTCGACCCGTCCGGCACGTGAACGTAAAGATTCCTAGAATTGCTAACCCGGGAAAGAGCGACGTATAATTGACCATGCGAGAAACAGCTAACACCGAGATCTACTCCAGCAACACGAAAAGTCTGCCCTTGAGCTTTATTGATAGTCATGGCATAGCACACCGATACTGGGAATTGCGTTCTTTTAAATTGGAATGGAAAATTATTTGGTATTATGGGAATTCTGGGAATAAAGACAGTTTCTCCTGCACCGCAACCTGTTAAAATTTGAGCCTCGATTACATTTTGTTGCAACTGGGTTACTTTTAGCCGAGTTCCCCTTCGATCTTCCCCTCGACAGTATATCATAGGATATTGCAAACTGTCGTAAGCCCTGTGGGTTTCGAAAATACGTTGCAAACGATTGTCTCTGGAACGTATAACGATATCACGCCTATCACATTCCTGGTCGACCAGTACTACAGCAACTTCATTCGTGGATGGAACGTTATGACGCCCAGGGTGTTCCTGAGTTGGACGCTTATCGGCATTTATAACAATTTTATAATTGTTATTACCATCTTGAGAAAGGGCTTCTAATGCCGATTTAAAACTGCATACGTACGAATTAACCTGATGTAACATGTTCTGAAGTTGTGAAATGAGTTCAGTATTTAAATTCGGAAAATATTGATTTCTTATATTCGACTGTTCGTTGTAATCAGATACAAAATATATTTGAAGAAATTTAGGTTGTTCTTCAGGCAAAAGGGACCCTATCAAATGGTAAACCTGACCTTGTACCTTAAAAGTAGGCATGAAAGGGCCTTCTGAGATTTGTTTAGCACCAAAGGATGTCATTTGGAATGCACTATTATAAGTGCGAATATTATCTAAAAACTGTTTGGATTGCAAATGTTCCCCTAAAAGTAGTGATTTTAAAGGTTCCGGTGGGTCTTCGAACGAAGGCAAATTTATTTTACCTCCAGAACAACAGAAACCAGCAGACTCCTTCCTCCACTTCGAAGCATTACAAAAGGAACATACTACGTTCATATCGCCTATTTCAGAAGATGATCTGTAATCAATTGTGAGGTTATAAGCAAACCCACTTTTATATTTATCGGACCACGCCACCGAATTTGTAGATTGATCTACCACGTGTATATCTAAGTCATTAAGACCATGTCGAAATCTATCTGCAGTAAGACGGGCCTCTCGCTGTTCTTCTGTTTCAAGCGACCGAATATTTTCAATTCTTAATCTTTCATTAGATAAAGTAATCAATTGTTCTTGTCTCAAAGAATTGTAATAATCGCGTCCCGACTCTAGTCGTTGTTCATGCTCATGTTCATCTTCAAGAGATCGAATCATGTTATGGTGCGCCCTATCATTTGTCAAACGGTCTTGATATTGAGTAAAAGTTTCAGATTCTCGAGACAAAATATGACGTTCGCGATCAGCTGTAAGCCGTAATTCCCTCTCAGTGAAGGTTTCGGACTCGCGAGATAAAATATGACGTTCGTGGTCAGCTGTAAGCCGTAATTCCCTCTCAGTGAAGGTTTCGGACTCGCGAGATAAAATATGACGTTCGCGGTCAGCTGTAAGCCGTAATTCCCTCTCAGTGAAGGTTTCAGACTCGCGAGATAATGTATGCCGTTCGCGGTCAGCTGTGAGTCGCAATTCTCGTTGTAAAGCAGTTTCAGCTTCTCGGGATAACGCATGTTGTTCCCGGTCAATGGAACGCCTTAGCTCTCGTTGAGAAGAGCTTTGAGAAGCCCGTGTTGTAGCTCGTCTCGCTCTTTCAGCTGCTAATCGCATCTCTCTTTCTGGAGAGCTTTCATTAGCTCGAGATGTTGAGGCACTAACTCTCATAGAGTTTAACCGATGTGCTCTTTCCTCTTCCGATTCTTGAGAACGCGTCATTCTCATTCTCCTAGCTTGACTCGAAGTTCGAGATAAAGATGGTCGTTTTTTAGGTGGCATCGTTTATTTTATTTTTAATCGACGGTAACTTAAATTCTATTTAGTTACCCAACAAAAAACTTACGTCAGAGGTCCTAAGTATATAATAAATAGAATATAAATCTAAGTGCCTATTAAAACTAAAATAATATTCTAATCGAATTATAAATATGTACGTAGGTACCTACAAATTACAAAAGAATAAAAAATGAAAATAAAGCTATACTTAATGCGTGTGCAATACTATCTACACTTACCTACTTCACTTAAAAATGAATAATAAGAAATACCTACAACTACTGTAATTAATCAAAGTACCTATGCTAATACAAAAAAAACCTTAGATGTTCTAAGTACAGCTGCTATATAATAAAAAAATATAAATCTAAGTGCCTATTTAAACTTAAATACCTAATATTCTAATAGAATTAAACTAAGAAATATGTACCTACCTACCTACAACTTAGGTACAAAAAAAAAAGAAATGAAAATAAAGCTAAAACACGTGTGCAGTATAGGTAGATAGTAGGCAATATCTACCTATACCTACTTCAC
Source organism: Melinaea menophilus ssp. n. AW-2005 (assembly GCA_918358695.1). Taxonomy (NCBI): domain Eukaryota; kingdom Metazoa; phylum Arthropoda; class Insecta; order Lepidoptera; family Nymphalidae; genus Melinaea; species Melinaea menophilus. Next base: position 15,601,289 of record OU911049.1, read on the forward strand.
TTAAAAATAAATAAAAAATACCTATGAATACTATAATTAATAAAAGTACCTACCTACGCTTTTATCTACTCAATACAAAAAAAACTAAACATAAAATGCCCAAAACTAACCTATCAGTAACTAAAAATCTAACAATAATCTAATCTATCTATCTATTATCTAATCTAAAAATCGAATCTAAATCTACTTAAAAAGAAATAAAATAGGAACTATTAATAGTTAAGAATTTAAACAAAACTAAAACTAATTTAGAAAATAACAACAAAAGAAATTAAAATAAACTATTTAAAGACAAAAAGTCGCGCTGATAAGCACGGTTTATAAAATAACAATTATTGTCTGTCAATAAAGTTCAACACTCTGAACGCATCAACAGCCAAATATTGAATGACGCTTGCGCTCGCCTCCCGCCCCTTTTATACTCTGCCGCCGCGAGCCCCGTCGAGCGCGGCAACCGTTACGCAAAAATAATCCTTATAGCTTGATTCACTATTCACGCGCGATGTCTTGTTGGCGTATTTCATGTAAGTAAGTATAAGTTTGGTGTTTCTATACCGATTTCAATGATTCTTTTTTTATTGAATTGGTGCTAATGTTTATTTTTTTTTTAATTAGGAATGATGGTGAGCATTATTGGTTTTATAAACGTAAAAGTAAACAAATATAATAAGAAATCTCCGAACTGCTAAGCTATCGAGAGTTATGCGTGTTATTGTGAGTTAACTATAAAAGGTAGATATATGCTGTCTTGGAATATTTTTCGTGTATTTTTATGTAGAATATTTCCGTTATACATAGTTTCTATGTAGCTCTAACCATTAAGGCTGCACACGCGACGGAAGCTTAAAAAATCAAGCAACTTCTCCCATTTTCTCAACGTTTCCTTTCACTGCTCTGCTCCTATTCATTGTAGTGTGATGAAAAGTATACTATTACCTGCCCAGGAGTATAAAGAATAATTGTACTAAGTTTCGTTAAAATCCGTCGAGTAGTTTTTTTTTCTATAAATAACATACAAACAGACAGACAGACAGACAGACAGACAAAAATTTTTTTAACTGCATTTTTGGCATCAGTATCGAACACTAATCACCCCCTGCTACTTATTTTGTAAATATATTTCATGTACAGAATTGACCTCTCTACAGATTTATTATAAGTATAGATTTAATCATCAAATCATCGGATAAGTGACCACTATACAAAGCATCAGTCAAGACATAAGCCTCAAAGCTCTATCCATGTAACACCTGCGCTGCAGATTGGAAGCAACTCCGTTTGTATTTGTCTAACACCAGACTATACACTAATTATAGTTCACTACATAATCTACTAACACGAGAATAAAGCCTTTATATATTTATATGGAATAAATTTTATATTTCAGTAATAACTTTATTGTTTAATAAAGGCTACCATAATTAATTAGTCGGTTAGATACAAACAGATATTTATTATTTACAGATATTAAATATTTGTTCCAGATAAAATATCCATACTGATGTTCGTATAAACGAAATGGTGTTTTAAATAAACTAAAATTAAAAATGAATGAAAAACATTTATTGAGTTATAATTAAACGTAATATTAATTAGTAAACAACACCATAATGATAACACTTAATAACAAAATGTCAATATAAAATATATAATGGAATAACAATTATAAAGAAAATTGTTCAAATACAATGAATAGTGCATATGAGAAATAGACACTTCGTGAAAATATGATATTTTTATTAATGTTCTACAGCACTATTAGATACATATTTTGAAGCATAATTTATAACAAAGCAAGGTCTTAAAATATTTTTTATTGCACAAAATATAAACAAAAATACACAAGAGGCAAACATAATAAAAAAGGCATTTTCAATAAAAAAAAATAAGTTACATTGTAGTTTGATAAGGCTTCCTTTTAAAGAATTGAATTCATATTTCATCAATAATTAAATTTCATTCTATTTAAAATTTCGTGTAGTGTATGAATATTTATAAGATATATTACCGCAAGCGGTTGAACAAATCCAAAGCTTACTCTGGAAGCACCCAGATTATTCAGCGCACCGTAGTCCCTGAGTTTGTCTAATGGCTGCACTGAACACATGCACTGCCAGTGACAATAAATATAATATTTACATATGTTATTTACTTTTACGGACAGATCCTTAGTTATTGTACATGCTTATATGGATTTGGATGGAGTGAAACAGTTTATATGAGCTCTTATCGAGTACTATGAGGTTGGTAGTTTACATAAACAATATCATCTTAAAATCGTCGAGCCAATTAGGTTTTTGACCAAAATGATTAAGATATTTCTACAAAAGGAACATAGAATTAATTTAAAAGGAAATAATCAAAATTTCTTATTAATATAATGAAAATAGATAATGGATGATGCAATAAGATATATACGAGTTGGTTACGAATTACAATGTCATTTGAAGAGGATATAAATCAATATTTCTTGTAAAATAAAATCCAAATCTATAATAAGTTAAAAAAGTTATACAAAGGATAAGGGATTTTTATTTGTATTTTTAAATAACATCTAATTCTTAGCCCTATCAGGTATTATCGGTAATTATATTTTTATTCCTTTTTATGTAATTAATCATTTAATAATGAATAAAATATTATTTATATAAATATCACTTCAAAAATATATATTTCAGTAAGAACACTGATTGCTTTAAGGGTTCTTAAAATACAAGCGACACTGAAAGTAAATCTTCAGACCAGAAAGCTCAAGAATAGAAAATTGTCTTCTATTGTGCAAGGAATATTGTCTACAATTACCTAAACTTGAGCCGGTTATAATATCCACTGTGAAACAATAATAATAAATACTTATTTTGAGAGAATCAGAAAGAAGCAGTTTCTACAACAATTATATTTTAACGCTTAATACTTAACTTAAAACAGAATATTTTATTAATATATATATAGAAATATATATATATATATATATATATATATATATTAATAAATAAATATTCATATTAAATATACGTTATAAATATTCTTTTTTAAATATACCTATAGGTATCACGGTTAGTATAATAATTAGTAACTCAAATGTCACCTCGTTCATTTTAATAATTATAATAAAAACACAATACATCTCGCTTCACGAAGGATATAATTACTCGGAGATCCTTATACTAGTACATATGAAAAGTGAAATGAGAAACTGGTAGAGTTACAAGGGTAGAGAGAGTATTTATTAATTTCTCATGGCAGGCTATTTAAAATTATATGAAACTTACAAAGGGTATTAGAAGAAGAAGAAAAAAGAGAAAAATGGGTACTATAAGAAAAAGAAGACATCTTTTAAAAAGTAAATTATAAAAGAGCATTTAACAAAAAAATATCTGTCGTAAATACTATTTCTTTTTCACATTTGTTTACATGTTCAGTACTAAACATATGATGCCTTTCTGTAGTCCAAACGAACATAGACAAGGGATAGCTATTGAGATATAAAAACCAAACCAATTTATTAGTAGCCTTACATAGAATTCCATTAAATACAATACAAAAGACGAACCCAAATTTATTACGAGACTTGGTATGTAATTCCTTTTTTATTTGATTGCTAAATAACAACTAAATTAAATATATTAGTGAGAATACACTTTAGTTGCAGACATGGATACCAAAGTGGTTCAATAGCGTATCTCTGGATTTAATTTCAATTCAAACTAATTTGTTTAAACTATTATTGTTATATTATGACATTGTTTAGAGATATTTTTTAATTACACAATTTTAAAATATAAACCAAGGGAGATTAAGTTTTCACTACAACAAAGAGAATTTTATTTATCATAAAAATATTAATTAATTTTAAAAGAATTCAGAACACTGTGAATGTTTATAGACTCTATTTATTTTATTAAGATATAATTACATTTATATCACAAAGAAAGGGATACGTCAACATACAATAATGACTTGAGCCACAAAGGCTCCAGTGCAACACATCCATCTAGCAGCTTAAAACAATATCCGATTTGCGTAGAACCTCTTATTTGTGTGATTTTAGTTTAGCAACAATTCTAGCAGCATCTACCATATTATGTTCATTAATTTGTTTAAAAAATGCTAATTAATATTAAAATATTATAAAGACACATAGAACCAATACTAGTATTCTTTTATGTAATATTAAGAGCTAAACATTTATGAAGAAGAAAAATTTATTGTTAATGAAAACCCTCTGTTTTTCTAGCCCTTTTTTTACTTTTCACTAAAATACTGCATAACCTGAAATATATTATTATATATTGCGACAAGTAATTGTCGAATCTAATTTAAATTGAAACTATTTTACCATAAATAGTATGGTTATTATTGAACAAATCCAAGGCTGACGTTCGACACAGCTAGATTATTGTAATCACCAAAATCCCTGAGTTTGACTGATTGATTCCCTGCCAGGAGAAATGATTGAACAATAAATAATAAAATGAAATATTAATCTTTAATTTATATCTTAATTATTATTCTTAATCTTAATTATATTTTTCTACGTAATTATTTTGTTATTTATATTGATAGATAGTCTATAACATAACAGTAAAGAAATTTATTTTCAGATTAAGTAAGTAACTAAGGAATTTAAGATTGGATTTTAAAACACGCAACTCAATCGAAATATCCCAATTTCTTAATAGAGAAAAAAGGATGGCCATAATAATATATAAATACCTAAAAATATATTAATTTACATGATTATTAAAAAAGTATTACGTATTAAAAGTATCAAAATAATAAAGTATGCGTCCTCTAAAAGAAGCTGTATGAACAATTAACCACTATTATTATATATTTAAATAAACTAAATTAATGTGGTGTTGTAACATCAATCATATTACTAATTATCATATTATAATTAGTTGGTCACCTGCAAATAAATATATATATATATATATATATATATATATATATATATATATATATATATAAATATATATATATATATATATATATATATATATATATATATATATATAGATAATATATATGTTTACTTCATGAGTAATTGTGTTAAATAAAAAAAACTCAAGAAATGATTGGTCATTATCACAATCCAATGCTGCACACACGCTAAGGAACACCATTACATACGAAGAATGAGTTGTAATATGCTTTATTAATTTTAAGTTATTTTCAATATGTTTTTGATTTTTCTGACACTTTTTCCGGGAAAGTTTTATTATTTGGTATTTTCTGGATAACTATCCAAAATTATTTTATATACGCTTAATCTATTTAAATGTTCATGAGTTTTAATATGTGAATTTCTGTCTGTGTATTTGGTCAAAAGTGATAAGGGTTTTCCGATTAGTTACTCTCCAATATCTGTTAAAATGTTTATGTCTTCAGTACTGTCTATATTTTTTGAATAATGTATTTATCTTTATTTAGTTTACGATATCCCAAAAAAAAATTGATGTAATATTCGTTGGTAAGTGGTAGGTGTATAACACTGCTTTTAGTTTTGATTGTACAAAATTAAGAGAATTTTCGTATAAATATTCACTGTGAATGTTGAAACGCTTTATGATAATTTATCAACAAAAAATATTCGTCAGATCCATGAATATAACAGTAGCGTTCAGTATGCGACTTTAATTATAATGGTGTCACCGTTATAAAAACCTCAGCAAAATCTCAGGAACACGTATATATCAATTTTAATTCATTGTCATCATGAAGTTGGAAGTTTGTGTCGTTCAGATATGGGATTAGTTAAGTTTTTTTCTAATATTTTAAATAATACTACTATTATTAACACAATACTGTAAATGCATGAAAGAGAATTAGGTCCATTATACATTTAATTTGAATATTGTTCAATAAATAAATAGATATTTTCCATAGATGAATTACATGCGGTGAAATAAACTCAGGGCTTACTCTGGACGCAGTCCGATTATTCTGCGCACCGTAATCCCTGAGTTGGGCTAATAGCTTTACTGAATGTATATATATACAGCCAGAGGGAATAAATAACATATTTGTTCCTGTTTTTTGATTAATATTATATATTAAATACAGCATGTATTTTTTTATTAAAACACTACTTGGAATTATTACAATGTCAATATTTCACTAACACACAATAATCGACAGAAACTTGTACACTTGGAAGAACAATCTATAGAACACAGATTCAAAATATTGAGCCTGGTGAGAATCGAAACTGCAACCTTCGTCCCAGCAGCTAAGATCATTAACTACTAACAAAAGGCCATTTGATATTATAATCCCTGAATTGTAACGTAAAATATAAACATATTTAAATTCTTTTGCATTCAAGATTAAAATAAGAATATTTATATATTTTTAATATCAACACAGCCACAAATTCAACTTGCAATGAAACTAATATAAAATATATACGAAACATAAAAAGCACGACATTTATTAGAATCATTTGCTAGACTGCCGGGAATTAACAAGAATTTATTAGTAAGCTTTTTATGCAATGGCCGCTTCAATTCATTCGTTTTTTTCTTTAATTAAACTTAATTGGCCGTATCTTATTATACGATGTCACAAATGCCGTTTTGTTTTGAATTGTTTAAAATACTTAGATAAGAAGAGTAAATAGTAATAAAAACTTATCTACATACATCATTTAGATAAAAATGTTTTTTTTTTGTATTGGAAAGTAATGTTTAAGTAGTTCTTAGCCAGAAATGCCACATTCATAAACCATGCAAACGGTATCGCTGGGCACAGCTTATACATATTTGTCTGTGGCTTTGCTTGCAGCTACGCACCTGCACGGATATCATAACTTCCACATAAAATATGTTTTTGTCAACTTTTATTTAGAACTATCTATGACTTAGGTAGCACACGCCAAGATACACAAGACACGCCAAGTTCTCAGAAGGTCGATTTTTTTCGGACTTTCTTAATCTCAAACATATCGTTATACTATGCATAAATTATAGCCTTTATAAACTGTAGTTCTTGTGCTAATCTGATGTATAAGCTCCCTAGTGTAAATTTTCATCTAAACCCATTCGCTAGATTTTGCGTTAAAAAGTAACAAATATACACACATCCCCACAATCTTTAGAATTTATAGTATTATTAGAATTCTATGAATACAATTTAATATTACAATACGTCACAATAGTCAGAATATCGACGTTACCGATACACAAAGCATTATTCAAGACATAAGCTACCAAGGCTCTTAATATAAATTATGACACTAGCATTGCGCCAGATTTAGCGGCGGTTCAATTGCATTTGCCTAATGCCACCTCCATTACTGGCGCCTACAACTGTCGCTAGTGCAGCAGTGGCCTTATTTATGTAAAACCTACTGTAATATTGAGAATTAGTGCTGATTACTGTTTAGTTATATCAATAAGACATATTCATATCAAGGAATAGAATATGATACGGTTTAATTTAATAATAATAAATTGAAATATGCTTTCCTTTTATTAAAATAAAATGTTTTATTAAAAAACTCATGTTCATGGCCAGGACTAGAACCTGCAACTTCTGGGATATTAATTTTAATAAGCATAAGCATTGCTTACATATTAAAAGAATTTTAATTATTATTCTAAATAAAAACAATAATACATGAAAGTTAATGTTCTCTTTTTCAAAGGATTAAAGCACAAACATAATACGAAGCAAAAACTTTAATATAACGTACACGTTAATTAATTCTCAAATTCCCAAGAGCTGAGAAAGTTACCATTTCACTTATTTTGTGTCGACGCAGCAGCATCCGTGACATGAAAAAGCCTGCACTAATGAGATTACTCTCTGTATGACAATTTTGTTTTAGGACAAATATTCATTTACGACAAGACAGTCGTGTAAATTTTTTAATATCTATACATATAAATAAATTCAAGTGTTTGTTTGTGATTTCAAATTAATAGCTTTTCATTAAATGCTAAACTTACTCAAAAAATCTATTTTTAAAATTTTTGTCTCTTATCTGCCTGTCAGTCTGTTTATTCCGGCTAATGTCTGAAATGGCTTTACCAATTTTAACAGTATTTTCATCGGAGGACAGCTGATGTTATAAGCAATAACTTAGGCTACTTTTATTTTCAAACAAAGCCGATGGCACAGCTAGTGTTAAATAATATTTATACATTATCATTATTATAATATATATCGTTTTTAATAAATACTAGAGCTATTCTACCCATATCATATTATTACATAAGAACTTAACAATTTCACATATACAAAGCTTAAGCGAACATATTGCAAAAGTTCAAACAGAAACAACCAAAATTTCCATCTCAAGTAAAATCAATTTACGCGACCCTCACCCTTATCTACATATTTATAATGCATATTACCACATGTACATCTCAAATGCTGTCAGTTTCAGCATAGCCTACATAAACTTGCATATTTATGAGGCTCCGTTCGTGTAATGAAGGTATACTAATGAAAGCATATAGCATCTTGAATTTGGTAGTATTGTAAATGGAATCTTGATTAGATGGTTAAAATGGATTAGTGGTTAATGTGTATTTTAATATTATTATGAATAAATAATTACTATTAACCTAAGATTTGTATATCATTGACATAGAATCTCTAAATGTGCTCTTAGGGTACCAATTCGTTTCTTTATATTGACTGGACACGGAATCGATTTCTGGCCGTCAATTAATATATATGGTGAAGGATAAAACGTGACGAGCAGACTTTTATTGTCTAAGATAGGAAATATAATATAAAAATAATAATATATAAAAATATTTATATATACCATTCAAGCTAGGATGGTTAGTTTAGTTACGTACCCTATCTATATCCGGCAGTGAAACCTACGTTTTGAATAATTTATACACAAATTATATTTCAGATATCGTATATACGTTAAATATATACTGAGTGCTGTTTTCCTAAAATAATTTATGGTACTAATTAATTGGTTAACACGTTTCTCTTGTCATGTGCATTAGCAGTGTTAATGCAGATTAAACTCTTAATGAGATTATATATTTGTAAAATCGTTATATACATATATCTATTGTAACTAGCGACACGCTCTGGTTTTACATGTACGATGTGATAATATAGCCATGTTAGGACAAAAAAGTACCAAGTATTTAAAATTATCCTATAGATATAGATATAATTATGGTTACCTACTAAAAGATCTTTGGATATATATATTTTATATTTTAGCATGTTTTAATAGATTCAAAATAAAATAGTCTGCAAATACAGTTTTAAACCATAGATCTTCTAATAAAAATAGAAAGAACTAAAGAACTTATTTTAGTGTTAGACATAACTAATGTTTATAACGCCAATAATTTATATGATAAATTTGCAGATAAAGTATTAATATACGTAAAAAAAAAATTACTTTGATAAATATCATCAATTGCTGATTGTTTTAGAATTATTTGTTACATTATTTTGATTTATTTTAAAGGTTAAGAATAATTTCACAAACATTATATATTTTTTGTACAATTTGCAAAATATATTATGATTTATATAAATGTTCTGGAAAATCTGTATATTATTGACAAAAATTTGATCAGGACAAAGATTACGGATTACGGATAAGGATTACGGAAATACATGTTGTTGTAGCTACATACGAGGGTCAAACTGAAAGTTCTTAGAAAATCAAAAACTAAGCATTCTAGCAAGTTATTAGTTTTATTGTAACTTTTCAAAATAGCGTCCATTTACATCAATACATCGCTGCATTCGATGGCACCATTGAGAAAAGCACCTTGCCCACTCGGCCTTAGGGGTCTCTTCGACGGCGTTTTGAAACGCAGCCACTGCTTCTTCGGCGTCTATAAAACGTTTTCCTCGAAGTTTTTCTTTTATTTTCGGAAATAAATAAAAATCGCAGGGTGTGAGATCGGGGCTATACGGCGGGTGACCCAGTAATTCCACGTCTGAGGTCACCAAATAGGCGATCGTTTGCCTGGCGGTGTGCGACGAGGCATTGTCGTGATGAAGGAGGATCCTGCTGCGAGGTCGTTTCTCTCGAACTTTTTCCAAGAAAAGTGGCAAACAATTGTTAGTATACCACTCTGCATTAACCGTTTTCTGATCCTCTAAGACTACTGTCGCGTAATGACCTGTCTTTCCGAAGAACGAGGCCACCATCTTTCTTCCAACACTTCGACCTCTCTTCACTTTAGTTGGCAACTCTTCGGAAGGAAACATCCACTGAGCAGACTGTCGTTTGGTTTCCGGATCATAACAGTAAATCCAGCTTTCGTCACCCGTTAGTATGTCGAACACAGCATTTGAGTCACCTCCGTTAAATTTTTGGATCATTTCTCGGCACCAATCAACACGGCGGAGTTTTTGAGCCTCGGTCAAATTATGCGGTATCCAGCGGGCACAAAGCTTTCTGACCGCTAAATGTTCATGGAGGATTTTGTGCACTTGACTCATACCTATGCCTAGACTTGTCCGAATCTGCTGATAGGTCACTCTTTTGTCAGTCTTTATCATACGCCGCACAACACTGATGTTATCTTCAGTCGTCGCTGTAGAAGGCCGTCTCTCACGCAAATCATCGGTGAGATTAGTTCGACCACGTTTGAATTCATTAAACCAGTTGTAAACTGTGGCACGAGATGGGGCTTCATCGTGAAAAGCCAATCGAAGTCTATCATAACTTCCTTGTTGACTTAAATGACATCGAAAGTCATAAAAAATCATTGCACGAAAATTTTCTCGGCTTAAATTCATTCTGACATGCACAGACAATTTTCAATTTGCCGCCAAATCGTAAAACAAATGACAAATGAATAAAATGTACACTTAATAATATTGGTAAAGAGTTCTATTTTCAAAATTTTAACTATTTTTTTTAATATAATGCTTTTAAGTGGCCAGTTCTAAAAACTTTCAGTTTGGCCCTCGTATATTGTATCGCCTGATGTTGTTCTAGTCTTAATAAAAAATGTATTTTTTTTGCAACGCCACCTACCAAATCCAATCGTTGATATAAACTACTGAATAACAGAAAAAAAACATTAATATCGATCCAGTCGTTTAGGAAACGAATGTACATACTAAAGTTATATACATTATATATTTAATATGAAGGGTTAATTGCTGGGTAAAGGGAGATATTTTCGGAGTATATATAAATAATCCCAGCATAGGGAGCTTATATAGGGACGGAATTAATTAATGATCGACGAAAGCTCATTAATCACTTAATAAACAATCTCGTACGATATTCATTGTTCAGTTCATTGAGATTTTGTTATATATTACTATGATAATATTATAGCAGAATTAATTTGTCTATGGGAATAAATGTTTCCGAATTAAGTAAATTAAGTGGTACACTAAAAGTACATTACCTTACTTCCCCACATTTATTTAACTTTGTATTATTTTGAGGCTCGTAAGTTTATTTCCGCAAATATTAGTAATAAAAATGTTATTATAAAATTTTTGATCTTTATGTAATATTTTTTATGTACATTTTAGATACAAACAAACTAGATGAGTTATTAATAGAAATACAAAAAAATGTCTCAATCTAAATCCATATTATTTTTTTATGTCTATTCTTTAGATCAAAATAAGTAAAGAGATTTTAAAATGTTTGGAGAATTATATCTTATTTATAATCTAAGCTATAATTTTTGTATTTCGTTTAAAAAATTCTTTAACATATACAGTATATAGTAACAGTTTTATATAATCGTAAGCATTTTCATTATTTTAATTCGATACTAATTAAAGCTGATTGCAAATTATTAAAAAGGAAAAGTACTGTAAAAGTTTTGTTCTAAAACCTCTATAACAGTATCGCTTAGAATTCTATTATTGTAGGCTATTATTTATATTACGCATCATTTTTCTCGTCAAAGCCTTATAAATCGTAATAAGAAATAATCTTGTATAGATCTTAATCATTAAGTTAGTATCCTGGACTTGTTTATTTACTACCAAAGCTACATATATATTATTTATTGTATGAAAAGTCAATTTTGTATACAATAGTGTCTAAAATATAAGTGAAAGCGATAAGAATATATATTTAAAAAATAAAGAGTACCCATTGAGTTTCTTGCCTGTTTTTCTATATGGATATACCCTCTTGGAACCGTGCTAGGAAACCTCAACACTGTATACTTCTTAAATACATGTTCGCCCCAAATTAAGGTTGACGTTTGAGTGGCATTTCCTAAATATCGTTCGAATAATATAAAACAAAGTTATGTATTTATTTTATTACTTTTCAACGATGACTCAAATACTAATATTCATTATCTTCTTGGATGTATCACAGGTATCTAAGGTTTTGTTTAATATAAGTTAACCGGAAAAAATAGGATGATTTTAAAACAAAATAAACTTAATTAAAACATTAAATATTTATTTTAACTTTCGCTTCACATTAGCTATAATTAAATATTATAAAATGATAATATAAACTAACTAAAACAAACAGTAGTGTTACGCATATAATAGATGTCTTTAACCTAATAACGACCTCGAGCCTCAGATCTACCGCTCGCTTACCTTCTTCTACTTACACCATACGCTAATACATAATTCACAGATAGCTTCTGCCTCCTAATGTATTAGAGTCGGCTGCTAAATATTTATGCGAACACACCAATATCCTAATGAATTTTAGTTAGTAATTGTGTAGCCGTCAGACGTTATTAATGCCATGAAATTGAGATTACTTGACTTTGCTTGTCTCTTCCCTTATTTTACGGCCAATTTTGTACATAATTATTTATACTGTCAGTAATTGTTTGGTTAACTTTAAAATAGCTTCTGATTGAACATACAATGGAGCAAAATGGAGTTATTACAGAAACTTCAATGTTTATTAATATTCTAAAAAATATAAAAAGCTTTTGATAACGAGTGACTCCCAATAATTCCATAAATTACAAAAAAAATGTCTTATTGATCTGAAATATGAATTAACTTTCAACTATCATAACTAAACAAATATAACAACTAATTTTACATTAAAAGTAAGAGGTCGACCCTTTTAACTTTTAACTATACACACAAAAACGTAAGTGACATTATAATCTCTGGACCATAATGTAACGTCGCACCCTTGTCAAGAGCATGTGACCGCTAACTGGGATTACTAACAACAATATCAGTTTTATTTGGCATTAAATAAAAGGAATTGTCAGATAAAAACGAACATTACTATTTGAAATGTTCTCTAAATATAATAAATATTTTTTATAAACAATAAAATATATAAAACAAGCAGAACATGAACTTGCGACTGCTGGTACCGATTATGTCGCTCTGCAAACTGAGCTACCGTGTCTTTAAATATAATTGTCTTTATTAAAACGGATACGACGTCTTAGCCTTTTTCATCCTATACTATATATCGATATTATTAATTAAAAAAAAATTTATAACGAAATTGATTCTGTTTTAATTTCGAATGCCTTTCATTTTTTGGGATGATGTCATAAATTAATATTTTTTTGAAATAGGATTGAATATACATTCTAAAAATATCTACTTTAGTGACGCAGTATTGTGTGTAATTGTATATACAATTTTCTTTTATCTTAACCAATACAACCGATCTGTAGCGCATAATGAGAAGCTTCTTTACTCCGATAAAATATTATAATATAACCAATGTATTCATTTTTTCAAATTTACCTTTCTTCTCATTTGAAAATGTTTATTTTAACCTGAATAAATACAAATGTTGGATGATAACTCGTAACCGTTATTTTTTCAATAATTGATTCCGTAATAGTAATATGGAGGTTTTTATTACATATTATATTCTATCAAAATAGTCATCGGAAATGTAATCTAAGCCATTCTAATCTGGTCTGGTCTGATTTAATTTTGACTGGTCTAATCTGACCTGGTCTATTCTAGTCTAGATCTTTAAGATGAGATTAAATTCTTTATTTTTATATAAAAATAGAATATACTTATATAATAGTAGAATAAACAGTCTCATTTCCTTAACCCCTAGCTTGATTTAAATAAATTAGAAAGCTTAATAGCGCAATTATGAATTTATGGGTACCTCGTATTAAAATTAGGGTTAGTTAGGTTATAATTTAATATTAAATAACGTTCAAATATATATTTTAATGTACCTGTTGGATAACAGAAAAAGGTATAATTTCCTTTATATAGTATTACAAAGTCCGTGTTTTGACATATCTTTTAGGTATAAATTTCCAGTAAATCAACAAAAGATAAAGAAATCCTCTAAAATCGAACAGTTCAACTGTCCAAGGGAATACTTTTACCCAAATAAATGCCATCTTTTGATTTCTTTTACGTAACAATTCAAACCTTATTTACTTATTTTAAAGCACTTTTTAGGTCGCACACATTATTCGAATTCTAGCTATTCATCTGTTCGTATCCGGATAGCTATTACGTTTAAGATCCGATCAGAATTTAAAGCTGCTTCGGAATTCAATCGTCCGAACAATTTAAAATGATTTTAGAAGCTATTATTGAAACTTTTTTTGCCCTTATTAGTTATTAATATTGAAATAACTGTAGAATATTATTTTTATATAATAAACTTCAAATAGTGTAGGAACTATATGTATAATAGTTATACTAATCCTAAATCCTGAATTCATATAACTGAAAGAACACATTTACTATTTAGTGAGGTAAATATTACGTCTGTATCAACATAATTAGGAATATATGAACATTGAGAGACCAACTCAAATAAACGTGTTTGTCTGTGCAAAATATCTTGTAATGTAAATATTTCTCTACCTGCGATACGTTTGATAACATGCTGGCGGTACACGAGGATGTTAATATAAAATGTTTACCATTAGCAATCACAATACTGAAAATATTATTAAGATATTCATATGGTATGCCTTCATCGAAATAACAACTTTTTATCTTTTATATTTTATTTATCTTTACATTCCGATTCTATTTTCCGATACCGATAAACTGATTTATACGAGACTTTCATTAAAAGATTTAGAGCTTTTTCGAAACTTCGTTATTTGCGAAATTACTGTGAATTTGTATTTGGTTTGAGATAAGAATTACATATATTTTAGAAGTTGCATTAAGAAATTGATTGTAAAAAGGATAAATCTTTATCTTTATCTCAAAACATCTATAATGTTATTAAAATGGAAATTCTGTTCAAAATCATTCAAAACAGGCTTTTTGAACTCAATGTGTTTCTTTGTTTAACTTTGCTAAGCTGTATATCTATTTGTCTGGGCTTCGAACCGATTGAATAGTTTTTAAAAAGTATTTATTAATATAATATTTTCTCAATTATATAGTATTTTAAAACAGTAATAATAAATAAATATGGAAATTTTAATTACTTATTTGTATTGCAAATATACACCAAAACATTTCCAAAAATGAAATTTGTTTTAGCAATACAGAAATATTCGTTATCATTAATATATATTTATGATGAACAGACTAATCACAATACAGTGATATTTTCTCCTCTGACATTTACAAATTCAACGTAATTATTTTAATATAAATATTTTATAATATAATCCTTAAAAAATAAGACAAACAGAAATTAATGTATTCATAAACTTCTATTTGTTTGAACAAAAAAGTTTAACATCAAAAAAGAACAGACAAGTTAACGACTTTTTAATTTTAGATACAATTAGAATTCATTAATGTGACTTATATTCTTGTTAGGCGTTTTCTAAATCATGCAGTAATACTTTTTTATTTTGCAGATTCCAGAGAAATGCTGGAGCACGTTTCACACGGACTGTCACAAAGAAATTACAAGTAAGTAATTAACAAAATATCAACCAATAAATCAATCAATCAATTAATAATAGATATTTAAGCAAGTTTACAGTTTCTATGTGTCAAGTATAAAAATTTTCCTAGTACAATAAATATCTTATGCTTCTTCGAAAATTGATGATTTTCTTTAACATCTTTATCATCATCAAAGATTTTTTTTATGATTAAAACAAAAGCTATGTTTTATAACGATTATCACCAGTCCACAAATCTGTATTCTCATTTAGCTAATTATATCTCAAATCAATTTTAATTTAGATAGTATTTTAGTACCACAGCAATATTCATGAAAATAGTTTTATAGTATAGCGTTTTTATATTTTATTTATAACTGCAATTTATTTTATATTAGTATTTTAATTTAATTAAAAGCACAAAATATTCTTTTGCGCATTAAATATATACATATATACGTATAAAATTAAGTTTTCCTGAAAAGACGATGTTGGAATAAGAGTATCAATATTTAACTCTAAACTACAGAATAATGGTTAAAATAATTTTTAACAAAGCAAAATTTGCATAATGCACATTTGTAAAGTATAACTTTACATATTATTTTATAGAAGAAATAAGTTAGTACATTTTAAATGTATATTCTATATAAATTCGAAATAATTATAATGTTTATAAGTATTTATTTATTTATTTACCTTCACGCCATATCCCTTGCGGGGTAGCCAGAGACGACGGAGCGCCAAACGCTACGGTCTCTGCATACCTCTTTCGCCTCGGCCACAGACATCAACTTCTTCATACATGCCCTCCGGGGGGTCCTCATGCTTTTTACGTGACCTTCCTCCAGTATAAGTAGTTTAATTCAATTTATTAAGTGTAATAAATTTTCAATGAGATATTATAGGCAGACTATAATAACATAGCTACTCAAATTAAAAAAAATTATTGGTACGTTTTTTTTAAGCATTACATAGAAGCACTTATACAAAGTTACCCATCACTAAAGCGCTTTTTTTATCTGTAACAGGTATCTTATCAAAGACCTTTTCGCATTCTTTTTGTTGGACTTGGTTCATTTTGTAACAGCTATATTATCACATTGTTTCTGGAGCTTATAGATAAATTCACATTTTGTCACGTATTATGTTATCTTCAACACAATGGGCAGAACTTGTTACAAATTTACCTATCATATGTCACAATTCTCCGTGAGCTCGCGTCTGGTCGTTGCATACTCAGCGAAACAATCTCCCTTACTCAAAATTGTGTATCTATATATTATCTCCTTTTATTTGATCCTCTATTTTTTTATTCACCTTTTGTTCCTTTCTTTACTTTAAAAACTTGCCCATAAAACTAATAGAAGTCGAATAAACGATAAGATAGGTTTCTAACTTTATATCGTAAAAAATCATTGAACGGAAATATTTCCAAAGTAGATCCATTTGGTATAACTCGTAGTTAAAGGTTAAAAATAAAAAACAGTGCGGTCGGGGATCAGGATCGAAGTTCCCTGCGTTTTTTCTTCAAATCCAAGTGGAATTAGAAATATATATATTTCAATTTTTATTTTATATTATCTTTTCAAGGTAAATAATCTAAAGGAACGATCAGAAATGGAATTGTTGTTGACGTTGAGCATTGGTTTTCGGTATTTTATTTGCACTCTGACGTTACCGCTTTCCACACTCTCTTGGACTATGAACACATGATTTCTCTTTTGTCTCCTATTTTAATATTATTTAAATAGTATAACATATAGTAAACACTCATATCACATGTAAACAACAAAAATATTTGTATCAAATTGTACAATTTTATCAAATCAATCTTTTCTAAATCTGTATTAAACACATTTGCTGCAGTTTACAAACTTAATTGCAGTATTGAAACAATATTTACGTATGATCTAACACAAAATCCAAAATAACAAATGGGTTTTAACAAAATTTTCACGGCACTCACACTATCCGTAAACCGCGTTAAGGAACCTCATCCTAATTAGAAGAACATTTAAATTAAGAACAATTAAATTTTTGTTTTTAATCAATTTTTTTAATAAATTGTAACACTCCAGCTGTCCGTATATACAATTTTTTTTCCAAAACTTTCCATAGCATGCATCCCATAAGTACTAACAATGTAATAATAGTAGATCTTATAATTTATTAATTATATTTAACTTGGTAACTTATAATTAGTGTATTACTAAGTAATTTTTATAATCAAAGTAGCATTAAAAAAATTATAAAATAAATGGCTTTACATTGTATAGAAAGCAAGATTTAAAATCTTTCAATCCACACACACTCACATAATGCACATGTATGTACTTATATACATCTGCAATTTTAAAGACGTGTTCTAGTAATATAACAGAGTGCTTCGTTTACCCGAAGGGGCTTGAGTTGTAGCAAAATGTTTATTACTCATGTCGCAATATCAGATGATGACTGAAAATTAAGTTCTTTCAAGATTTTGAAATGTTTGTTTATATTATAATTATAGAGATTAAATAATTAACAATGGGACACATTAATGAATATACGAGGGAAAAACACAATTCCTTGAGTATGGTTTTAGTATTGTCTGTTTTGAGTCATAATTACTAAAGAGATTAAGTAATTTGCATACATTTTTATGTTTAAGTAAATGGGGTTTAAAGAGTTCATTATCCTATTGTGAATTGTTTACATAGTTCAAATATCTGGGTACAGATTGTTCATAACAGGTTTTGGTAAATTATCTCAAATTCATTAGAAATTCCCCAAATTATTAAAAGGTATTTTGTCTTCAGATATTATAATTTTAAGGTCTTAATAATAAACCATTTTAAGGTCTTAATAATGAACATTTTGTGACCCATAATTATTATATTGCTACATATTTTAGTACTAAATTCGGACCTATTCGAGGTTTGATAAATAAAGAATAAATTTAATGGATTTATCATATTTATTTACTAAAACTCATAAACAAGTATCAATATGTTTAAATATATCAAAGGCTATATATTTGTTTCAATGTTTAAAGTTATATTGAAGATAAAACTGATTTCGTTATAGGACAATAAATTATAAATGTAATTTATATTGGAGTATTTGATATTGGAAAACATATCTCTTATCTTTGTATGAACTTACATTTATGTTGCGTGATACGTATTTATTATAATATTATTACTATTACAAGTAATTACAATAAATATTAAGTTTATTTACACAACTTATTAAATAGTTGTATACAATAGTAATATATTTTTTCCTTAAGTCATAGTTAATAGCAAGATAAATCTGCAACAAAAATACCTTCTGCCAAAATTAAAGTTAAAATATTTAAGTTTTTTAAAACCTTATTTGCACTTCATAAAGAGATTAAAATTTTCCTAAGATTAAGTATGAACTCATCACAAGTAAAATTTAACTTGGAGATAACTAAGTAACTTGGCTCAGTAAAGTAAAATCTTTACTCTAGAAATACATACACTAAATTTGAAACTTGTTTGTGTACCAGCTTTCCTCAAGATATTATCATATGTAACATGTTACGAGTAAAATACAATGTTTAGGATAATTTTAAGAGAATGTATTTATTTTATTTATGTTTCTCCAGTCAAATTTTATTTACATATATTGATTATAACATTATTATTAACTATCGTAGCCCATTAAAGATATAATTGAGTGAAGCGAGCGAAGCAAGCGGAGCGCTCTACTGGAGACTTTTTCACATTCTTTGTCACGAATAGGCTCAAAAACTACTTGACGGAAAACTATGAACTTTTGCAATCAAAAAGACACACATTAGGTGGTGGTTTTAAAAAAATAATAATTCGAATAATTTCATGTTGTTGAAGAATAATCGTCAAAAAACTGATATCCCATTGAAGTCCATGGAAAACGATGACTACACTGCGCTTGCTTCGCTTAATATGCAAACGGCACCCGAGATTTCGAGAGCGCAGCGAGGCGAAATTGAGGGTCTGTTGGCGCCCCTTGTTAATATATTTTGTGTCTTAAGAGCAATTTTATTCATTAAGTATCATATTTTGAGAATACTAAACTTTAAACCAACCTTTTTTTTAAATAAGTTAAAATCCATAGTATATTATGTTAATACTCATACTGTATAATAATCGAACATTTCATCTTAAGTTAGCATAAGATATTGGAGATATATATTGGGAGAGTAAACATAGGGTTCATATGTAAATATATCATTTCTCTTCGTAATATTTGCTTTCGTTTACCTTTAAAAATATAGCCTTTAGATGTTAATCTCAAATTTTATCGATATTATTTTTAAAAGAAATATATAATTTTTTAAATGATCAAGTGAGAGATAATCGTACATAATCAATAGTGTTATCGTCCATACACATCTTACTATAGATAAGTTAAAATGGGTGTCATTTTGAGGAATGTGGGCAAGGGGAGACCCTCCCACTTTGCATCCCTATGCATTATATGACTTTCCAACTTGTCGTACAAAAAAACTTTGAAACTCTTCACTCAAATATTATAAGGGAGCCATGCCACCTCCGTGGGACGATACAAGAGCTGCAGTAATCTTAATACAGTAAAACTGTACCACCTACTATTCTAGAAGAATCATATTAGTTTAGGTATCAAGTGGTGAACTCATTACCACAAAAATTTTAATAAAAGTTAATTCGAGATAAATTAATTTGTGAAAATATTTTGGTTGTATTAAGTAATTAATTAAATTTAAAGTTATGTGTTATTTTGGCTGAAACTTAGCACCAAATAACGTTTTTTCCAACTTTATCCTATTCGATAACGTAGTAACATATATTGATGTTATCTTTTTTATCGTATTAATAATAATTGTAATAAGTAATTAATAATAAGTTGTAGAATATTTTCTTGTCTATAATATATAAATATATTATTATATAATAATAATAATATATATAATACAATTGGTAAATTACTCCTTACTCAGGATTGAAGAAAAGTATTATTTCAGTTGTAATTATACATCGAAATAATTGATAAAGCGTAATACTTCTACACATACACACACACACACACACACACACTTTATTGTTAAAAACTATTTATTCATGACGTGTGAATGGTAAAATTTCTCATGAATTCTATTATGATTCTCGTACACGAAACTTTACTTAGTGCATTATGAGTAAAAATGGTGAAAAATATACATGAAATTTCAACACGGCTAACTTATTTCAATTATTTGTTAAAAGTATTATACGTATAGTTCCTTTATAATATATTTTTATTAAAGTTGCAAATGTATACGTTACTTTAATTTATTGTAAAACCAAAAGAGTTTAATTTCTTATTAAATATATTTTAGCATAATATATATATATATTTATAACTAAAATAAGGATTTTAGTTATAAATAAGTATATAACTAGAAGTTGATGAAAAGTTTCGGACTCGAATCTCCGACCTATGATAGTTCATCGCTGTCATTATGCCAACTGAGCTATCATGTACTCGAGTTAATGAATTTGGCATTCTGTTTGTTTTTTTGTCTAGTAACAAATTGAAATAACGTAACCAATATTTCAGCATATCCATCAAAAATACTAATATTTTTTATGAAAATGTTTATTAGCAGTATTAACAGTTCCAAGTTTCCTAAACTCCTGACGGTATCAATATGTTTTTCATTTAATATAAATTTTTACATGTTAGTTTTGCATTCAATCAAGTCCTGAAATATTTACTTTAAATTCTTAGTTAAAGCGTCATTGAAAAGTCCAAAAATGTATAGATACAGTTAATTTTAAAATTAACAACAAATGTTATATATAAAACAATAATAAGTTAAAACATTATTCAATTAATATTGTTTATTATATTTCAGATCTCATGTACCAAGAGAAACAATACACGGTAAGTCTATTCACATTTAATTTATAATAATATTATATATATTTAAAATAAAATAAAAATTAAATAACCTATAGTAATCTTTTGTAGATAAACCACTTTATTCCAAGATAGTACTTTAAGTGTTTCAATAGAAGTACTTTGTGCAGGTGCTAAAAGAAACTAGCAACAAAGTGTTCTTTAAATGACCACGACGCCTTAGGTAGCGACTGAAATCTGCACCGGGTCCAAGCGCACTACAGATTAAAAATATATTTTAAGAAAATTATAAGGTTTGATTCGTAATAATATTCTAGCTGAAGAGTAAATTAATGTATTTTAATGAAAAATCTTTTATTTATTTTTTTAATATATGTATTATTATTGAAACAATACTTATCACAATATGATATTAAATCGATTGAATCTTATATTAATAGGGATGATCTACGATCACACAAAAATCAGAAAAATCTTTACCTTTATCTTCAAATTTCCAGAATCGCGAGGGCGCACTATTGTTTCTTCCATGCATGCAACTCTGCTATTGCTTTAATTCACTATGTCAAGCTTTTAAGATAACTTTAAAAATTTTGTAGATTGCAAAAGAATTTTGAAGAGTACATTTTATGATTCTATATTCAAGGTTATGGTTCTAGTTTACATCTTCTGACAGTTAAGAAAAATCCTGATTTCGACAACAAACCTACGTGACGCTTAGTTTATTAATAACTAACTTTTTTATTTTTCTTAATCTGATGATTTGCCATGCATTAACATATATTATTAACCATATTTTTTTGTTAAATTACTTTTCAATAAAATCTCAACACCATCAAAATAGGAAACCCCATAAATGTATTAGTTGTTTAATAAAAAATATAAACCAAACTAACCGTTAGTGTGTGAAGGCCTTCTGGAAAAGTGTAAACTCAAACGTCAAAGTTAAAGAATAAACTCGCGACACTTCCTATCATCTCTTTCCCCAACTACGAGTTCCTTAATATTAAATATAAATTTTGTGCGAGCAAAAGGTGATTTTGTAAAAACCGACTTACTGCAAAGTCATATTTACACGGATTCTACTTTTAATGGACTCCTTTTACTGTAATCTCCTGAGTATAAAGTTTGTTAAAAAACATATTGCAACTGTTGCAACTCTGTTTATACTAAAAGGTGTTTCTATATTTATAAAAGTTTTAAAAGGTTTTTATTTAGTAAGCTATATATAAATTGAACATATAATTTATTAATTTAAAATTATTTTGTATCAAAGATAGGACACATGTAATTGATATAATATTATTAATTATTTTTAATTTAGTTGTAAATAATTTCTACATTAATAATCCAGTTGTTTGAAATTGGTAAAAAAATTGCCTTTAAACTTTAAATTCAAGAAATTATGAATTATACAGGGTGTTTTGTAGAGGGTCCGACGAACGAAGTGAGCGTGTTCAGGTATAGTAGAAGGGGACCAAGAGCGGCGCTTGCAGTTCTGCCGTTTTCATCTACAACGACACGATGCTTTCTATTATTGAAGCGTGGTTCCCTAAAATAAAGGGTACCAGTTTGCCGCAGTCTCCGAAAAGTGTTTGAAAATGTGGTGTGATAAGGCACACGTCTGTCGGGATACGACTCTCTGTAAATTCTTTGTACAGCACGTGAGTTCCCATCAGCTCGGCCGTACACAAAAACCATGTCAGCGTATTCTACGTTATTAAACTCCGTCATGTCTTCACAGAAAGAATCCACACAGCAACAGCAACAACAGTCAACGTTAACAACAGTAAAAGTTAACAACGGATGACAGTCAACAACGGTAACAGTTCAACAAATCGACGAAAAAACAAAACATAAAAACAAATAAGTATTACGAATCGTACACGCGTCAAACAGTGATAGCAGTGATAGCAGCAAAGCTCGACTAAATACTTACACATTTTATTGTTTAGATAGTCAGTAACCTTGGCCGTACGTTAAAATTACATGAAAACATCCGGTCTAAAATGGATTTTAGAATTTTTTTTAAGTGATTAGATACAATTTCGGTGAAAAACAAAAAATTTACAAAAAAAATCTTTAAAAAAAATAGGAGGTCAGGGATTTTTTTGGCCAACTTGTATTATCTAAATAGGTACCTGAACAGGCTCACTTCGTTTGTCGGACCCTCTCCAAAACACCCTGTATATATCTTAACATGTAAATCATTTTATATCTAGATATTTTTAAATCAGAGTTAATATTTCTATTTATATTTAGATGTTTTAAAGTGGTAACGAGACCTATCTCTGGCTCCCAAGCCCAGGTTTTACGATAAAAAAGCGACCGATTACCGTTGATGTCTCAGGATATCATTTTTCTTGCTCTGTCTCTCAAATATGTTACGTATTTATATTAACTTTTGATAAATAAATTATTATTTTATCTGTTTAATATTAATGACAACCAGCTATTACAATAGCTAGGCAACATTTAAACAAATGAAAAAATCTACAACATATTGATATTTTAAAAACTTATAAAATAATAATAATATAACTATATACAAATAATAATAGTAATGATAAAAATAGGAAATTCATTCAAGAGTCACACACAAGTAATTTAATATTAACAATAATTATCTTCTATGAGTAAATGAATACGACTGAAAAGGTTAGGAACTGAGTTTAGAGCTTCTTTTCAGTTCAGTTCAGTTCAGAAAACAAACAAAATTTATCACCAAATAATAAAGATATAATAATATTCTATATATACACACATATAAATAACATTTAAGAAATAAAGTGTTTTAAATACTAATATTAATGTATCTAAATTAACAAATGAGATGTGGAATGAACTTCCTTCGGAGCTGTTTCCGTATTGATATGACATGGATATCTTGACCGAAAAATAGTTCACTTGAAAATACCGCATTCTCTACACTCCAAGATACGAAAAATTATTGCGATTTCCCGGATGTTGCAAGAATTCATGGCCGAAGGTGATCACGGGTATCCCGTGACCCACACGCTCGTTTGCCATTCTCTCTAAGAAAAAGGTAGTTAATATTTCACATGCCAATCACTGCAATAAATAAGACTAATTATTTAGAACTCCTCTGATATATTAGTATTGAAAATTAGTTTAGTTATTAACGAAATTAGATGCTAATTTACCAAAGTGCAAATATATATATTATGATCAGCAAAAAAATTTATAAATAAAAATTCAAACAACTATTGTGTGTTTGTAATGATATTCTTTTTTAGTTTCTCGTGTTTAACTTATCTATCTACATGAAATTTGGCACTGACTTAAAAATTAAAATTCTTTCTAATGTTTTTTGTCCGATCTTAATACATGTAATAATATCTACCTGTGTAAACATATACTGACTGACTGACTAATCAGTTAGTCAGTGTTTCGAAACATATATTTCATTACTTTCATTTTTTAAATATACATTATACTTAATACGACATATGTAATAGAAGAAAGTATTGTTATTAAAAATACTAAAAAATGAATTAGACATGATTATTAATGTAAAGTAAGATAGAGTCGGTACAAAATGTAAATATTAAAATGAATATTTATTGCTATTACGAAGTTGTGGCTGACGGTACAAAGTTTATTTGTGATCAGAAGAGTTCTGATTGGATACGTGATTATCGTACTATGCATAACAAAGATTATATTCCGAATATATATAGTATAATATTATTATAATAAATTCACCTCATATTTTGTAATTACTTCTAATAACACAACTTATACAAACAATAATATTTATTAAAACATAAAATTGTGTGCCTAATTGCGTGAAAAATTTTTACACAACATTTACCGTAATTGCTAGAATTCACAGTTACATGTATTGAATAGGTAATAAAATGCTTACTGAACTGATGTGGTATATACTGAATATCCATTTTTTATTTTTAGAAGAGTCACACAGATAGAGCCGACATCAAATCCTTAAAACGATTAAAATCAAATCTTTTTTTGCCACAAACCCAATTGAAAAGTTTTGAGAATTTTGCAGTCACAATTTTCCGTTAGCTCCAAACGATTCTAACAGATGGCGGTATCTGTTGACTGGATTTGGTAATTACGAATGAGGTAGGTACGGCAGATGCCCTACCTACTTCATTCGTAAGTATAGTGTTCCAAGTCATTTACTAAAAGCTTTGAAATATACGTACTTACTTACTTATCTTCACGCCATGTCCCTCGCGGGGTAGCCAGAGACGACTGAGCGCCAAACGCTACGGTCCCTGCATACCTCTTTCGCCTCGACCACAGACATTAACCTCTTCATACATGTCCTCCTGGGGGTCCCCATGCTTTTTACGTGACCTTCCTCCAGTATCGTAGCTACTGTGTTTTCGAAGGTCACTCAAGGCCTCCCCCTGTCTCTCTTACCGCTCACTTTTCCTTTATAAATCTTTTTTACCATTCTCTCATCACTCATTCCTTCGACGTGCCCAAACCACCTGAGCACGTTCTGCTTCATTCTCACCGTAACATCTTCGCTAGTACCTGCCATTTTGTGAATCTCTTCATTGCGGATTCGGTCAGCTAAACCGACTCCGCATATTTGGCGACGAGATCGCATCTCCACAGCATTCATCTTTCTTACATTCTTCTTCTGTGTTACCCACGTTTGGCTGCCGTATAACAGCGTCGCTAGCAAAACCGCATTGTGTACAGCCAAACGTGTAGCTTTGCTGACATTTCGCCGTCTCAACAATGTAGCCAAAGCACCGTTGACTCTGTTACCGGCAGCAATACGCTTTTCCACATCCATTTCGTATCTTCCATCTCTGCTAAACATACTTCCCAAATATACCACTTCATTCACCTGTTCTATTATCTTCCATTCACGTTGATCTTACATTCTGTTCTTTCTTCATTTCTGTCAAATATCAGAACCTTCATCTTATCTGCATTCAGGTTTAGACCATTATTATCACACCCATCTTTCAGAGTGGTGACCAATGCCTGCAGATCGCATTCTGATGATGCAATGAGCACTGCATCGTCTGCATATAACAAGCAATTGACCTTAATGTCACCTACTTTCACTCCCATGTCCACTGTCTTTCACGCCTTGGAGACAACTATCCAAATACAAATTGAACAACCAAGCTGACATAGCGCAACCTTGCTTAACACCCGATTGGATGTCAAACCAGGGTGACATGTCAGCTCCTACTCGCACACAGACTGAGTGATCTCTGTAAAGAGACTTTACAGCCTGTAGCAAGAGTCCGTTCACATTGTATCGGGGCAGTATCTCCCATAATTTCGTTCTCACAACCCTGTCAAACGCCTTTTCCAAATCCACAAAAGCATAGAAAACCTTTTGGTTTAGGGCCAAAAACTTTTTCATGATCATGCGGAGGGAAAAGATCTGATCTATACACCATCTTCCAGGTCTAAAACCTCCTTGCGCCTCCCACAACAGCCTTTCAGATCTCTCTTGCATTCGTCTCGCTAATATTTTAGCATAAACTTTACCGCCCAAGCTAATCAAACTGATGGCCCTATAGCTTGCACAGTCTATCTGTGAACCTTTGCCTTTATACAAAGGTACGATGACTGCACCTCGCCTATTGTTGGGGACCTCCCCCGATTTCCAGCATAAATTGAAAAAAATCAGAACAAGTCCAAGACGCGTGGCCCACCATATTTGATCATCTCGGCAGTAACTTCATCTACGCCCACAGCCTTATCACATTTCAGGTTGCGGAATGCGCTTTCCACTTCTTCCAAACTGATTTCCCCATTGACTACATCGGTACTCAGAATTTCGCTGGTACTCGAGGCCGAGGCGTCCTCACATTCATACGTCTCCTTGTAGAATTCCGCCCACCGCCCAAAAATGTGTGCTAGCTTGTACTCTCTTTTTCTCATCTCTCTCATACTTTTATCCTTACTCAAGGCTTATTATCCAGCCATGCTTTTTTCTTTAACTCCACAGCATCTTTCACTTCATCATCCCACCATTCATCGCTTTTTACTAAAACCTTTTTTCCTTTTACCACATACCTCTATCGCTACTTTCACCATACTATTCCTAAAGTTCTGCCAGCATACTTCAACACTTTCATTTTCAGAATCACAGCTTTCAAGCTTCTTGGAAACCCTTTCTTAATATTCCTCTCTGATCGGTGGATCTTGAAGCTTCCAGCTTCTTATGCGATAATTCGACTCTAAGCTAGGACACGTTATGCGGCTGCGCCAACCTGCAAACAGACCTCTTATTCTAGCAACGACTAAATAATGGTCCGTTCCCAGATCTGCTGATCTGCTGTGCTGATCTGGCTTGACTTTGCTTGAAACTTGGCTTCGAATACGCTGATCCACTAGGAATAAATCAATCATACTTCTTTTTCCGCTCGCTCCCATGTGAATTTGTTTATGATCAAATATCGTGTTTGCCACAAACAAATTTCTCTCCTTACAAAATTCCAAAATCCTCCTCACTTACTTACTCATTTACTTGCATCTTGAATATAATGCCATTATTCATACCCATTTTTGCATTGGACTTTTCATAAGTATCATAATTGAAATAACTTGGCTTTGATCTTTAAATCAGTTGTAAAGAATACAAATATAAAGTTATAATTAATAATAAAGACAGCATGCAAATGGCAGAAACTCTTCTGGAATATGTTATCTAGAAAGTTAGTTTAATTATCCAACACAAGGTAGACACTAATTTAACGAATAGCAAATGTAAGATAGCGTTAGCAAAACTATATATACTATATTTAGTTAAACATAAATATATTACTTATATCATGTATTATATTATGTTTCCATATTAATATTATTAACACTTTTTGTTTGTATTTTATTTTTGTTTCTTTTGCACGCTTTCAGATATCTTCTCTTTTATATCCTAAGGTTGGCTGGTAGAGTTTACCCTATTAGCATTAAGCTTGCCTTTTGTACATTATTTTATATTGTGCAATAAAGAATTAAATAAATAAATATTTTATAAATTTTGTAATAACTTGTGGTTGTACATATTATTATTTTGATATTATTATTATTATTTAAATTGAATTATTAGAAATATTAAATAACACATTATTGAGCCCATTCATTAAATTATGGTAAGTATACAACAATATTCAAGTAATTAATCCCTATAAAAAAAAACAGGAAAAATATTCCAAAACAAAAATCTTTCAATTTTAACCTCGTTCAATAGTTCTAATAGATAGATAGATTGTCTTTTTCGCATTCGCGACAAACTAAAATAAACATAATTTTAACTTTTATGGTGTTGCTGACTGTACTAAATTGTTCTGTTGTGAACAGGAGAGTTCTGATTCGATACGTGATTGTCGTCAGAAAGCATAATAACATAAAGATTATGTTGCAATAATGTTGTAAAAACAAGTTTGTTTTTCTCACATATTAAGATACATTTTAATGCAATGTTTGAAGACAGACAGTTTTTTAGAGTAAAACATTACATATACTCGTATCTACTTGAAGCTTTTGAAGAAATATAAACTATGATACAACAAATTCTGTATAACATATCGGCGGGAATTATTAAAAATAAAATAAACAACTAACAATCATGTCACAAAGGGTTACACAGTTATTTTGCAGGTTCAAAATAAAAGAGTAAACACCTGACGTCACGCCCTTCACGAATCAGGTTGTACGTATAGATAGTGCCCATTAGTCACCATTAGTGCCTATTTATGAGCTTGAATTTAGAATTCCAGACACTTCGATGAAGGCAGTCCTCCTGGTCGCTCATCAAATTTAAATGCAAATTCAAAATATCTTTATTCAAGTAGGCATTTAAACGCACTTTTGAATCATCAATTATTACAATACAAAAAAGGGAAAAATAATAAATATTATATATATTATATATTATTATTCTTAGGTAGTCAGTCCGTAAGTAAACTACCACTGGCTCGGAATGCTGCTCTGTTGAGAAGAGCCGACCAGAACCTCAACAGTTGCTCTTTTCAAAAGAAATATAACAGTCTTAGGTGATGTACATTATAGTATAAATCCTGCAAATCATCTAATTGTGACACGGATCACTTCTAAATCGCATAAGTTTATTAAAATTAAAATATAGTTAAAATTGTTAAGTTATTAAAATTGTTAAATTATCAAAATGAATTATAAAAGTTATTGTTCCAGTTATTAAGTTAATATATATTTTTATTTATATTATATAATTATTATGTTATTTACTTTGTGCTAATCCTAAAACCATGATTCCAGACACAATAGTGAAGCTACAGCCAGGTCAATTTCTCTATTATTGCAACATACCTCCGAAAAATATTTATCCATAAAATCCCTGAATCTAAAACTTAAGGTTTGCTTATATTTTATTTTGTTTGCCCTATTTATTCCCAATCTATAGAATGAAATGTACTGAAATGCTGCTGCTACAGAAAAATGAACAACATTTCATCATTATAGATTTTACCCTTATCTTTTGAAAAATAGAGCTTTTTTAACTTTACAATACATCATATTATTGTTGGATAATTTTATTATTATATTATTGGATATTTTTCTGAATGGATCTAACTCTTTTGTTTCCATAATGACTGCTATTACTCGAAAGTCTTGATATTTGGTTTCAAATTCAATCGGTTTTATTGCACTTTTACTATCGTTCAAAGTAATACGGGAAGATGTGGAATAATAACTGAATAAAAATACATACATTTATTTTATATATTTTGCTCTTTCAGCAATATTTTTAATTATGAGAAGTTAAATTTTATTACTTAATAAAAACAGTTACAAATCTGTGAAATTTAATAGCATTAAAAATAAAAAATACTGATTAGCTAAAGGCTTAAAACACTGTTTCAAAGTTAACTCAGAATATTGTAAAAAGACAGAAATAATGCCAATATCTGTATGTATTTATTTTATACATTATATTTGTAATAATACTTAAATGAACCAATTGGTACATAGTTCTAATATTTCTACTATATAAAATAGGATGACCAATATCTCATTTACTTTTAATGACATCTTATTCGTCAAATATAAATGTCCTTGCCGTTCCTCCACTTTATTAAAATTTAAAATTTTAATAGAAAGATCCAATGACATAACAGCATTAGAAATCACTTTATACTTAATAGAAAAGGGTTATTAGATTATAAAAACTGTGGAAAATTTTAAAGCAAATTTAAATATTTTAAATACTGGAATTTTTTAACATAGCACGCCAAAAAAAGAAATACATTTCTTTCATTAATAAACGCTCAAGACCACAAAAGTTCTACCACCAGTACAATTGCATAAAACAGGCAAATGTTGGGAACACTTGTAGAATATATTGTCTAGAAGTCATTTTAATTATTTGACGGACCTGAATAAAAGAACTTTACATACCGTCAGACAAATTAACCATAGCATTAATATAAATATATATTTGCATACTTACAGAATAAATAAAAATAATTTAATTCATATAAGCAAGCCAAATCAAAATTTAGACGATTTTGGTTTCACTGCTAACAGGTTACAAAAATAAATATTGAAATTTTAGAAAAAAGAGACATGTGTTTTCCTCATTTTTTCGGTCCAAAATATTAATATTATTTTTGATAATATGGCATCAGATGTAATTGAACAAATTTTAAAGTACTTAAATATTTCAAAACTATTCCCAAGTCTTTAAATATACAAATTATAAATACCTGTAGCTCATCAAACTTTGGCAACACTGATAACTTAATAATTGCTAAAGTTTCAAGCCTAGTTGGCTAATCTTAAATCGAAGATAAAGATGCTGTTTCAACAAATTATAAGCTATAAAAATATCTGTAAGCTATTACTACAGTGTATATGGGATAAGAATAAACATACTTTTTTTCGAATATAACCACTACGAGTAGGATATTGCAAACGGTAAACAAAGATATTTTGCTATAATATACATTTATGAAATAGGATATATATGATTGACTGTTATAATAACATTGAAATGTCTTATAAAATTTCCTGGCTTTGGGTTCTCTTAATAATATTATATCGCTATTTATATAACCGGTGCCTAAAAACAACCCCATAATTGTTCAATAAAAGGAGTTCTTTTGCGGATGTCGAATTCTTAAAATTATTATTTTACACTATTTATTTAATCTTACAATAAGCATATATCTGGTATAATAATAATATTTGAAAATATTATTATTTTTTCGTGTAATAAATAAATAAATGAAATTAATATCTCAACCATAAAAAATAATAAAAAAATTCCGCAACTATATCGTAAAGTATAAGGTGAAAATATTCTTTCCATTAATTCAAATAATTATCTCAACTAATTATATGTATAAAATAATAAAAATCATAAAATACTTACTCTATATTTTAAATATTGTAACTTTTTAAATTTAATTGAGACCTAAAATCGTCCACAAGAAAGAAGTTTCATCGGTCAAAGTATACATAATTGTCACGGTATGGTTTTAGTAAAAAGTTAAGTGCTTTGAGTTTTATATTCTTGAAACATCCTGTTTACCTTATTGTGCTATTTTATACTATTATTTTTCTTCATTAAAGTCAATAAAAACAAATGTGTTCTCCTAATAACTTATACTAAAGAATAAAATGAAGAAGAAATTAAAACACTACAAAGCTACGATATAAACAGAAATGTCATGAATAGTTACGTGATTTTTGTTAGAATATACAGAGACGAGCCTTAAAATTAAGGTTTTAAAATTCATATACACAATGGCAAGCACAGGTTAATTATATCATTAAATTATCATGTTTATTACAATAATGCATTATTACTTAAAACAAATAATAATTAATATTATAGAAATGAGTTTGACGTACTTACAACTTAAAGCTCAGCTTTACAAAGCTGTTAGTTTCATAATGTTAGACCAACCGAGAAGTAGAGTTTTAGTTATTTTTGGTTTTATTTTTCACCTTATTTAATGCCGCGCTGAGTTTAAAATAGAGCTTACTGAGATTACTTGAACCGGATTAAGCAAAAACAACATTCAACATACAATATGTTTACTTTCCTACAAAGAATTACATAACGTACTATAAAATTAAATATTATATGTAGTAAAATCTAAACTAAAAACAAGATTTGTCTTTCAAAAAATTAGTTTATTACTAGTTAAAAAAAATGTTGAATAAAACTATAAAATACAAGACAAAATATTGCCCATTTTAAAGTCGAGTAATGAGCCAGGAGTTCAGACTTAGTTTTCGTGTCAGTTTCACGTAGTACAGCAGATCTGTTGTGTAAGTTAAACATATACCACATGTTTTTAATAAAAAAATCATCTGTTACTAGATATTTTCTTAATGAGTGGAGAAACTTCTCCTTTATTTAGATATTTGTGCCAAGCAAAGCGATGAGTGAAAGCAACATATACTACATATTTATATTAAAAAATTTGTTTATTTAGCTATAAGTAATCATTTTTCGTTTCATTTAGAACAATAATTTCTGTATAGGACCGTAAAACTAACAACAATGTCTGGCAAAATCAAAGTCAAACCCATTCTAGTTCATGGTTTTCAAGAAGAAAACAATATTCATATTATTCTAAAACAAGCCCATTTAAATACGTGATTTATCTACATTTAAATGTAATATCAAAATTAAATAACGTATAGTAGTCTTTTATACATAAACCACTTTATTCCAAGATAGTACTTTAAGTGTTTTAATAGAAGTACTTTGTGCAGGTGCTAAAAGAAACTAGCAACAAAGTGTTCTTTAAATGACCACGACGCCTTAGGTGGCGATTAAAATCTGCACCGGGTCCAAGCGCACTACAGAAACTAACTATATTTTTAGAAAATTATACGGTTTGGTTCGTAATAAAATTCTCACTGACGTTTAGCGTATTCGAATGAAAAATCTTTTTTTTACATTTATTTAATGTACTCGTATGTATTACTATTGCAACAAGCCTTATCACATTATGATATTAAATCGACTGAATCTTACATTTATAAGGATGATCTACGATCACACAAAATTCAGAAAAATCTTTATCTTCACTTTTACAGAATCACAAGACTGCACTATTATTTCTTCCATACATGCAACTCTGCTACTGCTTTTATTCATTATATCAAGCTTTTCAGATAACATTTGCAAATATTGTGAATTGCAAAAGAATTCTGAAGTGTACATTGTATGATTCCGGTTCTAGTTTAACACTTAAAAGATTTATAAAAAATCCAAAAATTATATGTCTTCTGACTGTTAAGAAAAATCTTCTTTCGACAACAAACCTACGTGCCGCTTAGTTTAATAATAACTAACTTTTTTTTCTTAATTTGAAGATTTGCAATGCATTAACATATTCTATTAACCAAATTTTTTTGTAAATAAGTTTTCAATATAATCTCAGCACCATATAAATACGAAACCCCATAGATGTCTTTGTGGTTTAATAAAAAATATAAACCGAACTAACCGTTAGTGTGTGAAGGCGTTCTGCAAAAGTGTAAACTCAAACGTCAAACTTACCTAACTAAGAATAAACTCGCGACACTTCCTATCATCTCTTTCCCTTTCTTAATATTAAATGATACATTTTGTGCGAGCAAAATGTGATTTTGTAAAAACTGACCTACTGCAAAATCATATTTACACGGATTCTACTTTTAATGGACTCCTTTTACTCTAATCTCCTGAGTATAAAGTTTGTTAAAAAACTTATCTGTTGCAACTCTGTTTATACTAAAAGGTGTTTCTATATTTATAAAAGTTTTAAAAGGTTTTTATTTAGTAAGCTGTATACATTATAATACTTTTTACAATTTAAGCATAAAATCTATTCATTTAAAATATTTTTATAACAGTGATATGAAATATGAAAGTGATATAATATTTTAATAGTATTAGTTGTTTTTAACTTAGTTTAAAATAATTTCATAACGATATTTTAACATAATGTACTTTGACAATAAAGAAATATTTTGTAGCTTTAACAATAGCAAAATGTTTTCAATAAATAATTTTAAGTTTGATTTTGACATTGACTTTAACTTTGATTTCGACTCTGAACCTTTACAGTACTTCTAAAAATGTTTACTTAATTTTGTTTTTAGCAATATATCTAATTAAATTGTAGTCGTATTGCTATCAAGTTTAAAACTTATCACGGAAATATATTAAAAGAAATATTTCTTTTGACTTCTTACTCTGAGAATCGATTGAATCACTAAAGTAACTTATTTCCCAAAGGAAATTCTGTGGCAAATTGATTTAAAAAATTGCAATATTACTCAGCTCTTGATACTAACGGATTTTTTTGCTTCTGATTTTGCTGTCGTGGATTTCGAATAACAGTTCAACCAATGTAAAAAGCTCTCTTTTTGTTAACGCCAGCATTTGATTTCGTGGCTCGTCTTTTTTTTAATTGGTGTAAAGATATTACAATAAATATTATTTATTTATTTTTAATAAAAATATCAAAAAATTAAATGTACATGGAGATTAATCACTGACTAATTTGGAAATCGCTTAAATATATCATCCATATTAAGATATACTCGTAAGTAGTTGAGTTTTATGTTTTGTAGAAACGGGAAATGTTATATTAGGACGTGATTGGAATTACTTACACGTACTAAAGAAACCAAAATTTTATAGTTATTTCAGTTTTTTTGAAATTTCACCATCGTTACGTCACAAACAGTGTCTCTTTTTTTGTTGTTCTATTTTCCAGAAATTTCAAAAGCGGTACCTATGTATTATTACGATTGCGAATTGAAAACAAATTAATTCTTTTCAATTCAATATAATGGACGATCATTTATTTCTTACCATATACCATGTAAATATCATGTACAAAGCGATGAAAATAACGTGACAACATGTATCTAAATTAAAAGACGATATGTGGTATCAACTTCCTTTGGAGTTATTTTCGGATAGCTACGACATGGGTACCTTTAAAAAAGGCGCATTCTACACTCCAAGTCAGGAAACATTATTGCGATTTATTAGGTGTTGCAAGAGCTCATAGGCGAAGGTGATCATGGGTCTTCGGTCCCATACGCTCGTTGGATCTCCTCTCAAAAAAAAAGAAACAAAGTAATATTTCACACGCCAATAATCATTGTAATAAAAAGGACAAATGTTGAGAACTTTTGAACTTGAATATTACTATTTGGAAATTAGTTTAAATATCGACGTAATTAGATGTTAATTTACCAAAGTGCAAATGTATATTACAGTGGGCAAAAAAATAATAATTGAAAATTAAACAAATGTTTGTGATGATTTTTTTTTTTAGTTTTTCGTGTTTAACGTATCTATCTATATGAAATTTGGCCCCGACTTAAAAAAAAATATCTTTCTTATGTTTTTTGACCGATCTTAGTACATGTAATAATATCTACCTGTGTAAACATATACTGACTGACTGACTAACCAGTCAGTTAGTGTTTCGAAACATATGTTTCCTTACTTTAAATATACATAATACTTAATATGACATACGTAGTAGAAGACAGTATTAATATTAAAAAAATAAAAATGGATTAGCCATTATTATTAATGTAAAGTAAAATAAAGTTTGTACAAAATGTAAATATTAAAATGAATATTTATTACTATTGCGAAGTTGTGGCTGACGGTACAAAGTTTATTTGTGATCAGGAGAGTTCTGATTAGATACGTGATTATATTACTATGCATAACAAAAATTATATTCCGAATATATATATAGTATAATGTTATAATAAATTCGCCTCATATTTTGTAATTACTTCTAATATCATAACTTATACAAACAATAATATTTATTAAAACATAAAATTGTGTGCCTAATTATGTAAAAAAAATTTACACAACATTTACCAAAATTGCTAGAATTACAGAACATACTTTGAATAGATAAAAAAAATCTTACTGAACTGATGTGGTATATACTAAATATCCATTTTTTATTTTTAAAAGAGTGACACAGATAGAGTCGACATAAAATCCTTAAAGCGATTAAGTTCAAATCTTTTATTTTTTGCCACAAACCCAATTGAGAAAGTTAGATGGATCGACTTCTGTGGATTCAGTTTATTTTTTTCTTGCTTTAACGAAATTTTTGCTTTGAAGAGAGTGGAGCTTACTGACATACTTATAGAGTAATAGATAAAAAAAAGTCTTTTCTAATTAATTAAAATGTAGTATTTTGTTTCTTGTCGGTTTTTTTAAATGGACTTGACGTCATGCAACTAATCTTATGTCTTATAAAAGTGAAATGCCGATAGCTTATCATGGAATTTTTCAAAACTATACGATATTTAATAATATTTTTAGTTAACATATAAACGTAAAGATAATAGAAATTGTCCCATCCCTTAAAGGTTTAAAGAGAAGATGAAAAATTATTTGGTAGTTCCTCATTATTCTTTATTAAAATATTTTATATTTGAAAAACATTTATATAATGAAAATAGATAGCCTCTGTGGTACAGAAATTTTTCAAAAATATTAATCACGAACATAAAGTACTCCCAGTTCAACAGTCAACTTTAACACTTCGTTAAACTGTCTTACCCCATGTCATAAAATTGATAGAATTTTCATATATTATAGCAGTACCATTAAGTATTATACTATAATTGGTGTTTAAGGATTATTAAAATTTGTATAGCATAGCTTATATCGAATATAATAATATCCTATATTAAGCACCGGTGTCCGAAATGTTTACAAATGTCAAAAAGAATTGACAAAACTGTTCGGAGTTCTGATTGGCTGCCAATCAACCAATAAAAACAGTTAAGACTGTTTTTAATAATAATATTTATATATATATATATAAATCTGCTCTACTGCAACATATTGCTTTTTTCACCTCAAATTATTTTTATAGCTTATATATACAATATTGGAACGCCGACTCCACCACGGATTATGGAGGAGTAAAGCAGTATTAAACTTTAGCAATTATTAAGTCACCAGTTGTGTCCAAAGTTTGATAAGCTACCATATTTATAGACTGGGGAATAATTTCCGCAGATAGTTATTAGGTATCTCATGAATGTTGTTATTTAGATAAATTAAAATTTTAAAGTAAACCTATATTGAAATAAAGATGACAAAAAATACAATAATCCGTAAACTATTTAAACCAAATTACAATCTTCAATGCTTAGCTTAAAAAAAATTCATGACTCAAATTGGCTAGTATCTCTCTTTTTTAGGAGTCACATTCTCCGTTAGAATACAATGTAAACTATATAACTTATATTAATATAAACTTATAGTACGTATGTTTACTATTTCCAATCTGTTAATAAAATAATTTTGAGTCTCAATCTGCTTTAGTGAGCTTATATTACTTTATATTAATATAAGGGAAAAACTGGTTAAATTAAAGAAAAAAGAATGAAAAAATAGAAAACACTATAATTAAGAAAAACTAAATTAAAGATTTTGAAGATAATATATCGCTAATAATGTATTAAAGCAACTTTATACGTAAAGGTGTATGAAACAATTGTGTTTTGAGTAAACCATTTAAAACTTATATTATAAAGCAATATTTAGTTTTATGGCTAAAGCAAATTTTATATTTTGAATGATAAAATTCTGTTAGAAACAGCGCCCGATGATCAATTGTTGCCTGATATTAAGTGACATCTAGATTTATTCTAATCAATGTGGATCTAACTTAAAAAGAAACAAAATCTGATATACTTATATATAATTTGACATGAAGTAATTAAAGTATTAAAAAGTGTTAATTAACTTTTTTATTAATTAAAAAAGAATTTCGGTTCATCAAACTCACTACTTTTACAATTTCATAGTATATAATATAAAGCTTCAAATTCTTTTTTCACTTCCGTTATGTTATAAATTTGACTTGCTTCTTGAATATAATACTATTATTCCTGTTTTAAAAATTTAATTAAAAACTCAAACGTTTTATCCTATCAGTTCGACAAAAAATTAGGATTACTATTTGTCAATGAATAGATATGAAAATATCTATTCTTCTTCATGGACCTAACCTATGGGACGTTTCATAAGAAATATATTTGTAATAGAAAACACTGACTTTGATCTTTTATACACTTGTTAAGTTTGAATACAAATATATAATTTAAATAGTAATAAAGAACAAAACATGCAAATGGCAGCAACTCTTCTGGAATATATTAGCTGAAAGTCAGTTTAATTATCCAACATAAGGTTAGACTCTAATTTAACGAAGTGCCAATGTAAGATAGCGTTAGCAAAAAAATTTATATATTTATGAATTTTATAAATGTTGTTGTTGATTATGAAAACTAAATACATTATTGAGGTAATTTATGGTTGTGGTATATAAAATTTATTATTTTGAAATTATTATTACTATTATCTAATTATAATTATAAGAAATATCAGGTAACACATTGCTAGGCCGGTTCATAAAATTATGGTAAGTATACAACTGTAATCAATCTTTAGAAAAAAATAGAAAAAAAAATCAAAAAACAAAAATCTTGCACTTTTAACCTTGCTCAATAGCTCTAAAAGATAGATTGTCTTTTTAACATTCCCGACGAACTAATATAAACATAATAATAACTTTTACTTAATGTTGCTGTCTGTACTAAGTTGTTCTGTTGCGAACAGGAGAGTTCTGATTAGATACGTGATTGTCGTCAGATAGCAGTGCATAGTAATCTAAAGATTATGTTATAACACTGTTGTAAACACAAGTTTGTATTTCTATCTATATTAAGATACGTTTTCATGCAATGTTTGAAAATTAAAGTTTTTTAAAGTAATAGATTATATATACTCATATCGACTTGTAACTTTTGAAGAAAATTGAACTAAGATACAACAAATTCTGTAGAATATATCGACGGGAATGATTAAAAATAAAATAAACAACTAACAACAACGTCACAAAGGGGTGGCATACAGGTGTTTTGTAGGTTCAAGATAAAAGAATATACACCTGACGTCTTGCCCTTCACGAATCAAGTTGTATGTAAATGGCCCGGCTTATTAAAGAGCTTGAATTTAAAATTCCAGACACTTTGATGAAATCAGTCCTCCTTGTCGCACATCTAATTGTGACACGGATCACTTCTGAATCACATACATTTATTAGAATTAAAAATTATTGTTACCGTTATTAAGTAATTATATTTATTTTTTTTATTTTTATTATATAATTGTTATGTTAATTATTTTGTGTTAATCCTAAAACCATGATTTCAGAGACAGTAATGAACCAACGGACATATTCTCACCAAAAATTGTTTATCGATGAAGTTCCTGAATTGATCCGATCTAAAACTTAAGGTTTGCCTATTATTTATTATCTATGGAACGGAATGTACTGACACCGCTGCTACAGAAAATTAACAACATTTTATCATTATAGATTTTACTTATATCTTTCGAAAAAAGAGCTTTTTTTTAACTTAACAATGGATTATATTATTATTTCATGTTTTTCTGAATGGATAAGGTTCTTTCATTTCCATAATGACTTCTATTATTCGAATAGTTTGACATTTGATCTGAA
Source organism: Melinaea menophilus ssp. n. AW-2005 (assembly GCA_918358695.1). Taxonomy (NCBI): domain Eukaryota; kingdom Metazoa; phylum Arthropoda; class Insecta; order Lepidoptera; family Nymphalidae; genus Melinaea; species Melinaea menophilus. The sequence continues at coordinate 15,641,469 of OU911049.1, forward strand.
GTTCTATTCAGGTTTCAAATTCAATTGGTTTTATTTCACTTTTACTGTCGTTGAAATTAATAATGGCAAGGTGTCGAATAATAACTGAATACAAATACATCCATTCATGTTATATATTTTGCTCTTTCAGCAATATTTTTAATTATGACAAGTTAAATTTTATTGCTTAATAAAAACAGTTACCAGATTTTCACAAATCTGTGACATTTAATAACAATAAAAAAAAACTATACTGATTTTATGAAGGCTTAAAACTTTATTTATAACAAATCGGAACACACAGGCTTAAAACTTTATTAAATGAACAAATTGGAACATGGCATAGTTCTAATAATTCTTCTATATAAAATAGGATAACCAATGCCTCGTTCATTTTTAATGACTTCTTATTCGTCAAATTTAAATGTCCTTGCAGTTCCCTTACCCTTTTAAAATTTTAATAGTTAAGATGTAATGACATAACAATGAAATTACTTTTGAACTTAGTAAAAAGGATTATTAGATTATAAAAACTATGGTAATTTTTTAAGCAAATTTAAATATTTTAAACACAGGAATTTTTATAACATAGCATGCCAAAAAAAGAAATACTATTACATTTCTTTCATTAATAAACGCTCAAGACCACAAAAGGTCTACTACCAGTACAATTGCATAAAACAGGCAAATGTTGGGAACACTTGTAGAATATATTATCTAGAAGTCATTTTAATTATTTAACGGGGCCTGGACCTGAATTAAAGAACTATGAACTTTACATACCGTCAGACAAATTAACCATAGCATTTCTATAAATATATATTTGCCTACTTACAGAATAAATAAAAATAATTTAATTCATACAAACAAGCCAAATCAAAATTTAGACAATTTTGGGTTCACTGCTAACAGATTACAAAAACAAATATTGAAAAATGCATATAAAGTTTAGGAAATTTAAAAAAAAAAGACACATTTGTTTTTCCTCATTTTCCCGATCCAAAATATTAATATTATTTTTGATAATATGGCAACAGATGTAATTGAACTAATTCCAAGGTACTTAAATATTTCAAAACTATTCCCAAGTCTTTTAATATACAAACTATAAATACCTGTAGCTCATCAAATTTTGGCTACACTGATAACTTAACAATTGCTAAACATTAAAGGCTAGTTGGCTAATCTAAAATCGAAGCTGTTTCTACAAAGTATAAGCTATAAAGATATCCGCAAGCTATTACTACAGTCTAAATGATATAAGAATAAACATACTTTGTTTTTAAAATAATCACTACCAGTAGGATATAGCAAACGGTAAACAAAGATATTTAGCTTTAAAAAACAATAATGAATTAAGACATACATATATATATATATATATATATATATATATATATATATATATATATATATATATATATATATATATATTTATATATATGATTGACTACTGTAATAACAAAGAAATACCATATAAAATTTCCGTGCTTTAGGTTCTCATAATAATATTATATTGCTATTTGTATAACCGGTGCCTAAAAACAACCCCCTGATTGTCTAATAAAAGGTGTTCTTTTGGGGGATTCAATTTTTTTTTAAATGATGATTTTATACTATTTATTTAATCTTACAATAAGAATATTTGTGGTTTGAAAAGATCATTATCTTATCATGTAATAAATAAATAAATGAACATAATATCTGTACCATTAAAAAAATACTAAAAAATTCGGATACTATACCGTCAATACATAGTTGAAAATATTTTTTATATTAAGTCAAATAATGATCTCAACAAATTATAAGTATTAAGGAAATTTTTTTAATAAAATCCATACTGTATACTGATAAAGGACATTATTTTAAATAATGTAATTTTTAAAATTTAATTGAGACCCGAAATCGTTCGAAAGAAGCAAGTTTCATCGGTCAAGTCCACTCAACTTTCACGGTTTGGTTGGCATAAAAAGTAAAATGCTTTGAGTTTTATATTCTTGAAACATCCTGTTTACTTTATTGTGATAATTTATATTATAATTTTTCTTCATTACAATCCATAAAAACAAATGTGTTCTCTTAATAACTTATACTAAAGAATAAAATGAAGAAAATATTAAAACACTACATAGTTACGATATAAACTGATAAGTTATGAATGGTTATCGTCTGAATACACGGAGACGACCATTATAAGTGAATTTATATATACAAAAGCAAACACAGGTTTGTTAATTTTATTATTAAATTATAATTACATCATATCAACACGAATTTTTATTTAAAACGAATAACGGTTAATATTATAAAAATGAATTTGACGTACTTACAACTAAAAGCTCAGCTTTACAAAACTGTTAGTTTCGTAATGTTAGACCGAACGAGAACTAGAGTTTTAGTTATTTTTAGTTTTATTTTTCAACTTTTTTAATGCCAAGCTTAGTATAAAGTGGAGCTTACTGAGATTACTTGAACAGGATTAAGCAAAAACAACATTGTTCAACATACAGTGTGTTTACTTTCCTACAAAGAAATACATGACAGTCTATAAAATTAAGTATTATATGTAGTAAAATCTAAACTTAGAAGAAGATTTTTTTCAAACAAATAGTAACCAGTAAATAATTTACTCAACTAAAACTGTTGAACACAGGACACAATATTGCCTAGTTTAAGGCCTGAGTAATGAATGAGTCATGAATTCAGACTTAACTTTCGTGTCAGTTTCGGGTACTACAGTAGATCTCTTATTAAAATTAAAACACATATGTTACTATCTAGTACAGCAGAAATTTTCTTAATGATTGGAGAAATTTCTTCGAAATTTAGATAATTGTACCAAGCAAAACGATAAAAGAGAAGAAAGAGACATATTTGTTTAACAATAAATAAAGATTTTTTTTCGTTTCATTTAGAATATTACTTTACTGTATAAATTCCGTTCTCTTACTTCTGTAATAACTTGAATTGATAGTTGATCTTCAGTTTTCTTTCTACACTTGTCTCATAATAAATGGTTTCATTTCAACTTTATTGTCGTATTCGTAGTCATTCTTAGGGTTATAATAAATTGTTAAAGTTAACATTATTGGGAATAAATATTATGAAAATATTTATACATATTTTTCTTGTCACTGTGGATCAAACATAAAAAGAAACAAATTCTGATATACATATCATTTTACATGAAGTAATTAATGTATAAAAAGTGTTAATTAACTTTTTCATTTTTACTTTTTACAACTTTTACAATTTCACAGTAATATAAAGTTTTAAATCCTTTTTCCCTTTTTTTATGTTCTAAATTTGACTTGCTTCTTGAATATAATGCCAGTATTCCTCGTTTAATTCATTAAATAATAAAATTGAAAATTATAACTACAACATTTCATCCAATCAGTTTGAAATAAAATAGTATGTCGGTTTGACAAAGAATTTTCTTGTCATTTTTTCTTCATGGACCTAACCTAAGGGACGTTTTTTAAGTATCCTATTGGAAAAAAAAACTTAACTTTGCTTTGATCTTTTATACAATTGTTAAGTTTGAATATAAATATAAAGTTATAATTAGTAATAAACAACACAACATATTTTTACATTTTAAATGGCGGCAACTCTTCAGAAATATATTAGCTGGAAGTCATTTTAATTATCCAACACAAGACTAGACGATAATTTAACGAAGTGCAAATATAAGATGGCGTTAGCAAAAAAATATATATATTTTATGAATTTTATAAATATTGTTGTTGATTATGAAAACTAAATAAATTATTGAGATAATTTATGGTTGTGGTATATACAATTTATTATTTTGAAATTATTATTACTATTAACTAAATATAATTATAAGAAATATCACATAACATACGAGTATCACAAGTTTGTTTCTGCTTACATATTAAGATTATATTAATGCAATGTTTGAAGACAAAGTTTTTTAATCTAAAAGATTGTTATTAAAAATAAAGTAAACAACTAACAATGACGTCACACAGGGTGGTATACAGGTATTTTGCAGGTTCAAGATAAAAGAGTATACACCTGACGTCATGCCAATTATGAATCAGGTTGTATGTAGATGGCACGGCCTACATAACAGCTTGAATTTAGACTTCCAGACACTGATTAAGGCAGCCCTCCTGGTCGGATATTTTGACTGATTTTGACACGGATCACTTCTGACACATAAATTTATTAGAATTAAAATATTGTTAGAGATGTGAAATTATTAATGTTATTGTAATTGTTAAATTATCAAAATTGCTAATTCTAAAACCAATATTCCAGAGACAATAGTGAACTTACAGACAGATTAACTTTTACATTACTGCAACGTATCTATGTTCACAATTATTTATCAATAAAATTCCTGAATTGATCCTATCTAAAACTTATCGTTATTATATGTTTACTTTATTTATTCCTGATCCATGGAATGGCATATATTGATACAGATGCTACAGAAAATTAACAATATTTCATCATAATAGATTTTACTTAATATTGCTTAAATTATAGCTTTTTTAACTTCACAGTGAATTTTATTTTTTTGAATGGATTCAGTTCTTTTCTTTACATAATGACTTCTATTAGTAGAATAGTTGATATTTGATCTGAAGTTCTATTCGGGCTTCAAATTCAATTGATTTTATTGCACTTTTATTATCGTAAAGCAATAACGGTAAGGTGTGGAATAATATCTGAATAAAAATACATATATTTATATTATATATTTTGTTCTTTCACTGATATTTTCAATTTTGATAAAAACAATTACAAGATTTGCTCAAATCCGTGATATTTAATAACATTATTAATAAAATTTAACATTAAAAATTAAGAATACTGTCATAGCTTCAATATTTCTACTATATAAAATAGGATAATCAATGTCTCCTTAACTTTTAATGACTTCTTACTCGTCAAATATAAATGTCCTTGCAGTTCCTTTACTTTTTAAAGGTTTTAAATTTTAATAGTTAAGATCCAATGCCATAAGAGTATTAAAAAAAATTTGATTAGAAATAATATGGTAAAGATTTAAGCAATAGAATTATTTTAAATACTTGAATTTTTATAACATAGCACGCCAAAAAAAGAAATACTACTACAATTCTTTCATTAATAAACGCTCAAGACCACTAAAGTTCTACCATCAGTACAATTGCATAAAACAGGCAAATGTTGGAAACACTTGTAGAATATATTATCTAGAAGTCATTTTAATTATTTGACGGGGTCTGGACCTGAAATAAAGGACTGTGAACTTTACGTACCGTCAGACAAATTAATATAAATATATATTTGCATACTTACAGAATAAATATAAGTAATTTAAGTCATATAAGCCAGCCAAATCAAAATTTAGACGATTTTGGTTCCACTGTTAACAGTTCACAAAAATAAATATTGTTAAAATGCATACAAAGTTTTTCCCAGGTAAATTATAGAATAAAAACATATTTTCCTCATTTTCTCAGTCCAAAATATTAATATTGTTTTTGATAATATGGCATCAGATGTAATTGAACTAATTGTAAGGTACTAAAATATTTCAAAACTATTCCCAAGTCTTTAAACATGCAAACTATAAATACCTGTAGCTCATCAAACTTTGGCAACACTGATGACTTAATAATTGCTAAAGTTTAAAGCTTAGTTGGCTAATCTTAAATCGAAGATAAAGATACTGTTTCAACAAATTAATTTAATTAATCTGAAAGCTATTACTTTAGTCTAAATGGGATAAGAATAAACATACTTTGATTCGTAAATAACCACTACGAGTTCCTACTCGTAGTGGTTATTTACGCAATATCTTTATTGCAAACGGTAAACAAAGATATTATACTATAATATACTAATGAAATACTATTTTTAATATGATTGACTATTATAATAACATTGAAATATCTTATAAAATTTCCGGGTTTTGGGTTCTCGTACTAATATTATATCGCTATTTATTTAACCGGTGCCTAAAAACAACCCCATGATTGTTTAATAAATGTTTCCTAAAATGATCATTTTTTAATATTTATTTAATCTTACAATAAGAATATTTGTGGTTTAGACGGATATTTGAAAATATTATTATTTTATCATGTAATAAATAAATAAATGAAATTAATATCTGAACCATAAAAAAATTTTTAAAACTTCGGAAACTATATCGTCAAGTATACGTTGAAAATATTTTTTCTTTTAATTCAAATAAGTATCTCCACAAATTATAGGTTTTAAAGAAAAATTTTTCATAAAATGCATACTGTGTACTTGATAAAGGATTTTATTTTAAATATTGTAACTTTTAAATTTAACTGATATCTAAAATCTTCCGCAAGAAGGAAGTTTCATCGGTCAAAGTCCACACAACTTTCACGGTTTGGTTGTCATAAAAAGTCTAATGCTTTGAGTTTTATATTCTTGAAACATCCTGTTTACTTTATTGTGATAATTTATATCATTATTTTTCTTCATTATAGTCAACACAAATTATGTGTTCAAGTAATAAGTTATTCTAAGGAATAAATTGAAAAAAAAATGTAAAATCACTACAAAGTTAACAATGGTTACTTGATTATCGTCAGAATACACATAGGCGACCAGATCTGAATTTATATATATAAAATAGGAAACACAGGTTTGCTTAGTTTATTATTAAATTATCATGTATATTATAAAACGAATTATTACTTAAAAGATATAATGGTTAATTTTATAAAAATGAATTCGACGTACTTTTTTTTTTTTTTTTTTTTTTTTTATGGAAGAGGAGGGCAAACGAGCTGGCGGGTCACAGATGACTTGTGATCACCGCCGCCCATGAACTCTTGCAACATCCGAGGATTTACAAGAGTGTTGCCGGCCTTGTTGTACTTACAACTAAAGCTTAGCTTTACCTTTGTTAGTTTCATAATATTAAACAAACCGAGAACTAGAGTTTTAGTTATTTTTCGACCTTTTTAATGCCAAGCTTAGTATAAAGTGGAGCTTACTGAGATTACTTGAACCGGATTAATTAAAAACAACATTGTTGAACATACAGTGTGTTTACTTTCCTACAGAGAAATACATAACAGTCTATAAAATTAAATATTATATGAAGTAAAATTTAAAATTAAAACAAGATTTGTCTTTCAAACAAATAGTTAGTATTAACTATTAAAAAATTAATTCGACTAAATCTGTTAAAAAGACAAAATATTACCCAGTTTAAGGCCTGAGTAATGAGTCAGGAGGTCAGACTTAATTATCGTGTCAGTTTCGGGTAGTACAGCAGATCTGTTGTTGAAGTTAAATTATATTCTACATATGTTTTAAAAAAAACATATGTTACTAGATATTTTCTTAAAGATTGGAGTAATTTCTTCGAAATGTAGATAATTATGCCAAACAAAGCGATACAAGAGAAGAAAGAGAAAGGGACATTTATTTGTTTAACAATAAATTTTCGTTTAATTTATAACATTACTTTTCTGTATAGATCCCGTTCCCTTACTTCCGTAATAAATTGAACTGATAGTTGATCTGCAGTTTTCTTTCTACAATTCTTTCATAATAAATGATTTCATTTCAACTTTATTGTCGTATTCGTAGTCATACTAAGAAATATAATGGATGATTTTATGTCTCTAACATGAATAGTAGTAATAATAAAAACCTAATTGAAGAAGCTCAGACAAGTAGGATAATATTAACAATAAATAACTTTTATTATTATGTGAATGCAACTGAAAAGGATAAAACGTCGGCTTAGAACTGCTTATCACTTCATGCCTTGTATTAATTCTGCTACAATTGCAATTTGCTAAATAACACATAATAACATATATATAATAATGTTTAATAGATAGGCAAACAAGAATTATATAAAATATAAGTCAGACCACTGCTAACGATTCCGAGATTTTATTTAACTCAGCTATTATTTGAGTTACACGAAATCTGACATTAATTGATATAAAAAACAATTTTATATTGTGAACAAAGCATTATGAATGTCATTCACATTCATTTGTAAGCGTTTTTCTTTTTCTAAATATGTAAATTAATTATTTGTATGGGAATTCTATTAATCTCCTGCAATGTTAAATTCATAACAATATTTTAATACACTACCTTAGGCAAGAAAAAAATGTTTTGTAGCTTTAACAATAAAATGGTTTAAATAAATAATTTTAAGTTTGATTTTGGCTTTTTCTTTGAGTTTGACTTTAGTTTGACTCTAACTTTACCGTGTTTCCAAAAATGTTTACTTATTTTCCTTATAGCAGTATATCTAATTAAATTATCTTTATGTTGCTATCAAGCTAAAAATTTATTATAGACTTCCATGATATTAAAAGAAATATTTCCCTGAGAATCAATTGAATCACTTTACTTGTTACCTTCAGGAAAATCTGCCTAGTTTTCTTCCTAAGCGAGCATGCTTGCTTTGATGCCTTGAGTTTTAAATGATAGTTCAACAACTATAGAAAGTGTTTTTTGTATTTGTTTTCATGGTTCGTGTTTTATTACTTATTGAAACCTTCTTAATTCTATAAATTTCATGTATCTATATATAAATTTCAATTCAATAACTTTATAAATTTTAAGTAACTTAGTCTGCATATGCTGTGATGCTCGTAATATTAAAAACTTTTAAATTTTGAGTGTTTGTAAAGATGCTTAATTCTTTGTATATGTTGTATTAAAATATATTATTTAAACATTTGTCATTAAATTTCAAAATATTACGGTAGCCAAAATATTAATATATATTAGTTATTTTTAATTAAATGTAATATAAAATCCTATTTCTTAAAAAAAAAACCATGTACAAAACGATAGAAAATAACATGACAATATATATCCACTACAATTATGTGAATAAGATGTGGAATGAACTTCCTTCGGAAGTGCTTCCGGGTTGATGCTGCATGGGTACCAAAAAGACGTATACTCCTACCTCCATGGCCGGCAATCCTCTTGCGATTCCCCGAATTTTGCAAAAGTCTGGGAGGCTGTGATCAGCAGTGACCCACACACTCTTTTCCTCTCTTCCCATATAAAAAAAAAGTAAATATTTCTCACACCAACAACGACTGTAATAAAAAGGGCAAATGTTGAAAATTCGTCTATAATATTGGAAAATAGTTTAATTATTAACAAAATTAGATTTTTATTTAATGAAGTGCAAAGTTCAGCAAAAAAAATTAAAGACATTTCTAGCAAATAAGTAAGTCATAAGTCATAAGTGTTTTTAAAGAACTGTTAATTATAGTTTTCTTATATTTTTTTATAATCTATCTACTCCTATATAACAAGTCAGTCAGTGTTTCCAAACAAATATTTCTTCTCAATTTCTTAAATAAACATAATTCTTAATATTACACATTAAATATACCACAATCTGTATTGGTATCTTAATAACTACATTTTTTATAAAAACTAAACTTGGCGGTTCCTCGCATGGACCCACCGCTTGTGGAATAGTGTGATTAGAGTTTGACGTTCAATCATAGTGTTACCTAATTGAATTAAATAACTTTGCTCAACTTTATGCTTACCTCATAACATTCACAACTGCAGTAACACTCACTGTGCTTGATATATAGGGCAATAGGAGCGAGCGAAAATCAGGAATATATAATAAATAGACAATAAAAATATAACCAATATTTTTATAACTTACTGGAGTAATTATTTGCAAAAGAGATTCAGATTTAAAATAAAAGGCAATTTCAGACTCACAGACGGAGCCGACATAAAATCCTTAAAGCGATTAAGTTCAAATCTTTTTTTGCCACAAACTCAATGGAGAAAGTTAGATGGATCGACTTCTGTGGATTCAGTTTAGATTTATTTTGCTTTAATGAGAATTAAGTGGTCTTTACTGTTATAGAGAAAACACTTTTATAAGGAATTAAGATCTACTCATTTGTTTTTTGTCTTAAAATGGACTTACTCTCTTAAAATCATGAAACTACTCTAATGTTTCATAATTTCACGCAAAAAATATCTTGAAATAATTATCTTCTTTGACTCTAATGTCTAACGGTTATAAGTCTGTAACTTTTAATTAAAATTGTACAAATTTAATATTACCTTACTGGACCATAACATAAACTTGTAAAATTCTAAAACTCTAAGCTATGAGACGAATATGTCGTATCTCGTGGAATCTGACTCTGCGTCAGTTTAACGTAAAATACATCTAAATTTCATCCCTTCAAGGTTTAAATGAAAGAGAAGTTTGTATGGTATTTTTATAATTTTTTTTTATTTAGAACATTATTTCGGAAGGGGGGGAATAATTATTGTGTTGCAAATCGTTTCCCAAAGTATATACAACTAACACAAAATACTTTCAAACTCAGACCAATAATCTCTAAAAATAAAAGTGTTATACCAAGTGCAAACCGAACCCACTACCTTTTGTTCAGTAGTCGGGGTCAGGTAATAGGAATCTATTATATTCTAAAATAAATAAATGTTATATCTTAGAAAATATTGTCTTATTTGTATTATAAAATTTACCTGTTTATTGACCCTAAGCAATTTTGAGACTTCGTTACACTGTCTAACCTCATGTCGGTTGATAAGTATGAAGTACCTTCCATTTAATTAGGCAGTACCACTAAGTATTGTAGTATCACTAGTGGTATTAAAGGGTGATTAAAATTTATATTACTTACATAAAATTCATATCGTATATTAAGGACAGTTTTCAGAAGGGATTACAAATGTCAAGTTTTATTTGAAAGCAGTGACCAGTGTTCTGATTGGCTGACAATCAAGCAATCAAAACGAGTAACATGGATTTTAATAGCTGTTTTAATTGTTGTGTTAATCTGTTGTACTGCAGTGTAATATTTATTTCAACTCTAATTATCTTTATAGCTTATACTCTATTGGAGCACCGACTTAAGACTCCGTCTCAGATTATGGAGGATTAAACTTTAGCAATTATTAAGTCACCAGTGGTATCCAAAGTTTGATAAGGTACCGTATTTATAGTTAGTATAAGTTTATAGACTGGGGAATAATTTGCGCGAATAGTTATTAGATATCGCATTAATGTTGTTATGATATAACAATTTATGTCGTTATGAAATTTTATATATCTAAATTTATATAAGTAAATAATAAATAATATCTATTTCAAAATATTCTTATAAATTATTTTAACAGTATTTATCATCTTTCTGCTCTTATCGGAATTTTGGGGTCGGTGCAATAGGTTATTTCGGTCTACACTCTCCTGTTATTCGTCATCTCTCTACACAGTCCCTTCTTCTCCATATCGTCTTTTACACAAACCATCCATCTTTTCGTCGTCCGTCCTCCACTTGTCCGTCCCTCCACTACCATATCCAGAACTTTTTTGGTTACATGCCTTTCATCTCTTCTCGTAACATGCCCGTACCATTACAGATGGCTATTTAAACCGTATTACAATCATTATTATATGCTATGTATATATATATATATATATATATATATATATATATATATATATATATATATGTATATATATATATATATTTAATTTATCTTTCAGTGTTTAAAAAATGTATCTTAATTTGCTTGGATGAGATTATATTGATTTATATTACCATAATTGTAAAAATCTAAAAACTGGCTATTTGCAGAAATAAGAATCAAAATATAAAACCACTAGAATTAAAAAGATCTAAACTTAAGATTTCAAACCATTATATTGTATTGCTGCTTATGTAACCGAAAGTCACTTTATACTTAAAGACTGATGAAGCAATCTTGTGTGGAATAAATCAATGTTTAAAACTTATATTATAATGTTAGAAATATTATATTAAATTTTATGGTAAATATCGTTTATTTGTTAATGCATAACTAAAATCAATTTAGCATTTTATAGACTGAGATATTGTCGTTTCAAATTATATAATGAGCTGCTGTTCCTAATCCATTGTTGCCTGATGTTAAGTGACATCTGTCTTTAAAGAAAAGTTATTATTTTTATTTACAATTTTAAATTCAAAATTTATATCAAATAATTATTATGAGACAAGGAATGATTTACATTTATTCAGATATGGATCTAACAAGAAAAAAGCGGTTCTGATACACATTTCATTTTCTATTAAGTAATTAAGAATGTATTAGGTTTTACTTTTACAATTTCATAGTAATAAAAAGTTTCAATTCCTATTTCACTTCTTTATGTTTTAAATTCTATTTGCTCCTGGAATACGCTCTAATACGTCGTTTAAAAATGAAAATTTAAATATAAAAAAAATTGCCAATCAATTTGAAATTAAATAGTATTATAGTTTGACAATAGACTTTTTGACGATTCTTCTTCATAAACCTTAACAATAGAACCGCAACTAGAGTAGACGTTCCATGAATATCATAATAGAAATAAAATACATTGGCTTAGTTTGATATTTTATTTACTTAATAAGGAATACAAATATATAGTTATAATTAGTAATAAAGAAACACAACATACAAATGGCAGAAACTCTTCTGGAATATATTAGCTTTTACTTATACAACACAAGGCTAGACGCTAATTTAACAAAGTGCAAATGTGAGATAGCGTCAGCAAATGCATATATTGTATTTTTTAATACTATTTTTAATTATCAAACCTAAATATATTTTAGAGATATTTATTAATTTCCATGGGAACATAATACAATTTATGCTAATATACACTAGGTTTGTTCATGTATACGGTTACAAAAACGGTATAAATACAACACAAATCCGGAAACAAATATTGTTATTTAAAAAAAAACTATTTTCTCTAATTATTTCAAATATTCTTGGCTCAGGCCTGAGAAGACCCGGATGACAGATACCCAGTGTTTGTTCAAGTACTCGTAATTAATCTTAATAAAAAAACGATTTAAAAAAAATTTACTTTCGCGTCGAAATAAAATAATATAATTTTGACTTTCATATGATGTTACTGACTGTACTAAGTTGTTGTGTTCCGAACAGGAGAGTTCTGATTAGATACGTGATTGTCGTCAGAAAGCAGTGTACGTAATAATATAGAGATTATTTTATAATACTGTTGTAAACACAAGTTTGTTTTTGCTTGCCTATGAAGATACATTTTCATGCAATGTTTGAAAAGGAAAGTTCTTTAATATTATAGATTATATGTAGATACTCGTATCAGTATGTAGTTTTTGAATAAATTCTATAATAATATTATTAGTAATAAAGTAAATAACTAACAATGACGTCACACCAGATAAAAGAGTAAATATCTGATGCTATGCTCGTACATCTCTACTCTACTACATCTACTACAGCTCACGCCTGAATCTTGTAAGGTTATATTTAGGTAATATTTGTTATAGTTATTCAGTTAATATATTTTAATTGTTTATTGGTATTCAAAGAGTGTTACAGACATAGACAATAATAAACCTACAAACAGGCCAATTTCGCAATTACTGCAATATTTCTATGTACGTTCCTTAAAAAAATTTCATTGGTTTTATTGCACTATTACTGTCGTTCAAAGCAATAACGACAAGGTGTAAAATAATAACTGAATAAATTTCATTTTGAAAAGTTTAATTTTATTTAATATTAAACACAAGTTGCACACAAATCTGTGACATTTAATAATTTAAAAAACGAAAAGAAAAACAATTGTAACTCGATTAAGAAAGACTTAAAAACTATTTCCAAATTTACTCAGAATGTCAATAATGTTAATGTAACAATAATGTCAATATTTATATTTGTAATAACACTTTAATGAATTAGTACATAGCATAGCTTTAGAACAATATTATTATATATTTCTATATTATTTGTCTATATTTCTATAAAATAGGATAAAGAATGACAAGTTAACTTTTAATGGCATCTTATTCGTCAAATCTTATTTTACTCTTGCATTGCAGTTTCACATTGAAATCATATTTCATCTTATTAAAAACTATTAGATAATAAGCAATTTAATTATTTTAAATACTTTAACTTTTATAACATAGCATACCAAAAGTAGAAATACTACTATGGTTTTTTCATTAAGAAACTCTAAAACTACAACAGTTCTAACACCAGTACAATTGCACCCAAACAGACAATTGTTGAGAACACTTCTAGAATATATTATCTAGAAGTCAGTCTAATTATCCGACGGGAGGTTGGAACTGAATTAATGAACTGTGAACTCAACATACGATTAGACAAATTGACTATAATTTTGATATAGGAATATACATATACATATAAACAAGATAAAATAAAACGTGTTATATATAATAATATTATTGTTGTTCATGTACTGGTATATCAGAGGTAATTATGTTATTTTAATGTTTACTTTAATAAATATTCGCGAAAATGATTCTCAACTCTTGAAATTAGCAAATTATAAATACTTATATCTCATCAAACTTCGTAACACTGATGACTTAATAAGTGCTAAAGTTTAATATCTAGTTGGCTTATCTGATATCAACAACATCAAGAAGATTTTTCAACAAAGTATTAACTACATATGTCTGTGAGCTACACTTAGCTACCATTTAGAAATTGTAAGTTCAAAAACAACCATTACGAATAGGACATAATAATCATTACAAAAGGTAAAGATATTTTTAACTATATCATACTTAAATTATTATCATAACATTTTATCATGCATATTACAAAATGAATTATTACTTTAAAAAATAATTGTTAATATTATAAAAATGAATTCGACGTACCTACAACTTAAAGCTCCGCTTTACAAAAGCTGTTAGTTTCATAATAATGGCCAACTCAAAATTAGAGTGTTTGTTGTTTTTGGTTTTATTTTTCGCCTTTTTTAATGCTCAGTTTAGTACAAAGTGGAGCTTACTGAGATTACTTGAACAAGATTAAGGAAAAATAATATTGTTCAACATACAACGTCCTTACTTTTCCTAATACTTTTAAAATAATGTTTCCTACAAAGAAATACATGACAGTGTGTAAAATTAAGTATGAAGTAGTGAAATGTAATTTAAAACAGGATTTTTCTTTCAAACAAATAGTTTGTAACTATTAAAAAATTGTCTGGAATAAAACTATTGAAAATAAGGTATTACCCAGTGTATTTTCGTGTCAGTTTCACGTAGAACTGTTGTTGGTGTTAAAACATATACCACTTATACTTTTAAAAAATCATATGTTACTAGATATATTTGTAATGATTGGACAATCTTCTATCCAATTCAGCTAACAATACCAAGCTATTACTTAGCTCAGCTGTTATTTGAGTCACACGTAATATGATACTAATTATTATAAATGTAAATTTTACATTGTGAACAAAGAATAATGAATGTAATCCAGGCATTTTAATGTAAACGTTATTCTTTTTTGAAAATATGCATTTGTATGAAAATCACTAAAGTAGATTATTTCCTAAAGGAAATTTTGTGGCAAACTGATTTAAAAAATTGCAATATTACTTAGCTCTTGATACTGACCGATTTTCGTTTCTAATTTTGTTGCCATGAATTTTAAATGAGAATTTAACCACTAAAATTTTTTTTTTTTGTATACTAGAGTATTTGTTCCGTGGCTCGTGCTTTATTAATAATTAAAAAGTCATTATAATAAATGTCGGTTAGCCGGTTAATCGGTCGGTGACCTGTACGCCCGTTTGCCCCCCACTGAAATAAAAAAATCTGATTAGATACGTGATTGTGATATAATGCACAACAAGTCAAAGATTATATTCCGATTATTAACATATTAATATATTATAATAAAGTCGCCTAATATTTTGTAATTAGTTCTACTATAAGTTCTAAATTTTTATAAAAACGATTATTATATAATAATAATTATAGAAACATAAAATTCTATAGTATTAAAAATTATCAACTAATAATAACTATAAACAGTATCAATGAAGTTTTTTGCTGGTCCTTGACATGGACCTTCCTCCTGTTATCGTGTGATTAGAGTTTAACGTTCAATAATAATAATATGTATGCTTAATTTAAATAAAAAGCTTTTACTTTAACTTTGCACAGCTGTAGTAAAATGAACTCACAGCGTCTCCCACAACAAATTTGTCAAGTTATTTCTTATATAATACTAGCTTCAATTAAAAAAAACACGATATTTTGATATGAAAACAACACCCATTGTACTTGTTATTTTGAGGTAAAGAAGCGAGGTAACCGACAGGTCAAGAAAATAGATTGAATAGGTAACAAAAATATTTGTTATTAAACTGATATAGCATTCATCATACTTAAAATTTTTATGAAGAGATTTAGATTTCAAATAAAAAGCTCTTTCACACAGATACAGCCGACATAAAATCCTCAAAGTGGTTAAGTTCAAATCTTTTTTTTTGTCACAAACCCGGTGGAGAAAGTTAGATGAATCGATTTCTGTGGATTCAGTTTACTTTTATATTGCTTTAACGAGAATTAAGTGGATTTTACTAATATAGAGAAATAGATAAAAAAGTATTTTATAACGAAGTAAGATGTAATAATTGGTTTCTTGCCGGTTCTTTAAAATGGACTTACTTTCTTGAATCCATGCAACTTATATAATGTATTATAACTGTAATGTATTATAAAAGTAAAATACCGATCTCTAATAATGGAATCTGTAATTATAGCATTATATGATATTCAATAATATTTTATGATCTAAGTATTCCTTTCCTAGAAAAAGAGGAAAAGTTTAAAGATAAGATAAAAACAGAACATGGTGCAGAACGTTCCACCTAAATATGAATAACGATCATAAAATACTAATCAGAACAGAACAGACCACTAATCCGCGAGCTGTCTAACCCCATATTAGATAATTGATGTACTTTCCGAGTATTATAGCGATACTACTTGGAAAATATTGTATTAAAGGATTATAAAAATTTGTATTAATTTTTCAGAAGGGATTTCAGAAGGGATTATAAATGTCAAGTTTTATTTGAAAGCAGTGACCAGTGTTCTGATTGGCTGACAATCAACCAATCAAAACGAGTAACATGGATTTTAATAGCTGTTTTAATTGTTGTGTTAATCTGTTGTACTGCGGTGTAATATTTATTTCACCTCAAATTATCTTTATAGCTTATACTCTATTGGAGCACCGACTTAAGACTCCGTCTCAGATTATGGAGGATTAAACTTTAGCAATTATTAAGTCACCAGTGGTGTCCAAAGTTTGATAAGGTACCGTATTTATAGTTAGTATAGGTTTATAGACTGGGGAATAATTCCCGCAGATAGTTATTAGATATCTCATTAATTTTGTTATGACATAACAATTAATGTCGTTATGAAATTGTACATGTCTAAATATATATAAGTAATAACAAATAATATCTTTTTCAAAATCTTTTTATAAACTATTTAAATCGACATCCCTTATTATATGCTAAGGCTTTAAAAATCATACAAACTATACTCATAAACATCAGTTTATGAGTATAGTTTGAAAGTGAATCCTAAGATATAGAGACAGATATCAATCTGTCTCTATATCTTAGGATTCACTTTCTAAACCCTAGTTTAGAAAGTGACCCCTAGGTTACATTATATCAGCTCGTCACTAGCTTAAGAGAATATAATAAAAACGGTACAACTTATATTAATATAAAATTATTATATTTGGTTTTTCTGTGTTATTTCAAATCTAAGATTTAAATAATTTTATTCGTTTGCCCTCCTCTTCCATAAAAAAAAAATTCGTAGTTGAATCCGCTTCAGCAAAATTCTAATAATTCATATAACCATAATTATAAAAACACAATAAAACTGTCTAAATTACTGAAATAAGAATTAAAAAAAACTAATATTATATCACTTTCACAATATACTGAAAGAAACTTTGTACTTTAAGACTGACGAAGTAATCTTGTGTGGAGCAAATGGTTGTTTAAAACTTATATTATAATGTTAACAATAATCATATCTTTAATGTATGATGTCGCTTTTAATAACTAAAACATTTTTTTCATTTTCGAGGACTGATATTGTCTTCTCAAATTTTATTACAAACTATGACTTATTATAAGTTGTTACCTCTTAAGTGACATCTGTCTTTAAAGAGCAGTTATCAGAATTTTAATAAAAAAACCTGGCTTTATCTTGGCTAAAGATTATGAGGAAAGGAGTAAGAAATATATTCCGAAACAAACTTAATTTTCCATGAAGTTATTATTAATGTATTAAAATTGTTAATACCTTTTTTATTACAAGTAAAAAGGCTTCAGTTCATTGAACAAACAACTTTTACAATTTCGTAGTAATATAAAGATTTAGCTGCTTTTCCACTCCTTTAATTTTCAAAAAAATGGAATCCAAACTTTTGAGTTTAAAAATGTTACCTAATCAATTTAAACTGGAAAAGTATTTTGTTTGTATATTTATGTGATATACTCAGTGGAAATGTGTTTGTTAAAGTGATCAATCTTAATAGAAAAACCAATAAAAGAAAAGAAGAAAAGAAGATTGTATAGGGTTATATTAGAAAATATAACCCTATATAATCTCTCTAAAAGATAAATTATGCTTATCACATTTGAGAGATTCACACCAATGAAATAATAAAAAATTTAACTTTTACATGGTGTTGCTAACTGTACTAAGTTGTTGTGTTCCGAACAAGAGAGTTCTGATTAGATATGTGAATGTCGTCAGAAAGCAGTATACGTAATAGTCTAAAGATTATGTTATAATACTGTCGTACACATAAGTTTGTTTTTGCAAGAAGACGGTCAGTTAACACAATTAAATCGTTTATCTTTATTAAATAATACTTTTTAGTTAATTATGTATTTCATCATAGTAAAGTTTAAATTCTTCCGAAAATAAAGGTTTTTTTTTTACTTTAATTTGAACTTTATTTTTCTGAATGAATTCAGTTCTTTTATTTCCATAATGGCTGCTATTACTCGAATGTCTTGATATTTGATCTGAAGTTCTATTGAGGTTTCAAATTCAATTGGTTTTATTGCATTTTTACTGTCCTCCAAAGTAATAACGGCAAGGTAAAGGTAACTGCATAAAAATACATACATTTATTTTATATATTCTGTTCTTTCACTAATATTTTTA
Source organism: Melinaea menophilus ssp. n. AW-2005 (assembly GCA_918358695.1). Lineage (NCBI taxonomy): Eukaryota > Metazoa > Arthropoda > Insecta > Lepidoptera > Nymphalidae > Melinaea > Melinaea menophilus. The sequence goes on from OU911049.1 coordinate 15,660,512, forward strand.
AATTCAAAAGTAAAATTATATTTCTTATTAAAAACAGTCACAACATTTACACAAATCTATGATATCTAAGAACGTTAAAAATATAAAACAATATTATTTTGATTAAGGCTAAGAAAACTATAACAAAATGTCAATAATGTAAAAATGTCAGAAATAATAATGTCAGTATCTGTATTTAGTTATACAATAAAAAACAGACAAATGTTGCTAACTCTTCTATAATATATTATCTAGAAGTCAGTTTAATTATCCCACGGGTGGTTGGAACTGAATTAATGAACTGTGAACTTAACGGACAGACAAATTGACTATAATATTAATATAGGAATATATTTGTAATTTACAAAAGAAACTAATAATAAAAGAAAACGTGTTATATACACTAGCATTATTATTATTCAAGTCACAGGTAATTACTTTAATGACTAACAATTATCATGTATCTTACAAAATTATTGATTACTTAAAACAAATAATGATTAATATGATAAAAATGAATTCGACGTACTTTTAACTTAAAGCTCAGATTTACAAAAGCTGTTAGTTTCATAATTATAGACCAACCGAGAACTAGAATTAGTTATTTCAGGTCTTATTTTTCGACTTTTTTAATGCCAAGCTTAGCACAAAGTGGAGCTTACTGAGATTACTTGAACAGGATTAAGCAAAAACAACATTGTTGAACATACAGTCTTTTTACTTTTCCTAATACTTTTAAAAGAGTGTTTCCTACAAAGAAATACATAAAATTAAATAGTTTGTAACTATTTAAAGAAAATATCTCTAATAAAACTGTTAAAAATAAGACAAAATATTACCCAGTGTATTTTCATGTCAGTTTCACGTAGTACAGTTCTGTCTGTTGTTGTTGCAGTTAAAATATAGACTTCTTGTAATTTTTAAAAAATCATATGTTACTTAGACATATTCTTAATAATTGGACAAACTTTTCCCCCTTATTTAGATAATTTGCCAAACAAAGCAATGCACTAAAGCAACATACATAACGTTTGTAAATCTAACTGAAAAGGATATGAACTCGGCTTAGAAGTGCTTTTCATTTCATGCCCTGTGCTAATACTGCTAAGTATGCACACACAATTTGCAAAATAACACATAGAATATGAACAAAAATCTAACGCCAAATAATAATATCTAATAAAAAGACACAGCCAAAAATAAAAGAATAGAGAGTTTTAAATGTTTATATTAATTATATGAAATGAAGTGAGACCGCTGCTAGCGATACCGAGCTTTTATTTAGCTCAGCTGTTATTAGTTACATGGAATCTGACACTAATAATTATAAATGAAAATTTTATATTGTGAACAAAGAGTAATAAATGTAATCCACGCATTTCATATGACGTTAAACGTTATTCTTTTTTGAAAATATGTATTTGTATGACAATTTTATTAAACTCCTGCAATGTTATATTCATAACGATATTTTTACGTGCTACCTGGACCATATCAAAAATGTTTTGTAGCCTTAACAATAAAAAATGCTTTCATTAAAATTAAGTTTGATTTTGTCTCTTACTTTATCGTTTTTCTAAAAATGTTTACTTTATTTTGCTTATGGAAATATATCAAATAAATTATATTTATATTATTATAGCCAAAAACTCATTACATAAAATAAAGAAATATAATAAAATAAATATTTCTTTTGACTTCTTACTCAAAGAATCGGTTGAATCACTTAATTATTTATTAAAAAAAATATAAAAGAAAATTCAAGCAAAGCATGTGTATGTGTTTGTGATGAATTGTTAATTATAGGTTGTTCGGATGTATACAATAAATGTAAATATTAAAATGATTATTATGATCTATTATCGTTACGATGTTGTGTTGACGGTACAAAGTTTATTCGTGAATAGGAGAGTTCTGATTAGATATGTGATTGTCGTACAATGCATAACAAGTCAAAGATTATATTATTATAAAGCAGCTCATATTTTGTAATTACTTTAATATAAGTTTGAAATAATTATAAAAACATTGATAATTATACTAATATAAAATTACAGTATGTTACAAATCACATTATAATTAATTCAAGATACAAAAGTATACAAAATTGATAACGTTTCATATACTTTAAACAGTATCAATGGAGTTTCTTGCTGGTTCTTGGCATGGACCTATCTCTTAGAATCGGGCGATAAGAGATTAACGTTCAATAATAATATTAATATTGTACGCCTAATTGAGATAAAAAGCTTTGACTGTAACTTTGCACAGCTGCAGTAACATGATAAAGTTATTTATTATATAATACTAGCTACAGTGAAAAAACACTTCTGACATATAAAAGCAATAACCATTGTACTTGATATTTAGAGTCAAGAAACATATTGAATAGGTAACCGAAAAATAGGATATTAAACTGATATGGCATTACTCATTTTTATATTTAGACTTAAAATAAAAAGCTCTTTGACACAGATAGAGCCGACTTAAAATCCTCAAAGCGGTTAAGTATAAAACTTTTTTTTTTGCCACAAACCCGATAGAGAAAGTTAGATGAATCGATTTCTGTGGATTCAGTTTAGTTTTATATTGCTTTAGCGATAATTAAGTGGATCTTACTAATATAGAGAAATAAATAAAAAGTCTTTTATAATGACGTAAGATGTAATAATTGTTTTCTTGCCGGTTCTTTAAAATGGACTTACTTTCTTGAATTCATGCAACTAATATAATGTTTATAATAATAATGTCTTATAAAAGTGATTTCATTTTTATAAGACATAATTATGGGTATTTACCCATCTCTAATAATGAAATCTCTAATTATAGCATAACATGACATTCAATAATATTCTTTGATTTAAGTATTCCTTTCCTAGAAAAAAAGTTTAAAGAGTAAAAAAATTTATGCTAGTTTCTTAGTATTCCTAATTGAAAACATATTCATTCTCAAAAACCTTTATAAAAAATAGTCCGTTTACTGCAGAACGTTTCACAAATATATAAATAATGAGCATAAAATACTAATCAAAACAGAACAGACCACTACTCCTTGAAGTGTCTAAACCCATATTAGATAATTGATGTACCTTCCATACCATTATATCGGTATTACTAGTATTGTATTAAAGAATAAGATATAAAGGGATTTTTGAAATTTGTATTGCTTATATAAAATGTAATAATATCGTGTATTAAGGACAGGTTTCAGAAGGATTAATAAATGTCATGTTTTATTTGACAGCAGTAATCAGTGTTCTGATTGGCTGTCAATCAACCAATCAAAACGGTTAATACTGTTATTAATAGTCTTATCATTTTTTGATTTAATCTGCTCTACTTCAACGTAATATTTATCTCACCTCAAATTATTTTTATAGCTTATACTCTATTGGAATACCGACTTAAAACTCCACCTCGGATTGTGAAGGATTAAAGCAGTATTAAACTTTAGCAATTATTAAGTCATCAATGGTATCCAAAATTTGATAAGCTACCATATTTATAGTTAGTATAGGTTTATAGACTGGGGAATAATATGCGCAGATATTTATTAGATATGTCATTAATTTTGTTATGATATAACAATTTATGTCGTTATGAAATTGTACATGTCTAAATTTACATAAGTTATAGTAATAACAAATAATATATAGTAATAACAAATAATATCTATTTCACAATCTTCTTATAAACTATTTAAACCGTATGACAATCCTTATTATATGCTAAGGCTTTAAAAATAATACAAACTATACTCATAAGCTGATATCTGTCTCTATATCTTAGGATTCACTTTCTAAAGTAGGGGTTACATTATATCAGCTTGTCATTAGCTTATGAGAATATAATAAAAACGGTATAACTTATATTAATAGAAAATTATAATATTTAGTTTTTCTCTGTTATTTCAAATCTGAGATTAAAATAATTTGGTACTTGAACCTACTTCAGTAATATTCTAATAATTCATATAACCATAATTATAAAAACACAAAAACTGTCTAAATTACTGAAATAAGAATTTAAAAAAACTAATAATTATTATGAATCAGATCTAATAACACTATAAAAAAATATTTTTTAAGAATAAGAAGATTTCTTTTCATATTATATCACTTTCACAATATATACTGAGTTCTAAAGAAACTTTGTACTTAAAGACTGACGAAGTTACCTTGTGTGGAGCAAATGGTTGTTTAAAACTTATATTATAATGTTAACAATAATCATTCATACCTTTAATGTATGATGTCGCTTTTAATAACTAAAACATTTTTTTCATTTTCAAGGACTGGTATTGTCTTCTCAAATTTTATTACAAACTATGACTTATTATAAGTTGTTATCTATTAAGTGATATCTGTCTTTAAAGAGCAGTTATCAGAATTTTAATAAAAAACCTGGCATTATCTTGGCTAAATATTATGAGAAAAGGAATAAGAAATTTATTCCGAAACACCTTTAATTATACATGAAGTTATTATTAATGTATTAAAATTGTTAATACCTTTTTTTATTACAAGTAAAAAGGTTCAGTTCATTGAACAAACAACTTTTACAATTTCGTAGTAATATAAAGTTTTAGATGCTTTTCCACTCCTTTAATTTTCAAAATTTTACTTGCTTCTAGAAAAATTAAAAATGGAATTCAAACTTTTGGGCTTAAAAATGTTACCTAATCAATTTCAACTGAAAAAGTATTTTGTAAATATATTTATGTGATATACTCAGTGGAAATGTGTTTGTTAAAGTGATCAATCTCAATAGAAAAACCAATAAAATATTCCAAAATATAACCCTTTACAATCTCTCTAAAAGATAAATTGCTCTTATCACATTCGAGAGATTCACACCAATAAAATAATATAAAATTTAGCTTTTACATGGTGTTGCTGACTGTACTAAGTTGTTGTGTTCCGAACAGGAGAGTTCTGATTAGATATGTGAATGTCGTCAGAAAGCAGTATACGTAATAGTCTAAAGATTATGTTATAATACTGTCGTACACATAAGTTTGTTTTTGCAAGAAGACGGTCAGTTAACACAATTAAATCGTTTATCTTTATTAAATAATACTTTTTAGTTAATTATGTATTTCATCATAGTAAAGTTTAAATTCTTCCGAAAATAAAGGTTTTTATTTACTTTAATTTGAACTTTATTTTTCTGAATGAATTCAGTTCTTTTATTTCCATAATGGCTTACTCGAATGTCTTGATATTTGATCTGAAGTTCTATTGAGGTTTCAAATTCAATTGGTTTTATTGCATTTTTACTGTCCTCCAAAGTAATAACGGCAAGGTGTGGAATAGTAACTGCATAAAAATACATACATTTATTTTATATATTCTGTTCTTTCACTAATATTTTTAAATTCAAAAGTAAAATTATATTTCTTATTAAAAACAGTCACAACATTTACACAAATCTATGATATCTAAGAACGTTAAAAATATAAAACAATATTATTTTGATTAAGGCTAAGAAAACTATAACAAAATGTCAATAATGTAAAAATGTCAGAAATAATAATGTCAGTATCTGTATTTAGTTATACAATAAAAAACAGACAAATGTTGCTAACTCTTCTATAATATATTATCTAGAAGTCAGTTTAATTATCCCACGGGTGGTTGGAACTGAATTAATGAACTGTGAACTTAACAGACAGACAAATTGACTATAATATTAATATAGGAATATATTTGTAATTTACAAAAGAAACTAATAATAAAAGAAAACGTGTTATATACACTAGCATTATTATTATTCAAGTCACAGGTAATTACTTTAATGACTAACAATTATCATGTATCTTACAAAATTATTGATTACTTAAAACAAATAATGATTAATATGATAAAAATGAATTCGACGTACTTTTAACTTAAAGCTCAGATTTACAAAAGCTGTTAGTTTCATAATTATAGACCAACCGAGAACTAGAATTAGTTATTTCAGGTCTTATTTTTCGACTTTTTTAATGCCAAGCTTAGCACAAAGTGGAGCTTACTGAGATTACTTGAACAGGATTAAGCAAAAACAACATTGTTGAACATACAGTCTTTTTACTTTTCCTAATACTTTTAAAAGAGTGTTTCCTACAAAGAAATACATAAAATTAAATAGTTTGTAACTATTTAAAGAAAATATCTCTAATAAAACTGTTAAAAATAAGACAAAATATTACCCAGTGTATTTTCATGTCAGTTTCACGTAATACAGTAGATCTGTTGTTGCAGTTAAAATATAGACTTTTGTAAATTTTAAAAAATCATATGTTACTTAGACATATTTTTAATAATTGAAGAAACTTCTCTATATAGATTTAGATAATTTGCCAAACAAAGCGATGCGCTAAAGCAACATAAATAACTTTTGTAAATCTAACTGAAAAGGATATGAACTCTGCTTAGAAGTGCTTTTCATTTCATGCCCAGCGCTAATACTGCTAAGTATGCAGTTACAATTTGCAAAATAACACATAGAATATTAACAAAAATCTATCACCAAGCAATAATGTCTAATAGAAAGACACAGCCAAAAATAAAAGAATAGAGAGTTTTAAATGTTTATATTAATTATATGAAATGAAGTGAGACCGCTGCTAGCGATACCGAGCTTTTATTTAGCTCAGCTGTTATTAGAGTTACTTGTAATCTGACAGTTACTATTGTAAACGAAAATTTTACATTTTGAACAAAGAGTTATAAATGTAATCCACGCATTTCATTTCCCGTTAAAAGTTATTCATTTTTTGAAAATATGTATTTGTATGACAATTTTAAACTCCTGCAATGTTATATTCATAACGATATTTTTACGTGCTACCTGGACAATATTAAAAATGTTTTGTAGCCTTAACAATAAAAAATGCTTTCAATAAAATTAAGTTTGATTTTGTCTCTTACTTTATCGTTTTTCTAAAAATGTTTACTTTATTTTGCTTATGGAAATATATCAAATAAATTATATTTATATTATTATAGCCAAAAACTCATCACATAAAATAAAGAAATATAATAAAATAAATATTTATTTTGACTTCTTACTCAAAGAATCGGTTGAATCACTAAATTATTTATTAAAAAAAAATATAAAAGAAAATTCGAGCAAAGCATGTGTATGTGTTTGTGATGAATTGTTAATTATAGGTTGTTCGAATGTAAATAATAAATGTAAATTTTGAAATGATTATTATGATCTATTATCATTACGATGTTGTGTTGACGGTACAAAGTTTATTTGTGAACAGGAGTTCTGATTAGTTACGTGATTGTCGTACAATGCGTACAATAAGAAGTCAAAGATTTTATTCCGATTATATAGATATATAGTGTAATATTATTATAATATTTTGTAATTACTTTAATATAAGTTTGAAATAATTATAAAAACATTAATAATTATACTAATATAAAATTACAATATGTTACAAGTTATATTATAATTAATTCAAGATACAAAAGTATACAAAATTGATAACGTTTCATAACTTTAAACAGTATCAATGGAGTTCCTTGCTGGTTCTTGGCATGGACTTATATCTTAGAATCGGGCGATAAGAGATTAACATTCAATAATAATATTAATATTGTACGCCTAATTGAAATAAAAAGCTTTGACTTTAACTTTGCACAAATGCAGTAACTTGATATAGTTATTTGTTATATAATACTAGTTTCAGTGAAAAAAACACTTCTGACATATAAAAGCAATACCCATTGTACTTGATATTTAGAGCTAAAGGAGCAAGATACTCTACAAGTCAAGAAATATATTGAATAGGTAACCGAAAAATAGGATATTAAACTAATATGGCATTACTCATATTTATATTTAGACTTAAAATAAAAAGCTCTTTCACACAGATAGACCGGACATAAAATCCTCAAAGCGGTTAAGTTCAAAACTTTTTTTTGCCACAGACCCGATGGAGAAAATTAGATGAATCGATTTCTGTGGATTCAGTTTAGTTATATATTGCTTAAGCGATAATTATGTGGATTTTACTAATATAGAGAAATAGATCCCAAAGTCTTTTATAATGAAGTAAGATGTAATAATTGGTTTCTTGTCGGTTCTTTAAAATGGACTTACTCTCTTGAAATCATGCAGCTAATATAATGTTTTATAACTGTAATATCTTATAAAAGTGAAATACCGGTCTCTAATAATGGGATCTCTAAATATAGCACTACATGACATTCTATAATATTTTATTATCTAAGTATTTCTTTCCTAGAAAAAGAGAAAAAAGTTTAAAGAGAAGAAAATAAATTGTATGGTATAGTATTTTAGTATTCTTATTAAAAAACATTTTATTTCTCAAAAACCTTTATAAAAAAATTGTCCGTGTAGTGCAGAACGTTTCACAGATATATAAATAATGAGCATAAAATACTAATCAGAACAGACCACTAATCCATGAACCGTCTATATATTATATCGGTACTACTAAATATTGTAGTATCGTTACGGGTATTAAAGGATTTTTAAATTTGTGCTAAATGCTTATATAAAATTTAATAATATCGTATATTAAGGTTAAGTATAACAGGTTAGTATAACAGGTTTCAGAAGGGATTAAAAATGTCAAAATTTTATTTGACAGCAGTGATCAGAGTTCTGATTGGCTGTCAATCAACCAATCTAAACGGTGATACGGGTATTAATAGTCTTATCATTTTTTGATTTAATCTGCTCTACTTCAACGTAATATTTATCTAACCTCAAATTATATTTATAGCTTATACTACATTGGAATACCGACTTAAGGATCCACCTCGGATTATGAAGTATTAAACTTTAGCAATTATTAAGTCACCTGTGGTATCCAAAGTTTGATAAGCTACCCTATTTATAGTTAGTATAGGTTTATAGACTGGGGAATAATATGCGCAGATAGTTATTATATATCTCATAAATTTTGTTATGATATAAAAATTAATGTCGTTATATAATTGTACATGTTTAAAATTATATAAGTATATAACAAATAATATCTATTTCACAATCTCCTTATAAAGTATTTAAACCGTTTGACAATCTAAGGATTATCATACGGGTATACGGTATCATATAATAAGTTATATGCTATGGCTTTAAAAATAATATAAACTATACTCATAAACTGATATCTGTCTCTATATTTTAGAATTCCCTCTCTGAACTAGGGGTTACATTATACCAGCCTGTCACTAGCAAAAGAGAATACATTGAAAATGGTATAACTTGTATTAATAGACAATTATTATATTTATATTTTACACTGTTAATTCAACTGAGATTAAAATAATTTCATACTTGAATTCGCTACAGTGAGATTACAATAACTCATATTGCCATAATTATAAAAACTCTAAAATCTTGCTAAATTACTGAAATAAGAATCAAAATATAAAATAAATAATAATTCTTACAAAATAACTAAATATAAAATAACTAATAATTATTATGAATAAAAATCTTTTCTATTATATCGCTTTCAATATATACTCGTACATATATACCGAGTTCTAAAGGAACTTTATACTTAAAGACTGAAGAAGTAAATTTGTGAGAAGTAAATGGGTGTTTAAAACTTATATTATAATGTTAACAATAATACGTTTCATGTTTTTTTAGTCAATAACTAAATCATTTTTTTAATTTTAAAGGACTGATACTGTATTTTAGAATTTTTATTACGAACTGTGCCTGGTTATCAGTTGTTAAGTCACATCTATCTTTAAAGAGCAGTTATCAGAAATTTATTAAAAAACCTGGCTTCTTATTAAATAAAAAACAGGTTTTAGTTCATCGAACTTACAAGTTTTACAATTTGTTAGTACCGGCGGATCCAAAAGAATACAAATTTATTGACTTAAAATTTGATCATTATATTTAAACTCCAAGCTACGTGATACTCGCTCAAAGTTGGAAGCAAGAATGAATATAATGAAATGAAATTAAAATAAAAAGAATACAGAGAAATAACTGTGACAAACAAAGGTTTCAGATATTACATTCTGGGATTTTAACATGATACAATGCACCTGCGTCTAATCACCGTTTTCACGGTTCGTGAGAATATATTATAATTAATGCGAATTTAACAATTTTATAATAAATAAGAATATAAGAAATATTTAATTAATAATCACAAGTATATAGGAATATAAAAAGTGTGAAACACATGTTATTATTTAGTAATTATTATTATATAATATAATTTATTAGAAATATCAGCTAACATATTGTTGGGCACGTTCATACAATTATGATAATAATGCACACAGTAAGCTAATTAATATCAATGGGAACTTAATACAGTTCATGCATTAGGTTTGTTAATGGTATTTACAGCTAACAATCAAATCGGGACAAATACAACACTAACCCACAATCAGATATTGTTGGTTAGCTTTTCGCCCGGAAAGTTGTATGTCAAAGTCAAATCACTATTTTCATGACTTATTCCAATAATGAAGGACTAACGAGAGAAATCTCTATGATAGATACTCAGTGGAAATGTGTTTGTTAAAGTGATCAATCTTAATAGAAAAACTAAATAAAATATTCTAAAATATAACCTTGTACAATCTTTCTAAAAGATACTTGTTTTTATCACATTCGCGACGAACTAAAATAATATAAAATTTAACTTTTATATGATGTTCCTGACTGTACCAAGATGTTCTGTTCCAAACAGGAGAGATCTGATTAGATACGTGATTGTCGTCAGAAAGCAGTGTACATAATAATATTAAGATTATTTTAGAATATCGTGGTGAACACAAGTTTGTTTTTGCTTGCATATTAACATATATTTTCAGGTAATGTTTGAAGACGGTACGTTAATACAATTAAATTGTTTATCTTTACTAAATAATACTTTTTAGTTAATTATGTTATTCATTTTGTGCTTATCCGAAAATCATGATCCCAGAGTCAATAGTGAACCTACAGACAGGCCAACTTCTCTATTACTAGAACATATGTTCACTCCGAGAATTATTTGTCATAAAATTCTTGAATTTATCGTATCTAAAATTTAAGGATTCCTTTTTTTATTATTTTGTTTTGTCTTATTTATTCCAGATCGACAGATAGGAATGTACTGAGATAACTACTATAGAAAAATATAGCATTGTATCATAATAAAGTTTACCTAATTCTTTCAGGAATAAAGATTTATTTACTTTATCGTGGTTTTATTTTTCTGAATGGATTCAATTCTTTTATTTCCATAATGGCTGCTATTACTGGAATGTCTTGATATTTGATCTGAAGTTCTATTGAGGTTTCAAATTCAGTTGGTTTTATTGCACTTTTACTGTCCTCCAAAGTAATAACGGCAAGGTGTAGAATGATAACTGAATAAAAATACATTTGTATTATATATTCTGTTCTTTCACTAATATGTTTAAATTCAAAAGTAAAATTATATTTCTTGTTAAAAACAGTCACAATATTTACACAAATCTATGATACCTAAGAACATTAAAAATATAAAACAACATTATTTTGATTAAGGCTAAGAAGAGACGAGACGAAGCTTCTTAGCATTCCATGGATTCACCGTGCGGGTGCCGGGCCCATCGCGTTGCAAGAAGAGGAGCGCAAACAATGCCTGGGACTTGCGACCCAGATGTAGGTTTAAGGGGCCCCTTTACTATGCGCATACACGCTCACCTTCACTGTTTACGCTCCTCTCCCTACCTAACCAAATATCGTAAGAACCTACTAAAGCCGCCTTTGAAATACGTTCCAGAAATGTACTGATGATCGTTCTAGAAAGGCCGAGATCCTTAAATAAGTTGTAGAGAGATTTTGCTGTTATACCTCTCGCTCCTACTTCTACAGCGTACAAATTAACTATAAATCTATTCCTGATCAGTTCGTTACACAGTTCGTAATACTTGTTAAGCTTAAATATATGATCTTTGGGTATGTTTGTTTCCCAGGGTACAGTAAGCTCCACAAGTATAACGCGCCTTAGTTGTTTTGAATACAGGAATAAGTCCGGCCTAGATGACGAAACACAAACATCCCCGGGGACCTTGTATTGCCTTTCATACGTGTCCATCATGAGAGTCCAATCAGGAGACGCGTCCAAGATGGAATAAGGTTTTCATTTAGATTTTTTGGACGAACCTGCCTTTACGAACTCTACTGATTTTTTGGTGGTTGTTATACCCCTCTGCGCTCTTGCTACAGAAAGACTAACCGCTTCTCGTATGATTTGTAATACTTTATCGTGGCAACGCGAGTATTTACCTCTATTTAATAGTACCCTACACCCTACTAGCAAATGTTTCGCGGTTTCTACTGCCTCCCCGCAGATGTTGCAAGATTTTTCGGTGGCTTTGCCCCATCTTACTAAATTACTTTGATCTGGGAGAGTCATTTGGAATGCATTAAGATAAAATTTTAATAATGCTGGGGACCAATCATGAAGCAGGGTGCGCCATCGTAAAGCTAATGGAATACAAAAATCTCCTATGGTCACCCATTCGTTTTGCAATTCTAGGCTCATCGCGTGCAACCGGTAATTATCATTTTCATCGTGCCGAATAAAGGATTTTATTATTTCTATGTCTGGTTCTTTCCTACTTGATCCTAGCCCTGCTTTATTTGTTTGAGCGCCTATCATAAATTGTTTATGGAATTGAAGTCGTGACTCCAGCTCTGCGGCAATTTTATCTTTTGGGAGAGATGTTACAGTATCATCATTCGACTTTGAGATGATATGTCTCTTGGTCACTCTTAGGTTTTTATAGAGTTCCGATGGTTTCTTTAATTTTAACCCAAAATTATGTCGGTCTCTAAATAAGGTAGAAGAGTCCGCTGGATGCGCTAACCCGAGCCATGACTTCAATGTCCTTATGACGCTTGCATCTAACTTTAACAAAAGGGTCTTATTAATATCGTAAACGAGGAAAGGCCAATTTAAACGTGATGTTAAATAATTATCGTATATCCAAGCCTTTTTGATGTTACTTATTGGCTGATTGTCTACCTTTTTAAGATCATTCAAAAAGCTATCGACTATTATATCTAAAGATGGAGTACGCCCTTGGTAATCGATTTTTTTGCCTAAGAATTTGAACGGAGCTGCGTCGGTAATAGTAGTAACGCACTTACCGCCTATTATAAGGCCCGGATCGTAAGAGGTATATCTGGTGTTCCGCCTACCCAGACACAGACTGTAGCATTTATTGGGTTTTGTCCTCAATCCGTCCGTCCAAGCACAGAAATCCTCCACAACATTTAAAAGTAGCTGACACTGTTTTGGATTACGTGTCAGTATCGCGAGATCGTCTGCGAATGCTAGTATGGATTCTGTGTATTTATTGTTAAACTTAAACCGATAACCCCATTTCTTTTCGTGTTTAATTAATTTATCTATTAAAATATTGATCACTATGTTAAATATAATTGGAGAAATACAACAACCTTGAAATAAACCTATGTTGTAATTTAATGGTTTGGAATGATTTTCATTTGTGATTATGGAAAATTTTAATTTTGAATAATATGATGCAATCATGTCACTTACTAACGTAGGAAAGTTATACCACCTTAGCGCGAACATCATCAGTTCATGTTGTACCGACCCGAAAGCGTTCTCTAAGTCTATCCAACATACCGTTATTTGTCTTTCAAACACTAACACACACAAACAACATACAACAAACACACAAACTATAACAAAATGTCAATAATGTAAAAATGTCAGAAATAATAATGTCAGTATCTGTATTTAGTTATACAATAAAAAACAGACAAATGTTGCTAACTCTTCTATAATATATTATCTAGAAGTCAGTTTAATTATTCCACGGGTGGTTGGAACTGAATTAATGAACTGTGAATTTAACAGACAGACAAATTGACTATAATATTAATATAGGAATATATTTGTAATGTACAAAAGAGACTAATAATAAAAGAAAACGTGTTATATACACTAGCATTATTATTATTCAAGTCACAGGTAACTACTTTAATGACTAACAATTATCATGTATCTTACAAAATTATTGATTACTTAAAACAAATAAAAGTTAATATGATACAAATGAATTCGACGTACTTTTAACTTAAAGCTCAGATTTAGAAAAGCTGTTAGTTTCATAATTATAGACCAACCGAGAACTAGAGTTAGTTATTTTAGGTTTTATTTTTCGACTTTTTTAATGCCAAGCTTAGCACAAAGTGGAGCTTACTGAGATTACTTGAACAGGATTAAGCAAAAACAACATTGTTGAAAATACAGTGTGTTTACTTTTCCTAATACTTTTAAAAGAGTGTTTCCTACAAAGATATACATGACAATGTATAAAATTAAATAGTTTGTAACTATTAAAAAAATATCACTAATAAAACTGTTAAAAATAAGACATAATATTACCCACTGTATTTTCGTGCCAGTTTCACGTAGTACAGTAGATCTGTTGTTGCAGTTAAAATATAGACTACCTAGTAGTAGTCTATATTTTATTATATAGTAGTCTATAGACTACTTATAATTAAATAAAAATCATATCTTACTTAGACATATTCTTAATAATTGAAGAAACTTCTCCCCCTTCTTTAGATAATTTGCCAAACAAAGCGATACGCTAAAGCAACATAAATAACTTTTGTAAATCTGACTGAAAAGGATATGAACTCTGCTTAGAAGTGCTTTTCATTTCATGCCCAGTGCTAATACTGCTAAGTATGCAGTTACAATTTGCAAAATAACACATAGAATATTAACAAAAATCTATCACCAAGCAATAATGTCTAATAGAAAGACACAGCCAAAAATAAAAGAATAGAGAGTTTTAAATGTTTATATTAATTATATGAAATGAAGTGAGACCGCTGCTAGCGATACCGAGCTTTTATTTAGCTCAGCTGTTATTAGAGTTACTTGTAATCTGACAGTTACTATTATAAACGAAAATTTTACATTTTGAACAAAGAGTTATAAATGTAATCCACGCATTTCATTTCCCGTTAAACGTTATTCATTTTTTGAAAATATGTATTTGTATGACAATTTTATTAAACTCCTGCAATTTTATATTCATAACGATATTTTTACGTGCTACTTGGACAATGTTTTGTAGCCTTAACAATAAAAAATGCTTTCAATAAAATTAAGTTTGATATTGACTCTCATTTTATCGTTTTTCTAAAAATGTTTACTTTATTTTGCTTATGAAAATATATCAAATAAAATATATTTATATTATTATAGCCAAAAACTCATCACATAAATTAAAGAAATATAATAATAATAAATATTTCTTTTGACTTCTTACTCAAAGAATGGGTTGAATCACTAAATTATTTATTAAAAAAAATATAAAAGAAAATTCAAGCAAAGCATGTGTATGTGTTTGTGATGAATTGTTAATTATAGGTTGTTCGAATGTAAATAATAAATGTAAATATTAAAATGATTATTATGATCTATTATCATTACGATGTTGTGTTGACGGTACAAAGTTTATTTGTGAACAGGAGAATTCTGATTAGTTACGTGATTGTCGTACAATGCGTACAATAACAAGTCAAAGATTTTATTCCGATTCTATAGATATATAGTGTAATATTATTATAATATTTTGTAATTACTTTAATATGAGTTTTAAATAATTATAAAAACTTTAATATTATACTAATATAAAATTACAGTATGTTACAAGTTACATTATAATTAATTCAAGATACAAAAGTATACAAAATTGATAACGTTTCATAACTTTAAACAGTATCAATGGAGTTCCTTGCTGGTTCTTGGCATGGACTTATATCTTAGAATCGGGCGATAAGAGATTAACATTCAATAATAATATTAATATTGTACGCCTAATTGAAATAAAAAGCTTTGACTTTAACTTTGCACAAATGCAGTAACTTGATATAGTTATTTGTTATATAATACTAGTTTCAGTGAAAAAAACACTTCTGACATATAAAAGCAATACCCATTGTACTTGATATTTAGAGCTAAAGGAGCAAGATACTCTACAAGTCAAGAAATATATTGAATAGGTAACCGAAAAATAGGATATTAAACTAATATGGCATTACTCATATTTATATTTAGACTTAAAATAAAAAGCTCTTTCACACAGATAGACCGGACATAAAATCCTCAAAGCGGTTAAGTTCAAAACTTTTTTTTGCCACAGACCCGATGGAGAAAATTAGATGAATCGATTTCTGTGGATTCAGTTTAGTTATATATTGCTTAAGCGATAATTATGTGGATTTTACTAATATAGAGAAATAGATCCCAAAGTCTTTTATAATGAAGTAAGATGTAATAATTGGTTTCTTGTCGGTTCTTTAAAATGGACTTACTCTCTTGAAATCATGCAGCTAATATAATGTTTTATAACTGTAATATCTTATAAAAGTGAAATACCGGTCTCTAATAATGGGATCTCTAAATATAGCACTACATGACATTCTATAATATTTTATTATCTAAGTATTTCTTTCCTAGAAAAAGAGAAAAAAGTTTAAAGAGAAGAAAATAAATTGTATGGTATAGTATTTTAGTATTCTTATTAAAAAACATTTTATTTCTCAAAAACCTTTATAAAAAAATTGTCCGTGTAGTGCAGAACGTTTCACAGATATATAAATAATGAGCATAAAATACTAATCAGAACAGACCACTAATCCATGAACCGTCTATATATTATATCGGTACTACTAAATATTGTAGTATCGTTACGGGTATTAAAGGATTTTTAAATTTGTGCTAAATGCTTATATAAAATTTAATAATATCGTATATTAAGGTTAAGTATAACAGGTTAGTATAACAGGTTTCAGAAGGGATTAAAAATGTCAAAATTTTATTTGACAGCAGTGATCAGAGTTCTGATTGGCTGTCAATCAACCAATCTAAACGGTGATACGGGTATTAATAGTCTTATCATTTTTTGATTTAATCTGCTCTACTTCAACGTAATATTTATCTAACCTCAAATTATATTTATAGCTTATACTACATTGGAATACCGACTTAAGGATCCACCTCGGATTATGAAGTATTAAACTTTAGCAATTATTAAGTCACC
Source organism: Melinaea menophilus ssp. n. AW-2005 (assembly GCA_918358695.1). Lineage (NCBI taxonomy): Eukaryota > Metazoa > Arthropoda > Insecta > Lepidoptera > Nymphalidae > Melinaea > Melinaea menophilus. The sequence goes on from OU911049.1 coordinate 15,677,569, forward strand.
TGTGGTATCCAAAGTTTGATAAGCTACCCTATTTATAGTTAGTATAGGTTTATAGACTGGGGAATAATATGCGCAGATAGTTATTATATATCTCATAAATTTTGTTATGATATAAAAATTAATGTCGTTATATAATTGTACATGTTTAAAATTATATAAGTATATAACAAATAATATCTATTTCACAATCTCCTTATAAAGTATTTAAACCGTTTGACAATCTAAGGATTATCATACGGGTATACGGTATCATATAATAAGTTATATGCTATGGCTTTAAAAATAATATAAACTATACTCATAAACTGATATCTGTCTCTATATTTTAGAATTCCCTCTCTGAACTAGGGGTTACATTATACCAGCCTGTCACTAGCAAAAGAGAATACATTGAAAATGGTATAACTTGTATTAATAGACAATTATTATATTTATATTTTACACTGTTAATTCAACTGAGATTAAAATAATTTCATACTTGAATTCGCTACAGTGAGATTACAATAACTCATATTGCCATAATTATAAAAACTCTAAAATCTTGCTAAATTACTGAAATAAGAATCAAAATATAAAATAAATAATAATTCTTACAAAATAACTAAATATAAAATAACTAATAATTATTATGAATAAAAATCTTTTCTATTATATCGCTTTCAATATATACTCGTACATATATACCGAGTTCTAAAGGAACTTTATACTTAAAGACTGAAGAAGTAAATTTGTGAGAAGTAAATGGGTGTTTAAAACTTATATTATAATGTTAACAATAATACGTTTCATGTTTTTTTAGTCAATAACTAAATCATTTTTTTAATTTTAAAGGACTGATACTGTATTTTAGAATTTTTATTACGAACTGTGCCTGGTTATCAGTTGTTAAGTCACATCTATCTTTAAAGAGCAGTTATCAGAAATTTATTAAAAAACCTGGCTTCTTATTAAATAAAAAACAGGTTTTAGTTCATCGAACTTACAAGTTTTACAATTTATTAGTACCGGCGGATCCAAAAGAATACAAATTTATTGACTTAAAATTTGATCATTATATTTAAACTCCAAGCTACGTGATACTCGCTCAAAGTTGGAAGCAAGAATGAATATAATGAAATGAAATTATAATTAAAAAAATACAGAGAAATAAATGTAACAAACAAAGGTTTCAGATATTACATTCTGGGATTTTAACATGATACAATGCACCTGCGTCTAATCACCGTTTCCACGGTTAGTAAGAATATATTACAATTAAGGCGAATTTAACAATTTTATAACAAATAAGAATATAAGAAATATTTAATTAATAATCACAAGTATATAGGAATATAAAAAGTGTGAAACACATGTTTTTATTTAGTAATTATTATTATATAATATAATAATATATAATATATTTTATTAGAAATATCAGCTAACATATTGCTGGGCACGTTCATACAATTATGATAATAATGCACACAGTAAGCTAATTAATATCAGTGGGAACTTAATACAGTTCATGCATTAGGTTTGTTCATGGTGTTTACGATTAACAATCAAATCAGGATAAATACAACACTAACCCACAATCAGATATTGTTGGTTAGCTTCTCGCCCGGAAGATTGTATGTCAAAGTCAAACCACTATTTTCATGAATTATTCCAATAATGAAGGACTAACGAGAGAAATCTCTATGATAGATATTCAGTGGAAATGTATTTGTTAAAGTGATCAATCTTAATAGAAAAACTAAATATAACCTTGTACAATCTTTCTAAAAGATAATTGTTTTTATCACATTCGCGACGAACTAAATTAATATAAAATTTAACTTAAATTTAAATTATGATGTTCCTGACTGTACTAAGTTGTTCTGTTCCAAACAGGAGAGTTCTGATTAGATACGTGATTGTCGTCAGAAAGCAGTATACGTAATAATATAAAGATTATTTTAGAATATTGTCGTGAACACAAGTTTGTTTTTGCTTACATCTTAACATATATTTTAAAGTAATGTTTGAAGACAGTCAATTAATGCATTTAAATTGTTTATCTTTATTAAATAATACTTTTTAGTTAATTATGTTATTCATTTTGTGCTAATCCAAAAATAATGATTCCAGAGACAATAGTGAACCTACAGACAGGTCAACTTCTCCATTACTAGAACATATGTTCACTCCGAGAATTATTTATCGATAAAATTCCTGAATTTATCGTATCTAAAATTTAAGGATTCCTTTTTTATTACTTTGTTTTGTCTTATTTATTCCCGATCGACAGATAGGAATGTACTGAGATAACTGCTACAGAAAAATATAGTATTTTATCATAATAAAGTTTACCTAATTCTTTCGAGAATAAAGATTTATTTACTTTACCGTGGTTTTATTTTTCTGAATGGATTCGATTCTTTTATTTCCATAATGGCTGCTATTACTTGAATGTCTTTATATTTGATCTGAAGTTCTATTGAGGTTTCAAATTCAATTGGTTTTATTGCACTTTTACTGTCCTCCAAAGTAATAACGGCAAGGTGTAGAATGATAACTGAATAAAAATACATACATTTATTTTATATATTCTGTTCTTTCACTAATATTTTTAAATTCAAAAGTAAAATTATATTTCTTATTAAAAACAGTGACACGATTTACACAAATCTATGATATTTATCAACAAAAATAAAAAACAATATTAATTTGATTAAGGACTAAAAAACTTTTACAAAATATCAATAATGTGAAAATATCAGAAATAATAATGTCAGTATCTGTATTTACTTATGCATCGTATCTGTAATAACACTTAAATGAACCAATTGATACATGGCATAGTTCTAATATTTCTAATATATTAAACAGGACAATCAATGTTTTTTTAACTTTTAATGACATTTTATTCATCAAATATAAATATCCTTGTAATTTCTCAACTCTTAGATTGTTTTAACATATATTTCTTATATCAATTTTTTTTAACAGATATTTCTTTGAACAAAATTTTTATAATTAAGATCCACTAAAATAACTGTATTAGATATGACATTTTATCTTAATAAAAAGAGTTCAATTATAAACAATATAATATGGTAAAATTTTAAGTAATATATTTTGATGTATAAAATATATATATCTATATTTATACTTGAAATTTACAGTTTATATTAACTTAAATATTTATCTCGAAATATTTTTGAAAAATTAATTATATTAAAACTATTATATGTATTCAAGAAAAAGTTTGCTAATAAATACTGCTTTACTATATTAGATATTTCATAAAGGATTTTATTTTAAATATTGTAACTTTCGTATATTTAACTCGGAATCAAAATTTGCCTTAAGAAACAAGTTTCATCGCTCATAAAAATCAGTTGTAATGAAAACTGACTTCAATGCTTCAGCTTTATATTCTTGAAACATTCTCTTTTCTTTATTGTGACAAATAATATATTGACTTTTATTTATTGCAGTTAACAGAAACTGACATCCTAATCTTTTTATAATAACTTATAATAAAAAAAATCATAAAATACAAATAAAAATAACACTATCTAAATAAGTAACACCAGAGACAACATTTCTAAAGAAATATAGTATTGTGTAAATAAAGCAAAATTAAATTACAAATAATATGTGTTATCAATACTAAAACATATCAGTGGTTATTATTTTAATTAATTCGTAAATCAAATATAAGTATTTACAAATTATAATATTTTAATAATATATATAATGTAACCGTCAAAAACTAATAGTTATCTTTTTTTAATAAAGCTACCAGGTCAGGTCAAAGAATCAATTCGACAATTTCTTTCGCTAATAACTAAAAAAACATAGTTTATAAATGGTAATTGTAGACGTTGTCGACTTTATCATACAAAGTTATGGATACAGAAGAGTTATGATTTAATGATTTTCGTCAGAATACACGACAATTATAAGAGAAAGTTATAATACAGTAACAAACCCAATTTCGTTTATTATATTTTAATTTATCAAGTACATTACAAACTAGTTATTACTTAAAACAATTCATACTATAGAAATATATTCGACGTACTTTTAACTTAAAGCTCAGATTTACAAAGCTGTAAGCTTCATAATGTTAGACCAACCGAGAACTACAGGTTTAGATATCTTTTGGTTTTATTTTTGCCTTCGCCTTTTTTATCGCCGAGCTTAATATAAAATGGACCTTACTGAGATTACTGGAACAGGATTAAACAAAAACAACATTGTTCAACATACAGTGTGTTTACTTTTCCTACAATTTTTAAAAGAGTGTTTCCAACAAAGATTCACATGTCAGTATATAAAATTAAGTATTATGTTTTAGTAAAATCTAAAATAAAAACGGGATTTTCTAGAATAAAATCGTTGAAACAAGACAAAATATTGCACAAGCCTGAGTCATCAGTCAGGGATTCAGTCGTAATTTTTGTGTCATTTTCAAGTCTTTTGTTGGTATTAAAACTTAAACCACAAAGAATATCTTTTAAAGAATATTTTTATCTATTCCTAGAAATTTTCTTAATGACTAGTGAAACTTCTTCCCAATTTAGATAATTGTGCCAAGCAAAAAATATATACTAACTATTTATATAGAGAAATTTCTTTGTTTAGCAATAAATAATAATTTTTGTCGTATCATTTAAAACACTTCTTTTTTCTTGATCCAATTTCCTTACTTCCATAATAACTTCCATTACTGAAGCGAATTGATAGTTCGACTGTATTTTTCCTTTCTACACTTAGGGTAGTGTCGTAATAGATGATTTCATTTCACCTTTATTGTCGTATTTTTAGTCATACTAAGAATTATAATAGATGTTTTCATATCTCTTATATATAAATAGTAATAATATTAGTAAAATAATTAAATAAATAACTTTATAATTATTTGAATGCAACTGAAAAGGATATGAACTCGGATTAGAACTGCTTTTCATTACATGCCTTGTGCTAATACTGCTACAGAATGGAGACACAATTTGCAAACTAATACTTAGAATATTAACCAAAAGCTGTCACCAATTAATATATATATTATAATGTTTAACAAATACACAATCAAACATATAAGAAAAGAGAGTTTTAAATGTTTATATTAATTACATCAAATAGAATTGACACCGCTGCTAACGATACCGAGCTTTTATTTAGCGCAGCTGTTATTCGAGTTACACGTAATCTGACACTAATTATTATAAATGAAAATTTTATATTGTGAACAAAGAATAATTAATGTAATTAGTGAATTACATTCAGTATGAATGAAAGTTGAAATACTTCATTTATAAAGGTTTTTCTTATTTCTAAATATGTAAATAGATTATCTATTGCAATGTTTATTCATAAAAATATTTTAATGCACTAGCTTTGGCGAGAAAAAAATATTTTGTAGCTTTAACAATAAAAAAATGATTGTAATAAATAATTTTGATTTTGATTTTGACGTTTAGTTTTACTCAAATTTTGGTTTATTCCACCCCCTAACCGTTTTAAATAGGGAAAGTAATTGTTTAAGTTTTTCAAAAGGTTGTATTAAGAATTGTTTGGTAGTACTTGCAAGTAAAAAAATGCTAAGAAATAATAATTTAACCTTTAAAAATTTTGTAGCAACTTTTACATTTTCTTTAGAATTTTCATCACCATCTCTTACTATATACATACATATAGATCTATATAAAAAAGAAAAAAGTGGATCTTTCTTAATTCAAATAACTTGAAAAGAATTAAAGATGTGTATCGAATATCGTGGATAACAAATTGTATACTCGTATGTTGTCATACTAATATTAAAAATATTTTAATATTGAGAGTTCTTATGTAGAAGGTACTCTTTAAAACTTGAGTATTGTCCTACAGAGGCTTAATTCAGAATATGTATATACTAAAAGGAAATAGATGTTGAATGAACATCCTTCGTCTGTGTTTTTGGATCGATACCACATGAGTAAGGTACTCAAAAAAGACGTATACTTGATCTTCCAAGGCCGACAACGCTCTTGCGATTCCTCGGAATTTGCAAGAGTTCATGGGACGCTGTGATCACATGTCACCGGTGATCCGTATGCTCTGTTGGCCCCTGATATAAAAAAAAATGGTCAATATTTCTCACACTAGTAATTACAGTAATAAAATGAACACACGTTAAAAACTCTTCTGGAATATTAACATTCAAAATTAGTTCAATTATCGACGTAAGTACTCGTACGTGCTAATTTACCAATATGGAAGACATAAAAAAAATGAATTAAAATGTAATTACAAAACTTTGACTTTGCACAACATTTATGCTTACTTCATAACATTTACAGCTGCAGTAACGTCAACTAAGTCAAAGCTTCTCCCAGAAGAAATTCGCCAAGTTATTTCTTATACTGTTTGACAATCGACTTTCTTGTATTTTCTTAATTAATATTACCTATTGAACGTTTCATAGATATCATATTTGAAAAAAAAATTGTCTTTACTTTGACCTCCTATTTACTTGATAAGTATTACAAATATAGCTTTAATAAATAATAAAAACAACAAATGGCAGAAACTCTTCTGGAATATATTAGCTGGATTTTATTTATCCAACACAAGACTAGACGAAGTGCAAATATAAGATAGCGTCGGAAAAATATATATAGATATATATAACAACAGTTTTAAAAATTACAATATTAAAATTTAATACAATTTCGAAATAATTCATACATATTATTATTTCTGAATTATTGTTATTATTATAATCTAATATAAGTTATTACCAAAATCAGTTAACATTTTACTGCACACACAGCAAGCTAATTATTTTTAATAGGAACATCATACATTATATTCATAAATAATATATGCTATAAGTAAGCGTATGCTTACCAAATCAGGATAAACACAACACAAATTCGGGAACAAATATTGTTGCTTTTTGTCCGAAGTTATTCAAAGATTTTTTTAAAAACTATTTTCATGAACTAAAACTCCAAATATTATTTCCTCAGACCAGAGAAAACCCCATGACAGACACTCAGTGTTGTTCAAGTAGGTAATCTTAATATTTCAAATATAACAATTTTTTATTTTTATCTTCATTCAATCCCTTTAAAAGACAGATTGTCTCTTTCACATTCGCGACGAAATAAAATAATATAATTTTACTTTATATGGTGTTCCTGACTGTACTAAGTTGTTCTGTTCCAAACAGGAGAGTTCTGATTAGATACGTGATTGTCGTCAGAAAGCAGTGTACATAATAATATAAAGATTATCTTATAACACTTACTATTATAAACAAAAGTTTGTTTTTGCTCACATATTAAGTTACATTTTCATGCAATGTTTGAAGACAGAAAGTAAAGTAATTAAAGAAAGTAATAGATTACATATACGTACCCCTAACCAAAAGAAAACTTGTTATATATATTAATATTATTATTGCTCATGTACTACTATATCATAGGTAATTAAATTATTTATAAGTTACTTTAATGTTTGCTTTAATAAGTATTCGCACAAATTATTCCAAACTCAAATGAGCAAATTATAATAACCTGTATCTTATCAAACTCGGTGACACTGGTGACTTAATAAGGGCTAAAGTTTAATATCTAGTTAGCTAATATGAAATTCAGTATCAAGAAGCTTTTCAATAACATATATAAACTATAAACATATTTGTAAGCTATTTATTACTACTCTCTAATTGGTAAAAGAATAAATATATTTAGTTCAAAAATATCCATTACGAATAGAATATTGCAAAACGTTAAAAAAAAAACATCATACTCAAATTATTGTCATTACATTTTAGTGGAAAAATCTTTCTATTAATCCCTGTAGGAATAAAGAAAATGTTGGTAATAAAATTTTACAAACGAATTTATTTTAAATTTTGTAACTTTCTCGAATTTGACTGAAATCTAAAATCTTCCGCAAGAAGGTAGTTTCATAGGTCAAAGTCCACACAACTTCAACGCTTTGGATGTCACAAAAAGTTAAATGCTTTGAGTTTTATATTTTTGAAATATCCTGTTTACTTTATTGTGATAATTTATATTACAATTTTTCTTCATTACAGTCAATGAAAACTGACGAATTAGTTATATATCACAAATTAATTATTATTTAAAACAAATAATAATGGATCAAATAGAAATGAATTCGACTCACTTTCATTTTAAAGCTCATTTCAGGCTGCAAGTTGCAACTATTTAAAAGATTGATTATCTTTTTCACTTTTACAACTAAAATATTATATTTAAAACTTTTAAATTTTAACCGTCTTCAAAAACAGTTTACATAATAATCTAAATATTGTTTTATACTACTGTAAAAACTTGTTTGTTCTTGCTTACAAATTTAGATAAGATTTAATACACTGTGGTGACAGACTTTTTTTAAATATATAAGTTATATATATACGTCTATAATGTATTTGTATATATTTAGTAACTTTTGGCAAACAAAACTTTTGAGAAATTAAAACGATAAAGCAACAAACTCTAAAGAATAGTTATTAATTTAAATACTGGCTTGTACCAATCTAAAACCTTTTTTACTAAATATAGTTGTTTACTTATAGTTTATTATTTTGCTTGCCTTACTTATTCTCGATCTTTGAATGTAATGTAATAAGATTACTACTACAGAAAATTAACATTTTAATTCGTAATATACTTTACTTAATTCTATCTACAAAATATTATTTTTCTTTACAATTGACTTTATTTTCTAAATGTATTCAGTTCTTATAAAACATTATGGCTCCTATAACTGAAATGGATTGATATTTGATCTGAAACTCTATGCAAAGTTCAAATTGAATTGGTTTCATTGCACTTTTACTATCGTTCAATCTAATAACGTGTAAGATATCGAATAATATCGTAATAAGCTGATGAGAATGATATAGCTCTAAGATTTTTTATTATAAACTTTCCCATGCCTCGTTACCCATTAATGACATTAGTCATTGATAACATAGCATGACAAAAAAATAAATACTATAATGGTTTTTTAATTAAGAAACTCTCAAAACAACAAAAGTTCCAACACCAGTACAATTGCACCAAAAACAAACAAATGTTGAGAACACTTCTAGAATATATTATCTAGAAGTTAGTTTAATTATCCGACGGGAGGTTGGAACTGAATTAATAAACTGTGAACTTAACATACCTTCAGACAAATTCACTACAATATTAATATAAGTTTATATTTACAATTCGCTGAACAAAAACAAAACGATTAATTTAAAGCTAAAAGAAAACGTACACGGTTTTGATTTCCCTATTTATAGTTTACAAAAACATACATTGAAAAAATACACAGAGACTATTAATAATATTATAGTTAATATGCCGTCAGATGTAATATAATTAATTCTAAGTTACTTTAATATTTCAGAAGTATTGCCAGGCACAAATTATTCCCAAATCTTTAAATGAACAAAGTTATAAATACCTGCAGCTCATCAAACTTGGCAACACTTATGACTTAATAATTGGTAAAGTTTAAAGCCTAGTTGGCTAATCAAATATAAAGAAGCTGTTTCAATAAAGTTTACGCTATAAAGATATATGAAAGCTAAATTACTACCGTCTAAAAGATATAAAAATAACTGCTACGACATATTGCAAAAGGTAAAAATATTTTTAGATAAGATATGATTTAACATCATGATAACAAAGACAAACTATATCATGTTTTTGGTTCATAGAATAATATTATAACGCTATTTATACAACCCATACCTAAAACAATCTCATGATTATTTAATAAGAGGAGTTCTTTTGTAGGATTTTTATTGTAGGATAATTCTAATTTCATTAGAATTATTATTTCATACTGTATATATTTATCAGAATATTGATACAATAACTAAATTGTGTTAAGATAATAAGATAACATTATTATATCATATAATACTTAAAAAAATAAAATATTTAAATCATAAAAAAAAAAATTAAAGAAATCTACTTAGTTGAAAATAATTTTCATATTGACTCAAATTAATATTATTCAGAATGACGGCAAAACAGTTTATATACAGGGATTAAGGAAAAGATAAAAATATCCCTTCTATATATTTAGATTTTATTTTAAATACTATATCTTTCCTAAATTTAACTAAGACCTAAGATCTTCCGCAAGAAGGAAGTTTCATCGGTCAAAGTCCACACAACTTTCACGGTTTGGTTGTTATAAAAAGTTAAATGCTTTGAGTTTTATATTCTGGAAACGTCCTGTTTACTTTCTTTTGCTAAGAATAACATAGTTTATGAATATTAATTGTGCACTACGTTGCTGACTTTACATTATAAAATTATGCTGTATATAGAAAAGTTGTCACTGTTCACGTGATTTTTGTCAGAATACACGGAGAAAACCATTATAAGTGAATCTTCGGAAGGAAATACAGGTTGGCTTATTATATCATTAAATTACCATCAAACAAGGTAATTAGTACTTAAAACAAATGACAAACGATGATATAGAATTAAATTCGACGTACTAACAACTTAAAGCTCAGCTTTACAAATTGGACCAAACAAGAACAAGAGTTTTAGTTGATTTTTGGTTTTATTTTTCGCTTTGTTCAATCCTCAGTCTAGTACAAAGTGGAACTTACTGAGATTACTTGAACAGGTTTAAGGAAAAACAACATTGTTGAACATACAGTGTGTTTATTTTTTCTAATACTTTTTAAAGAGTGTTTCCTACAAAGAAATACATGAAGGTATATAATATATAAAATTAAGTATTATGTGTAGTAAATGTCGATATTAAAAAAAACGATTTTTCTTTCTTTTTGTAACTAGTAAAAAATAATCTCGATTAAAACCCTTAAAAACAAGACAAAATATTGCCCAGTTTAAGGCCTGAGTAATAAGTCATGAGTTCAAACTTAATTTTCGTGTCATTTTCACGTAGTACAGCAGATCTGTTATTGGAGTTAAAACATAGCATGGTTTTAAAAATATTTTCATCTATTACTATATGAGAGAGATATTTTCTTAATAGTTGAAGACATTTCTTCTCCAATTTGGGTAATTGTGATAAATAAAGAGATACGCTAGAGCTATATACTATCTATTTATATATAGAACAATATTTGTTTGTCATAATATTATCATTTTCATTAAAACACTAGTTTTCTAAATAGATCATCCCCTTACTATTGTAATAACTGCTATTACTGGAACGAATTGATAGTTGATCTGCAGTTTTCCTTTCTACGCGTGGGCTACTCTCAAAATCGATGGTTTCATTTTACCTTTATTGTCGTATTCGTTGTCATACTAAGAATGGAAAAGGTATCTGAGGTAATAATATGTTATATTGACTAGGAAATAAGTTATTAGTATTACTTTAACTCTGATATTCATTTACCGCTAGTTATAATGTGAAATATCTTATAATTTTATTATTTAATACTAAAATAGACTTCTCTTATCGTTAATTCATTGGTTTGACTAGCTGTACAACTTTTGTATTATTGAATACAAAATAAAAGCTATAGAATAGCGACTCGAAGAACAATTATTATTTGAACACTTTCATGTTATGCCCAATTAAAAGAAATACCAAAGAAAATACACCTAGCGGGCAAGAAGAGTAGCATGTTTGTCTGAAGTTAAGCTTTAAGCATAAAAGTCAGGAAGGGGCATGTAGGGTTTGGACATTCGGCTTTCCAACTTAGTAAAAAAAAGTCTGTTTATTTGTGTCTAGAATTATCACCATGTCATAAAAGATCGCCTGAAAATGACTGTTGAACAAAATGCTATGCACTTACCGTATGTGTTTCCACTCTTTTATCCTTTTCAGTTCCCAACCAGTAATCAAGGCATTATCGTCTATATTGCACAAGTCTAGTCAAGTAACTCCTACTATCAATTGGATCGCATGTTCATTTACTACCGAGAATATAAAAAAATAGGCTCTACCACCCTAATCTAACTTCCATACTAGCCACAATTTTCTCTTAAGCGTCTTATACGAACAAAATATTTTTGGTATCCAATACTTACATTACACTACATCAATTGACCTATAAATATAGCTATAGCTAGAAAAGCTTTGGAGAATGAAAGAAATATATATAGCTATCTATTACTTTAAAATCTTTGTGGTTTGGAAGAATTTAAGAGTAATATTTGTATATAGTACAAATTAATAACATAATATATTTCTTTCCTATCATATAGTTTTTTCACGATTGACACATCTTTCACATTTTTACTTCGAACTAATTAAAATTGTTGTAAAACACTAGTATTAATTAAAAAAGTCGATTTTATTTAATTCCTACAAAATGTAACACAGCCAAATTTAGTTGTTAATGTCCAAAACTATTCGACCAATGGTAGTGGATTTGATCCCCACACGAGATGGTTACTTGTATGATCCACAGAGTGATGTTATGAGCTTTCTCGTACTTTGTGTCTATTTACATACATACCAAAATTAATACAAAATGTTATATTAATTTTGGTATGTATAACTGAACGTGGTTCAGTTCAACCCACTCAGAGACCATCCCCAAGGAAGTCTCTATAGAAGACACAAATTTCTTTCGGCACTCGTCGACGTTTTCCCTAGTGAGACCTGCACGGCCGGAATATACCGCATCCCCAGTGCTGCCATCCGCATAACAATGTATGTTGGAGATATCCAACATATCATTGATGTGCAGGAAGAACAGAGTTGGGGACAACACGCAGCCTTGGGGTACACCAGCGTTCACGGGCTTGGGGTCCGAACAAAAACCGTCGAGAACGACCTGTATGCTCCGCCCAGTAAGAAAACTGGTGATCCACTTCCACAAACTCTCGGGAAGCCCATAGGAAGGTAGCTTCGAAAGACGCCCCTTGTGCCATACACGATCGAAAGCTTTCGCCATATCCAGACGACTAACTGCCAGACCCTCTCCCTTGCTTTCAACTCAGGGGCACATGTTCGTAGCACAACTGGAGAGATACCATCTGGCCCACTCGACTTATGAACTTCCAATTAAAGGAGGGCTTTCCGGGTGAGTTTTTGCCGCAAAACTATTTCCGGCATTAAGCTCGGACACCGCGGGATGATAGGCGGTGCCTTCCTCTGGTCGTCCAAAGTCGAGTTTGAGGCAAAAAGAGTGCCCAAGAGATCGGCTTTCTCTTTTGCCGTGTGGGCCAAAGAGTCGTTCCCAGTGTGCAATGGTGGTAGGGATGGCTGACAAAAGTTTCCCAGACTGGCTTTGGAAAGCGCCCAAAACTTGCGCGTGCCTGGTGGGTACTTTGCCAGCTGATCCCCAATTTTGACGACATGCTTGAACTATGCTCTAGCAATTTTCCGTTTGAAGAATCTGGAGGCACGATTATGTTTCCTCTTCAGAAGTCTAGAGTTCGAATCTTTAGTGACTAACGCATTAGCCCAAGCTTGATAAGCCTGCCGTTTGCCAGCTACTGCAGCCCTGACAGACGCATCAAACCAAGGCCGCGATTTGCCACCATAGTTCCATGCCCGGAAGTATCACATCAGCTATAGCCGCAGCGCAGTCACTAGGATCATTGGAAGGGAAACAAATCGGCATACATTATATTCATAAATAATACAGTATGTATACGCTTACCAAATCAGAATAAATACAACACAAATTCGGAAACAAATATTGTTTTCTTTCATCCGAAGTTATTTATAAATTTTTTGCAAAACACTATTTTCATGAACTACTCTAAATATTGTTGTTCAAGTAATTAATCTTAATATTTAAAATATAACAATTTCAATTTTTATCTTCATTCAATCCCTTTAAAAGACAGAATGTTTCTTTCACATTCGCGACGAAATACAATAATATAAATTTATTTTTTATGGTGTTACTGATTGTACTAAGTTGTTCTGTTGTGAACAGGAGAGTTCTGATTAGATACGTGATTGTCGTCAGAAAGCAGTGTAGCTACGTAATAATCTAAAGCTTATCTTATAACACTGTTGTAAACAAAAGTTGGTTTGTTGCTTACATATTAAGTTACATTTTCATGCAATGTTTGAAGAAAGAAAGAAAAGTAAGAAAAGTAAGTAAAGTAAGTAAAGAAAGTAATAGATTACATATACGTATCCCTAATCAAAAGAAAACGTGTTATATATATTAATATTATTATTGTTCATGTACTACTATATCACAGGTAATTAAATTATTTATAAGTTACTTTAATGTTTACTTTAATAAGTATTCGCACAAATTATTCCAAACTCAAATGAGCAAATTATAATAACCTGTATCTTATCAAACTCGGTGACACTGATGACTTAATAATTGCTAAAGTTTAATATCTAGTTGGCTAATATGAAATTCAGTATCAAGAAGCTTTTCAATAACATATGTAAACTATAAAGATATCTGTAAGCTATTACTACACTCTAATTGGTAAAATAATAAATAAATTTAGTTCAAAAATAACCATTACAAATAGAATATTGCAAAACGTTAAAAAAAACATCATACCCAAATTATTGTCATTATATTTTAGTGGAAAAATCTTTGTATTAAAACTACAGGGATTAAAGAAAATGTTGGTAATAAAATTTGACAAACTAATTTATTTTAAATTTTGTAACTTTCTCGAATTTAACTGAGTTCTAAAATCGTCCGAAAGGAGGTAGTTTCATCACTCAAAGTCCACACAACTTTCACGGTTTGGTTGTCATAAAAAGTTAAATGCTTTGAGTTTTATATTCTTGAAATATCGTTTTTACTTTATTGTGATAATTTATATTATCATTTTTCTTCATTACAGTTATTGAAAACTGACGCATTAGTTATATATTACAAAATAATTATCACTTAAAACAAATAATAATTGATAAAATAGAATGCGACGCACTTTCATTTTAAAGCTCATATCAGGGTGCAAGTTGCAATTATCTAAAAGATTGATTATCTTTTTCACTTTTACAACTAAAATAATATATTTTAAATATTAAATTTTAACCGTCTTCAAAACCAGCTTATATAATAATCTAAAGATTGTTTTATATTACTGTAAAAACTTGTTTGTTCTTGCTTACAAATTTAGATAAGATTTAATACACTGTGGTGACAAACTTTTTTTTAATATATAAGTTATATATATACGTCTATAATGTATTTGTATATATTTAGTAACTTTTGGCAAACAAAACTTTTGAGAAATTAAAACGATAAAGCAACAAATTCTAAAGAATACTTATTAATTTAAATCCTGGCTTGTACCAATCTAAAACCTTTTTTACTAAATATAGTTGTTGTCTTATAGTTAATTATTTTGCTTGCCTTATTTATTCTCGATCTTTGAATGTAATGTAATAAGATTACTACTACAGAAAATTAACATTTTAATTCCTAATATACTTTACTTAATTCTATCTACAAAATATTATTTTTCTTTACAATTGACTTTATTTTCTAAATGTATTCAGTTCTTATATAACATTATGGCTCCTATAACTGAAATGGATTGATATTTGATCTGAAACTCTATGCAAAGTTCAAATTGAATTGGTTTCATTGCACTTTTACTATCGTTCAATCTAATAACGTGTAAGATATCGAATAATATCGTAATAAGCTGATGAGAATGATATAGCTCTAAGATTTTTTATTATAAACTTTCCCATGCCTCGTTACCCATTAATGACATTAGTCAAATATAAATGTCATTGCACTATACCAATTTGTATATATTGTTTTAACCTTTACTTCTTCTAATAAATGATTAAATGATATTAGTAAACATCCACTGGTATTTGTATTTGAAATCACCTTTTACCTTAATAAAAAGAATTCGGTTATAAACCGGAAATGGTTATGGAAAAGTTTTAAGAAATTTTAATATTTTAAATACTTTAACTTTGATAACATAGCATGACAAAAAAATAAATACTATAATGGTTTTTTAATTAAGAAACTCTCAAAACTACAAAAGTTCTAACACCAGTACAATTGCACCAAAAACAGACAAATGTTGAGAACACTTCTAGAATATATTAACTAGAAGTTAGTTTAATTATCCGACGGGAGATTGGAACTGAATTAATGAACTATGAACTTAACATACGGTCAGACAAATTCACCAAAATATTTATATAAGTTTATATTTACAATTCACAGAACAAAAACAAAACGATTAATTTAAAGCTAAAAGAAAACGTACACGATTTTGGTTTCCCTATTAATAGTAAACAAAAAACATTCATTGAAAAAATACACGGAGACTATTAATAATATTATAGTTAATATAATATCAGATGTAATAGAATTAATTCTAAGTTACTTTAATATTTCATAAGTATTGCCAAGCACAAATTATTCCCAAATCATTAAATGAACAAAGTTATAAATACCTGCAGCTCATCAAACTTGGCAACACTGATTACTTAATAATTGGTAATGTTTAAAGCCTAGTTGGCTAATCCAATATAAAGAAGCTGTTTTAATATAGTTTACGCTATAAAGATATATGAAAGCTAAATTACTACAGTCTAAAAGATATAAAAATAACACTACTTAGTTCAAATATATATATATATATATATATTTAGATTTTATTTTAAATACTATATCTTTCCTAAATTTAACTAAGACCTAAAATCTTCCGCAAGAAGGAAGTTTCATCGGTCAAAGTCCACACAACTTTCACGGTTTGGTTGTTATAAAAAGTTAAATGCTTTGAGTTTTATATTCTGGAAACGTCCTGTTTACTTTCTTTTGCTAAGAATAACATAGTTTATGAATATTAATTGTGCACTACGTTGCTGACTTTACATTGTAAAATTATGCTGCATATAGAAAAGTTCAAGTTCAAGTCACTGGTCACGTGATTTTTGTCAGAATACACGGAGACGACCATTATAAGTGAATCTTTGGAAGAAAATACAGGTTGGCTTATTATATCATTAAATTACCATCAAACAAGGTAATTAGTACTTAAAACAGATGACAAACGATGATATAGAAATAAATTCGACGTACTAACAACCTAAAGCTCAGCTTTACAAATTGGACCAAACAAGAACAAGAGTTTTAGTTGATTTTTGGTTTTATTTTGCGTTTTGTTCAATCCTCAGTTTAGTACAAAGTGGAACTTACTGAGATTACTTGAACAGGATTAAGGAAAAACAACATTGTTGAACATACAGTGTGTTTATTTTTTCTAATACTTTTTAAAGAGTGTTTCCTACAAAGAAATACATGAAGCTATATAAAATTAAGTATTATGTGTAGTAAATGTCGATATTAAAAAAAAGATTTTTCTTTCTTTTTGTAACTAGTAAAAAATAATCTCGATTAAAACCGTTAAAAACAAGACAAAATATTGCCCAGTTTAAGGCCTGAGTAATAAGTCATGAGTTCAAACTTAATTTTCGTGTCATTTTCACGTAGCACAGCACATCTGTTATTGGAGTTAAAACATAGCATGGTTTTAAAAATATTTTCATCTTTTACTATATGAATGAGATATTTTTTTAATAGTTGAAGACATTTGATTTTCATTAAAACACTAGTTTTCTGAATAGATCATCCCCTTACTATTTTAATAACTGCTATTACTGGAGCGAATTGATAGTTGATCTGCAGTTTTCCTTTCTACGCGTGGGCTACTCTCAAAATAGATGGTTTTATTTTACCTTTATTGTCGCATTCGTTGTCATACTAAGAATGGAAAAGGTATCTGAAGTAATAATATGTTATATTGACTAGGAAATAAGTTATTAGTATTACTTTAACTCTGATATTCATTTGTCGCTACTTAAAATGTGAAATATCTTATAATTTTATTATTTAATACTAAAATAGACTTCTCTTATCGTTAATTCATTGGTTTGACTAGTTTGTACAACTTTTGTATTATTGAATACAAACTAAAAGCTATAGAATAGCGACTCGAAGAACAATTATTATTTGAACACTTTCATGTTATGCCCAATTAAAAGAAATGCCAAAGAAAATACACCTAGCGAGCAAGAAGAGTGAGTAGCATATTTGTCTGAAGTTAAGCTTTATGCATAAAAGAGCAGATGGATAGCATTTTTAATGAAGGGTTATGACGAAGTCAGGAAGGGGCAAGTAGGGTTTGGACATTGGGCTTTCCAACTTATTAAAAAATAATTCGAAAGTCTGTTTATTTGTGTCTAGAATTATCACCATGTCATAAAAGATCGCCTGAAAAAGACTGTTGAACAAAATGCTATACACTTACCGTATGTGTTTCCATTCTTTTATCCTTTTCAGTTCCCAACCAGTGATCAAGGCATTATCGTCTATATTGCAAAAGTCTAGTCAAGTAACTCCTACTATCAGTTGGATCGCATGTTCATTTACTACCGAGAATATAAAAAAATAGGCTCTACCACCCTAATCTAACGTCCATACTAGCCACAATTTTCTCTTAAGCGTCTAATACGAACAAAATATTTCTGGTATCCAATACTTACATTACGCTACATCAATTGACCTATAAATATAGCTAAAACTAGAAAAGCTTTGGAGAATGAAATAAATATATATAGCTATCTATTACTTTAAAATCTTTGTGGTTTGGAAGAATTTAAGAGTAATATTTGTGTATTACAAACTAATAACATAATATATTTCTTTCCTATCATAAAGTTTTTTTATTATTGACACATCTATCACTTTTTTACTTCGAACTAATTAAAACTGTTGTAAAACACTAGTATTAATTAAAAAACGTCGATTTTATTTAATTCCTACAAAATGTAACACAGCAACATTTAGTTATTAATGACCAAAACTGTTTGACCAATGGAAGTAGATTCGATCCTCACACGAGATGGTTACTTGTATGATCCACAGAGTGATGTTATGAGCTTTCTCGTACTTTGTGTCTGTTTACTACATACATACATACCAAAATTAATATAAAATGTTATTAATAAATACAGTAATGTCTACAATATATATATATTACATGTATACGTACATATTTAATAAGAAGAGTATTATCGAAAGTATTTCACAACATCATCAATAAAAATTTGTGTGAACGTACTTTCATTTTATATTTACTGATGATAATGATTACTATCATTTTTTATATCGAAATTTGCTACATATCTACTTTAAATTTAAAATATTATAACACATATTATTAAAATATTATAACACATATAAAACACATATTATTGATTTCAATAACAAATTTTTCCTAGCGCTAATGTAAAAAAAATGTGTACGAAGTATAAATACGCTTATCAAATTTTAGACACCACTGGTGACTTAATAATTGCTAAAGTTGAGTGAAAAGATACATTTATTTGATATAAAAGAAACATTCACTGTACTAAATATTTAGGTAACAGAAGCGAGGTGCACAGAAAATCAAGTATTTTATTTTATTTTTTTTATGGGAGAGGAGGGCAAACGAGCTGGCGGGTCACAGATGACTTGTGATCACCGCTGTCCATGAACTCTTGCAACCTCCAAGGATTAACAAGAGTGTTGCCGGAATTGTAGGTAGGAGTAGACGCCTTTTTTGAAGGTACCCATATCGTACCGATCTGGAAATACCGCCGAAGGGAGTTCGTTCCACAAGCAAGTGGAAAGTGGAAAAAAGGTCCTTGAGAACCGCACAGTGGAGTATCGCCCTGCATCCAGATGGTAGGGATGGTAAAGAAGTCGATGTCGCGCTGTGCGGTGATGAAATTCAGCGGCAGGCATCAGATCGAATAGTTCTTCGGAACACTCCCCGTTGTAAATACGGTAGAAGACGCACAAAGAAGCCACGTCTCTACGCAGTGCCAAAGAGTCCAGCCGTTCGCAGAGCACCGGGTCCCCGATAATCCGAACGGCTCTCCGTTGTACGCGGTCAAATGGTAGAAGCTGATATTGGGGTGATCCGGACCAGAGATGAGAACAGTACTCCATGTGTGGCCGGACCTGCGCCTTATAGAGCGCAAGTCTTTGGCCAGGTTTGAAATACTGCCTCGCTCTATTAATCACTTCTAAATTCTTCGAGGCCAACTTGGCCTTGCTCTCCAGATGACCACGAAACTGACGATCGCTCGAAATGTCGAGATTCAGTATTCTGATACTTGGCGAGGCAATGAGGTGAGTGCTCTCGAAGAGCGGTGATACGACAAATGGGGTTTTCTTAGTGGTAAACGCGCACTGTGTGTAAAACTGTGTCTTCTGGGGATTGAACTGAACGTGGTTCAGTTCACCCCACTCAGAAACCATCCCCAAGGAAGTCTCTATAGAAGACACAAGTTTCTTTCCCGTTCCCGGACGTTTTCCCGAGAGAGACCTGCACGGCCGGAATATACCGCATCCTCAGTGCTGTCATCCGCATAACAATGTATGTTGGAGATATCCAAAATATCATTAATATGCAGGAGGAACAGAATTGGGGATAGCACGCAGCCTTGGGGTACGCCAGCGTTCACGGGCTTGGGGTACGAGCAAAAACCGTCGTGAACAACCTGTATGTATGCTATGAGGAAGCTGGTGATTCACTTGCGTAAACTCTCGGGAACCCCTTAGGAAGATAGCTTCGAAAGAAGCCCCTTGTGCCATAGACGATCGAAGGCTTTCGCCATGTCCAGACTAACTGCCAGACCCTCTCCCTTGCTTTCAATAACAGCTGCCCAACGGTGTATAAGATAAAACAGAAGATCACCAGCCGATCGATCATGGCGAAAGCCATATTGCCGGTCATTGCCCAACTGGTGATCCTCGAGGTAGATTTTGAGCTATTTATTGATGATGCTCTCCATTACTTTGGAGAGAAGAGAGGTAATGGCGATAGGTCTGTAGTTAGCTGGTTCCGAGCTATCACCATTTGGGATTAGGGATTGGATGGACAAGGGCACGCTTCGCAAGCAGTACCCAAATAGACGCGTTAGCACTGGTGTCAACTCAGGGGCAAATGTTCGTAGCACAATTGGAGAGATACCATCTGGCCCACTCGACTTATGAACATCCAAGGAAAATAGAGTCTGCCTGATAGTTTTTTGGCGAAAAACTATTCCCGGCATTAAACTCTGACACCGCGGGATGATAGAGGGTGTCTTCCCTTAGTCGTCCAAAGTCGAGTTGGAGGCGAAAAGAGTGCCCAAGAGATCGGCTTTCTCTTTTGCCGTGTGGGCCAGAGAGTCATTCCCCATGTGCAACGGCGGTAGGGACGGCTGGCTAAAGTTGCCATGAGTGGCCTTGGAAAGCGCCCAGATTTTGCGCGTGCCAGGCAGGTACTTTGCCAGCTGATCCCCAATTTTGACAACATGCTTGAACTTTGCTCTAGCGATTTGCCGTTTGAAGAATCTGGAGGCACGGTTGTATTTCCTCTTCAGAACTCTAGAGTTCGAATCCTTAGTGACTAACGCATTAGCCCAAGTTTGATAAGCCTGCCGTTTGCCAGCTGCTGCAGCCCTGACAGTCGCATAAACCAAGGCGACCAAGACGATACCACAGAGCTTGGTACAAAAGAGTTCCTTGCCCTGAAGTATCACATCAGCTACAGCCGCAGCGCAGTCACTAGGATCATTGGAAGGGAAACAAATCGGCTCCCATGGGTAGGATGCAAAAAAGGACCGCATTCCATCCCAATCTGCTGACTTGTAGTCCCAAACGCGTCGAGTCGCAGATCGCAGGACGTTGAATGGGCACTACACTCCGTATCAGACAGTGATCAGAGGAACCTAAGGGAGCCTCGATAGTGATCTGGTACTTTTCTGGATGTGTAGTCAGCAGAAGATCCAACAAAGATGGCGTGTGGCTGTCCACGTCCGGCAGACGAGTGTGCGTCTTTACCAGCTGGAACAGACCATTTGCCAGAGCAAAGTCAAACACAGATCTCCCCGCGTAGTTGGTTGCATGTGACCCTAACCATTCGGTATTGTGAGCGTTGAAGTCCCCGAGGACTACGACTTCGGCGGAGGGAGTCTGTGAAAGCAGGTCGTCAATCTTCGCTTGAACGTGGCCCAACAGTTGATCTGTTTCTGCATTACCATTATGGGACCTGTTGAGGCACGCGTAGACTCTGAAGTGGTCGTCCATGTCCCCGCGCAGCCAGAGCCCGGACAGGTCCCGACCTTCAAAAATCTGAAGGCGACGGTAGCAGATATCCTCCCTTACGAACACAGATACCCCGACGCGTGGTATAAAATGATGTTCTAGTTTATACCCGGGGTACGATAGGTACGCTGTGTCGCTAGGTTGAGATATCTGCGTCTCCGTCAAAAATAACAAGGCCGGCTGCGCCGTCTCAAGGTGGTAGTGGACGGCGTTTAGGTTCGAGTGAAAGTCCCGGATTGCGCAAAAGTCCACATCCAGAGTGGAGCGGGGTGCCGCTGTTTGCCGTCGTTTGCCCTCAGAAAACACAAACTGCGATACTTTGCCCGCCCCAGATACGACGGGCAGCACGAGCAAAATCCGAGGATCATTCCCCCGATTTTGCTCGGGGAGGGGGTCCTCGACTTCATCAAAGCCGGTGCCCTCCTGGGGTATACTTTTTGGAGGTATCGCTATCATGTTTGGCAGGGGGGGGAGGGATTGGGCTTCCGGATTCTCTCACTCACCGACGGAACATAAGCAAATGAATTTGGTTACTACACGTCGGTCTTCCGTGAGAGGGTGGTCCTTCCCCGGTCGAGCCAGCCCAATACGAGCTGCAGTCAGATAAATACAGTTAGGGCTCTACCACCTATAAAAGTGTATAGTTTTATATTAAATAGGTTATGATCACGTTGCTAATGAAAGCGACTTGGTATATACTACTACATATGTATAAAACTTATTATTATTTTTTATTTTTAAAATAAATTTAGATTTGAAATGAAGATGGAGTATAAAATCACCAATCACAAAGTTATGTTCAAATATTGTCTTTAAAGAGTTATAAGAGATTTTAAGTAAACCTTACTCTGGATAAAGATTTTGGAAAAAAGAATGATCCGTATGTTTTCTTATCAATATGAGTCTGACCAAAGAAGCATTGTGATATACGTTTAATTTTACAAGAAGTAATTATGATTATATTAAACGTGTTACTGTATATTTTTATTAAATTAAAAAAGAGTTTCAGTTCATTGAACTCACAACTTTTACAATTTCACAGTAATATAAAGTTTCAGATCCTTTTTCACTCTCTTTATGCTCTAAATTTTACTTGCTTCTGGTACATACCATTGCTCCTCGTTTTAAAATTGAAATTACAAGTGAATAATGTTACATTTTTTTTCCAATTAATTTAAAAGTTAAATGGTATAACGGTTTAACAATCGATTTTCTTGTGTATTCTTAACGGACCTAACCTACTGGACGTTTTATAGATATCTTGTTAAAAAAAACGTTGATTTTGCTTTAACCTTTTATTTACTTGATAAGGAATACAAATATATAGTTTTATTAGTAATAAATAACACAACATACAAATGGCAGAAACTCTTCTGGAATATACTAACTGAAAGTCAGTTTAATTATCCAACACAAGGCTAGACGATAATTTAACGAAGTGCAAATGTAAGATAACGTCAGCAATATATATATATATATATAACAACAGTATTAAAAAATATATATTCTATATATAAAAATATATATATTGTATTTTTTTAAATATTATTGTTCATTATCAAAACTAAATATAATTTTAAAATAATTTACGGTATAATGTATATACCGTTAATTATTTAAAAATAATAACATTATTATTTCTGAATTATTATTTTTATTATTATCTACTAGCCTATATTACCAATATTAGGTAACATATTACTGCACACGCAGCAAGCTAATTATTTTCAATACATAATACATTATATTCATAAATAATACAGTATATGTATACGCTTACTAAATCAGTCTAAAAACAACACAAATCCGGAAACAAATACTGTTGTCTTTCATCCGAAGTTATTTATTGATTTTTTACAAAACACTATTTTCATGAACTACTCCAAATATTATTGGCTCAGACCAGAGAAAACCCCATGGCAGATACTCAGTGTTGTTCAAGTAATTAATCTTAATATTTCAAATATAACAATTTCAATTTTTATCTTCATTCAATCCCTTTAAAAGACAGAATGTTTCTTTCACATTCGCGACGAAATACAATAATATAAATTTATTTTTTATGGTGTTACTGATTGTACTAAGTTGTTCTGTTGTGAACAGGAGAGTTCTGATTAGATACGTGATTGTCGTCAGAAAGCAGTGTAGCTAAGTAATAATCTGAAGATTATCTTAGAACACTGTTGTACACAAAAGTTGGTCTGTTGCTTACATATTAAGTTACATTTTCATGCAATGTTTGAAGAAAGAAAGTAAAGTAAGAAAAGTAAGGAAAGTAAGTAAAGAAAGTAATAGATTACATATACGTATCCCTAATCAAAAGAAAACGTGAAAAATATATATTAATATTCCTATTGTTCATGTACTACTATATCACAGGTAATTAAATTATTTATAAGTTACTTTAATATTTACTTTAATAAGTATTCGCACAAATTATTCCAAACTCAAATGAGCAAATTATAATAACCTGTATCTTATCAAACCCGGTGACACTGATGACTTAATAAGCGCTAAAGTTTAATATCTAATTGGCTAATATGAAATTCAGTATCAAGTAGCTTTTCAGTAACATATATAAACTATAAACATATCTGTAAGCTATTACTACACTCTAATTGGTAAAAGAATAAATATATTTAGTTCAAAAATATCCATTACGAATAGAATATTGCAAAACGTTAAAAAAAATCATTTAAATCTTCCGCAAGAAGGTAGTTTCATCGGTCAAAGTCCACACAACTTCAACGGTTTGGTTGTCACAAAAAGTTAAATGCTTTGAGTTTCATATTTTTGAAATATCCTATTTACTTTATTGTAATAATTTGTATTATAATTTTTCTTCATTACCATCAATGAAAACTGACGAATTAGTTATATATTACAAAATAATTATAATTTAAAACAAATAATATTGGATCAAATAGAAATGAATTCGACTCACTTTCATTTTAAAGCTCATTTCAGGCTGCAAGTTGCAACTATTTAAAAGATTGATTAACTTTTTCACTTTTACAACATATAGTTTACATAATAATCTAAGGATTGTTTTATACTACTGTAAAAACATTTTTGTTTTTGCTTACAAATTTAGATAAGATTTTATACACTGTGGTGACAGACTTTATTAAATGTATAAATTATACATGTATATTATTATTATTATACGTCTATAACATGTATATATTTAGTAAATTTTGTCAAACAAGACTTTTGACAAATTAGAACAATAAAACAACAAATTCTAAAGAATATTTATTATTTTAAACCTTGGCTTGAACCATTCTAAAATCTTTTTTACTAAATATAGTTGTAAACTTATAGTTTATTATTTTCCTTGCCTTTTCAACGATCTTTGAATGTAATGTACTAAGGTAGCTACTACAGAAAATTTACATTTTAATTCGTAATATACATTACTTAATTCTATCTACAAAATATTATTTTTCTTTACAATTGACTTTATTTCCTGAATGTATTCAGTTCTTTTACTACATTAAGATTCCTATTACTGGAATGGATTGATATTTGATCTGAAACTCTATGAAAGTTCAAATTGAATTGGTTTCATTGCACTTTTACTACCGTTCTAAGTAATAACGTGTTAGATATAGAATAATGTCGTAATAAGTGAATAAAAATACATACATTTATATTATATGCTCTTTCACAATTGTATTTAATTTTGAAAAGTTAATAAAAACAGATACAAGATCTGCACAAATCTGTGTGTGATATTTAATAACGTACAACAACAATTTAGATAGGATTGGATTGTATACAGACTTAAAAAACTAATAGAAAATGCAATCAGAATATCAATAATTATTTATTAATGCACCATATTTATAATAATATTTAAATGAATCAATTTGTTTATGATATAGCTCTTAGATTTTTTATTATAAAATATCCCATGCCTGTTACCCATTAATGACATTTGCCAAATATAAATGACATTGCACTGTCCCAATTTGTATAGATTGTTTTAACCTTTACTTCTTCTAATAAATGATTAAATGATATTAGTTAACATCCACTGGTATTTATATTTGAAATCACCTTTTACCTTTACCTTAATAAAAAGAAATCGGTTATAAACCATATGGAAAAGTTTTAAGAATTTTAAATATTTTAAATACTTTAACTTTTATAACATAGCATGACAAAAAAATAAATGCTATAATGGTTTTTCAATTAAGAAACTCTCAAAACTACAAAAGCTCTAACACCAGTACAATTGCACCAAAACAGACAATTGTTGAGAACACTTCTAGAATATATTATCTAGAAGTCAGTTTAATTATCCGACGGGTGGTTGGAACTGAATTAATGAACTGTGAACTTAACATACCTTCAGACAAATTCACTACAATATTAATATAAGTTTATATTTACAATTCGCAGAAGAAAAATAAAACAATTAATTTCAAGCTAAAAGAAAACGTACACGGTTTTGGTTTCCCTATTAATAGTTTACAAAAATATACATTGAAAAAATACAGAGACTATTAGTAATATTAATAATATTATAGTTAATGTACCTTCAGATGTAATAGAATTAATTCTAAGTTACTTTAATATTTCATAAGTATTGCCAAGCACAAATTATTCCCAGATCTTTAAATGAACAAAGTTATAAATACCTGCAGCTGATCAAACTTGGCAAAACTGATGACTTAATAATTGGTAAAGTTTAAAGCCTAGTTGGCTAATCAAATATAAAGAAGCTGTTTCAATAAAGTTTACGCTATAAAGATATCTGTAAGCTAAATTACTACAGTCAAAAAGATATAAAAATAAGTAATAAGTAGTTCAAAAAAAACCGCTACGGTATATTGCAAAAGAAAAAGGTATTTTTAGATAAGATATGATTTTACATTATGATAACAAAGATAATCTATACGAACTATTTGGCTTTTTTGGTTCTTAGAATAATAATATATCGCTATTTATACAACTCATACCTAAAACAATCTCATGATTATTTAATAAGAGGAGTTCTTTTGTAGGATTCTACTTTCATTAGAATTATTATTTCATACTATCTATGTTTATCAGAATGTTGATACAATAAGTATATTTGTGCAGAAAACATTATTATATCACGTAATGCGTTAATAAATTAGAAATTTCAATCATAAAGAAGTATTTAAAAACACGAGATCTGTAGCATAAAAACATAGTTGAAAATGATTTTCTTATTGACTAAAATTACATACAGAATGATGTCAAAGCAGTTTAAGTACTGGGATTAAAGAAAAGATAAAAAAGATCTCTTCTATATTCTTAGATTTTATTTTAAATACAATATCTTTCCTAAATTCAACTGACACCCACAATCTTCCGCAAGAAGAAAGTTCTATCGGTCAAAGTCCACACAACTTTCACGGTTTGGTTGTTATAAAAAGTTAAATGCTTTGAGTTTTATGTTCTTAAAACATTTTGTTTACGTTTTTAAGAATTAAACTAACATAGTTTATGAATATTACTTGTGCACTACGTTGCTGACTGTACAAAACAGAAATATGATGTATATCGAAAAGTTGTCACTGGTCACGTGATTTTTGTCAAAATACATGGAAGCGACCATTATAAGTGAAGGTTTGAAAAGAACACAAGTTTATTATATCATTAGATTATCATCAAACAAAGTAATTAATACTCAAAACAAATAATAAATGATGATATAGAAATAAATTCGACGTACTAACAACTTAAAGCTCAGCTTTACTAATTGGACCAAACAAGAACTAGAGTTTTAGTTAATTTTTGGTTTTATTTTTCGCTTTATTCAATGCCCAGCTTAGTACAAAGTGGAGCTTACTGAGATTACTTGAACAGGATTAAGGAAAAACAACATTGTTGAACATACAGTGTGTTTACTTTTTCTAATACTTTTAAAAGAGTGTTGCTTACAAAGAAATACATGAAGCTAAATAAAATTAAGTATTATGTGTAGTAAAAGTCGATATTTAGACAAAAGGTTGTTCTTTCAAACAAATATTTTGTAAATAATAAAAAATTCTCTCAAATAAAACTGTTAGAACCAAGGCAAAATTGGTCACTTTAAGAACTGAGTAGTGAGTCAGGAGGTCAGACTTAATTTTCTTGTCATTTTCACGTAGTACAGCAGATCTGTTGCTAGAGTTAAACCATAGCATGGTTTTAAAAATATTTTCATCTATTGCTATATTATATATTGAGATATTTTTTTTTAATAGTTAATGACATTTCTTCTCCAATTTAGATAATTGTGCCAAACAAAGCGATACGCTAGAGCTACATACTCGTATACTATCTATTTATATATAAAACAATGTTTCGTTTCCCAAAAAATTATCATTTTCATTAGAACACTAGATTTTTGAATAGATCATCCCTTTACTGTTGTAATAACTGCTATTACTGGAGCGAATTGATCTGCAGTTTTCCTTTCTACGCTTGGGGTGTTCTCATAATAGATGGTTTCATTTTACCTTTATTGTCGTATTCGTTGTCATACTAAGAATGGCTAAGGTATCTAAGGTGATATTGACAAGGAAATAAGTTTTATTAGTATTACTCTAATATTCATTTGTCGCTATTTATTATGCGAAATATCTGATAATTTTATTATTTAATACTAAAATAGACTTCTCTCATCGTTAATTCATTGGTTCGACTAGTTTCTACAACTTTTGAATTTTTTAATACAAGATAAAAGCTATAGAACAACGACTCGAAGAACAATTACTATTTGAACACTTTCATGTTATGCCCAATTAAAAGAAATGCCAAAGAAAATACACCTATCAGGCAAGAAGAGTGAGGAGCTTGTTTGTCTGAAGTTAAGCTTTAAGCATAAAAGTGCAGATGAATTGCATCTTTAATGAAGGGTGATGACGAAGTCAGGAGAGGAAAGTAGGGTTTGGACATTCGGCTTACCAACTTATTAAAAAATAATTCGAAAGTCTCTTTATTTGTGTCCAGAATCATCACCATGTCAAAGAAGATCGCCGTGAAATGACTGTTGAACAAAATGCTATGCACTTACCGTATATGTTTTCACTCCTTTATCCTTTTCAGTTCCCAACCAGTGACCAAGGCACTATCGTCTATATGCATATATTGCAAAAGTCTAGTCAAGTAACTCCTACTATCAATTGGATCGCATGTTCATTTACTACTTAGAATATAAAAGAAATAGTCTCTACCACCCTAACCTAATGTCCTTACAAGCCACAATTTTCTTTTAAGCGTCTTATACGAACAAAATATATTTGGTGTCCAATACTTAGATTACGCTACATCAACTGACCTATAGATCCGATATATCTAGAAAAGCTTTAGAGAATGAAATAAATATATATAGCTATCTATTACTTTAAAATCTTTATGGTTTGGAAGAATTTAAGAGTAATATTTGTAGATAGTACAAATTAATAATAAACATAATATATTTCTTTCATATCATATAATTTTTATCATGATTGACGCATCTTTCACATTTTTACTTCGAACTAATTAAAACTGTTGTAAAACACTAGTATTAATTAAAAAACGTCGATTTTATTTAATTCCTACAAAATGTAACACAGCTTTTTAATGAAAGTAATGCAAAGTAATTACTAAGTAGTAAAGTTTTAACGTCAGTACAATTACATGGAAACGGACAAATGTTGGGAACACTTCTGGAATACATTATCCAGAAGTTAGTTCAATTATCTGACAAGAGATTAGACGCTGTATTTAATGAACTACAAGTTAATGTACGGTCAGCAACATAAATATATTATGTACAAATAATTTATTATGCAATTTAGTCTACAAATTTAGCTATAATTATTTAAAGATTATTGCAAAATATGCAACGGTTGATAATTGTTTTATGAATATATGTTTAACTAACACGCTTATAACTTAAGTAGAATTTTAGACATATCAGGTTTAGTTGTTAGTGACCAAAACTGTTCGACCAATGGTAGTGGATTCGATCCCCACACGAGATGGTTACTTGTATGATCCACAGAGTGATGTTATGAGCTTTGTCATACTTTGTGTCTGTTTACTACATACATACATACTAAAATTAATATAAGATGTTATTAATAAATACAGTAATGCCTACACAATATATATTACATGTATACGTATATATTTAATAATAAGAGTATTATCGAACGTATTTCACCACATCATCAATAAAAATTGTAGTTTTCTCAGAACTTAGTTTTCAAAAAGCTTTAACAACCGTAACAGCTGCTATTACTGAAAATAATACATAAATTGCTCTCTGGGTTCCCCCCAAGCCTGATGGTTTCATATTAGATGGTTTTCAATAGCAATTTTTATTGCATTTTTCACTGTTAATAACAAATAACACTTTTCACTACATAGAATATTATTACTTTATTACGCATTAATGTGTGTTTTTTTCATTTGTATCTATGTAGATATATATTTCTGTTTGTGTGAACGTACTTTCATTTTATATTTTTTGGTGACAACAATGATTATTACCACTTCTTATATCAAATTTGCGTAATGTCTACTTGAAAGTAAAATATTATAATATATAACACATATTATTGGTTTAAATAACAGATATTTCCTAGCGCTAATGACTGCCAAGTAATAAAATGTGTACCAACTATAAATACGGTAGCTTATCAAACTTTAGACACCACTGGTGACTTAATAATTGCTAAAGTTTAATACCGGGTTAGTCCCCTACGTAAATAATCCGAAGTTGAGACTTAAGCCGCCGTTCGAATAAAGTGCAAGCTATAAAGATATTTGCCAAGCTTAAGTTAAGCTATAACAATATATTTTATTTTGAAATGCTCTAATAGTTTATTTATTTTATCTAAAAAGTTATTCTTTGCCTGCGACTATTGGATGCTGACTGACATTGACAATAAATCTTAATTTCAAGTGTGTGTAATATTTTTTTTGATTGATTGAATTTATTTCTAAAGCATTATTATGTATTAGCATTGTATAATTGTGTATTATTTTGCTTTTCATAAAATTTAATTTTCGAAAAAAGGGTTACAAAGGTTTTGTTTCATATTTTATTATATTAGATTAGATTAAAGTAATGAACTAATAAAATTACAAAACAATAATCACTATGGACTATAGGATCCTTGACCGGTTTGCAGCACTTATATGTTATCGCTATTTGTCTAGTCGAGCCCTAGAAACAACCCTATGCTTATTGCCTAAGTAATTAAAGGAGTTCTCTTGTGGGATAATTATTTAATTTGTTACTTTAAATTATTTAGAGCGAAATTTAGACGATTAATATAATAATAACCAAATTATGTAAATACTTGTAAGTTTATAAAGTTTGTCGAAATTAAAGTAAGGTGTCGGACTATACATATATATTGTTTTTTTTCATACCTTCTATCTCGTTGAATAAAAATTTACTCTACCAAAGTAATAACTAAAATAACTGCCAATGGCAGCGTTCTCGCGCCCTAAGGAGAATCTTTATCACAGACATACATACAAACATTCAAACTATAATATATATAATATTAGTCGAATAAAAAAATTCTTAAATTATTGTTATTCGTCAATAGTATTGCCATACTATAAAATATGAATATTGTATTGTAATGACGTATTATTCAATGATTGAATATTAAGGTAAATAATTACTTTGTTAAATATCAAATAAATATTACATAAATTCATTCGCAAGGATCTCTCTCACACATGAAAGAATCAGATCTCATTAAGAGTAAACAAAAGATATAATCGTTCGTCATTAAGAGTTGCATTGTAAGGTTTAATTACTCACGTGTATTCTAAATGTATTGTATTTTTGTCTATTGTATTGTATTCCTTAATAATGAGTATTTGATTTTTAGTAGGGACGTATTGAATACCTTTTAAGATCTGATTATTATCAAATCCCAAGATATTAAAAATCAGTTGACGAAAAATAATCGAAATTTTAAACTTTGTAACGTTTTTATCAATTTCCCTATTAAAGAAGAATAATGGTGGCATTTTTTTTATTTTATCATCTTTAAACAATATTTTAAACCACGTTATTTCTGTATATTTAGTGAATATAAATTGGTTATTTATATAACTTATTCACAAAAGCCAACGCGAAATACAATTCGTATTAGTGAAATGATTTATGCATTGATTTTCTTCGACAGTTGGAAAACTGGTCTCGTATTTGGACCGCGTTCAATTTCCCGTTTATTTCCGGTCCTCTGTTTCCATGTGTTGTCCAGTTTAATATCATAAAAAGGAATGTACTTACATTATAATACCCTTTATCATACACAAATAGGCTTATATTAACTTAATTGAAAACAAAATCGGTAAAATTTAAGGTTACAGGACATAACATATATGATTTTAATTATATATTGAATGACGAAAACATTTGTTAAGTATAACAAAAAGAAACTTCACGAAACTCATAACGTCTTGCAAGAATAAATTCTTGTTTTTTTCTTGTTACTTTATATAACAAGAAATGTTTCTTTGCACGAACGTTACCAGCGGTATGCATATTTTAGAACCATTTAAACTTCAAACCTTATAACGAAAGTTAAAGCGAGCACTTAGCTAATACCTATTAAATTATGTAATAGACTAGAAAATTAAAATACATTATCTCAGTCTTTTTTAAACAATGTATAAAAATACTTTTAGTTTTATTTCGTAACAGAATTTAAAATTATCTTTCGTGAAACTTTAAACGAAGTAATTTAATAGCCTTTATCATAAATGAACTAACTTTAGACTCATGGGAAGGTAAAGTCTAGAATATTAAGTACTCACATTAAATATGCACACTCAGCATACGTAAACACTATCGCAAATATGGAGTAATTAGCGAAATTTACTTGGAACTTGGCTATTCAACAAGCGGATTCATAAGAACAGCGAGTATAGAAATAAAAATAAAATATCCACAGAATTTTATGTCTTATTATTATTTACATTTGAGAACATTTTACTTTATACCAATATCGATTATATATAAGTATTAGGTACGTATATAATAATATGTACGTACATAGTAATCATAATATTATAAAGTTATTAAGCGTACTTTATTCTTATAAAATAGCACTTAAATAGTAAGAAAATGTAAGGCTATTTTTATTAGAACTAATTTCCATTTAATTTAATTCATTAACCATTTATTTCCTGGCCTACATATATCCTCATATATTTGTTACTCGCAAATTGTCACTCTACAACTGTACCTTAACAAGCTGTACACCGTCGTGCATACTAAGGGAATACTGGATGAACCAAGCTTATAACACACCCGACATCTTTGACTTGTTCATTAATTTAATTGCTCAACTGAAATGTTTAATATTTGGATTATTGTTAATGATTTATATTCTTTATTAAGTTATAAAGGCAGTAAAAAGAATACAATACAAAATATTTATTCATATATTTATAGATCTATAAAAATCCTAAATAATGAATAATAAGTAGGCATGAAGTACTTTTTATATTCTTTTAATGCTTTATAATCATATTGTATTCTATACTTTTTCCACACCCAGGTGTAGGGAGCTCGTTACATACAAGAGCTTAGCAAATAGAGAGCCCCGTTTTTCTTCGTATAGACTCAATTGCGCCGCTTTGTTCTATCCCTTCGGGCCCTTCCTTAAATGATGATAGTTATACCCTTTGAAACGAAATTAGGGTGACCTTTCTTGTTGATTGTGTTGTCATATGTAAATCGGGGAAATAGGTTGGGTAATATGGAACGTTAGAATCAAATAATATATTTGAATAAACAAACATTCTATTATAGAATTTAATTGTAAATTGTTTATTTTACATTTACTTTATAATGCTATGATAAGTGTGAATACAAGTGGAACCTGAACCTACGATCTATAATGCTGTCACATTCAAATTGAGCCATCGTTTTACTGTTTTACAGATTACTTTTATAAATGTGATTAATTAAGAATTCGTTTGGTGATCTTTACAAATATTTTATCCATTTTTATTACTAAAAACCATAACATATACATATAATTGCAGTTTATAAGATTCATGTAATGAATTTATATAATTTTTTTTTAATACTTATTTGCTGTCATTATAAAATGTAAAGAATTTCCTAAGCAATATTTTTCTAATATTAATTATTTTTACAGGTCGGAATTGTTGCAGCGCTATACAAGGGTAAGTAAAAATTATACATATTTTTATATTAAAATAATATTGAATATATAAAAATTATAAATGAAAATGATTTTCATCCAATATTTAATGGTCATGTTACGGGAATAATGAAGTTTTTTCTCATTTTATCCTCCGTCTGAGGCTCGAGATTATGGTATTTTAATTAAAATTTTCTCATCATGTAAAATATGTTTAATAATCCAGCTTCACGCACCGTAACTTGCCATCAATATAGTTCAGATTATTATAGTATGTACTAGGGTTTCCCTGCGGTTTCACTCGCCTCCGAGTAAACAAACTCTTATTCTGTATTACCACCCTTACTACGTAATAAGGTTGGTAAGCTCTACATACTCTACATTTTATATTAGCTATCAATTTTAATATATAGTGTATCATTATTTGGCAATTAGGTTTAACTTGAATTAAATGTAATACATGTAACTTCATCTTAATACTTAATATATATATATATATATATATATAAGGTATTAAGATGAAGTTATATCACTTAAGTTTCTGGTTTACTCCTACAGAACTTTTTAATAATTAGTCTCTTACGAAAAAATCCTGTAGTATTTCTTTAACCGGATTATGTTTATAAATATACCGGTTCATAGTCTATATAATTCAAAAATAAAAAAGAATATATAAACTTCATATGATAAAATATTTATAATGATATCAGACTTGTTATCTATTATTCGAATATTTTTCATAACATATTATATTTAAACGATGAAATAATTTTTAACAGAGATGCATTTTAAAATGAACGTCATAATATGATACTTTTTAATGAATCCACAAATGGAAATAATAATAAAATGAAATGAATACCTTTGTGTACAATAAGAATATATTATTAAATAATTTATGTGATGAAACTAAATTATTTATCACTTATATTTAACAGAAAAAAATGATAATTTAGTTTTTGTTTTTGAGCGATCATTAAAAATATTTTTTGAACTATTTTATTGAAGGAACTCTTAAATTATATTAAACTAATATAGTTTTTTAGGCAACAGGTTGATGATAATTGAACGATAAAACCGAATTACCTAATTACCTTACCTTAAAACTTACCTAATTAAACTGTTGTCTTATTGCTGTAATTCAAAATCATCATAATTAAATAATAATAAATAAATTTCTCAAGTCTCATATAAAGGTTGATCTATCTCAATTAAATAAGAAGTATGAAGAAATTTTTCGTTTCAATATTTTATTATAAAATTATACATTCTGATGGATAAATATAAATAAATTTTCGCTTGGTTTGATCAGTAATTTCGAACGTGTAACGCTCATATGTAAAAAAGTTGTATCGGCAAAAATCCGGCTTACAGTTGTAATAATAATAATCAATACTTCCTTAAATTATTTGTTTATCGATAATTATATTTCTCTCGAATATTATGAGGCACAAGGTACTGCAGAAATGTAATATTCGACTGTCATACAAGTAAATATGTTTCGAGAGCTTAGTGACAGTCGCTACGTGTTACACCTGTGACATTCCAGACATTTTGACATTTGTGTCCTCCTTTAGGGGAAGAATTAATTACTTATATAGATCAAATATATCGATTTTGTATATAGCCATTCAGTTTTTGATATTGTCATTTATAAATTATTTTTATTAGAGTTATATAAAATAAAAAAATGGTAGATCAGATTTTTATTACTTTTTATTGATTTTCTAAATTACAATAATGGCATTTTGCGGTAAAAGTTTTCTTGAACAACGTCAAATATATCTCGTTATAGCGTTTTATTGTGTACTATAAAGAAATTTGCGGGAAACCCCGAATAGTGAGTTTAGAAGAAAAGCAAAGATTTGTAATTTATTATTATGATAGAAATATTATTTATAAACATAAAATCCACATGATGTAGTAACAGATAGTTATGTCGTTAACCTATGAAAATTTATTGACGCCATATCATTGACTATTTTTTATGCATATATTCAAATATTTTGCTATATAAGCAAAAAGGCAATTTAAAGCAAATGGCCTCACAAAAAGACGAAAAAACTATTTTGAGGTACAAAACAAGCGATTTGCTCGGCTAACCATAAATATAAAAACTTTTTCACTAGTGTCACTACAAATTGTTAGTGTGAATTTTTATTCAATAGCAGTACTAAAATAAATAATATCCATTTGGCTCATTAAGCCAACAACTAATATTAGATACCTTAAATTAATACAACATTAACATTCGTTCAGAAATAATGAAATGTTGAAACAATTAAATCATTCAGAATTTTTGCATTTATGCAATACTTTAAAATAACGAAGAATTGTTATCAACATATCCAAAAAGAAACCATATTTTTAAATTGGATATAATTTCGAATAATTTGAAATCAAATTTATACTACCTAAAAAATCAGAACATTATTTGAAGTAATATTTTGCTCTAGAAATTATTAAGGTATCCCAATAACATTTTGCACTTGAGGGATAGAATATTGATATATTTTAGTATTCACAACCTTTGCTATTTTACTATGGAATTATTTCACCACCGCGTTGGAAGAATGACATTGGAATACAATAACTCTTGAATATAACAATCTATCTGGATTTCAATAGTCCATTCTGTTCTAGACCTCGTGACAAATAATTTCACAGAAACCTAACAATATCAAATAATTATATTGCGTACATGTAAGCATCGTATGACCTTTTATCCTTCAAAAACTAAGACTGCTTTTCTGTCATGTTTTGATACAATTCAAATATTAAATAGTACCATCATTTGACATTGAATTCTTTTCCATTTCATTAAAAGTGGTTTGATTTTAATGTAATTGAAATAACAACATATAAAATTGACCACAAATTATGGAATTATATGAAAAAAAAATTCTATTTTTTTATATTTTAATACAAGTCTCGCAGAGGTATTCTAGCAGTTATTTAATAATTTAATAACCTGTTCATCTTCTTAAATATTTATACCTTCTAAAATATGTGTTGAAAACTTATATATGTTGTTCTTTAATAAATTCTAGTGTAATGTTAACTCATTAAAGTACATTTAATTAATCCTATTTATTATATCATATGTTTTAAAACCTCTCATTAAAACAGCTTTTCATTATAATTGTAATTAACCTGTTTTCGGTTATATTCAGATCACTATTAAAAGAATGAAGCTTAAGTAAATTTTGTATTCTAAATAAGTTTTAGAACATATTTTTTATATAAAAAATAGCTATAATTTATTATGAATGTTATATTCATGTGCCAGGACTAAGCGAGTTGAGCGGACGACGTGACAGCTGACACGTGTCACACCTGTTTCATGTCTGATGTAATCGTGTGTTGCTTATAGATTAAGAATGAAGGCTTTTATTGAGTAGTTTAAATGTATCAAAATAATTACGCTTTTTCTAACTTGACCTGCATGTAATGGAAGCTTTAAACTCGATTTTTACTCATTTTCAACGTTTTGATTAATTTAAAACTTTTTATTATGATTTTTTACTACTAATTTTTTTCGAAATGCAGAATTAATTTGAAAGCTTTATACGAAGTACTCTTGCTTTTAGATAAGTAACATTAAATTTCATCAATCATTTTATGCAAAACTAAGAAATAAAATCTGTAATATAGAATACTTTAATTGTTTTGATAAATCTTTCACTATTTTACACCGCTGAAGACGTATGGAATGAGTTCAATAACAAAATATTATGTTTAACATTATTTTATATTGTAATAAAACCTTAATAATAAAGGGCTACAACATTCCATCTTGATATACCATTTCGTATCTCTATTGCCTCCCAAGAGAGCGCAACTATTTTCTCGAGGAAAAAAGTAACATGTCCGCCTATCGCATTTTATTAAAATAATATCTTGTCATATTGTTATCAAACTAATCTCCTGACAATCTTATAATATTTTTGGTACTGTATTGTTTTTTTTAATTAATTTTAAATCTAATGGATTCACACTTAGTTTTCTTTTCTATTTTGTATCTTCGCAAATAATATTAGAAGCAACTATAATATTCAACGCTGTATCGTTTTAGATAAAAGTTATTTTATAAGTTTTTTCTGTTAAGTGTATTAGAAAAAGAACACAAAATAAAATTCACTATAAGTAAAAGGCAATTCTTTTAAGATTCAATATAAAATAACCTGTACATACACAGATCCTTTTACCGTGATTGTGCATGGAATATATACAATGGAATTACAAGATTCGTGGGTAACCTACAAGGCACTTTAACAGATTGCAAATCTGACCGGAACATTGACTACATGTACTGGATATGAATAAGAAAATGTCCTTATTGTTAAATTTCAAATCTTTACAAATCGTGATTCGATTAAATTATTTGTAATTACAATATTTTTATTTTAAGGGTGACATTTTTACGTATTTATTATTTTAATGCTTTAAGTATCAATAATATTAGGACACTTTTTTTTTATTATTACATAGTAATAAAATAATAAATAAAGTATTTTCTCTAAAGTAAATGATTATGCTTGTGTGAAGTTATGTCAAATTTAAATATAATTTTAGGGAAGTGCCCTCACATATATATTTGACACTATTAATTGCCATAATTTCATCGGAGCTCGGGCGTTATTTAACCACAGAGCATTGACCCCAATACAAAATATATTTACATATATGTCGGATATAATTAATGCATTACTTACTATTTGTTATTTTATGTTATAAACCTTATTCAATAAAAAACAGGAACTCTTGTTGCATATTTCAAAAACTTTTAAAACATAGCCATTTCTAATAAAACATTCTTCGCTACGCCTCGTTTCTTATTTACGGCAGGTTAGGTCGTGTACCTTAAGTAGACTTTAAAAAATTCAAGAGTGTAAGTACTTTGTGAAATTTTTAACATCTAAAAGGCTGACACAATTAGGAAATTACTTTTATGCGTCTTTGTAATAAACGTATTTTTATAATAAAATATATATTATTAATAATTCTGCTTATAAATGTAAATTATCGTTCATTTGAGTTTATAAAATATTTGTTTATAGATATTACGTCAAATTTAAATCTTTTCTTTACGCTTTAGTCATAATCCTGCTTTATACAATGATTTCATCGAATGATTTGTTTTCAAATGAGACACACACGAGTACTGGTAACGCCACCTTGTGGCTTTATATTCATAATAGTGAATAAGTCAATTATATGTGACATCGCAATCCATTTCCTTCACTCTTCCTTAAACCATGCACGCCAGCGCCAACTGCGGCGCCCGGTCATTCAAGTATTGGATACAGCACTAATCGAATCGGCAGAGGACGAAGCCCTACAACTCCGTCTTCAACTCCAGCTTACCGCCCGATCTTTGAGTATTGCACTACAGGATCGTGAAGAGACATTGTTATAGTCTCCCGCTATTAAATGATAATCCCAAATCGTGACCGATCGTGTTATTTATTGGACGTCTGTAGAACTAGCCTGCGTGTTTGAAATTTAAACGTTACGCGCCGTCGACCTTTCTGAATTATCTGGCTGAGGCTGCCCTGGATTCTGAGGTTGGTGCACGCATGGTTTCCTATTTACTCCTATTACCCTTGTAAGTCACATATTTCTACAATTTACTGCTCCCCGGTGAGCGTGTCGAACGTTACTAGAATTGTGTGTTTGGCGCCACCAAGTACATTCCAAACAATTTTCAGCTTCACTGATCTGCGTAATGTTATTTATCTACTCAACGACATACCTATAAATTAATTATAACTGAGGGAAACCGCAGTTCGAAATTGAGGTTTTAAACACTGTCCAATGTCGAATTTGTTAATTATATAACGTATTGGTGCGACGAGATTTAGATTTTCATGTTACATTATATTTGTAACGAATGCGTTTATAAGACGTCCACTAATGCTATAGTGATATTTATTTCAAAGCCTCTGTAATAATATTAAATGAAATATTCTAAATTCAATCAAATAAATTGAAGCTGTCAACTGGTCCGTAAATTGAATAAAAACATAAATACCTAATTCGATAGGTTCGCCTCTTAATAGCTATCATCAATTCAAAATTACGAAGTCTTCTGTCAATTTATCGTTTGACATAATCTGATCGATTGTTTTGTGAATTCTATTACGGATGTAATTTGACGAACAAAAGATCAAATAAGACGTCAATCACACCGGAAATGTTGTTAGAATCGATTTTAGTTCTAGTAAATGAGATTTCCTCAATGTTTTTACAAATTTTAGAAAGTGGGAATAGCCCAAACCTCTTTAACTAGATTACAGTAGTATTTAGATTATGCTTAATAGTAATAAGAACTGATAAAAACTACATATTCCATTACCGTTCAAAATCAATTTAATAGACAAAGTGTGATTTCAAACATTTTATATAATTTGCATGAAAAATACTAGATAAAAATCTATTCAAATTGCAATATTACTAGTATTTAAGACCTTTTTGAAATTAAATCGGTTCAAACTGAATAAGTCAGTCACCTAATTTTGTATAAAATGTAAATGTAAATAAAATAAGTTTTGCTTATCATTAAATTTTGAACATAATAATGAAAATACAGGAAAGATATATTAAATATAATATTTAAAAATGTTTCGTTTCACATA
Source organism: Melinaea menophilus ssp. n. AW-2005 (assembly GCA_918358695.1). Taxonomy (NCBI): domain Eukaryota; kingdom Metazoa; phylum Arthropoda; class Insecta; order Lepidoptera; family Nymphalidae; genus Melinaea; species Melinaea menophilus. Next base: position 15,718,398 of record OU911049.1, read on the forward strand.
TCTCCATATTCATGTATTGTACGAGTACTTATTAAATAATGTCATATTTCAAAGAAGACGAGGATCGTGTTAATTTATCTAGATGATATTATAATATCGATTTCTCGCATATTGAGCACATTGTTAATATTATGTTATATTAATTCTTTAGTAAACATATTTTATAATCTAATTATTGTCTATATTCCCACTTTTTAACAAAACTTTATACGACATTAAGAAGTTTGTTTGTACGATATAACTCACATACAATTATTCAAAAAATAATAGCGTAATTATTATTTTCTATATTATTATACAATTTACACAATCTAAATGAAAAATATGAAAATACTTAAATTTTAAAAGACCGTTTATATAAAATTGTATGTGAAAATGATGTGTAAAATATTTGAATATATATATATCACATTTATTGTTAATTCTGAATCAATTGAATTAACATTTTTAATATTATCAATATTATATAAAACAGTTAAATTCAATAAACATTATTAAATATTGCGTATGGTCATGTAGCTTAAAAGTAAATATAATTCATATAAATATTATATTATACATTTAAAAAAAGATGCCTATAAATATTTTTTTTCATTATCTACCTATATCCGTTCAATCTTTTTATAAAACTTAAAAATACTCCAAACATATCTAAATATTTTTGGTTACTGCCGTTTGAGTAAATAAATATTATTAAACAGATCATTGCAACTACGGCATTATTCTGAGTAACACCAAAAACCCGGCTTACAGTTGTACTCGTACGTAATAATAATCAATAATTCGTCAAATTATTTGTCTATCGATAATTATATTTCCCTCGAATAAAATCAAGCTACAAGGTAGTGCAGAAATGTAATATTCGACTGTCATACAAGTAAATATGTTTCGAGAGCTTAGTGACAGTCGCGACGTTTTACACCTGTGACATTCAAGATATATTTGACATTTGTGTCCTCCTTTACCATACGTTGATCAACGTTAAATAATTACATCGATTAAATTATCGATAAAAGCCATCCAGTTTTTGATACTATCATTTATGAAGTGTTTTTATTAAGTTATATAAAATAAGAAAATGAGAGGGTGAGATTTTTATTACTTTTAATTGATTTTCTAAACTACGATAATGGCGTTTTGCGGCAAAAGTTTGCTTGAACAACGTCTAATACTCGTATATGTCGTTGCAGCGTTTTATTGTGTACTATAAAGAAAACTGCGGGAAACCCCGAATAGTGTGTTTAAAAGAGAAGCAAAAGAATTGTTACTCATTATTATGGTAGATATATTATTTATAAACATATGAACTTGAGAAAATTTATTGACGCCATATCATTGGTTATTTTTATACAAATATTCAAATATTTTGATACATCAATAAAAAGGCAATTTTAACCAAATGGCCACAATTCTAACCAAATGACAAATTTTACCAAACAAATAAACGAAAAAAACGATTTTCAGGAACTAAAAAAGCGATTTCCTCCACTTACCATATATATAACAACTGTTTTCACTAGTGTCTCTACAAATGGTGACTAGTGTGGATTTTTATTTTATATCTAAATTACAGTTAAAATACACTAAATATTAAAATTTAACATTTGAAGAGGTACCCATATAAATAATATCCATTCGACTCATTAAGCCAACAACTAATATTAGATACCTAAAATTAATAAAACATTACCATTCGTTCATAAATAATGAAATAGTGAAACACTTAAATCAGTCAGGACTTTTTATGCAATACTTATAAATAATTCAGTATTGTTATCATCATATCCAAAAAGAAACCATATTTATTACTTGGATATAATTTCGAATAATTTTAAATCAATTTTATATTACCTAAAAGATCTGAACTCAATTTCAAATTACATTTTGCTCTAGAAATTATTTACATATCATAACAATACTTTGCACTTGAGGGATAAAATATTGATATATTTTAGCATTCACAATCGTTGCTATTTTACTATGGAATTATTTCACCAACACGTTGGAAGAATGACATTGAAATACAATAACTCTTGAATATAACAATCTATCCGGACTTTAATATGTTTTCCATTCTATTCATAACTAATAATTTCACAGAAACCTAATAACATCAAATAATTATACTGCGTACATGTATGCATCGTATGGCCTTTTATCCTTCAAAAACAAAGACGTCTTTCCTGCCATGTTTGGATACAATTAAAATATTAAATGCTACAGATTGGGTGTTGAATCCTTTTCCATTTCATCAAAAATATTTTTATTTCAATGTAATTAAAATAACAGTATTAAAAATTTACCACAAATAATAAAATGAAATGAAAACAAAAACTGCAATAACAAATCTCGTAGAAGTATTCTAACAGTTATTTAGTAACACGCTCATCTTCTTAAATTTATAGACGTGTTGAAAACCGAAATTAGTTTTGCTTATAAAAATACATTAAATTAATACTTTATATTATATCAAATCTTTAAAAACCTCTCATTAAAATAGCTTTTCATTATAATTGTAATTAAAATGTTTTCGGTTACGTCCAAAATGCTATTATTTTTTTCAGAGAAAAGAATAAAAGAATGAAGTTTAAATTAATTTTGTATTCTAAATATATTATTTCTTGAGATGGAGAAAACATAGTTATAATTTATTATGAATGTTATATTCATGTGCCAGGACTAAGTGAGTTGAGCGCACGACGTGACAGCTGACACGTGTCACACCTGTTTCATGTCTGATGTAATCGTGTGTTGCTTATAGATTAAAAATGGAGACTTTTATTTAGTAGTATAATAGATCGAAATTACTACGCTTTTACTAACTTGACCTGTATGTAATGGAAGCTTTAAACGCGATTTTTACTCATTTTTAACGGATAGATTAATTTAAAACTTTTTATTATGATTTTTACTACTTCTCTTTTTTGGAAATGCAGAATTAATTTGAAAGCTTTATACGAAGTACTCTTGCTTTTAGATCAGTAACATTGAATTTCATCAATCATTTTATGTACAACTAAGAATTAAACATCTGTAATATTATATCTTTAATTGATTTTAATAGAACTTTTAGAATTAAAATGTTAATATTTTATGAAGACATTTGTACAATGCTTAATAACAAAATATTATATTTAATATTATATTATATTGTAATAATACTTTAATAATAAAGGGCTACAATATTCTATCTTGATATACCATTTCGTAATACTATTGCCTCCCAAGAGAGCGCAACTATTTTCTCGAGGAAAGAAAGTAACATGTCCGCCTATCGCATTTTATTTAAATAATATCTTACTCTTGTTATATTATTACAAAACTAATAATATCCTGACAATCTCATAATCTTTTAAGTATTGTATTGTTTTTTAAAGCTAATATTAATTCACTCTTTTAGTTTTCTTTTCTATTTTGTATCTTCGTAAAAAATATTAGAAGCAACTATAATATTCAACGCTGTACCGTTTTAGATAAATGTTGTTTTACAAGTTTTTTCTATTAAGTAAGTAAGTGTATTAGAAAAAGAACACAAAATAAAATTCTCACTAAACAAAGTCACTATAAGTAAAAGGCTATTCTTTTAAGATTCAATATAAAATAACCTGTACATACACAGATCCTTTTACCGTGATTGTGCATGGGATATACACAATGGAAATACAAGTTTCGTGGGTAACCTGCAAGGCACTTTAACAGATTGCAATCCTGACTGGAATATTTATTACATGTACTGGATATGAATAAGAAAGTTTCCTTATTATTAAATCTAAAATTTCGACAAATCTTGATTTGATTAAATTTGTAATTAAAATATTTTTATTTTGTGGTTGACATTAATGAATTTATTATTTTAATGCTTTAAATATTGTATCAAGTTAAAATTATTTATTTTAATTACTATATGGTAACAAAAAATGAACAAAATCTTTTCTATAAAGCAAACGATTATATCTATGACAAATGAACTTAAATTTAAATATAATTTTAGGGAATTGCCCTACTAATTATATTTGACACCATTAATTACCATAATTTTATCGAAGCTCGGGCGTTATTTAACCGCAGAGCATTCACCTCAATAATAAATAAAAATTTGATTGATATATCAGACATATGTATGTATTACTTTATTTCTCTTATTTCATATAATAAACCCTGTTCTTTACACTTAACTTCATAATTCATTAAAAAATATCTTAGTCTTGTTGCATATTTCAAAAACTTTTAAAACATAGCCATTTCTAGTAAAACATTCTTCACCACGCCTCGTTTCGTATTTACGGCAGGTGTTCGTAAACCTTAAGTAGGCTTTAAACATTTCAAGAGTGTAAGTAAGTGCTTTGTGAAATTTGAAACATCTAAAAGGCTGACACAATTAGGAAATCATTTTTGTGCGTCTTTGTAAGAAATTTATTTTTACGACAAATACCTATTGTTATTATGTTATTTATCTACTCAGCGACGATACCTAAAAATAAATTATAACTGAAGGAAACCGCGGCTCGAAAATGGAGGTTTTTAACACTGTCCAATGTCGAATTTGTTAATTATATAACGTATTGGTGCGACAAGATTTAGATTTCCACATTACATTGTATTTGTAACAAATGCTTTTATATGATATCCACTAATTCTATAGCGATATTTACTTTGAAGCCTCTGTAATAATATAAAAGAAAATATAACAATTTCAATCAAATTAATTGAAAGTATCAACTAATCCATTAATTTATAAAATCATAAATACCTAATTCGATAAGTTCGCGTCTCAATAGCTATCATCAATACAAAATTACGAAGTCTTCTGTCAATTTATCGTTTGACATAATCTGATCGATTGTTTTGTGAATTCTATTACGGATGTAATTTGACGAACAACAGATCAAATCAGACGTCAATAACACAGAAAATGTTGTTAGAATCAATTTTGTTTATAGTAAATGAGATTCCCCGAATATTTATATATATGCTAGTAACTAGGAATAGCCCAAACCTCTAGAACTATATTAATAGCAATAAGAACTGATAAAGACGAAGCTTCTTAGCATTCCATGGATTCACCGTGCGGGTGCCGGGCCCATCTCGTTGCAAGAAGAGGAGCGCAAACAATACTTGGGACTTGCGACCCAGGTGCAGGTTTAAGGGGCCCCTTTACTATGCGCATACACGCTCACCTTCACTGTTCACGCTCCTCTCCCTACCTAACCAAATATCGTAAGAACCTACTAAAGCCGCCTTTAAAATACGTTCCAGAAATGAACTGATGATCGTACTAGAAAGACCGAGATCCTTAAATAAATTGTAGAGAGATTTTGCTGTTATACCTCTCGCTACTACTTCTACAGCCTACAAATTAACTATAAATTTATTCCTGATCAGTTCGTTACATAGTTCGTAATACTTGTTAAGCTTAAATATATGATCTTTGGGTATGTTTGTTTCCCAGGTTATAGTAAGCTCCACAACTAGGGCGCGTTGTCCTAGTTGTTTTGAGTACAGGAATAAGTCCGGCCTAGATGACGAAACACAAATATCCCCGGGGATTTTGTATTGCCTTTCATGTGTCCATCATGAGAGTCCAATCAAGAGACGCGTCCAAGATGGAATGAGGTTTTAGTTTTGATTTTTTAGACGAACCTGCCTTTACGAAGTCTACTGATACTTTGGTGGTTGTTATACCCCTCTGCGCTCTTGCTACCGAAAGACTAACCGCTTCTCGTATGATTTCTAATACTTTATCGTGGCGACGCGAGTATTTACCTCTATTTAAAAGTACTCTACACCCTACTAGCAAGTGTTTCGCGGTTCCTACTGCCTCCCCACAGATGTTGCAAGATTTTTCGGTGGGTTTGCCCCATCTTACTAAGTTACTTTGATCTGGAAGAGTCATTTGGAATGCATCAAGATAAAATTTTAATAATGCTGGGGACCAATCATGAAGCAGGGTGCGCCATCTCAAAGCTAGTGGAATACAAAAATCTCCTATGGTCACCCATTCATTTTGCAATTCTAGGCTCATCGCGTGCAACCGGTAATTATCGTTTTCATCTTGCCGAATAAACGATTTTGTTATTTCTAAGTCTTGTTGTTTCCTACTTGATCCTATCTCTGCTTTATTTGTTTGAGCACCTATTAATAAATTGTTTATAGAATTGAAGTGGTGAATTTTATCTTTTGGGGGAGACGTTATAGTATCATCATTCGATTTTGAGATGATATGTCTTTTGGTCACTCTTAGGTGTTTATAGAGTTCCAATGGTTTCTTTAATTTTAACCCAAAATTATGTCGGTCTCTAAATAAGGCAGAAGAGTCCGCTGGATGCGCTAATCCATGACTTCAATGTCCTTATGACGCTTGCATCTAACTTCAACAAAAGGGTCTTATTGATATTGTAAAAGAGGAAAGGCGTAGACGTGATGTTAAATAATTATCGTATATCCAAGCCTTTTTGATTTTACTTATTGGTTGATTGTCTACTTTTTTTAGATCATTCAAAAAGCTATCGACTATTGTATCTAACGACGGAGTGCGCCCTTGGTAATCGATTTTTTTACCTAAGAATTTGAACGGAGCTGCGTCGGTAATCGTAGTAACGCACTTACCACATATTATTAGACCCGGATCGTAAGAGGTATATCTGGTGTTCCGAATACCCAGACCTATGTCTGGCCCTATGACCGTAGCATTTATTTGGTTTTGTCCTCAATCCGTCCGTCCAAGCACAGAAATCCTCCACAACATCAGTATCGCGAGATCGTCTGCAAATGCTAGTATAGATTCTGTGTATTTATTGTTAAACTTAAACCGATAACCCCATTTCTTTTCTTCTTTAATTAATTTATCTATTAAAATGTTGATGATTATGTTAAATATGGAGAAATACAACAACCTTGAAATAAACCTATGTTGTAATTTAATGGTTTGGAATGTTTTTCATTTGCAATTATGGATTTTTTTTTTTTTTTATATTTAATAACAAATCTCTATTCTAGCAGGTATTCTAGCAGTTATTTAATAACATGCTCATCTTCTTAAATTTATAGACGTGTTGAAAACCGAAATTAGTTTTGCTTAAATAAATTCTAGTCTAACGTTAACTTATTAAAGTACATTAAATTAATACTTTATATTATATTAAATCTTTAAAAACCTCTCATTAAAACAGCTTTTCATTACAATTGTAATTAAATTGTTTCGGTTACGTCCAAAATGTTATTTTTTTCCGATAAAAGATTAAGAGAATGAGTTTAAGTAAATTTGGTATTCTAAATATATTATTTCTTGAAATAGAAAAAACATAGTTATAATTTATTATGAATGTTATATTCATGTGCCAGGACTAAGCGAGTTGAGCGGACGACGTGACAGCTGACACGTGTCACACCTGTTTCATGTCTGATGTAAGCGTGTGTTACTTTTAGATTAAGAATGAAGACTTTTATTGAGTAGTGTAAATGGATCGAAATATTAACGCTTTCATTACCTTGACCTGTATATAATGGAAGCTTTAAACGCTTTTAATTATTTTCAACGGATACATTAATGTAATACTTTTTTATTATGATTTTTCACTATTATTTTTTCGAAATGCAAAATTAGTTTGAAAAATTTATTTATAAAAGTATGCTTTTAGATAAGTAACATTAAATTGCCTTGATCATTTTATGTAAAACTAAAAAAATAAGATCTGTAATATTAGCAAACCTTAATAGATTTTGATAAATTTTCACGGACTAAAAAATGTTAAAATTGACACAAAATTCCTATTTTATACCGCCGAAGACGTTTGTAAAATGCTTAATAATAAAATGTTATATTTAAAATTATATTATATTGTAATAATACTTTAACAATAAAGGGCTACAATATTCTATCTTGATATAATATTTCGTATCTCTATTGCCTCCCAAGAGAACACTACTATTTTCTCGAGTAAAGAAAGAAACATGTCCGCCTATCGCATTTTATTAAAATAATAACTTACACTTGTTATATTGTTATAAAACTAATCGCCACATAATGTTATAATGTTTTTGGACCTGTATTGTTTTTATAGTTAACCTTAAGTCTACCAAATTTACTGTTTTAATTTTTTTTTCTTTTTTGTATCATCGTAAAAAAAATTTATATAATATTCAATGCTATAGCATTTTCGAAAATTGTTGTTTTACAATTTTTTTCTGTTAAGTGTATTAGAAATAGAGAACTAAATAAAATTCCCACTAAACAAAGTCACTAAAAGTAAAAGGCTATCTTTTTAAGATTCAATATAAAAAAACCTGTACATACACAGATCCTTTTACCGTGATTGTGCATGGGATATACACAATGGAAGTACAAGTTTCGTGGATAACCTTCAAGTCTTTTTAACAGATTGCAAACCTGACCGGAACATTGATTACATGTACTGGATATGAATAAGAAAGTTTCCTTATTATTAAATCTCAAATTTTGACAAATCTTGATTGGATTAAATTTGTAATTAATTTTTTTTTATTTTGTGGTTGACATTTTTAATGCCAAAAAAAGCAAATGATTATGCCTATGAGAAATAAACTCAAAATTAAATATAGTTTTAGGGAATTGCCTTACTAATTATATTTGACACCATTAATTGCCATAATTTTATCGGAGCTCGGGCGTTATTTAACCGCAGAGCATTCACCCCAATAATAAATATATTGATATATCTTGTTGCATATTTCAAAAACTTTTCAAAACATAGCCATTTCCAGTAAAACATTCTTCACCACGCCTCGTTTCGTATTTACGGCAGGTGTTCGTGAACCTTAAGTAGGCTTTAAAAAAATCAAGAGTGTAAGTATTTTGTGAAATTTTTAACATCTAAAAGGCTGACACAGATTAGGAAATCACTTTTATGCGTCTTTGTAATAAACGTATTTTTATAATAAAATATATATTATTTATAATTCTGCTTAAGAATTTAAATTGTCCTTCATTTAAGTTTATAAAATATTTCTATAGAGATATAACGCCAAATCTAAATCTTTTCTTTACTGTTGAGTCATAATCCTACTTTATACAGTGATTTCATCGAATGGTTTGTTTGCAAATGAGACACACACGAGTACATTCCAAACAATTTTCAGCTTCAGTGATCTGCGTAATGTTATTTATCTACACAGCGACGATACCTATAAATAAATTATAACTGAGGGAAACCGCGGCTCGAAATTGAGGTTTTCAACACTGTCCAATGTCGAATCTGTTAATTATATAACGTGTTGGTGCGACGAGATTTTGATTTTCACATTACATTGTATTTGTGACAAATGCGATTATAAAAGATCCACTGATTCTGTAGTGATATTTATTTTTAAGCCTCTATAATAATACAAAAGAAAATATTCCAATTTCAATTAAATAAATGGAAGCTATCAACTGATCCGTAAATTGAATAAAATCGTAAATACCTAATTCGATAAGTTCGCGTCTCAATAGCTATCATCAATTCAAAATTACGAAGTCTTCTGTCAATTTATCGTTTGACATAATCTGATCGATTGTTTTGTGAATTCTATTACGGATGTAATTTGACGAACAAAAGATCAAATAAGACGTCAATCACACAGAAAATGTTGTTAGAATCGATTTTGGTTATAAATGATAATCTCTGAATATTTATATATATATTAGTAAGTAGAAATAGCCCAAGCCCCCAGAAATAGATAACAGTATTATTTAGTTTATGCTCAAGAACTGATAAAAACTAGATATTCCATAACCGTGCGAAATCAATTTGTTTTACAAAATTTGTTTGTGAGTCCAAAGATTTGACATCATTTGCATTAAAATTACTAGATGAAATATCTGTTCAAATTGCAATATTAGTATTTAAGACCTTTTGGAAATTAAATTTGTTTTATTTATATATTTATATAAATATATATATATATATATATATATATATATATATATATATATATATATATATATATATATATATATATATAAATAAAATAGTGCGTACTTTAGTAGTGAATTTAGTTATTATTAAATTACTAACATATTAACGAATATTACTACGGAGAAAAATATAAATACTCGAAATATTAAAAAATATTTTGTTTCTCCTATATCTATATTCACGTATCTACAAGTACTTGTTATATAATATCATATTTCAAAGAAGACGAGGATTGCGTTTTAATTTATCTAGATGATATTACAATGTTGATTTCTCTCACAATGAGGACATCGTTAATATTATATTAATATCTTTAGTAATAATATCTTATAATCTGCATATTTTCTATATTTTTATTTTTGGAGTACTGGCCTTGATTTTGTTGTGTACTAAAATATTATTGATTGCGGTTATTCGGTTTCATTCTAGGATTTAAATATTCTTAACATCAAAAATTGTCTTAATGCAAATTTTTACTTTATAACTACAACATACACACGTGAATGAAAATTAACAAAACTTTATTCGACATTAAGCAGTTTGGTTATATGATTTCATTTACAAAGAATTATTAAAATAATAATAGCTTAATTACGTTTTTTTATGTATAAAACATATCTAAATCACATTTATGGTTAATTCTAAATTATTTCTAAATTAACGTCTTTAATATCATCAACATTACATAAAACAGTTAAATTGAATCCACATTTATAAATTAGGCTTATTTTTAGGTAGCTTAAAAATAAATATAATTGTTATCAATATTATATTAAACATTTTAAAAATGATTCCTAGTATCCGTTTTTAATTATACAGGTATACGTTCAATCTTTATATAAAACTTAAATATACTCCAAATATCTCATAATATTTTTGGTTACTGCCACTTGAGTAAACAAATCATTGCTGCTACGGCATTATTCTTAGTAAAACCAAAAATTCGGCTTACAGTTCTACATAATAATAACCAATACTTTCTCAAATTATTTGTTTATTGATAATTATATTTCCCTCGAATAAAATCCAGCACAAGGTAGTGCAAAAATGTAATATTCGACTGTCATACAATAACCTTGTCATAACCTAACCTATGAAAATTTATCATTGATTATTATTTATACAAATATTCAAATATTTTAATACATAAGCAAAAAGATAATTTTAACCAAATGGCCTCACAAACAAACGAAAAACCTATTTTCAGGAACTAAAACAGTGATTTGCTCGGCTAACCGTAAATATAACAACTTTTTCACTAGTGTCTTCACAAAACGGTGGCTACAAGTACAAGCTACAAGCAAGCAAGCAGTTACGAGTGGCGGATTTTTATTCAATATATAATTTATAGTTAAAAACTATTAAATAAGAAAATTTTCCATTAACAACGGTACCCATATAAATAATATCCATTTGACTCATTAAGCAAACAACAAAAAACTAAGACTGCTTTTCTGCCATCTTTTGATACAATTCAAATATTAAATAGTATCATTATATTGGACATTCAATCCTTTTCCATTACGAAACGGTAAGAGGCGAGATACGATACACCAGACATATCGACATTACATCATGTTCGACGGATTTGTTAAATCGGATCGATGGATGGAGAGTCGACACGGGCTTGACGAGTTCGGATCACAACGGGATCACCTTCTCGATAAAATTAGAAAATGTAAAGCCATCGGAATGAACAGGACAACACGAACATTTAATACCCCGAAAGCAAATTGGGCGGAGTTTCGTATGAAACTTGGTCAATTTTTCAGGAAAAATGAACTTACGTCTGAGCAAATTAACACCGTAAACAGACAGCAGCAGATAGAGAAAGCGATAACGACTTACACAATGATTATTATCATTTCTGTAATGATCATTGTGCAATAGAACTATGCCAAAAATTAAATAAAGAAACGAGCAACTTACCTTGGTGTTCCCAAAGAAACTCGATGCGCTGAAGAAGAAAGTAGTCACACTGAAGAACCGGATTCCACGAGCGTCACCGGTATGGCACGCCATGGTGGTCCGGTGGTACCTAGAAAAGAACGAAATATATGCGAGAGAAGCAGCAAAAGCACAAGTGGAAAGCCTATGGGACAGCATATACAGAGTTATAGGTAGAACGCAGAAACGGGAAGAGGACCTGCCACTTAAAGTGGATGGTAATGGGTTGGACTCTGCTGGCTCAGTAAAAGTCCTCGCAGAAACTTTTTACCCGAAAGACAGCTCAATTCAAGACAACGAGAAACATTAGGGCTTTCGCCGAGGAGATGAACGTTAACTGTGACGGTAAAGAACCGACCGATCCACCATTTACCGTAACGGAGCTAAAAATTACCTTAGCTACTTTTAATAACAAAAATCCCCAGGGTCAGACGGGTTCATATCGGACATTTGCCAGAACGCCACCGACCCTGACCTTTTCTTGGCTATAACAAATATTTCTACTTATACTTACTTATATTAATACTTTTCCAGACTGTGGAAAGAAACAGCGGTGATGGTATTACGGAAACTAGGAAAGGGTAACTACGAAACCCCAAAAGCGTATAGGTCTGCTCCCAGTACTAGGTAAAATCTTTGAAAAGATGTTAGTGACAAGAATTAAACATCACGTCTTTCCAAAAGTAAATACTAGGCAGTATGGATTTATGCCTCAAAGGGGCACCGAGGACTCCCTCTATGATCTGGTTAAGAACTTAAGAGCCAAGCTCGCACAAAAGAAAATTATTACTATCGTTTCACTCGACATAGAGGGAGCCTTCAAAAGGGCCTGGTGGCCAAAAATCAAAATCCGACTAGCGGAAGGAATCTGCCCTATCAACGTATAAGAGGCCTGCCTATAAGAGGCGTTATGGGTAGCTATCTAAGAGACAGAAAGGTTGTAGTAAGATACGCTGGTGATGATTTTAAAAGGGAACCCAAAAAGGTTGCGTACAGGGATCAGTGGGTGGTCTCATTCTCTGGAACATCGTTCTAGATCATGGTTGCACAGGCATATTAAGACTAGGGGCCATTCGGGCAAATCATGAACTGATGGCGGGCCGGCCGCCAGAAGTATAGGCAATTAAAGGCAATAAAGAATTGATAATAATTTTAAGCGTGGCACTGCATAGTGCTTACAATGTTTTTTATATTTGGCTCAAATTTACTTGTAGCAACACGTAAAACTGCTTCCAAACTTTGATTTGCAAGGCGGTTTCGATTTTTTGTTTTATTATTATTAATATTGAAAAAGTTTGTTCCCATTATATAGGTAGAACCAAATAAGCTGGCACATTTCAGGGCGTTTATGCGCAACTCTTCGTATATATTTTTATCAATGCAGCGGTAAAATTTCAACAAGTCTCCTTCGTTGAATTTGTTGCGTAAATCTTGGTTATTTTGAATGTCGATAATTTCTAACTGCATTGACTCTGGCGCATTTTGAACTGAAATCGTGAAAGGATTGCTAAATATGTCCAACAGAGGTTTCACTTTTTTAAACTGTCTTGAAAAGATTAAATCAAAATATCTAGCTTTTATACATAACTGCAATTAATCGCAGTTTTGTTGAATTTTTCAGCCATTCGGAAAATGATTGTAATTTCCAGAATTCAATTGTGATCTGAAAAGTGTCAGCTTGCATTGAAAGGATGATACATGAGCATAGAGCTGGGATATCAATTGATTTTAGCCTTGAAGCCATATGTTCAAGACATTCAAATGATATGTAATGTCAAAAAAAAAGCCAAATCACACAATCAATCAGGATTTTTAAGTTTCGGGACATCGCTTTGCTTTTCCGTCAGAAATATTCCAATTTCTTCTATTAAATTTAGAAATCGTTCCAGTGTCAATCCACGACTTAGCCACCTTACTTCTGTATAATACAGTAAATCTCCGTATTCGCTTTTGATGTCATCAAGGAATTGTTTGAATTGTCTGTGATTGAGTCCTCGTGATTTAATGAAATTTCCAGTCGAAACTACCACTTTCATGACATTTTGAAATACAATTTTTTTAGAACAGTGGGCTTCTTGGTGTATAATGCAGTGAAACTGCATGAGATCTTCAGCGTTTATGTTTTTTTTGCAGATGCTTTTTCAGCAAAAGTAACTAGCCCGGAATTAACACCAATCATCGAAGGAGCACCGTCAGTCGCAACTCCTGATAATTTTGATAAATCAGTTTTTGAACACTTATTCAAAAGTACATTAAATATATCAACAACTTTGGTTTGACCATTCAATGAACTCCTAATAACTCTTCTAAGACTTCAAAATCTTGAGTAATACCTCGTATGAATATGAGAAGTTGAGCTGTGGAACAATATCAGTAGATTCGTCGAGTTCTAATGAAAAAAATTTAATGATCTTAGTTTTTTCAATTAATTGTTCCGCAATATTATCTGACAAAGACATAATTCGTCTTTGGATAGTCGGACAATTCAGTTGAATTTTCTCAAACTTTTTTGCTGCTTCTGGACACATTTTCTTAGTGGCAATTTCTATGCATTCTTTTACGAAATCGCCATCTTTGAGGGGGCTACTTCACTTTGCTATCATTCGAGAAATTTCATAACTAACTTCTGTAGCTGTTTCTGAATCCTGAATAAGTTTTGCAAACATTGTTTGCTGACCAATAAACTCCCGTTTTAAAAACAACATTGTTTGCTTTCTTAATTCGCCTGTAAACTTGGTTAAAGAAGGATGCTGCGTTTCATAGTGCCTTTTTACATTATATTCCTTTGCAATCACAACAGAATTCTTTTAAATTAAACAAACAACTTCGTTATGCGACCATACAAAAAAGTATTTCTCAGTCCAAATTTCTTGAAACTTTCATCTTTAACCTTACGTTTTTTACTCCTAGGTCCTGGCTTTTCTCCATGTTGCGTTCTAATCATGGCTAGGATTAACACAGCATCCAAAAACAATTACAGTACCTACTTAAATTACCCATCCTGTTTTAAATTATCAAAAATAATTGATTAAATATTATTCCTCAGAAATTTTAAGATTTTTATACAGATTTTATATCTCAAAAAATGACGTAAATATTACAGTTAGAGAAATACTGAAAAACAAAGTAATTTATTTGTTTTATTTTAATATTTGGCCAACATTAAAGCTAAAGGTCAATGGGCAAATTGTATGAGAAAAAAACCTATGGCGGACAGAAATGAAATTGTGAGATTTTATTGATAAAAGACTCTAGTTTATTATGGTAAGGGTCGCTATGTTGTGGGTTGTGGGAATTTCGAAAAAAAAAAAACATTTCATGTTTTAAATTATTTATTCAGCGTGATCAATATCAATCGTGATTTGATCTAAAAATCGGCAGGGGCATTGATTTGCTGTTGGTGCCTAGCCCAAGATAAAAAATAAACAATACTGGCAATATGCGCGCAGCTCTCGACGGTACGGCGGCCGTGTATACACGAACAGTAGTAGTCTACAAAACTTTTCTTCCTTGTCTCGCTGGGTTTATTAAAATATATATGCAATATTGTCGCGCTCTGACATGTCGCGACTGGATTCGTCCTCTTATCAATATATTATTGTTAATTAAGCCTAGGTGTCGGTAGAGTTGTAGTAGACACCAGTAGACACCATTTGGTCTCATGTGTTCATGGCAATACGACCTGGCCAGTTTTAAATGATAACTGCCTAAAGTGAATAATATTAATTCTTCGTAGGTTAGTTGTGGAAAATCTCTTAAATCTGGATTGTTTCCATCTAATGGCATAAATGCAACTCTTTGTCGATTTATATTATTTTCAATGACATATTGTGCCAGATGATTTTCTCTATTCATGTTGTCGTTTATAATGTTAATAAACTGCTCGACGTATACACTATCTTCATAAGGACGCCTAATAGTGTTTATAATTGCTGCCGTGATTTTCAAGTCCGCCATCATATTTCGCATTGCTACATTAAAATAAGTATGTCGAAATAATTTGTAATCTTTTTTAAAACGGCCATTTAGGGCCTCAATTACCCATTGACACATTGTTATTAATCGTGACTTATTAGCATCTATCGTTGTCAATTGTTCTCCTCTTGCTCTGGGAAGTGGCATATGTGGAACATAATCACATTCTTCAATTAAGGAATTCTTCATTCTGTAACAGATGAAAACGATTGAGGCATCTGACGTTGTCGCTGGATATGGCCCCACAACATCTGTTATATAGCCATCGGTGCAAACAACCAAAAAAGGTTTAACTAAGTTTTGGAATTTGTGAAGACTATATGTTTTTCTTTGGAATAAAAAATTGCCACTTTTTTGGTATATATAAGTTCGTGCCGTCCATCAAGAAAATTCCATTTTCATTTTGGTTACCACCAAAAATATGATTCGGGATCGAAAGATTTCTGGCAATTACATCATCTCGAGTTACGTGATTCAAGCCCAGATGCTGTGGGATCTTCAGTTAAGCACTGTCTTGCTATTTGCAGCTTTCTCTCAAATGTTCGTCTGGACATACTGAATTTTGATGCTAATCGCTCAACTGATTCACCGGTTCTTATTTTTACTAAATAAACCTGTAAAACGGTGGCAGGAAATTCAGATCTGACACGAAGAGATGGAGTTTGTAAAATAGTATTAAACTGAATCTTAGTTAAAGACGTCCAAAAATGCAGCTCGTCGTCATCAAATTCTTCAATATTTTCAAAATTAAAAAAGTTTTGACGCTCGTATCCCCATTTTTACAGATTTATTAGGTCTAGCACGTGTGCACTATTAAAGTTTTCGTGTGTTATCTGATCATTCAAAAGCAGGTCCCAATCATTTGTCATTATATGAGGCTGGCAAGCTCGCGCTAGATCAGGTACATATAAATTATGATTATGAAGAAGATAAAATCTGGCATATAATGGTACACCTCGTGTTGCAATGTTCCTGCAGTTTTGAAATATGCAGCGTCGTGCAGTGTTCGATGCTCGTAAATATCCAGGAATAGTTAGTAAATCTTGACATTCGACTGCTGTTCCTTGATCAAGTTGATCTTGTGCATTTTGATTGTGCACAGCGCGATCAAATCTTTGCCAGCATGGATAACATATTGATCTTGTACCATCAAAAGAAATCTGAAATAAGTTAAAATATAACAATGATTAATGCTTATCATCATCAAGACTTTGCTTTTTCACAATATCCGCTGCCAACTACATAAGGACATAGGTAAGGTAAGGTAAGGAAAGATTTTGTATTATTATTACAAATCACAACTTAAAACGACGAAGGATTGTAATAAAACATTAAGGAAACAATGCGCACGTGCAAAAAGCGATACTTGACTATGTGCGAGAGAGAGGGAATGAACATACCTGCCGATTTCATCACGCGGGGCATACAACTCGCCAAAATCCTTTGGACCTATTTAATAGAACAATAACTAACATTACTATATAACTATTCACTAACAATTAAGTGTACCTATGATTTTTGATCTTGCCTATGATTTTCGTCTTGTCATTTGAATCATATAACAAAGTAGAAATACTGACAAAAACCCACATCTATAGTATTAAAGGTTTTTGGATAAAAGCGGGGGCAACACTCCGAAGACTATTTTATACTCTCGCTGGTCGCTAACTTAAATAAAACGATGTCTTTATTTGTTTAAGTAAAATACGTATGTATTTAAGATAGACAAATAAAGCATATTAATATAACACTTACACAAACACAATTTTCGAAAAACAATTGGGTAAGTATGTGTTTTCTCCGACGTAACACGGATCTGTTACATGTAACATTATTACGTCTATCCATATCAATGGCAAATAATCAGGTCCAGTAAATCTGCTTATGTAGTCGACAAAATATAACCGGTAAACGCACAGATCACCACGAAAGACAACGAAGGACTGCAAAGTGTAACATACCGGAGGAAACAATGCGTTAGCGCAACGAGTGAAATGTCATTATGTGTGTGAAAGAGAGAGAACGAAGATTTACCTGCCGTTATGATCACGTGTGGCGTCTTTCCTCAGATTTTTTTGTAGTTTATTAACAGAATGATAGCATATCCAGTAAACTCTAAAAATACGACATTTTAACAATGTGTTTTAGGTTTAATCTTTTTTCTCCCATGGATTCCAAATAAAGTAACATCATATAATATTAAGGGAAAATATACACTTTCATTTTATACCGTTTTCATTAATGTCCGCGACCGGGTCGGATTGTGCCCAATGACCTTTGATTAAATTTGATTAAATAGGTAGAGAAACACTTATTGATAACAGAGTTTTACTTACGATTTCACGACACAGTTATACACGGCACTTGACGGGTTAACACTGCAACAGGAAATCTACGTTGAATGTGGATCAAAATATATGACACCGGCTAGTCGAGTTAAAATCTACACTAGAACTATTGCCTCCCCAAAACACTATTAAACTGCACTTATTCTTAATCACTTATTACTTCGTTTTGTATTTTCGCGTTTTTTCTGACGGTCGCTGCGGTTAGCGTGGCTTTATACCGCGCATACGCGAGCAATCGGGAATTCGGGAATATTGCTATCTCGCTTGCTCAAACCGCGCTAAAAAAATTTTGATTTCACTACTATTTTGAACTTTATATAAAGGCGGCAAGCGATGTTACTTGACTTAGCATGGAGACTCGCTATCCATCACTAAAACAGCCACACCTAGCCGCGCAGATCAGCTTGGAGTACCGCGGACTGGTAGACCAAGTTTAAGTTGACGAAAACAACGACTACGATGTCCGCATTTTTACCGATGGCAGTAAGATTGAGGGCAAAGTTGGGGCCTCGCTATCCTTATGGCATAGGGAGGCCGAAACTAAAGCCGTCAAACTTAGCCTGTCATCGTACTGTACAGTCTACCAGGCGGAGCTCAAGGCATTCGTCAAGAGATCAATAAGTAGGTGCTCTCTTGAAGAATGGAACGAGCGATATGTTGAAGGAGAGACAGCGAGTACTACCAAATTATTTTTTCCAAACGCCATACAAGCCTATCAAATTGTTAGAAAAATCAAACATACACACTTAACTACACAAATACTAACCTAAATACTAACTACCTTAATACTAAATACTACCTAAATAGTACCTAAATACTAACCTAACCAATTAGGAATTAAATACAGCTAAGAAAATGCTAGTAAAATAATGTTACAAAAAGATAGAAAAAAGTTTTTAGATTACTGTGTAGAAATTGTTAAGAAAGTAATGGATAGATTAATTTAAAACTTTTTTTTATGATTTTTCACTATTTTTTTTTTCGAAATACAGAATTAGTTTGAAAAATTTATACCAAGTATGCTTTTAGTTCAGTAACATTAAATTTCTTTGATCATTTTATGTAAAACTAAGAAATAAAATCTGTAATATTAGCAAAACTTAATAGATTTTGATAAAACTTTCATGGACTAAGAAATGTTAATATTTACACAAGATATTTATTTTATACCACCGAAGACGTTTTTAAAATGCTTAATAACAAAATGTTATATTTAATGTAATATTATATTGTAATAAATAACACTTTAATAATAAAGGGCTACAATTTTCTATCTTGATATACCATTTCGTATCTCTATTGCCTCCCAAGAGAACGCAACTATTTTCTCGAGTAAAGAAAGAAACATGTCCGCCTATCGCATTTTATTAAAATATTATCTTACTCTTGTTATATTGTTACAAAACTAATCTCCTGACAATTTTATAATCTATTCGGTACTGTATTGTTTTTAAAGTATTTTATATTATCTTAAAAAGTATAATATCAACTATAATATTCAACGCAGTATCATTTTCGATAAATGTTGTTTTACAATTTTTTTGTGTTAAGTGTATTAGAAAAAGAGCACAAAATAAAATTCTCACCAAACGAAGTCACTAAAGTAAAAGGCTATCTTTTTAAGATTCAATATTAAATAACCTGTACATACACAGATCCTTTTACCGTGATTGTGCATGGGATATACACAATGGAAGTATAAGTTTCGTGGGTAACCTACAAGGCACTTTAACAGATTGCAAACCTGACCGGAACATTGATTACATGTACTGGATATGAATAAGAAAGTTTCCTTATAATTAAATCTCAAATCTAAACAAAATTTGATTTGATTAAATTTGTAATTATAATATTTTAATTTGCAGGTTAAGTTTTTATTGAATTTCTTATTTTAAAGCTTTAATTATCATATCAAGTTAAAATTATTTATTCTAATTATTATATGGTTACAAAATTTTTTATCTTTTCTATAAAGCAAATGATCATACTTGTGTGAAGTTACCCCAAATTTAAATATAATTGTAGAGAATTGCCCTCACTAATTATATTTGACACTATTAATTGCCATAATTTTATCAGCACCCCGGCGTTATTTAACCGCAGAGCATTGACCCCAATACAAAATATATTTACATATATGTCGCATATAATTAATGTATTACTTATTACTATTCGTTATTTTATGTTATAAACCTTATATTTTTATTGGATTTAATTTATAATAAAACAGCAACTCTTGTTGCATATTTCAAAAAACTTTTAAAACATCCATTTCTAGTAAAACATTCTTCGCCACGCCTCGTTTCGTATTTACGGCAGGTGTTCGTGAACCTTAAGTAGGCTTTGAAAAATTCAAGAGTGCTTTGTGAAATTGTTAACATCTAAAAGGCTGACACAATTAAGAAATCTTTTTTATGCGTTCTTGTAATAAACGTATTTTACGAAAAATACTTTAAATAATATTTCTTTATAGATATAACGCCAAATTTAAATTTATCTTTATGCTTGATTCATAATCCTATTCTATACAATGATTTCATCGAAGGATTTATTTGCAAATGAGACACACACGAGTACATTCCAAACAATTTTCAGCTTCGGTGATCTGCGTAATGTTATTTATCTACTCAGCTACGATACCTATAAATATATTATAACTGAGGGTAACCGCGGCTCAAAGTTGAGGTTTTCAACACTGTCCAATGACGAATCTGTTATTATATTAACGTATTGGCGCGACGAGATTTTGATTTTCATATTAAATTGTATTTGTAACAAATGCTTTTATATGATATCCACTAATTCTATAGCGATTTTTACTTTGAAGCCTCTGTAATAATATAAAAGAAAATATACCAATTTCAATCAAATTAATTGAAGGTATCAACTAATCCATTAATTTATAAAATCATAAATACCTAATTCGATAAGTTCGCGTCTCAATAGCTATCATCAATTCAAAATTACGAAGTCTTCTGTCAATTTATCGTTTGACATAATCTGATCGATTGTTTTGCGAATTCTATTACGGATGTAATTTGACGAACAAAAGATCAAATAAGACGTCAATCACACAGAAAATCTTGTTAGAATCGATTTTGGTTATAGTAACTGAAATCCCTTGAATATTTAGATGTAGAAAAAGCCCAAACCTCTATAACTAGATAACAGTATTATTTAGATTATGCTTATTAGCACTAAGAACTGATAAAAACTACATATTCCAAAACCGTACGAAATCAATTTAGTTGACAAAAATTTGTATGTCAGTCCAAACACTTTACAACATTTTCACATAAATTACTAGATGAACAATCTGTTCTAATTGCTAGATTATTATTTAAGACTTTTTGGAAATTAAATCTGATCAAACTGAATAACTGAGTGACCTTATTTTGAATAAATTATAATTATATATAACTATATGCGCATAAATAAGTTGTTAGTTTAACTTTTTCTTATTATTAAATTCACAACATATTGATGAATGTTACTGCAGAGAAAAATATAAATAATATTAAAAAATGTGTCAATTCTCATATCTTCATATTCACGTATACGAATACTTATTATATAATATCATATTTCAAAGAAGACGAGGATCGCGTGTTAATTTATCTAGATGATATTACAATATTGATTTCTCTCATAATGAGGACATCGTTAATATTATATTAATAACTTTAGTAATAATACTTTATAATCTGAATATTCTCTCTATTTTCATCTTTTAATTACTGGCAAATTCCGGTTATTTGGTTTCATTCTAGGATTTAATTATTCTTACCATCAAAAAACTTCTCAGTGCAATTTTTTTACTTACACACGTAATAACACACATAAATTTAAATTAAGAAAACTTTATTCAACATTAAGAAATTTGTTGGTACTTTTCAATGTACAAAGAATGAATGAAATAATAATAGATTAAATATTTTTTTACGCAATACACAAGTTATACGAGCTAAAAAAAATGAAATTTTAAGGACCATTTATATCAAATTTTAAATAAAACTATGTGTAAAACATACAAAAATATATATCATATATTTGGTAAATATTTTAAAATTTCCGGAAAATCTAAGTAACTAACTACAATTATATTTATATAAACAAAATAATTTCATATATTAATATTATTGCTTTTTTCGCTTGCTTGTAAAATATTTTTATATTATTTATAAGACGTTTAAACAACTTTATTAAGCATTTAATTTATTTATCACTTGAACTCTACTAATTGTAAATAGTATTTATTAAAAATACAGATCTTGAAAACATTGTGACTAATTTTACTGCTTTTTTCACAGGAGTGGAGCAGAGATAATATACAAAATAAAAGGTCATAACTTATGAATATTCAAACACTTTGAGACATACACTACAAGGCAATTATAACCAAATGCCTTTACATACGTACGACACAATTATGGCTGTTTTCAGAAACTAGAAAATCAAAATGCTCCACTAGTTAGCTGTATAGTTATACAACTACTTTTTCACTAGTGTTTTTACAGAATCTTATATAAACAACTCTCACTTCGAGGTTTATTCAATATATAATTTACCATTAAAACACAACAAATATTAAATATGATAATTTAATGTAAACGTCAGTATTGATATTAGTCGTTAAATTAACAGAGTCAGTAAGGAATATTACATAACTAAAAATCATATTACATTAACAATTGTGCTAGTTGTTCATGAAGAAAGAATTGATGAAATACTTATATCATAAAGGAATCTTTATGCAATCACCTAAGACACATTGATGTTTAACTTAATTCAATCAGTTTACCTTTTAAACAATGAAGCATTGTTTACATAATATCAAAACAGAAACCATACTTAGTGCTTGAATATAATTTCGAATAATTAAAAAAAAATACATCTATATTTTCTATAAAATCATTATATTATTTTGAATAATATTTTGCTTTTAAAATGATTTTCGTATCATAACTATATTTAGCACTTGCGGCATTCAATCTTGATATATTGTGGTATAGCGAATTCATAACTGTTGCTTTAGTGTCGCTTTGTTTCACCACCACGTTGGAAGTATTATATTGGAATACGATAACTCTTGAATATAACAACCGATAAGGACTTTAATATTATATATGTTCCATTCTGTTCTAGAATTCGTGGTAAATAAGTTTACAGTAACCTAATAACATGTTTACAGAGTTACGGATATAATAACATGTTTACAGAGTTGTTCTGCTGAAAGTTACCAAAATTCTCCTTCAAAAACTAAGACGTCTTTATTGTTAATTTCACACAGTAATTATATGATATGATACTTTTCATTAGGAGAATTATGATTTCAATGTTATTAAAATATTGATTTTTTAATAGAGCCCAAATAATGATATAAATTGAAATTAAAAACTACAAAATATTAGTTGTAAAAAAAAATCTCGCAGTTATTTAATAATCTGCTCATCTTAAATATTTGTACAAGTGTTGAAAACCAAAACGATTAGGTTTGGTAATTAGGTAATTAATCCTTTATATTATATTAAATATTTTAAAACCTCTCATTAAAATAGTTATATATTATAATTGTATTTAAACTTTTGTCGGTTACGTTTATAACGCTATTACTTGTTCAGATATAAGATTAAAACATTAAAAAAATTTATTCAGTACGTTAGAAGTAGAAGATTTTAGTAGCACAGTATTTTACAGATTTTAGACTGAACAGTGTATCTCTAAATGATTTCTGTTATATCAGCATACCTTAATTGATTTTAATGAGACAGATGACGATATTTTCAATATTTCTGAGTAAATCACTATTTAATACCTTTAGCAACATTTATAAAATACTTCATAAGAAAAAATATATTAAATGTTATATTGTAATAATAACATACTTTAATAACAAATGATACAATATTCTATCTTGATGTAACATCTCTCAATAAGACACTCGTATCTTTATTGCCCCCCAAGAGAACGTAACTATTTTCTTGAGAAAAATAACATGTCAGCCTATCGCAGTTTGTTAAAATAATATATTTTATAGTTATATTACACTTATAAAATTGAAGCGTGAAAATTCTGAGAAAGAAAGGGATGAAAGGTTGACGAACAACTTCCGGGAAAACACGAAGCTTTCTGGCGAGAAGTTAGTGATTCCTGGGGTTGTTCGGTAACCTGTAGAATGAAAGGGGTGCTTTTGAAGAGCGGTGAAATTTTAACCGAGCAAGCACATATTTTGCAGCGGTGGGCGGAATTCTACAAGGAGATGTATGAACGTGACGACGCCTCGGTCTTAACTACCAGCTAAATGCTGAGTCCAGATGTAGCCGATGGTGAAATCAGTTTGGAGGAAGTAGATACGAAGTCTAAAATGTGGTAAGGCTGCGGGAGCAGATGAAGTTACTGCCGAGATGATCAAATATGTTGGGCCACGCGTCTTGGACTTTATCTGGTTTTTGTGCAATTTATCCTGGAAATCGGGGGAGGTCCAAGACGATTGGCGGGGTGCAGTCATCGTACCTTTGTATAAAGGCAAAGGTTCACAGATATACTGTGCAAGCTTTAGGGTCATCAGTTTGATCAGCTTGGGCGGTAAAGTTTATGCTAAAATATTATCAAGAAGAATGCAAGTCAGATCTGAAAGGCTGTTGTGGGAGGCCTAAGGACGTTTTAGACCTGGAAGAGGGTGTATAGATCAGATCTTTTCCCTCCGCATGATCACGGAAAAGTTTTTGGCCCTAAACCAGGAGGTTTTCTGTGCTTTTGTGGATTTAGAAAAGGCGTATGACAGGGTTGTGAGAAAGAAATTATGGGAGATACTGCCCCGATACAATGTGAGCGGACCCTTGCTACAGGCTATAAAATCTCCTTACAGAGATCACTCAGCCGGTGTGCAAATATTAGCTGGCATGTCGCCCTCGTTTGACATGAAGAGATACATAGAATGGCAGGTACTAGCGAAGATATCACGGTGAGAATGAAGAAGAATGTGCTCGGGTGGTTTGGGCACGTCGAACGAATGAGTGATGAAAGAATGGTAAAAAAGATTTATACAGGAAAAGTGAGCGGTAAGAGAAACAGGGGGAGGCCTCGAGTGAACTTCGAAAACACAGTATCTATGATACTGGAGGAAGGTCACGTAAAAAGCATGAGGACCCCCCGGAGGGCATGTATTAAGAGGTTGATGTCTGTGGCCGAGGCGAAAGAAGTATGCAGGGACCGTAGCGTTTGGCGCTCTGACGTCTCTGGCTACCCCGCAAGGGATATGGCGTGAAGATAAATAAATAAATAAATAAGCTAAATAATATTTTTCGTACTTTATTATTTATAAAGTTAACTTTTAATTTAAAAAAAAATACCTGTTTTTTTACTATTATCATATGAAATCTTAAAATCAACAAGCGATAATATTATTTTAAAAATATAAAATAAAATTCTTACTAAACAAAGTCACTATAAGTATTTTACTTTCAGGCTATCCTTTTGAGATTCAATATTAAATAACCTGTACATACACAGATCCTTTTACCGTGATTGTGCATGGGGGCTACACAATGGAAGTATAAGTTTCGTGGGTAATCTACAAGGCACTTTAACAGATTGCAAACCTGACCGGAACATTGGCTACATGTACTGGATATAAATAAGAAAGTTTCCTTATTATTAAATCTCAAATCTTGACAAGTCATGATTTGATTAAATTATTTGTAATTATAATATTTTTATAACATATAGAATTTTTTTTTATTGATTTATGATTTCAATGCATTAAATATTATACCAAGTCAAATTATTTATTTTAATTATTATATGGTAATAAAATAACAAACAGTCTATAAAGTAAATGATCATACTTGTGTGAAGTTATCCCAAATTTAAATATAATTTTAGGGAATTGCCCTCACTAATTATATTTGACACTATTAATTGCCATAATTTTATCGGAGCTCGGGCGTTATTTAACCGCAGAGCATTCACCCCAATAATAAATATATTGATATATCAGATATCATTTATGTATTCGTTTATTATTTTTTATACTTAAATTTATTATACATTACAAAACATCTAAGTCTTGTTGCAAATTTAAAAAACTTTTAAAACATAGCCAATTCTAATAAAACATTCTTCGCCACGCCTTGTTTTGTATTTACGGCAGGTGTACGTGAACCTTAAGAAGGCTTTGAAAAATTCAAGAGTGTAAGTGCTTTGTGAAATTTTTAACTTGTAAAAGGCTGACACAATTAGGAAATCATTTTCAAAATATATATTTTTAAGAATTCTGCTTAAGTCTTCTGTCAATTTATCGTTTGACATAATCTGATCGATTGTTTTGTGAATTCTATTACGGATGTAATTTAAGGAACAAAAGATCAAATAAGACGTCAATCACACGGGAAATGTTGTTTGAATCGATTTTGGTTATAGTAAATAAGATTTACTGAATATTTATATATATGTTAGTAAGTAGGAATAGCCTAAACCTCTATAACTAGATAAAAGTCATATTTAGATCATGCATAATAGCAAAAAGAACTGCTAAAAACTACATATTCCAAAACCGTTGAAATCAATGTGATTTCAAACATTTTAGATAATTTTATTGAAAATTACTAAATAAAAAAACTGTTCAAATTGCAATATTAGTATTTAAGACCTTTTGTAAATTAAAAATCTGATCAAACTGAATAAGTCAGTGACCTAATTTTGTTTAAAACATAAATATATATATTAATATAGTAGTGCGTAAATAATTAGTGAATTAATCTTTTGCTTAATATTTATTCACCACATATTAATGAATATTAAAAAATGTGTCGTTTTTCATATCTTCATATTCATGTATGTAGGAATACTTATTATATAATATCATATTTCAAAGAAGACGAGGATCGCGCGTTAATTTATCTAGCTGATATTACAATATTGATTCCACTCGTAATGAGGACATCATTAATATTATGGGAATATATCTAGTAATAATATTTTATAATCTAAGTATTCTCTATATTTTCATCTTTTAATTACGTGCAAAATATTATTCCGGTTATTTGGTTTAATTCTAGGATTTAATTATTCTTACCATCAAAAACTATCTTTTACACAATACACAAGTTATACGAGCTAAAAAAAAATAATATGAAATTTTAACTAAAATTATATGTAAAACATATGAAAATATATATTTTATTTTTTAATTATTCTAAATCAATTGAATTAATATCTTTAATATTATCAATGTTACATAAAACAGCTAAATTCAATGCACATTTATAAATATAGCTTGGTTTATGTAGCTTAAAAATCAATATATTTATATTAAAAAAAGATGCCAATAGTCCTATTTTATTTATCTACGTGGACGGGTTCGATCTTTGCACAATAGTTTAGGATGCTCCAAATATCTCACAAAATTTTTGTTAATGTCTTTTGAATAAATAAATATCATTAAACAGGTCATTGAAGCCAAAAATTAATTCTCGGTTTGTTTTTTTTACAAATATATTTTTGTGCAGATCAAATGAAGTGGTAAATATGAATGCACTTTTTATACAAAAAATAAGATGCAGAAAGTATTCGTTTTATAATTACAAATATCTGAGTATTTTAAAGTAATATTAAATTACAGTTAAATATATTAGGTTTCATTATTTATTTAAGTGTTAAAATTTCATTTAAAAACTGTATTCTACTCAAAATATAGCGGTCCATTTTAAAATATTACGGATTTCAGATTAAGTAATTATAAAAGAAAATCCAGTAAAATTAAAAACATACGTTTAGATCTAGATATTATATTAGATAAATGAATGATTAAATTTTTATCAAGGGTATAAATCGAAAAGTTTTATTATTAAATTGACAATAAAATTTGAAAACCAATATATTCACGTTAAAGACAGTAAATTTAGAACATTCACACAAAACACTATTGTTTTTGCGAATACAATTGTACAAGACCCATTCAGACCTTGGTTCTTCAACAAAAGGTGTGAGAAATATTGCCAAGGAAACGCTAAACGACAATCCGATCTCAAATATATTCTGAAAACACGTAAATGAACATTGCTTCTATTTTCTTTTGAAATTGTTTTAAAGACTCAATATTCCTTCTGTTTCTATATATTTAAATATTATTTATTGATTAACATATAACAATTTGTATAAATCTTTGGCATTAGTAAATATTTTAAAATTTCCAGAAAATTTAAGTAACTAACTACAATCATATTTATATAAAGAAAATAATTTCATATATTAATAATATTGTTTTTTTTCGCTTGCTTTTTTCATTCATTTATCACTTGAACTCTACTAATTGTAAAAAGTATTTATTAAAAATACAGATCTTGAAAACATTGTGACAATTTTTTCTGCTTTTTTCACAGGAGTGGAAAAAGCAGAGATAAAAGGTCATAACTTATGAATATTCAAACACTTTGAGATATACGCTACAAGGCAATTATAACCAAACACCTTCACATACGTACGACACAATTATGGCTGTTTTCAGAAACTAGAAAAGAAATATGCTTCACTAGTTAGCTGTATAGTTATACAACAACTTTTTATTAGTGTTTTACAGAATCTTACGTAAACAACTCTCGCTTCGAGGTTTATTCAATATCTTATTTATAAATAAAATACACCAAATAGTAAATATGATAATTTAATGTGAATATTATTATTATTATTATATTGATATTAGTTGGTGAATTAACTAACTAATAAGGAATATTACATACCTAAAAATAATATTACATTAACAATTCTGCTACTCGTTCATGAACAATGAATTGATGAAAAGCTTTAATCATAAAGGAATCTTTATGCACTTGCTCTTTTTGACGGAGATACAGATACAATATCCTCTAAGAGCTGCGTACCTGGATCATCCCGGTTACTCGTTAGAGTACAACTTTCACTCACGTGCCGGGGTCTGTGTATACGCACGGAACGACCTCTGTATCCTGCGTCTCCGTCACCTTGAAGACCCTACTTTTTCTTCCTTATGGATTTTAGTAGAAACAGGAAACGAAAAAATCCTGTATTGCTATGTCTACCGTTCGCACAGCGGTGATCAGATGAAGGTATATATATATATATACCTTGATATAACTATAATATATATATATATATATATATATATATATATATATATATATATATATATATATATATATATATATATATATATATATATATATATATATATATATATATATATTTTTTTTTTATATAATATAACATAACTTAGTTACTTCTGAACAATTCATATAATAACTTCATGAACATGAAAATCAATTTCATTATGACAAAAACATAAGACGCATGTTTATTTTAAATTCTATTTATCTTTTAAGCGTAACAATTCATATATTTTACTTTTAAACGTATTTCGCAAAGTCCTATTTATAAGATTTATATCACAATTATACGGCTCAGCTGTTACATTACATTGATAAAGGACATTGCTATAAACGTAAAATATATATAAAGTATTTATAAATAATATAAAGTATATCTAAACTGTTATTAACAAATAAAAAATCTCAATATGCTAGGAGATTTTTAAAAGAAATTATCTTGAAACACCATTCCGATTATGCGATACGATAAAACTGAAAATATCTCATACATTTGTAAAAACAATGATACACTGAATATTGTCATGATTAAGGTCTTGATATGGATGGCATTTTTCATAACAACCTACTTGATGACACTAGTTTTTGCCCACGGCTTCACGTTCGCGTGGAATGATTATGTGAGCAAAGATTTTCGATAAGAAATATCTAATAATTGAAGTAAAAGATAGTGGTAGAGCTCTGGAGCTCTTTGTTGATTGTTGACTTAATAGATCATTGTTTTTGTTACAGCTAAATGGTATTACATGGCGAGTTCATATTTCTCAGTGGTAAATAATATCATTATTGTGTCATGGATCAATAAATAAATCTTTGACATTACAAATAATAATAAGAATATAATAATTTGAATTGAAAAAACATAATGAAAGCCTAAACATTCCATAAAGATTTTGATTTAACAAACGTATTTCAAGCTTTTTTTCTAATGAATATTTTATGTAGGTTTCTACAATATCTACAAATACAATAAAAGTTCTTTCAGTTTGTATCAAAATTCATTATAATACTATAAGGTAGGTACAAAAGTTGTGGTGCATAAAATATTAATATAATAAATAGACAGGTAATGTAAACATATCTGGGAATGGCTTCCACAATGGAAATACGTTACTCCGTGAGATAGGAAAGCGTACGATACTAATAATCGAGGTGACCATGATTTAATTAAAATCAAGGAAAATTTATAAATGGTACTTAATTTTCATATTATTTGTAAAGTAGAAATGTTTACATTGAAGATTATTACAATTTTAAATAAATATGAAACGAAAAATTTTACAAATTCGAACCTACGACCTCTGGGAAAACAGCCTGTTGGTGTCTAACAATTAAGCTACCTACCCATTTTAGTTATTCTAGCATATTCTATATATTATGTAATATTGTTTTCCAACTTTCTAATTAAAAAAAATGTACCCATAGGAAAAACAATTTTATTTACATGTATATTCATCTGTTTTAATTATTCTTAGTTATTAGATACTTTTATATAAAGTAGAGAAAATTCTAAAATAATAAAGTTAAATTCTTTGTTTTATTATTTATATAATCATGGTCACCCTTGTCGGCATCCGAGCCGCTCGCTGTTGCGGAAAACTATAGCAGATACGTTGCCATGTCGACCTGCGATTTAGATTAAATGTTCCACTTTTAATATGGTCTTCCTACATTGAGTATTAGGGTATAGTTTTGACCTTTATAAAAATGAGTACATTGAACATAACATAAATTATTATTCTAATCATAATTCTAGATTAGTCTAGAATAATATAGATTAGTTTGGATTGGAAATATTTATTAGTTGGTTTAAAAAAATCGAATTTATATGATAAAAGAAATAAAATCTTTATGGTTTAGTGTTTAAATAACTAGACGAGAACTTTCACAAGTTCCAAAAGCTAAGGAAAAATTTTTAAACGGTTTTTTTGGCATTAATGAAGTAAGTTTTGTTGTCATATTTTGAGTAGTTAATCTGAGTTGAATCTGTTTAATTATGATTTATTTCTAAATATGATTGAAATAAAAAATACAGTAACCCACTATTTTCCTGGTAGCTGTCCGTTCGTAAATGTTATGTAATATCAAACGCAGCGGAGTGAGGAATTGGTGCGACATGGACCGCAAATGGAAAATATCCGATGTGACTTTTAATAAGACTTTTCCCGGACCTTTTCTATTTTTTCTTTTTTATATTATGTCCTAGTTTTCTCTGCTAACCCACTGTTAGTGTAGTCATAAATCTACTTCGTGTTATAAGTTATCATAGTCTCAAAAAGGAGTTTAATATTTTGGTTGCAATATAAAGTATTTTTTTAATCATATTATTATAAAAATCAATCATTATTTTATATGTTTTAAAGTATTTGGAAGAAACTTTTCAACCAGAAGCTCTGTTGTTAAATTGCATATATACAGAACATATTTGCTTTCAGTGTCGTCTAGCATTCACTTCGCAATATTTCTCACACCTTTTGTTGAGGCGAGATCTGAATGACTACCACATAATAGTTGTATTACATCTCAAAAAAAACAAAAGCTTTTTGTCTTTACATTGTATATTCTTCTCGGCTTTTCAATGACCAAACTGCGGTTTTGAATAACCATTTCAATAGGATTTTTTGAAATAACAATATTCAACTATTCAATAATTTTGTATTCAAAAATATACAGTTAAAAGTTGATATTTCTTTAAGTTAAATGATTATAATATTTTCTTTTTCAATACAAATTTGTCAACAGATATTTAGTTCAATGAGTTGGTTATAAAACAAATAATTGGCACTTTAGTAAAATAGTTTTAATTAAATTAAATAAATAATATAAAATAGGAAATTAAGGTTCCAAAAAACAAGAAACAGATACATTGTATGAAAAAGGAAAAATAACATACTTTTAAATTATAATATTTCATGCATGTGATTATTAATTATTTATCAATTAATAATAATTAACATGAATTATGTATTATATGTCCGTAATAGGATACTCGTTAGAGATATAATTACACAGGTAAGTGATATTGGGTGATCGCATTGTATCTAATTAATGAGACTTATAGAGTGGCACGTGTAATCGATTTTGTAATATCTGTAATTTTTCTGAACATCAATATTGTATTTATATTTAGTGGTTTCTTGTTTATAAATAAAACTTATGTTATTGTTACATATACGTATTGTTGTATGATAGTACAATATATAGTTTTAAGGTTTTAAAATACAAATATTTTTGTTTTAAAACGACGTATTGAGTGCAGTTTCATTAGGGCATTTTGTATTCCGTTTGTTTTGAGTGTAAAATATTTATCATCACTGAAGTGCTATAAATTAATCGCATTCAGTTACGATTGAACAAACATTATTAATAGATTTATTTATTTAAAAATTAAAATATATAAATAAAATTGTTGTACCTTATTGAGTAGTTAGTTTTAGTTTTATCTGATAAAACTTTTAAATAATATTAAGCAGTGTGAATAAATTATGTAAAAACATATTAAATAATAACATATATGTTCATCAAATGATATATGAGAAAGTTTTTTTGTTAACTAGCTGTGCGCCACGACTTTGTTTGAACGGAATGTTTTTTTAAATAAAATTAGCCTAAGTTACTCTTTGTAACATCAACCATCCGCCGATGAAAGTCCTGTTAAAATCGGTTAAGCCACTTCTGAAATTAGCCGAAACAATCAACAGAAAAAAATAACATACATTTTATATGTAAATACCGAAATCTCACATATGAATAAATTGAAAAATTATTAATTTTGGAATTACAAACAGACACTCTAATTTTATCTATTTGTATAGATGTATAAATTATTTTCAATATTTGAAGTTTTATCCTTATAACAATAACAAATAATAATATTTTTATCGACGATACTATTGTCCCATTTAAGCCTAAATTAAAGCCTGTAATAGGATTCTGTAAACAACCAATTAGATTACGTCAAACAGTAAATTGAAGGACTCCGTTATATTGAATTGATGATTGCTATTGAGATGCAAACTTATTCCTATTTATATTACAATTCAATTTATCAATCGTTTAAATATAATTCAATTTAATTTATAAATATTCGATATTAAATCTTTAATAGTTTATGGGACTTACAGCTTACGTTACATAAGGTTATACTAAAAGTATTTTTTAATTTTTTTTATTTTAGAGGAGGGCAAACGAGCTTGCAGATCATCATCATCATCATCATCCGTTGTGATCACCGCCGCCCATGAACTCTTGCAACATCCGAGGATTCACAAAAGCGTTGCCGGCCTTGGAAATAGGAATATATGCCTTTTGTAATTGACTTTTATTTGATAACAGTATTGAATTCATTAATTATGTATTTGAGTGTTTCCATTTTGCCGGTTTAATATAATTCAAAATTTCTTTACTTTGCAAAATGTCATATTAAAAATAAATATGATAATTATTTTATGTTTCAGTTCTGTTTTTGTCTATGTAAGAATTCAATATGGCGCTTAATTATTATGTTCAGTCTGTACGGTGCAACACCGCACATTTCGCCAAATCAGCTTTTTAATTGTTTCGCTATAAATCATAATTGACATACTTTTCAGTTCGCATTAAGCAAGCATCGCGCGCGTTCTCTCTATCATTTCTATCATTATTTTATAACCAAAATATATCAAATATTATCAAGCATAGCAATTATCATTTTCTATCATCAAAGACGTATGAAAACCCCATACATCTTTTTGGTCCTTCGAACCTTCTCGCATGTGTGAATTAATTTCGAATAATTTCGTAACATTTACCACGCGGGTGTGAATCAAACCAGCATAGCAAGCATTTTATAAGTGTTACGGACATTGACTCTAATACGTGTACTACGAGGATTGTATTACGTGTTATTTAATATCATCAAGAAGCATTTACAATTAAATATATTATAATAAATTAAACGATTTGAGTGGACGGTGTAAGTAAGATTAAATCAAATCGGGCAGCACCGGTAAGTCAATCTTAGTATCCTATTACGTCGTGATTCACCAGAAATCTTAAATATCAGAACAGCAATTTATATAAATTTTAAGCAATTAACATATAAAAAATATAACAATGGAAGACATTTACGCTACTCAATGTCAACTTATGCAAAGCATTGAGAAGCTACTTGTGAACTTCAAGAAAGATGGGCCTGAGCGCAAGACCTTCTCCAATATACAGAGACGGTTAACAACGCTCAAATGCTATTGGAATGAATTCAACAGCAATCATACACAGTTTGTTGACTATCAAGACCTTGATCATGATTATTTTATACAAAATTGCTATGAAAAGACAAAGGAATTTTACCTCAAACTTTTGTCTTATTTAGAAAATTACTCCTTGTACATAGAGAATCCAACAGCCCACGACATACCTTCGACTCCGCGACCAGGCGCTATATACTCGTTTGAGGCACCACCCACTGTTAAAAGTAGGCAATTTAAGATTGATATTCCATCGGTCGAAGTCTCTCAAACAACACCGACCCCTACGACGTCAGCCATTCGAGCTTTACCATCGCCACTCAACGGAGTCAACCCAGCATCGCAAGAAAAAGTAGGTGAGTTTTTAGACCGCAGCACCCCTAGCAAATTAGAAGAAATGCTTCGCAAGCAAAGAAGCAACTTCAAAGCGTTTTCTCGCACTATCACGAGCATAGAAGAAGATTTGACGGAAAAGTGGGAGTTTGAAGATGTTTTAAAGAACATAGAATCACGTTGGAGAACCATTGACTCTCTTCACTGGGAGATTGACAGCTTTCTTTGTGAAGAAGATGAGGAGTACATGCGTTTATTCAACAGATATGAAAAAGAGTATAATGATATCAAGAAAGTGTTGACTAAAAAGATGTGGTCATCATCATATAAGACCAAGATGACTCCAACGATGGACATTCCTACTTTTAATGGAGACTATCACAAATGGGTATCATTTAAAGATCTCTTTTCTGAAGCGATTCAGAGCAACGGGTCCATATCAAAGGCGCAAAAGATGCAGTTCTTGAAAAATAAGGTCAAAGGCGAGGCAGAAAAACTTATTCAACATTTAAAAATAAGTTCAGAAAACTATCAAGTATGTTGGGATATTCTCAACCACAGATTTAATAACGTTAGAAAAATATTCACATATCATATGCAAATTCTTCTGTCTCTACCTACCATGCAACAACAATCAGCAGCGTCAATAAAGAAAATGCATGACACTACAATCGAGTGTATAAATGCCATCAAGCCACTCGGCGTAGATATATCGTCATCGGACCCTGTACTCACTCACATTTTGTCGCATAAATTAGACTCAGAGACGCACTTGGAGTATATAGAATCACTTAAGAACCCCCGAGAGCTCCCGACTTTAAGCGAATTCATCCAATTCCTCGAGAATAAGTTTACATCACTGGAGGCGTCCCGCCGAAAACAAGATACCATTAATCAGAAGCCAAGTGTATCTCCTTTTTATACGAAAAAACCATGGCAATATCAGTATAGCAATAATAACAACTATAGTAAACCTCCAACTAGCAATTTGAACGCAAATTATAATCAGAAACCAAAATCATTTTACGTGTCATCAGCTAATAAATGTCCCCACTGCGATGGCGATCACGGTATTTTTATATGCAAGGAATTTCTTGATTTACCTAATGAAATGAAAGTGAAGACTGTAAATAAATTACGACTTTGTGTAAACTGTCTGTTCGACCACAAAGGTAAGAAATGTTTATCTACGAAAACCTGCCGGAAATGTTCGGAGAAACATAATACTTTGCTGCACGAAGCGTACATCAACCAACCGTCCAGCATCCCGAAGCATTCGTCAGATAACGTCTATGTCTCACAGAGTAAATTGTCTGAAATTCTTCTGGCAACAACACTTATCAAAGCTCTGGCACTAGATGGAACCTATCACATCATGAGAGCGCTTGTGGATCAAGGGTCTCAGATCTCCTTAATC
This sequence comes from Melinaea menophilus ssp. n. AW-2005, assembly GCA_918358695.1. Lineage (NCBI taxonomy): Eukaryota > Metazoa > Arthropoda > Insecta > Lepidoptera > Nymphalidae > Melinaea > Melinaea menophilus. The sequence goes on from OU911049.1 coordinate 15,754,719, forward strand.
ACTGAAGATGCTGCTCAGAGGTTGGGACTACCACGGCGCCATTGCAAGGGTGTCGTATTCGGGCTCGGTTCTCAACAAAACAATTGTAAAGGTGCATTACAAATTATTGCCTCGGCGATCAAGGGCGACTTCACCTTTAACACCAACGTAGTTATTATGAAGAAACTAATGCATAGCCTGCCTAATCAAACATTTGAAAAACCAATATGGCCGCATTTAAAAAATATCGATTTGGCAGATCCAGAGTTTCACATCAGCGCTCCTATAGATATACTATTGGGAGCGGAAGTTTATTCTCTCATCTTGATGGGCGGAATCATCAAGGGCGATAGCAAGACCGAACCTATTGCTCAACAAACACATCTAGGATGGTTATTGTGTGGCAAGGTCACGACTTATCATTGCAATGTGGTTCTGAACAATTTAGAAGATATTCAGAGATTTTGGACAATTGAAGACATCGCAGATAATCCGTCAGACCTAACAGCAGAGGATCACTATTGTGTGACTCAATATCAAGAGCAGACTACACGTCAAGTAGATGGGCGATACGTCGTGAGATATCCCATGAAACCCAACTTTACAGAAAAATTGGGCGATTCTAAGAATCGAGCAATAGCGCAGTTTTTACAATTAGAGAAAAAGTTTTCAAAAAATCAGAAGTTATCAGATGGTTACAAATCTTTTATAAACGAATACGTTAGTCTAGGACACATGCACCAAGTTCACAATAACTGTAATGTGAACTCGGCGGCCTCGTGCTACCTTCCGCATCACTGTGTATTGCGCTCTGACTCTACTACAACCGCGCTGCGTGTAGCAGTAAATGCATCATCGCCTACAACATCAGGTTGCAGTTTCAATGACCTTATGTACAGTGGGCCAAACTTACAACGTGACCTATTATCTTTGATAATAAATTGGAGGCAGTACGAAATAGCATTTACAGCTGACATTGAAAAAATGTTCAGGCAAATCATGGTACAGCCTGAAGATCAGAATTTACAAAAGATAATCTGGAGAAACAACAGTCAGGAACCTTTACAAGAATACAATCTAGCAACTGTCACCTATGGCACCCTTTTTAGCCATGATGACTTTAAAACAGTTAGCAAAAGATGAAGGTCACAATTATCCATTGTCACCCGCCAGGCAAACATTAGAAGATAAATTCTACATGGATGATCTTCTCTCGGGGAGTCACAACATCCCGACAGCAAAGCAATTGCAATCAGACTTGTTAAAGTTGCTTAAGTCTGGTGGTTTTCATCTTCGCAAGTGGGCTTCCAATAAGCAAGAACTTTTACAAGACGTCAAAACAAATACAAAATCATTTGATTTCAAACATCCAGAGTCAACAAAAACTCTCGGCTTACAGTGGAATCCAAAAGACGATCATTTTTCGTTTAAACTCATGCCGACCTCACAAAGGTTACTAAGTAAACGAATACTATTATCGGAAATATCCAAAATTTTTGATCCCCTAGGTTGGCTTTCCCCGGTAACCATGAAATTGAAATTGCTATTTCAAAAGGTGTGGCTACAGGATATTCAGTGGGATACTGAGTTACCAAAAGAAATAAGCAAAGAATGGCAGAGAATTCGAGATGATTTATATAACATAAATGATTTTAAAGTACAGAGATGGCTAGCAACTCAGGAAAACGATAACATCGAACTTCACGGATTTTGTGATTCATCAACCAAAGCTTTCGCCTGTGTAATTCTTTGTAGGGTGAAAAAACCACATAACACAATCAACATTGTGGCAGGAAAATCACGACTGGTACCCGTAAAGAAAACTATCACTCTACCACAACTCGAGTTAATGGCTTGCAAAATACTCGGCCTAAATCCATTTTTAGGTAAAAATCAATTGCTGAGAGTTGGTGGTCGTATTAAACACGCAAACATACCTGAGGAAATGAAATACCCTTTAATCATCCCGCACGATAGTCATCTGACGAATTTGCTCATTGATCGAGCTCATAAAGACACATTCCACGGTGGAGCACGTTTAACACATGCTCGGCTTCGACAGCATTACTGGATAATAGGAGGAAACCGAGCCGTTAAGAAACGTCTTCGCAGATGTCTTATAGGCAGACGTCAAGACCCTGTGAAACAAACACAACTTATGGGGGATCTACCGACGGCACGCGTTAACCCCAGTCGACCATTCCACAGTAGTGGCGTGGACCTATGTGCTTACGTTGAGGTCAAGGCAAATAAGGGAAGAGGAATTAAGACTACAAAAGCATATGTTACAGTATTTGTCTGTATGGCAACAAAAACAGTGCATTTGGAGCTTGTTTCGGACCTCTCTTCATCAGCATTTCTAGCAGCACTACGACGAATGTCTGCTCGACGAGGAACACCAAGACATATCTATTGCGACAATGGTACAAACTTCGTGGGGGCCAATCGCGTCTTAAAGCAAGAAAACATCAACTTACAAGCAATATTAGACAATGAATTCCATTCCCAAGTATCTGACATGGGCATCGAGTTTCATTTCAACGCCCCAGCATGGCCAAGCGCTGGGGGACTGTGGGAAGCAGCCGTAAAGAGCCTGAAATACCATCTGCGAAGAGTGCTCGGTGATCAAAAGCTCACATACGAAGAGTTCACCACATTGTTAGCACAGCTAGAGGGATGCTTAAATTCTAGGTCTCTCGGCGCTCTGACAGAAGATCCAGAAGACATCGATTTTTTAACGCCATCACACTTTTTATCAAGTGGACCTACCTTGACAGTAACAGAAACGGAAAGGGATGGCCGGACTCGATGGCAACTTATACAAAAAATGGTTAATGACATTTGGAAGAGATGGCAGAATGAATATTTATGTAAATTATCATCACGGTGCAAATGGCAACAATATGAAAACAATCAGCGAGTTGACGATATTGTGATTATTCAAGAAGCAAACTTACCACCAGGAAAGTGGGCTCTCGGCAGGGTAGTTGAGCTGCACCCTGGTAAAGATGGTCATGTACGAGTAGCAAGTGTGAAAACCAAGAGCGGCATCATCAAACGACCGATAGTAAAGCTATCACCGCTCCCGGTACACGACGAGATAAGCCACCACGTGCCATCAAACAAACAAACAATGTATCAAATGTCATAACTTTGAAACCAAAACATACAACAACATCGTTCAAGAATATGTTTATCACATTACTTACCTTACTATTAATCTTGCCGGTACAGGGTGCATATAATATAGCACAACTGAAGCATAATCAATCAATCTATTTTGACAAAATCTCAGACATGAATATTAGCAGAGATGAATGGAAGTTAATAGTCTATTATGATATGGATCCATTCTGGCGTGGGTCTAAAATACTCACGGAGTACGTCGACAGTCTTGAAAGCATTTGCGAAAAATCAACAAAACCCTCGCTGTGTGACATAGTACTGTTACAGCTGCATCATGCCTACAGTGAACTTGAGCACTATAACCATATTTTACTCGGTTACCAGTTAACTGGACGCAGTAGTCACCGTGTGCGTCGTGGTTATTTAAATATAGTCGGTAATCTTGCAAGTACACTATTTGGAGTACTTGATGATAATTTCGCAGAAAAATATGTAAAGGACATTGATCAGATTAGAGCAAACCAGAAACACTTATCACTGTTTTGGAAAAATCAGACCTCGATCATCGAAGCACAGTACAATGTATTACAACGAGTGGAAGATAACGTGAATAAACAACATAAGCTTATCAATCAGCACATCAACAACATCGAAAATACTCTGAATTTAGCCAAAGGGGAGGTTCAGAAATTATCAACTAGCAATGACTTCGCGTTATCTGCTATCGTAACATATGGACTACTTACCAATCTTCGAAACATACAGGAATACCTACTCGACACACTGGTTGATCTTAATCACGGAACGTTCAACTTCCATCTCATAAACCCTGAACAACTTAGACATTAATTGAATATGATATCTGGCCAATTACCAAAGGATTTGGATTTACTAATAATAATTTATTAATAAGGCTACGTCGCCTATCTGTCATATTCGTTTTAGTTATATTAGTTAAAATATTTAAGTCAATGACATGTAAATATTTAAGTATCATTCACCATCATAATTTTATTGTATTATCATTACCATCTTCACTACCCTACTAGCATCTCTTCCTCTCCTCTCCCGGAAGAGAGACGGTGCAACACCGCACATTTCGCCAAATCAGCTTTTTAATTGTTTCGCTATAAATCATAATTGACATACTTTTCAGTTCGCATTAAGCAAGCATCGCGCGCGTTCTCTCTATCATTTCTATCATTATTTTATAACCAAAATATATCAAATATTATCAAGCATAGCAATTATCATTTTCTATCATCAAAGACGTATGAAAACCCCATACACAGTCTAAATTCAGTGTTTTGTCTGTCGGTGTCTCTGTGTGTGTTATCAGCAGTTTTCTGTAAGGCTCTCTAATAAAAAAATATAATATTTTATGTCAAATCACATGAAAACCTATCAGATTGATCGATATTATGACACACAGACAATGACAAGTTGAGAGTGTAATAAATCATACCCTCGGAGCATTCACACACTGGAAATGGCGTTACGAAAATAATTTGAAACCGACATATATAATATTTATGACGTCACGTTATCAAAATCGATACTCTTCTTATTACACGATGACTAATTAAATTGGTAGTTGATACTCCAATTTTCTATATATCACAATTTTTGTGTTAATGATACGAGTACTATATGAATAATCACATATTATTCATAACTTTTGCTCGACGGCAATGTGTAATTTCATACTCTGCTATCATACTTCATCTCATAGTAGCTTCTTTCTAATAACATTTTTCACACACTCCACCCATGTTTTCTTTTGCCGCTATCAAATTAATACTTCAGAGTTCTTGTTACATACATTTCATATTTCCATATTACGTGAACATACTGTAATACTGTAATAATAATTAAATATCATTTCATACATTTTATAAAATATTCATTAATTGTCTATGTTAAAAGTTAATTAACAATTATCGGTTGATTTTTTGTACATTATCCAGAAATACGAAATATTTATTAGACTAATTATAGTGTCAGCATAACTAGTATTGTGTATGTGTAAACGAGTTCATTTTTTACGCTTTAAGTTTTAACTATTCATCCGATCATGATTAAATTTTGCACATACGTTAACAAGGGTACAAAAAGGACATAGGATCGTTTATACCGAAAAAAAGTACTTTTCTAGACATCTGACGTAACAAGATTTATTATTTTAACTACACAGCTCAGGAAGAGTAGCTGGTAAAAGCCTGTATAAGTTTTGATTGTATAATTTAGCAAAACAGTGGTACATAAGCAGCTAGTCATATCATTTTGCAGGCTCATTATAGAGCACGCTCCGTTGGTCTACAAACATATGTCGTTCTGCTCTCGTAAATATTTGTAGTGAGAAACATTTTAGAAATTATCCCTGTGGAGCTGTTGTAAAATTAATTTATTTTATATATATTATATATATTTTTTATTTTAGTTACTACATAATTTTGGTTAAGATGTAATAAATAAAGAAATTTTCGAAATGAAAGTTACTTAACATCTTTAAGCTGCCTCCTTTAAAAACCAGAAGGAAGCAGAAAAAGTCAGGAAAAACGGCACAACGTTATCCCTCCGTACTTTAATAAAAGAGGAGGGAGGGAGGTTTTCTTATCGTAGTAAGGGAGGTACAAACAGTCGACCTTGCCTCATCATTTAAAATGCAGCGGTAATAGTTACTTCAAGCCAATCTTCTGTGAGAGGATGGTATTACCCAGCTAGATTTCCAAACTCGAGCCAAATAATTACAAGTAGGCTCTACTTCTTAATTGTGGCGGGTTGAGAGGGTTTTATTGAAATGAATAAAATATTGTAGATAAATAAATAGATGTAGGTTGCAATGACAAATGCAAAATAATTCATTAAGATTATTACACTTCTTGGCAGTAAAATTCTTTATATAACATTTTTCCTGACCAAGTGACCAAGTAGGCCGAAACGGGTGGAACTTCAAAATCTAAAGTGAATACTTTAATACTTTAGACGGGATCAACTTCGCATCCAACCGTAACTAAATTAATACTATATCTGGTTTTATTTTTACTACATCTCTAATTGCCATTTTGGGCTAGGCTAGAGATATATACCTCAAGAGTACGTAATGTTGTTATGTATGTAAAAAATAGATGAAGCATTATTTCAAAGCTGTTGGTATACAACGTTTGTTTTACCTTAAAATTGCATAAATATGTCTTAATATTTATATATTTGTGTTATTAATTAAAAGATTTTAGTTTACTAAAAATATATTCTCACATGAGAGCAATATAAAAAATGAAATTTTCGGTTAAAAATGAATTACATACTCGTAGTACTAAAGTGAAACGATATTATTTCACTATAGCGAAAATAGATTGCGTACTCTCTAAAATTAATACTCGGCACTATGAAGTGAATAATATCACAACAATTTTAAAAATTACATCAATATAGTAAAATATTACTATAGTCTATACTATACTATCAGTATTAGGAAGTTGTCAAAATTTCGTTTCATTTACCTGAATTTGTTAAAGAAAAATATGAAAGATGTACATATGTACATCTTTCTTTACGTATATTACGTATTTCTTTACGTATATACGTATGTTATCTTTTTGTTCGTTCGCGTACTATGGATAAAATACTTCAAGGATTTTATTCTGTTAGATATAGGTCTGTTTTCACATTATCACGAGAAAACACAACTAAGACAAGAAAGTAGTAAATCTTCTTTCATCAGTACTGGTTTTGGTATTTAGTAAACCGTTTTATTAAATTAACTAAACAAAACAATGTGCGATGCGATCTCTTCGCAGAATATACGGAGTCAGTCTAGCTGATCGAAAACGCAATGAAGAGATTCACAGAATGGCAGGTACTAGCGAAATGTCACGGTAAGAATAAAGAAGAACGTGCACAGGACTACCTGAGCTCATTCGTTCGACGTCCCCAAACTATTGGGCACGTCGAACGAATGAGTGATGAAAGAATGGTAAAACAGATTTATATAGGAAAAGTGAGCGGTAAGAGAGACAGGGGGAGGCCTCGAGTGAACTTCGAAAACACAGTATCTATGATACTGGAGAAAGGTCACGTAAAAAGCACGAAGATCCCCCGGAGGACATGTATGAAGAGGTTGATGTGTGTGGCCGAGGCGAAAGAGGTATGCAGGGACTGTAGCATTTGTCGCTCCGCCGTCTCTTGCTACCCCGCAAGGGATATGGCCTGAAGCTAAATGAAATAAACAAATTACTATTGTATCTATCCAAAAGTATGTCGTATGTTCGACAGAAAAAAATAAGAATTTTATGTGAATCCCAAAAAAATAGTAAAGCGGTCTTTAAGGAAAAATAATGAAGACGGTGAGGATTCGACCGATGTTATAAAAGCTTTGCTTTAAACATCTAAACCTGTGATTAAAAACTAGGAAGAAAAGATTTCATTTTATCTACAAAAACTCACACAAAGTAAGTCGGACTACTAGACAATACTTTTAAGTATTCCGGCAAATTTTTCAACTATTTTTTCAACTTAAGTTTTCTTTCAATGCTCATACTTAAAAACCATGGTCTTTTTATACCTTAAACTTGCTTTTATATCCCTGTAAAGATAACATAAAAACTAATCTGTATTTTTAATGAATGCTATTTACAAATAGCACACTTCAAGTAACTCAATCCAATGCTTAATAAAGTAGTTTAAACTTGTTATTAATTTTGTACAAATATTTTAGCGCTGTTTTAAATATATGAAATTGTTTTGTTTTTACTAATAAAATTATCAAAATAAGCTACAATGTTTAAATTTGCCGTAAATATTAAAATATTTACCAATTCCAAAAGAGATTCGAATTTTTATATTGTTGAATGTTACACGTAAGCCAAAATAATATTTGGAGTCCAAAACAATAGCAATATTGAGTTTTTACAACAATTTCAAGAGAAAATAGGAGCAATGTTCATTTACGTGTTTTCAGAATATATTTGAGATCGGATTGTCGTTTAGCGTTTTCTTAGCAATATTTCTCACACCTTTTGTTGAAGAACCGAGGTCTGAATGGGTTTTGTACAATTGTTTTCTCAAAAACAATAGTGTTTTGTGTGAATGTTTAAAATTTACTGTCTTTAACATAAATATATTTGTTTTTAAATTTTATTTGCATTTTAATAATAAAGCCTTTCGAATTAAATCCTTGATGAAAATTGTATTTTTCTAATGTAATGTCAAGAGCTTAGTTGATATTTTCAATTTTACTTACTTTGACCATTACTTGATTTGAAATCCGTAATATTCTAAAATGGACCTCGATACTTCGATTCGATACAAGTTATAAGATGAAATGTATAAGAATTTACTTAAAAATAGCTGACATCAAAAATAATATTGTATTTATCTATATTACTAGTTTTTAAATAATTAATTGAACATGTCTCTTAAATATGTATAAAATCTTTATTGTTTTCATATTTACCATTTCATTCGATCTGAACAAAATATATTTACTAACAAAACATAACATCAATTTTCGGGTTCAATGACCTGTTTAATATTATTTATTTACTCAAACGACAGTAAGCACTAATAAGATATTCGGAGCATCTTAAAGTATTATGCGAAGATTGAACGCATCCAGGTAGATAATTAAAATATATAGAACCTTTTTAAAATGTATAATATAATGTAATATGAATTATATTGAAATAAACCATATTTATAAATGCGCATTGAATTTAATTGTTTTTATATAATCTCGATAATATTCAAGATGTTAATTCAATTGATTTAAAATTAACAACAAATGTAATTTGGATAATTTTTATTTTTTCTTTTCCATATTACTTATTTAGACTTATAACTTGTATGATAATTATAAATAAATTCTTTAAATAGATCACAAGAATAGGATTTGTAATTAAAATATAAACATATACAACATTTAGATTATAAAAAATTATTACTATTATTATGAGGACATTGTTAACCATGTCCTAATTATGAGCGAAATCAATATTGTAATATCATCTAGATAAATTAACACGCGATCCTCGTCTTCTTTGAAATATGATATTATATAATATACTAAGTACTCCTTCTACATGAATATGAAAATATGAGACAGAATATTTATGGAACAAAGTTCATTAACGCAGCTTACGGGTAGTGTGATTTTGTAAAAATCGTCATGTTACGACATGTCGTGTGCTGTGTTTATGTGTGTGCGTGCTTAGTGGACAACTCTCTCTTTCCCTATGTGTTCCTGTCTCTTTCTATCATTTGATCTCAACACAGGGTTGTACAGACACGTGGCAACTTTGTAGAAATGAATTAGTTATTTATATTTTTGTGTTAGATCATATGTAAATATTATTTCAAAATGCAATTATATTTTGAAGAATTCAAAGTGTAGCAATTCTGAGTAAAAGAGATTTAAAAAAATAAATTTAACTGTAACAAAATTTGGTAATAAGAAAAGTTAAATTCAGGATTTATATTGTGTTACACAATTAGGTCACTCGCCCTATATTCAGTTTGATCAGATTTCATTTTCAAAAGATCTTGTATAATTATATCGTATGTTTGACTGATTTTCGCCAAGTAATCTTTCATATAGTATTTCGACAAGATGTAAAATGTTTTTATTTATAATTTTGTCAACTTGGATTATGGAATATATAGTTTTTATTATAAAACATAAGTACGACATCAAATAGACGATTTGTTTAGATTAAAATTTCAAAAAATCATTTAGTACTGCTATAAAGTACAATAAGTACTTCTAGTTATAGAGGTTTGGGCTATTTCTTACTACCATATATATATATATATATATATATATATATATATATATATAACCAGGAAATCTCAATTACTATAACCAAAATAGATTCTAGTAACATTTTCTGTGTGATTGACTTATTTGATCTTTTGTTCGTCAAATTACATCCGTAATAGAATTCACAAAACAATCGATCAGATTATGTCAAACGATAAATTGACAGAAGACTTCGTAATTTTGAATTGATGATAGCTATTGAGACGCGAACTTATCGAATTAGGTATTTATGATTTTATAAATTAATGGATTAGTTGATACCTTCAATTAATTTGATTGAAATTGGTATATTTTCTTTTGTATAGGCTTTAAAATAAATATCAGTATAGAATTAGTGGATCTCGTATGAACGTGATATAATAGAATATAAATACGATATGGATTCATGAGAATTATATTTTTATTATATATATTTATATATATATTATATATATTTAAAATAAAGATAAAAGTACTAAATGATTATACAACTTAAATGTAAGTATTAGCCTGATGTTAAATTTAATCAAGCAGTGATTTGAGTCGAATATAAATAGTCACATGATCATGTAATAATTAAAAATATAGATTGGGTATTATAAAATTAAAGAGAAAATGAATAAATTGTTATCTAAATTATGAGCGATTATTGTAATAGATAGTTATCAATGTAATATTATTGATATAATATTTCACTAATCAATCGTTTGACTCAACCGTAAATTGATTGACACATTAACACTTAATATATCTTAATAGATGCAATGCGTATGTAAATACAAGAATTATGTTTGAAATAATACTGGAATTATATGATGCTTTTAGTAGACATTAAACCAAAGTTAATAATATTATACTAATGTAATGTTTAATTGGATAGTGTTTCGATTCTACTGCCAATTGTAAAATTGTCACTATCTTAGGATTCTTCGTTTGCGAATTAATTTAAAAGGATTGAGATACTGAGGTACCGGTTGAGTTGGGAGTTACTCTTTGGACGTTCATGTGGTAATAATAAGTGACAGTGAAATCTATAATAAGTACATATCTTAGTGAGAGTAAAGTGCCAGAGAGTGTAATTTAACGTAATATTAGTTTGAGGTTCTGTCGCCAGATAAATCCCAATCTCGTCACACTAATACGTTATATAATTAACAAATTCGACATTGGACAGTGTTGAAAACCTCAATTTCGAGCTGCGGTTTCCCTCAGTTATAATTTATTTATAGGTATCGTCGCTGAGTAGATAAATAACATTACGCAGATCACTGAAGCTGAAAATTGTTTGGAATGTACTCTTGTGTGTCTCATTTGCAAATAAATCTTTCCATGAAATCATTATATAAAAGCGGATCAATGAAGCGTAAAGATAAGATTTAGATTGGGGTCAATATCTATATAGAAATATTTTATAAACTTCAATGGAGGATAAGATAAATTTTTAGTCAGAATTATTAATAATAAGTATTTCTTATAAAAATTAGTTAACACATAAAAATGTGTCAACCTTTTAGATGTTAAAAATTTCACAAAGCGCTTACACTCTTGAATTTTTTAAAGCCTACTTAAGGTTCACGAACACCTGCCGTAAATACGAAACGACGCGTGGCGAATAATGTTTTACTGGAAATGGCTATGTTTTAAAAGTTTTTGAAATATGCAACAAGAGTTGCTGTTTTTTAATAAATTATAAATTGAATCCACTAAAAACATAAGGTTTATTTTATAAACATATAACAAATAGTAAGTAACGCATTAATTATATGTGACATATATGTAAATATATTTTGTATTGGGGTGAATGCTCTGCGGTTAAATAACGCGGGAGTGCCGATATAATTATGGCAATTAATAGTGTCAAATATAATTAGTGAGGGCAATCCCCTAAAATTATATTTAAGTTTGGGATAACTTTACATGGGCATGATCATTTACTTTATAGAAAATTAATATAATGATTACAATAAATAACTTTAAATTTAAAAATGCATTTTTAATTAAAATTGCAAAATCTAAAAGAAAAATTACTTGAAAACTAATTACGGTATCTTAAATAACTTAATCAAATCAGGATTTGTCGAGATTTGATATTTAATAATAAGAAAACTTTCTTGTTCATATCCAGTACATGTAGTCAATGTTCCGGTCAGGTTTGCAATCTGTTAAAGTGCCTTGTAGGTTACCCACGAAACTTATACTTCCATTGTGTATATCCCATGCACAATCACGGTAAAAGGATCTGTGTATGTACAGGTTATTTTATATTGAATCTTAAAAAGATAGCCTTTTACTTATAGTGACTTTGTTTAGTGAGAATTTTATTTTGTGGTATTTTTAAAATAATATTATCGTTAGTTGAATTTAAGATTTCATATGATAATACTAAATAAACAAGTAATTTATTCAATTTTAAAAGTTAACTTTATATATAATACAGTACTTAAAATATTATTTATCTTTATAACAATATAACTATAAAATATATTATTTTAATAAAATGCGATAGGCTGACATGTTTTTTTTTCTCAAGAGAATATTTAGGTTTTCTTGAGAGGTAATAGAGATACGAGTGTCTTATTGAGAGATGGTACATTAAGATGAATATTGTATCATTTGTTATTAAAGTATTATTACAATATAACTTTTAATATATTTTTTTCTTATGAAGTATTTTCTAAATGTTCCTAGCGGTATTAAATAGTGATTTACTCAGAAATATTAAGGATATCGTAATCTGTGTCATTTAAATCAATTAAGTTATGCCGATATAACAGAAACCATTCTGAAATATACTGTTCAGTCTTGCCAATAAAATCTTCTACTTCTAACGTACTGAATGAAATCTTTTAATGTGCTAATCTTATATTACAATTATAATATGTAACTATTATAATGAGAGGTTTTAAAATATTTAATATAAATATAACGGATTAATTAAGTGCACTTTAATTGCTCGTTATATTACACTATAATCTACTTAAACAAACCTAATCGTTTTGGTTTTCAACACTTGTACAAATATTTAAGATGAGCAGATTATTAAATAACTGCGAGATTAATTTTAACAGCTAAAATTTTGTAGTTTTAAAGTTTCATTTAATTTCATTATTTGTGGTCAATTAAAAAATTATATATTTTAATAACACAGAATTCAAAATTCTTTTAAAGAAAAGGTTTTAAAACTCAATCTGGTGGCACTACTTAATATTTGAATTATATTACAATATTACTGTGCCAAATTGGCAATAAATGTCTCAGTTTTTGAAGGATAAATTTGGTAACTCTCCGTAGAATAATAGGTCGTATGACTCTTATATATACGCAATATCATGATATTACTAGATTTATATAATCTTTTTTGTCATGACTTCTAGAACAGAATGGAACACACTGCAAAGTCCAGGTATTGTTATATTCGAGAGTTGTCGTATTTCAATGCCATTCTTCCAACGTGGTGGACGGTGGTGGAATAAAGCGACACTAAAGCAACAGTTGGATCCTGCAAGTGCTAAATATAGTTATATACGTAGATGTATTTAAAGTAATTATTTTTCAAATTAAAATAATGATTTTATAAAAGATATAAATACAATACAGTATTAATAACAATAACAATACTTCATTATTTAAAACGTAAACTGATTGAGTTGAGTTGAAGATCAATGAGTCTTAGGTGATTTTTTTATTTTTTTTACCATCTGTGTTAGTGCTTGACTACATTCCACCTGATGGAAATTGGATATGTAGTCATAGATAGTAAGGCGCATTAACCTAGCAAACTATTCACTCTTCTCTTGAAGACACCCACATCGTATTGGGACGGAAATACCAACCCGGTCAAGCTGTTCCAGTCCTTCGCTGTACTAATTAAAAAAGACGAAGGAAAGCGCTTTGTTCGGACAGGAGGAATGTCCATAACGTAAGGATGGATATCTGCCGTGCGTCAGAACGTCCTGTGATGGAAGGGGGACGGAGGAATTAAATCATGTAATTCCTGCGCACACTCACCAAAATGTATTCTATAGAATACTGAGATGCTAGCAATTCTAGGCCTGTGTTCAAGGATGTGGAAGTTGGCTTCAACCAATTCAGGGTCGCCTATAAGCCTCTTTGCTCGCCTCTCGATTGAGTCCAGAATCGCAAGATGAGACTTAGCGGTACCAGCGAATATAATGCCCACAGTACTCCACACACGACCGGATCTGTGCTTGGTATAATACAAGTAGCTGTCACTTTTTTGGGCACTGGTTGCACGTTAGCAAGCTTCCAAGATTTCGGCACTATTCCAGACTTGAAAGAGAGACGATACAGACGTGTCAATATAGAAGGCAACTCAGCTGCGCATGTCTTGAGCAGAATGGCTGGTATACCATCAGGACCAGTGGCTTTATTCACATCAAAACGACACAATGCTCTCTATACCTCTTTGTTAGTGATGAGGATTTCAGGCATCGAAATACCGCAGTGAGGAAGATGTGATGGAGAAACATTGCCAGTGTCTAGATGTGAATTATCAGCAAACAGAGAAGCAAATACATTCGCTTTCTTTGTCGCTGTATGGGCCAGAGATCCATCCAGCTTCAGCAGAGCAGGTAGTGAGGGTTGGCAGAAGTTTGACTCGATTGCTTTGGCGAGAGACCAGAAAGCTCGACTGCCAGTAGGTCTGACAGAGAGCTTTTCGCCATTCTTAGCGATACGATCGCGACGAGCCTTCCGTAATGCATTTTTATAGGATTTGGCAGCTTGGTTAAAGGCTCTCTTCTTTGAACGTACATCCGGAGCTTTGCGGTTTCGAGCATCAGCCCAGATGAGGTATGCCGAAAGTTTGCGGTCTTCAGCAAGACCACATTCGGCATTAAACCATAGGCGAGCTTTGCCATCGATGGGTACGTCAGTAAAAGGAATGAAATACTCCATTGCCTGTTGCACCACATCGGTTATAGCGTGCGCGCAACTCGACGGATCCAAAGAAGAGAAGCAGACCTACCGCCAAGGATAAGATGTAAAAAAGTGACGCATCTCATCCCAATCTGCTGACTTGTATTTCCATACTCGCCTAACACCAGGTGGTTCAAAAGCTGGTGGGGAATATGTAAATACAGGGGGAGATCACGATCCTCTACACGAGACCTGTCCGGATCAGTTGCAAAAGGTTCAGGCAATTGGCTGTATGGCCTACTACGTCACTTGCCTAACCAGTTGAAAGAGGTCAAAAGACAACGCAAAGTTCCGCGCTTCTCTTCCAGCATGGTCGGTCTTCTGGTATGGGAACAGCCAGTCCTGATGACAGGCATTAAAGTCCCCTAGAAAGACGGGCTGCACTGAAGGGTACTGATGTAGAGCCATATCAGCTGCCTCACCGAGATACTCAAATAATCTAGTTGTTATAACTCAGAACTTTGAGATAGTAACCCTAAGCCCGTATACTCCCAGATTCGAGTCCTGTCCTGTAAAAAAATACAATTTCCAAAACTTGGTCTTTATCTTGTTAAGAAACAAAGTTAATTTACATTATATTATTAAATTTCAATTATGGCTCCATCCGCATCACACTCCATATAATATAAAAGATAAAATTTTATTTTAAAACCATCGGATATATTTTTTAAACCTACCCTCCGTTGTAGAGCTTTCGGTTCAGTGAAGCGAGAGCTCTGTCTGTTTTAGCTAGGCGCGTTTCATTCATGCCTTGTGTTTTTGACAATATTAAGTATTATTTTTATAATATTTAAAAGGGAAAAATGTTTATAGAATATTTATTTTATTTTCAATGTGTTACCAAATTGTTTAATATAAAGAGAATAGGTTTGTATAGGATTATGTGTATGGGGTAATCTAAAAACTAAAAGATTTTAACAAGTTGTTTCATCTTTCGAAAGCTACATTATTGCAATTGCAAGGGAATAGGGGTAATAATAGAAATAGAAAACCATAAAAGATAATAGTATCACAGCTAGTGTTATATAATGTTACTTCTGATTAATTATGCCATGGTAAGATCATTTTTAGTCAATTATTAAATGAAAACAATCCTTACTAAAATAGAAAATGTCGCTTAAAAATATATATAAAAAAGAGATTATTTTCACGAGAGCAGGACGACATACGTATTTCTAGACCAACGGAGCGTGCTTTCTAACGAGTCTGGAAAACACTCTAACTAGCTTCCTGCATGAGACTTTACGTGTCATATAAGTCTTATTTTTTGAGTACATTATTATATAATTTTTGAAATAAAATATATCTTGTTAGAATTTTGTATTCTATGGTTACTGTGATATTGCTTAGTTACATTTGGATATGAACGCTTTTTAAAAGAAGGATTTTTCGAAAAATAATAATTTTAAATAAAGTAAACGAAGTAACTTGTACTTCGGATTTTGACTTGAATTTGATGACAAGTCAAAATCAGTTGGAACTTGATGAGAAGGAAGTCATTGTTTTATATCGGGGAGCAGAGACTGGCAGCTTCACTACATAAAATGCACGCAATACATTTTTTTCTTTAATAAATAACATATTTAATATAAAAAAAATATGTGAAATATGTGAAATTTAATACCACAGCAGATTTCAACCACTAATGGGTATAATATAAAAACATTCCAATAATAATATTATATCATTAAATTTAATTAAATTATTGATTTAATAACAAACCTTCGCAATTAAAAATAAATTCTATATAACATAATCTGCAATATTTTTATAATATTTATATGTTAAGATCTCCGCCATTTGTACATTTTATTGAAATTTCTTAGTTATAATATAAAATAATAATTCGTGTGTTCCTTTGTACATTTATAATTCGCGAAATACGATTTTGTTAACCAATGCAGTTAAATTGCTTATAAAAGCGGGTGGAGTCGCGGATAAACGCTAATTATTAACAATCGAGTGGATCGCAATAAAATATATTTTTGATGTTGCTTTATCATATAAAATAAAGAGTAAAGAAATATGACTTTCTTCATTCATTTCCGAACTGCTAATTTCATCTGCACTTAGAATTTTACATCCAAAATGGAAGGAGCGAAGTTCTCAGGTTAAATATGTAAATTTTGACTTCCCCATTCTGCCGCGTAGCCGTATCAAGCGCACGTGAAGATGTGAATGAATTATTCAAATCTTTAAGCTTTTTCACATGCAGATATTTTGGGAGATTTATAATCGCAGCTAAAAAACGTCACAACCTTATTTAAGACGTTAGTTCTAATTACATATATTTTAATATACTTATAATTCTAAATAACATTTATATAAATAATAATAGATCCAATTAGATAGATAGATAGAATATAGATAATATAATGATAACTCCTGACTTACGTTCGTATAGTTTTCCTATCCTAAGGCAGCCAACATTCCTGACTTAAGATACAACTTAAGTCGTTTGACACGTACAGTCTGTGACCGGCCTAATACTTATGTTTTCTGTATTATATTTTCGTTGAAAATGCAAGGATGGTACTCAGCTCTTCCCTCACGACAGTGTGAATAAAGTAATGATGGTTATAAAGAATTATGTGATACCTATAGTTACATGTACCTTTATACAATTTTAATGGACTTTAAGATGAAATGATTCAAGAAAAATACTAAACAAAAATTTAAAATTAACAACGTGTAACATTTACCTTATATTACCTATTTATATAAATACATTATTTTTGCTTTTATTTGAAATTATTCAAAGAACTAGGTTTATTACTGGCAATAAAACTCAAGCAATTTTTTGGTCTATCCTTTTTAGGGCCCTAACCAACATATATTTGTAATGTGTGACATCTAGAAAATAAAATCACATTTAAAAGGTAATAAAATATTAAAAAAAACACACTTATTTAGACTTTAATCATTTGACTGGGAAAAAAAATATATATTAAAATCTTTTTTAATCACTGCAAATTTATTAAATATGTTTAAAAACTTACTATAATACTTTATTAATAATTTATAGCTTAATTATATTTAAAACAGTTTTTGATTTTATCAGTATATCTATTTCTATTTAAATTAGTTATATAACCAGTGAACTTCACTTACCATACTATCAAGGTTTACAAACATTATCAACTTAAAAAGAATCAACATAAAATAGTTTACCAACTTAAGGTTACTGAGTCGATCTACGAGCAAATATGTACTGATACAAGTGTTTACTGCGGTTTTCTGTGTGAATTATTCCCTTCACTCCAACCAACCTGTACTATTTATGACCTACAGAACCTTTTTTCGATATATATTTCGCTGAATACATAACTTAGACTAATATTAAAATTATAATTAATCTATAAATATAAAATGGATAAAGTTTATAAGATAATAAATACATATAAATAATTTAATATATAATAAAATAAATAAAATATCGATAAAGAAAAGTTTCATTTATTAATGTATGGTTTTAGACCAAAAATATTTTTTACAAAAATCAATTTCAACCTTAACATACAGACGTACATTCAAAACTTTCTAAATTCTTATAGTAATTTTTACATTCAAGCTTTCTAAATTCTTATAGTTAGTTATATTAACAAACTGTAAGTTAGTACTCGCTTCAATGTTATTCATTCTGATTGGTTTAAATATAAACCACAACTCGTTTGATGTTTAATATTTATGACAAATATAAGAAAAGGAAAGGAAATAATCCTCTTTCATTTGTGGTTATAAATGAAATAGAGCTGGACAGATATATTTATAAGTGTAATATATTAAAATTATATAACTATAATATAAATATAAAAAACTCGTGTACTAGAAAAAAGCTGTATCGCGTATAATATGAGTATTTAAAAGAAATTGAATATAAATATATATATATATATATATAAGAAGCAAACCCGTAATATATGTATAGTGCAAGATGTCACAAACGGACGATATTATCTATTAATCAATCAGTCAATCATTCGCTTTCAGTATATGATTATCTTAGTAATTACTCATACCTAGTAATACAATCAGTTGCAGGATATAATTGTTATATTATACTAGACACAGTATATTTATTAATGTAATATTTTGACAAAACTAAAAACCACTTATTATAAAGTATATAAAAATGTCTAGTTTTACTTAAAAATACAATTTTAACTAGTAAAAAATTTTTGATATCTTTACTATAGAATAAATATTATAGTTCTTATAAAAATCGATGCAACCTTAGCTCTCAACACATTTTTCATTTGATTTGATAACTTCAAAATTCAAAAAGATTTATTTCGTATTAGTATATTGAATTAATTTCATTGCATGCATTGACTTAATTATTTATCAATATTTTATTTAAAAAGCAATATAATAATAAAATACTTTTTCTATTCCAGGTCAATTGATTCGGAGGTTGGAGATTCTTTTGAATCGGATAAAGAACATTCATCAAACGGTAAGTTTGAACATTACCAACAGAAAAATGTGTCTATTAATAGTATTTTGAGGTATTCAAAGGAATATTGACACCAAAAACCACCAAATATTTTTATATTTATTTTAATTTACTAAAAATATATAGTGCTTTTACGAAAATGAAATAAAGAAAATAAAATATTATCTTTACATATAATAAATTTGTTGATAACTGATCGTTATCTGTACGTAAAAGATGTTTGGAAAAATTATTACTCTTTAGTAAGGGATGGACACAAAATAAATCATTATTTTAAGTTTACAATCTTTATTTGTTTGTATGTTTATCTGTGTATTTGTGTGCGCTAATCTCAAGAACGGGTTATTCGATTTGAATGTGGTTTTCACAGATTGTATTGTAATCTTCGTTTAGAATTTAATGTCATTAAAATCGGTCAATAGATAAGAAAGTTATGTCAATTTAAAATGAAGCGTACTTTTGTTTAATTTGCTATCATCATTTGTAATTAATACTCGAGGATCCAATATAACAGATATAATATATCTTGGTTTCTTAAACACTTTAATAAAGGAATATTTATACATGTTATTAATACATTAATTTTAGTCAACTTTCTGTATGATTTGTATTATTACTAGACTGCAAAAAAATCCCACAAAACATTTGTTAAAAAAATCATAAATATAATACCTATTGCTTATGCAATAGAAATTAATTAAAGAGAAAGAGAGGTTGATAAGTAAGTTTGACAAAAGTGACTTTAATGTCTTAGAACAGAAAAAAAGAAATATAATATATTAAGAAGAATAATATATTTCAGTAGTACCTAATAGTAGCAGTAGGTACTATTACAGATATACTCCGAAATAGATCCTATATTTAGGCTCGCTGCATAGTCGGCGACTGAAAACATCCAATTTAAGTCATTACCAACAATAATAATTTATATTGTACTCGTAAAAGGATATTAAAACTATTTTCATGTATATTAAATAATAATATACAAATCTGAACTCCATTTAGAAAAATATATACTATTTTTGTAAGAGATCCCGGTATATAAAGTACTGATGCCACTGAGTAGTGGACCATCGCATTCAATCTCTGTAAAGTTAAGTCCTCTCAACACAACCGGTGTCACCCACAGATTATTTATGGCCGTTATTTATTTGCGATACTGCTAGGATCGTGTGGAGACCCTTAGGTGGCATTTGGATTTTATAAAAAGATAACTCATCTTGTCCGTTTCATGTATTTTATAAATTCTTGGAGAAAATATTTTATTTTAATATCTAACAGATTTTTTTTTTACTTTTTTGTTTTTATAGATTTCTTAGACAGCTAGAAGTGAAAAAGATTTCTTCTTACTTTAATACGTCTATTAAATATATTTATAATTTTATTATTATTACCTTTAAATAACATGATCCAATGAGAGTTTTCGTAAATTTATTTTATAACTCAAATATAATTTTACGATCCATTATCTTAATATCAAGAATCCATTATATCGAGTAATAACTTCGCTAATGTCATTAGTTTCTCAAATCTCATCAGTAATTGCCAATCAACTGTTACGGTAAGAGATTATACGATAAGGAATCTAAATTATATATATATATATATTTATATAACCTATATATAGAAATTAATAGAGAGTCCAACAAACTGAATCTGTAATCAATAGAACAAAAATCAATTGAAGTAAAACGTAAAAGTAATATACATATGTCGATATAAAATATTATTTTAAAGTAAAATTAACATTTCGATCTGCCACTACTCTTTTCATATACAATATTCATGAATATAAATGTATGCGGAATCCATTGGGTCACGTAATAATCGTCAGCTTCTCAAATTTAATCAGCAATCATTTGCAAGCAAGTGAAAACCAAAAGGCTTTTATAATCGGCATTTATTACGAAATTTTCATGAAAATAATTCAGAATTCATTAAAACAAGATAGCATTCACAATAATACATTTTCATCACCGTACAATTATTTGATGTAGTCTGGAAGATTGAAGTTCTTAAAAAATCTTATTCCCAAATTTGAAATTTATTTGACAGAATTATATGAGTCTGAAACTTTATCTATCTACCAGATTTATTTATTTATGGTCCGAGACCAATAGTTACGCTAAGCTAAGGAGATAGTGACCACATTTGTAACAAATGGTCAACTATATATTTCTCATCCAAACATCGTCATTTACTCTCCAGACGAGTTCAGACGATGGGCAAATTGCAATTCGACCCAGCATAATTATATTCCGGACAGATTCGCGTAACGAGTAATGAGACGGGTAATAACGTTGCTAACAGCTTTGCGATCAAATCAACTTGGATGTTAATTACGATTCAGTCGAGATAGAATCCTCTATATGCAATACATTTTTCCACTTACTTGAAAATCGTATGAAAGATTTCCTATATTGTTTTTGCAAATCTATAATTTTCTTTCTATGTTTAATTTATATTTAATTTTGATAACTGCTTGATTTTGTAAATTGTACTTTAATAGTATTATAAATTAAAAATTGACAGCATGATACGAAAAAAAATTGTTTACGTTATTGAATAAACGAATAGATATACAGGTTAGGACACAAGTTCATAAATAATTATAGTATTATAAGAATCCTGGACAAAAAAATACTGTAGGGGAGACCGGGGATGGTTGACTATAGGGGCAGGTAGACTAATTGTCAAAAACGCGAGCTAGGCAAACTTTTTGAATCGACCGACTAGGTGACCGCATCCATTATTCCCCTGCGCACAATCATCAGAAAAACCGCGGAGCAGACGCACACCATTTGTCAGCTAGAGCCTATTGTTCAAAAACAAGACACTTAAGTAACAATTTTTTTCCTAATGCTATTTGTTATAACTCTTTTCATTTTGTTTTAATTGCTTGTCAAACTGTTTAATACGAATGTTTGATTTCCGAACTTTGTATGCTTCCTTATTATTTTTAATTACGACACCATTTTAAGGTTTAGGCACGTAGTTAAAAATTTCTAGGTTGTTTGGGGCTAGTTGACTCATTTAAAAAGGGGTTGGTTGACTATCTAGTCAACCTACCCCATACAATTTTGGATATACTAGATATAAATTGGTATAAAAATTATTGTTCTTAACCTAATATTTCCAGTTTAGAACGATGAGAATCTATAAACGAAAGACAAATCGACGTAAAGACATACTGGAGAGAGTATGTCGACAAGTTATTTTCGCCGAAAAAAGTATCATTTCAAAGAATTTGCTATACCATATAAAATATCGCCATGTAGTAAATATGAAAAAAATAGAATGCAATCCCGGACTGTCTAAATCTCAATTAACCTTGGAAAGCGTTGGCTACATAAAAAACAGACAAATATTCAGTGACGAGGAAGAGCTTGCATCAGAAGATTGCCCATAAGGGAGCTGCTGATGTTTATTATGGATTAACGCCTTACGAGTCCCAAAAATTTGCAAATGAATTTGCGAAAAAAAAATCTATTCCTGAATCATGGGATAAAAAACAGATTGCTGATGAAGATTGGGTAGGGAGTTTGCTTAAACGTCATCCTATTCTCTCTATTCGATCTCCTTAAGCTACGAGTTTATTTCGAGCCACTTCTTTCAACAAAAACAACGTGCAGTTGTTCTTTGATAACCTAATAACCGTTTACCTACGTTTAAATTTAAGCCCTAGGTATATTTGGAATGTAGATGAAACAGGACTGACAACGGTTCACATTCCTGATAGAGACATAGCTCATCTGTGCACCAAAAAGTTTGCGAAAAATGACGTCTGCTGACCGAGGTTCGCTGGTGACAGTCGCAGTTGCTATCTCGGCCTCGGCAATATGGTCCTTTCGTTCTTCGTTTTCCAACTATAAATACTATTTTGGACTATTTTAGACTAAAGGACTATCAAACACTATTTTAGACTGGAGGTGGACCGATAGGTTCTTAACGATGTTTAATGTTGTTGAAGATGTTCTTAAAAATGATGATTGCATTTACTTTAGTATTTAAATCTTGTTCCTTCGTAGTCTTGGTACTCATTACTTCTAGAGCTGAATAGCGTCACTATCCATGGAATTATTTTTCACAAAAATAATCATTAAAGCAATAAAAATATTAACTTCTAAACTGAAAATTGGTCAACCATCCCCGGTCTCTCCTACTCTTTTTTAAAGTAATGATGAAATGAAATAAAAATAAAATAACCTTATAACAATTCCGACATTTTACATTTAACCATCAAAGGAATTTCCAATCCATTTAAGTTCTATTTTTGTTAAAGAAATTGCCAACGTATTTATAACATTAAGGAGAGTACTCTGTTTTTTAATAACAATAATATATTTCCTGATAAAACTTTATTATTTCTTTAGTACTTTGCGGCTTTCTTATTCATTATGATTTGTACAAGTATACATTTTGGATAATAACTGTTGAAACAGAGACATCGTTTTGACAACTTGGAATTATGTTTTACAACTGACTATATTTTTTTCAGATCTTGACAAAAGGAAACGAACACGAAGAGCTCTTACAGACAATAGAGTGATTATAACACAGCATTTTACTGAAAGAACTGTCACCCCAGGTGGTGATGTAAGTAATACTTCACTAATATCCTGTCAGAATAAAAGTTTAATAATATATTATAATAAAATGTACTTTTAACAATTGATATAAAACACAAATTTTGATTTAAAATATTTCCAACCCACATTTTCTAACATACAATCAGAATATGTCCAACAAGTTGGTAAAAGGAATATCTATCCTGTTGCATACTTTTGGCACATGACATTTTCCTTTTTCATAGATAATATTTACTGAGGAATGAAATTTCCTGTTCATAGAATTTATATAAAATGTTATTTACATATTTGTATTATATTGGACAATGCATTATATAATTATGAGATTATATATTTTATATAATATTATTCCAGATAAGTATGCAATGCTCTGCTACAGGGGAGAGACCTCCACAGTTCTTGTGGGAAAGAGATGGAGTAACTATGTCTAGTAACACGGATCCTAGGTAAATACTATTAATTATTAAAGAATTCCTTTTTAATTTTAAATATCCGTAATTATTGTGTACCTTTCTTTAAGACAACTCTCTGTCACCTCGTCCTGGAATTAAGTAATTTTATGTCGAAATATTTGTATGTGTATATCTATATTTATTAGTCTTTGCATTAAACGCAAATATCGCATAAAAGCCTTCATCATAAAAGGTATTATAAATACGATCTAGACATTTATTTATCAAATAAAAAAAAATACCAAATCAAAGTCATATACTGATATACCTACTATGCTTCCTTCAAAATTGTTCTATTGAAAATTCCGCCTGAAATTGAAACCAATTAACTAGATAAAACGGCAGCAATCTTACCGTGACCACGTATCCTGTCACTCCAAAAGCACTTGTCTGTCACTTCAATCATTTAAAACACGCTTACAATGTACTACTTTTATATTTTAAGATTTTCTTTAAAAAATGACTCGGATTTTCACAAATATAACCTGGACTTGGAACCATACCTTGTATACCACACAAATTCTTATCTCCTATGGAAACTATAGCCACAAGGCATAACTTAGTAGCTGCAACCGGCTCCAACTAAAACGTAAAAGTTAAATTACCAATTAACAGTTTAAAAATATCAGTGAGGGCCAATTATGATGTAATATGCAAAATTTGGGTAACACACTCCACAAATCTCACATATAAAATAATAAATGATACTAAATAAATTTATTCTGAGTGATTTCTGTATTAATTATTAAGCATTCTATTTAATTTGCAATTTAGTATGTAGTTTTTATTAATTTAGTCCTATCGCCTCCTGAGATTTAAAAGTTTGAAAATCCCTTCATTGTGTTTGATTACATTACGAAAGAAAGCCTCTTTTCAAAATCAAAATCAAGTTCTTTGTTGAAAGTAAGTTTTATACGGAACATTTTTTTCATTGTCCAAGCTACCTACGGCCTGAAAAGTTATATTTCCTTACAAGTGCCGTAAATAACTCAAGCGGCTTGTCTTTTGTTTTTATATATTGTTTTTAAAACCAAATTTACAATCTATTGAATTATACAATAAGTATATCTTAAAAGAACCTGACAAGACTTACTTTCACATCATGAGATAAATATTCGGAAATATTGTAATATCTGTTACACACACGTTTCTCAGAAACAAAAAGTTACACCAAGTTTAGTTGATATATCGGTCAGTCCATTTTCTTAAAGACTCCGTAGTAGAAACAGAGAAACATAAGATGTATAATAAACACTAATATGTGTGTTTAAATACTAAAAACTAAGAACTAAGTAACTTCTAGGAGAGAAAAATACTATAGATTTTTTTTCAATAGGTATGCATTGGGACAAGTGATGACATCGGACAACTCTGTCATAGCTCAGCTCAACATAACAAGAGTAAGAGTAGAAGATGGCGGACTCTATGCTTGTATAGCAAAAGAGGGAGAACATGTAGCCAGCAATGAAAATAGGCTTGATGTTTATGGTAAGAATGATTTGATGAGACTTTTGAAATGCTCTAACACAATATTTATTTATATTAAGATATTAAATCTGATGTACCTCAAATTATGATCAAATAGTTATAGTTAATTCCTAGTTGTGTAAATAATTAAATTGATATACCAATTAGATAAACTGTGTTTCAGGTCCGCCTTATATTCGGTCACTACCACCAATTAAAGTTCAGAGTGGTGAATCGATAAATCTCCGATGCCCCTTCTATGGATACCCGATAAGGTAAAATAATTATTTCTATATTACTTACGGATACCTACTGTTAAACTGACCTACATTTGCTTTAATTAAAAATAAATGACATGTTGTTTAAAAATAATTTCAAATATTGATTCTAAAATTTTATTTATTATTTATAGCAAAATCGATTGGGAACACAAAGGAAAAATGATTAACTTAAACAGTCTCTTCCAAAGTCGTTACAAAAGAACACAAAACCATTCAAAAAGAAAATCCAGAAGAAGTATAGTCAATATACACGGAGTGCTAGCAATTCCAGAAGTAAATAAAGAGGATAATGGAGCAGTATACACTTGTATAGTAACATCACCATCTGGAGAAATGGCGAGACGTTCTTTCGAAATACAAGTAATAGAAGCTCCGATTTTAGAAGATTTACTACTCGGTAATAACCTGCAAGAAGGCCAAATTGTAAATATTTATTGCAACGTTCGGAGCGGCGATTTACCAATACATTTTGAATGGCTGAAAGACGGCAAAAGGATTCCAAGCATTTTGAAGGTATGAAATAGAAAATAAAATAACCTTTTTGAATCATCTAAGAATTCTTTTTGAATCTAAATAAAATGTTTAAAAACTTGAGAAATAAATAATAAGAAACTGTACTTATTAGTACTTTTACAGACTGAAACTAAATCCAAATAGATTCATTCGGACAAAATATTTATTTTTTACAAGCAATGAATAGAATATAATTTTTATATACGATTATTAAATAATATATTAAAATTAAGCTCTATTTTTGGAAATTATTTACACTTTTCTTACATTTACACTTATTTAATTTCCACTAAAAGTTTAATAAAAAATTAATCAATAATGTTTATTTAAAAACATCATCGTTCAGGTTGTCGAAAGAAGCTCGGAATTATTCAGTGCACTAGTGATCAAGAAAGTGGCTCTAGAGCATTGTGGTACCTACACGTGCGTGGCTTCCAACCACGTTGCAAAAGTCAATAAATCTACGGAACTTTATATAAAAGGTAGGAAATAATCCAGCGTTCAAGTTTCTTATTTATGTGCCCAAAGGAGAAACAGTAAAATTGTAGCTTATTTTATGCTTTACATCAGAATTTATCTCAAAAGATTTTCTCATTCTGATGTAGCTCACATAATATGTGTTTACAAAATTAAATGTGTACTTTGTACTGTTCTATATTTCAGTTGCTCCCAAATGGTTGGAAGAGCCGACAAATTCATCACTACTATTGGGGAGGCGAGGGACTGTATCATGTAGTGCGAGCGGATATCCACAGCCGCAGGTGCATTGGATGAAAAAAGATGGTAAAAATTTAAATTATTTATATAATTAAAATTATATTATGTATGTATAAAATTATTTATTAGTATTGTACTGATCGTAACTCGCAGCAATTTCGCTTATAATAACAAAATACATTTGTTTTTAAATACTTACGTGCTTTTTTTACTTGCGTTTATATCATTGCTTATGCGGGTGAAGAGTGGGACCAAATTAAATAAAAATTATAGTTTTTTTTTTATATTAGGACTAAAATAAATCAATAGATATGGTGACTAATTATTTTATAGCTCTTCTCGGCACTTGGCAACCAGTGCTCGAGCTGGCTGGTGGAGGGATCCTGAGTCTTCCAAACGGCAGTTTGGTCATTGAAGAAGTATCTTTAACAGATGAGGGATTATATTCCTGTAATGTGGAAAATGGTGTTGGTACGCCACTGAGCAAAACAGTCTGGATGAGTGTTAATAGTGAGTATTTTATGACGACATTGACAATAATACGTTTAATAGCATTCGTATTACGTATTGTCGATCATTCTTAAGTTTATTCTTTTATTAGTCGTGGGCCAATATGAATTATACATATTTATATTACAAGTGATCTCTAACGCTTAAATATGAAATGATTTTATTAGTAAATCAGGGCCTTTGTAGCGACATCTTTTTTGAAATATTTTTCTAAATGCAAAATCAAGAAATAATAAGTTAAATTGTAATTTTTTGGAAAAAAAAATGTGAATAAATATGGAGTTATGAAAAATATTGATTATACATTACATATATATACTACACTAACTACCAGTCACTCATATTTCATATCGTGCTTACAAAAGTATAAACTAGAATTACTGACTATTTAATTCATAATTCCAGAGCCGGTTCATTTTGACACTTCATCAGCCAATGTGACATCTCGTCTCGGTCACTCCGTGTCTTTGGAGTGTCGGGCGCTCGGAGACGACCCCATCAGAATCACTTGGAACCATAATGGAAATAATATTGATTTCCAGAATCATAGGTTTGCAATTTTTCAATATTTCATTAAAATTTATTGTAATTGTTACACTTTATATGGACGGTGAAGAGAAACTTATATATCTCAGGATACCTTAAAGGATATTGCAATAGCCCACAACCAACGTTATGAGTTCTTTTTAGCTGCACGCTTTTCAATAAGTAGAAAGACGTCTTAACTCGTATAACTCCTTGTAACAACGATGCGAACTGCGCAATATATATTAATTTTCTCAACGCGAGTTTGTACTAAATAAAGTAATATCCTTATATAACATAATCATTAAAATAAATTTTCACAGAGCAAAGCACTCAGAAACAAAAACATCCCTCGGTATAACCAGCACAATCAACCTTCAGTACTCGGAAACAACGGACGCCGGATTCTACCAATGTCGAGCTAACAATCCATATGGCTCCGCTAGTTTTAATATATTTCTTACAATTTTAGGTACCAAATAAATTTGTTTTATTAATATATATATATTTATAATAATAATGTTATGAAAAATAAAACTAGTAACGATTATTAAATCCATTAGAACCCCCAACACCCCCATCAGAGATACGCGTAGAATCTGTCCGTTCTCGATCCGCGTCCGTCTCGTGGCGGGACGGCGCCCACGCACGGCACTACTCACTGCAATACACCCCCGCGCACTACGCTGACACCTGGGAGCACGCTGTCAATGTCAATGTTAGTAGGTGAGTGTATTAAAGACTTTTCGACAAACAAATTTTTACACCACATGCTTAGTGGAAGTACGAGTTTTACATTTAATCCTTTTCCTTCTTCATCGCTAAAGTGCTCTCCAACGTTTAGGTACATCGATCTAGCTATATTCTGAATCCATTATTTTAATAAAAATATTTTTTTTACATTTCATTAAACACAATATGCATTTTTTTAGGAAAGACAATGACATCCGTCAAACAGTAGACCTACAAAGTATCAGGCCCGCGACCTCGTACGCGGTGCGAGTGGCGACCGGAAACGAAGTGGGTGTCAGTCGGTTTACCGCACCTGTACATTTTACTACTCACGAGGAAGGTATTACTTGTATTTTTAATAATTATAATTTACTTTAAAATAAATTACAAATAACGTATTTTCGTCAGACTCTTGAAAGACTGCACGGATACAAAGGGTGGGTCTGTGGATAAGAACCTCCAAAGATACTCTTTTATCTTATTCTCAATTTACAATTAGTTAAATTATACACAATTGAGTCTCGAGTCACAGCCAGCTTTTAAAATTCCAGCCCCATCATCAACACCAATAAACATTCAAGTAGAACAAACAGAGAATCCAGGAGAGTTGTTTGTTTCATGGTTGCCTCCCCCCAAGGACTCCCACAATGGTGTTATAACTGGATATCACGTTAGAGCAGTTCCACAGAAAGGCAACTCAAGTAAGTATCAAGGTTGGCAAATGAGGTCATAAACAGTGAAATCTGTAATTACCACATTTCAATTATTTTAACATAATTCCACTACATTATTCAAACTTGTCCTACGAAACTGTTATTTAAATAAAACTATGATTCCATAAAAAAAATAAGAAACCATTATATTTTGTAAAATGACAAATTATTTGATCATCATATGATCTTTGCTTAAACACAATAGTTGCAAAGCATTCGAAAAATCTGGTTAATATTATATGTATATATACGCGAGTTACAGTCCACAAAATAGTAATATTAAAATGTCTTCAGATATTCGTGAAAATCTTCAATCGTCAATTATGTTTAGTTCCAGCTGATACCGATACCCGGACGTTAAAAGTGTCTCAGCTATCTGGAAAACAAGAGACAATTATCAGCGGTCTTCTCAAAAATACAAGGTAAATTTAGAGATTTCTTAGTAATTCTTAATCTGCCATACGTTTCAACTATGGGTTAGAGATCTGTATGTATCAAATAAATGGTGATAATGATTTCTGTATTCTATTTCAGATATGCTGTGGCGATATCGGCTTTCAACAGCGCTGGATCAGGACCCTTTTCAATTCCAGTTTTTCAAGATACGATGGAAGGAGGTTTGTTACAATTATAGTTAAATATCATTTCAAAATATACATTTTTAATCCATCAGAACGTATACGTTTTAAAATATTTATTTTAAAATATGTCGTTACATCTCAATTTAAAACCGAGTTAGGAATAAATGTCCCTATTCACCCTATTATTAAAAAGTAAGATACATTACTTATCCTATTGTTACTTTCAAATATATTTCAGCCCCAGAAAATGCGCCATCATCAGTAGAATGTACAGCTGTATCTTCAACGTCACTACGTATAGGTTGGCAACCTATTGCAGCACATGAACAAGGGAGTTCTTTGATTGGATACGCCATCCACTATGCCACAGACGGTCAGTCTAATTGATAACCCGCGTTATAGATATTTAATAATATTATTAAGAATTTTATTCAAAAATCACACACATGTAGGATAATATAAACAATATGTTGCTTTTTGACGATTGTATAAATGCTAGTGAAAAAGATATGAACTCAACTTCTAGCTGCTTTTCAGTTCATACTTTGTTGGTACGTCAGTTACATCTGTCGATTGAATACCCAATATTCTTAACTTTTAGACAGTGCTTGGCACAATCAAACTTCTCTCCACACGGAAATATATCTTCAGAATCTGTCCAAATTCACCAACTATACAGTAAAAGTTGCTGGATTTTCTAACTACGGTGCTGGACCATTCTCATACCCAATAGTATGTACTACACTACAAGATGGCAAGTATTTTAATACCTATTCTTTTTAATATTTGTCTTTATGATCTTACCTTTAACGAACTTTAAAACATCGATTTAGGCAAATAATAATATATTGTCTTTATAATTACAGTTCCGGATGCTCCACCAGATATCAAGGTTCTTATTCTATCTGCAACATCGTTACTGGTCAGTTGGAAGAAACCAGAACATGCCAATGGAGAACTATTATATTATACAGTTTATGCGAAACCGACTTCAGGGTAATTTGATATTTTCTTTGAGGCTACTTTACTGTACCATTTGTTTAAAGTTGACAAAAAACTAATATAAATAATTACCTTTAACTACAAAATATATTTAAAATCTTTACAAGTATGACCTACTTAAGTAGTAATATACCTTCGTAAAACAATGAGGTAAATTAATATCTATAACACAGAACGGGTCCACCTTTAACGACTCGCGTGGATACCTCGCGTACCACAGCTGAGATCAAGGATCTAACGAGCGGTCGTACGTACGAGGCGTGGGTCAGTGCGAGCACCGCGGCCGGGGAGGGACCCCCCGCCGCCAGGGTCGCGCACACCCCCACTGGGAGAGGTACGGGGCTTTGATGCATTAGTAGAGGACAAACAAACAAATTCCCCATGGTTATAAGCAGTTACAGTACACAAACATCTACTCGATATTTTTGTTTCGATGTATTCCTTTGAGAATTTTGGGATTGGGAAGAAATTTTCATCCAGTTTTCTTGCCATATTAATTGCAGCTACAATATTTACTCAAAGTTTGTAGTAGCCGGTAAAGGCTGAACTACAATCAATTATAACCTGTATCTTAGATTAGTTCTTTCTAGTTTAGTGTCTTTAAGACCAAAAGTGTAATAAGTCTGTATTCTATAAAACAATAATCGATTTAATCTAATCAATTCATGTCAAGGCTATTGGTCAGTTTATTAAATTGGCGTATTTTAAGACAAAGATGTAGACCAAGTTATAGTTATAAGCAAATTTCTTTGGTGTTTTGCTATTTTTAGAATAAAATAAAACTCGGAATTGTGTACGTATTTATAGTAGTTTTCATAACAACAAATTATTATTCCAACTATCTGACCATTTTCGTTTATTATTATAAATATATGATTTCTATTCCAGTAGTGGCAGGTGTATCATCTTTAGGAGGAACGATATCCGTGGGAGTGGGATCGTCTTTGCTCCTCGTCTGTCAGTGTATCGGCGTCCCACCACCCCGCACCGTGTGGTACCACAAACATAATATTATCACCCACCATCCGAGATTTACTAGAAATCACGATGACAGTTTGTTGATTAATAGTAAGTATATTTTGATTTATTTATTTATAAATTTTTTATAGATTTAACTCGCGTTTCTTAATATTAAAAAAATGCAACAATAGATTTTTAATCAAATATATTTTTCTCTACTATATGTTTAATATTTTTATATTACAATAAAAGCATTAACTTCAATGAATCAATCCTTAATTTTTTCAGATATAGACCAATCCCTGAGCGGCAACTACACATGTCTTGCAAAAAATCTGTACGGTTCCGACTCAGTGGAGTACACAGTGGTCGTGCTTCCTTTGCCTGAAGCTCCCATACTACGAGCCACTCCATATAAGGACTCCATATTGGTGGAGTGGGAACAGCCCTATTACAGTGTGAGCAATAAGAGTTCCAGTCAGAAAATCAGTACGTTTGTAATACTTACTTAATAATAAATAATATAATTAGACGTTATGAATTAAATGGTTCACAAAAATATTAAAAGATTTACAATCCACAGCATACAGCTTAACATGGAAAGAGGCAAGTGGACCATGGCAAGAGGCCTGGTCTCCGAACAAAATAGCCAATAAGTTATCGAACTTATCAGGTGTTCAGAAACATGCTCTAACAGGACTCAAATGTGGAACAAAGTATTCTTTAAGGATCACAGCGACTAATAAAGTTGGTACATCACAACCTGCATATTTGGATGTTAGCACCTTGGGTGGACGTAAGTAAATCAAGAGTAACCTCTAAGTCGTTATTATAACTTTAATTTGACTAAATTTTAAAAAATGGTTTTATCATTTAATATGTATATATTAATTGTCAAAAAACGGTGCATTAGATAGAAGCTTTGCTACAAGACATTCAGAAGCGGTGAAGTCGCAAAAATAATTAAATTTAACATTGTGCGATAAACTATAGAATTATCACTAATATTAACAGTTATATTCTAATCCATTTAATTATATCTTCCAGCTCCAATAGCTCCCACCTCGACGGAGTGGTTCTGGAGCAACTGTTCGCATGTGTACGTTCAGGCTGCGGGCTGGGACGACGCCGGCTGCGAGTTGCGTGTGCTCGAGCTAGAGCACCGCCCACTGGGTGCGAGGAGCTGGACGCGACCACATAACATACTGGTACTGACTGATACATTCATCTTGGCTTTAGCTCGAGCACTCATGAACTTGGATAGAGCTACCTAAATGACAGTTATTTCTTATTAATTATATTCTGCCGTAGTGCTATGATTCTGTGAGATTCTGGTAATGCTCCTCAACCTCTACGGAACTGGGTGTCATTAAATATTGTATTCTATGTTCACTCTCTTTGCGTATTCTCTTAGATTTTCTAGCTTGTTATACATGTTAATTTGACAATAAGACTTAAGCAGAATTAACTGGAAGTCATACGTAAATCTCAAAATATACATCAATAATTGTATTACTGATGAATTAATGTATACTCCTACAAAACAATTATACTGTACTAAAATCTAATAAGTCTTTTTAACTACTGTTACTTCTTCCATACTTGACAGTCGTACACGGACTACCCCTACCAGTACCGAGGTTCGTTCGCGCTGTCCGGTCTGTCGGCTGGTACGTGGTACACGCTTCGTATCACTGCTACTAACGAGGCGGGTAGCGTCACCACCGTCTACAACTACGCTACCAAGAACGAGGACGGCAGTAAGTGAAGTTCAACCACAGTCTTCAGTATTTATTCATATTATAGATATAAAAAACTATACACTATATTGAAAAGTATTTTATTTATTTGTTGTTAATTTGTATTAAAATTAAAAATATTAATATATTTTAAAAGTAAAAATATAATTTCGTAATTAACCGATTCCCCAAATTACAACTTGAAATAGAAACTTTTTATTTCGAAGAAAAAGATAAAATATGAATATGTATTTTGCTATGTATACAATATTACTGAAAAATAAAATACTACCTCACTCTATAGATTTATTATTAAATTAATATTTAAATTTCCAGGTGAAGTCGGTCCTCCGTCTGACATGTTTGATATAAACATGCTGGTAATCATCTTAAGCTCCATCCTTCTCGCGGTGTGTTTGATCTGCTGCGTCTATATCCTGGTTAAGAGACAGAGGTATTTCTGATTTACAACATTATTTACTTTTTAATAAAACGTAATTTAAAAATAATGTATGATGTCAATGTTACATAAAATATTTGTTTCACAACAACATTTTTCAAATATCTTACAAATAAGTGTTTTTTTATTTTAAACTATATTCGTTCAAATACCTTGCTGATGTATGAAAATATGAAAGAGAAAAACCACTTCAATAATGTTAAGCTATGTTATTTCAGAAACGGCAACCTAACAGAATACAGAGATTCAATAACAGCAGACAAATCCGAAAGTGGTAACATCACCGCCAACACCTCCCACAGCAACCTAGCTAATGTGAAGGAAAACGCCATGAACGCTCAGAACAGGATATACAGCGCTCCAATACACGTTAGGAATAACAGCAAACATGGTAAGAGAATGCTCTTTAATAATTCTATAAAAATACGTAACGAAATACTTTTATTAAATATTAGAATTAACATTTACATTTACTTCACACTGTCTGTTATTTAACTTATTTAAGAGTCTTGAATAGTAATGTAATTTTTTATTACAAATTTCTATAATAAGATTATGGACATACTTTCATATAAATGTTTTCTGTTTTTTTTATATATTCTTTATTTTACAGAACTGTACGAGATAAGTCCGTACGCTCAGTTCGCGGTCGGTTTCCGGACTTTTGGTCACGCGGAGAACAACGACGTCCCGCGACACGTGAAGCATAGATACGACACAGGTAGGGATGAAACAATATGCGTATAACAAGTACAAGTAGTCCAAGTACAAGTACTTACTCCATACCTCCCTTCCGATACCAAGTATTTTTTGTACTTTGAATCTAAGTATCGATAGAAATAGTATTCGCGTATGTAAGAGTATTTTGCATTTGACCGATACCTACTTGATCGTATCGCATTTTTAAACGCATTCTAGTCCTAATTTTGTGCAGTCAACAAACTTGTTTGCCTTTTCTTGATACGAGTTAGTATCGATACTCTACGACCGATACTGTATTCAGTAAAAATATCTATACTTCAGTGGTATCATTTCATCCTTAGATACAGCTAACATGTAGTAGTTAAAGAAACTTTTTTAAAGGCAAAGTTAAAGATTATTGTATTGAAGTTTCTTGAAACTTCTTTTATATATACAGTTAAATTCCAAATTTGTTTATAAATCTAAAGACCTAGTTTTAGTGTGTTGTTGTGTGTGTGTGTTTTGCATTTTCCATTTATAGTTATTACTAGCTCCATAAAACTAAATCAAATAGTACTTATTATTTCGTTCGTCTTGTTGAAAAACTAATTTATTTCATGTTTTTTTATCTGTTGTCAATCCATAGTCAAAGTAGGAGAAAATTACATGTATAGAATATAGATTTTAGATCAATATCGTTTTGTATATTTCAGAAACGAGTTTTCAAGTTTGCTCGGAATCTGAGGACAGCGACAGCATATCAAAGTCTACGTTAAAGAGTGTGCCGAGAAGTAAGTTGAATATTTTGTGAAGTTACAAAATTGTATTACAGTAACATACATAGTTTTGACAAACGCGACCACTCTCCGTTTTTAATAAAAACTTTTCAAACTTAGAGAATGTCTTAAGTTCCATTCTTACATAGTTTCAACATGTATAAAACAAAATTTTTAGATCTTGGTTATATAAAAAGAATGACAACAATTTTTTATTACATTTGTCTTTATATTGTTAACGCTTACATAGATATGAAAAGTATATACCATAGATGGAAACAGAGCATCCAGTAAATAAATAATTTTCTATTTTTCTGTTAATCTGTATTAAAAATATTTTTCCTCCACAGAAGCGTGTAGAATGCCGCATCATAGATAACTAGATAGTCAAATCCAGGAATCAAATTCCACGGACCATGTACATTTGGAATGTTATAAAGTATGAAATAGTTAATAAAGTTCTAGTCATTGTTTAACCTGAACTCATCTTTATCTTTGCATTTTTCATGTATTTTACGCTGAATATAATATTACATTTATTTAGGTAATACGTATATAACAATTTGTATAAATCATATTTAGACCAAATAAATATAGTATATATATTAAGTTTGAGCTTCATTAAATGTTTAACTTATCATATATTTGTTGATTTAAATATATAATCTTAATAGTACAGTAATCCCTCCTATAACATGGTACTCATATAACGCGATTTCAGTCCCTCGTATAACACTTGTTTTACCCCATATAACGCGGAGATGTCCCACATTATATTTCTATGCTATGAAATCTATACATTGTGTTGTTATAAATTTAAATAAAATTAAGTTTAATTAAGTTATTTCCTAATATTCCATTTAAACCACCTTTAAGGAGAAAAGTTAAACGTAAATTATTTTTACGTAACGTGCTATGCCGCCATTTGAGCGGAATATTCTCGATACAAGAATATTCCTACAATGCGTTTCCTATATTGAGGTACGAATCTACCATGTTTTAGGGGGGATAAATGTAATTTGTCTTAATATTATCTATTAATTATTTCATTGATGTAAATAATTAGGTTTAATTCATTTAATATTATGGAATGTAAAAAATTTAATCTTAACATTCATACTCCTAGGATAATAGCCATTGTGTGTTTTTAACGCCACTTAATAAAAAAAACATTTTTTTATTATAAAATAAACTTCTACTTTTTAAACACTGTTCATTTTAATATTGTCTTAATTATGTGAGATTTAAAATAGATTAAAAATTGAATTATAAATGTGCTAGACTTTTAATTTATTCGACTAAATTTTAAAAAATCACCAACATTGACAAATGACTTTATTATTAGGTAAACTTATTTATTGCTTATAATATATAAATTTTTAAATGTTAATAATTAATATAATATGATTTGTATGTAAAAATGTTAGCCAAATATTCGTCAGTTTTATAAACTTAGCGGATGTTCAATCTGCGTAAAGACTGATTATTCGTTTTAGCATTTGACTATTATAGTGATAATAAATGTTAGAGAAATATTAAGTTGTTTTATTCATACATGTATTGACACAATATAATATAATATATATTGAAGGATCATTTATATAAAATTATATTAATAAGCGAAGTGCAGTCATCGTACCTTTGTATAAAGGCAAAGGTTCACAGATAGACTGTGCAAGCTATAGGGCCATCAGTTTGATTAGCTTGGGCGGTAAAGTTTATGCTAAAATTTTAGCGAGAAGAATGCAAGAGAGATCTGAAAGGATGTTGTGGGAGGCACAAGGAGGTTTTAGACCTGGAAGAGGGTGTATAGATCAGATCTTTTCCCTCCGCATGATCACGGAAAAGTTTTTGGCCCTAAACCAAAAGGTTTTCTGTGCTTTTGTGGATTTGGAAAAGGCGTTTGACAGGGTTGTGAGAAAGAAGTTATGGGAGATACTGCCCCGATACAATGTGAACGGACCCTTGCTACAGGCTGTAAGGTCTCTTTACCGAGATCACTCAGCCTGTGTGCGAGTAGGAGCTGGCATATCGCCCTGGTTTGACATCCAATCGGGTGTTAAGCAAGGTTGCGCTATGTCAGCTTGGTTGTTCAATTTGTATTTGGATAGTTGTCTCCAAGGAGTGAAAGATAGTGACATGGGAGTGAAAGTAGGTGACCTTAAGGTCAATTGCTTACTATATGCAGATGATGCAGTGCTCATTGCATCATCAGAATGCAATTTGCAGGCATTGGTCACCACTCTGAAAGATGGGTGTGAAATTAATGGTCTTAACCTGAATGTCGATAAGACGAAGGTTCTGATATTTGAAAGAAATGAAGAAAGAACAGAATGTAAGATCAACGTGAATGATAAGATAATAGAACAAGTGAATGAAGTGGTATATTTGGGAAGTATGTTTAGCAGAGACGGAAGATACGAAATGGATGTGGAAAGGCGTATTGCTGCTGGTAACAGAGTCAATGGTGCTTTGACTGCATTGTTGAGACGGCAAAACGTCAGTATAGCTGCACGTTTGGCTGTACACAATGCAGTTTTGCTACCGACACTGTTATACGGCAGCCAAACGTGGGTAACACAGAAGAAGAATGTAAGAAAGATGAATGCTGTGGAGATGCGATCTCTTCGCGGAATATGCGGAGTCAGTCTAGCTGATCGAATCCGCAATGAAGAGATCCACAGAATGGCAGGTACTAGCGAAGATGTCACGGTGAGAATGAAGAAGAACGTGCTCAGGTGGTTTGGGCACGTTGAACGAATGAGTGATGAAAGAATGGTAAAAAAGATTTATATGGGAAAAGTGAGCGGTAAGAGAGACAGGGGGAGGCCTCGAGTGACCTTCGAAAATACAGTAGCTACGATACTGGAGGAAGGTCACGTAAAAAGCATGAGGACCCCCCGGAGGGCATGTATGAAGAAGTTGATGTCTCTGGCCGAGGCGAAAGAGGTATGCAGAGACCGTAGCGTTTGGCGCTCCGTCGTCTCTGGCTACCCCGCAAGGGATATGGCGTGAAGGTGAAAAAAAAAAAAAAAAAAAAAAAAAAAAAAAAAAAAAAAAAAAAAAAAAAAAAAAAAATATTAATATTATCAGTGTAATTAGTATGTATTCGTCGGCCTTGGTTTTGTTTCTTATCTGTAGTTTTACTTGACACTTGGTGACGCTTCTTTTAGTTGTTTTTTCCGGTAATTTTACAATAACGTTGTAAATAAAACAAATTTTCTTTTGTATTTATAAATGTTGGTTTTTATTCCTCGCAGTTTTGTTAAATAATTTTAAATTATATTAGCTTATAGCCAATTAAAACCGAGATTCAAAACTTCTGAAACCAAAATAACTAAGCTCTAAGTATAAGATCTACAAGAAAACAAGAAAGCCAAGAATTCGAACTCAAACTCGGCTTACTTAATATTTCGGGTTTTTTGTTTTATTTAAATCGGTTAATAAATCCAAAACTGTGAAAATAAAAAATCTACGTTTATTTCAAGTTTAATAAAATTATTATTAAGAAACTGCTTTGTTGAATAGCTTGAAACTAGCTGTTTTCCAGCATGACGAAAAAAAAAACAATTTTTTATAAATAAAACCAAAATATGGGACAATAATCATTTATTTTCACCAATCATTACATACGCAAACGTTTATCTAAACACATTTTGATAACATTCTCAAAAACCTACAGTTACTTTAAAACATTACTGGACTAACTGATGCAGCGGGCGGTACTCACCAAGCGATACTCAATTCAACAGTTAGTTATAGGATATGTCGAGCTACCGTTATCGACCTTAAATACTAACATTTATTAATCTAATCCAATCTAATCTAGATGATATAAATCTAGAAATTACACGTCATATGATGAAATACGTTAATTATATATTCGAGTAAAAAAATAATAAATAATGTAGCCTCGCGTCCTATTAATATATCTGGCATCTTATTACCTACTATGAAAACGGAAATCAAAATAAAAGAAAACAAGATGGCGAATAATTAAATAATACATATAGATACATCTTAAGCGACATTAATATTTAGTGGAATTATTATAATTATAATATAGGATATAAATTTTTCATCTTAAATCTAAATACAAAAGCCGTACAATGAATGGCTCAGTCGATTACGAGATAATAACGAAAATGCAAAAGATATCGTTATTTTTGGTATAATTTTATAAACAATGGACAATTTTTTTAGTATATAAAGTTTTTTTAATGAGTAAGCGAGATAGATAGTATCGCTCTCCCCTTCTCTCCCTTTTAATGAATTATTATTGACGTTGTAATTGTATACGCTTATAAAATCGCTTTTCATTGGTTGAAAAGCCCGTATCCTTGCTATACAAGTAAATGAGATAGAAAGTATCGCTTTCTCCCTCTCTCTCTCCCTCTTTTAAAGAATTATTATAGACTTCGTAATTGTAGACGTTTCTAAAGTCGCTTCTCATTCGTCGAAAAGAGCAGGTTCTTGCTATACGAGTAAACGAGATAGCTAGTTTCTCTCTTTCCTTCTCCCTCTCCTTTCATAAATAATTATTAGTGTCGTAACTGTCGTTTTTGATCGATAAGTTCATATTCTTGTCATATGAGTAAGCGAGATAGACAGTATCACTTTCTCCCTCCCCCTCTTACATATATCGGCCAAGTCTTATTCTCTTGAAATCAATTCAAGATGAGACTCAAATTTTGACAAACACACATAAATTATTATAATATATTAGTTATTGTTTATTGCGTTTATAATAAATTTAAAAACTTATTTTTCAATGTATTTCTTATGGTTAGGTATATTGTGCTTCACACCTTCCATCTACTCTAACAATAGATGAAGGTGACATTAGCTTTAATTAATTATTCAAGAGAATTTAACATATATTACAAAAAACTGTTCAAATTTCCACATATAAAGTTTAACAATTCTATTTATTCAATCAAAAAATGATATGTCATCACCAAAGATATGTTATAATATTATTTTAATGAATTCTAAACTCAATTTATATATTGTCATTATTAAATATTTTATTGTGTGTAACTCGCTTTATATTAATAGAAGTCTTGAAGTCAGAGTATCATCGCATTAGCGACATATTTCTTCTATTTTAGGGTCATTCTTACTTTGTATTACTATCCGTGTTAATATTATTACCGAGAAATAATTACTTGAAATATTTATATAAGAAAATATTCATAAAATAATCGCATTACATTTACATCAATTATTTCAGAACATATTAGTTTCTTTAAAAAAAAATGTAATAATTTGAATTTCGAATTAATGTAAAATTAATAATTCCAATTTTACATTAATTCGAAATTCAAAACACAAAAAAATCGTTATGTAATAATTTTTTTATCGATCAGTTTAAGTGCAAACTACACTATAGTTTAATGAACGTTAACTATTAGTTACACTTTAACTGTTAGTTAATTTATATGTTAGTTAAAGTTTAACTATCAGTTAAGCTAACCGATGGTTATTTAACGTATTTTCGGTGCAGATCTATCGTTGCAGTATTTATTTCGTTTCAAGGTGGCTCCTCGTTTTATTTGCTCCATCAGCGAGGTGTGGCACACTCGGGGATCCGGCTGGAATTAAACACAATATTAACTTTATACATATCAAATGTTTTGTTAAATTAATTTAAAAACAAAATCAAAATTTATATTCATATTTTGATTATAGGTTTTGCCGATCAAGTAAGTCTTTCGACGGTTTTGCTTAGTCTTAGGTGTAGATATTATTTCATTTATATATTTATATTTATTATATCATGATTCGGAAACAAATACCACAGAAGAAAGCGTGCGTACAGCGTAGGTACTTATCTTTTACTTAACAAGAGTTTAAGATGTTTTCATATTTAAAAACACCTCCAAATCTATGGTTTTATAAATTTTATATAAAACTATCCCGTACTATACAGGTAGCTATAATGGAATACATGTAGCACTAACTTGTGCGTGTGCGTTGATGAGTTCCCTGACGGTGTTGGCTCGGGACTGCATCCGTCTCTGATGCTGCAGAGTGGCTGACAACTTGTCCAGGAAGGCGGGCTGTACCGTCGCTGGAACACCTTGGAAATATAAATTTTTAAGTACACCATGGAAGACATACGAGCATAATGGTCTGTTTCAATACTAGAAGAATGACGAGAGCATTGCCAACCTTTGAGGTATGGTAAGATCCTATTTTTTAAGGTAATGTCGTATCGAACTAGAAATACCGCCGTTGGAAGGTCATTCCATATTTGAGTTGTGCATGGAAGAAAGTTCCTGTAGAATTTAACTGTGGGAAGATACAATGCGACAATGAAAGTCGGTGGCAGGAATTAGTAAACTCCAACGGATCATTTCTATATAGAAAGAATAGTATAACGACTATCACGAAACATTGTGAAATACCAGCGTTCACGGGCTTAAGGTATAAGCAAAATCCGTCGAGTACGACTTTTATACGTCACCATTTGAGAAAGTAGATGATCCGTTTGCACAGACTCTCGGGAAGCAGTTAGGAAGATAGCTTCT
Source organism: Melinaea menophilus ssp. n. AW-2005 (assembly GCA_918358695.1). Lineage (NCBI taxonomy): Eukaryota > Metazoa > Arthropoda > Insecta > Lepidoptera > Nymphalidae > Melinaea > Melinaea menophilus. Next base: position 15,797,245 of record OU911049.1, read on the forward strand.
TAAGAAGCCCCCTTGTGTCATACACGATCGAAGGCTTTCGCAATATTCTAACTAACTGCCAGACCCTCTCCCTTGCTTTCCATAACCGCTTTCCAACGCTATATTAGAAGACCACCATCCGATCGAGCATATCGAAAGGCGTATTGCCGGTCATTGATCGACTGATAGTCTAAGATTGATGATGCTGTCCATTATTTGGGCAAGGTAGATAATGACAATAGACCTGACTAGTCTGAGTCAGGTCTGTTGGCACCCTTTTATGGGAACAGATTACACCTTTCAAGTAGGCGTGCCGAAATAGATAGATTATAACTGGAGAACGACTAGAGAAATGCCATCTGGTCCAAACGACTTGTGGAGGAGTAGAGCATTTTTATTCTTCTTCTTGTCTAAACAATACGGTGTGTTTCTAAGATCATTCAGAGTCGAGCTAAAGGCAATAAAGTAACAAAATAATCGGCTTTGTTGATATATGAGCCAGGTTATTATTCCCCATATATACCGCGGGAGGGAAGGTTGGCTAAAGCTTTGTAGAGTACATACAACTTACATATTCCAGAAGGGTAGCTAACAACCGAATTTTAACGAATTTGGCTCTGCTAAGACGATTTGCGATTTGAAGAATTTGGAGACGGATCATATAGAAATATATGGATTTAATGAGATTCATATATTTTTTTTTATTTAACCAAAACAATTGATCTATAATAATTGATGAATAATAGTTATATTTACCTTTTCCTTTAACGGGTGATTCTGTAACGTTGACGACTCGTCTGGGACTCCGGGGTGACAACTGGGGCGCCAGCTTAGCGCTCAGTGTGGCTATGAGGCCGCCATCTGAAAATATGTTTGATGTTTTTGTCAATGCAAATAAATATTTTTAATTTCTTTTAATCTCGCTCATTCTTCATTAATTCACTTCATTAATAGATCCCACTATTTCTTAGCTTCGCGATCCATTTGAAATAAGGAGCTATAAAGTTACACAATGTTGACATTATCTCCTCCCCTTTTTCCCCTTAAAATAAGCAAATGTTTAAAAATACTTATAAAATAAACCTATGTATAAGATTTCATCTCTAGATTCAATAGTTTTGGCATTGATGCAGTCGGGATAAAAGTATTATTGAATGTAAACGAGTCCTCACGTTCTCTGGCGTGTCTCTCGGCGGAGTGCGCTCGGGGCGTCAGACGTCTGACCAGCGCGGGCGCCGCGTAGATGCTGCCCTCGCGCTCCTGCAGCTTCACTCCTGCACAATAACAACAACATACGATAACTCTGTTTCCGACGTGTTGTTTCGCGATCGCATTGATAATGCTCTCATTCCACCTTTCACTATGCAATTTCAAGTATACTATTTGACTTGAAATATAGCGAGTTACGAGGGGAGGTCCAAAAGTTCGTGGAATGAAAGGGATCTAAATAAAATAAAACAACAAAACTATTTTTCCTTATCAATATAATCACCCTTAAGCTCAATACATTTATTAGACCTATAAATTAATTTTTCTAAACCACTATAAAAAATGTTTTATCTTTTCCGTCAAAATGAGCCGAAATTGCCTCCCTTACCTCATTGTCGTCGGAAAATTTCCTTCCCCTTAAGTCTTTTTTTAAATTGGGGAGTAAAAAAAGTCACTCGGGGCCAGGCCTGGACTGTAGGGTGGGTGAACTAGGAATTCGAACCCATGCGTATGCAGAGCAGCCATTCCAATTCTGCTCTTGTGAACCGGCGCGTTGTCTTGCAACAGCAACACACCGTTTGTTAATTTTCCTCGCCACTTTCCTTGATGGCATCCTTTAATTTTTCTAATATCGTTGCGTAGTATTCTCCGGTTATAGTCCTTCCCTTTTATTTGTAATCAATCAAGATTATCCCCTCACAATCCCAAAAAACAGTAGCCATCATCTTTCCAACCGACTCCGTCATCTTGAATTTCTTTAGCGGTTGTGTCCCCTTTTTATGCCATTGCATGGACTCTTGTTTGGCTCAAAGTGATGAAACCATGTTTCATATCCCGTAACTATTCGGTCCAAAATCTGTGCAGGTTTATCTCCACACAACTCCAAAAATGCTTTGACGCATCGACGCGCTGCTCTTTCTGAAACGGCGTGAGCATTCTCGGTACCCATCTTGCACTGACTTTTGTCATACCCAGGTGATCATGTGGGATTCGTAATATGGTAGTATCTGATACTCCAACTAATGCAGATAATTGTTTTTTCTTCAAACGGGCATCCTCTAGTACAATTTTTTCCACTTTTTGACGTTGTCCGATGTGGTGGCCTCAACTGGCCTTCCTGAGCGGGGGTCGTTTTCAATTGACTCCCGACCATCTTTATAAAGACCATGCCACTTGTAAATCATTGATTTACTAGGGCACTGTTCCCTATAAACGGCTCCCATTTCATTCAAAATGGTTTGAGCGTTCTTTCTTTGCTTGGTAAGGAATTTTATCACAGCGCGGTGTTCAATTTTCTCCATAGTTTCAGTTTTCTTCCGGATTGACTTGTTTATCAGGCGACTGTTCGTAAACGAATGACCCAATCGGGTTGAAACTCGGTATTTATGCTAATGATGAGTCTCCAATTCGTATGACACCAAGCGAGCGCCCCTACCCCCGCTCCATCCTCTCCATTCCACGAACTTTTGGACCTCCCCTCGTAAATGTCCACCGATCACAAGCTCACTAAGAGCTATTAGTTAATTGAATATAATTGAACTAGCTAGCTAGTAGTATAACTATATATACTATAGTTCAATACAAAATAAATCTCTCAAAAGTTACTTTTATTAAAAAATTGTTAACAATTATATATTTATTATATATAATATACATACCAGCCTGTCCATAATGCGACTCGTTGGTGACCCGAGGTCCGAAGCTGGTGAAGGTGTTCGTCTCCGAGTAGCTCGGGGTGGAGGGGGTGGAGCCGTGGGGGGACTTAGTCTCATAGATACCTGTGGATACAAATTAATCGAATGAAAGAATGACTTTATTTTTATTGACTTATATATTAATAATATAATATATAATAATTAATACCTGTATTTCCTCCATATATATCCGAATTGGAGCTGTTCAAGCTATTCTTTCTCACAAACACCGTATTCTCTACATACGACATTATCCTATTACCGGTCTGTCCGTAAATAGGATTCAAATTTCCTGTGCTGTTCAAACTCATGCTGGAGGCGAAATTGCTTTTCGCTTGTTGGAATGAACTGAGATTTTGGTTCTGAGTTCCGTATATTGGATTTTGGTTTTGAGTGCCGTATATTGGATTTTGGTTTTGAGTTCCGTAAATTGGATTTTGATTTTGTGTGCCGTATATTGGATTTTGATTTTCGTTCTGGTTTTGAACTGTCCTCCGGACGAGTCCGGGTGAGGCCGGCATGTGTTTCAATTCTGTTAGCTGCTTTACTGTTTCCGCCACGTTTATTCCTTGAAGGGCTGGAAATTAATATAAATATATATATATATATATATATATACATATTTATATTTTAATGAATCCTTTCTTTTCTTAAATCTAAAAAATATTAAATTATAAACTGCTTGTGACTTCAAAACACGGTCCAATAATAACCTAAGCCATTCAGGGACAAATTCAAATGCACACAAATATTATCAAAATCGGTTTAGTCGTTTAGAATTCAATAACAATCTGACGTACAAGAGAATTATATACATAAAATTATACCTGGATTCTCAGTTTCCGGTTGTAAGAGGAAGGCGGGGGGCGGCGGGAGGTCCGCGTCAGCGTTCACCGCACTCTGGAGTAAATATTATTTGTGTTTTACTTTAGAATACTTTCGTTTTCTAAACCAGGTAACAAAAGTGTATTTAAATAATATAAATACATATTATAATATAATTCTATTCAATACCTACATAGTATATATTTATATAAGTTTGAAAACTGTAAAAATAACAGAATACCTTTTATAGACTCGACTAAGCTTCGTAAAACGATTCATAATTCGCTTGATGCTTATTCGTTCAGAAGTACTGATAGTTTTAGATTAAAATGTATATGATACATATAAATATAAATTGGACTGTTTCGTCACATCGTCGTCACTCACCTGTAGTCCTGGTCGCGGTCGTGATATGGAGGAGGAGCGTCTCACTGGGGGCGGCGGCTTGCCCTGAGAGCTGCTGGAGCCCCGACGAGACCAACTGGGGGCTGCGGGGGGAACGTGTTATGTACATGTTGTAACAATACAGCGCGACATCACAAGACATCCGATAGAAGAGACATAGAATTTTTGTGTGAGTTGGTGTACGTGTCGCTGAGCCTTTGTGCACGTATGCGTCGGCGTATGCGAGCGAGTGTGCGTGTGTGCATTCGCGTATGCGTATAGGCGTGTGCGTGTGCGTGTGCATGTACGTGTTCGCATGTGTGTGTCTGCGTGCGTACGTGTGTGTGTGAAAAAAGTATCATTAATATGCCTGTGAATACACGTTTTATTTTTAGTTTGCTAATGATTTGTTAGTTGTCCTCGGTAATTGATCATCACTGGTAAAAAAGGTTCCAATGATAAATATTTCATAAATCAATAATTTTAACTAATGTAGTTCAACTATTGGGTTGAGAACTCAACCAAAATAATTATATATTTAAGATATTTTCAGATAAAACACACACGATTCTACTATTTAAACATCTACTATACTTACAATCGACAAAAGTGAGGAAGACATCACAATATTGTGATAATAAATCTAACAAAACCCGTCTCACCCGTCATGGAGACCGGCCGTCTCTTGGGTACGGCCGGCTTCTTCGAGATGGTGGCGAAGGCCGGCGACTCCGTTTCCTCGTCCAAACATCTCACGGCCTCCTCCAAACTCCCCAGGGATAACGAAAAGTTCTCTCGAGCTATCACTACCGACTCGATGTGACGGAGAGTCACTATCTCCGAATTAACTACATGCGAGGCACACGAACAAACAACAAAATAAAAAAAAGCTTATAAAAACTTGAATATAGATAAAAAAAAAAGTAAAATGAACACATCAAAGAATTAAAAAAAAAAAACAATACAGGCAAAAATGTTCAAATTTCATTCATAAACAAGAAAAACTATAAACGGAAAATAATGTAGAAAGAAATAGCCAAAAAAAAATTTACATGAAATAGTGAAAAAACTCACAACACAAAACAAGCAAAAAAAAAATTTTTTTTTCATCGACTATTTTTTTAACATTCAACTATCATTCACATACATAAAGCTATACACTGATCATAATTTTAACTGAATCAATAAAAAATAGTCACAAGCGAATCTAATCCTTATATCTATATACACTAAGATTAATTACCGTCTGGATGTATGAGGTGGGCGTGGTCCTCCCCCGCAAAGGCTCCCTGACTCCCGTACCCACTGGACGACTCGAGGGACGACTCGCTCGCACTGCTTTCCGAACACACCTGCAACATTTATATTAATATGAATTATTGGAAATAATATACATTTTTGTTGAAAGTAAGGAAAGATTAATTTCCAAAGTGCGTTACAATGGTATTGCATACACCATGCGATCTTTGAACCCTTTTGAATCCCATAGGGATTTAGACCATATACGATAATCCAAAAATCCACTGCCCAAAATAACAAAATCCGGATTTTTAGAGATCTGACATTGATGTCACTTTTCTTGAGTGACGAGAGCCTTTTTCAGGTAGAGAATCCTTTAAACGTATATTTGACTACAAGAGTACTTCAAACGTATGTTTGAAGACAAGAATACTTCAAATGTATATTTTACTACAGGAGTACTTCAAACGTATGATTGACTACAGGAGTACTTCAAACGTATGAATGACTATAGGAGTATTTCAAACGTATGATTGACTACAGGAGTACTTCAAACGTATGATTGACTACAGGAGTACTTCAAACGTATGATTGACTACAGGAGTACGTAAAACGTATGACTGACTACAGGAGTACTTCAAGCATACGTTTGACTAAAGGAGTACTTCAAACGTATTATTGACTTCAGGAGTACTTCAAACATATGTTTGACTACAGGAGTACTTCAAACATATGTTTGACTACAGGAGTACTTCAAACATATGTTTGACTACAGGAGTACCTCAAACGTATGACTGACTACAGGATTACTTTAAACGTATGGTTGACTGGAGGAGTACGTCAAAGGTCTGTTTGACTACAGGAGTACCTCATACGTATGACTGACTACAGGGGTACTGCAAAACGTACGTTTCAGAACAAGATTACTTCAAACGTACGTCGTACGTACGACTAATTCACAAACATTAAATTGTAATCTAACATCATAAATACTCACACTCGAAGGTGAAAACAACACTAATAGTATTTATTACGCTACAGTACATCGAATAGCGAAGCCTTCGAACGGTTGAAGATTAACATTCGTCACAAATGAAAAACAGTTTCGGTCCGGTACGTAAATACATCGATAAGAGAAACTTTTCAACTACGCACATCCTTATTTCAGTGGAGCACTATTATTGACTCGTATCTCAAAATAAGTTTCGAATTGTATATTTTTTTTATATATAATTAAATATCATTAACAATTTTCACGTACATCACTCGTAAAAACACCAAAAAGTAAGTTCAAACAGATATATACTTTATGTTTATAAAAGTAAGGTTCAGTTTGTATGTGGCGTTTAAAATAAACGGAAGCAAATCAAAATATAATACAACCATAACAAATAATAATTATTATTTAATTAAATAAAAGTCAAACTCTTTCTGTTGTAAGCGTGCGATTTATGTTAAATGTTTATTATTTCATCTTTCGGTAAGAACAATGGGTGTGCGGTTGAATTATGTGTGTGTAGAGGGATGCGACGGTCTTGATCGTTGATAAGCCACAATATAAGAAAATTATATTATTTGAAAGAGAATTGGATACCAACAATGAGCACAATGAGTATTTGAAGAAAATTTTTAACAAATGATTATTTGTTACGAAGCAGACAAATTCAAAAGAAAGAAGCTATTAATTTTTGAAAATTTCTAAATAACTCTGTCATCGATGACCTAGCATTCGAACCAGGAACCTCTCGTTTACAATTCCACATTTAAGGCAATACACTTTAAAATAACATTTAGACTGTAATAATATAATTAATAATACATAGCACTTTAACAATATAACGAACTTCAATATATGTAAATTCTTTCCCAGTTTAACAAGCTTATAGAAATGCCCAAGAACTAGAGGTAAAGAGAGTTAATACAAAATATACTTTTACGGTACGAATACATTTATCAAATAACTTTTAATAACGAATGTTCAATTATTGCAAAGTATTATTAACCTCCAATTAATTAATTTTATCATCTCATATCCTCTACGTACCTATATTATTATTAATTATCACACACTCTGTATTACTGCAACAGACGACTGTAACTATTATTAATATACAATACAATGTGTATTGACGTGTGTTTCACTTATTATTAACAAATCGTTAACTAAACAGAGTAATAATATTTTAATGTAAACTAATCCTACATTAACTTAACACATGTAACAAACAAAATCGTTATACAGTTTGTGTGTTTGTGTGTGTAAGAAAAAAAAATATTTTAAAAATTTAATCCAAGTATCAAGACCGTTGAGTCGTGATACATCAGTACTTGTGCGGTATGCAATATAACAGGTAGATTACAATCGCCCTCAGCTCAGTCGTATCGATGTTACATCGTTAAAATAATGAAATCTCGCTGTGAATTACTTGTTTTTAATTTTATGTAAGTTGTAATTATATATATCCATATATATCTATATATATACATACAAATATTTTGAATTTCTTACATATAAAAAATCACTAACTATTATTTAATTATATATATATATATATATAATTAAATTGATTTTCGGTATTTTTAATATTTACTTTTATTTTAATATATATATATGTATATATTATACTAGGGGCGCCAACAGATCCTCGATATCGACTCGTTGCGCTCGCTAAATCTCGGGTGCCGTTTGCATATTGAGCAAAGCGAGCCCAGTGTAATGATTCATCGTGTGTGTGTGTTGTTTTTTGACGATTATTCTTTAGCGACATGACATTTTTCAAACATTTTTTTTTAACCCTCACCTAATGTTTTTGATCATCGTGTGTGTGTTGTTTTTTGACGATTATTCCTTAACGACTTGACATTTTTCAAACCATCACTTAATGTTTTTGATTTGATCTTGATGATCTTTTTGATTGTAAAATTTCATAGTTTTCTGCAAGTAGTTTTCGAGCCTATTCGTGACAAAGAATGTGAAAAAGTCTCCGGTAGAGCGCTCCGCTCGTTTCACTCGATTGGCTAAATTAATATATTGTCTTACATATACATATAGTAAAGTGATATAATTGTTTCAGAGTCGCGGAGCTGGTACTCTTTACTTTGGGATGGTAAGTGGTACTTATTAACACTTTGTTGACCGGTGACGAGTTAACTCGTCATTGCACTTGCATTATCTGTTTTAATTTATAGCACCAAGGGCGGTGACATGACATAGTTTCTGTGTAAAATTGCCGGTCACTAAAGTGTTAAGTGATAACATGACATGATATGAATGACTTGTTGATTAAAAAATACGTATATAAATTTTGGATTGTCACTTGAAAAAACCCACGGACGTTAAAGTATTACGGTTTTTCCAAACAATATATAATACCAGATATATATATATATATATATATATATTTTAATTAAATGTATTCCTTCCGAAATATTAATTAAAAATTATTTTATTTAATTATGATTCACATTGGTATAAAAAAAATTACAAGACAAAATAATTTCATATATTAAATATCGTGTTTTACTTCATATTTATCAGATTATTTAATTAAACATAATTATATAGAAAAATAAAGTCTTTTACATAATAAGAAATGCTTAATCCACTAAAGCTAGTGAGGACACGATAGATCAGTTTACAGAGCGGCGGAAACGAACAAAGGTCTCAGATTCGAGTCCTGGTTGTTTAGTTGAATTTTTCGTTTAAACAACATGATCAACATAATACATATATATATATATATATATATATATATATATATATATATATATATATATATATATATATATATATATATATATATATATATATATGTTATTTAAATATATATTATTGCATTCCAGTCCCCATATATCAGAGGACGCGAAGGCTGCTTACAAATCCGGCGAAATATTAGATCAGAGTCCGGTGATAACGTTGGATAATATCAAACGAAAACTAAAGGAGAGCGGCGTATTCGACTCCAGCGACTCCACTATCAACGAAAGGGAGAGAAAAGAGCTGGGGAAGCTGTTCGACGCGGTGGAAATTATGGTGGGTTTTTATTTATTTACTACTAGTTGAATGTTTTAAAAAAGGCCTAAGTTACTCCTTATAACATCAGCTATCCGCTAGTAAAACTCTCGTTAAAATCGGTGAAGCCGTTTCAGAGCCAGAACAAGACAGGCAGACAGATAAATACATATATTTTTATATAGTTTCATATGCATTACTGGCAGTCTGTTAATTTGTATACAAACAGACATTTCAATTCTATGTATATAAATATGGATATAAAAGAAAGAACTTAGGAATGTTAAGATGGATCTGTGATAAGACTAGAATGGATAAAATGAGAGTTAAAAGAGTTAGAAGAAAAAAGATATCCCGTGGTATGTTACGTAATAGTGGTGAAAGACGAAAGGAGTTTTAAGTGTGACTGTTATAAAAGAGGAAGACAATGAAGAAGAGATAGAAGGAAAAAAGAACTGTCTTCACTGAGATTACGATAGAAGAGGGAAGAAGAAATTGATCTAATGATTGAGATGACTCATACATACTATACAAAAGGGACACAAAAAATTAACTCCTTTCAAAATATATATATATATTTGTGTGTATGTATGTATACACTTGCATAGCTATAAAGAATTAACTTTGTATTTGAAGACAAATTAAAAAGGACACTATTTTTTATAAGATATTGACATCAAAAGTTTATTATAGTTATGACGAATATTTAAATGATAATTTGAATAATACTGACACTCAAACGACGCACTGTACTGTTTATAATGATTTGAATATTTTAATCTTTATCAGATAATGTTAATTAGTGATGAAATGGAATTATCGACGAAAGATTTGGGACGTATCGACCGCAAAAAAAGTTTATTTTAATAACTTTTTAAACCAAAAATATTACAATAAAATGTATATATAATATATATTTCAGACAACATCAAGGAACCGTCAACCCTCGAGCGTTCAAAACGTCTTCTCGTCTTTACGTCTGGTGGAACGAGCCGTCAAGAAACTGCTCAAGGAGGGACAGATATCAGAGTCACTGGCTTCCAGATTCCACTGGGACAAACTGTATGTATATAACACAAATTAAACTAGATCTAGATGAGATTTACAATCTAAATCTATTATATCTATATCATCTAGATATGAGATATCTGCTCTATAATATCTAACATAAGGTTTTGAGTGTCTGTTAGTATTTCAGTTTTCTTCCTTTTTTTTTCCTTTCCATTTTATTTGATTTCTCGCTGTGCCCGATTTCGTCCGTGCGATATATAGTTATACAGTAGCCTAAGTTATTCCTTATAAAATCACCTATCAGCAAAATCCTGTTAAAATCGGTCAAACCGTTGCAGAGAGAGAACAAGCAGACAGACAGACCGAGACAATTTTTTTTTAAATATAAATACTCTCCATAGTATGAAATTTAAATTAATAGTATTAAATATGTTTTTTATTGTTAAATCTCCAACACACACACGTATACTAATTTCAACCTTAAGTATATAGATATAAAGTTAATTTTCCAGATCCGCCCGACACAGGAGAGACAAACCTGTGTACACCTTCGACCCCAAAACTAATATGAGAATCTTTAATACGAACCTTTAACTTTATATACAACATGTATTTTTATAATTCTTTTTTAAATACTAATTTATTTATGTAATCCAATAAATGATTAACAATTATACATATCTTTTAACCTTTTATCTTTAACGATAAAAGAAAAAAAACAGAAAGAATACGATAACTTCCGCTATAACCTTAGTAGAAATATACCTTTTCCTGTTGCGGATACTCGGCGTTGTGTTGCTGTTGCTGCTGTTGCTGTTGTTGTTGCTGTTGCGCTCGAGACGCCGCCATTGTCGCAAGTTCCGACATATTGACGTACAAGGCTTGCGGCATTTCTATTAAAAACATTATTTATATTACTCACAGGAATTAATCTCTTCAAATAACAAAAACAACGTGAATAATTCTTAAATTATCAATAATTTTTATTATTTTCCTCCAACTGTCGTATTATTTACGTAAACAGTCGCTCTTTTAAAAACAATTAATTTAAATTACAAAAACCATTCGCACTTAAACCTATTCTACCGACGAAAAATCTACTCCACTGGTGACATCAGAGCAGCATATCCGACTGCTGATGGGTTAAGATAACGTATAGTTTTTTACACAATACCAAATGCCTAATCCATCAAGATTAGTAAGGACACGATAGCTAAGTTTACAGAGCGGCGGAAACGGAGAAGAGTCTCAGTTTCAAGTCCAGATGTTTTTTTTTCATTCAAACGACATGACTAACATAAACTGACTGAAATATGGATGTATATATATATATATATATATATATATATATATATATATATATATATATATATATATATACATATAAATATTTCAGTCCTGACATATAAGAGAGATTAAAATAACACCCCTCCTCCCTCCACTCACCCTTGGCCAGATGTGGTGGGAGGCTAGTAGGCTTGGCCGGCTTGAACTCCGCCCGGGTAGAGTTCGCATTACGCGCCGGCACGCTCGGCCGCTCCAGCGATGAACAGCGCTGTAACAAGAAATGTATGTAATGGACGACTCCATTTGAACAGAACTTGACGCTTGAAAGTTTATATAGGTTTAAAATTGTTTTTAATAACAAATTATGTTGTTAAAGTAAACGCCATTTTAAAATATAACCTTCTTCTTACTAAAATAAGTACTCTTTTTGATTGCACTAGTAAAACTTAAGATAATTTAACTTTTTTATCAATATCAAGCGACCATTAGAAATAAACAAATACAACCTTTTTTGACAAACAACTCTTATTAACGAATACATAAGATTTATTTTTAATTGTATATGTAGTAATATAAAAACAAAAAAAGTATTTAGAATTGTTGATTAAGAACATGCTGATAATTAAATATAATCTAAAATACACCTTATGAGGGTGGATATAAGATTTTCTTTTAAATATATTAATGAAATTATATAAAATGTGTTTATAAATTTAACACTAAATTTGAGGCATGTAGGTTGGAAATATGACTCTGTCTTCTTTGAGAATGGAGAGAGAGGAGAAAGTTATATAAATGAAGAAGAGCGCTCGACCCCTAGCGGGATGGAAACCTTGCCAGAACAAAATATAGAACAGTCAGCTTGCTTATCGTCTTCTAGTAGCATATTAGCCGTCCGTACCCCTTAACAACTAAGGGTGAAATAAGTATCTATACTAGGATCCGCCCATCGTGCGTGGCGGGAATTGAGTTGAGCGAAGGAAAATCCATTAATCCAAGGAATCCATTCAAAAGAATAAAAGGAAATAAATATTTAATAACAATAATAAACAATTAATTGAAAATGTTTGTCGCCATGAAAGTTGTTAGATTACGAGCGACACAATCACGAGTCTTTTCGTTTTTTATTTATAACTTTTGATTTAATCGAGCTATTTTCATTCTGTTTTTTTCTGTAGATGCTTATTTATTAGTTCTACATTCGTGCCAAATTTGACTAAAATCGCTCCAGTAGTTTTCGCGCGCGCGAGAACAGTTAAGCTTAAATCTATGGGGATTCAGTTTTTCGACTATAACTTTTGATCAAATCAAGATTTTAGTGATCATTTTTTTTCTGTAGAAGCCCGTCAACAAAAGCTACAGCAATGCCAATTTTGATGAAGATCGACAGAGTAGTTTTTATGTGATGTGGCGACACAAAATCGATTCTCAAACGGTTAAGAGTGATCCATTACATTATAAATGTCATAAATAATAATAATACTGCATAAATCAAATAAAAAAAATCTTTAACACTAAACCTACCGACAATTCTTGTATACCTGTTCCTACAGCACGCGGTCAATTTGACCGGTAATTAACAGTTATTTTATTATATAACGTAGGTAAAAATGGAAATAACTAAAAGTAAAGAGTGAAGAAAATATTATATGCATATTCTAAGAATTGTCATGTAGTTTGATAACGATATTATAACGTTTAAAAATGTGTAAGTTTCACAAAAGATTAAGAACGGTCAATTTGAACGGTACTTGGTAGGTTTAGTGTTAGAACTTAAATTTTCTATACAAATAAAAGAATATAAAAACGAAAGAAACCTTTTTATTATTTGATACTAATAATAATGTATAATTATATTCAATGCTATAATCATTTAAAAGACATGCGTCAAATATGATTATCTCACCAGTGTTAAATGTATGAACAGAACAGTTTTCCTTATTATTATTGTTATTATTTTGTTGTTAAGGAAAATATTAAATATTCATTAATAAATAAATACTTTTAATAACACATTGACGTCATTAATATTATTTATATCATTTTTATTATTTAATTATAAATTATTTAAATAAAATTAAAACATTAGGTATTTATTTTTATAAAGATTTATCTGAATTAGTAATATACTACAGTTATTGATTATAATATTTTTTTTACAAACAAGAGATTAGAAAAGAAATGTCTAACATAATTACACAATAAGTATTTTGATTACAATTTTATGAAGAAAAGAATGTGATTAGAAAACTAAAACTAGATGTAGATATCTAATAAATCTAATCTAATATATATATATTTTTTTGTTGTAATGTCTCTACTGTTAGCCCTACCGGCCATGACAGCGTCAGTGGTGGAGAGAACTACCCTTGAAAAAGGGGGGCCTGAAGGGCGCCTACCATGAGGCTCAGGACGCCGTTAATTGGGAGGCGAGGATTGTGTGTTGGTTTGGGGAACGACAATAATGTTTTCCGACGACAGAATGTCGGAGCAACGTGCTTGGGTGGGTCCTCGTCTTCGCCGGCGAAGACGCTGTGTGCGTGCGTGCGTGCGTGCGTGCGTGCGTGCGTGCGTGCGTGCGTGCGTGCGTGCGTGCGTGTGTGTGTGTGTGTGTGTGTGTGTGGTGTTTGTCTGTGCTCCGCCGCTTTTACGTAGCGTTCCCTAACTTAATCGCGTCATCGGGGTAATCTAATACATGTATACTATTTAATGATAATTTAAAATGGGGTCTCGTAAATATCGAGTACTATAATTCTTAGAACTAAAACAATTATCAACTTTAGAGATAAGGGGTCAATGAACTCTGATAATGTATACATATATACAAAATTTAACTGTCTGTTTGTAATTTTTCACTAAATACATATGTAATTCTATACAGTGCTTGTATAAAAAATAATCGGTCTGATTGTCTATATGTTTGTTCCGACTAATTTCTGAAACGGATAGCTGAGGTTACAAGGAGTAACTTGGGCTACTTTTATGTAGAAAATATATATTCGGTGCGATCTATGTCGCGGGCACAGCTAGTATATATATATATATATATATATATATATATATATATATATATATATATATATATATATATATATATATAATACTCACAGTGGGTAGCGGCGGTCGTGCGTATATCCCCTCCCGCGCGTTCTCAGTGAAGGTGTGTACGCTGAGAGCGGGGCGGCTGTGACCGCGGTCGGTTCCTGGAAATATATTAGTTTATTTATTTTTTTATTACTCTAAAAACTCTTCAAATAGCTTGTGATTACAATTAGCGTACAATATAAAATTAGATAATTAACTCGGCAACAGCGGTTTTTGTTTGGCGATATACTTATTAGGAAAAAACATCAAAAGTGAAATCTAAAAATGAAACCTATGGCGAAATATTTATCATTCAGAAGTTATTTTTAAATATCGACCTACCCGCAGATGGTTCAGTACAAAATAACGCCTTCCATATTTAAATATCGACCTACCCGCAAACGGATCAGTACTAAATAATGCCTTCCATATTTAAATATCGATCTACCCGCAAATGGATCAGTACTAAATAACGCCTTCCATATTTAAATATCGATCTACCCGCAAATGGATCAGTACTAAATAATGCCTTCCATATTTAAATATTGACCTACCCGCAGATATAGTATGGGGTCGTCCTCCCATTATGGCTGAGGCGGCTCTCTCGAACTGAGCCGTGTCCTTCAGATCCGGCCATGTTGCTGAAGCTAAAATAATATAACAACAAAGTATAAATAATAAATTATTCAATACCTTCGGCTTGATCAAGTGTATAATTGATTTATATTTACATACACATATATTATAATGTTTTTCGTATGTTTATCCTGTTTGCGTCACTAACATATCAGATTGTAATGAATAACGAGTACGTTTTTCTTAGTATCATTGCATGGCCAAAACATTTGCAGGTTACACAAAGTTCATACAAAAAAAATAATATTTCATACAAAAAAATATATGATAAAAAAAACCACGTCACGTAAAAAAGTTTTTATGGAAAAAAAATATTGGAGAGTGGTCCAAAAACACTCACAAAAGTGATAACAAAAACCATATTACTATATATATATATATATATATGTGTATGTATGTATAACTACATACCAACATTAGTCGTTAGTTCCAATGAATCGTCGTCGTTGTTCTTGGACGGCGCGACTCCCTCGCTGCTGACGCTCTGGTTATCGGAACCCTATTGCAATTTTACTATTTGTTATTTTAAATATACATAGGAAAAAAAACCTTTTTTCATAGTCTACAATAAAAAAAAACATGTTGGAAATAAAAATATAGGTCATAATACACACAAAAAAAGTTTTAATGGATGGCGGTGGAATAATTTAAAAAAAAAAGTATTTTTTTTTAAGGGATAAAGAAAAAAAAACTTTAAAAAAATTACATTGTCAACGTAGAGCGAGGGACGCTGGAGAGCGTCCTGAGAACGGAAACCAGAGTCCGAACTGCACACGCTCGCCAAGCGGGGGGTCGACTAGCGGGTGTATAAAATAAACAAACAAATATAAAAGTAACAAAAAAAAAATGGGATGAAATATGAAAAAAAAAAATAAAGGGTACATAGCATTATTTATTGAGTGTCTTGAATCGCTTCCGAATACAATAATAAGGAAAGTAATCGAAATATATTACTAGCGATAACATAAAACAAACAAATTAATGTTAAACTGACAAAAAAAATATAAGATAAGAAAAGTCTCCAAAGATCAAGGGGCACATATTTTGCCTTATTTCTTAATCACAACAATAACAAAAATAAATTAAAATATTTCCGTAACGATGTTTTTAAAATAAACAAATGAAAATAATACAAAAAATATACTCGTATAGGAGGTGAATAATATTTTAGACTGGAATAAACTCAAAGATAAGAATCATTAAAATATATATATATATCTATCTTCGTCTCTTTAAATATAACTAATCTTACTAATTCTTAACCGTTCATTTTGCTGTTTTACGACATCGGTAATTTTTAGAATTTGGCACATGGCTAGATCTTTTACTAAAGATAGTTGTGCAAAAAACAGAACAAAAAATTACAGTCTAGAAAAAAAGTTTTAAAAAGTTGAGATTCATTTAAAAGACAGATAGATATGGCTATAATTTTATTGATGATGAACTGATTTTTTTTTCAATTGAGATTCTAAACCGATAGTTGCTGAGCATGTTATAGAGCAATATTATATGCTAAGTTTGTTAACTCCCGCAGCGCACGACGGCGGATCCTAGTAATTTTTTTTATTTATAAGTTAAACCTGTTTACATCACTTTTGTCTTACGATAGTTATATAAATGCATAAGAGTGATAATATAATATAATATAATATAAATATAAGGAAACTCTCACCTGTCCCCGCTGAGAGTCCACTGATAGGGGAGCGATAGACGACCCGCTGGATATCGGAGTGGAGCAGCTCACTGCGGATACGGACACTCCTAGGGACAACAAAAAATAGAATAGTAACGAAAAAAACACATAATAATTATTATTTTTTAGTTTGATCTATTTCTAAAAACCAAATACTAAATTAAGAAATAAAAAACCAAAATTACTAATTTTTTTTTACTTTTATATATTTGGAAAAAAACAAATGCTAAAATAATAAAAAAAATCAAAATTATAACATTTTTCATTGATCAATTTCGAAAGACCAAATACTAAAAACACAAAAAAAATCTAAATTAACACTTTTTTTTCTTGGTCAATGAAATACTATTGCTATTTCATATAGCAATTATCATGTAAATTTTAAAATATTTTTTTTAAAAAGAGAAATGAATACAAAAAAAAAATAAACAGACTAAATCGTATATTGGCAACGGCATTAATATTTAGTCTGGTACTAAGGGAGATCCAAAAGTAATGTACCTACTAGCTATGAAAGAAAAAACTCACGGGCAATTTTACTTATTGTTTTTCAATGTAGTCACCTCCTATTTCAATACTTCTATTCCACTTGGATGGAAGTCCTTTGATACCGTCGGATTTTTTTTTTTTAAACTTGCTTTGTGAAAAATGTTGATACAGCGAACTTGACTTCTTTATCGTCGGAAAAATGACGTCCCCATCGGTTTTTCTTCAAAAGTCAAACCAGGAAGAAGTCGCTGGGGGGCAGGTCTGAACTATAGGGGGGATGGTTCTATTCCTGCAATCCCAACTAACGCACAGCAGCTGATGCAATAGCAAACTTGTGCACTGGAGCGTTTTCATGCTAGAGAGCACCCCGCGACTGGACTTCTCCAGTATCACTGTCTTCAAGTTTTTCAAAACCTCAGCGTAATACTACCCTGAGATTATCTCCTTGTGGACAGCTGATGCGCTATTGAACTAATACCAAGTATCCCGACACGTAAGAACATGTCAGTGATTGCACCAACCTGTTCCACCCCGCACGTCTTCTATCATGTCCAGGTTACTTTTGGTTCTCCCCACGTACCATTTCAGTAAATTCTTAGAACGGGTAAAAACTAACAAAAAAACTAATCTAATCTAACATTTTCCGATTATCATTACTTGTTACAGTTTACGAGTACATGCAATATTTATATAGATATTGGTCGAAGAAATAACTAATTACTTAAAAATTTAGCTGCAGCATTATTAGACCTCGTATGAATTCATAATTTTCGTCACAAAATGTATCAACAATAGCAATAACGATATATAATTTTCGCTGTAAATTGTACAAATATAAGACAATATTTTTGTTGTTTATATTAGTAATATCTGAAAGTAACTCACCGTGTTGATCTGAACATTGACTTGTGAGAGACGATATGGAGGTGAGGGACGACTTACGACTCCCGAGTCGCGACGCGGACGGCGAGTGGGGGGCCGAGCCGCCCTCCGCCCAGCCGCTCGAGGACGACTTCACGTCGCATATCACCTGGATAAGTTTGGAACCTTAGAAATCTCTGACACTAGCTGGTAGATATACAAATATTAGCATCGTCCTACGACAGTTCCTGCAATGTTCATATTATACGTCATCTCACTGGAGACTACTTCTCACTGACTAGTTCCTAGTCACTCACGCCATTGAAATCTGCTTCAGTCTCTACTCTTTTCCCTCCATACTTATACTTAAAACTCTTCTCGTTCTTCGTTATGCAACTTTACGACTATACCGCGAGAATTGAAATTAATCATTTTGTAGAAAAGGCAAACTGAATATTACAGAACTTGACGGTACATATCCCGTAGCAAATAAATACTCTTTAAATTCTCCGCTCACCTGAAGACTACCAGCTGGAAGGCTTCTGGGTTCCGAGATTTGTCGTGAGAGCTGCTCTGTGCCCTCTTGCAAGTGACCTACTTCCGCTAGCATTGCCACTTCACTCTCCTGTAAATAATAAAATGTGTGGTCTAGATAAGATGTAAAGTTGGAGTTGAATGTCATTAATTTAATAGACTTTATAGAAACATGGTGTGTTTAATAATAAAATTCTAAAAATAAAAAGTCAACCTACCACCACAGGGTTAAGAAGCGTCACGAAGTGACAGAAGCGACTTCTCTCTTCAATTAATGCGGCTTTCACCGCCTTCTCTTCCATTTCTTCCAATTGCTGCTTTCGCTCTTGTATGTCCTATTCAACAGGTAATATTAAAGAAACATATATTTTTTACGATCTATCATCACAAAACTTTATTCATTGTTAAATTGTTAGTCAGTATCATTATTCAATTAATGCGGCTTTCACCGCCTTCTCTTCCATTTCTTCCAATTGCTGCTTTCGCTCTTGTATGTCCTATTCAACAGGTAATATTAAAGAAACATATATTTTTTACGATCTATCATCACAAAACTTTATTCATTGTTAAATTGTTAGTCAGTATCATTATTTCAAACCTGTAAGCAGACATCAGCTCGTCTCTTGACATCGGGTGTAGCGCGCCGTGCTTTCCTTGCATGTCTCTGTGCGTCGTGAACACGTCGCCTCAGTTCCCCCCTTGCTCGTTTACATTCGCGAGCATGCTCGCGACTCAGAGCCGCCGAACCATTGCACCCACGACGCCATTCATCAGCCCTCTCCGACAATGGAGTTATAAGACGCTCCATCAGCGTACTGAATACCAAAGACGTTTTTTTAAAGTTAAGTGTCCATCAATCACAAGTTCACTAACAGAACTAGTGTTCGATAAATTGGATACTAAAACAGCTCCCGAACACGTCTAAACATGTTTGTATACTAAACTAATTAATTGATTATAATATATTACCTGATAAAAGTCTTCATTCTCGTCTCTATAGCTCTGTGTCGAAGGCACACTCTCGTCAGCGCAGTGCCTATCTCTTTAGTTGCACCTGTAACAAGAGGTTGAACATAATATAAAAATAAAATTCACTCAGTACAGTTTTATTGTAATTAAAGTCAAATACAATATATTTTTTAGTAACAAATAACAAATCAAGTTTATATATTAATAAGCTCAATAAAATATAAAGAACCTTTACGTTTTAAGTGAAGGAGAATTAATTAACATTTATCTTGTCAATACAAATGAAACTAAATTGATCAATTGCAGGTTTATTAATTACCTTATATATTATGTATCTATTAAGAATTATTTATTCATAATCACGTTAAATATAAAAATATATAGATACAAGATATCTTAATATTGTCATCATTAAATTAATTAAAGAACTAGCCGTGAAAAAGAAGCCTAAGTTACTCCTTATAATATCAGTTACCCGCCATTGAAAGTCCTGTTAAAATCTGTCCAACAAACAGACGGACAGATTTCTTTTTATTTGTATATTTAATGTAAGCAACACATAATATACTTTCATATGCATCTACATAGTTAAAAGCTGTTAATATTTAATTACAAAGACACTTTAATTTTATTTATATGTTATAAAGTTATAATAGCTATGATATAATGTCGTAATAATAATTTCTTAACACAGTTCTAGTGTCAAAATACAACTGGAGAGTTGTTTAATCTCACACTAACTGGTATATGATAGATGTTATTTAATTTGATCGTAGTTACTAAAGTTGTTATGAACACTATAGTCGATGTGTCTGTTTTTGTTCCATAGTTGTTTTGTGCACCTGCGTCTAAAAATAATTATTAGTTTTTTGAACTCAATTAAAATATAAACCTTAGACTAATAAATTTCCGAATTACGATAACAACAAACTTTAAAAAAAATTAAACAAAAAATTTTAATGATTCAAGAAACTAGTTCTCATGTATTCATAAGAACTAGAACTCTTTACATATTAGAGGATAAGATCCATATCAGAATTAACAAGATAATGATATATATATACTAATAAGGAGAGGCTGCATTGTGTTTGTTTGTTCGTTGTGTTTGAATTTCCCATTCCCTGAAAAATTTATTATAAAGCACATTTATTTAGAATGGTAAAGTACGGATAGGCAATGTACCACCAGTTTACGAATATTATAACCCGTAGATTTTCTTCTACCCGTAGTTTTAGTAAAGATATAGAAATGTAACTTTTTTTCGAAAGCACTTTTACGCAAAAAAAGTCGCAAAAAAGAATAGTCAAGAAATAAAAGCTCAATAATTCATAACCATTATCGATTGATTTTTATCAACAAGATTTGACCTTCATCTAACACCTAATATATTTAAACATATTTCTTAATGAGAATATAACAAATACTACCTACATATATATAATGCAGGAAAAAGGTTATGTATTTTTGTTTTTATATAAAATCATAGAAACCTGTCCCGGCGTCAGTCTCGAGTGATCTTTGAAATCGTGTTGACGAAGATTATTCGTTGTATTTTATATATATTACAATGAGATTGTTTCTTTTGATATTATTTGCCATCATCCGCTGGGCTCTCGGAGGTGAGTCGATTTCTTTTATGTATACTTTTTGATTAAATTTGATTGAAATAAAAACTCACACATAAAACGCTAAAGAAACACGATACAAGTAATCAATGGTAATTTTAAAACTTGTATTTATTGAAAATAATTACTAAATAATTTTAATTTGTAAAGAAATAGTAAATAATTCTAATTTCTCATAAGTGAGATATCACTCTTGTTGCACGGCTTCAAAGGATATAGAAAATAATCAAATAAAACAATTCGCTATATACTCTAATATAATTGCAATATTTTCCATCACAAATCAGTATCAGGTCGGGACACTCAATTAGGTGAGAATCTTCATTTATTAAATTACAATCTAATCATAGATTATCAATAAACTGAATATAATATGATCAGAGTCGCTTGATTAGGCCGTGGCCTTATATACCTTTATATTTAGCATTATATTATTGTTTACGCGTGTGCGAGCTTGCGTGCATGTAGGTGTATGCGTGTGTGTGTAATACGTGCGTGTGTTTCTTTGTGTCTTATTCCATGATATTCTATTCAAGATTGTCGCTCTCAAAGTCATCAATAGACCAATAGTAATTACCGTATCTAAAATTTAAAAAATACGTACATACACACACACGGAAAGAATGGTTAAAAATAATTATTTTAATCTAGAAAAATATGATATTATTATTTCAGATAGTTGTCAAGACAATATAGACAAGCCGCCGAAACCGACGTCTAGTTGTTGCGGTGTCGACCTAGCGGACGACGTTCTTCAAATAAGTAAGAATCTTAGATATCCATATTAGATATCGTCGTATCGTTATGAGGTAAAACCACCAGACCAGTACATATTATATTTTAATAACTACATATTCCGTAACGAGTGACATTAAATATAAAAAATATCTTTTCATATATCGATTTATTTATTATAATAAAGATTTTTATATCAAATTAGAAAGTTTATTGGGTTTATTATGTTAAAAACTATAAGGGATTTTAACAAATACAGGATAAAAGTTCAATGACACGGGCAGGACCTAAGACCTCTGCGAAACCGTCTATCACTCTTTCAATTAAGCTACAAAGTTCTTACCCGCCTTGACGGATTCAGCATTCAACATATATTTTTTAACAATATTCGGTATGTTTGACGTGTATCAATAAACAGGTGGAGACGCTGCTATCAATCAGTTTCCATGGCTGGCGTTGATAGAAAACGGGAAGGCCACAATAACTTGTACTGGGTCACTGATTACTTCGAGACATGTCCTGACAGCAGCGCAGTGCACTTACCACGAACCGTGAGTTGTCTTATATTATTAGTAATAAAACGATATACGACCAAAATTTTATCTAACAAATACTTAGTTTGGTATATCAAGAAAAATATGATCTGATAGGAATTAGAACATTAAAACAATAAAAATGAATATAAACACGATACAATTCATCCACACAGCGTAAAGGTTCGTCTCGGTGAATTCAATAAAACCCACTCCGGACCGGACTGCGTCAGTGTCGGGAACGAGCAAGTGTGCAACGACGGTGCCATCACGATAACCATAGCATCCGTCAAGTCTCATCCCGAGTTCAAGCAGCCAAATCATCTGGGCCATGATATTGCCGTTATCAAGCTCTCCGACAAAGTACCTTACAATGGTAAGTTTATAGTTCAACATTTTGACAATAGTTGAAACAAAACCTAGATGACAATCATATAATCGGTAAATATTTTTTTAAAGACAACTACTCTGAATGAATTGGTTTGTAGGCTTGAACAAAATTTATCTAGAACTAGACATACAGGATAACAGATATTAGATTTAACGATATATTTAATAATTTATACCAAATATCGTACAGAATTCATACGTCCGATATGTTTGCCAACGAGTGACATACTAGTCACTCCGCCCGGTAACCTTCGGTTCATCAATGCTGGTTGGGGCAGCAGACCTTTAAGCACCCACGAGGACGATGTGGTCAAACATTACGTCACCCTACCCTATGTGGAACTGAAGGTAATCTTATATACATTTGTAATGTATGTAAATTAATTAATTTATGCTGCAATACACGTTTTATATCGAGATATTATAGTTATTTTTTATATCGTGCATATATCATTTAAGGCCTGTTGTTATTAAAACTAGTTTTTCAATACTGACCAATAAAATAGACTTTGTTGATATTATTATTATCATTAAAGAAAAAAGCCTGAAATAAATTCAAAAGCCTAAAAATAAATTAAAACGAAAATATAGTTTTAAGAGCATATTATACTTTTTATAACAAAATTATTTATATTTTGCAGAAATGCCAAGAGATACACGCATCGAACAATAGTAGACGTTACAAAATCGGTGATAGCCACATATGTGCTGGGGGGGAAAAGGGTTTGGACTCCTGTAGAGGGGATGGGGGGGGTCCACTTATGTTCAAAGACAACGATCATTATAGTCTAGTTGGTATTGTTAGTTTCGGAAGAGTCCCTTGTGGCGTAGAGGGTGTGCCCAGTGTGTACACAAAAGTATATCGGCATTTGACCTGGATAAACAGCGTTATCGATGAATCGTTATGAAATCTTTCTTAATATAATTATATTCACATAGATTGGCACGAACAGACGTATGTGTTAATTTCATCTGTCACTTTAAATTGGCTTCATAAATAATATTATACAAATATTTGTTGTTTTAATTTTTACTATATTAATGATATTTGCAGAATAGTGTAACCACAAAAATATTTATTACCTTAAGAGAAAAAAAATATCGAAAAATATAGCAATGATAAAATTTAAAGTTGTATTTATAAAAAGAAACATGATGGAGATGTAAAAAACCGACATATGCGAAAAAATTATTAACGTTTCTTTAACAAGTAGATTTGAAGATGATATAAATGAGGGATGAAGCTGTTTGTGTACTGCTGGATGGTGACGTTCTCTTACTAGTGAGCTGAGTGTGTAAACAAAAGTGTGATTGAGCTGAGCGTAAGCGAAGCTCCTAACCGCTTGGGAATCAATTTTATGTCGCCACATCACATAAAAACTACTCAGTCGATCTTCATCAAAATTAGCATTGCTGTAGCTCTTGTTGACGGGCTTCTATAGAAAAAAACTGATTAATAAAATCTTGATTTGATCGACAGTTATGGTCGCAAAACTGAATCTCCATAGACTTAAGCTTAACTGTTCTCGCGCGCGCTTGCCGATCGTCTTCTTCAAAATAAGCTGAATCGCTTCATCACATGAAAACTATTGGAGCGATTTTAGTCAAATTTGGCACGAATGTAGAACTAATAAATAAGCATCTACAGAAAAAAATAGAATGAAAATAGCTTAATTAAATCAAAAGTTATAAAGAAAAAACCAAGAGACTCGTGATTGTGTCGCTCGTAGTCTAACAACTTTCATGGCGACAAACTTTTTCAATTAATTGTTTATTAAATATTTATTTCCTTTTATTCTTTTCTAATGAATTTTCGTGCGCTCAGCTCAATTCCCGCCACGCACGATGGGCGGGTCTTAACTTATCTGATATTTAGGAAATCACTGCAATTACCTATGTACTAAATTTAAAGCTATTTAAAAGCTTTAAATAATAATAGTAATACTAGATGTACTTACATAATTCTCGATATTGTTATTATGTAAAGAACACAAACTGTATAACAGTTTCTTGAATTCATTCCGTGTCATATTTTCTTTATGTAAGAAAAGGGCAAACGGGCTTGCGGGTTAGTGTTGATATGTGATCACCGCCGCCCATAAACTCTGAGGAGGTAGGAGTATACGCCTTTTTTCTAGGTACCCATGTCGTATCGATCTAAAAATACTGCTGAAGGAAGTTCGTTTTACGTTTGAGTGGTGGTGGAAAAAAGTCCTTAAAAACCGCACAGTGATCGCCACGCATCCAGGTTGTAAGGATGGTAAAGGAGGCGATGACGTGAAGTGCGGTAATGAAATTCGGCGGCAGGCATAAGATCGAATAGCTTTTTAGAACATTCCGCGTTGTAAATGCTGTAGAGAGGCCACGTCTCTATGCAATGCCAAAGAGTTCAGCCGTTCGCACAGCACCGAGTCTCCGACGATAGCACGCAGCGTTGGGGTACACCAGCATTCAAGTGTTTGGGGTCCGAGCAAAAAACCGTCGAGAACGGCCGGGATCGGATGGACACACGTCCCAAGAGACTGGGACTACACCTTTAAGGTAGGAATTACGAAATAGATGCTCTGGCACTGGAGTCAACTTAGGGGCACATTTTTGTAGCACCAATAGAGAAATGCCACCCGGCCTAAAAGACCTATGAACGTCCAAGAAAAATAGAGACTGCCGATAGCTTTTTGCCGAAAAATTATTTCCGGCATTAAGCTTGGACACCGCGGGATGATAGGCGGTGTCTTTTTCTGGTCGTCCAAAGTCGAGTTTGACGCAAAAAAGAGTGCCCAAGAGATCGGCTTTCTCTTTTGCCGTGTGGGCCAAAGAGTCGTTCCCAGTGTGCAATGGCGGTATCGTAGACGGCATCTTCTCTTGGTCGTCCAAAGTTGAGTATAAGGCAACAAGAGTACCCAAGAGATCGGCTTTATATTTTGCCGTGTGGGCCAAGGAATCATTCCCCATGTGCAACCACGGTAGGGTCAGCTGGCAAAAGTTATCCAAAGTGACCTTAGAAAGCGCCCAGAATTTGCCCGTGCCAAACGGGTACCTTGCCAGTTAATCACCTATTTTGCTTGAACTTTGCTCTAACGATTTGCCGTTTGAAGAATCTGGAGAAAAGGTTATATCCTCGTCAGAACCCTAGAGTTCGGATCCTTAATAACTAATGCATTAGGCCAAGCTTGATAAGCCTGCTGTTTTTCAGCTACTGCGCCCCTGACAGACGCATCAAACCAAGGCCACGATCTCCCACCAAGTCTTACCACAGAGCTTGTTACAAATAATTCCGTCCTTCCATCCATTCCTGTAGTATCACATCAGCTATAGACGCATCGCAGTCACTGGGATCATTGGAAGGGAAACAAATCAGCCCCCATGGGTAGAATTAAAAAAAAGACCGCATTCCATCCCCATCCACTGCCTAGTAGTGGCAAACGCGAAGGGTCTTGTGCGAGCCGGATGTTGAATGGGCACTATACTCCATAATAGACAGTGATCAGAGGACCTTAGGGGCGCCTCAACAGTGGTCTGGTACTTTCCTGTATGTGTCGTCAGCAGAAGATCCAACAAAGAGGGCTTGTGGCTGTCCACTTCCGGTAGACGAGTATGCGTCTTTACCAGCTGGGACAGACCATTTGCCAAAGCAAAGTTAAACACAAATTTCTCCACGTAGTCGGTAGCAAGTGACCCAAATCGGTATTGTACGCGTTGAGGTAACTATGACTATTATATGAGGACTATGATTTCGGCAAAAGGAGTCTGTGAAAGATGTCATCAATTTCCGCTTGGACGTGGGCCAAGAGTTGATTCGTTTCTGCATTACCACTATGGGACCTGTAGAGGCTCGCGTATACTCTGACGTGATCGTCCACGTCCACACGCAGCCAGAGCACAGACAGGTCCCGACCTTCAAAAATCTGGAGGCGGCGGTAGCAGATATCCTCCCTTACGAACACAGATACCCCGACGTATGGTATAAATTGATATTCTAGCTTATACCCAGGGTATGATAAGTACGCTGTGTAGCTAGGTTGAGATGTCTGCATCTACGTCAAAAACAACATGTCCTAATTACATCGATAACTTATCCGACAGTAAACGAAATAGTAATATGAAAAATAAATAAAGAAACATGAGGTACACAACACAACGCAGAAAAGGTTTTAAACAGATTCTTAACATTTTGCTTACCAACCAGGAAACTAAAAAGCTTGTGACTATTGTGACATTTAGGATATTTTAATAGAAAAAAAAGAAATTCTAATGAATAAAATCCAAGAAAAAAAACAGCTTATATATTTATTAAAATTAAAAGCATTATCTAAAAAGCAATCGATTATGTATATTTTTTTTCGCAATACACAATTATTGCTGTTTTGATAGTATAAAATTAGTAGATTGTGTATCAAAACAAAGCTGGCATCTCCAACGCATAACATTAACAGCCAGTGAGACCAATATCTGAGTGCGAATTGGTTGTGTGATAAAAATGAAGATTATTATAGTTATTTTTGTGTGTTTAAATTTTGTTCACGGCCAGGAAGGTAGGTCTCGGTTAATAATTATTTGAGTACACGCCAATTACATAGGTGTCTTTTTTTAAGTTCTTTTTTTCTGGACTTCTGTAGAAAATTAAATCAATATAATCCATGAAATTTCGGTTCCATTACGCGATGAGATTTAAAATTAGATACTTTTTTGTTTCCTCCCGTTTCGATCGAGTTTCATATGTCGTGGTCACGGGACGACTTATATTTGAAAAAATAGTTTTGTTCATGGAGTTAAGATGAATTTTGAGATTCAATAGGGTACAAGACATGATACTATCAACTTTGTTATCAACCACTGTGTTGTCAAGTCTTTCAATGTTCAAAACGTGATAAATTGCTCTGATTTAAAACAAATCATCATAAAATTACTAACAAAATTTTGCGAATAAATAAAAGAAAGGTTTAACATTTTTAAAATAAAACTAATTATTTTGAACATATATTTAATAATGACTTCATTCGTTAAAATTAAATTAGACAGACTTAAATAATAAGAATTTTAATAGTTGATTTTCTAACAAATATTCAATTATCTCTATAAAACGTTCTTCTTCTAATAAGGACATCCCTATGAAATGTTCCTCATAAAAAACGCCAAGTGACTCTTAATCGATGAAAGCTTACAGTGTCTTTCGCTTATTTATTAATAAATCTTACCTAATTGTTTACAAACAACAGAGATTTGTAAAACCTTGGGCGGTGAATGTATATCCATAACCGACTGCAATGTTTTTAAAAGATATATTGAAGAATTGCCAAGAACAAGAGAAATGATAATGAAATACCACTGTGGCTTTGATGGGATCACTCCTAAAGTATGTTATTATGCGGAAAGTAAATGTATTTAAAATTTAAGACGAATTAGATATCCAAGTTTGCGATATTCCAGGTGTGCTGTCAACCGGACGATTGCAGCAGTCTTGAACTTATGTCACAGACATGCAACGTGGATTATGACACCGAAGATAACACAGCTACTGGTCTGAATATAATGTGGTGTTGTAATTTGATTCAAGTTCAATTAATCCCTAGAGAGATAGAAGTTTAAGCATTATTATAACTGTTGATGTTATATTTATTTGAAATTATTTAATCGTACCAAATTATGGTCAATGAGATGTTAGACAATGCATATATATTTGTCATAGCTTTCGAGGTCATTAACTTAGTAAAATATAAGGTTTTATTTTTAGGTAGATTCCATAGATGAATCTACCTATTGCAATCGATGCAAAATATATATATATCCCTCTATATATATATGTATATATGATCCATCAGTCCAAATTCATCATAGGCAAAATCTGTCTTCACAGGTCGATAAATAAATTAGTATGTATTAGTAGTTTTTTTGTAAAAAGTGAAAGGGAGGGATGGGATGGGGGGTGAAAGTGCAAACCTTTGGGACACGCTACAGGTCGCAAATATTGACGGAGAATTTTCAAACTTGGTATACACATTCTTAAGGCCAAAATGAAGGTTAAGTTCTTGAACGGGGGAAATCGGTCGGGGGGTTGAAGGGCTGGGGGGGTTGAAAGTTAAAAACCGAAAAAAGTCACAGAAGAAGGCAAAATTTTGGAAAAGGAAAAATCTTAGAAAATTAACAAATTAAAAGAGGAAACTTTTTTGTCCGAAAAGGTTTTTGATGCAACCCCCCGTTTAGGAAATAGGAGTGGGAGGTGGTTCCCCGCTCACCCAATATATGCAGAATGACCCGTCATAAGACTCGTAATGACCAGTAGAATACTGCTGGCTAGTTTTTCTTTGTCGATCCGACCGACGGGAATCTACCTAACACGATCGACCCTGTCGAACGAGGTATTATTTTATAAGAAAATTAATAATAACAAATATTTTATAGCTTATTCTACTAATTTACTTAAATAAAATTTGCAACGTCACCATATCTATGATATGACAAATTTTGTAATACCTATAATCAATTGAACAAAACCTGAGCAATTAACCAAAAGAGGGGATTTTTAATTAGCTGATTTATACTACGTCTTACTCACTTATAACTAGTGTTGAATCATTAACACACCGATATGTGTCACTGAATGCAGATATTAGATCAATAATATAAATGGGTTACACAAGTGGCCCTAAAATGGATCCTTGCTCCATGCCTAAACCTAGAGGAAATAATGATTCTTTGATGTTACCAGTAGTAACTACATTTTATTCTCAGCTACTTTACACAGTAATTTTTAATTATACTTTTTAAATATTTTTTTAAAGTGTTATAATTATAAAAAGATTTGTAGTAGTTTTTTTATATTAGTTACCCTTAACCTGTTCTACAAAATTTTTAACGAGTGTGTGACATCTGATAAAACAAAGCCTTAATTCAATATAAATCCCAATGATGATGTCATAAAACAGTGGATTAAATTGTAATTAATTCAGTAACTAACAATTGTTAATATAATGACAACTTTAAAATCATTGCCATAACAAGTTTTCGACGAGCTTAGCGCAGTAATACCAAGGTATCCGCCCGGAGCGGTTGTGTCGAGATAATGAATATATTATTAATTGTTTTTGTGTTTGTGCTATTCAATCTTGTATACGGACAGGATGGTAAGTCTATACTTAAGGATATTCAGTGAGTACAAAATGATTAAAGCTCCAAAGTCCTGGATTATTGCTAACAATTGAATTTGAAATGCAATTAGCATATAAATATGAACATACGGAGAAATGCATGAGGACGGTAAAATTGAACTGGGAAAACCCTATAATAATATTATTCTAAGACTTGGCATAAGTGACTTATTATAAAAATCTACATGTATTTAATATATATGAATGGTACCATTATTAACAGATAAATGTGTTGAATTGGGTGGTCAATGTGTATCAATAAACGACTGCGATGTACTAAAACAACTTATACATATATCTTCAAATGATCGAGAAACAGTTAAGAAATACAACTGTGGCATCGACGGAGATATGCCTAGGGTATGTATTATTTTATTATTATTTTTCAAAAATTCAACGTTATATTCTTAGATTGAAATATGAAAGTCTATCACTTCTACAATTCTAAGCATTCATATGTAAATATAGGTTTGCTGCCCCGCCGATGAATCTAATAAATGTCCCACCCTTGAAGGAACGATAGGAACATGCGTAAGCCTAAAGCTATGTGCACATCTCATGGCACGAAGGAATTCAGGGACGAAAGCAGATATAGAATACGTCCGACGCTCCAGGTAAAGCCATACACCAATAACGAAAATAATATAGACAATGAAGTTAAATTAAAACTGATGTATTCTAAAATGTTATCATGTGAAAAATACAATATTGTTTTTGTGTATTATATTTCATTAATTATCGGCACTTGAAAATATATAAATAGCCAAAAATTAAAACAACTTAAAACTGTTGCACGTTGCACCGAATATAATACAAAAAATCACTGATTTCTCTTACTCGTATATTTATCAAGTGTTCAGAAATGGTAACGTAACCAGTAAATTATTCAATTATATAGAAAAAATTTACCACAAAATTTTTATTTTAGTAACATTTAATTGTTTATAATACTTCCTTGTTTTAAAACAACTTAAATATAGTGACGATATTATTGCCGAGGTATTATTATTATGCAACAAAACATAAAGTTACACATAATAATTTTAAATATCGACGCTTTGGTTTTGGTAGTAGTTGATATTTATGTATGCATTTATACATTTTTGCGATGGAACTAACGAATGTCTTCACTTTTATTTCTGTTACGTATTAACTATTGAAATTGAAGTTTTCCGTTCACCTTCAATGTTACTTGAGATGTCGAATGAAATTGTATATTTTATTTACAGCTTTTATCAGATAGAAAAGAGGAACTACAAAAAAAAACTATATGATATAGATTAGTATTTGCAGCAAGAGTTCTGATCCACTGAATAATTTTACAGGTGTCCAGGTCCCGCTCGTTACAGTGTCTGTTGCGACCAAACTATAAATGTTCTACCCAACCCAACATCAGTTCTTATCAATACTGACCCTGAATTCAGGTATTCCTCAGAATGTGTCACTGCAAACCAAACATTAGTTTTAATTTCCTTAGATGAAGCATCAAATAACATGACCAATTGTTGTGGCATCGAAGCAGCTAGTGGAAATAAAATTATAGGTAACGGAAAATGCTTTTTATAAGTTACATAATTCATAAGATGCTTTTAAAAACTATCATCATAAAAAAACATAGTAATGTAGTAGAATAATGTATAAAAATATAAAGCTAATAATGTTAATTCTATTGCCTTAAAGTCATTATTTTGAATACTAGGGGATATAGAAACAGCCATAGACGAATACCCGTGGCTGGCCATTCTCGAGTACGAACGACCGTACCCGTGTGGTGGAACTTTAATAAGTAGTTTATACGTACTAACAGCGGCACGTTGTTTAGTTAGAGGCAAAAGGACGCCGAGAGGAGTGTAAGTTTGAAACGAAACGAAACTAATTTTGTTATTTTCAATAGCATTTAATTTAAAGAATCAATTATTATTTACTAGAAATGCCGTACGTCTCGGAGAATACAATACTACAAATGAAGGAAAAGATTGCGTTGAAGTGGAAGGTTATGGGCTAGACTGCACAGAGGGAACCGTTGTCATTAGTACAAATAAAATTATTGTTCATCCTGATTATAAAACTGGAGGTATAATTCAAGCAAATGATATTGGCTTATTGAGACTCAGCGAAAGTGCTCCATATACAGGTATAATTTTTTTTACAGTTACAGTTTATTTACGGCGGAATTTACAATTAATTCTGTTAATCTTTTGCCTTAATAAGATTTTAATGACAATGTGATGTAGTGGGCTTTGAAAGAGAAGGGTATAAAAAGGGTAGGAAAAGGCACCCTGGTGCATGCTATTCATGCATTTGCTATGAAGACTTTGTTCTTGTCAGCGAAGAGGGACTTAAGGTGCAGAGTAGACTGGAAAATGGCAACAAAAGTGTTGGTATGAAAATAAGCAGAACCAAAACAGAGCACATGTTTTGCGATTTCAGCGCTGTCTCCGGTTCTGTTCGTATTTTGTTGAATGGTGTAACGTTACCAGTCTGCTCGGACTTTCGCTACCTTGATTCTCTCATCCAAAGCGATGGCAATATTGACCGTGCCCTAGAGCACAGAATCAACACGAGATGGATGAAATGGCGACAAGTCAACGGTACGACGTGTAATACCTGGATCACCCTTAAACTAAAGGGGAGAATCTATAAAACCATCAAAAGACCTATCGTTATTTTTGGATCTAAGTGCTGGGCGATGAATGATGAAAAGCGTTTTCTTGTAACGGAGATGCGAATATTAAGATGAATAAGTGGGGTGACAAGAAAGGATATATATAATAAGAAGAAATAAGAAATGAGTATATTAAGGGAAGCTTGGGTGTAGCGCCAGTGACAGAAAAAATTAGAGATAGCCGTCTGTCATGGTATCGGCATGTTATGAGGAGAGATGAAAGGCATGTGACCAAAAGAGTGCTGGGTATTGTACTGGAGCGATGGACGGGTACAGTACAGCCGAAGAAAAGATGGATGGACTGCGTGAAAGACCATATAGAGAAGAAGACAGTGTGTACAGAGTGGACGAGTAACAGGAGAGTGTGGAAAGAAAAAACATACTGCGCGAACCCCAAAATTGGAATAAGGACAGGAAGATAATAAAGATTCCAATAGCAATATCTTTTTTGAATTATGTGTTTCTTAGACTGGATTCTTAGACTGGAGACGTCGAAGATTAATTTCAATAAATGTGGATCGATATTTATTTTGGCGCACAAAATTATCTGACATATTATTTTGTTATAATTTTCTACAGTTACTTTCTGCTATTCTCTTTAGCGTTCCAAATTAGTTCTTAATGTTTATTGCAGATTTTATCCGTCCAATTTGTCTACCGTCTTCAGACATCACTAAAGTGGCACTATCGTCAGAACTTAGATTTCACGTAGCCGGTTGGGGTGCAGTGAGTGAGCAGAGACAAAGAAGCGCTGTTAAGCTTCAGATCGACTTGCCTGTGGTTGATCAGAAGGTACTTGCTTTTATATAATATTTATAACAATTGCTTTTACAATTATATCATGACCGTGTAGAATTTTTACAGGATGTTCATTTGTTTTTCAATTCTCTTGCTCTCGCATTTATATAAAGCTTAAGTTCTCTTTTATCAGATATGTGAAAATCTGTATTCATTGAAAGATAAACCTATATGGGACAAACAATTCTGTGCTGGTGGTGAAGTAAATAAAGACACATGCAAAGGAGATTCGGGGGGTCCGTTGATATACTCAGATGATGACAGTAAATCGCATCAAATCGTAGGGGTTACAAGTTTTGGCATTTTGAAATGCGGAAGCCAAGGCCGGCCCAGTGTTTACACTAAAGTCATCGATTATGTACCGTGGATTGTAGCCACTACAAAGGCTTTAACAAATTAGAATTTTTAAGTCCCTGGTGATGATAGTGTATTTTAGTTTAGTTTATTATTTTTTGTAAAAATTCTTGAAACAGGTAAGATTAAAGCAAAAATCAAATAAATTTGAAATTTTTAGGTTTACAATGTATAATAACATTAACATTGATATTTATTTTTCGTTGATGTTTTATTTAAACATGTAATTCTAAGTTTGAATGGAATGAGTCAATGATAGGCATTTATTAACCATTATTTTGTTATGAAAATATGGTTTTTAATGTACCGTACTTTGAAAGAAGAAGACAGACGTCTGTCTGTCCCTTATGGAATCACTTTATTGTCGGTCTGTCTATCCTTCCGTCTGTCTTTTATTAATTCCGGGGAGATATCGAGATAAAAGATCATATACTTAGGCGTACAGCCATTTGAAACTGTTGAAAAATATAACTTCTATATTAATGTTAAAAAAAAAGATACGCACTTTATGCTCCAGAATCACATCTTTCGACATTCTCAAGGAGATTAAATTTAATAGGGGATAGGGAATTTTATTTTAATAGTGAACTATGGAACTTCGTTTTATAGTACAAGTTCAAGAAAACTACAATTATTTGTAGCCTACAAACCTATGGAACTACGGAACCTAAGGAACAACTCGCACTTTTCTGGTAAAATATCAGTAAGTAATTAGGTTAAAACTGTGATTTATAATAACAATCATTTTTTTCAGTTAATCTAAATACTATCGGAATAATAAACCAATTCAGTGAATTTTATAAGTACGAATATCTCCTAAACTGATAAATATATATCATAAAAATCGGGGATCACGAATGTTTAAATATTGAAAAAAAATATCATATACAAAAATTTTTATGATTTTTTCCCAATTCTATAATAAATCCCTGCTTGAAAAAGATACCCATCCAAAAATAAGTTTGCAGCCGTACAAAGTGAAACTTGTTAGTGCGTGATATAAAGCTTATAATGAACATAAAACTATAGAAGATAAACCTCGAAGTGGCCGTCCGAAAAAAACTAACACGAAGGAAGAGCACTTGATAAAAAGGTTATTGACTAGTGATGTCCGAAAATCCGCTATGCAAATAAAAAACAAGTTACAAGAAAACCATGATATTAATATACACGTTTTAACTGTGAGACGTCGACTAAAAGGGTTCTGATTACTTCGACGATGCCTGACTAAGAAACCCTTGATTTTTGCAAAGAACAGAAAACTGCGTCGTACATTCGCAGAACAGTTCAGATCATGGCGACCTCACAATAGTCCAAGAATCCAAAGCCAAAGTGCCGACTTAAAACCGATAGAGAGCATCTTTGGGAGGAACTGTATCGCCGCATAAAATGTCGGAATTATTCAAACAAGAAAAACAACTAAAGTATGGAGCCTAATCCCTAATGACCGTTTGCAAAAATTTGTTATTTCAATGCCGGTGCGCTGTGAAACGGTATTGGATTAACAATTGGAAAATAATTAGCATAACATAATTTAAATTTTAAAAAAAGTTAATTGTCAATATATTTTTAGCTGTCCTGAAGCAAACATTTGTTGAATTTTTTTTTGTTTTCCATTTCATGCCTTTTAGGTGTCTTAATTTGTGAAACATGCAATCACTTTAAATATATTATTTAATTCAAAACAATACTGCTTCCTTTGTTTTTGATATGTAATAAATTGTACATGTCAAAACAATTTTAAGCACTACTTTTTATTATTACTAAAAATAGCTCCGAGAATTCACATTAAATAGCATCTATAATATAAGAAAAAAGATAAATAATCAGAAGGGGCCGTGACCCGTGACCTAAATACTTATGTACAATTTTCGATTCTTCGACAAACTTTGTCCTGTTACCATTAAATATAAAGAACATGTCTATGTAGTAATCGGTTGTATCATCTTTAAATTTGAATAATTAAAAACTAGGATATGATATTAACGAACAATGACCTCGAAAACTATGTAAAATTATTTTGTATGTTCTCCTATATGTATAATAATGTACCATTAACATAACACATATACACGTTAACGTAACAACGTAACAGCCACTTCATTATCCAATCTACCGAACGCTAACTCAACTAGCGCACTAACATAGTGAAGACATAGTGTAACATAGTGTTAGTGAGCTTGACGTTGGTGGACACCTTTAACTATTTTTGCAGTAAAATAGTGCGGGGTGGTTATTTTTGCGGTAAAAACTTGGATAATGAAATGGGGCCTTTAAGGGAAGTTGCTGAAAACTGTTATTCGGAATAATTAGGTTAACAGTGTCTTTGTATTTATGTGATTTTTTAACGGCCCGTGTTTTTGTTCCGATCCCTTATTTCGAGGGATTGGTTACCTTAATCCTGCATTTTTCATATGTTTGTCAAAAAATTCATGTGCATTTTTCTTGTAATTGACGAATATTAAGTGCCTTATCCTGCCGTCTTCTCAAGAAATTCACATGTACAACTAAGTTTAAAAAAAATTGTGTCACAATTTTTGTTTTGCGTAATTAAAAGATCATCTTATGCATGTTGGGGGTTTCATTTTATCAAAAGTAATTTTCATATTTCCTGGGTCTTATTTTATTTTGTCTTCCCATGACGTAATATAATTAATATTTCGTACAATTAATCATTATGTATTTTAATTGATTTTTGGAGGGCTTTTTAACGAAAAACTATTTCCGGCATTACGCTCTAGCACCGCAGGATGAGACTTCCCCTAGTCATCCAAAGCCAAGTTTCATTTGCACTGTGAACCAGAGAGTTATTCCCAGTGTGCAATGGCAGTAGGGGTGGCTGGCAAAAGTTTCCCAGAGTGGCTTTGGAAAGTGCATAGAAGTTGTGCGTACCACGCGGGTACTTTTCCAGCTGATCCTACTACAGTGGAGGACCCTAGAGGAGCCTTGACAGTGACCTGGTACTTTCGGGGATGTCTTTCCGGCGCCTTAACTAGCTGGGACAGACCATTTGGCAGAGCAAAGTTATACACAGATCTCCCCGCGTAGTCGGTGAAAGTCGGTAGGTTACTACGAGTCAACCTTCGGTAAAAGGGCAGTTCTTACCCGGATAAAAAAAACTACATTGAACATAACTTTAATTACACTGATACAAAGGTTGTTGTCCTTTCCAGAGTAAACAATATACCAAAAACTTCTAACAACATATTTGGGTGTCGCTTATCTACTAATTACGCCATTGAAACTATTATTTTTAGTATTTAATCACTTATTAAATTATTGCTGAATTTATGCATGTCAGCCACGTTACACTTAACTCTCATTCAATGCAGATAAAACATAAAACATTATCAATTCGATCTGGACTTGAACCTGTGACCTCTGGGATACAGTCTCAGTCGCTCCACCGACTGAGCTACCGTGTCGCAACACGATCCTGCTCGTGTCGACGAATGAATAAAATATTTATTAAAAACAAGAATATGATCATCCACTGACATTATCACTGTAATATTTTTTCTATAAGCATGATACAAATCTCATAGACATTTACAAAACATCCTTTAATGGTATATTATCATACATGATTCGTAAGAGTTATAGTCATTTATGATTGTTTATATTATATTATTAGACATCTTTAATAGGTTTGATTTGATAATCTCTATCTTGAGTTGGTTTTGACTTACAATACATAACTCTAACATATTATTTGGTTATAGAGTCCGATTGTAAGACACCCAGTGGAGATGATGGCATGTGCATATCATTTATGGATTGTCAACCGTTGTTAGATCTAGTTCAAAAAAGAGACAGAACCAACGAGGAGTTACAAATGTTGAGACAGTCTCAATGTGGTTTTGACGGTAGTATAGTAAAGGTATTACTTTACGGTTTTTTATTTTGTTCTATTTAGTTACTAATAAGAATTAAATATACTTATTAATGAGAAAACATGATTGAGCTTTTGCTCTCTGTTTATAATAAATAATCTATTAAATAAATATATACTAGGGGCGCCAAAAAACCCTCAATTTCGTCTCGCTGCGCCCGCGAAATCTCGGGTGCCGTTTGCATATTGAGCGAAGCGAGCCCAGTGTAATGACTCATCGTTTCCCATTGACTTCAATGGGATATCAGTTTTTTGATATGATATAAAAAAAAAAATTTTTTTGAAGACGTTTTATTTTTTTTGTTTTAAAACCATCACCTAATGCGTGTCTTTTTGATTGCAAAATTTCATAATTTTCCGTCAAGTAGTTTTCGAGCCAATTCGTGACAAAGAATGTAAAAAGTCTCCAGTAAAACGCTCCGCTCAATTAAATACTTAATTAAGACCAAGACAAGAGACCAAGAAGTGGGTAGTTAGAAAACTAAGTTATTTAGTAGTCATAGATCTAAATTGATGATTTAACTAAATCATTGGCCATCATTGCCTTATGCTACTTGTAGGTGTGCTGTAAAATTTCTGACAATCGATGTTACAATCCCGATGGCAACCTGGGTCACTGTATTGGAGTTAATACATGTCCAGCAATTACGAAGATGATAGGACCACCAATATCGACAGATAATTTGAAGTTACGACAAATATCGACAGATAATTTGGAGTTTATTATAAATTCAAGGTAAGATTATGAAAAAAAAAAAACCATTAATTAAGTTTTTTTGCAACAAAGACAAGTCAAGTTATCGTGTTTTTTTTAAATTTTACGTAAGTAAGGCCGTTCAACTTTAATTTTGCCAAATTATAAACGATAGTTACAATTGATAATCATATAACATATGATAATAATGTAAAACAATTGATAGATGCGAAGGCTCAGACGAGTACAGTGTTTGTTGCGGTCCCGATCATAAGACTCATGTAGTTGCTCCCCTAGCCTGCGAACCATCATCCGCACCACCTGATCCCCGCACAGAGTGCTGTGGTTTTGAAAGCTCTAGTGGAAACAAAATAATGGGTAAAAATTCACACTTACCTTTTAAGTAATAATCGTTATCGGGACGCAGATCAATCAAAACTAAAGTTTTAATAAAAATTAAATTAAGTTTAACAAATTCTGGGATTTTTTAATTATAAGAGACATCCGTTGTAAAAACAAGTAAAGATGGAGATTATTCTTTTGCTTAAATTTGTGTCATGGTTAGACTTTTTGCTCTGGGTTCAATTGTACGAAAGGATGTCTTCGATTATTTAAGAAAACCTACTTTCAATAACAAGAGATAGTCCGACGCTTTGATAAAATTTTCTTTTAAACAGTGTAATATTCATGGTTAAGCTGCTTACTCTGACGGAGTGTGCTTAATATAAAAATTCCACTGTAGCTTTTAATTTATGGTTAACTTTCGTACTGGGTCCGTTAAAAGGGGTCACTTTTGAGTTAACTATTTCTGGACGCGTAAATACCGCAAAACAGGTTTGAGACAAGGAATAAATATTAAAAATTACTGATTTTGTAGATACGAATTATATTAAATATATTTTATAATTAATTCTAAAAATCTAATAAATAAAATAAAAAAGCAGTCTCTGACTGTAAACAAACTATACTTCCAGGAAGCATTAATCTTATAAAATTATAGCTTATTATGTCTTTATTTACGGGAATTATGCTTATGGGACCTTTTGGTATATGAGAAACACTGACAAAATAGCATAATTTTATTCTCATTATTTTTCAGGTGGAACAGGAGCGGCTATTGATCAGTATCCCTGGTTGGCTCTTATACAATACACACTAGAAATAGAAAGTAGGTACGATCTACTCTGTGCTGGATCTCTCATAAGTTCTAAATATGTGTTAACAGCGGGCCATTGCGTAGCTGGGCCAATTTTGAAGGAAGGAAAACCGTAAGTAACAACTGCATAATAAACCATACATAAATATAGTTAACAGATACCGGAAAAAGCAATAAAATTACACCAAAAGTAAGAAAATCTGACTATATTGTTTCTATTATTCTGAAAATTTTCAGAGAATATGTTGTGTTCGGAGAATACGACGTAACCACCGATGGACGTGATTGTGTTACTTTACTCGATGGAAGCCAAGATTGTACCGATGGTTCTGTACAAATACCTATCGAAAAAGTCATACCGCACCGCCACTATGATCACGCGTCAAGACTAAACGATATTGCTCTAATTAGGATGATCAAGAACGTTGAATATACTGGTATAAAATTTATGTCATTTTACGTATAAATATAAATTTAAACTTATATATCTAAAATATTCATATATATATAAGCGATTTACCACTCACTGAGTCATCACGTAATCTCCGAAACTATCTGTCCGATTAACTTAAAATGTTACATACTTACTTCTCTTGTAACGTAGATATCCACTAAGAACGTATTTTACGGAATTCCTATTCCAACAGATTTTAACCAAATTTCAAGTCAATCGGCCTTATAACTACAGAGGTTTCATGATAAGTGTGCACATAGATGGAAGTAAGAGTTACTATAGCAACGGTTACCATACCAATGTTTACCATTGCCACATATACCATGATAACGGATACTATGACAACAGTTACCATAGCAACGATAACCATGACAACCACAGTTTAGATGAGGGTGCAAAAAGTTGAAATTTGAACAGTAACAATATAATTGATTACAATATTGAATTTGATATATTTGAATAATAAATAAATAATATTACAAAAAATCAAAATTTAAAATAGAAATTAAACATTTTGACAAAATAAGAAGTCTAAGTTCACATCCAAATTAACAGTGTGCCCAGCGAAGCGTGCGGGAATCAGATGGTATATATATATTCGTATGTTCATTACAGATTTCATTCGACCCATTTGTTTGCCTACGTCGGATATAACTCTATCCAACCAGAACATAGTTCTGTACGCCGCTGGATGGGGGCAAATAGACTCTTCAGAATCTTTTAGCAACATCAAGCGATATGTTAGTTTGCAATATAAGCCATTACAGGTAATTTTTCATAAAAAAAATTAGTTTCACGTCACTTTTATTATTTTCTTACTTTGCATATAAAGTAACAAGTGTGTGAAGAAAAGTTACCTTAATACTATTTCAGGAATGTCAAGAGGCTTATAACTATGGATATTTAAAATTTAAACTAGGGAAAGGTCACATGTGTGCTGGAGGAGAAATAGGCAAAGACACATGCAGGGGAGATTCGGGAGGTCCGCTAATGTATGACAACGGAAAAATTATCACAGTTATTGGGGTAGTCAGCTTCGGACCTAGGCCCTGTGCATTAAAGGACGTCCCTGCGGTATATACGAAAGTCTACGAATATATTCCTTGGATACGGACCATCATAAAACCCTAAATAATATTTTAGTTTAATTTTAAGTTAAAAAATATTATATCTTTATAATAAACTATAAATATGCATATGCTTTTACTTTGTTCTTTACTGCGACTTCATTATACTCATACACTTTTTACATCACCTCAAGTGATTATGCAACTAAATATTTTCACAAGCTCCTACTTTATTTAATATTTTTTGGATAATTGACATTCAGACACATTTGAATGAGAAATTTAAATCCAAAAATAAACTTTTGACATTTATAGAGACCGGCCTGGGAATGGTCTCAGAATGGAATGAACTGAACCTCATTCAATTGAAGCCCCAAACGAGACAAGTTTGCGCGTTTATCACTAAGAAAACCTCACACTCTTTGAGCACTCCGTTCAATGCCGCACTAAGTATTAGTATACTAAGCGATTGTCAGTTTCGTGGTCATCTGGAGAATATGGCCAAGTTGGCCTTGATGAAATTGGAAGTGATCAATAGAGCTAGGCAGTACTTCAGGCCTGGCCTGGACACTTGCGTTCTATAAGTGGGAGGTCCGTTCACACATAGAGTACTGTTCTCATCTTTGGTCCGGATCACC
The DNA here is from genome assembly GCA_918358695.1 of Melinaea menophilus ssp. n. AW-2005. Taxonomy (NCBI): domain Eukaryota; kingdom Metazoa; phylum Arthropoda; class Insecta; order Lepidoptera; family Nymphalidae; genus Melinaea; species Melinaea menophilus. Next base: position 15,839,297 of record OU911049.1, read on the forward strand.
CCAATATCCGCTTCTATCAGTTGATTGCCTACAATCGAGAGCCGGACTGGACTCTCACATTGCGTAGAGACCTGGTTTCTCTGTACGTCCTCTACCGCATTTACAAGGGGGAGTGTTCCGAAGAGCTATTTGATCTGATGCCTGCCGCCAAATTTCATCACCACAACACTTCATAGCCCGCAATATTATTCGTACCACCTAGATGCGTAGTGTTCTTTTACTGTGCTAATTTTAAGACCTTTTTTCCACGTACCACTAAGATGTGGAACGAACTCCCTTCGGCGATATTTTCCGATCGATATGACGTGGAAACCTCCAAGGCCGGCAGCGCTCTTGCAAATCATCGGATGTTGCAAAATTTTATGATTATTAACCGCCATGATCACGTATCATCTGTGACCCGCACGCTCGTTGGCTCTCCTTTAACTTAACGAAAACGGGACATTGGTCCTTCAGGATTCACCGTCTATTGGCAATTTTTGGAACAGCAAGTGCAATAAAATCAAGAAGCTTCTCAATTTAGAAATTATGCAATATGACTTTTGTATTGGTATTCGTAACCTGATTGACACAACACTTCAAAATCTACGACCTTATCCACATTAGAACACCCTTATAATATTAGGATACGTTCATACGATGACAGAAAAACAAGACAGTGCCATTCACATTTTAGGGAAAGAATCAGTAATCCACCTACACTAGACGATAATATCACTTATTGAAAACATTTAAATAGAAAAAGATAAAAAATCAGGAATTAATGATTGTACTTAAAACCTTATTATTTTATTAAATAATAATAAAAATACAATATACAATATGGGAAACGATATCGTCAATAAATTTAAATTTAAAAATATGTATAACAATAAATGTTTGTTTTCTCAGAGCGAAGTTCTTTTGAAATCTTTACGACGGAGGTGGGTAACTGACGTTAAATTTTATAAATAAAAAACACTGCAAAATTTAAATTTCAATAGCAATTATCAATTTATAAAGTTATATACGAGTGCGCATAATTTATAGATATTATAAAAAAAGTCCTCAAAAGCGGTTCTACCAAAAGATAAAGTAATTTTTGATTGACTTCGGAATAGATAAATGTTAAATAAACAATATAGTTTATGGAAAGCATAATGTAATTAATCCATACACACAACACAATTTATTAATAGGTAAAATGGAAATAAATGATACTAAAAAATATTTAATATATACATAGAGCATACGATTACACCATACTAATATTAAAGGGGAAGTGTTAAAAAATACACAGATAGAATCAATAGAACATTTAAGACAGAATGAGTATGGAGAAAAACAATTCAATCGATAAATACATATGCAGTATTTTAACATATTTTTTGATATTATAAAATGGACAGTTACAGATATAGATAAGCTTAATAGATACGAACAACGTATAACAAATACAAAATTCACATTCACTCAGCATTAGAAAGATTCAATCTCAAAAGGTTTAGAAGAAGAGGGTTAATTGACATAAAAAAAAAATTACAACAACTATATAACATATACACATACATGATAAGTGAAACTAACGATTACCCTACACATAAAGCTCTTACATTGATGTCTACATCGGGTACTCCTCTAAAATTAAAAGATAACAGCACAGTACGGAATAAATAGTTACAAACGAACAGAAAATCCACAATTGAAAACAAAAGACACTACATGGAAAACACCCTAAACAACTATAACAAGAACACACAGACAAAGAAGGTGAGGAAATGCATGGTTATTCTGGGGAAATATTTACAAAGAAAAACAAATTTTTTTCCGGTAGCCATTCAAGACTTAATATTAATAATAAATACAAGAAATTATGAAAAGTATAATATATAATTAAACATCCCACAATAATATCAGAAAAGTATAGATTATGCGATACAAACCAAGAAACAAATGACCAAATCAATATATATAATAATATCAATATATACAATAATATCAAGAACAGTTTAAACTAAATAATATTTTATGTAATAGTTGCTTATATAAAATAACATTTAGTTTAAACTATTCTCGAATCGCAGATGCTTCAGTTAATAGTTAAACACTTAATAATGAATATCAAATATAAATTGTAAACACTAAAACTATTTTTGTTCCAAAAAAACACCTACTTCCTGTAGATTTATCACAATTAAAACCATTATGGAAAAATCATGTTAAACCACTTATTAATAAACATATCAGTGGCATAGATATATTAAAAAAAAAAATGTAATGATGAAATAATAGACTGTATATTTATAAATACCTCGTTCGACAGGGTCGATCGTGTTAGGTAGATTCCCGTCGGTCGGATCGACAAAAACTAGCCAACAGTATTCTACTGGTCATTACGAGTCTTATGACGGGTCACTCTGCATATATTGGGTGAGCGGGGAACCACCCACCACTCCTATCTCCTAAACGGGGGGTCGCATCAAAAAACTTTTCGGACAAAAAAGTTTCCTCTTTTAATTTGTTAATTTTCTAAGATTTTTCCGACAGCAAAATTTTGCCTTCTTCTATGACTTTTTTCGGTTTTTAACTTTCAACCCCCCCAGCTCCTCAACCCCTGTACCGATTTCCCCCGTTCAAGAACTTAACCTTCATTTTGTCCTTAAGAATGTGTATGCCGAGTTTGAAAATCCTCCGCCAATATTTGCGACCTGTAGCGTGTCCCAAAGGTTTGCACTTTCACCCCCCTTCCCAGCCCCCCCTTTCACTTTTTCCAAAAACACGAGATGGTACGTTTGTCCTACTAATTTATCCTATCGACCTGTGAAGTCAGATTTCGCCTACGATGAATTTGGACTGATGGATCATATATACATATATATATATAGAGGGATATATAAATTTTTTTTTTCGACGGATTCTCAATCTCCAGTTCATAAACAGCGTAGCGCCCCTACTCTGGGGTCTGGGTCCCGTCATCGCATCGATTGCAATTCATCTATGGAATCTACCTAAAATTAAAACCATTATCTCATTTACAATTACGTATATTCTTTTGTAATACACACTAACTGCTGCTTTAATAGTATAAGATTAGTAGATTGTGTGTCAAAACAAAGTTGGCATCTGACTCCGTTAGACATTAAAAGCCAGTGAGACCAATGTCTGAGTGTGGACTGGTTGTGTGATAAAAATGAAGATTATTATAGTTATTTTTGTGTGTTTAAATTTTGTTCACGGCCAGGAAGGTAGGTCTCGGTTAATGATATGATTATTTTGTGTACATGCCAACAACATGGCTGCATTTTTTTTTGTTTTTCTATATTGCTGTAGAAAATTCAATGAATATAATCTCCATGACACTCGGTAATATACACGACAACATTAGAATGTCTTGAAATATATAATTATTTTACAAGATGTTCTGTTTTATTTAATAGTTTTATTTTAAATCGAAATTATGAATACTATATGCCGTGATGTTAAAAACGTTTTGAATTACATTTTGGTTCCATTATGCGTTGTAAATTATTTAACATTAGATACATTTTTTGTTTCCTCACGTTTCAATACAGTTTCATATGTCGTGGTCACGCGATGACTGATATTTGAAAATATAGTTTTGTTCATGGAGTTAAGATGAATTTTGAGATACAACAGGATACTTGTACCATGTCTTGACATGATACTATCAACTTTGTTATCAATCACTGTGTTGTCAAGTCTTTCAATGTTTAAAACGTGATAAATTGCTATGGTTTAAAACAAATCATCATAAAATTACTAACAAAATCTTGCAATTAAATAAAAGAAAGTTACTAATAATGACTTCATTCGTTTATAAAAATAAATTAGACAGACTTTAATAATAAGACTTTTTGAATTGTTGATTTTTTAACAAATATTCAATTATCTCTATGAAACGTTCTTCTTCTAATAAGGACATCCCTATGAAATGTTCCTCATAAAAAACACCAAGAGACTCTTAATCGATGAAAACTGCGATATTTTTCGCTTATTTATTAATAAATCTTACCTAATTGTATTGAAACAACAGAGATTTGTAAAACCTTGGGCGGTGAATGTATATCCATAACCGACTGCAATGTTTTTAAAAGATATATTGAAGAATTACCAAGTTCAAGAGAAATGATAATGAAATACCACTGTGGCTTTGATGGGGATCATCCTAAAGTATGTATAATGCAGAAAATTAATGTATTTAAAAATTAAGACCAATTAGTTATCCAAGTTTGCGATATTCCAGGTTTGCTGTCAACCGGACGATTGCAGCAGTCTTGAACTTATGACACTGACATGCAACGTGGATTATGACACCGAAGATAACACAGCTACTGGTCTGAATATAATGTGGTGTTGTAATTTGATTCAAGTTCAATTAATCCCTAGAGAGATAGAAGTTTAAGCATTATTATAACTGTTGATGTTATATTTATTTGAAATCATTTAATCGTACCAAATTATGGTCAATGAGATATTAGACAATGCATACACTTTTGTCATAGCTTTCGAGGTCATTAACTTAGTAAAATATAAGGTTTTATTTTTTTATAAGGAAATTAATAATAAAAAAATATTTTATATCTTATTCTACTAATTCACACAATCTAGTACTTTAAAATTTGCAACGTCACTATATAGTATGATATGACAAATTTCGTAATACCTATAATCAATTGAACAAAACCTGAGCAATTAATCAAAAGAGGGGATTTTTAATTAGCTGATATATACTACGTCTTACTCACTTATAACTAGTGTTGAATCATCAACACAGCGATATGTGTCACTCTGAATGCAGATATTAGATCAATAGTATAAATGGGTTACACAAGTGGCCCTAAAATGGATCCTTGCTCCATGCCTAAAACTAGAGGAAATAATGATTCTTTGATGTTACCAGTAGTAACTACATTTTATTCTCAGCTACTTTACACAGTGATTTTTAATTGTACTTAATAAATATTGTTTTGAAGTGTTATAGTTATCAAAAGATTTATAATAGTTTTTTTTAATATAAGTTACCCTTAACCTGTTCTACAAGATTCTTAACGAGTATATGACATCTGATTAACAAAGCCTTAATTCAATATAAATTCCAATGATGATGTCATAAAACAGTAGATTAAATTGTAATTAATTCAGTGACTAACAATTGTTAATATAATGACAACTTTAAAATCATTGCTATAACAAGTTTTCGACGAGCTTAGCGCAGTAATACTAAGGTATCCGCCCGGAGCGGTTGTGTCGAGATAATGAATATATTATTAATTGTTTTTGTGTTTGTGCTATTCAATCTTGTATACGGACAGGATGGTAAGTCTATACTTAAGGATATTCAGTGAGTACAAAATGATTAAAGCTCCAAAGTCCTGGATTATTGCTAACAATTGAATTTGAAATGCAATTAGCATATAAATATGAACATACGGAGAAATGCATGAGGACGGTAAAATTGAACTGGGAAAACCCTATAATAATATTATTCTAAGACTTGGCATAAGTGACTTATTATAAAAATCTACATGTATTTAATATATATGAATGGTACCATTATTAACAGATAAATGTGTTGAATTGGGTGGTCAATGTGTATCAATAAACGACTGCGATGTACTAAAACAACTTATACATATATCTTCAAATGATCGAGAAACAATTAAGAAATACAACTGTGGCATCGACGGAGATGTGCCTAGAGTATGTATTATTTTATTATTATTTTTCAAAAATTCAACGTTATATTCTTAGATTGAAATATGAAAGTCTATCACTTCTACAATTCTAAGAATTCATATGTAAATATAGGTTTGCTGCCCCGCCGATGAATCTAATAAATGTCCCACCCTTGAAGGAACGATAGGAACATGCGTAAGCCTAAAGCTATGTGCACATCTCATGGCACGAAGGAATTCAGGAACGAAAGCAGATATAGAATACGTCCGACGCTCCAGGTAAAGCCATACACCAATAACGAAAATAATATAGACAATGAAGTTAAATTAAAACTGATGTATTCTAAAATGTTATCATGTGAAAAATACAATATTGTTTTTGTGTATTATATTTCATTAATTATCGGCACTTGAAAATATATAAATAGCCAAAAATTAAAACAACTTAAAACTGTTGCACGTTGCACCGAATATAATACAAAAAATCACTGATTTCTCTTACTCGTATATTTATCAAGTGTTCAGAAATGGTAACGTAACCAGTAAATTATTCAATTATATAGAAAAAATTTACCACAAAATTTTTATTTTAGTAACATTTAATTGTTTATAATACTTCCTTGTTTTAAAACAACTTAAATATAGTGACGATATTATTGCCGAGGTATTATTATTATGCAACAAAACATAAAGTTACACATATTAATTTTAAATATCGACGCTTTGGTTTTGGTAGTAGTTGATATTTATGTATGCATTTATACATTTTTGCGATGGAACTAACGAATGTCTTCACTTTTATTTCTGTTACGTATTAACTATTGAAATTGAAGTTTTCCGTTCACCTTCAATGTTACTTGAGATGTCGAATGAAATTGTATATTTTATTTACAGCTTTTATCAGATAGAAAAGAGGAACTACAAAAAAAAAAAACTATATGATATAGATTAGTATTTGCAGCAAGAGTTCTGATCCACTGAATAATTTTACAGGTGTCCAGGTCCCGCACGTTACAGTGTCTGTTGCGACCAAACTATAAATGTTCTACCCAACCCAACATCAGTTCTTATCAATACTGACCCTGAATTCAGGTATTCCTCAGAATGTGTCACTGCAAACCAAACATTAGTTTTAATTTCCTTAGATGAAGCATCAAGTAACATGACCAATTGTTGTGGCATCGAAGCAGCTAGTGGAAATAAAATTATAGGTAACGGAAAATGCTTTTTATAAGTTACATAATTCATAAGATGCTTTTAAAAACTATCATCATAAAAAAACATAGTAATGTAGTAGAATAATGTATAAAAATATAAAGCTAATAATGTTAATTCTATTGCCTTAAAGTCATTATTTTGAATACTAGGGGATACAGAAACAGCCATAGACGAATACCCGTGGCTGGCCATTCTCGAGTACGAACGACCGTACCCGTGTGGTGGAACTTTAATAAGTAGTTTATACGTACTAACAGCGGCACGTTGTTTAGTTAGAGGCAAAAGGACGCCGAGAGGAGTGTAAGTTTGAAACGAAACGAAACTAATTTTGTTATTTTCAATAGCATTTAATTTAAAGAATCAATTATTATTTACTAGAAATGCCGTACGTCTCGGAGAATACAATACTACAAATGAAGGAAAAGATTGCGTTGAAGTGGAAGGTTATGGGCTAGACTGCACAGAGGGAACCGTTGTCATTAGTACAAATAAAATTATTGTTCATCCTGATTATAAAACTGGAGGTATAATTCAAGCAAATGATATTGGCTTATTGAGACTCAGCGAAAGTGCTCCATATACAGGTATAATTTTTTTTACAGTTACAGTTTATTTACGGCGGAATTTACAATTAATTCTGTTAATCTTTTGCCTTAATAAGATTTTAATGACAATGTGATGTAGTGGGCTTTGAAAGAGAAGGGTATAAAAAGGGTAGTAAAAGGCACCCTGGTGCATGCTATTCATGCATTTGCTATGAAGACTTTGTTCTTGTCAGCGAAGAGGGACTTAAGGTGCAGAGTAGACTGGAAAATGGCAACAAAAGTGTTGGTATGAAAATAAGCAGAACCAAAACAGAGCACATGTTTTGCGATTTCAGCGCTGTCTCCGGTTCTGTTCGTATTTTGTTGAATGGTGTAACGTTACCAGTCTGCTCGGACTTTCGCTACCTTGATTCTCTCATCCAAAGCGATGGCAATATTGACCGTGCCCTAGAGCACAGAATCAACACGAGATGGATGAAATGGCGACAAGTCAACGGTACGACGTGTAATACCTGGATCACCCTTAAACTAAAGGGGAGAATCTATAAAACCATCAAAAGACCTATCGTTATTTTTGGATCTAAGTGCTGGGCGATGAATGATGAAAAGCGTTTTCTTGTAACGGAGATGCGAATATTAAGATGAATAAGTGGGGTGACAAGAAAGGATATATATAATAAGAAGAAATAAGAAATGAGTATATTAAGGGAAGCTTGGGTGTAGCGCCAGTGACAGAAAAAATTAGAGATAGCCGTCTGTCATGGTATCGGCATGTTATGAGGAGAGATGAAAGGCATGTGACCAAAAGAGTGCTGGGTATTGTACTGGAGCGATGGACGGGTACAGTACAGCCGAAGAAAAGATGGATGGACTGCGTGAAAGACCATATAGAGAAGAAGACAGTGTGTACAGAGTGGACGAGTAACAGGAGAGTGTGGAAAGAAAAAACATACTGCGCGAACCCCAAAATTGGAATAAGGACAGGAAGATAATAAAGATTCCAATAGCAATATCTTTTTTGAATTATGTGTTTCTTAGACTGGATTCTTAGACTGGAGACGTCGAAGATTAATTTCAATAAATGTGGATCGATATTTATTTTGGCGCACAAAATTATCTGACATATTATTTTGTTATAATTTTCTACAGTTACTTTCTGCTATTCTCTTTAGCGTTCCAAATTAGTTCTTAATGTTTATTGCAGATTTTATCCGTCCAATTTGTCTACCGTCTTCAGACATCACTAAAGTGGCACTATCGTCAGAACTTAGATTTCACGTAGCCGGTTGGGGTGCAGTGAGTGAGCAGAGACAAAGAAGCGCTGTTAAGCTTCAGATCGACTTGCCTGTGGTTGATCAGAAGGTACTTGCTTTTATATAATATTTATAACAATTGCTTTTACAATTATATCATGACCGTGTAGAATTTTTACAGGATGTTCATTTGTTTTTCAATTCTCTTGCTCTCGCATTTATATAAAGCTTAAGTTCTCTTTTATCAGATATGTGAAAATCTGTATTCATTGAAAGATAAACCTATATGGGACAAACAATTCTGTGCTGGTGGTGAAGTAAATAAAGACACATGCAAAGGAGATTCGGGGGGTCCGTTGATATACTCAGATGATGACAGTAAATCGCATCAAATCGTAGGGGTTACAAGTTTTGGCATTTTGAAATGCGGAAGCCAAGGCCGGCCCAGTGTTTACACTAAAGTCATCGATTATGTACCGTGGATTGTAGCCACTACAAAGGCTTTAACAAATTAGAATTTTTAAGTCCCTGGTGATGATAGTGTATTTTAGTTTAGTTTATTATTTTTTGTAAAAATTCTTGAAACAGGTAAGATTAAAGCAAAAATCAAATAAATTTGAAATTTTTAGGTTTACAATGTATAATAACATTAACATTGATATTTATTTTTCGTTGATGTTTTATTTAAACATGTAATTCTAAGTTTGAATGGAATGAGTCAATGATAGGCATTTATTAACCATTATTTTGTTATGAAAATATGGTTTTTAATGTACCGTACTTTGAAAGAAGAAGACAGACGTCTGTCTGTCCCTTATGGAATCACTTTATTGTCGGTCTGTCTATCCTTCCGTCTGTCTTTTATTAATTCCGGGGAGATATCGAGATAAAAGATCATATACTTAGGCGTACAGCCATTTGAAACTGTTGAAAAATATAACTTCTATATTAATGTTAAAAAAAAAGATACGCACTTTATGCTCCAGAATCACATCTTTCGACATTCTCAAGGAGATTAAATTTAATAGGGGATAGGGAATTTTATTTTAATAGTGAACTATGGAACTTCGTTTTATAGTACAAGTTCAAGAAAACTACAATTATTTGTAGCCTACAAACCTATGGAACTACGGAACCTAAGGAACAACTCGCACTTTTCTGGTAAAATATCAGTAAGTAATTAGGTTAAAACTGTGATTTATAATAACAATCATTTTTTTCAGTTAATCTAAATACTATCGGAATAATAAACCAATTCAGTGAATTTTATAAGTACGAATATCTCCTAAACTGATAAATATATATCATAAAAATCGGGGATCACGAGTGTTTAAATATTGAAAAAAAATATCATATACAAAAATTTTTATGATTTTTTCCCAATTCTATAATAAATCCCTGCTTGAAAAAGATACCCATCCAAAAATAAGTTTGCAGCCGTACAAAGTGAAACTTGTTAGTGCGTGATATAAAGCTTATAATGAACATAAAACTATAGAAGATAAACCTCGAAGTGGCCGTCCGAAAAAAACTAACACGAAGGAAGAGCACTTGATAAAAAGGTTATTGACTAGTGATGTCCGAAAATCCGCTATGCAAATAAAAAACAAGTTACAAGAAAACCATGATATTAATATACACGTTTTAACTGTGAGACGTCGACTAAAAGGGTTCTGATTACTTCGACGATGCCTGACTAAGAAACCCTTGATTTTTGCAAAGAACAGAAAACTGCGTCGTACATTCGCAGAACAGTTCAGATCATGGCGACCTCACAATAGTCCAAGAATCCAAAGCCAAAGTGCCGACTTAAAACCGATAGAGAGCATCTTTGGGAGGAACTGTATCGCCGCATAAAATGTCGGAATTATTCAAACAAGAAAAACAACTAAAGTATGGAGCCTAATCCCTAATGACCGTTTGCAAAAATTTGTTATTTCAATGCCGGTGCGCTGTGAAACGGTATTGGATTAACAATTGGAAAATAATTAGCATAACATAATTTAAATTTTAAAAAAAGTTAATTGTCAATATATTTTTAGCTGTCCTGAAGCAAACATTTGTTGAATTTTTTTTTGTTTTCCATTTCATGCCTTTTAGGTGTCTTAATTTGTGAAACATGCAATCACTTTAAATATATTATTTAATTCAAAACAATACTGCTTCCTTTGTTTTTGATATGTAATAAATTGTACATGTCAAAACAATTTTAAGCACTACTTTTTATTATTACTAAAAATAGCTCCGAGAATTCACATTAAATAGCATCTATAATATAAGAAAAAAGATAAATAATCAGAAGGGGCCGTGACCCGTGACCTAAATACTTATGTACAATTTTCGATTCTTCGACAAACTTTGTCCTGTTACCATTAAATATAAAGAACATGTCTATGTAGTAATCGGTTGTATCATCTTTAAATTTGAATAATTAAAAACTAGGATATGATATTAACGAACAATGACCTCGAAAACTATGTAAAATTATTTTGTATGTTCTCCTATATGTATAATAATGTACCATTAACATAACACATATACACGTTAACGTAACAACGTAACAGCCACTTCATTATCCAATCTACCGAACGCTAACTCAACTAGCGCACTAACATAGTGAAGACATAGTGTAACATAGTGTTAGTGAGCTTGACGTTGGTGGACACCTTTAACTATTTTTGCAGTAAAATAGTGCGGGGTGGTTATTTTTGCGGTAAAAACTTGGATAATGAAATGGGGCCTTTAAGGGAAGTTGCTGAAAACTGTTATTCGGAATAATTAGGTTAACAGTGTCTTTGTATTTATGTGATTTTTTAACGGCCCGTGTTTTTGTTCCGATCCCTTATTTCGAGGGATTGGTTACCTTAATCCTGCATTTTTCATATGTTTGTCAAAAAATTCATGTGCATTTTTCTTGTAATTGACGAATATTAAGTGCCTTATCCTGCCGTCTTCTCAAGAAATTCACATGTACAACTAAGTTTAAAAAAAATTGTGTCACAATTTTTGTTTTGCGTAATTAAAAGATCATCTTATGCATGTTGGGGGTTTCATTTTATCAAAAGTAATTTTCATATTTCCTGGGTCTTATTTTATTTTGTCTTCCCATGACGTAATATAATTAATATTTCGTACAATTAATCATTATGTATTTTAATTGATTTTTGGAGGGCTTTTTAACGAAAAACTATTTCCGGCATTACGCTCTAACACCGCAGGATGAGACTTCCCCTAGTCATCCAAAGCCAAGTTTCATTTGCACTGTGAACCAGAGAGTTATTCCCAGTGTGCAATGGCAGTAGGGGTGGCTGGCAAAAGTTTCCCAGAGTGGCTTTGGAAAGTGCATAGAAGTTGTGCGTACCACGCGGGTACTTTTCCAGCTGATCCTACTACAGTGGAGGACCCTAGAGGAGCCTTGACAGTGACCTGGTACTTTCGGGGATGTCTTTCCGGCGCCTTAACTAGCTGGGACAGACCATTTGGCAGAGCAAAGTTATACACAGATCTCCCCGCGTAGTCGGTGAAAGTCGGTAGGTTACTACGAGTCAACCTTCGGTAAAAGGGCAGTTCTTACCCGGATAAAAAAAACTACATTGAACATAACTTTAATTACACTGATACAAAGGTTGTTGTCCTTTCCAGAGTAAACAATATACCAAAAACTTCTAACAACATATTTGGGTGTCGCTTATCTACTAATTACGCCATTAAAACTATTATTTTTAGTATTTAATCACTTATTAAATTATTGCTGAATTTATGCATGTCAGCCACGTTACACTTAACTCTCATTCAATGCAGATAAAACATAAAACATTATCAATTCGATCTGGACTTGAACCTGTGACCTCTGGGATACAGTCTCAGTCGCTCCACCGACTGAGCTACCGTGTCGCAACACGATCCTGCTCGTGTCGACGAATGAATAAAATATTTATTAAAAACAAGAATATGATCATCCACTGACATTATCACTGTAATATTTTTTCTATAAGCATGATACAAATCTCATAGACATTTACAAAACATCCTTTAATGGTATATTATCATACATGATTCGTAAGAGTTATAGTCATTTATGATTGTTTATATTATATTATTAGACATCTTTAATAGGTTTGATTTGATAATCTCTATCTTGAGTTGGTTTTGACTTACAATACATAACTCTAACATATTATTTGGTTATAGAGTCCGATTGTAAGACACCCAGTGGAGATGATGGCATGTGCATATCATTTATGGATTGTCAACCGTTGTTAGATCTAGTTCAAAAAAGAGACAGAACCAACGAGGAGTTACAAATGTTGAGACAGTCTCAATGTGGTTTTGACGGTAGTATAGTAAAGGTATTACTTTACGGTTTTTTATTTTGTTCTATTTAGTTACTAATAAGAATTAAATATACTTATTAATGAGAAAACATGATTGAGCTTTTGCTCTCCGTTTATAATAAATAATCTATTAAATAAATATATACTAGGGGCGCCAAAAAACCCTCAATTTCGTCTCGCTGCGCCCGCTAAATCTCGGGTGCCGTTTGCATATTGAGCGAAGCGAGCCCAGTGTAATGACTCATCGTTTCCCATTGACTTCAATGGGATATCAGTTTTTTGATATGATATAAAAAAAAAAATTTTTTTGAAGACGTTTTATTTTTTTTGTTTTAAAACCATCACCTAATGCGTGTCTTTTTGATTGCAAAATTTCATAATTTTCCGTCAAGTAGTTTTCGAGCCAATTCGTGACAAAGAATGTAAAAAGTCTCCAGTAAAACGCTCCGCTCAATTAAATACTTAATTAAGACCAAGACAAGAGACCAAGAAGTGGGTAGTTAGAAAACTAAGTTATTTAGTAGTCATAGATCTAAATTGATGATTTAACTAAATCATTGGCCATCATTGCCTTATGCTACTTGTAGGTGTGCTGTAAAATTTCTGACAATCGATGTTACAATCCCGATGGCAACCTGGGTCACTGTATTGGAGTTAATACATGTCCAGCAATTACGAAGATGATAGGACCACCAATATCGACAGATAATTTGAAGTTACGACAAATATCGACAGATAATTTGGAGTTTATTATAAATTCAAGGTAAGATTATGAAAAAAAAAAAAAACCATTAATTAAGTTTTTTTGCAACAAAGACAAGTCAAGTTATCGTGTTTTTTTTAAATTTTACGTAAGTAAGGCCGTTCAACTTTAATTTTGCCAAATTATAAACGATAGTTACAATTGATAATCATATAACATATGATAATAATGTAAAACAATTGATAGATGCGAAGGCTCAGACGAGTACAGTGTTTGTTGCGGTCCCGATCATAAGACTCATGTAGTTGCTCCCCTAGCCTGCGAACCATCATCCGCACCACCTGATCCCCGCACAGAGTGCTGTGGTTTTGAAAGCTCTAGTGGAAACAAAATAATGGGTAAAAATTCACACTTACCTTTTAAGTAATAATCGTTATCGGGACGCAGATCAATCAAAACTAAAGTTTTAATAAAAATTAAATTAAGTTTAACAAATTCTGGGATTTTTTAATTATAAGAGACATCCGTTGTAAAAACAAGTAAAGATGGAGATTATTCTTTTGCTTAAATTTGTGTCATGGTTAGACTTTTTGCTCTGGGTTCAATTGTACGAAAGGATGTCTTCGATTATTTAAGAAAACCTACTTTCAATAACAAGAGATAGTCCGACGCTTTGATAAAATTTTCTTTTAAACAGTGTAATATTCATGGTTAAGCTGCTTACTCTGACGGAGTGTGCTTAATATAAAAATTCCACTGTAGCTTTTAATTTATGGTTAACTTTCGTACTGGGTCCGTTAAAAGGGGTCACTTTTGAGTTAACTATTTCTGGACGCGTAAATACCGCAAAACAGGTTTGAGACAAGGAATAAATATTAAAAATTACTGATTTTGTAGATACGAATTATATTAAATATATTTTATAATTAATTCTAAAAATCTAATAAATAAAATAAAAAAGCAGTCTCTGACTGTAAACAAACTATACTTCCAGGAAGCATTAATCTTATAAAATTATAGCTTATTATGTCTTTATTTACGGGAATTATGCTTATGGGACCTTTTGGTATATGAGAAACACTGACAAAATAGCATAATTTTATTCTCATTATTTTTCAGGTGGAACAGGAGCGGCTATTGATCAGTATCCCTGGTTGGCTCTTATACAATACACACTAGAAATAGAAAGTAGGTACGATCTACTCTGTGCTGGATCTCTCATAAGTTCTAAATATGTGTTAACAGCGGGCCATTGCGTAGCTGGGCCAATTTTGAAGGAAGGAAAACCGTAAGTAACAACTGCATAATAAACCATACATAAATATAGTTAACAGATACCGGAAAAAGCAATAAAATTACACCAAAAGTAAGAAAATCTGACTATATTGTTTCTATTATTCTGAAAATTTTCAGAGAATATGTTGTGTTCGGAGAATACGACGTAACCACCGATGGACGTGATTGTGTTACTTTACTCGATGGAAGCCAAGATTGTACCGATGGTTCTGTACAAATACCTATCGAAAAAGTCATACCGCACCGCCACTATGATCACGCGTCAAGACTAAACGATATTGCTCTAATTAGGATGATCAAGAACGTTGAATATACTGGTATAAAATTTATGTCATTTTACGTATAAATATAAATTTAAACTTATATATCTAAAATATTCATATATATATAAGCGATTTACCACTCACTGAGTCATCACGTAATCTCCGAAACTATCTGTCCGATTAACTTAAAATGTTACATACTTACTTCTCTTGTAACGTAGATATCCACTAAGAACGTATTTTACGGAATTCCTATTCCAACAGATTTTAACCAAATTTCAAGTCAATCGGCCTTATAACTACAGAGGTTTCATGATAAGTGTGCACATAGATGGAAGTAAGAGTTACTATAGCAACGGTTACCATACCAATGTTTACCATTGCCACATATACCATGATAACGGATACTATGACAACAGTTACCATAGCAACGATAACCATGACAACCACAGTTTAGATGAGGGTGCAAAAAGTTGAAATTTGAACAGTAACAATATAATTGATTACAATATTGAATTTGATATATTTGAATAATAAATAAATAATATTACAAAAAATCAAAATTTAAAATAGAAATTAAACATTTTGACAAAATAAGAAGTCTAAGTTCACATCCAAATTAACAGTGTGCCCAGCGAAGCGTGCGGGAATCAGATGGTATATATATATTCGTATGTTCATTACAGATTTCATTCGACCCATTTGTTTGCCTACGTCGGATATAACTCTATCCAACCAGAACATAGTTCTGTACGCCGCTGGATGGGGGCAAATAGACTCTTCAGAATCTTTTAGCAACATCAAGCGATATGTTAGTTTGCAATATAAGCCATTACAGGTAATTTTTCATAAAAAAAATTAGTTTCACGTCACTTTTATTATTTTCTTACTTTGCATATAAAGTAACAAGTGTGTGAAGAAAAGTTACCTTAATACTATTTCAGGAATGTCAAGAGGCTTATAACTATGGATATTTAAAATTTAAACTAGGGAAAGGTCACATGTGTGCTGGAGGAGAAATAGGCAAAGACACATGCAGGGGAGATTCGGGAGGTCCGCTAATGTATGACAACGGAAAAATTATCACAGTTATTGGGGTAGTCAGCTTCGGACCTAGGCCCTGTGCATTAAAGGACGTCCCTGCGGTATATACGAAAGTCTACGAATATATTCCTTGGATACGGACCATCATAAAACCCTAAATAATATTTTAGTTTAATTTTAAGTTAAAAAATATTATATCTTTATAATAAACTATAAATATGCATATGCTTTTACTTTGTTCTTTACTGCGACTTCATTATACTCATACACTTTTTACATCACCTCAAGTGATTATGCAACTAAATATTTTCACAAGCTCCTACTTTATTTAATATTTTTTGGATAATTGACATTCAGACACATTTGAATGAGAAATTTAAATCCAAAAATAAACTTTTGACATTTATAGAGACCGGCCTGGGAATGGTCTCAGAATGGAATGAACTGAACCTCATTCAATTGAAGCCCCAAACGAGACAAGTTTGCGCGTTTATCACTAAGAAAACCTCACACTCTTTGAGCACTCCGTTCAATGCCGCACTAAGTATTAGTATACTAAGCGATTGTCAGTTTCGTGGTCATCTGGAGAATATGGCCAAGTTGGCCTTGATGAAATTGGAAGTGATCAATAGAGCTAGGCAGTACTTCAGGCCTGGCCTGGACACTTGCGTTCTATAAGTGGGAGGTCCGTTCACACATAGAGTACTGTTCTCATCTTTGGTCCGGATCACCCCAATATCCGCTTCTATCAGTTGATTGCCTACAATCGAGAGCCGGACTGGACTCTCACATTGCGTAGAGACCTGGTTTCTCTGTACGTCCTCTACCGCATTTACAAGGGGGAGTGTTCCGAAGAGCTATTTGATCTGATGCCTGCCGCCAAATTTCATCACCACAACACTTCATAGCCCGCAATATTATTCGTACCACCTAGATGCGTAGTGTTCTTTTACTGTGCTAATTTTAAGACCTTTTTTCCACGTACCACTAAGATGTGGAACGAACTCCCTTCGGCGATATTTTCCGATCGATATGACGTGGAAACCTCCAAGGCCGGCAGCGCTCTTGCAAATCATCGGATGTTGCAAAATTTTATGATTATTAACCGCCATGATCACGTATCATCTGTGACCCGCACGCTCGTTGGCTCTCCTTTAACTTAACGAAAACGGGACATTGGTCCTTCAGGATTCACCGTCTATTGGCAATTTTTGGAACAGCAAGTGCAATAAAATCAAGAAGCTTCTCAATTTAGAAATTATGCAATATGACTTTTGTATTGGTATTCGTAACCTGATTGACACAACACTTCAAAATCTACGACCTTATCCACATTAGAACACCCTTATAATATTAGGATACGTTCATACGATGACAGAAAAACAAGACAGTGCCATTCACATTTTAGGGAAAGAATCAGTAATCCACCTACACTAGACGATAATATCACTTATTGAAAACATTTAAATAGAAAAAGATAAAAAATCAGGAATTAATGATTGTACTTAAAACCTTATTATTTTATTAAATAATAATAAAAATACAATATACAATATGGGAAACGATATCGTCAATAAATTTAAATTTAAAAATATGTATAACAATAAATGTTTGTTTTCTCAGAGCGAAGTTCTTTTGAAATCTTTACGACGGAGGTGGGTAACTGACGTTAAATTTTATAAATAAAAAACACTGCAAAATTTAAATTTCAATAGCAATTATCAATTTATAAAGTTATATACGAGTGCGCATAATTTATAGATATTATAAAAAAAGTCCTCAAAAGCGGTTCTACCAAAAGATAAAGTAATTTTTGATTGACTTCGGAATAGATAAATGTTAAATAAACAATATAGTTTATGGAAAGCATAATGTAATTAATCCATACACACAACACAATTTATTAATAGGTAAAATGGAAATAAATGATACTAAAAAATATTTAATATATACATAGAGCATACGATTACACCATACTAATATTAAAGGGGAAGTGTTAAAAAATACACAGATAGAATCAATAGAACATTTAAGACAGAATGAGTATGGAGAAAAACAATTCAATCGATAAATACATATGCAGTATTTTAACATATTTTTTGATATTATAAAATGGACAGTTACAGATATAGATAAGCTTAATAGATACGAACAACGTATAACAAATACAAAATTCACATTCACTCAGCATTAGAAAGATTCAATCTCAAAAGGTTTAGAAGAAGAGGGTTAATTGACATAAAAAAAAAATTACAACAACTATATAACATATACACATACATGATAAGTGAAACTAACGATTACCCTACACATAAAGCTCTTACATTGATGTCTACATCGGGTACTCCTCTAAAATTAAAAGATAACAGCACAGTACGGAATAAATAGTTACAAACGAACAGAAAATCCACAATTGAAAACAAAAGACACTACATGGAAAACACCCTAAACAACTATAACAAGAACACACAGACAAAGAAGGTGAGGAAATGCATGGTTATTCTGGGGAAATATTTACAAAGAAAAACAAATTTTTTTCCGGTAGCCATTCAAGACTTAATATTAATAATAAATACAAGAAATTATGAAAAGTATAATATATAATTAAACATCCCACAATAATATCAGAAAAGTATAGATTATGCGATACAAACCAAGAAACAAATGACCAAATCAATATATATAATAATATCAATATATACAATAATATCAAGAACAGTTTAAACTAAATAATATTTTATGTAATAGTTGCTTATATAAAATAACATTTAGTTTAAACTATTCTCGAATCGCAGATGCTTCAGTTAATAGTTAAACACTTAATAATGAATATCAAATATAAATTGTAAACACTAAAACTATTTTTGTTCCAAAAAAACACCTACTTCCTGTAGATTTATCACAATTAAAACCATTATGGAAAAATCATGTTAAACCACTTATTAATAAACATATCAGTGGCATAGATATATTAAAAAAAAAATGTAATGATGAAATAATAGACTGTATATTTATAAATACCTCGTTCGACAGGGTCGATCGTGTTAGGTAGATTCCCGTCGGTCGGATCGACAAAAACTAGCCAACAGTATTCTACTGGTCATTACGAGTCTTATGACGGGTCACTCTGCATATATTGGGTGAGCGGGGAACCACCCACCACTCCTATCTCCTAAACGGGGGGTCGCATCAAAAAACTTTTCGGACAAAAAAGTTTCCTCTTTTAATTTGTTAATTTTCTAAGATTTTTCCGACAGCAAAATTTTGCCTTCTTCTATGACTTTTTTCGGTTTTTAACTTTCAACCCCCCCAGCTCCTCAACCCCTGTACCGATTTCCCCCGTTCAAGAACTTAACCTTCATTTTGTCCTTAAGAATGTGTATGCCGAGTTTGAAAATCCTCCGCCAATATTTGCGACCTGTAGCGTGTCCCAAAGGTTTGCACTTTCACCCCCCCTCCCAGCCCCCCCTTTCACTTTTTCCAAAAACACGAGATGGTACGTTTGTCCTACTAATTTATCCTATCGACCTGTGAAGTCAGATTTCGCCTACGATGAATTTGGACTGATGGATCATATATACATATATATATATAGAGGGATATATAAATTTTTTTTTTCGACGGATTCTCAATCTCCAGTTCATAAACAGCGTAGCGCCCCTACTCTGGGGTCTGGGTCCCGTCATCGCATCGATTGCAATAGGTAGATTCATCTATGGAATCTACCTAAAATTAAAACCATTATCTCATTTACAATTACGTATATTCTTTTGTAATACACACTAACTGCTGCTTTAATAGTATAAGATTAGTAGATTGTGTGTCAAAACAAAGTTGGCATCTGACTCCGTTAGACATTAAAAGCCAGTGAGACCAATGTCTGAGTGTGGACTGGTTGTGTGATAAAAATGAAGATTATTATAGTTATTTTTGTGTGTTTAAATTTTGTTCACGGCCAGGAAGGTAGGTCTCGGTTAATGATATGATTATTTTGTGTACATGCCAACAACATGGCTGCATTTTTTTTTTGTTTTTCTATATTGCTGTAGAAAATTCAATGAATATAATCTCCATGACACTCGGTAATATACACGACAACATTAGAATGTCTTGAAATATATAATTATTTTACAAGATGTTCTGTTTTATTTAATAGTTTTATTTTAAATCGAAATTATGAATACTATATGCCGTGATGTTAAAAACGTTTTGAATTACATTTTGGTTCCATTATGCGTTGTAAATTATTTAACATTAGATACATTTTTTGTTTCCTCACGTTTCAATACAGTTTCATATGTCGTGGTCACGGGATGACTGATATTTGAAAATATAGTTTTGTTCATGGAGTTAAGATGAATTTTGAGATACAACAGGATACTTGTACCATGTCTTGACATGATACTATCAACTTTGTTATCAATCACTGTGTTGTCAAGTCTTTCAATGTTTAAAACGTGATAAATTGCTATGGTTTAAAACAAATCATCATAAAATTACTAACAAAATCTTGCAATTAAATAAAAGAAAGTTACTAATAATGACTTCATTCGTTTATAAAAATAAATTAGACAGACTTTAATAATAAGACTTTTTGAATTGTTGATTTTTTAACAAATATTCAATTATCTCTATGAAACGTTCTTCTTCTAATAAGGACATCCCTATGAAATGTTCCTCATAAAAAACACCAAGAGACTCTTAATCGATGAAAACTGCGATATTTTTCGCTTATTTATTAATAAATCTTACCTAATTGTATTGAAACAACAGAGATTTGTAAAACCTTGGGCGGTGAATGTATATCCATAACCGACTGCAATGTTTTTAAAAGATATATTGAAGAATTACCAAGTTCAAGAGAAATGATAATGAAATACCACTGTGGCTTTGATGGGGATCATCCTAAAGTATGTATAATGCAGAAAATTAATGTATTTAAAAATTAAGACCAATTAGTTATCCAAGTTTGCGATATTCCAGGTTTGCTGTCAACCGGACGATTGCAGCAGTCTTGAACTTATGACACTGACATGCAACGTGGATTATGACACCGAAGATAACACAGCTACTGGTCTGAATATAATGTGGTGTTGTAATTTGATTCAAGTTCAATTAATCCCTAGAGAGATAGAAGTTTAAGCATTATTATAACTGTTGATGTTATATTTATTTGAAATCATTTAATCGTACCAAATTATGGTCAATGAGATATTAGACAATGCATACACTTTTGTCATAGCTTTCGAGGTCATTAACTTAGTAAAATATAAGGTTTTATTTTTTTATAAGGAAATTAATAATAAAAAAATATTTTATATCTTATTCTACTAATTCACACAATCTAGTACTTTAAAATTTGCAACGTCACTATATAGTATGATATGACAAATTTCGTAATACCTATAATCAATTGAACAAAACCTGAGCAATTAATCAAAAGAGGGGATTTTTAATTAGCTGATATATACTACGTCTTACTCACTTATAACTAGTGTTGAATCATCAACACAGCGATATGTGTCACTCTGAATGCAGATATTAGATCAATAGTATAAATGGGTTACACAAGTGGCCCTAAAATGGATCCTTGCTCCATGCCTAAAACTAGAGGAAATAATGATTCTTTGATGTTACCAGTAGTAACTACATTTTATTCTCAGCTACTTTACACAGTGATTTTTAATTGTACTTAATAAATATTGTTTTGAAGTGTTATAGTTATCAAAAGATTTATAATAGTTTTTTTTAATATAAGTTACCCTTAACCTGTTCTACAAGATTCTTAACGAGTATATGACATCTGATTAACAAAGCCTTAATTCAATATAAATCCCAATGATGATGTCATAAAACAGTAAATTAAATTGTAATTAATTCAGTGACTAACAATTGTTAATATAATGACAACTTTAAAACCATTGCCATAACAAGTTTTCGATGAGCTTAGCGCAGTAAGACCAAGGTATCCGCCCGGATCGGTTGTGTCGTGATAATGAATATATTATTAATAGTTTTTGTGTTTGTGCTATTCAATCTTGTATACGGACAGGATGGTAAGTCTATACTTAACGATATTCAGTGAGTACAAAATGATTAAAGCTTCAAAGTCCTGCATTATTGCCGACAAGTTAATTTTAAATGATATAATCTAAAATGCACTTAGCATGTAAATATGAATATACGGAGAAATGCATAAGGACGATTAAGTGGAACTGGGAAAACCCTATAAAACTATTATTGTAAGACTTGGAGTATTGTGAGTGATTTATTTTACGAGATACTCGGATGATTTGATCTGTTTTTCAATTTAATTTAAATAATATATTGTATGTAAATATCTACATGTATTTAATATATATGAATGGTAACATTATTAACAGATAAATGTGTTGAATTGGGTGGTGAATGTATATCAATAAACGACTGCGATGTACTAAAACAACTTATACATATATCTTCAAATGATCGAGAAACAGTTAAGAAATACCACTGTGGCTTCGACGGAGATGTGCCTAGGGTATGTATATATATATGGATATATGTATAATTATTTTTAAAAATTCAACGTTATATTCTTAGATTGAAATATGAAAGTCTATCACTTATACAATTCTAAGAATTCATTTGTAAATATAGGTTTGCTGCCCCGCAGATGAATCTAATAAATGTCCCACCCTTGAAGGTACATTAGGAAAATGCGTAAGCCTAAAGCTTTGTGCACATCTCATGGCACGAAGAAATTCAGGGACGAAAGCAGATATAGAATACGTCCAACGCTCCAGGTAAAACCATACATAATAACGAAAATAATATTGATAATGAAGTTAAATTAAACCTAATATATATCTCACTGTTATTGCAGAATGTTATCATTTTAAAAATACCATGTTTTTATTATATTTCACTGACTATCGGCACTTGAAAATATATGAAATTACAAAATTTAAAAAACTTTAAACCGATGTTATTTACAATTTTCTTCAGAATCTGAAAACTTTCCGAGTTAACTAACAAAAACAAACTTATTTTTCTTGTCCGTGTATATTATTTAGAAATGGTAACATTAACAGCAAATGATTCAATTATATAGATAAAATTTACCACAAAGTATATATTTTAGTAACAATTAATTGTTTATTTTACTTCCTTGTTTCAAAACAACTCAAATATAGAGATGATATTATTGCCATAGTATTATTATTACGCAATCAAACATAAAGTTACACATATTAATTTTAAATATCGACGCTTTGGTTTTGGTAGTATGTTAGTTGATATTCATGTATGCATTTATACTTTTTTACGATGGAACTAACGAATGTCTTCATTTTTATTTCTGTTACGTATTAACTATTAAAATTGAAGTTTTCCGTTTAACTTAAATATTACATTTTATGTTATATTTTATTTATAGCTTCTATCAAATAGAAAGCAGATACCAAAAATATATACATTTAGGTCTACAACTTTGCTCCCGCCGTTTTTTTTTTTAATTTTAAAAATCCGTCACTTTCCACTACTTTGGCCCATCTTTCAGGCAACAATCGAATCCCGCGTCGGAAAAATTCTTCATCCTTTGATAAGATCCAAGAATCGATCCATTTTTTCACTTTTTCAAAAGAATCGAAGCACTGGCCCGCCAGGCCGTGTGCCAACGACCTAAATAAATGGTAATCAGATGGAGCAACATCTGGAGAGTATGGCGGGTGAGGTAGAATTTCCCATTTCAGTGTTTCGAGGTACGTCTTGACTACTTTCGCCACGTGAGGTCGAGCATTGTCGTGTTGTAAAATTACTTTTTCTTCAACAACAAAATCACCGCTTTTAAAGCGCTGGAACCACTCGCAACACGTTCTTTCACTAATAGTATCATCACCATAAGTACTTGAAATAACCCGATGAGCCTCAGCCGTCGATTTTTTCATGTTGAAACGAAAAAGTAAAATCTCCCGCAAATGACGTGAATTCGGTTTATAAGTTGACATATTTAACTAAGTGTAACTATATGACGCAAACAAAAATTAACTAATATCGATGTAAGGTGATATTTATAGATGTCAAAACTGATGGAAAACAACTGTGATTTATTTATTTGAACTATTACTGGCTACTAGCGCCATCTTTTGGAAAACGGCGGGAGCAAAGTTGTAGACCTAATATATGATATAGATCAGTATTTTCAGCAAGAGTTCTGATCCACTATATAATTTTACAGGTGTCCAGGTCCAGCACGTTACAGTGTCTGTTGCGACCAAACCATAAATGTTCTACCCAACCCAACATCAGTTCTTATCAATACTGACGCTGAATTCAGGTATTCCTCAGAATGCATCACTGCAAACCAAACGTTAGGTTTAATTTCCTTAGATGAAGCATCAAGTAACATGACCAATTGTTGTGGTATCGAAGCAGCTAGTGGAAATAAAATTATAGGTAAGCGGATATGTAGTAGAAGAATGTGTAAATATATATAAAGCTAATAATGTTAATTCTATTGACTTAAAACCATTATTTTGAATCATAGGGGGTATAGAAACAGCCATAGACGAATACCCGTGGCTGGCCATGCTCGAGTACGAACGACCCTACCTGTGTGGTGGAACTTTAATAAGTAGTTTATACGTACTAACAGCGGCTCATTGTTTGGTTGGAGACAATATGAAGCCGAGAGGAGTGTAAGTTTGAAAGCTGTTAAAACTCCTCGAATTTAAACAATCATTGGAAGTTTGAAAGCAAACAGAATTTTGTTACTTTCAATAGCCTTTCATTTAAAAAAATCTTTTATTATTTACCAGAATCGCCGTACGTCTCGGAGAATACAATACTACAAATGAAGGAAAAGATTGCGTCGAAGTGGAAGGTGATGGGCTAGACTGCACAGAGGGAACCGTTGTAATTACTATAAATAAAATTATTGTTCATCCTGATTATAAAACTGGAGATATAGTTCAAGCAAATGATATTGGCTTATTGAGACTCAGCGAAAGTGCTCCATATACAGGTATTACATTTTTATAAATCTTTTTATTTACGGCGGAATTTATAAATAATTCTATTTTTTTTTTCTTTACAAAATTTTAACTATCTTCTTCAGTTACTTTCTGTTTCGTCTTTAGTGTTCCAAATTAATTCTTTATTTTATTGCAGATTTTATCCGTCCAATTTGTCTACCGTCTTCAGATATCACTAAGGTGGCACTATCGTCAGACCTTAGATTTCACGTAGCCGGTTGGGGTGCAGTGAGTGAGCAGAGACAAAGAAGCGCTGTTAAGCTTCAGATCGACTTGCCTGTGGTTGATCAGAAGGTACATGCTTTTATATACACGATAAGTTCTTTTACAACTTTTTACAGGATGTATGTTTTTTCTAGTCTCTTGCTCTCGCATTTATCTAAAACTTAAGCTCTTTTTTATCAGATATGTGAAAAGCTGTATTCCTTGAAAGGAAAACCTATAATATGGGATAAACAATTCTGTGCCGGTGGTGAAGTAAATAAAGACACATGCAAAGGAGATTCAGGGGGTCCGCTGATATACTCAGATGATGACAGTAAATCGCATCAAATCGTAGGGGTTACAAGTTTCGGCATTTTGAAATGCGGAAGCCAAGGCCGGCCTAGTGTTTACACTAAAGTCATCGATTATGTACCGTGGATTGTAGCCACTACAAAGGCTTTAACAAATTAGAAGTTTTAAGTCCCTGGTGATGATAGTGTATTTTAGTTTAGTTTATTATTTTTTGTAAGAAATCTTGAAACAGGTAAAATTAAAGCATTTATAGGAATTATATTATTATAACATAGATTTTTTTTGAGTTAATGATAGGATTTATAAACAATTACTTTGTTAGGAAAATATGATTATTATGGTTCCGTACTTTGAAAGGAAAAACAGAACTCTCATAGATTCACTTTGTTGTCGGTCTATCTGTCCGTGAGTCTGATCGTCTGTCTTTAATCAATTTCGTGGAGATATCGAGTCGAAAAATCATATATTTAGACCTACAGCCACTTGAAGCCGTTGAAAAATAAAACTTCTATATTCGCAAAACGCAAAATCGCAGTTGCCACTCTCAAGGGGGTTTAAATTTAAAGAGGACTTTCCGTTGATCTGGATTCATAAAACGTTGTTTTATTGTACAAGTTCAAGGAAAACTACAACTATTTGTTACCGACAAACCCAAGGAACCCTCGATAAGTATTTAATTAAGTTAAAACTAACTAAGTAACTAAGAAATAATATTAAATACCATTTGTAATTCTAAGAAAAAAGAAGCTATAAAGAATAATCAGAAGGGTCCGTGACCTAATTAGTTATGTACAATTTTCGATTCTTCGACAAACTTTGTCCTGTCACCATTAAATATAAAGAACATGTCTATGTAGTAATCGGTTGTATCATCTTTAAATTTGAATAATTAAAAAGTAGGATATAATATTAACGAACAATGACCTCGAAAACTATGTAAAATTATTTGTATGTTCTCCTATATGTATAATAATGTACCATTAACATAATACACGTTAACGTAACAACGTAACAGCCACTTCATTATCCAATCTACCGAACGCTAACTCAACTAGCGCACTAACATCGCATGGTGAAGACTGTTAGTGAGCTTATGACTGTGACCTTTAACTATTTTTGCAGTAAAATAGTGCGGGGTGGAAAAAAAAACTGGTTATTTTTGCGGTAAAAAATTGGATAATGAAATGGGGCCTTAAAGGAAAGTTGCTGAAAACTGTTATTCGGAATTATTTGATTAAAAGTGTGTTTGTATTTTTGTTATTTTTTTGACTGTCCGTTTTTTTTTCAGTCCAGTTCTTGTTCAAAATTTTTATCTCTCTAGGGATTGGTAACTTCAACCCTATAATTTTTATTTTGTAATTTTTGTTATGTATTTTATTTCGAATTATTTGTTTATGTCAAAAATTTATAAAAAAAATCATGTATTTTCTGGTAATTCACAAATTTTAAATAACTTTTCCTGTCGTCTTCTCTACAATTTCAAATTATTTGAGTACTATTGAGTACTATTGTACGTCATAATAACATGTAATCAAACACTGCAAAGTTTAAACAAAATCGTGTCAACATATTTATTTTGCATAATTAAAACATCATCTCATGCATGTTGGGGTTTCATTTTATCAAAAGTAATTCTCATATTTTCAAATTCATGGGTCTTCCACATTTCATATTTTTCATTTCCACATTTCATATTAGTATACTGTTTTAAAAGTATAACAGAACTTTTATCGTGAAAGGACATTATTGTATGTTTTCTCGATAGAAAGTGAGTGCATCATGTGTGTGCTGATTTACTTGATAGATGGTCTACTCGACCATTACACTGTTGTAACATACACTATTAAAATAAAAAATATATATGTATCAATAGAGACATCTATTATTAGTTGTATTCACAAAAGTAACTAAAGTCCTCTCTTCCAATATTTTTGAGGGTCTAATAATAATTGTCTGTCTCTTAATGTATAAACCTTACTCATTAAAATTATAAAACGAACTGCCCTGAAATTGTTATAATAATAGACGTTGACATTAATTGAGATATTCTTTAAAATTACCTTAACTCTAGGTATTTTATTGTAGTTCACATATTGCTCAGTTTATACTATGAAGATTTTAAACATAAAATATGATTAATTTGTCCTGTCATGACGTAATAAAAACGCTCTGCGATTGGTTGAACGTTTTGTGACGTCACATTCTACTTGAACAACAAAAAAATATATAACAGCACGTATTTCGTATAAAAAATCATTGTGAATTTTGACTTATGTTCGGTTTGTTGCACAAGAAAAATATTTTATCTAATAGAATCATAATAGTGATTGTTCTTTATAGTACTACTGCTACATACTTAAAAAATATGATTATAAGTTGACTGTGGTTAAATAACAAGAAAAAAACTTGATAAACTGGAAACCTGCAATCAAGTGTATTTTTAATTTATCATTCACTATAAGGACATAACTAGTCATCGCAGTCATTGACTAGTTCTCGTCCGTATAAAGTATCCGTATCCCATATCCGATAGCCAAAACGTCGGGATTACATTATATTATTTTGTACCTGGTCATCTGACGACTACGACGACTAAATATTTTAATGACCTATTCAGAACTTTGAAGTATTTTATAAACCGTTATATTTTAAAAAAGAGACTCAAAAGATTTGTGTGACGTCAGAGGTACAGTTATATGAATTGAGGGAAGTTGCACTTTCAAGGACCACGTTTTATCATCGATATTTTTCAAAAATGTACAAAACAAAGATTTTAACAAGTAATACACAAGTTTTAACCAAATGAGAATAAATGATTTCCAAAGAACTCTAAAACCATATTTATATATAAAGTACCAAAGCCAACGTCGTGCACGGCTTTCTTTTTTATTTCGGTAAAATAATAAGCGTTTATCATGAAATATAAATCATTATCATTCTCATACATCTCAATATTCTTCCTACAAATAAACTAAGATAACAAATGTAATAATTAACACAACGGAACGAACATAAAACAGATAGCTCAAAGCGAGCGAGCGATACGCAAAAAAGGAATCGACTCCATGTTGCCGACATCGGCAGATATCAGCCTCAGTCGTCTGTAGTCTTTGCAGAGAGCAGTATATTGTAAGCGCTCCGCAAGTCAAAACGTATAATAATGTTAGAACAAACCAAATTAACTGTTTTCTTTATATTATCATTAATAAATTCATACATCTGCCAAGTTCCACTACGTAAGTGTTGTATTCTGTTAAGTTTTTAAGTGCATGTGTGTGTGTGTGTGTCTCTCAGAACAAGTTTAAGGTTATATACAGTAAAAGGATATTGCATACGTTATAGTTGTTGTTGTTGTGGGTGTTTATATATTTATGTACAATTACAATACGATGTATATGTATGCGTGTGTGTTTGTATGTATGTGTGGATACAGGATGCATGTATAGATCATAATATAATTGCTGGATATTATTGTTTCAATTAATTTATAGAATTCGTCTCTTTTAGAGATTTTAAATTGTGTTTTTTGATATCAACTACGTATCATTACTTTTAAATATTATAGTCACTTAATTTTGAAATCTGAATCAAAAACAGGTATTGTAGAATTTGGATAAATAAAAAAAACATCATCAAATTTTGGGTTAGAATTATATTAACGAAAAAAAAATACCCTATTAATCTAATATCACAAAGTACAGTGCGTTAAATAAAATTTTAATTAAAAAAAAATAGAAACATTTAAACATTAAAAAAAAAAGACATAAATATCTCATAGATGCGTGTTCGAGGAAAAAATTTACGTGTTAAAACTTCTACAATACAAAATACCCAAAACGTATATATACGTATATTTCCATACTATACACTACTTGTAGTTCAAGGAATACGAGGAAAAACCGTTACACGATAAAATGAACGTTTATTATAGTCGAGATGAATGTGCAATTAAAACCTATTTTGTATTAGGTCTTCGTGTCTCCAGTCCATCGTTTTAATTGTTATAATTAGTACACACTTTCCAGTTGTAAGGTCATAAGAATAATGAAATACTAATTACTGATACACCTATTATATATAAGGTAATTTATTTTTAAATATATGTTGGAAAATTCGAAAACTATTTTTTTATAAGCGAACTCAAAGTATTAGTTATTTAGAACCAACATAATAATCATTCTTTCCTAGATCATAATCATCATCAACAACTTCTCGCCCTTTTCCCAATTTTGGGGTAGGCGCAGTATGTTTTTTCCTTCCATACTCTCCTGTTACTGTTACTGTCGTCTCTCTACAGTCCTTTCTTCTCCATATTGTCTTTCACACAAACCATCCATTTTTTTTCGTCGTCTTCTGCCTTAGCATCCCTTCACTTCCGTATATTACATTCTCTCAATTACATGCCTTTCATCCTTCATAACATGCTCGAACCATGATAGACGACTACCTCTTTTTTTTGTCAAGGGCGCTACTTCCAAGCATACTATTAATTTCTTATCTTATCCTTTTTTGTCACCTCACACATCCTTTTTAGCAGTCCCATCTCCATTGCACGTATAAACTTTTCATCCATTGCTGTCATCGCCCAACAATCAGATCCAATTATGACTACCGGTCTTAAGATGGTTTCCAGGAATAAATATGAAAATAAAATTTATGTTCGAAGACACAAGCCTATAAACTTTTTCCTAATAAAAATAGTTCATTTAAAATCCAATCAGTGTCATTAACCACTAGACTCGCAGAGCATCAATTTTCTCTAATTTAAATTGTAATATTCAACATACAATTTAAACAAATTGAAAAAATATAATATTATTAATACCAGAAAAGGTCGTGTCACCTGACCAGAATTTAAGATACTGAATTATATAAAATACTGAAATAAAAACTAAGACACTTAAGTTTTTATTTCAGTAGACATTACATTAAAACAATAACTTTAATCGCACGAATACAAAAGATGTAGTCCTTTCCAGAGTATGAAATCCACCAAAAACTTCTAACAACAAATTTGGGTGCCGCTTAGCAACCCATTACGCAGAAAAACGAATACTTTTAGGATTTAATCACTTACTAACTTATTGCAGAATTTATACAACATATCAGCCACGTTACACTTATCTATTATTTAATGCATATCAAATTATATAAAAACATTATCAATAAGATCTGGACTTGAACCGGTGACCTTTGGGATACAGTCTCAGTCGCTCCACCGACTGAGCTACCGTGTCGCAATACGGTCCTGCTCGTGTCGACGAATGAATAAAATATTTATTAAAAATAAGAATATGATCATCCACTGACATTATCACTGTAATATTTTTTCTATAAGCATGATACAAATGTCATAGACATTTACAAAACATCCTTTACTATAACATTGTCATGCATGATTCGTAAGAGTTATAGTCATTTATCATTGTTTATTTTATATTATTAGACATTTTTAATAGGTTTGATTTGATAATCTCTATCTTGGGTAGGTTTTGACTTACAATACATAACTCTAACATATTATTTGGTTATAGAGTCCGATTGTAAGACACCCAGTGGAGATGATGGCATGTGCATAACAATTATGGATTGTCAACCGTTGTTAGATCTAGTTCAAAAAAGAGACAGAACCAACGAGGAGTTACAAATGTTGAGACAGTCTCAATGTGGTGCTGACGGTAGAATAGTAAAGGTATTACTTTACGGTTTTTTATTTTGTTCTATTTAGTTACTAATAAGAAGTAAATATACTTATTAATTAGAAAACTTGATTGAACTTTTGCTCTCTGTTTATAATAAATAATCTATTAAATAAACACATATTAAATACTTTATTAAGACCAAGACAAGGGACCAAGAAGTGGGTAGTTAGAAAACTAAGTTATTTAGTAGTCCTAGATCTAAATTAACGATTTAACTAAATCATTGGCCATCATTGACTTATGCTACTTGTAGGTGTGCTGTAAAATTCATGATAACCGATGTTACAATCCCGATGGCAGCCTGGGCCTCTGTATTGGACTTAGTACATGTCCGGCAATTACTAAGATGTTAGAACCACCAATATCGACAAATAATTTGGAGTTTATCAGAAATTCAAGGTAAGATTATGAAAAAAAAAAAAAAAAAAAAGAAACCGATAATGGAAATGTTTGCAACAAAGACAAGTCAAGTTATCGTGTTCATTTAACTTTACATAAGTTAAGCCGTTCAACTTAAATTTTGCCAATTTATAAACAATAATTACAATTGATAATCATATAAAATATGATAATAATGTAAAACAATTGACAGATGCGAAGGTTCAGAGAAGTACAGTGTTTGCTGCGGTCCCGATCATAAGACTAATGTATCTGTTTCCCTAGTCTGCGAACCATCATCCGCACCACCTGATCCCCGCACAGAGTGTTGTGGATTGGAAAACTCTAACGGAAACAAAATAATTGGTAAAACTTCACACTTAAATTTCAAGTAATAATCGTTATCAGGACGCAAATCAATCAAATGAAAATTTTTAATAAAAATGAAGTTAAACAAATTCTGGGTTTTTCTAATTTTACGGGACAACCGTTGTAAAAACGAGTAAAGATGGAGATTATTCTTTGCTTAAATTTGTGTCATAGTTTGACTTCCTGCTCTGAGTTCAACTGTACGAAGGGTGTCATCGATTATTAAAAAAAAAAATCAATAACAAGATAACAATCCGATGCTTTGATTAGATTTAATTTTAAACAGTATAGTTTTCCTGATTACGCTGCTAATCTCTGACGGGGTGTGCTTGATATAAAGCTTACACTGTGGCTTTTAATTTATGGTTATCTTTCGGGCTGGGTCTGTTAAAAGGGGTCACTTAGGTTTAAGACAAGAACTAAAGATTAAAAATGACTGATTTTTTAGATATGAAATATATGAAATATATTGTATAATTAATTATAGCTTATAATGTCTTTATTTACGGGAATTTTGCTTATGAGACCTTTTGGTATATGAGAAACACTGACAAAACAGGATAATTTTATTCTCATTTATTTCAGGTGGAAAGGAAGTGGCTATTGATCAGTATCCTTGGTTGGCTCTCATAGAATACAGAGCAAAAAAAGATAATAGAATTAAACTACTCTGTGGTGGAGCTCTCATAAGTTCTAAATATGTTTTAACAGCGGGTCATTGCGTAGTTGGACCAGTATTGAATGCAGGAAAACCGTAAGTAACAGCTGCATAGTAAACACTACATACATATAATCTACAGATACCCGACAAAAGTCAAAGTGCACCAAATATAAAGAAAACTAACTATATTGTTACTAATATTCTGAAAATTTACAGAGAAAATGTTAGGCTCGGAGAATACGACACATCCACTGATGGACCTGATTGTGTTGCGGTAGCCGGTGGAGGTCTAGACTGTACCGAAGGTCCTGTAATAATACCTATTGAGAAAATTATACCGCATAGTGGCTATGATCCAGCGTCATCATTAAGAAGAAACGATATTGCTCTAATTAGGGTGATCAAAAACTTTGTTTATACTGGTATAGAATTTGTTTAATTTTACGTATAAATACAAATTATATATGATCTTATATGCCTAAAATATTCATATTATACATATAATGTTCATTACAGATTTCATCCGACCCATTTGTTTGCCTACATCGGATATAACCTTATCCAACCAGAACATAGTTCTGTACGCCGCTGGATGGGGGGCAGTAAGCATTTCAGAATCAACTAGCAACATCAAACTATATGTTGATTTGCCATATAAGCCATTAGAGGTATTTTTTTCGTTAAATATATTGAATAACTTAATGTCACGTCACTTTTATTGCATATAAAGTAGTTTATTGCATATAAAGTACAGGGGTGTGAAAAAAAGTTACCATAATACTGTTTCAGCAATGTCAAGAGGCTTATAACGTTTCCAGCCGTAAATTGAAACTATGGAAAGGTCAGATGTGTGCTGGAGGAGAAATAGGCAAAGACACATGCAGGGGAGATTCGGGAGGTCCTCTAATATATGACAACGGAAGAATTTTCACAGTTGTAGGGGTAGTCAGCTTCGGACCTACGCCCTGTGCATTGAAGGACGTCCCTGCGGTATATACAAAAGTCTATGAGTATATTCCTTGGATCAGGAGCATGATAAAACCCTAAATAATATTTAAGTTTAGTTTTAGTTTAAAAAATATTATATCTTTATAATAAACTATAAATATGCATACGCCTTTACTTTGTTTTTTACTGCTACTTGTTTATACTCGTACACTTTTATTAGCACATCAAGTGACTATTCAATTAAATATTATCACAAACTCTTAGTTTATTTAATATTTTTTGGATAATTTGTTCACATTCAGACACATTCGAATGAGAAATTTATATCCGACACTCAATTAGCATTTCATGCTGTACGTTGTCGGAAACTGTCAGTGCATCTTCAATTTATACTTAATTATATGTGATTTAGTTGACGTTCAATAAACACTATAGAGTTTAGCAGATGAGTCCGTTCAAACAGTTTGGTCTTTGTATTATTCTGAAATAGTCAGTATACCAGTTCCATGTAAACATGACTCCTGACTTTTATATATTTACTTATCTTGTCTAGTTTCATTAGAGAAAAAGAATATATATTTTTTGTGCGATTTGCATTTATGCATCAGGACTTTCGTAAGACCACACTATTCAGCATAGACCTGATAGTTGATGTACGATGTCTAAACCGGGTACTCCTCTAAAATGAAAAGATAACAGCACGAATAGTTATAGATGAACAGAAAATCAACAATTGCAAACAAAAGACACTACACGGAAAACACCTTAAGCAACTACAACAAGAACATAGGCAAAGAAGCTGAGGTTATTCCGGGGAAATGAATACAGAGAAACAGAAGGTTTTACGGTAGCCATACAAGACCAAATAATAAATAAAAGAAATTATCAAAAGTATATAATTAAACATCCAACAATAATATCAGATAAATATAGATTATGCGATACAAACCAAGAGACAATTGAACATATCACAAGGGGTTGTTCATTCTTGTCCAACAAACTGCACACAGACAGCGCAATGTTGTAGATAAACAAACACACGTAATATTATAATAAAACATAAGTTAATAGATGAAATAGAACCATATTACAAATATAAACCTAAAACTGTACTTAATAATGAACAAGTCAAACTCAGAAAAATTGTACATGATGACAAAGTCGACTTAGATTAAACGTTTCGTCCACAACAGAAAAGTAAAATATTACAAATAATAAAACATCAATCTTAATACATGTCAACTTCAAAAAATATTACAAAAATTATATATATTAATAGTAAAACTAAGTTCCATCTTAAAACATAAGACAAGATTTAAATAAGAATTTAGTAAAACTATATGAATTCACTTTATCAGAGTATTATTTTACATTTATTACTGATAACCGACACCGACTTGAACCCCACGGTTCACATGGTTCTCCCAATCGGGAAAAACCATATATACGTGTATCTAGCACTTGGGCAAGAACTCATAATTGATATTTAATTTCTTATCATTTCAACTTTAACACATCAACTTGGTAAATAAACGTATTGGTGCGTAACGGTTGTGTAGTTATAATGAAGATTATATTAAAACTTCTTACATTCTCAATATTTACTTTGGTTTTGTGCATGCCGGGTAAGTCTGTGTGAAGTACAGTATTAAGAAAGCTACCTTCGGCTTAGGATATTTGAAATTTAGCTTCTCATGTTTTACCAAACTGATTAAAAGATAAGATTTGTTTTTATTAACAAAATATTGATCTGCCAGCATTTTGTCATGATAACTATTTATATTTGTTTAAAACTCCGGTTGATACTGACTTACTTCATAATTTAAAATATCTAATAGTGAATATTTTTATTTATTACACAAAAATACTTCCGAAACAGAAAAATATGATACCTCGAAGGGTGAACTCATAAATAACTGTGATGAGACTAAAAAACTTAACCAAGAACCTAAAGAAGGTGAAGATACTATTACAAAATGTGACTGTAGCTTAGATAAGGACGATATGAAGGTAGGTAGGCATTAGATTATATTTTTAATGTTACAATTTTGTTATAGAGTTTTGGAAAGATGAAAGGTAGATTGAAATAATTATCACTGAAACATTTTTTTTTCTTCTTTTGAGGGCTGTTGTTCTTCGTCGGAATTAAGTCCCATCCATAAGAGTACTTTGGACAAAAGAAAAGGTATAGAACATATGCAAAGCATCAGGTAAAACGATTAACGTCACAGATAGTTGAATATTTAATTAGTACTTTTTTTTACAATATTATAACTGTATCTTCAATAAATATAAATTTGTGTTAAGTGTTAAAGTACGAGTATAACTATACTATAACAATAAATAAATATAATGCACAAAAGATTACAGTAAATTTCAAAAATATTGGGACCAATTATTTATATCTATAATTTACGTGTTAAAAAGTTATATTAAATTGTTAAATGTTTAAATATATATATATAACCCGACCCTATGTATAACCCGACATGAATTTCCTTTTGTGTGACTTAAAAAAACGATTGGCAACGGGCAATCCGTCCACGATGTGTGTGTATGTTTTTCACCTTGATGATATATTGTCAGAAATCTAACAGTAACAGTATTAAACAGAAACAAAAACTTAAAATATATACATATCTGGGACTAAATTAATGCACATTGGATCGTTTTACGGATTTAAAATCAAGTTTTATCTGTTAGTGAAAGGTTTAGGCAAAACTTCGTTATAAACAAATTGAATCATTATTTTCTTTAATTTTAGGATTTGCTGAACCGACACGCAATAGTGTTTATTTCGACATCACGCAAACGGTGGTACCTGATCTAACATCAACTGTGACTGATACTGTCGCTGAACTAAACTATTCTGAAGGATGTACTACAACACGTAAAAATATTGGTGAAATTACATCAGATGAAACAGTTAACACGATGACTTCTTGTTGTGGTATCGAGGCCAGTAGTGGAAATAAAATATACGGTAACATCTTTTTCTTCACAATTTTATCGAATAATATCCGAGGGTTCGTTTATATGATTTAATCATATAAACGAACCCTCGGAGCCTTCTTTTTAAGTAAGAGCCTCTACAGAAAGGCTTATTTCGATAAGCATGGTACCAGAAAATGCCCTCCTGATAATCCCACTTGACGAGCACAAGTGATCACTGTTACTGATTCCAAGTGAAAAAGTTTTATAAAAAAAATGAAATAAATAAAAACAATTCATTGATAGCACAAGAAAATAATACTATACTTAATATTCATAATCATTATTATATATTCCAGGGGGAACAGAGACAGCAATAGACGAATTTCCATGGCTGGCCATGCTTGAGTACGAACGCCCGTTTCTTTGCGGAGGAACACTAATCAGTAGTTTCTATGTATTGACAGCGGCACATTGTTTGGTAGCAGAGACTATGAAGCCGAGGGGAGTGTAAGTTTGAAATTAACTAAAACAAGTAATTGTGATAGTTGAAAGGATAATTGTTTTCGTTAATTGCTCAATTCATTACACATATAATAGTAGAAATACTTAAAGTTGAATAATTTTACTATTACATTCATATTATATACGAGGTGTTTGATAGTATACAATTTGTGAACAATAATTTATTTAATGTATAAATTTATCAGAAAATCTGTACGTCTTGGAGAACACGATACAAATAATGATGGTGAAGATTGCGTTGAAGCTGAAGGCGGAGGGATGGACTGTACAGATGGAGCCATATCAATTGCCATAAGTAATACTATTGTTCATCCTGAATACAATAATGTTAACACAATTATTTTACAAGCAAATGATATCGGCTTATTGAGACTCAACAAAAGTTCTCCATACACAGGTATGAAAATATTTTCTAATATAATTATTACAATGTCTTTATTAACGGTAAGCACAGTAAATTTTTAATTAACCGCAGATTTCATACGTCCAATTTGTCTGCCAGCAATAGATGTCACTAGAGTGGCACCATCTTTAGACATTCGGTTTCATGTTGCCGGTTGGGGAGCAGTGAGTTATTATCAACAGAGAAGCGATGTTAAGCTTCAGGTCGATTTGCCTATTATTGATCAGAAGGTATGAATATTTAAGTAAACTATCGGTTTTCTAAGTTCAAGTTTATTTTCAGTATTTTTTTTATATTTCTTGCAAGTTGTAAATTGCTAGTTTTATTTGTTTTTCCTTTAGATTTTATTATTATCAACTATTTCAAAAATATTAGTTTACTAGCTTACAGTTGGCTAATATTTTATTTTTCTCGATTTATGGCAACAGGTGTGTGAAAAACTGTATTCGATAAAAGGAAAACCTTTAGTGTGGGACAAGCAAATCTGTGCTGGTGGCGAACCAAATAAAGACACATGCAAAGGAGATTCTGGGGGTCCTCTAATATACTCAGATGATGATAGTAAACTACATCAGATCATAGGAATTACAAGCTTTGGCACCCTGAGATGCGGAAGTCAGGGTCGGCCCAGTATTTACACTAAGGTCATAGAATATGTACCGTGGATTTTAGCAAATATGAAACCATTATGAACTAGATATATTTCGTGTCATACAAAATGTTTGAAAATTATTGATCTTAAATTGAAATAATATAACCTGTAGGGCAGTTAGAGTGAACAATCGTTATAAAAGTTAAGAAATTTGTTTCGTTACAGTTGTATGAAATAAAGAAGTTTTTTTAAACACCTGCCTCTATTTATCAGTTTTATAATGTATATATAATAGAATCTTTTATTAATTATTATATATAAACAGTCACACTCTTAATATTTAAATACCTCATTAAGAGAAAAAACATTACACGTCGGGAAATTCAAGCTGAACGAAAGATTGGATCATAGGCAGTTTCCACGATCCTGCATGGAAAACTGAAAGTTAGGAAAATTTCTTCACGGTGGCTATATCATTTTTTTTTTCCATGGAGCAAAAATCTCACCATATTGAATGGAGAAAATTTACTCGGAAAAAGTTCGAAGGAGAACCTTCTCAAAACGTATCCTACGTCCTTACAACTAATGAATGTTGGATTACAGTTATGATCCTCTCACTAAGAATCAATCCACGAAGTTTGTGTTTAAAGAGGACAAGTTGCCCACAGAACTCGTGCGACGTCAAAGTTTTAATATTTTTTTTTATTTTTTTTTATAGTGATTAATAGAACACCACTACACAAAGTAATGTATAGTAAATAATTAAAATGAAACAAACAGTCCTTAATAAACACAATGCAGACAATCTCCAAACTCCACTTTGTCTTCACCCTTACAAAGTTCGCGGTCTCCTCATCAACCTTCGTGGTGTGATTTAAATTGGACACGTACAGCTGCGTCATAGCTATGGCTGGATGCAGCAGCATGTTCGGATCTGCCAGCGCGGTCCCGCACTGGTTTTGACTAGGCTTTTTCACCTTATTCTTCTACTACGCTTTGAAAAAGCCATCCTTGTCCGTGCCCATGACTGGGCTCTGCTGATTTTAAAATTATAAAAAACATGCAGGGTATACAACATCAAAGCAGTTGTTATTAATGAGTTGATTAAAGTATATAAACTCTTTAAATTGCAAGCGAAAAAATAATACAAAAAAGGACACTAAGATTTGACATTATACGAGGGGAGGTCCAAAAGTCCGTGGAATGGAGAGGATGAAGCGGGGGTAGGGGCGCTCGCTTGGTGTCATACGAATCGGAGACTCATCATTATTATAAATACCGAGTTTCAACCCGATTGCGTCATTCGTTTACGAACAGTCGCCTGCTGAACAAGTCAATCCGGAAGAAAACTGAAACTATGGAGAAAATTGAACATCGCGCTGTGATAAAATTCCTTACCCAGCAAAGAAAGAACGCTCAAACCATTTTGAATGAAATGGGAGTCGGTTATAGGGAACAGTGCCCTAGTAAATCAATGATTTACAAGTGGCATGGTCTTTATAAACATTGTCGAGAGTCAATTGGAGACGACCCCCGCTCAGGAAGGCCAGTTGAGGCCACCACATCGGACATCGTCGAAAAAGTGGAGAAAATTGTACTAGAGGATGCCCGTTTGAAGAAGAAACAATTATCTGCATTAGTTGGAGTATCAGATACCACCATTTTGCGAATCCTACACGATCACCTGGGTATGACAAAAGTCAGTACAAGATAGGTACCGAGAATGCTCACGCCGTTTCAGAAAGAGCAGCGCGTCGATGCGTCAAAGCATTTTTTGGAGTTGTGTGGAGATAAACCTGCACAGATTTTGGACCGATTTGTCTAAACAATAGTCCATGCAATGGCAATAAAAAGGGGACACAACCGCCAAAGAAATTCCAGGTGACGGAGTCGGCTGGAAAGATGATGGCTACTGTTTTTTGGGATTGTGAGGGGATAATCTTGATTGATTACAAAGAAAAGGGAAGGACTATAACCGGAGAATATTGCACAACGATATTAGAAAAATATAAGGATGCCATCAAGAAAAAGCGGCGAGGAAAATTGACAAAGGGTGTGTTGTTCTTGCAAGACAACGCGCCGGTTCACAAGAGCAGAATTGCAATGGCTGCTCTCACACGCATGGGTTCGAATCCCTAGTTCACCCACCCTACAGTCCAGACCTCGCTCCAAGTGACTTTTTTTATTCCCCAATTAAAAAAAAGACTAAAGGGGAAGGAAATTTTCCGACGACAATGAGGTACCTAAGGGAGGCAATTTCGGCTCATTTTGACGGAAAAGATAAAACATATTTTTATAGTGGTTTAGAAAAATTAATTCATGGGTCTAATAAATGTATTGAGCTTAAGGGTGATTATATTGAAAAGGAAAAATAGTTTTGTTGTTTTATTTTATTTAGATCCCTTTCATTCCACGAACTTTTGGACCTCCCCTCGTAAATAAGAAATAATAAAACGTATGCCCTAAGAATATAGATAGATGGATGGTAATAGAAATAAAGTCTCAAATAACCCTACGACATATATCAGTCATATCCCGTCGCCGCCAGAAAGCAGTACATTACAAACGATCTTCCAGTTAACACGTGTGAAAATGTTACAACAATACAAATTAACTATTTTCTTTGTATTATCATTAATAAATTCTTACTTCTGCCAAGTTCAATTACGTAAGTGTTTTATTGGTTCTTAAATGTGTGTGTGTGTGTGTTAGAACTTTTAATTTCCAGTTTCGGTGTTTGACATATTCATAAATGTTATTTATGGATTCCTGTTTATTATAAGTCAAACTGTAATAGTAAAATAATTTAAATTTACATTTATTTAAATAAATAGTCAATTATTTACACTCTGTTTCAAAATGTTGTTTTCATGTATGATTAAGACATATGTGACATATATTTTTTAAAACATTATGATAATTTTATTTTAAAAATACACCACAACAACCACAACAACAACACCAAACAACATCCACAAAAATAACTAAATAATCAAACCAATAGTCATAAGAAATTTAATTATATACCGGGTTTAAATCAATAATTCATCTGCAATCTGAGATTGAAATCAATCTTAGTCAATCATACATACATTCTATATCCAAAGATCGTTTATAGGCAATAATAAATGGAGAAATGGGTTGTAATTTAATTATTTAGTAGCTAAAAACATTCACGCTCCATTATTAACTCTGGCTGACCATATTTTTATCGTCCTATGTCATATATAACTTGTATATTTTATTAGATAACGAATAATATTTTTATTGCGTCTAATTTTAAACGTATTATCTTTTAAAGTGTTTTATATATTTTATAAACTGACTGGAATTTAGTTAAATTAGAAAATCGCTATCACAAAACGTATAAGAAGAAAAATATGTTATTGTCCGGCAGAATTCACTTAAATCTTTTCATATATTATCTTTTTAATGTAAATATATCAAAATAGAAACATCGATTTTATTAAAGAAGAAGCACATAAAAAGATCAAAGTTTATCTTTTATTATCATTAAAAGTTTAAGTTTCGCAAAGCGGGAAAACCACCCGGGAGGATTTAAAGCCAAGATAAAAATAATAAAAATACAACTAGTAGCATTCATAAATCGTCGAAATTAAATCATAAATAAAAAGATACCTAAAAGTATTCCATACATGCTACATTACATGTAGCTCTCACATACACAATCACACTCAAACTGCCAAATGACAACATTTGATAATATATTATTTTGAGATCTGCCATCTGAATCGGAGTATTATGGACGATGAATTTGAAATATTGTATTATTTAATGGAATCTAGGAGATAGGTCAGTCAATACGGTAATTATTACAAAAAATCTCATTTGTATGAATGAATGAGAATGAATAATAATGTACTGTTCATACAAATTTCATGAGGTAACCCAACAAACACACACCGCCCATATTTTATATAATTTGGAGAACGATAAACTTATGCGCAGAAACCATAGAATAATAAAATAATATTTTTAAATTATTTCAACTTTTCATTGAAGACAATCTGGGATTTTAATATTGTATATATGTAGGATTTTTTATTTATTTATTTATTTTTACGTGACCTTCCTCCAGTATCGTAGATACAGTGTTTTCGAAGGTCACTCGAGGCCTCCCCTTGTCTCTCGTACCGCTCACTTTTCCTATATTTTTTTTTTTTTATGTTATAGGAGGGCAAACGAGCGTGCGGGTCACCGTTAATATGTGATCACCGCCGCCCATGAACTCTTGCAACATCCGAGGATACACAAGAGCGTTGCCGGCCTTGGAGAAAGGAATATATGCCTTTTTTGAAGGTACCCATGTCGTATCGATCTGGAAATACCGCCGAAGGAAGTTCGTTCCACATTTGAGTGGTACGTGGGAAGAAAGTCCTTGAAAACCGCACAGTTGAAGATCGCCACGCATCCAGGTGGTATGGATGGTAAAGGAGGCGATGGCGAGCTGTGCGGTGGTGAAATTCGGCGGTAGGCATCAGATCGAATAGTTCTTCGGAACACTCCCCGTTGTAAATGCGGTAGAAGACGCACAAAGCAGCCACGTCTCTACGCAATGCCAAAGAGTCCAGCCGTTCGCAGAGCACCGGGTCCCGGACAATCCGAACGGCTCTCCGTTGTACGCGGTCAAATGGTAGAAGCTGATATTGGGGTGATCCGGACCAGAGATGAGAACAGTACTCCATGTGTGGCCGGACCTGCGCCTTGTAGAGCGCAAGTCTTTGGCCAGGTTTGAAATACTGCCTCGCTCTATTGATCACTCCCAATTTCGTCGAGGCCAACTTGGCCTTGCTCTCCAGATGACCACGAAACTGACAGTCGCTCGAAATGTCGAGACCAAGTATTCTGATACTTGGCGAGGCAATAAGAGGAGTGCTCTCGAAGAGCGGTGATACGACAAATGGGGTTTTTTTAGTGGTAAACGCGCAAACCTGTGTCTTGTCGGGATTGAACTGAACGTGGTTCAGTTCACCCCACTCAGAGATCATCCCCAGGGAAGTCTCTATTGAAGACACAAGTTTCTTTCGGCACTCATCGACGTTTTCCCAAGAGAGACCTGCACGACCGGAATATACCGCATCCCCAGTGCTGTCATCCGCATAACAATGTATGTTGGAAATATCCAACATATCATTGATGTGCAGGAGGAACAGAGTTGGGGATAGCACGCAGCCTTGGGGTACACCAGCGTTCACGGGCTTGGGGTCCGAGCAAAAACCGTCGAGAACGACCTGTATGCTCCGCCCAGTGAGGAAGCTGGTGATCCACTTGCATAAACTCTCGGGAAGCCCATAGGAAGGTAGCTTCGAAAGAAGCCCCTTGTGCCATACACGATCGAAGGCTTTTGCCATATCCAGACTAACTGCCAGACCCTCTCCCTTGCTTTCAATAACCGTTGCCCAACGGTGAGTGAGGTATAACAGAAGATCACCAGCTGATCGACCATGGCGAAAGCCATACTGCCGGTCATTGATCAACTGGTGATCCTCGAGGTACGTTAGGACCTGTCGGTTTATGATGATCTCCATTATTTTGGAGAGAAGGGAGGTAATGGCGATAGGTCTGTAGTTAGCTGGGTCCGAGCGATCACCTTTTTTAGGGATCGGATGGACAAGGGCACACTTCCATGAGACCGGGACTACGCCTTTAAGGTAGGAGTGCCGAAATAGACGCGTTAGCACTGGAGTCAACTCAGGGGCACACGTTCGTAGCACCAGTGGAGAAATGCCATCCAGCCCACTCGACTTATGAACGTCCAAGGAAAATAGAGTCTGCCTGATAGTTTTTTGCCGAAAAACTATTTCCGGCATTGAGCTCTGACACCGCGGGATGATAGGCGGTGTCTTCCCGTGGTCGTCCAAAGTCGAGTTGGAGGCGAAAAGAGTGCCCAAGAGATCGGCTTTCTCTTTTGCTGTGTGGGCCAGAGAGTCATTCCCCATGTGCAACGGCGGTAGGGACGGCTGGCTAAAGTTGCCCAGACTGGCCCTTGAAAGCGCCCAGAATTTGCGCGTGCCAGGCGGGTACTTTGCCAGCTGATCCCCCATTTTG
Source organism: Melinaea menophilus ssp. n. AW-2005 (assembly GCA_918358695.1). NCBI lineage: Eukaryota > Metazoa > Arthropoda > Insecta > Lepidoptera > Nymphalidae > Melinaea > Melinaea menophilus. The sequence goes on from OU911049.1 coordinate 15,883,736, forward strand.
ACGACATGCTTGAACTTTGCTCTAGCGATTTGCCGTTTGAAGAATCTGGAGGCACGGTTGTATTTCCTCTTCAGAACTCTAGAGTTCGGATCCTTAGTGACTAACGCATTGGCCCAAGCTTGATAAGCCTGCCGTTTGCCAGCTGATGCAACCCTGACAGACGCATCAAACCAAGGCCGCGATCTGCCACCAAGTGGTACCACAGAGCTTGGTACAAAAAGTTCCATGCCCTGAAGTATCACATCAGCTACAGCGCAGTCACTAGGATCGTTGGAAGGGAAACAAATCGGCTCCCATGGGTAGGATGCAAAAAATTTTTTTTGTATTAAATATATGTGATATATAATCTTGTTACAGATACATCTCGTTGTACCAACCCTAATGGAGAAGCTGGAATATGCATTCCATTACAGGATTGCCAGCCGTTGCTGGATCTAGTTCAAAAAGAAGAAAGAACTAGAAATGAAATATTGTTTCTGCGACGATCCAAATGTGGGGTTACAAAAAAATCACTAAAGGTAACAGTTGATTTTATAATGAATTGGTAATAATATCCTACAAACTTGTTACTAAGAAAATTGAATACAATAAAAAATTTCGTGCAAATGTAATATCTTGACTTTAAGATTTTCAGGTTTGGTCATCTTATTTTCAATCTCAATCTATACCCCTCCACCCTTAAAAATATGGGTAAAAGTAAAAAACGACTACATTACAATACTGACTGGTTGATGATAATTTAATATTTTATTAACGAAAAAAACCTGTCAATTACAGGTGTGCTGTGTAATAAATGATATACGATGTTTCAATCCCGAAGGTAAACTGGGTGTCTGTGTTGAAGTTAGTACATGTCCGGCAATTACGAAACTACTAAAGCCACCGATATCAGTAGACCATACTGAATTTATCAAAAACTCTAGGTAAGTTAAAAAAAAAAAACACGTTTCTAATATCATTTTAGAAGTGAAGCAGAATTCCCACGAATTCGTAATATACAAGATATTGTAATGATATGCAAGTATACACATATTATTGTCAGGTGTGAAGGTCCAGATGAGTACAGTGTGTGCTGCAGCGGCGATTACACTATTAATGCAAATCCTTACGGTACCTGCATACCTTCTCCTGCACCGCCTGACCCACGCACCGAGTGTTGTGGAGTGGACATCTCCAGTAGGAGTAGGATATTCGGTACATATTTACCATTACTTACAAAGCTTTTATAAAAGGTAAATAATCCAAAAAAAATTAGTATAGTAAGATGTCTTGACGATGTATTACGGTGAATAAGTGTTGTGGTTAGCGACCCTGAGTAGTGAGCCAAAGGCTATGAAGTCAGACTTATAGGCGTGTGATTATGTATTTTTTTATCCATAACATTTTCTTATACGTTATGGCAATTATAATAGGTATGGAAACCTACACATATACAAAAAACGATTTGAAAATGAACACTATTATATGTTCACTATTAATAAAAAAAGTTCAGATCAAACATGCTCCTTCGCTACATTATTTGTCAGGGGCTCCGTCTCTCCGTTTATAACTAGGCAACATTAGCCATTCTTATAAAATAATTATTTCAGAAACATCAAATTAGAACTGTCACTGATCAACTTTTTTTCTTTTTATCCTCTTTTTTTTCTTCTCAAACACCGAAATCTCGGCGTTTCTACGATTTTACTATGATTAAAATCCGTGTCCGTATGTACGTATACATATGTGTCCGATCGACATCGTTTGTTTGTTGTTTGTTTGTTATTAGGTTTGACGTTTGACACACGTGGGGAATCGTTGAGTGGATTTTTTTGTTTTATTTTATAGTAGAGGAGGGTAAAAGAGGGTATTGGTCAACTGTTATGTTAGGTATGTTTTGCAATCGCAATGTCACAGCTCAAGTGGAGATATTTTCCTATTTCATAAGTTATTAAGTTTCTCAAGATTTTTGATTACATCTTAAAAATTCAACATCAAGAAACCTTAATTGCCAGTAATACGAGCTAATGTTAAAAATACGTTATTTATTGTAAATGAAAGAGATCGAATAGAAAAAAAACACAATATATTCTGATGATATCCTGATTCAAAATTTTCAGGAGGAAATGAAACGGATATTACCCAATATCCTTGGTTGGCTCTCATAGAATACAGATCAAAAAAATATAACGGAATCGGACTATTCGGTGGTGGAGCTCTCATAAGTTCTAAATATGTTTTAACAGCGGCTCATTGCGTTGTTGGAGCAATTCTGAATGAAGGAGAGCCGTAAGTAATCAGGACTGATGAAAAATCAATCGACAAATACTCGATTGTAACTATCGAATATACACTGATTTATTGAAATTACAGAATAAATATTAGGCTTGGAGAACACGACACAGCCAACGATGGACCTGATTGTGTAGCGGTACCCGGTGGAGGTGAAGACTGTACCGACGGTCCTGTTATAATACCTATCGAGAAAATTATACCGCATCGGAATTACGATCCAAAATCGAAAAGAAACGATATGGCTCTAATTAGGCTGACCGAAAACGTTGAATATACCGGTGTGATATTTGTGTGATTGTTTATAAAAATATATATCATTAAAAATTTAATGCCAAATAATATATACATATTTAAATACAGGTTTCATACGTCCTATTTGTTTACCTACATCGGATATAACACCATCTCAGAACAACCTAAGGTTCTACGCTGCAGGATGGGGAACAATAGATGACAAAAATTCTACTAGTAACATTAAGCTTGATGTTGACTTGCCATATAAATCATTAGAAGTAAATTGTCCTTAAATGTTTATAATTAAATTGTAATTAGGAATCTTTTATTTTCGTGTTCTGCATTTTCCAGCAATGTCAAACCGCGTATAACGTTCCGAAACGCAAAATAAAACTATGGAAGGGTCAGATATGTGCTGGAGGAGAAGAGGGCAAGGACACATGCAAGGGAGATTCGGGTGGTCCATTGATGTATGACAACGGTAGAACCTACTCCGTGGTTGGAATAGTCAACTTTGGAACTATTCCTTGTGCGTTGAAAGATGTCCCTGGAGTATACAGTAAGGTCTACGAATACATTCCTTGGATTAGGAGCAACATAAAACCCTAAACAATCTAAAATTTTGTTACACTTTATTTTAAAATGTATTTATAATAAATTATAAAGGGATACATTATTTTTGTTTATATCTCAATTTATTCACTGAGTATTTAAGGGATGATGTTCACGGTGTATTAATAAACGAATAGTATTAGCAACCTTGTAGCTAAACCAGGTTAACGAGGAGGCCATGGGATTGCTCCATGTAGAGAGATATAATATATACAAGTAATTAATTAATAACGTTATCCTCATTCGGTTATTATATAGAAAATCCAGCGCGACTACAGACAAGTTTTTTTTTAATTTTTATATATATAATGATATTATTTACTAGTCGAATATAAATACATAAAATCAAAATCAAAGAAGAGGAAAGATTTAAATATTTTATCCTGATGATAATGTCAATTTCAAATTATAAATAAACTGAAGGACAACATGAAGCTAGTCAGTATTAATAAGCTGAATAATTGTATGTGCACTTTATAAATTATATGTACATAAAATAATACAAAAAAGGATACTGTAATTTGAAGATTAATAAAAAGTTAAAATCAGCAAAAAAAATGGTAATCGAAACAAAGTCTATAAAAAAACCCTACGACAAATATAAGTCATATCCCGTCGCCGCCAGCAGAGAGCAGTACATTACAAGCGATCTTCAAGTTAACACGTGTGAAAATGTTACAACAATACAAATTAACTATTTTCTTTATATTATCAATAATAAATTCTTACTTCTGCCAAGTTCAATTACGTAAGTATTGGTTAAAAATGTGTGTGTGTGTGTGTGTGTGTGTCAAAAAAACATCGACCTTTTTTAGTTGATATTGTGTTAGTTGAGGAGTTTTATGTACATGTTCATACAAGTTTTAATAAATTCCTGTTTGTTATAAATCAAAACTTAATAATTAAGCACCGCTTTTTGCTGTTTTATTGAAAACATGTTTTAAAAAATGATCTTCTACAGTTGTAACTCTAGAAAACTCCATTAATGTAATAATTTAGTAACAAAGAAATATTGGAGCTCCATTATTAACTTTGTCTGATTTTGGTGGCTCCATTATTAACTTTAACATCTCAGAATCTAAAATAACTATCGAATTTTATAATTTTCAATCGTGCAAGATTAGATGGGATTTAGTTATATTCCAATTCAGACAATCAATTAAAGTATGTCGATTTAATATTCTAATCATGGAGGGAATTTCCGTGTTTTTAATAATTCTGATATATTATTATATTACAGATAAATATTGTAATAATCCTGTGGGAGAAGTAGGGACATGCATTCCAATAATGGATTGCCGACCGCTGCTCGAACTTGTTCAAAAAGAAGATAGAACTACAGAAGAATTACTATTTCTGAGACAATCCAAATGTGGGTTTGCGGATAACTCGGTAAAGGTAGTTGTTAAAGCATTCTGTAACAAATTTCTAATAATATCCTACAAACTTATTACCCAGCAAAATCTAATTGATGTAAAAATATATGATACCTTGATTTTTACATTTTCAGATTTGCTCACATTATTTTGGATCATCTTCACGCTAAAAGAATATAAGTAATAGTCAATAATCACCCCTTTTACCATACTGACTTTTTCATGATAATTCAATCAAAATTAAAATCTTTATATAGTATCTGTTTTATACAAAATATTTTAATAAAACATTTCATTGTCAAAGCCACCACCAACTCCGACACTTATTTGACACAGGTCTGAGAAGAACTGGCGATAGAAACTCCGCTTTTTTTAAAAGACCTAAATTACATTTATAATAAATCTTGAAGCAGCCTAGGAGCTAGTGCTTCATACCCAAGATGCATCATGTTCTAGATATTAGAAGATACTATAGTATCCGTTAGCACACAAATGTAAAATTGCTTGTACTTATCTTGTAAGGAATCCCTAAGGCCCATACTGTAAATGGCACGGATAATTCTCTTTTGCAGAACAAAAATTCTATGTACATTTATTAGGGGCGTTACCCGTTATTTAGCATCTACATTGACGCTAAGAAAAAGTGTGGATTCAAACACTTCTTCCTCATTTAACAGTATATTAGTAGGCACCTGTTTTTCATTACCTTTTTGTTTTAACTGTATATTAATGATTTCCCTTTTTTGTTGAGGATTTGTGTGACATTGTACTTTTTGCTGATGAAATCGCTACACCTTGTTAATTTTTTAAGTTGAGCGTGATAGGAATTATTATGACGAAGTAAACAGTACATTGTCACTAGTCCTTCAATGGTTCGAAATTAATAATTTAGTCTTTAATGCTAAGAAAATTAAATGCATAGAATTTAAGTGTAAATGGTAAAAGTAAAAATTTTAACTTGCTCCTTAACAATGAAGTGTTAGATCTGATTGACTCAACAAATTTCTTAGGTATAGCTTTAGATAAAAAGCTCCAGTGGAACCCCCGTCTCTCAACACTCGCAGCCAAACTCAGCTTCGCCGTCTTTGCAATTAGAAAAGTAAGACAATTAACGGACGTTAATACGGCTCGACTTGTTTATTTTAGTTATTTTCATATTATTTTATCTTACGGTATTTTATTATGGGGCAGTGCTGCCGAAATTAAATCTATATTTATTTTACAAAAAAGGGCTGTGCGAGCTATAAGCTAACCTAAAAGCTAGAGTTTTTCTGAGAGATGTTTTTAAAGAAATAGGTATTGTTACAGTCGCTTCGTAATACATATTTAATAACATATTATATATACGTCAAAATTTAAATAGTTATAAAAACAGTGACTGACACGCGATAAATACGAGAAATAAAAACAAACTCGTAACGCCAAAGTTTCGGCTTCAAAAAGTTAATAAATCTTTCATGGGTTTGAGTATACGCATATATAATAAAGTTCCACAAGACATCTTAGACCTTCCTTTTTTTAGTTTTAAATCTAAAATCATAAGTTTATTATTAAATAAATCTTATTATAACGTTCAAGAGATTTTAGTGGATCGAAATATGTTGAACTTAAGTTGTTGATTTATTTGCAGGATTTATATTATAATGTACGTCTAATCTAATCTAAGATTGTTATATTTCTTTTAAAAAGAGCAACTGTTGAGTTTCTGGCCGGCTCTTCCCACCAGATTAGCATTCCTAGCCGGTGGTTACTCACGGGCTGACTACACTGACCTTTAATTTATTGTAATAATTGAGGATTCAAAAGTGCGTGTAAATGCCTACTTGAATAAAGATATTTTGAATTTGAATTTTGAAGTAACAGTTGTAAGTCTGAGAACTTTAGTCTTCTTATTGTTGAGTAACTTTTGTTAACACTAAACCAATGCACGATTTTAGAGAGAACCTTGTTTATATCGTCATACTATACTATCTCATTACGTTTGTCTACAATAGTAGACAGCTCGTTTATACAAGCAAGGATGAGAAATAAGCCTAATATTGAACCTTGAGGAACCCCCATATCAATTGGAACCCCAGGCCATCTTTTTCCGTTGACTTCAAACCTTTAAGTTAATATTTTATTAATTAAACAGTCTTGCCACTTCCAGGTTTGCTGTGTAATAAATGAGATCCGATGTTTCAATCCCGATGGTAATCTGGGTTTCTGTGTTGAAATAAATACATGTCCGGCAATTACGAAACTACTAAAGCCACCGATATCAATAGAAGATACTGAATTTATCAGAAACTCTAGGTAAGTTAAAAAAAATCGACGGTTCTAATATCATTTTGGAATATGAGCGCAAGTGTCAAATCAAAGTGCAGTAGAATTTCATGAATAAATATCCAAGATATTGCAATTATATGCAAATATACAAATATTATTATTAGTATTTCTTTTAAGGTGCGAAGGTCCAGATGAGTACAGTGTGTGCTGCAGTGGCAATCACACTATTAATACATCTGCTTTCGGTCTCTGCAAACCTTCTCCTGCACCGCCTAACCCACGCACGGAATGTTGTGGAATGGAAATCTACAGTGGGAATAAGATATATCGTAAAGAATTTTTTGTTACTTGTTCAAAGCTTTTAGAAAAAGTAAATAAACAAACAAATGCACGTATAGTAAGTAGTCATGATAATGTATGACGGCCTGTAGATACAGTGGAGTGACCCTGACTAGTGAGCCAAAGGTCAAAAGTTTGCGGCCAAGACTTGTTTTGTGTAACCGACAGACTGCTGCTCTGAGTCTAGTCTTATTAATTTTATCCTTGAAAAAAAAATCAAACATAATATTCTCTTTGGAATAGGTATGTTAACCTAAACCTACACATAAACAAAATACTGGGTTTGCCTGCGAATGTTGACATATGGGGGTTTACAGGAACCTTCTTATCTAAAGTTATACCTAATAAAAACGTTGAGTCAGGCGGCTTTCATGGTTAAGGAGTAAACTACAATTAAGACTTTTTACATTAGAAAGTGTATATTAAAGACATATGATTTATTCTAAGTGAAAGAGATCGGGGCAAAAATTTGTCCCAGAATATTCAAATGATGTCCTAATGCTAAGTTTGCGTTGTTATTTCAGGGGGAACTGAATTGGCTATTGACCAGTATCCTTGGCTGTCTCTCATAGAATACAGATCAAAAAAAGACAACAGAATCGAACTTTTCTGTGGTGGAGCTCTCATAAGTTATAAATATATTTTAACAGCGGCTCATTGCGTTGTTGGAGCAATTTTGAATGAAGGAGAGCCGTAAGTAATCAGGACTGATTAAAAATCAATCGACAAATACTTGATTGTTATTATCGAATATACATGGATTTATTGAAATTACAGAGTAAATATTAGGCTCGGAGAACATGACACAGCTAACGATGGACCTGATTGTGTAGCGGTACCCGGTGGAGGTCTAGACTGTACCGACGGTCTTGTAATAATACCTATCGAGAAAATTACACCGCATCGGAATTACGGTCCAAAATCGCAGTTAAGAAGAAACGATATTGCTCTAATTAGGATGACCAAAGACGTTAAATACACTGGTGTGGTATTAAAAAAATATAAATATATAATTAAAAATTAAATGCAAAAAAATACATATATTTAATTACAGATTTCATACGTCCTATTTGTTTACCTACGTCGGATATAACACAATCTCAGAAGAACATAAGGTTATACGCTGCAGGATGGGGAACAATAGATGACAAAAATTCTACTAGTAACATTAAGCTTGATGTTGTCTTGCCATATAAATCATTAGAGGTAAAATATCCTCAAATGTTTATAATTAAATTGTAATTAGGTATTGTTTTTTTTTGCATTCTGTATTTTCCAGCAATGTCAAACAGCGTATAACCTAATCGAGCCGAGCGACAAAGTGAAACTATGGAATGGTCAGATGTGTGCTGGAGGTGAAAAGGACAAGGACACCTGCACGGGAAATTCGGGTGGTCCATTGATGTATAATAACGGTAGAACCTTCTCCGTGGTTGGAATAGTCAACTTTGGACCTATGTCTTGTGCGTTGAAGAACGTCCCTGGAGTATACACTAAGGTCTACGAATATATTCTTTGGATAAGGAGCAACATAAAACCCTAAACAATCTTAATTTTAGTTACTTATCATTTTAAATACACTTATAATAAATTATAAATACGTTATTTTTATTTATATCTTAATTTATAATAGTAGTAATGTATGAATAGTAACCTTAGAAAAACCGTATTATAAGAGAGCCAACACCAGTACGTACAACTTGACCAGACTGACAGATACGTACAGGATCAAACAAAAATATAATTGTAAATTTTATATATAGTTAAATTAATCAATCAGACATTTAGCACAAGTCGTCATAGTCGGTACGTCTTGCACGACACATGCTAGCAAGAGAAAAATGTTGATCAGTGCTGGTACATGACGGTAGCATGCGACAAGGAAAAAAGTACAACTAGCGCTGTCATTTTATGAAATGTTACTTCAGACGTGGACGTTACATTTAATAACAGTTGTTTTGAATTCTGTACATGAAAACTAACCAAAAGTGGTATGAGCGATCATGGAAACCAAGAAAGAATATGTTAATAAAGTACCTCAAAAACGATAAAACTGTATAATAATGAAGAAAATACCGAATCTGTCTGTGCTTTAAACAAAACATCAAACGTATAGAATATAATATTTACACGTACATACACACACACACATACATATTAATATATCAATCATATTTTTATTCAAAAACAAATGTTTGTAGCAATAAAATAGACATTACGTTAAACGTATGTCGTTATATATAATATATATATATATATATATATATATGTATATTGATATAATTATATAATTGGAACTGCCTTGAAAACTTCAACTTATTTGAAATAAATCTATATAATGAAGAAGTAGTCATCCACGCTCGAATAATTTTTTGAACCTTTAAACCTTAAATTACTATAGAAGTTATTTTTACGATATAAACCACACGTATATGATAATATATATTTAAGGATTCCACGTGATTTATTCCATAAATGACGCTTATATGTATTTTTTCCTCATTCAAATCATTTAAGGAATGTGTTTATGTTTGTTGATTGAATGTGTTGATGTTTGATTATAATATCAATATGATTTAAACTTGCATTTTCCTCTATAGTGGCAGTTGTCCGCTACTCTGTTTGCGAGAATCATCAATGAAATATTATGAGGCTAAAAGGATAACCACTTACCCTCTTAAGATTAATTTCAGCTATGTGAATTGCAACATCCATGACTATTAACATGAAAAAAATTTTTTTTACTGTCATTCTTAGCTAAGCTTAATTTAAGCTTAGAGTTACATTAACCTATTTATAATAACTTTTATGTTTGTTAATTTTGATAAACTTACTAACTTAAGAATTTTTTTTTATCTCGCTACTGAATGCATTTACTATCCTTCACAAATTCCCAAAAACTTTATATAATATATATAATATATTTTTCGTCTTCCCATATTAAGAGCAATTTATTTGTAATACAAACTGCATTTTATACAACAACAACAACAAAAATTAAATAAAATCTTTTATAATCGACGACATAGTAAAATATTATGTTTTATTTAATTATTTATATCATTTGTGTTCTGCAAATGAGAGTGTTAGTAAAGCCTATATCGATAACATACCCAAAAATTGTAAAGTAAATTTGTAATATATTTTGTTTTTTTTTTTGCATTTAGCATTTTATTTGAAGATTATATGCGTCAAACCATTGTACAACATAAGAGAGAGCATTGTTTACATAGTCATTCACTGATTGATAACTACTAATTTTAAAAGTAAGAGAATTATCATCAGCAAACAACACTATCTCATGTTTTTCCCTCCAGAATAAGATAAATCATATATGTAAATGTGGAACAAGAAAGTTCCTAATATAGAACCTAGTGGTACACTCATTTTGATAAACAAGTCAATGGAACGCTTTCAGTTCCCGTCGCTTTCTGAATTATTTCATAAAGATATTGATTTTTTTTTTAAGTAGGCTATTAAATGTTTCATAAACCCTTAATATGGTGTCTAATAGTTCGACTAGATTTTTCGATAAAACTAAATTACATTTAATAATATAGCAATGTAGCTATATCTCAATTGGTGTGTTTTGGTTATAATAAAGGTAACTTACTGTACCTACTCATTGAGGAAAATATTACTAATGATAATTTGTCTGTTGTAACTTGGTAACGATTTTAAAATTCCGTAGGCTCTAGGTAGTTAATACTTTGATATTGTAATGAAATAATAATAGGATCGGTTTTTTTTTACCTTCAAACGATAACATTCGCTACAAGTATTTTATGTCACTTTTTAGAGACAAAAAAAATAGAGAAATGAAAATGTATATATAGAACCGATCAGTAGGTGGGTGTTTATATAAATATTATTGAGTACGAAATAATTAGCCGTTAGGGATCATTATGATTAGGAAATAAAGACACTGAGTATTTTATATATATATAAAAATATTTGTCAACGTCGGTGCGTAGACTGTCATAACTACTACATAATTTTTACTCGTTAATGATTCTTAACAGACATAAATATTCAATAACTAATATTTCTTGGAAACTAAGATATCTCTGTGATATTTTTTTTATTACTCCTTCGCAGGGTGTTGTCGCTTTTATTAATTCAATTACTTATTACAAAACTTTACAGTTTAATTTACATATAACTATTGACAAATAACATTACATCTATGTATTATTAAAACAATAAATTAAATTTAATATCTCTTATATTTTGATATATACAAAAATGGTTCATAACATGCCATTAAGGTAATCGCGATTTGTCAAGTGGTCAATATTGGAATGTTTGAAGACGTTTCTACTTTGTTTTTTTTACCTTTTTAATACAATATATAATTTAAATTTTATAATTTCTGCAAATAATAAATGTACTGACCTCTTGCATTGGTTGCCGCGTCAGCAATTTTCTGGAATGCGTCGAGAAACGCTGCTATGGCAACTAATGCCGATCTGAAAAATATTATAAACATATACGTATTTAACATAAAGAATATATAATAAATATAAAACAACATAAAAGAAGTAATAATGTTATCATCCTTAGTTTATTAGTAAGAAATATCTGCTAAGTAACAGGCAGCCTGTAGGAAATTACTAGCAATATTGCTGCCAGTACAAATTGCTAATAATATTAGATTTATAGTAAGAAATATAATGCATTCTATACACTATATGATTCGAATATAAATTCATTATTGAATATGTTATTATTTTTAATATTTATTAATTACACATCATGTATATACACAAAAGCCTCAACTAACATCTATTAAATCTTAAGAATATTATTTCGTTGTATCTTAAATAATTATAATTAGATATAAATAAAATTAAAATTTCTTTCAAAATTGACAGCTTTTCACTAAATGCATATGAAAGTACCGTATACCTATGGTAAATAGCGTATACAAAAAAATAAATTTGTATCTGTCTGTCTGTTTGGTCCGACTAATCTTTGAAACGTCAAGACCTATTTTAACAGCAATGTCAATGTCGGATAGCTGCTACTATAAGGAACATATACCGCGCGAGAAAAGTCGCGGGCACAGCAAGTATTAACTATGTGATCGATTAGTAATTTATAAATTTTAGTATAAATAATACTTACTTCAATGCCGAATGTAGTTTGGTAGCTTTTGATATGAACTCCTCCCACATTGGCGCGCTGTTCTGTAAATATAAATATATATATAAATAATTTATTCCTTAAAACGAATAGTATAAAAAAGGTATTACTGATATTATAATGAGAAAAGATTTGATTGTATGTGTGTACGTATTGTGTATTCTCAAAGACGACTAGACCTTTAAAGACTATCATGCTGGTAACAGCTAGTAAATAATAGAAAGAATGTAGCCTAAACATGTATGTATGTATAAACAAATAATATCTTCTTGAATGAACATGGTCCTGGGGTGAAAGTATCCCAAAATTGTAGATATACACTTTATATATATAAATATATATATATTATATATTTACCACTTACTGACTCATCACAAAATCTCCGAAACTATCTGTCTGATTAACTTAAAATTTGACAGTTACTTCTATTGTGACGTAGACGTCCACTAAGAACGGATTTTACGGAATTCCTATGCCAACGGATTTCAACTTTTTGCATTTCTCCAAGTTTTAAACCTGTAGAAGCTATACACTTAACGCGGGGGTAAAATTTATTGTAGCAACGGTTTCATAGCAACGGTTACGATGACAACGGAAAATATGACAAAAGTTACCATAGCAATCTAAGTTCACCTCCAAATTAATAGTGTGCCCAGCGGAGCGGGAGGGAATAAGCTAGTATAATATATATGTTCAAACTCGTATACTTGTACATAAATCCCAACTCCTCAAACGTTCGCGACCTAACAAGGCCTCTTAGGCCCGACTGAACCCGGACCCCTTCCCAACCCTTATATACAGTTAATTGTCAACTCTTTCGTCCGTATAACGGCTATGTGAAAAGTGAAAGTACCAGTCATATACGAAGAATTCAGTTACAGTAATAAAGACTCAAAAGCTTTAATACATTTTTTATAATTATTATATATTAAGAACTAATGTCATATGCTTATTTTATTTATTTAATTTATTTCCATTCAATGTGCAATTTAACCCTAAATAGCGAGTTAAAAGTACCCACCAATCACAGGTTTGCTAACGGCTCAGTTATAGCCTTGTCGTTATACGATTTTAGCACACTAATTGATCTAGCGCTGGGTAGATTGTATAATGGCTGTAAATAAAGATTTCTTATCCATAAATTCAAATATTTTGTTATTCATTAATGATTTTGATTATTCTCTATGAATTTTCAGTTTCGTATAACATTGAGTAATAAGAAATCTTAAAATATACATCCATACAGACTCAACATCAAAGGGAACAATTTAAAACTCAATATATCATTTTTATATAAATAAACCGGCATCTGCAAAATATATTTACATGTAACGTAACGGGAACGTAACGCGAACGTAAACACGACAGTCCTAAATAAGCTTTGATATCGTGAAGTGTAAACGCACTGCGGTCGTTATGCAATAACTTGAAACTTAAAACAACGTTACGTTATTAAAAGCAAGTGATATACAGACATACTTTATTAGAAAAGGAGATAGCAACAACTTATTTATTTATTATTAAAAAAAACATTACACCTTCTAGGTAGCTACAGATAATTAATTTCTTTAATTTTCAATATTAATATTCTATTAAAACGTATTTTTTAATTTACAAACTATATTGATAGAATTATTTTATTTAGTTGAATAATTAATATTTTGTGGATGTGATATATTTTTGTCTGTAACAGATCTTCGACTGAGGTTGTGGTGCAGGAGGTAGTTTTCGGCTTCCAAGTGTTAAATACAAATATCAGAATGCGGCAAACGCATATAAACTCAATCACACATAGTTAAGCTAAGTAAAGTTATTAAGAAGAATATATAAGAAATAAAGGAAAAACTACACGTATGATACATTAGTGGTATATACCACCACCACACCAGACAGTTAGCGACCTTTGGAAGTAGAGCTTCCGAGAGCTCTCTCTGAACCTCTTAACTTTACGAGTACCAAGATAATTGTGGTCGACACGTGACATGGAACTTTGTTACAATAGGAGACATCTTAAAAAGACTAAAGGGCACAAAATTTTGGGACATTAAATTAAATACAACCAATAAAAAATGTTAATTAAAATACGAAAAATATATATCAAAAATTTAATTAAATTCCATAATAATCTTGACTAAACTAATTTATGTTATTTTTATTAATAATTATTATTACACATCACTCTGAGATGGTTTAAAGTTAATTAGTTAACAGAAGCAATCATGTCGGTAGGATCAAAGTGTTTAAAAATATAAGTAGCACTAGAGGGTGGGCGAAAGATAAAAAACATTTATTTAATATATTATTACGATGTGACAGCTGCCTTCATATTGGCATCATAAAAATAAAAACTATTTCCTAATATTAGAAATAAATTTATAACTCGACGCCCACGCGATAGTGTTGTTAAAAAATACTTTAACAAGAGAGACAACAACGATTTTAAAAGGATATACTATCTGTATAATACAATCACATTTTTTTATATACCCTTTAGATTTTTAGATCTATATAATATTATATTTATATACCTTTCCACTTTCAATCAATACTGATCACTTGTGTATCAAATGGTTGTGCCTGGACTATTGATACCATATTACCACCACTTATCGAAGTAAACCCTTCTGATATGTCTATTAACGGACAGGAATTTTCTTTTCCGTGTTTTACTCTGAATATTATTATTATTTAACTTAATCATGACCATCGTAATTAGGTACATTAGACATTTAAAATATAGTCTTTTGATTTATACTCACACAAATACAAACAATAATTATATATATATATATATGGGTAATTCTCATGGAATCTCGAAATTCTTGTCCTTTTAGTTTTTACACAGTTCGAAACTATTCATGGTGGTATTTTTTTTTTTTTTTAAAGAACATCACTTAGGCTAATAATTTTGGTAATAACCTTAAAACTTTATGTATATCTGTAAGGAATAATAAATATATAATACCCTTAAAATCATTCCCTCACTATGTCCCAAACTTTAAAATAAAACATGTTATAATTTTTTAACTAGAAATTGCTTAAAATTTATGTTTGCGCGTGTGACTATTTTATTAAAAATACATCAAAATTTCAATAATTCTTCGAATTTAGGATTATAGATCGTAAATAAATGAGGAAATGTTGATTTGACATGTGTCCCTTAAAAAATAGTCATTCCCTCACACCATTACCGACAGTCGATAAGTTAGCGTACTTGAGATTTTTTATTGGAACTTCTATTAATTTTTGATAGTTGGTGACACTAACAATTGCTCAGAATGGCGAAGTTGTATTAAAATTGTCGGAGTACTTGTTGGAAGAAGATTAAATTACAATTTTTCAAAGATTACATTTCAGACAGTCATTCCATCACTGAGAAGAAAACAAAGAGGTAATTACTATATTCGAATATAAATTTAAAAATAAAGTATGTTTTTAGAAGCAGTAAAATCACCGAAAAATTTACATACAGCAGTTTACTACATTTGGAGATTTTTGAGGTTATGTTTTATTTTGTCATTCCCTCACTGTCATTCCCTCATTTCATTTCAAAATGAGGGAATGACAACTAATGAGGTAATGACGTCTAGACTATTTTAACTTAGTTTTTTTATGAACTTGCTTATGTCAACCTTAAATTTACTATTCTGTTTTGTTTTAGAGCTAAAAAATGGCACGAGGAAAGAAACTGTCTGATGCAGAAGCAAAATTGAAAAAAAAAGAATATGATCGAAAACGTAGAGAAAAAATGAAATCTAATCCTGAAGTGTTAGCAAAACTTCGCGAGAAAGAACGAATTTCATATCTTAAAAAAAAACAGAAGGGCCAAATAAAATCTGTAACTGCCATGAGTTCCAGAGAAAGAAGATTAAAGAGAAAAAATTGGAAAAAAAACAGTCAATCGTACAGACACCGAAAGGCACAAATCCGTAAGAATCTGACAAGTCTCCTCAATAAAGTATCACCTTCAAGTTCTAGACTTGCAGCAGACCCTGTTCTTCAAAATAATAATAAGCGTGAAAGTATGATAGCTGTTTTGAGAAGGAAGCAATTAAGAAAACGTAGAGCAATACAATATGCAAAAATTGCTAAATTACAAAAAGAATTAAAAGAGCAAATTCGACAAAAAGAGAAGTACAAGAAGAGATCTCAAAGGCGAAATAAAAAGGTTTTATCCTCTCCTGAAGCTAAAGTATCAGCACTTTTGAAAAACGTTCAAGTACCTAAAATAGTCAAACAGAAACTTCTTTTCTCTGAAGTAATTACTAGCCAACTATCAAACAAGTATAATCAATTAAAACAACATCGTGAAAAGAAAAAATACTACGAAATTATAAAACCAGATCTCCTCAAAAAACACAAGTTACTGAACTTATCAAAATCTTTTTTTAAGCATGAGACTTACAAGAAGAGTGGTCTTAAAAAAGTGCGTGCTCGATTGATAAAAATTAAACAAGAAGTGGTCGATTTTTTAGAAAAATATGAAAATTCCAGGATGTGTCCAGGCAAGAAAGATTATATAAAATTAAAAGGACAAATGAAGCAAAAACGTCTATTGACCGATACTATGAAAAATCTACACAAAAAATTTCTGACTACAGTTGACTATAAAGTGAGCTTAGCAACATTCTGCAGATGTCGACCTTTTTGGGTAACTTGGGCGAACATGAAAGATCGAAATACTTGCCAATGCATGATTCATACAAATGTTCAACTAATGATAACGAAATTACACGAAAATAAGGCGCTGCCTAGCTGCAATCTGACCAAATTTTTGGCGACGATAACATGTGACGTAAATTCGACTAAATGTTTGTTTCGAAACTGCGAAAGTTGTAAACTTAAAATGGTAGAATATTACCTTCCTCAACCAAATCGAATGGTTGCATTCCATCAATGGATGTACGAAACTACTTCTTTCGAAAAAGATGAAAAGATGAAGACAGTACGCAAACCTGGTAAAAAAGAGATCAAGGTATCAATTAGAGAATTAGTACAAAAATTAGAAGAAACACTACCCTTATTCTTACAACACGTTGCGACAATAGCTCATCAATATCAGACCACTTCAGAACTCAAACAAAATTTAAGTGAAAACGAGGTTCTCATTCATATCGACTTTAGTGAAAATTACTGTTCAAAATATAACGAAGAGATACAATCAGTCCATTTTGGTGGAGCAAGAAAACAAATTACTCTTCATACAGGTGTATTGTATTTACGAGACAATGGTGTTGTTAAACCACAAACTTTTTGCTCACTTTCTGACAATAATAGACACGATTCCATGGCAGTATGGGCTCATTTAGTGCCAATTTTTGAATGGATTAAACAACAAAATCCAAATATCCATAAAATTCACATTCTTAGTGATGGTCCGGTCAATCAGTATAAAAATAAGTTTATATTCCACATTGTATCTCATCATATAAATGATTTATGTCCCGGGACGACATTTTTTTCATGGAACTATTCAGAGCCTGGCCACGGTAAAGGCGCACCTGATGGCGTCGGTGGCACATTAAAAAGAAGTGCTGACAAGGCTGTAGCTGAAGGCAAAGACATCGTAGACTTGAATTCACTAAAAAGTATTTTGTTATCTAGATGTCCTTCGATTACGTTATTTGAAATAACTACTGCTGATATTACAGAGATAGAAAATCTAGTCAAGAAATCAGGCACTGTTACGCCTTTCCGTAGAACGCAAAAAATTCGCCAATTTGTGTTCGCTAGTGATATATTAGAGTTTAGAAGCCTTTCTTGCTGTCAATGTATTGGAGAATGTAGCCATTTTCACCTGGGATACTACTTATCTTCGAAAACTCCTCATGTTGAAACAAGACTTGGAAAAGTACAAACGCGGTCTTGTGGTAGACAATCTGCGAATAATTTTTTCAATGATAATGATTCCCAAATTGATGAATCTTATGATATAGGCGATTTCGTTCTCATCAAGTGGAACGACGCAATTTATCCCGGAAAAATAACTTCAGTTTCTGATGATGCCGCTGTGGTAGATTGTATGGAAAGAGTAATTAAATCCTGGAGATGGCCTACACCCAAGGATGAAGCATTGTATCCCTGGACTGATGTTGTGCAGAAAATTGAACCTCCAAAATTTATCAGAAAAGGATATTTTTCCGTAAAGGAAATAAATCAGCTTAAATTGTAAAAGTTAAGACTTGACTGCAAGGTATTCTATTGTAGACTGATTCAGAAAAGACTATTATATTATTATATTCTAACTTGTGTGATATAATATTGTTTACTTTAAGACTAAATGTTGATATTAATGGTTTTAAACAATATTTTAGGATTTATATAAGAGATTTTGAAAATTTCTAAATGAGTTGAATATTTTTAGTCATTATTAATTAAGTTTCATGTTGCAAAGAAAATGCAATTAATATAAAAATGAAAGCAAGTTTTGCTGTAAGCAATTTGAGTCACTTTCAGAGCTGTGTTATTAGATAACTCCAGAATTTTCATATATATATTACCTACTAAAGTTATAAATGTGTTCAAAAAATAAATAATTAAATTTTTCATAATAAACTAACATAAACATCATTTCCTCACCACAGTCATCATTCCCTCACTTTTAAAGTTTATCAATATTGATTTACTTCATTTAAAACTCGTTTATTCTGGGGACCACTATATTCCCTAAAGTTACTTACACATATAGTACAAATTTAAGATAAATTTAATAGATATTAACTAAAATAATTCTGAATAATTTAATTTACATTTTTTCGAGATTTCATGAGAATTACCCATATAGGAATGAATTACATTTATCTGAAACTTTTTTATAACGAATGTTCAATGATTGCAAAATATTATAAACCTCCAATTAATCAATTTTGTGATATCATATCCTCTACCTACGTATATTATTAATAATTATCACACTCTGTATTACTGCGACAGACGACTGTAACTATTGTGAATATACCATACAATCTGCTGTATTGAAATGTGTTTCATTTATTGTTAGCTAGTCGTTCGCTAAAACAGAGTGAGCAGATCAGTAACTAAAAGTAACATTTATAATATTATTAAACTTAACCTCTATATAACAAAACTAACTACGAATATTTTCAAATTCCCTTCAACATCGCTGTAATATTACAAAGTGAAATCTTTAGTTCTCCAACGCAAAACTATAAAATATCCCACAACTAATCTTATACACGGCGAAAGTTGAGAACAATTATATATATACAAGTATATTTTAAGTAATATGTTTTCGATATTTTGTAACAATATTGATAGTAATAAATAAAAATCAATTGCCGCATATTAAAACGTCACTCGATAACCTCTTGATCGATTTAGTTATTTGAGGTCAAGGTTTGTGTGAAATAAGTAGTATACAGTTATAAAAGTATTGGAGTAGGAAGAATGTTTTCGACATAAATTTTTGTGTCTCTAAAAAAATAAATATATAACAAAAATTATAATATAAATTAATGTTTTGCGTCCTTTTGATTATGCTATTATTGTAACGCAAGGCTAGTTAAATCTGTGTCACGGATATTTCACAAACATTATCTAAAATTGCTTTCCTATTGAAAAAATATAAATAGGTAGACAGAAGCGAAGCATCTTAGCATTCCATGGATTCATCGTAAGGGTGCCGGGTCCATCGCGCTGCAAGGAGAGGGAGTGCAAACAATGCCTGGGACTTGCGACCCAGGTGTAAGTTTAAGGGGCCCCTATACTATGCCCATACACGCTCACCTTCACTGTCTACGCTCCTCTCCCTACCTAACCAAACATACGAAAGTCGCCGTTGAAATACGTTCTAGAAATGAACCGATGATAGTTCTAGAAAGGTTGAAATCTTTGAGTAAGTTGTTGTAGAGAGATTTTGCCGTTATACCTCTCGCTCCTACTCCTACAGCGTACAAATTAATTATAAATTAATTCCTGATCAGTTCGTTACATAGTTCGTAATACTTGTTAATCTTAAATGTATGATCTTTGGGTATGTTTGTTTCCCAGGGTACAGTAAGCTCCACAATTATAATGCGCCTTAGTTGTTTTGAGTACAGGAATAAGTCCGGCCTAGATGACGAAACACAAACATCTTCAGGGATTTTGTATTGCTTTCCATACGTGTCCATCATGAGAATCCAATCAGGCGACTTAATAGCAATATTATCTTTTGGGAGAGCTGTTACAGTATCATCATTCGATTTTGAGATGATATGTCTTTTGGTCACTCTTAGGTGTCAATAGAGTTCCAATTGTTTCCTTAATTTTAACCCAAAATTTAGTCGGTCTTTAAATAAGGTAGAAGAGTCCGCTGGATGCGCTTCAATGTCCTCATGACGCTGGCATCTAACTTCATCAAAAGGGTCTTATTAATATCATAAACGAGGAAAGGCCTATTTAGACGTGATGTTAAATAATGATCATAAATCCAAGCCTTTTTGATGTTACTTATTGGTTGATTGTCTTCCTTTTTAAAATCATTTAAAAAGCTATCGACTATTAGATTCAACGATGGAGTGCGCCCTTGGTAATCGATTTTTTTACCTAAGAATTTGAACGGAGCTGCGTCGGTAATCGTAGTAACGCACTTACCGCCTATTATAAGACCCGGATCGTAAGATTTATATCTGGTGTTCCGCCTACCCAGACATAGACTGTAGCATTTATTGGGTTTTGTCTTCAATCCGTCCGTCCAAACACAGAAATCCTCCACAACATTTAAAAGTAGCTGACATTGTTTTGGATTACGTGTCAGTATCGCGAGATCGTGTTCAAAAGCTAGTATGGATTCTGTGTATTTATTAAACTTAAACCACAATTTTTTTTTAGATTTTATTTAATTTATTTATTAATATAACATAACTTATGTAAAATATATGGTTATAAAATATTCAATAACATTATATCAGTTACTAACTATAGAAAAGCATACAATACTTATGTTATTGACAATGTGTGTAATGTACCCTACATTTACAAAACACTCGCCTCCAGTTACAAAGTTGTTATGTTTTTATTTACAATGCAAATTATAATTAATTGGTTATATATGACTTGGCATTCTCAGTAGTCAAAATTGTTTGATAGTGTGTATGTATATACAACTTGTAGATATAAAAATGACATCATCGACACGCAATAAGGACAGCATGTTTGTGTGTGTGTTTGTGTGTGTGTGTGAAATGGTACAGAAAAAGATAGGGGTACAAGTGGTACAAGTATGTAGTCATGCGCTAATTTCATACAATTTTAATCGCAATGGCCCCAAAATAAGCAATTTAAGTGTCAACTAACAGTATTTTCACTATACGAATTTAGTGTGCTAATTCACCAAGCGCGCGATAGATTGGATAACAAAATGGCTGCAATAGTATTCTATATAATTAAAAATGGCATCGACGCTATAATAAATATTAATAGTATTAAATGTTCGTTTGTGCAAATGAGACGATATGGTACAACTAACAGACGTGACTGATGTAACATAAAGACAAAATACATCTATACACAAATATATATATCACGTTAAAGTTAATGAATGAGATATTGGTAATAATATTTTTATAACCGTTATAACTATAAATATTATCGTATTCTTTTATTCAATTTGTTTAAAAACTTTCAATACATATAATATTTTTCTTCTTTCTCTCTTTAATAGAAATATTATTTAATAGTAGTTATTAAAAAGGTGACTTAAAGTTTTGATAACATCAGTAGTGTTTTATTTTTTTTGTAATTATAGCTTAACACTAAACCTACCAAGTACCGGTCAAATTGACCGTTCTTAAACTTTTGTAAAACTTGCACTTTTTTAAACGTTATAATATCATTATCAAACTACATGATAATTCTTAAAATATGCATATAATATTTTCTTCACTCTTTACTTTTAGTTATTTTCATTATTACCTGCGTTATATAATAAAATAATTTTTAATTACCGGTCAATTTGACCGCGTGCGGTGGGAACAGGTATACAAGAATTGTCGGTATGTTTAGTGTTAAATTATTAATTATGACAATAACCTTGACGAATGAAAAAAGCCGATAAACAGACGAACAGACCAAATCTCGACATTATCGCGCTATGGGGTCGTTATTTACACGACCCGTAAATCAAAGATACAGAAATTACAATATAAAAAACATACTGTGCCTACAAACTTTATTATTAGTACCTGTAAGCGACATTTTAAATACATATAGAATCAGGAATGATGATATCTCTGAGACTATCCATTAGGTAGCAGATTCGAGTCCTATCCAAATTGACGATTTTTTATGATATTTTTATTTAATAATCAAATAAACTATAATAACATAACTAGACATATATAAAATTTCAAACTACAAACTTCAATTTCAATATTACTAGATAGATAGATAAAATTCATCTATCTGTCTATATTAAATGGAATCTGAAGCTAATATCTCGAATATAACACAATTTAACTATCACCGGGTACACTAAATGGGGACGGGATAACATTACGTTTAAATTAACCCCCCCCCCTTCCTCTCCCGACCTTTCACCACCCGGGAACGGAGACGAGAAAAATGTAATTACGATATTACGAGATGGCACTCAGTGTAAAATGAGCCCGTAATAATGTTATAATGGAGAGGCGGAACAACCAGGAAGTTATTAATAAAATCAATATGGAACTGACGATATTCAAAATACATTCTTAAATTTGATGTGACATTGAAAATTATTTGTAATTTTTTTTATTTTAAATAGAATAAATCTTTTATAGTATTGAGTAAAATTATTAATCTAGATACAGTTTGGGTAACGGGTTTTTTTTTAATTTAATTGTTTTTTTATATACTTTTCTATTTATACTTTACGCTAACAAAATTAATTTATAACCAAAGAGTTTTACTTTATATAGACATATACATACATACATACATACATACATACATAAAAAGTATTAAAATAATACATATAAAAATAGGTCCATAACAATAACTATAGCGATATCAAAAAGACAATACAATAATAAACTAATAAATCTAAATTGTCCTAACTACATATATATTACACCACTCAGCACAGTATCAAATACCACCTCAATTAAAAGAATCAAATTCGCACATCAATGTCACATAAATAAGAGTAGGTACCAATAAAATATATTTAGCGATATCATCACCACTTCAATAAATAAATATACCCTTGTTAAGACAATAATAAAATCGTTAAGAATTAGAGTCAAATCTACAACAACATCATTTAAAAATGGAATAAAAAAATTAATAAAGAAATGTAATTGGCTGTATATTTCGTTGATCTGATTGGTCGATAGCGTTATGAATATCCATCCAATCACAACTCTTAATGGTGCTGTCAAATTATTTTAAATTTAATTCAATTATACATATATATAGAATATAAAGGTCCGTAGGGGGGGATTTTTAATCCGTACTAATTAATTAAGAAACTATGTTTCCAGTACTGATATAAAAAGTAACTTTATACGGTTTGTAGAAACCCTACGTGGGTTTAATCTGATTTTAAAACCCGCGCCAACTGGACGGGTCGAAATAAATTTCTTACAGAAGTAATCAAAGAAGTAGAAAAGGAGACAATTAACTAAAATTACTTCAGCATTACCGAGATACCAAAATTACATGAAATCTGCCACCTCTTCTTTAGTTCTTGGTTCAATCCTCCAGAGAGTCGTTATTCCGAACCGACGACATCCATGAACCAAACTAGCATCCGAGAAAACATCCCCGGGGATCAGAATTAATGGAGTCAGTTCACAGGATCGTAAAACAATCTTGGTTTGAAATTACTATCGGAATAAGACTTATCAATACTTTATTAAACAAGTTTAATAATCATATTAAAATTTCCCTTCTCATAAAACTTAATAATACTTACTAGTAGTCGCCAAGTGGCTGAAATTCATAGTATTATTATTTTTAATTCATATTTGATTGTTAGGAAAATGATATACTATAGATAAAGGAAAAGAAAAATCTTTATTAATTTTATTCTGTTATGTCAGTGTCTACGTCAATTATATATGACATCGACATTATTAATGTATACAAATCGATCGATTAATATTCAAATTGATATGTGTAATGTACTTTTTATTAATTTTATTATTTTTTCTGCACTTCTTCACGTGAACTATTACTTCAAATTGTATACCTACTTCTCTAAATGCACAATTTTCATAAAAACTAAGTTTTTCTTTCACGTATCAATATCATCCTTACTATATAATAATGACCTAATTGACTCTGTATGCACGCGCATCACTTATCACCCACAAATCACACAATAATGTGTAATACATCAAAAAAAGCTATTGAATCAGGCTACAAAATAGGGTGGGTGCCAACCTTATACGTGACATTTGACCCTTTCCGGCCCTTCGGGCCGGGAAGTTCCCTCGTTAATATATAATGATATATATATACATATATATATATAATGTATTATAATATATGTATAAGTTTTGTATCTTTAATTATTTTTATTATATTATTCGTATTGTACCTGTATTTTATCTGTAAGTATCCGTAAGACTGGTAGATAAAGTGTCAGCATTAATTCCGCTTATAGTATAATATTATACAAATAACAAATATCTCATCTCATATGTATATTGTATCTTTTTTCTGTATACGGTATATGGAATGACTAATATATTCAACATTAATTAAGTTAATGTTAAAAAATTAATATTATTTTTCATCTTTTCCACTTTGAATCAACACCAGTGTACGTCATCGCTTGTGTACGTCAAATGAAAGTGTCAGAAGTATTTTGTAATCATACTAATCGAAATAAGCCTTTCCGTCAAAACACTCCAATTTAAAATTAAGTCTACGAGTGTTGAAAACGCGCCCTGCGAAGAGGAACCACACAACAAACTGAGCCGTTTATTTCAATATAGTATTAATATAATACTTTACTATATATAAAAACGACCTAATTCACATCAAAACTAAACCCAATAAGCGCCGTTATAACGCAGACCGTCAGTTATTTTCAACCGTTACGAGAAAATTATCTGTTCACTGTCATTATTCACTTCAGAAAGTCGCTCAATTCACTGCTCGTTGAGTGCAAAAATAAAATAAAAAAAAAAACATCTAATTGAATAAGTAGTCTCGAGTTTTAGCGTACAGAGTGTTATATGCGATCATAAATTAAAAAAAAATAAGTCACAGATAAGAAATGTTAAAAGTGTGTCGTAAAAATCGAACGACCCAATTAAATAATTATTTGCAATACTAATAAATGCATAAATAATTTTATATTAAATAAGTACATTCTGCAGTTAGTTTTAAATTAAAATATAATAATATAGTTGTAATGACGAAAGCCTCAATGCTATTCCGGTATCAGCAAAATAAACAAGCCCAGTGCGTCTGGCTCGTACGTGATTAAAATATCGATAAACAGTAAACACCACTGACATGGATTACGTGAACGGAATCAGTGTTTGGAGATAGAGAGAGATAGAGAGAGAGAGAGGGAGAGAGAGAGAGGGAGAGAGAGAGAGGGAGAGAGAGAAATAAGGATTACAAGAAAAATTGTTAATTAATTAAAGGACACTTATCGTACAGTTCGCTTTAATTTATTACTTTTACATCCAATAATTTGATCTTTACAATATGACACATTCGGATATCCACTATAAATATTCAATCACAATAAATAGAATACAATAAAAAAGCATTTAACATAAAATATAAAAGAATTTGCAATATTATATAATACCAAAGAAACAGCAGTATCGTTATGAAAGAGCATCGCGTCCTATCTACATCCATTAAAATACAAATAGATCGAAATCTGACGGTTAAATAATGTTAACCTTTAACGAATTTAACCGACTCGTACATTTTAACGACTCTCACGATTGGCACAATTAAAATACATAAAACTGAGGAAATTCTATCTTTCCAATATTTATACTTGGGATTAAATTATGTTAAATTATCAAGAAATGATTTGAAATGAAATAAATGACAAAATCTTTAACAGAGTCGGATGAAAGTTAATTTTATATGAATGCCAAAATAACTGGCTCAAGTTCATTTCAATATATACAAAAAATTCTAAAAGATTTTTTCATCAAACCCTCTGATATACTATCAAAATACATAGAGATATAACAAAATATACCTTTTGGTCTGTTACATTTAAATATAACAGACCAATAGTTAGATAACAATTAATAATAATAACCAATAAGTACGTGTATAATTAGTAAGAAATAAAACATTACAAAACATCTGACAGCGACCCACTTTCCATACTCAACTTGACCTTGGGTCTCGCCTTGTGTTTACTTTCGATACGCTATGGACCATATGTCTAAGACGAATCATTTATTTATGAGAATATTTCTCAACTTTAAATCCTTTTTGTTAAAGTATTAACAAAACTAACTAGAATTTTAAAAATTTAACTCTTGTTATATCAAAGAATTAACAAAATCTCTTCACAAACAGAGTTATAAAAAAGATAATTGAGAACCTCCTCGTTTGGGAGTCGGTTAAAAATAAAATGTAAATAGTTTTTTTTTATTATTTTTAGAACAGCTCGAATTCCGCGCCGCTGTATGAACTGTCGCATCCTGTTGATTGAGAAGTCCATCCGTTCCGTGATGGATGAAATTACATAAACTAACTAACAGTGCAATGACAATCGTGACAAACACTAGTTAGGATTATTTAAAGCAACCTGATACATGTTACTAACTTAATCCAGATTGATAGAGACACGATAGTTCAAAAAACCTAAACGATTTCAACATATCGCTGGTTCGAGTCCCGCCCTCGTCGAAAAACTTTGCACACTATATCATTGAGATTTGAAAGCAAATATTTCAAAATATTTTTTTGTCACTAATATTATATTTTGAGTATTGTATGATTGTCAATCACTACGCCATTTAACAGAGGTATCATATTACAATACTATTGTCAATGCATTATATATATATATATATATATATATATATATATATATATATATATATATATATATATATATACTAGAATATATATATATATATATATATATATATTCTAGTAATTAATATTTAACTCAAATCGAACCGTCTTGAAATGTACGATAAAAAATTAATATATATATTAATACAAGATTAATTTGTAATATATCCTTAAATTATTTTTACGATGCAATAACAGTTATGGCGCAGTTAAGATAATTTTATCACTTTAAAAGTTTTTAGAGCATTTAGTAAGTGTCATTACATTTTACTTTTTTTTTAATTAATTATCAGCATTGACGGATAGTTTTAATTATTTGTATTTGACAGTCTTATTATAGTATAGATTTCTGGAAAATTAAAAGGTACCAATTTCGGCAAAAGAAAAAAGACCCACTCTCCCCCCCCCCCTCCCCAATCTTTATTTCAACCACAATCCCATGTCCGTTTTACAAGTAAAATATAAAACGTATCGACATTAATACGACTAATATAATATAATAAATAACCATTATTTGTTCTACAAATGTTATCGTATCACGGGTCAATGTTATGCATTCATAACAAACAAAATACATCCAATTGGATGTCACTAGACATAGAAAGGACGAACTAATAAATCGTCTTTACAAATTGACTACGACGACGACGAGACCGGTATGGACATGACAATCAAGTCACTGAGGTATGTATATATATATAGCTTTTTGATTTTATTACTACACTAGCTTTTAACCGCGACTGCGCTCGGGCGGAAGGTTTTTTGAAATAAAATCAGTCCAATTCTAAGATAAGATTTTAGCCAGTGATGATGCTGTTAAAGTCAATCCGTTTCAGAGATTAACCGGAGCAAACAGACAGACAGTGAAAAATTAAAAAAGTATATATTTTGTTATATAAATACTATATACACTTTCATATGCATCTAATAAAAATGTGTTAATTTGGAATTACAAACAGACGCTTCAAAATTATTTATATATATAGATGCATAGAAAAAGATAATTTATAAGAACGTGAGGTTACAAATTTTTCCTTAAAGTATACAATATTCAATATCCATTATTTACATGTATGTTTGTTTGTTTATTATATTATTCTATATTATTATGAAGTATTATTTCATCATTCTGCACGTTCATACACGTCTCTTTCATATCCTATATTTAGCTAACAGAATGACCGGCCCTTATTACAAATATTTCTATTTATGCAAAATTATATAAATAAATAAATAATCATTTAATATAAATTGAACATCATTGATACACCAAACCGTTTAAGCGTTCCAAGTGCACATTCATTTCATCAATCTCAAGTAGTTTTAAAATACAAGACGGCGTTCATATCAATAGCTTTATAACCGGGTCACTTCCTTCGAACCTTGCGTACTTGGCGACGGTCCAGTGTAGTGAAATAAGGGCCATTAGGGTTAGACGACTTATATATAGAATAGATCCCAAGACGCAAGGTGAGACAATAACCGTGATATACATTTAGTATGAGAAGGATAAGGACCAATTTAATAAGAACTACCGGGAGGTATAAAAATCTATCGAGGGAATGATATTGCATAAGGTCTGAAATTTTTGGAAATAAAACCTTTTAAAATATAATATATGTATTTTTCAATCCAACTTGATGTATTAAGGGTACCAAAAGGCGCTGCGGAGCCTTTGAAAGAAACGCCTTTGTGTGGATACTGTATATATGTTTTGAGAGCAACTACGATATAATAAAACATACATATAAATAAAAGTTTTATATTTATCTATATGTTATATATTTAAACAACTCTTCCAGATAACATTACATTTGAGCATTATCTTGAGAATCAAAAATGTTTTTACGTCTGTATCTGTACAAGTGGGGCTCCGTAAGGAATTCTTTGAATACATATGATAAATATTTGTTACATAATAATAACTATTATATCATTGTTGTTACAGTTGGCGGTACGCGACTTGTATAATTCATTCCACCTTGCTCCGGACGATTTGTTCCAGTAGCTCTTTGACTGGACCACCTTAGCAGCGGTGGAGTAAGTCATTAACATAAGAAAAACCATACATATTACATACATTATCCTTAAAATGCTATATTCTTATTATTTACTTCGTGTATCGTTTTTAAAGTGATTCGGAGTCAAAAATATTTTTTATCAGTTCAGAAAAAAGTATAAGTTTTTTCACATAAGGATATCTAGTAATAATTATTCTTATGTTGCCATGTTGTAATTTGATCGTACCGAGTTTGGAAACGTATAGTTTAAAACATTATTTAATTAAAATTAAAAGATCTTCTTCAATCTATCTGTAAATAAATCTATCAATACTATAAGATTATTAAACGTATTAATAACCAGCTGTTGCCACGACTTTACAAAAATGTTTTAAAATTAAATGTATCTTAAATTAATCTATAACATCAACTATCCGCCAGTGAAAGTCCTGTTAAAATCGATCCAGCCGTTTTATAGAGAAGCCTAAACAAACTAACAAGACAACAATTAAAAGAAATATTTGTAAATACCGTATATACACTTTATATGTATTAAGTGAAAAGCCGTTAAGTTGGAATTACAAACGGACACTTCAATTTTATTTATACGTATATATATGTAATAATAATGTGAAAAATATATTGAAATATTTTAAAGGAAGACTAAATTAAAGTTACGTTTAAAACAAACACAAGTAACCTTAGACGGTTAGTTTACTCAAGTGTCGACTAATAAATGTGTATATTGTATTTATCGTACACACGCGACAGTAGGTACCACATATTTATAGGTATTTTTACGTAATACCGGAGACTTATTTTATTAGAAATATTACATAAATTGGGGATAAAACCGTTAAAATTTTATTCCAATCCTAAGATATATTGTTAAACAAACAAACGAATATGAAATATTTAATTGTAAAATAAAAGTATGAATATCGAAATAAATATTGTTAAAGACAAAAAATATATGATACCGAACGCATTTTACGAAGAAAAACATATGCTATGAGAACTTGAACATTCTAGTAACATGTAACATATAACAAAGGAGTGGTATAAAAGAAAACAGGGAGACGAA
The DNA here is from genome assembly GCA_918358695.1 of Melinaea menophilus ssp. n. AW-2005. Lineage (NCBI taxonomy): Eukaryota > Metazoa > Arthropoda > Insecta > Lepidoptera > Nymphalidae > Melinaea > Melinaea menophilus. Next base: position 15,914,065 of record OU911049.1, read on the forward strand.
TTGCTTCCACAGACGTACGTACGTCTAGACAAAAAAATACTGAAGGTTTTGCACAAGTACAGTTTTTTGTACGTTTTCATATTTTAAACTAAACATCCACCGCTTGATGCAACAGCGGAAAGGAATTAAGTGAAACTAACTTATAGGTATAGGATGCTTTTCCGTTATATATTAACCAATACTAACAATTTTATATGAATCATTTGAATCTTTTTTATATAACACTAGCTGCACCCGCGACTTCGTCCGGGCGAAATATGTTTTTTTAAATATAATTAGCTTAGTTTCCCTTTATAACACCAGCAATCCGGCAATGAAATTCCTATTAAAATAGTTCCAGTCGTTTCAGAAATTAGGCGAAACAAACAAACAGAAAGAAAAGATTTTTAATATATATATTTTTTATATAAGTACCATATATACTTTCATATGCATTTAATGAGAAGCTGTTAATTTGAAATAACAGACACTTCAATTTAATTTATATATATTATGTATAGATTACTTAACTAAAATTCTATTCGTACAAAATGTGTATATATAGTTATATATAACATCTGTAACCCGGTTCTCGAGTGGCGCCGCGCAGACTACCGTAACTCCACGGTGAACGGTTAAACTAACTATTGAGTTAACATCTAATGTATACATACATTTATTGGAGCAGATAACTTGATATATTAAATACTAGGATCCCCCAACCTTGCGCGGCGGGTGTTGAGCTGAGGCCCTCTCCTTTCTTCTTTTCTTGATAACTTTTGAATGGCTAAAATTTTTTCAATCTATTTTCGCTATAACATCCGCGTTCGGCTCAAATATACATGAAACAATTTTTATCTAATTATCTCGTCGCATACTGGAGACAACTAAACACAAAAAAATGTCTCCCAAACGGTTAAGGTTAATAGAATTATATATTTGTATCGGAAGTAAGGTGAAATAACAAAAGTTACACCAAAAAGCGTCCCGATTCGCATAACACAGTTCGTCCGTCGCTGTGCTGTAACGGTGCATTGAACCTTCACCGCTCGTACTTGACACGCAGACAACCTAACATCCATTTATTGTAGCCCAAATACAATGCAAATATTGATAACCCTAATGGAATAATAAATAATGATACCGCACCAAAACATTGTATTCATATTTAAAGATGAATTATTTTAATTAACACGTTTCGATGAAACTTATAATAGAATAGCATAGGCTAAAATATTTTTTCGTGCAATATAGATATGAGGGCGAGCGCACACGCGGTCAAAAACTAGTATACAAAATATAAACTATTCATTTTTAATAAGTGCATCAGCACGTACTTTATGAGAATATTCACCTATTCAGTGTCCTAAAACAAAGTTCCTCACATCTCGCTCTGGGTCAAGCACACTATATCGGACCATACTTTTATTATTATATATACATAATGTCATATGTTTATTTATTTATATTATTATTATTTCATTATTTTGTTATTTTAGAAAATATATCTTAATACCAGCTAGCAATCAAATAAACAGAAAAACATAAAGGTACAAAATAAATCAAATCTAATTTAGATAAACAGTTAAAAATATTAAGTAATAAAAATAAAACACTTATATGAATATAAGAATAATTATATTATGCTTTCTATGACAATTTGGCAACTAGCGATTGTTGAAGTTTTTTGGCAGAATATCAACAAAATCCGCATCCACATTCTACTTTTTTTTATTTTATTTTTTTTATTTAAGAGGAGGGCAAACGAGCTGGCGGATCACAGATGGACGTGATCACCGCCGCCCATGAACTCCAGCAACATCCGAGGATTTACAAGAATATTGCCGACCTTGAAGGTACCCATGTCACGCCTTTTTTGAAGGTACCCATGTCGTACCGATCTGAAAATACCGCCGAAGGGAGTTCGTTCCACAAGCGAGTGGAACGTGGAAAAAAGGTCTTTGAGAAACGCACAGTGGAGGATCGCCACGCATCCAGGTGGTAGGGATGGTAAAGGATGGCGCGCTGTGCGGTGATGTAATTCGGCGGCAGGCATCAGATTGAATAGTTCTTCGGAACACTCCCCGTTGTAAATGCAATAGAAGACGCACAAAGAAGCCACGTGTCTACGCAATGCCAAAGAGTCCAGCAGTTCGCAGAGCACCAGGTCCCCGACAATCCGAACGGTTCTCCGTTGTACGCGTACGCGTTTTTTGAGGCATCGCATGTTTAGCGCGGGGGGGGGGGGCTTCCGGTTTCTCTCACTCGCCGAAGAAACATAACCAAATGAATTTGGTTACTATACGTCGATCTTTTTTGAAAGGGTGGTCCTTCCCCTGTCGAGCCAGCCCAGTACGAGCTGCAGTTAAATAACTACAGCTAGACTCTACCAAATAGATCTACCACCCACCTACTTTACTTAATATGTAAAAAAGTTGTACTAAACACTAACAAACAATACGTTGAAGTTCATTGAACTAAACGGTCGTCCCATTGAAAACACTAAAACACTCATATAAAGAACACATGAGCATTTTTAACTGAAAACAAAGCTATGCACAGACCAACGCATTATTACAAAGGATCCATTGCACTTCATTCCTCTTTCATATCATAACCGAAAATTAGTCATACAAATTTTGGACTCTAATACAATGCAATAAGAACGAATATTTTCAATCAGATATTTCTTTACATATAACACTCCCATATGTTTTGTTGTTCACCTTTTAGTTCTGTTGGGGTGAGGTTGCAGTTCAATGACCTTGAACTTAAAATGTGGTATACAAGAAAAATATTATTAAGAAATATATGTATTTTACTAAATTATATATATTTCTGTGTTAAGTTACAGTGTAACCTCAACATATACACCATTTCTAAATCCCCAAGAACTGTCGTCAAGAGTTAATACAAACTATAACTTTACAATTATCAAATAACTTATTATTATAGCAAATCGTTAACTAAACAGAATAATTATATTTTAAAGTAAAATAATCTTACACCAACTTAACCTCTATATATCAAACCTTACTACCAATAATTTTAAATTTCCTTCAGTATCGTTATAAAGGTATTACGATAGATAATATATTTTCACTTTATTACGACACGCTGTAACTTAGATTACACATACATACATACATACATACGTAGATAATTACAGTTAGAGAAACGTCATAGTTTTTGCTCTGCATCCTGTCGGCTAATGAGATACAGCTTCCCGTCCCCGTGTGACCAGACCATACTGATCGAACATTTGAATTCAATACGGTCTGAAGAACAGTTACTTATAAAGCAAGATTGGGATAAAGAGTATGCTATGTTTGTTTGCTTGTTACATTTACAACCAGTACGAAAAAATATACTAAAACTAGCTGTTGACGCCGACTACGTCTGATGCGTCATAAACTATTAAACAACAATTAATATTTTTCTTCAAACCGCAATTTATATACTAACTTGGTAATAAAACTTTTTTGTTTGAAAAAAAAATAAAAAAGGCAGTAAAAAATAATTGAAAATTATTAATTGACATAAAAACTATCATATCTTTTAAAATGTACAAAATTTCATTGAAATCGGTTCATTGGTTTCAAAGCACAAACAAACATCGTCACACGGCATTTTAATATATATAAGGATTTTGAACATATTCTAAACGGTAGAATAGACAGTCATTGTTATTTTAAATTATATTAGAAGACATATTGTTATTTTTAAATATTAATATTAAAGAACGAATAAAAAAAAATAATACAACCCTATATATATATATTTAGAATCCTTCAACAGAATATCACGAACGAGTGACATGAAAAAAACTAATAACCCGGAACAGAGCGGAGAGTGCTGAATTGAAACTGAGCACACTTGTAACAAATTGAGGGGATCGTATTCAGGGATGGCGGGAAACGTTTTGCGATATCACAATAATACTTATCGACTTTTATAAACCAAAGTTGCAGAGAGTTAAGTGAGTTTGACAGTTATATGTAACAATATATTTATTAGGTCTTCCGATTTAAAAAATAAATTTTAGAAAGGAATTTCTTTATATATCAAAATATATATAGAATGGGCACAAAATCCAAATTCGAAAGGACAATCAGTAAATCCGACAAAAAAAATAAGGAAAGATTCGAATCCGCGATCTGTTTCTAAGCTCCTTGACCACTGAGCCGTAGGTACAATAAAAATGAGATCAAACGCTCCGTGTATAAAATGTTGCAACTTATAAACACATTAGAAAGTGTGTCCTTGATAGTTCCATTACACGAACTCTGAATGATTAGGAATGCGATCTAAGACATCGAATTGCAAATTTTATTTTGCACTGCATAGTATTAATCCAACAATTCATATGCACGATATATCACCTGCGAGACAAAGGGGAACGACGATAATTGATTTCGGATATGCGAAGGAATTCAAGGACGTCTCATTATATTTTATTTGGGATTCATTAATGCATTTCGTACACCCACTTGTATGGATACCAAGAAATTATGTATGTAATTTGATTAAGTTTGTATTGATTTTTCAAAGATTTCAAATAAAAATTATTTAATATAACCGTATTCAAATTGGTCCATCCGTTTTGGAGTTATACCACCAGACAGATGCACATATACAGATAGAAATTCACAAATATTTCACTCGAATAAACGGTTTAAAAGGAGTAATAAAATCCCCATTATCGATACGGGATATAGTGAATCCCTGGAAGAATATGCAAGCAATCTTCAGTTGAATTAACATCCTGAGGATGCTCCAGTTTCCAACCGTATTCATGGACGTTCTCCTTTCATTCATACATATAACATTCATTTTATTTTGATCATTTAAAAACGTTATAATTTTAAATGAAATAGAAATGTCTTTTTGGGTACATTCTATATCAATAATACTTTACTTTACAAATATATATATATATATATATATATATATATATATATATATATATGAAATTTAAGTGTCTATTTATAATACCAAATTAACAGCTTGTCTCTAAATGCATACGTAAGGTTATACGGGATTAACATAAAAAAAAATTACATTTGACTGTCTCAGGCAAATGCTTAACCTATTTTAACAGAACTTTCGCTGGCAGATAGCTGATATTATGAATAATTTAGACTAATTTTATTTTAAACGCGAACGAAGTAAGCACAGCTTGTAATAAACATCTAACATCTTTATTACTTACAAGTTTTATATACAATTCAAAATATCCAAAGTCATAGTTTCTCCTAGTTAATTGATCGAATATATCCCTATAGAATAACAAATGGATGAAAGTTGCGGTGGACTTGTGGTAACGTATTACTATTGAAAGGTATATATTTAAATTCACTTTTACCTGTTGATATATTTTATACCTAATAAATCATTTATAGAAGAAAAATTATCAATATTAAATTTCACTTTTTAATTACAACCATTTTAGTTGAATCGCTTAAAACAATAGAACATGATTGTGTGATAAGGGAAAGTGAAAACTGTCATCTAAACCACGCGATATTATTTAACAATACTATTTATTATATGGCATAAGAAAAATAAAATTATTCATATCTCTTAGTATTTTTTTTGTATTAAATATTAAAATTACAATCTGTTTCTTATGTTATCAGTGCAAATAACCCTAAAATTTTATTAGCAAATTAAAATTAATATCAATCTCGGATTGAAGATCGATTATTAATTTCGGGAGATAGTCTACAACATAAAAAAAAATAGTATAGCACGTATCCAAAATCTTGATACTCAATGTTCCCATACATACTACTTTTCCTTTTTTTGCTCATTAAATTACCAAGACCATCCATCACTATACAATAATACATCATTTTCATATTTACTTATTAATAGTACCTACCTATGATTAGAAAATATATCTTATAGAAACAAGAAGACAAACGCCATCTTTAAAATGATTAATGTGAGAATTTATTAACGTATTCATTATTTTTATATGTGATTAGATTTTATTATAATAAAAAATACACTCTCTATTAATAATAATTTATATTTTTATTACCTGAAACAAACACATATATAAATTAATAAAAAATACGACACATATATCGCATTCAATATAAAATACACAGACACGCACACACGCGGATACACACACACACACACACACACACACACGGACACACACACACACACACACACACACACACACACACACACACAGACACACACAAACATGACTTTCAATACATAAATGGCATTTTATATATTTTTGCGGTAAATAGAATACGATTTAAAACTAATTTAAATTTAGAATCACAAACTAAAATATTCAATTCACTCATTTTTATTTATTATGTATAAAAGAAAATTAAGTGTTCCAGAATATACTATTGGTTATATGTAAAAAAAAAAAAGTATTGTGTAAACAATTTTAAAGGTAGATATTAGTATATATAAAAGGTGAATTCTTTAGAAATATAAGCATAATATTATTACATTTTCCTTGACTCGTGTATAAAATTGATGTTTGTAATAAAAAATGCCAAATCGGTTTCCACCTCCGCAATTACGTCATGCTGCCTTTAAAATAGAAATTGTATTCTTAGAAAAGCTGTCCTCTTCTAAATTGGTTTTTAAAAATAGAACAATTTTAGCATATTCGAATATTAAAAAAAATGTTGAATAAAAAGACCTACTAATAATTGAGCTCATATACTTACTCGTTTCGTCTAATTTAGTTTCATTCTTTATTTAAAATTGAATAAGTTTAACAACATGGCTAAACATTTTCACACATTACATTTTTACTGTCAAAGCCAGCGCCGACAGCGTTTGAAAACTAATAATTACAGACCAACAGAAACAAAATGGAAGCAAAGTTTAATAATTTTCAACCGAAACTAGAAATAACCGGATTATTCGAGATGGTGCATTTCCTGCGCGTTCCGCCATCGATTTTATAGTTCGCTCGAGTTCCAACTTTAAATTTATCGACAGGTAAAATGGATGGGAGTTTTGTTCGAATTTCAAATTTTAATCCCATGTGGGTAGGACGGCTTTTGCGATATTTTTATTTAACAAGAAATAATCTTATTTTTATGAGAACAAAGAATTCAAGTAATAAACAGATTTCAGTATCTTACAAATATTATAAATACGGAAAATTATGAGGATGTATCTATGTATGTTTGTTACCGTTTTCTGCAATAAAAGAGTACAATAATATATACATCTGAATAACATATCGACTACTATTCATATAGATTTTATTTAATTTAGTGGTAAAATTGAATCTTATTAACCAACGTCGAATTTAACGCGTGCGAAACCGCGTGGCAAAGCCTGTGTACATGTTTTTATTTTGATACGTTCTTTATACGTTTAATTATTCCTAATCTTCCAATCTGTCCCACTACAACATGGATTATTTCTTGTTAAAGGACCCTAAAATATTTAATTCTTACATATATATAAAAATCCCGTGTCACGCTGTTCGTTTGCGTTATTCTTTGAGACTATTAATAAAAGATTTAATTTACTTCCAAGTTGTATAAGTTTCCATCAGATGGCGATAATAATAATAAAATTTAAATTGATATGAAATATTATATAAAGCAGAGGATGTCGCATGCAACAGCTAGTATATATATGATAGTCCTGTTCAACTAGACATCCGTTAGTTTTACGATGACATCCATCAATTATCATCACCTATGTGATCATTATAACCACGATCACGTGATGATCGCGTCAATGTTTTATTTTATCGAAGTGACATCACTCATCATCATCCATCATCATTTGTTTTGATACTTATAGCAATTGAATAGTATCGAGGGTTACGAAGAATTAATTTATATATAATTAATTTGATATATAATTAATTTGATATATATATGTTCTAACATGACTTTTACTATTAACTGACGAAGCCATCCTAAATCCTTTTTATAAACTATATCCATCCCAATATTACTAGCGGCGTCAACAGACCCTCAATTTCGACTCGCTGCGCTATCGAAATCTCGGTTGCCGTTTGCATATTGAGCGAAGCGAGCCCAGTGAGTGAGAATTCAATGGGATATCAGTTTTTTGACGATTATTCCTCAACGACATGACATTTTTCAAATTTCTTTTTTTAAAACCATCACCTAATGTGTGTCTTTTTGATTGCAAAATTTCATAATTGACCGTCAAGTAGTTTTTAGCCTATTCGTGACAAATAATATGAAAAAGTCTCCAGTAGAGCGCTAAGCTCTCTTCGCTCAATAAGACAAAAAGGTTTGATTGTGTGTATATATGTATTGGGTAATTTCAAAAGATATTAAAAACAATTCAACCGTCGAAGAGTTCGCTATCCGGGAGAAACGGCTATATTTTATCCCGATATAGCAACGGGACCTATGCGAGTAAAATCGGAGTAAGTAGGAAAAAGGGGAAAGAAACGAGAAATAATATAGACATAAATCAAATCCTAAACTCTCAATGCCATAAACTAAAAGATATTTTTGTGATAACAAGTTAAAATAGTTTACGACAGATCTTGGACAGACCGATAAAATATAAAATGCAATATTTAAATATTTTTATACTTGAATGATTTTATCGAAATATAAAGAATAAAAAATACTAGGTACAAACAGGAGTTTGAAACATTAAGATCCGAAACGGCGATAGGAAAATAATCCAATATGAATCCTACAAACTTGTGAACATCCCCTCTAACACAATGATGGAGCAATATGCAATCACAGAAATAAAACACACACACACACACACACACACACACACACAGACGCACGCACACGCACACGCGCACGCACACGCACGCACACACACACAAGCGGACACTTAGTAAAACACAACTTTACAGTTACTCGTAACAGTTTTTATAAGGACAATATTTACTGAATTGATTTCGTTATAAAACTGAATAATTTATGATTAAAGGAATATTAGTTTTCAAGGGAACTTTTACTAAGCTCAGGATTACACTTGGAGACTCGAGTATCGTAATAGGCTTAAGTTATTAGGTTTCCTGTGTAAGAGGAAATAAATTGGAAATTTAGTTTCTGTAACGACCTTTATATTAACATTTATAATAGGTATAGTAGTATATACATAAAATAAACTAATGTCGAAGTCTGTACATCCGTCATGTACATTATGCCATGTATGTAATAGAGACACAAAATTCTATATTTAGTAGCAATGGATAAAAAAATTAATTATAATTACAATGAAATTAGTTATAATTTTACTGTTTTTATCATATATTGATGAAGACCATTAGATGCGATCATCGTAGAGATGAAATCATATATAAAAATATTAAACCTTGTAAAAAATCCGTATCCGCTAAATCACGCTTTTTATAAAACAAAAATATATATAGCTCTATAGATCGTCTTTAAATATGTTAAAAGATAATAAAGGTTTAACAAATTCCATGTTTTAGCTGCAATTTAGCTGTCAGCATCATCAGGTCATCGACCCCGTCATCCAGCACGAAGCAACCCCAACCCCTCGACCCACTTGCAGTGCGCCGACCTGGCTTTTTATTGAACTATCTCACGACAATGTATTCTATTTTGGGATTGTCAAAAAAACACTGTTATTTATAACAACATTACCTTTATCATATAACCTAAATCTGGTGGAAAATATCCTATATGCATCTAATTCCTGCACACTTCTTTTCTCTTTTTGGGTCACCAGTAGCATCAAGAAAAGTCGTAAGATAAAAAGAAACTAAAAGAAATAAAAAGTTTTCAAGATTTATCCACCAATTGAGAAATTCGTCTTCTTAAACAAAACACCCTTATCACTGCAACGATATGGACCAAAAAGTTTCATCTTACTTTTTATCTTTCTTACAAATTTGACAACAGTATAAATAAATTTAATTGATTTAAAAATATTATAAATAGATTACGATTACATTACAATAAACATTACGATCGAGTTATCGATCGCAATAACACGTATTTGGGCCATCGAAATATTTAGGTACCAAACTATATTTGTGCTTAACAGTACTAGGTAACAAAACTCACGGGGTTGTAACACTTATTACGTACTTAATTTCTTTAAACACTAAACCTACCGACAATTCTTGTACACCTGTTCCTACTGCACGCCGTCAAATTGACCGGTAATTAAAAGTTATTTTATTATACAACGCAGGTAATAATGGAAATAACAAAAAGTAAAGAGTGAAGAAAATATTATATGCATATTCTAAGAATTGTCATGTATTTTGATAAGGATATTATAACGTTTAAAAATGTGTAAGTTTTACGAAAGTTTAAGAACGGTCAATTTGACCGGTACTTGGTAGGTTAACTGTTAAACAAACATAAAAATAATTAATTAACAACGAAATATATAACTTCACCCACTTTCTACCACGTCGTGGTATCGTTGCAGCTACTACCCAGTAAATGCAGGTTACGTTACGTAATATAAAGAGTTGTATGTACAATAGAATACCACAAATGGGTCGGGTGGTGAGGATATAAATTGGGTCGAAATGTGGGTACCCACATACCAACACACTGTACTAGACTGTTAAGAATATGAAGACTGATATGAATGGAGAACACTTTTTTAATTATCATTTACTATAGTATAGAACTTTATATTGCAAAATATTACAATTATCACTAAATTAATAAACGTCTTCAATTGAATTTTAAGATTCATTGATTGGTTATTCGATTGACTGATTGAGTGACTGATTGATTGATTACTATTACCATACTAGCATTCAATATAAAACGAACGTATTTTAATTTAATATCTACCCCTTCTTTTGATTTGTGTATTTTTAAACAAACAAAATTGTACCGCCTCGCGTGCAATTTAAATCGAATTTCACGGTTAAATTAACAAAACTAAAATAACGTATCATTGATTAGAAACAGCCAATTATTATACTACGCTTTGAGTACATGCAAAAGTAATATAGATTGAGAAATACAATTATTAGTTAAAATTATACAATTTTTATGTAATATTAAATTTACTTTACTCATACACGATGCGAGATCGAGTATCCGTATATGGGATGGTCCGTTAAGTCGGTGTAGCGGTAATTAGTTACGGTCATCTGAATTTATATTTAATACACTTAGTACATATATGATATACACCAGATATTAAACCGAGTGTATTAATGAGGATTATATATGATATGATGTTATATTCTCCATCTGTTCATTAATTATAAACTAATAAAGTAATTGAAAAATATATTTTATAATATTGAAGGATATCTTAATATATAAAACACAAAGACACTCACTGACTCACTGACTCATTCATCGCTCTACAGCCCAAACCGTAATACCTAGAAAGCTGAAATTTGGACACAAGACTCCTGACATATTGAATAGGTGCAATAAGAAAGGATTTTGCAAAGGTCCAAACCGTTCCTAAGTTACAGCTAAAAAACTCCAACTTTCCCCGTCCGTTACGAAGCACGGGTAACCTGCTAGTTTTCTATAAATCAATGGTGAAGGAGATTTTAATGCGGATTATTGAATAGATGTAAAAGTAATGCAAAGATCTAATAACTTTGATAGTCTTAATGGAATATTATAATGTGATAGTACAAGACCTGTTACGTATATATTAATTTTCTCTTAAATTAAAAGGAATCCTTAAAAATACCTTAACACTAAACCTACCGACAATTCTTGTATACCTGTTCCTACCGCACGCCGTCAAATTGACCGGTAATTAAAAGTTATTTTATTGTATAACGCAGGAAATAATGGAAATAACTAAAAGTAAAGTGTCGAAAATATTATATGCATATTCTAAGAATTTTTACAAAAGTTTAAGAACGGTCAATTTGACCGGTACTTGGTAGGTTTAATGTTAATATCTTCATAAATGTTAGAAAAGCTTAAGCACTTAATAAAGTGCCTATTTACTTACATATTATGTTTACCCAAAAACAGTTTTATTTAGAAATAACCAAATATATCAGTCATATCATTATCCGATTTACAGAGCGCTAGGTCAATTAGCATACTAATAACGCATTATGAAAAGGGGGTTAGTGAGTGTGATTTTAGTTCGCAATTTTTTATGATAAATAAATACTAACAATTGTATAATGGAGCGGACCCACAAGACATGGCCTCAGGACCCGTTATCACAACTCATGGGAGTCGATCCGTTACACACACAATACACATTTCTTTTTACCATCATAGTTATAATGGATCTGTTGATTGTGTATGACTTCATACGTGCGAATATATTTTATTATAATGATGTGTGGATGATTGCTGGTATAATTACTAATATTATAAAGAGTAGAGTTGCATGTATGTTTGTATAAGTTGGATAATCTCAAAAACTATTGGATCGATTTTAGAAATTTATTCACCCATCAAAAGTTATATTATCAGGGACTAACGTAGGATATTTTTATCCCGATATTCCAACGTGTCACGCATCAACGAATCCCGAAAAAAATTATAAAATCAAATCGTAAAATCTCAATACTATGAACTACAAAAAAAAGTGAGATAGCAATAGCTGTCTATCCCATACTATTATATAATAATATATTATATTCTAATAAAAAAAATACCAATATCTTGTACCAGACTATTGATGAACAACTCAGAGAACATTTCCATTATCAATATCTCGAAGACACGCTGATAAATATTTCAAACAATGACACTGCTACTTAATGTGTACTCGTATGTATGTTTGTTCGTAATCATTACTATATTCATGTACCATACATACAAAAGACTTTCATCACGGTAATGACTGGTTAAAATGAGCTTTCTAAATGCCTGCTTAACCTGCCGTTGCGAATTTTATACGCATGAAAAGTAGGAAAAGTACATAGTACAACTTATAGATGTATATAAACTTAAGTATAATTAATATTTTCTAATTGCCTTCAGTATCGCTATAGTAATGATATATATATATATATATACACATACATACAGACACTAGCTTCAAAACGAGCACAGTAACGGCTTGTGGAAGTCAAAGATATTTATTATATTATTGTTGGATTTTTTCTATGTTACATTACTTTAATATATATATCATGTTTTCATTAAATTTATATATAACTAAGAATTTATCATATTATGATATATGCGTATAAATTATATTTGATGTGTCCGTTTGTAATTCTAAATTAACAGCTTTTAACTATTTTTTTTTTTTTTTTTTTTTTAACTAAAAATTTCTGACTGTCTGTTTGTTCCGTCTAATCTCTGACACTACTGGACCATTTTTAACAGGACTTCCGCTTGCGGATAGATGATGTTATAAGAAATAACTTAGACATCTTTTATTTTAAAAACATATTCCGCTCGAACGAAGTCATGGCCACAGCTAGTATACTATAAAATGGATTCCAAATCAAAGATAGTACATATACATATATGTATATAGTTAATATATCAATAACAAATTTAAATAAATTACTAAACCTATGAAAAAAATATCAATTAAACGAATAAGTTAACATTATCATTGAAAAGTACAAAACTCAACATTTATAATAAAATCTTACAACATGGACCTCTGTCATAGATATAGACATATACCCTCAGACAGACATTTGGCACTTACAAAAAAAAAGCGGACAGAAGAAGCATTCTTTCAATTGACCCCTACAAGAAAAAGCCCTTTTAATGAGAGGGTTTGACAGCCAGCCCTCTAAACTACTTAGGGTCCTCGAATGTAGCTCTCAGACAAGTTAAGATACTTTACTTTGACGCCGTCCAAACAATGGATCCTCACTCCTTTTGTTTTCAAATGCTACACGAATACTGTCCTGCAAATGTACTTACCATATACCACGGATATTTTGTTTTTTATAATAATTCATTATTAAAAAAATACCTATTTTTCGTTTATAAATAGCCGATAAATACAACTGCCTTTAATACTTTATTTTGTCAAATTATTGATTTTATATTTATTTAACAATCTTTCTACACATATAATAAAAAAATATTAACAACAAAAAGTGCAGAAGATAAAAAATATAAGCTTAGTGCACACAAAAAGTAATAGGCAACTACCTACTATAGGAAAATTACGAAATAAAAAATGTTGCACTTCGAACTATGGAATGTTATTGTAATTTGAACGTCTATTTACAGACGGATCAAGTACGCGGGGCTAATGACGCTTACAGCCTATCCACGGATTGTTTATACAATATTTTATCACTTCGTTAACGACACTTGAGGAATGTCAAATAATCACGATCATACTATAAGTATTAATGAAGTTATTCTCTTCTATGAATTCTCTCTATTCATAGTCCACGTCCTTATCCCAATTAGGCAATACCTTCCTTCACACTCTTCTATTACACGTCACCTCGTTACATGGTTCATAGCCTTATAATTTTTCACGCACTCCATCCCATAACTTCTCTTATCCATCCACAATCATCCTTAAAACTCTTATCCTTGTAGCTTTCATACATCAATTACGTGACCATAGCGCTTACACACTAATTATTAATAAATAAATCATTGACTATATTTAAGTTTGTTTTAATTTATAGAATAGTCAATATAATATGACATTGAAATAAATATATACAAACAGTAACCATAACAATAGTACAGTGAATAAATAATTCATCGATCGGCATAGCAAGGAATTACGATAATGTAATAGCAAACAGCGATATGGAATGATAAGTTTATAGATTATTTAAAATACATTTTTTTTTTAATTAGCTTCAACGCAGACAGCGTTGTACGTAAATGTACAAAAAAATATATGGACATATTGAATATTAAACACGCAAAGATATTTTTAGATTTCCAATGAACACAATTCAAATATTTGATTCTGATGTATATTTTTGAATACTAACTTCAAACCTGCTTTATCCTGATGGATTGAATTAACAAAAATATTTAGTGTTTGAACATCTGCATAGTAAAGAAGACTGTTGCCAAATTTTCCTTAACGCGATCAATATTATGGGCTTCGTTTTGATAATTCTTATATACATTTTTTTACAGCGTAGAGAAACAAGATATAATCCATAGATTTTAAAGTATTTTTCGATATGAATATAATACAACAAATTCATCAACAAGGACAAGGACTCGAACTTGCGACCTCTCGAATACAGTTTTGTCGCTCTGCAAATTAAGCTACAGTGACACTAACCACCTCGATTTAACATTTTTAAATATTTTTGAAAGAAATTGACAAAAAAAAAACAACAAAAATTTATTAATATTTCAAATTAAAAAAAAGATTAAAATATTACGTATTTAAAAGTTTATAGCTGATACTGGCTTAGTATAAGTTTTTTTCACTTAAACGAAACTAAAAAAACTTAAAATAATCTTTAACATATACTATATACATACTTCGTTTAATTCCATTTGAAGTTACTTAAATAACTGGTTACTGGAATAAGACGCAAGTCATTTCATTTCTTATATTTACATACGCTGAGCTATTAGTATTATTTTATCAATACAATTCGTTACGCTCTCTGAGCTAATTAGTATATAATAAAGCAACCATTTCAATGTACAATTTACCGAGCGCTAGGTCACCTAGCACGACATCGTACTGCCAAGAGGTGACCTAGTGCTTGCTGGGTACTTTCTTTGGGTCCAAGTAGTGCGCTAACGATTGAACAATGATATAGGTATTTATAAAAACATATAGAAGTATAAATTATAAATTAAAAACATATAAATATAAGTTGTAGGTAGTTTTTTTTTTAAATTTGGATTACCAGCCACGTAAAGTGTGTTGTTGGAGCATCTTATAATTTAAAAATCATTTTAATATGGACAGTCCATACGTATGATAAAATAGCGACAAAATAGCTTTTCCATTTCTGTTTGTTAATTTAAACAAAAAGATGAGTATATTACATCGGTCAAACCTGATTAATTCCTTCTATAGAATATTACAATTACATTTATATAAAGATGCTGGACCATTTTTTTATAAAAGTCAATGTATATGATGCTCTTTCCTTTGATAATTATTTTCTCTTAAATAAGAAAATAATTTGAGGTAATTTTTTTTTACTAAAATTAAAAAAAAAATGTTTAAACAAATTTTCATTAATTGTTTATAATGTGTGCAGGACCGCTAATCGGCAGCAATGTTAACAATAACTTTCAATTAATGTGAAATAGTTAATGCAGTAACAGCCGAAGTCGCCGGTAACGGCTAGTACCTACTATATAAAATCAATAAAAATAAAATATATTATAACAAAACACTTGTAAACGTGAATGTCCCTAACCTTCGAAGAAAAAATCAATATCCACCCTCCATATCGCACCCTTGGCACCCTTGGCACCCTTGGCATCCGTTTTCGGTGATTATTTTACACAATAAAAGCATCTTTTAGGGTCTCTTTGGAAATGAAACCCTAGTAGTAACTACAACTACTTAACGCAAAAATACTACTAGTTAGGTATAAATGGGATATTATAAATGCTAAAATTTGTGAGGGTGTATATATACAAACAAACTTTGACGCAAAAACTACTAAACAGATTTCTATGAAACTCTAATCTACTATAGCTTATACATCAGATTAACATAGGCACATTTTGGTACATAATACATATTAAAGCATGCGATGCTGGGTGTAAAAGTTAGTATTGTTCTACATTATAAATAACACATTCAATGTACAAATATGACGCGATCGTAACGTGATCAACTCTATAAGATATACAATCACTCCGCGCAGCCTCCGACTGAATATTAAACACATTGAGACAACAGATGACATCACGGACCAAAATAATACTTCAATTCAGTATAGTATTGGAGATTTAACTGAAGTTTTATCGGTATATTATTGGTATACTGCTATGGGATTAGCTCTCGCCCGCGGCTTTGCTGGTGCTTATTTAGACATTGGTTGGTAAGTTCTCGCAATACCCTTTTTTCTCATCTCGTATATTGAAATACAGAATAATCCATATTTTTTTTTATTTTTTTAGTATGTAATATTTTTTATTAACACTAAACCTACCGACAATTCTTGTATACCTGTTCCTACCGCACGCCGTCAAATTGACCGGTAATTAAAAATTATTTTATTATATAACGCAGGTAATAATGGAAATAACTAAAAGTAGAGAGTGAAGACAATATTATATGCATATTCTAAGAATTGTCATGTAGTTTGATAATGATATTATAACGTTTAAAAATGTGTAAGTTTTACAAAAATTTAAGAACGGTCAATTTGACCGGTACTTGGTAGGTTTAGTGTTAATCAAATCAAACTGTTTTTCTGTTATAATAAGACAAAAAATTGTGGACTTCAAGTCAAATATAAAATAAAACACCAAAAGAACCAAAAGATTATATTATATACCATTATCAAAATTTAAAAATATATACACACAAGAGGGAATAAAAAATAGGTTAACCGCAGAATCAAAACAATTATATTTTAAAACACCTTGAATTATAATTAAGTCGATTAGCTCATATACAATTAGTCCAACTATCTAATTAGTGTTCACGATGGCAGTGCTGAGTCTTGGACAGCGTTACATTGAGGGAATTGATAGTTGCATTTATATCAGTATGGTAGTAACGATTCCATGTTCTGCTATGATATAATCCAATAAAATTTTATTAATTAATTAAAAGACTATTAATATTATCATCAGTTTGTCAGTGCGCGAGTGATTGAAGTTTAATATCGTTTAATAAAAACTACGTCTTCAATTACGACAATATGGTACCACTTTGGTTTTTATTTTTTATAAATTAAATCACTTTATACATAATCCTGTTAATTTTCATGTAATTTAAAATACGAGTTATACATATGTAGACATTATTTTAGTTTAAAAATAATGTTTTATTAATCTCGTCAGAGAGTAACGAAGTTTTAAAGTTTCAAATGTTTGAAACTCAACTGAAACTTATTCGAGAAGACAATGGTGAAATATTTAGATTTTTATCATAATATAAAATCTTCGTCCTTTATTATACAATGTCGATTCTATGGATAGGGATCTAATAGACGAATCAATAATAACAAAATACCTAACTATCATCCCCATCCAGCTCATCCACCTTATCCCAATTATATGGGATAGGTGCAAACTGTCATCTCAGTGGATTAATATAACGTAAACTGAACTAATTAATAAAATGAATCTCAACAATATTTTAATAAATCATCTCACCTCTCAGTAACGGTTAACATATGTTTAATCTCAAATTATTAATATATAGATACGCCTAGCTAGAGAAAGGTAATATCTACATTAAACAAAGTTTACGATATAGGTTAATCACCCGTGTTTATTTACTTTTTATACAGAACCGGCGAAAACACGAGCCACGTGGTCTAAAAATAAAAGTATGGATAGATTCAGCTGTTACGAGTTTATGGTTTCTGGGAGCTGGGCGGCCGTCCGCGCGCTGTTAATAATATTTCATTATTTATATCGTGGTGAGTGATGGTTAAAAGATAGCTGTAGCAATTATTATTAAAAAATTGATCGTATAAGATCTTATGAGACATACCTACATTTTAATTATATGTTTTACTAGTTATTGTCAGCGACTTTGTCTGCTACTTCATTAAATATCAATTAAAATTTTATTATCAGGATCTTATAACTTATAGAACTTCCAAGTGAATTAAAGACTATGTATTAAAAAATTCAATAATAAGATCAATCGATATAAAATCATTTAAGTTGCACCAAACCAGAGATATCTACAAAATTTCATTGAAGTCGGTTCAGTCGTTTCGGAGATTAACGCAAAAAAAAACATCGCGCAATATCACTTATTTCCCGAACGGGATTCAAACTTGAAACCTCTGGAAATCGCTACCTTATTTTCCAACTGAGCAGCCGTATCGGTTTGATGAATATATAATAATTAATATGTGTGTCTGTCACTTTATTATTACATAAATGTGAATATATTTTTATGAATAGTACGAGACACTAGATTGATATTTGTTTCCAGTGAAATAATTAAATAAGTTACAATTAAAGTATTTATAGAATAAAATAAAAATAAAATTTCCAAAGAGTATTTAAATATTTTATTCTAGTACAAACAGCTTTCTCCACCCAATAAATATAGATAGTATTCTATACGTTCTATTTTTTTTTTTACTTTACACATTTTGTAATCCACCAAAAACTCTTTCAGTTTTGTTTTATTAAATATTTTATTTAATAAAATTTTTACTATTATAATGTTATACAAATTGTCCTTTCAAAAGTGAAAATTCAAAACTAATTGTTATACATATATTATATGTGTACATTTTATCAATGTGTATAATATATAGCTTCATATAAATTTAAGACAAAAGGAAATTTAAAAAAAAATCATACTATTGGTGCAGTTATAACTGGAAGGACCACGGAGAAGAAGCATCAAGAAACTCCAACAAAAGCGATATATATCTGTATAATAGCCATTTATCTAGACCGTTGCTTTGTATATTACAGACCCTCAATTTCGACTCGCTACGCTAGCGAAATCTCGGGTGCCGTTTGCATATTGAGCCAAGCGAGCCCAGTGTAATAAGTCATCGTTTTCCATTGACTTCAAAGGGATATCAGTTTTTGACAATTATTCCTGAACGACATGACATTTTTCAACATTTTTTTTTTAAACCTCCTGTGTGTCTTTTTGATTGAAAAATTTCATAATTTTCCATCAAGAAGTTTTCGAGCCTATTCGTGACAAACAGTGTTAAAAATTCTCCATTAGAGCACTCCACTCGTTTCACTCAACCAAATAGTTTGGGAACATCCTATAGAGTAACTAAGGTTATATGTACACATAATAGAACCATTCTTGATACTAAATACTATATAAATTAATATTAATTTAACATTATTGTATCTTATCATGGTAATATAAAGTTTAAATAAGTATTTCTTTATGTTTCAAACAACATGTTGATAAAAGTATAGAGAGAATATTAATTATCTGGTGGTGCTAATTAACCAACACCGATAAGATATTTTAACCAGTTTAAGTAATTGGAATATGTTTATCGGTAAAGTGAATATTTCAACGGAAATGTTCCTTCAGTTTAAACTAAAATAAAGTAAAATTTTTCATTTATTTAAAAAATTTTTTTAAAAACATTGAAATCACCACAATTTTATTTTAAAATCTTGTACAAGGAAATATTTTATTACTTAAAATATATTATTTTTCATATAACAATATACATAAGGTAATAGAGGAGAGAAATGAAATAGAAGTTTTATCATTGGATCAATGATTAAATAAAATCGGTGATTCATTAAAAATATACACATAAGTATTAACTGTTCAGTAATGTGTAGTAATTGACATTACTGACAGCGTTAAATAACGTAACAGAACATAACAAATGGAGCATAACTGCATGCAAGTCTACATAGCCTGTTATTTAGGGACCGACTGATATATTTTGTATTAAATAAGCTTGTTTATTCTGTAAATGATATAATTACAAAAATTATGTTAAAATAGGGTACACTATTATTTATTATTAGCACACAATTTTTTAATATTAGTCTCAATGAATGTCACTTGAGTAACAATAAAATAGCTAACAAATTATTGAAGTGTGTGTGTTTGTGTGAGTGTGTGTGTGTAATAGTATTTGTTTGCTGTGCCTTGTGACTATATATTATGTTAATCTATTAAGTCTGTCAAATTGTTGCATATTTATTTTGTTATCTCTTTAGGGATTTTCAATAAATATATATTTAATAGAAATGCTTATATATTATTAAGACTATATCAGTTAACAAAATTAATCAAAATGTTGAAGTAAAAGAAGTAATTTCATTTATGCTAATTTTTGAAACTCAAAAGTAATTATGTATGTTGTGAATATTTAAGAAATATATAGCAAAAGTTCACAAGTATTTAATTTGCTTCAGATAAGATAAATGTAAACACATAAATAAAATTAATGATTTATAATAAGATTATAGTTTTATACCTTGCCCTTTCACCAAGTTTTAGTTTTAGCTCAACAGCATCAACATAATATTTTATTGCAATGTAAAATGAAAACAAATACATTTTTCTAATATTAAAATGTATGTGAAAATTTATTTATTTTTAATTCACAAATAAATATAAAACAAACAAATAATGAAATCAAAAACAAGAACAAAATAGAACATTTTAACAGTTAATTCAATTTTATTATACTGTTAGGTCATAATTATGACATGGTTTAATAACTAAAGGTAGTTTTAAATAATTATATTTTTTACTATTATGAATATCAAAATGTATTTTAAAAAATTCGTATACTATTAAAGATATAATATATTTAATGGGGTCATCTTTTTTGAACGCGATATCAATTAAAGATCTTATTCATGTTAAGAATTATAATTGCAGCAATTTTCATTAACTAAAATATAAAAACACTTCGTTCAATTTCAATGATTTTAAAGAGCGATTTAGAAAATGTGGGCCACCACCGGTTCTGTTTACCGACTGTGACGATTAAAAAACTATAACCTACCTTCATATCCGTAACAATCTGCTGGTAGAGACTCCATAAAGGGGAACAATCCTTCTCAGTTGTTCCCTCCATTGTCAAAATAATCACAAATTGGACACAGAACACAAGAAACACGATCAAACACAAGATCTCACATAACGCAATGCTTGTGCGCCATAATCATACAACTGTTGCATTTTTAATCAAATATTATATCCCTCATTCATTTAAAACTACCTTCCATATTTCACGTTTCATAAACATAGTGCAATTTTAAAAACACGAAGGTTATAAATCAATATTTATAAACATCAATATCCTCCATTTATAAGCGACGAGGCGAGACAATGTTTCATAAAATTTTCACTTCGTACATAAAAGCAGAATGCTAGAAGCCTGACATAAAATAATTTGTAATTTTATTCATTCGAAAATATTGAAAATATAATAGATTTCATACACAAAACACGACTAAATACACTTAAACACTTCGACATCACACATCGACAAAAACGACAACCCGACAACCAGATCGGTTTGTTTGGAATGGTCGCGTTCTTTGATCTCTATTCTATCTTTTCCAGAATCGAAAGAGCAGCGTTGCTATTCGTCAATTTCCCAAATAGTTGCCATGCTAGAAAATAGTATTACTATGTCAATAAAATATAAGTAAAAATGATGTTTATTTATATTATTTAATTTTCTTGGTTTAACAATTATATTTAATGTTTTTTTTCTATAATGTTCAATAAAAATTGTAAGTCTACTAAAAAAAAATTTTGTAATATTAGTATTATAAATTGAAATTTGACTTTATTACCATACTGTACTAAATGCAAGCAGCAAATATTTTCAGAGATTTTTAGATGTAATTAATTAAGAACAGTTCTTTTTAGATATATATTTTAATTATACTCAAAGCCAGATTTCAATGATATTTACATTATAGGGAACAATAATTGACAATCATTCCCTCTCCCTTTCCCTCTACAAGACATTAAATTCATTTTATATTTATATTTTGGTCATTGTTGGTAGAAGTTGGCAACCACAATCATACTAGGGGCGCCAACAAACCCTCAATTTCGACTCGCTGCGCTCGCGAAATCTCGGGTGCCGTGTGCATATTGAGCGAAGCGAGCCCAGTGACTCATCGTTTCCCATTGACTTCAATGGGATATCAGTTTTTTGAGATGAATTAAAAAAAAAATTTTTTTTTTTGATGACCTTTTTCAAATTTTTTTTTTAAAACCATCACCTAATGTGTGTCTATTTGATTGCAAAGTTTCATAATTTTCCGTCAAGTAGTTTTCGAGCCAATTCGTGACAAAGAATGTAAAAAGTCTCCAGTAAAACGCTCCGCTCACTTCGTTCGCTTCGCTCAATAAATTCAAATGCAGTATGTTAATAATTTCTTTATTACTCTTGCTTTAGGATTTCTGCTCAGTAATTAAATAAGTAACATTAAAATTATCTCATCCATATTAGCTTCATAAGTATTTATATAATTTTTCGTGTGATTAACGAGCAGACGGTCCATCTGACGGTAAGTGCTATTATTTACAAGTGTTGCCACTCTTAGAGAATGGGGAGAGAAGAAGGGTGCTAAAAACTGGTAAAAAGATTAGTTGTTCGGGCTCCCGACTTTCTAGCTCACCTAAAAGGCTGACTTGACAGGGTGATACAAACCAAATGGAGCCAACGCAGATGAGTGACAGTCAAATGATTATGATAATCACCTACAAGGCCCACTTATATTCAATAGCCAAGCCAAGCCCATCCCATGTTAATGATTTGTATGATTTCCGTATTTTTACATTTTCTGTGGAGGGAGCATCACAAGATTAGAAGTTACTCACATACAAATGTTGTCTCACGTGCTCTGTCACTTAAAATAATTATTTACTCTTAAAAAATATATTGCAGATCCAAAAATCTAGGTTTCATCGCAGTGATCGTTTGGTGTGTCAAACTCATAAACAGTCAACCTTAACAATATTAAGAATGGTACTTGCAACTGGCATAAGGCCCTTTTATTACATCTTTAGGTTAAACTAAAAATTAACACATTTGGATTGGTAGCGTTATTCTTGGGCAGAGCATAAAAGTCACTGTGGATGGTCGATCCAGATCGATATTTATCTATAACTCCAGATTTATATTTATCTATAAACTAAGTGTTATAAATAGTGTTATAATTTAATTGAGAAATGTTCTTAGGAACTGTTAAAAATGTTACTACCGTTTCACCTTTCGATGTAGGACTGGAAATCACTTGAATACTTATCATCCATAGTCTTGATAATCTCTCTGCTGGTATAAAATGTGGAATACCCTATGGACCTCCTAATAATATTTTTTAATTTTTGTTATACTTTTCCTTGATTTCATTAAACTTAGGAACATTTTGCAAATGTGTACTTGATAATTGTGTTCATCTTGATAATTCTTATTCCACGAAAATAAGTTATTTACTATCATACGGTTTTGATTATTATCCATTTCACACCACCGAACTCGCCCGGGCCACATACCCAGGTTTACATGGATTTCGTAAGAATATATATTTTTCAACATTTTCGGAATTTTCGGAATCTGATATTACTGAAAATCAAACCGTTGCCTAAAGTTTCGTTTTCGTATAAATTCATTATTGTTTAAACTATATAAGAATTGTCATAAAACGAATTCAGAAGACTTAATAATAACAATTTATAAAGCAATGCGTATAATTATTAAAAATTAATTAATCGTAGGATTGTAATTTGTATTAGTTTTTTTAAATTCTGCTTATAATTTTATAATCCTTACCAATAGTAAAATAGTTACTAGTTTTTCATTTTTTTTTGTGAAGAACCATCACCTCATGTGTGTCTTTTTGATTGCAACGTTTCATAATTTTCCGTCAAGTAGTTTTCGAGCCAATTCGTGACAAAGAATGTAAAAAGTCTCCAGTAAAACGCTCCGCTCACTTCGTTCGCTTCGCTCAATAATTTATACATATTAAGTACATGATAGCGACTTCAAGAAAATAGTTTTATTTCTTTTCTCTTCGCCTTCTGGTTTATTAGAGCATTTCTCAAAAAGGATTATAAGATTTTTATAACAATTGTTTCTGTTTAAGCGTTTTCATATCCAACATGATGAATGATAGTGATTTGATGTGATGTTAGCTCATAATTTGTTTCAAAATATAAGATGGTTTTGACAAACTTAAAAATGTTTCAGCTACAATAAAAAATTAAACGAATGTTTTATAAATTTTAGGTTATGATAGATTTATTATGAGAATTTTGTGATTTGTCGTCTAAAAGTCACTGGCAATTGGTTGATTAGCTAGTTAGCAAGTATTGTAAAAACTGACATTTATAAATATTTTAAATATGATAAATTTTCATAGCTGGCTACACAGAAAGATCCTTAATAATAGCATTTGATATCTAACAATCTTAATGACATGAGTTCTAAGGCACATTTCAGCTTGCTTCGTCTGTCGCAAATTGTCATTTTCTAAATGTACTCCGTGCATTTTGCATTGACATTGAATTTATTTTGTGTGAAACTTTTTGTATAAAACTTTTTGTGTTTTATTATGATTCGGTAAAAGCATTTTACAGAATTTGTATTTTATATTATGTTACAATGTCAGAAATAATAAACAAAGGTGATTTTAACCCTGGATGCATATATCGAATAGAACTTGAAAATTTTGTGTAAGTTACGCGCCATTATCTACAAAATTATTTATTTTTGTAATTTATCCTTATTTTTATGATTTTCTTTTTCAGAACATACAATAAGGTTGAGTTGTATCCAGGTAAATCATTAAATTTAATTATTGGACCAAATGGAACAGGGAAGTCGACATTTGTTTGTGCAATAATACTTGGACTTTGTGGAAAACCCAGTTCTATCGGTAGGGATAGCAAAGTAAGTGGATAGGCTGCATGTCTTTTTTAATTAATTACTTTATATTCTAAACTATTACCGAGAATATAGTCTACTTTTTACTTTGACATTTCTGAACCTTATGTATGTATAAATATATTTTATTGCTCATACCAATAGATCTTGAACCATAATTATGTCTTAAATCAATTTTGGTTTGTCTGTAATAAAATTAGTTTATAATTAGATATATTATTAGTATTAAACATAAATTTAAAACACTTGCGTATAAAAATACTTTAAATATTACATAGAACTAATTTTAATTTTTTTCAAAATTAATTAATCCTCTATATATAGTATAATTATGTATATTAAAATCACTCATATCTTTCTGTTTAAAATACTACTCCACTTATTACCGGGTTCATATAAAGGAGAGGCCTTAAATATCTTATTTAATATAATCTAAGTTGGTTTGTTCTATAGAAAGAGGAAGACATGGATGGATTGATTTGTACTTCATTTCATTTCTTAGTACAAAAGTTATTAAGATAATTAACAAAAGGAAAAATCCATTCTATTTATTTATCTACATCTTTTCCACTTTGAATCAATGCTAATGATCACTTGTGTGTGTCAAATGGGAGTGTTAAGAGGCCCTATTTTGATATCACCCTGGTCTGAGAAGAACACACAAGCAACCAAGCTTATACTTTACATATATAGAGCAATGCCTCAGAAAGGTCTGGGTTAGCTGTATCTGCATAGTGAATGATTGAAAGAAGAATGTTATTTATCTAGGGCAATTTTAGTTTTTACAGGTAACAGATGTTTCCAACGTCATAGAGAATCAATAGTTGCATAGATGTTTCGGATGATATTTTCAATCTGTGGTACCCATGAAAGATTACTGTCAAGTAATAGTCCGATTTTCTTTATGGTGCTACAAAAGGTTAAGACACTTTTATCCCAAGATATCCTATTATGACAGCAACCTGGGATTTATAGGTATTAACAATAAGCCCAAAAGGTTTGCTTGATGCAAAGACTTTATTAAGTTCTTTTATGATTTGAGGAACATAGCATAAATGTACATTGATAACTTCTAAACAACTTATCTATAGAATTATCTCTATATAAGGCATAGTTTACATAAACAAACCATTATCTTAACTTGAATGGTCCAAAATTTTATATTAACAATGATAGCGAGAAAGTATTATATACGTGACGTGACGTTATCGTCTAATCATTATTATTTACTTGTGAACATTACTGTTGTGTAATAAACACACAGACTTCTCACTTGAGATCATTATAACCCGTCCCACTCCCCTTCACGTCAAATGTGCAAAACTTGTAAATATAGATAATTTAAGATAATGTAACAAATAATTAACTTAATATTTTAATCGTCCACACCACATTATACATTTGATAAATAAATTTTACTTTACTTTATGTCAATGGGGGAAGGAGTGGGAGTCATATTAAAACCTTTCTAAACCTTAGGCTGCAATCTCTGCTGTATTTTATATATTGTTTATTAGTATACTAGCTGATTCCCGCCCGCATTGCTGGCCAAATAATAACAAAGAATCACAAATTGTATGTGGGTAAATTGAAAATAATCACAAATAATCACATACTGTATGTAGGTAAATAGAAAATAATCACAAATAATCACAAACTGTATGTGGGTAAATTGAAAATAATCATAAATAATCTTAAACTATATGTGGGTAAATTGAAAATAATCACTAAATGTTTATGGGTAAATTGAAAATAATCACAAATAATCTTAAACTGTATGTGGGTAAATTGAAAATAATCACAAATAATCACACACTGTAAATAGGTAAATAGAAAATAATAACAAATAATCACAAACTATGTGGGTAATTAGAAAATAATCACAAATAATCTTAAACTATATGTGGGTAAATTGAAAATAAACACAAATAATCACATACTGTATGTAGGTAAATAGAAAATAATCACAAACTCTAAGTGAGTTACAAACCCCAATCCTACGAATAAACATAGTGAGAGGCCAAGTAATTTTAATTTCTACTGCAATGCAATGGGAGAAGAGAGGGAGGCGGTTTGGACCTTTGCAACATCCTTTCTTATTGCACCTATTCAATATGTCAGGAGTCTTGGTTCCAAATTTCAGCTTTCTAGGTATTACGGTTTGGGCTGTAGAGCGATGAATGAGTCAGTGAGTCAGTGAGTGTCTTTGTGTTTTATATATTAAGATAATGTCTAGTATAAATATTTCAAATGGTGTTTGTTGTGTGTGCGTGTGTGTGTGTGTGTGTGTGTGTGTGTGTGTGTGTGTGTGTGTGTGTGTGTGTGTGTGTGTGTGTGTGTGTGTGTGTGTGCGCGCGTGCGTGCGTGCGTGTGTGTCCAGAGTTATTTGAAGTTTTTTAAGTCATCTTCATAATTATTACTTGAAATACCGATATGCTTTCAGATATCATCATTTGTTAAAGACGGTTACAAGACGGCTTCAATAGAAATAGAACTGTATAATACTAAAGGAAGGAGAAATATTGTTATAAAAAGAACTTTTGATAAAAAGGATTGTTCAAAATGGTACATTGATTATGAACTATCAAATGAGAAAAAAGTATTAGAAAAAATTAAACCACTGAATATACAGGTAGGTTATGTAATCATATTTTTAGGGGTCGTTCATAATTTCAAGGGGAAAGGTGGGTAAGTATTCTTATGAAATTGTACAATAGGAGACGAGATAGACAAATTAGCTGTCAAAATGCCTTATGTAATATATGAATATATACTTTAATTATTTTTGTGTTTTATATTCAATATTCTTATTATATTTTGTTATACTTATATGATGACAATTGTTTATATTAAATGTTTTGTTATTGACCATTCATTAAACAATACGCACACATATATATATGTATGTATGTGTGTGGTGTGTATAAAACAAATTATGTACCAAATATTTTTTTAGGTGGACAATCTGTGCCAATTGCTTCCTCAAGATAAAGTACAAGATTTTTCTGCTCTGAAGCCCAAGGAGCTGTTAGAGGACACGCTGAAGGCGGTGGGAAGATATGACTCTATTAAAACATGGAAAAAATTAATTGAAATGAAAAAAGAATTACAAAGTTTGACAACAAACTTAAAACGTGATGAAAAAAATTTAGAAAAACTAAGGAAAGACAATGAAAGGTAAACAGACAAGAAGTAAACAGAGTTAATTATTAATACAGACATTCTCTTAACTCATAGAAAGTCATTTATATGAGCATTATTGGATCACTATGTCTTGACGTTATGTATGGTTCTATTTATATTAACATATAATTTTAATACACAGCTTAAAACAAAAAATTGATGATTTTAACAAACGGACGCAGATAGAGAGGGACCTAGAGATGTGTAAGAAGAAACAACTATGGATAGAGTCGCAGCAGATGAGAGAAAAGGTTGTGGAATATCAGAACGATAAGAAAAAAGCAAAAAGAATTATTGAAAGCAATCAAATAAAATTGGAACCATTCAAAAACGATATGGAATGTTTGAAGAAAGAAATCAGTCAGTTGGAAAAACAAAAACTGAACAATGTAATTATAATATACATATTTTTTAAAACATGCTAACTCCTTTACTCATACGCACGCACGCACGCACCGCACGCACGCACGCACGCACGCACGCACGCACACACACACCCACACACACACACACCCACACACACACACACCCACACACACACACACCCACACACACACACCCACACACACACACATACATACATAGAGAAAGATGTTTCAGTGTGATACAATAAAATACAGTAATAATAAAATTATAGATTTATACAGTTTGCTAAATTTTTTATATTATATAAATATTTCAGATCCGCCAAATCCAAGATCATAAAGATGAACTGAAAAAATTAATTAAAACATTTGATGTAAAGGAGACTCAGTTACAAAATATTGATATATCATTCAAGGAGAAGTTCGACATTTATAAGAAAAAGGAAACAGACCTTTCACAGGCAAAGATGAAACTAGACAAGCTCAATACGGATAAGAGAGCTCTGGAGACGAAGTGGGATGGTATGTATCATACAGTATACGTACATTGTAAACACACTAATTATTTTAACGGAAAGAGTATTAGAAAAGGGACCTTATGGCAGTAGTTATAAGGTATCTTTTCGATGTGTTCAGTTCATTATCCAACTTTAAGCACACTATCGGACCCTAAAAGTAGATATAACATTATATGAAACAAATAAGTAAAAAAATTACTTCTGATTTGTAAAGGAAATTATAATTTAAGTTAAAGTTAACAATGTTTTTTTTTAATTTACAGAAAATAATCTGAAGTTTGAATTAGAAGAAATAATAAAAAAAAAGCAAAAAGCAAACGTAGCCATAGAGACACTCAACAAACACAGAACAGAACAAACCTACGACTTGGACAATCACATCAGACTATATGAAAACAAGTAAGTTATAAACATTTACATATTTTAAAAACTACTATCTACCACACAATATAGTTAACTAACACATCGGTTATAGTATAGTAGTTATATAAGTAGTATTAACTACTATATGGTCTACTTTCTCACTATAGTATATCTATAGATCTAAATATCTAATCGATCTAATCATAATTATAAAATTATTTTACAAAAAGATTTTATCTTGTAAATTGACCGTCTACCGCCTATAAGAGCATGTGATAATTGTAAAAAAATATTTTCATTATTTCAGAATACGAAGTATGAGAGACGTTCAAACAAAACGCATCGAGATGCTGAAGCAGTTGAGGCCGGACACTTACAGGGCACTCCTGTGGCTCAGAGACAACAGGGACAAGTTCAAACACCCCGTGTACGAACCAATGATGCTAGAGGTTTATATTTATATATATATATAAGAAATTTACCACCCACTGACTGAAACGAAATCTTCGAAACTATCTGTCCGATTAACTTAAAATTTTATACATTTACTTCTTCTGTGACGTAGACGTCCACTAGGAACGGATTTTACGGAATTTTTATCCCAGCGGATCTCAACTTTTTGCATTTCGCCAAGATTTAAACCTGTAAGCTATACACTTAGCGCGGGGGTAAGAGTTACTACAGCAATGGGGTAACCATAGCAACGGTTACGATGACAACGCATAATATGACAAACATTACCATAGCAACCTAAGTTCACATCCAAATTAATAGTGTGCCCAGCGAAGCGGGAGGGAATAAGCTAGTTTATATATATATATATATATATATATATATATATATATATATATATATATATATATATATATATATATATATTCCATTATTCCTGAAAGCACCTGTACTCAGTCTAATCGAGTTTAAAACAGATTAGGGCTTATTAAATTTTAATTGACGTTGAAGTATAATATCGCAATAATGATAATATTTATTTACAGATAAATTTCAATGAACCGAAATACGCTAAGTATTTGGAATCGACCGTATCGGGCAAGGACTTGATAGCGTTCACCTTCGAGTGTAAGGAGGATATGAACGTCTTCAACCGGACAGTGAGGAACCAGTTGAAATTGAAGTTGGTTAACGCCGTTTGCAGCCCGGGAGGCGACTGCAACGTGCAGCCTAGAGATTTACAGAATTTACGGTAATACATATATACATACTACCGTCATCAGCAACTTTTGCTGCTTCATAAATTTAAAGCCATCTGCCGGAAAGTTGTAGAACGTAGAAGTGAATTTAAACGTATAAAAAAATCAAATTTGTAATAAAGAAAAGATATGCTATCAGTTAAGTTGGTTCATACGATATATTTTCATTGAAATCGACGCCCACAAACATCCTGACACGAGATGTTCTTATATATATACATTAGGAGAGGATATTCAATGACTTGCACTTTGAAAAAGTCCGCCAACCCCGTTCGGCGATATGATGTTAATATCGACATCGTAACTGCTCCTGCTGCCGCCGCCGGCACGCGGCGCCACTGTCAATGTTTCTCTGTCGAAAATTTGAGGCGTATATAAACCGACAGATCATATATATTATTAATCAAATTTCAGACATCTCGGGTTCTACACGTGTCTCGTGGACACGGTGTCGGCGCCGGCCGCCATAGTGCGGTACCTGTGCCAGCAGTACCGCATACACACAATACCCATAGGAAACGACCACACCTACAGGAACAGTGACAAGGTGTCGGAAAAGGTCAACTTATTTTACACAGGTATATTTATGATAATTAATCTAAGTCGGAAGATAACATTACAACAATAAAAAAACAATTAAACAATCGATTCTTGTTGAGGTTTAGCGTTGTGTGTGTGCGTGAGTATTTATGTGTGTACGTGTGCATTTATGTGAGTGCGAGTGTATTTGTGTGTGCGTGTGCAATTGTGTGTGCGTTTGCATTTGTGTGTGCGTGTGTATTTCTGAATGCGCGTGTGTATTTACGATGTGCGTGTGTATTTATGTGTGCGTGTGCATTTATGTGTGTGTGAGTGTATTTTGTGTGCATGTGTATTTACGAATGTGTGCGTGTAAATTTTGAGTGTGCGTATGCATTTATGTGTGTGCGTGTGTATTTATGTGTGTGCCTGTGCATTTATGTGTGTGCGTGTTTATCTATGTGTGCGTGTGTATTTGTGTGTGCGTGTGTATTTGTGTGTGCGTATGTATTTATGCATGTGCGTGTTTATTTATGAGTGTGTATGTGTATATTTACGCGTTTGCATGCATTCATTTGAAATGAAAATGTTGGTTTTGCAGTTTTATGTGTAAGAATGTATATAAGATGTGTTTATGTGGTACATATTAGTAATTATTTTTAATTTGCAGAAAACCACAGATTTCACGTGCACGTGTCCGCGTACGGCAGCGTGTGCAGCACCACCGAGGAGATCAAGAGACCCTTCCTACTGGCGCACACCGTCGACGACCAGGAGATAGTGACACTGGCCACTCGGTACTTATACCTTTTTACTCAGAGTAACTAGACTAAAGGACAAAATTGTAGATTTTATTTACTTTTAATCTAAATAAGACATACTAAAAGCATGAGGACCCCACGGAGGGCATGTATGAAGAGGTCGATATCTGTGGCCGTGGCGAAAGAGGTATGCAGGGACCGTAGCGTTTGGCGCTCCGTCGTCTCTGGCTACGTCGCAAGGGATATGGCATGAAGATAAATAAATAAACAAATAAGAGATACTCGGTATTAAACAAAAATTACTGTGTAGTTTGTAGGCGGACTGTTATACATGTATATACATAATATAATATACGTATATATTTATCAGTTATTCATTTTATAGTTATACGTTTAAATATTATTATATTGTTCATAACAAGGTTACAAGAATATCAACAAAAGAAACAAGAACTCGACAACGACATCGGATGTAAAGTGGTCGAGTGCGAGAGGAAAGTGCACGAGCTGGACCTCGCGGGGAGAGAGAAGAGGCAGTGTCTGGACCAGGTGATACACGGAATTAAACTTTAATATCACTAAATGTACAGATTTTTACTATAACTTTTAATGTGAATATCAGATAAGATCTACAAAGACGCAAATACAATTACAAACGAAAAAAATAAGAGATTTGGAAAACGAACCGGCGATTGACATAGAGAAGGAGAAGGAGGAGTGCAAGAGACAGCGTAAGGAGTACGTCGCGAAGGAGTGCTCCCTGCAGAGAGAGATATCAGAGGTCATGGACAAGATACACAAAAAGGCGTTCATAGCCATGAAGATGTGTGAGGTGAGCTGATATTTACATACATACTAGCTGCCGCCGGCGACTCTTACGGCTTTATATATTATATATCAATATTTTTTGTTAACACCGCCATCTATTGGAGAATTTGAAATGTATAAAATCTTAAATTTGCAATCGTTTGACCAGTTTCAAAGAATACAAACGAACACCGCGACACGGCACTTAATATATAAAGATACAGCTGCATGTGCTGGTATAATTAATTATATTTTTTCTATTGAAGATACAACTAAAGGCGAAGCGAGATATAAAGCTGAAGAAGGATGCCGATTATAGCAAATTAGAAAACGAACTCCAAAGTGCAACTGTGAGTAACGGAGAGAACACGGGCTGCGTACTTTACATATATAGCTATAAATACTGTTTACACTTAGTTATCTATAGATATATCACAGATTACTATAATATGTGACTCGTTCCAGACCAAACTCCAGGATATCGAAAGAAACCTCCAAAGGTCTGCGAGTGAGGCGAAGCAGAAGTTGTCAGAGGTGAGGCAGGCGATGGGCGCGGTGCTGCCGGACCAGCCGGGATTCCCGCATCGGAGGGAGTTCCAGGAGCTGCCCTCCGACCTGCCGCAGCTGCACGACTACTGGAACGAACGACGCACCAAGATCAATCTCATGGAGGACGTCGATGCGCAGGCACTCTAACACACATATATATATATTAATTCAAAAACTATTGTTAATTGTATAACATTGTATATTACATGGAAATAGCGAATATTAATGAAAGTTAAAATAACGAGGTTTTGTTTATTTCAGACTCTTAAGGATTATGAAGTCCGTAATAAAGAAATAGAACGCCTGACGTCTGTACTGCAGAATTCGGACACGACTGCTAACACGAGGAAGGACGAAATAGATAGAATAAAGTGAGTCCATTCACTTTATCATTTATTATTTATATACTAGCTGTTGCCGACGGCTTCGTCTGCCGGTTCATTAACTATTTTACATCGATTAAACTTTTTAACGCCACCGCCATCTGTTGGAAAGTTATACAACTTAAAGTGAATTAAACCTTTATAAAAAAATCTCAAAATCGCTAGTAAATAATGTTTTAAACGAACATCCTTATGCAGGATTATTGTATATAAAGATATAGCTATTGCCACTACCTCGTTTCTCTGAAGTGTTGTTATTGCAATGTGAGTGTACGCCTGGCAGGTCCCAGTGGCTGCCTCCGCTGGAATCTCTGGTGCAAGAGATCAGTTCCCTGTTCGCTGAGATGTTCAGCAGGCCTGGCTGCGCCGGGGAGGTGATACTCGCCAAGGGAAGGGGGGATGTACGTATATATCTATATATCACCTAGAGCGGGTAATCACGATCCCAATATGTATGTGTATTTTTACGAACGGCAGGAGGACTTCGCCGAGTTCGGAGTGCAGATAATGGTGAAGTTCCGTCCGAACGAGCCGCTGTGTGCCCTAACGCGCCTCGCGCAGTCGGGCGGCGAGCGCGCGCTCTCCACCGCGCTGTACCTGCTGGCGCTGCAGGCGCGGACCGTGGCGCCCTTCCGGTCTCCGACCTCCCGTTTATACTTTTTATTAGAACGCCTAAAGTCTTTCATCCATTCTTCCATATACTTTTTTAAAGACAGGCATTGATTTATAATCCATACTTCCATAACATTACAAAGTGTTTCGAGCATTCTGAGGGCACTAGGACTAGCATCTTTTATAACTCTATTATCTATTCCCTAATCTTTTTTATATTTATATATATTTTCACGCTTCAGACAATATTAAAGAACCGTAAAATCATAGTCTAGTATTTTTTTGTTATTTATTAGTATTGCAAATGTAAATATCTATTTCATTACGTGCGCCCTGTCGGTATTGCCAACGTAAAATAAAAATGAAATTACCAACTTATTTTACTAAGTGTATTTCAATTGCAGATGCGTCGATGAAATAAACCAAGGGTTGGATGAAGTGAACGAAAGGATAATGTTACAGTTGTTAATCAAAGAGACAACTAAATCAGACTCTCAATATTTTCTATTGACTCCGACGGTAATTAAACAGTACTGCCTAATACAAGTTTAAATAATAATTATAAATAACGAAGATAAAACTATTATACTATGGACGCGAACCGGACCTCGATTTTGACTCGCTGCGCTCGCAAAATCTCGGTAGAGTTCGGCGAATTGAGCGAAGCGAGTAACCCATCTTCAATTCAGCTTTTAAAGCTGAAACCGAAAGGCAAAAAATATAGAATAATCAAATGTCACATAGCGATTTTTTTTTACATTTAAGTCTATGGGACTGTCATTTTTGGTGATTATACCTCAAGGACATGAGTACTTTTTTATAAACCATCGCTATAAATGTGCATAATTTCATAAAGATCGTTAAGGCCGTTTTCATGCCAATCAAGGACATGGGATGCAAAAAGTCTCACATAGAGCGGTCTGCTCGCTTCGCTCAATGATATTGTTTTCCGTTTGATCGTTCTCATGTTCACGGACGGACACGAAGACGCGCCCGTGAACCGCCCGTGAACCGACCGTGAACCGCCCGTGAACCGACCGTGAACCGACCGTGAACCGCCCGTGAACCGACCGTGAACCGCCTGTGAACTACTGAAAGATAAAAACGCTAAATATCCCATAAATAATCGTTTTATTATAATTATAATAAGGTGTTGTTGCAGCTCCTGGACAACCTGGAGTACAATAACAAAGTGACGATCCACACCGTCATGAACGGGAGACACCTCCTCCCCCACAACCAATGGAATCAGAAGGAATTCCTGAGGAGAGCCAGGAACGGCTTCAAGTAAATACTCTTGGAGCCTGAGATCCCACCTTAAAGACACGTTTTTTTTTTAATTTAACGAATTTTTTGATTATTATTAAATAAAAAGTTTCAAACATCACATGATTCATGGAAATCGAAATGTATGAAATAGACTTTCATACATTAAACACATTAATTAGTATTACTTACTTTGTAATAAAGTGAACAACAATTAATTAGTTAGCAATCGTCGTTGTCCGTCTGTACGAACCATGGTTAGCATATATATATATATATATATACTTTTAAAGTGTACAACTTTTGTTTGAATCGCTTTTACATTATATATTTAATAACTTGTCTGTATTGAGGTCTGTCTGTATATTTTTTATTGATAATAATGTACCGGGTGCCTTAATGTATTCAACACTAAGTTATTATGTTAATTAAATCAATGCGTTGTTATAAAAATGTACAATTGTATAAAGTTTACTGTAATAAATGTTTTTTTTTATCAGTTTTTATTAAAATATCTCAATCTGTTACTTGTATCCCTTGAGTACTGTGATGGTACTCTCATTAAGTAATCTGTTCTTTTGCTTATCTAGAATCAACTTTATTAAATTAATTATAGATTAATAACAACAATGAAACAATAATCTTCAAGAAATGTGAAATAAGTTTATTGTAATTTTTTTTTAGTTGGTATGATGACGTCACTTTTAAGCTTTGCCGATCATTCAACACTCGAATTAGAGATCTCAGGTTGGGACTGCGAATGTGTATCAAGAGGTGCGTGTTTTTTTGGTAATTCTTTACCTTATCAAGCATCTGTTAATATCTCGATGGATACGTTCAATATTATTGTGACATTGTAGAATATGATTCCTCAATGTTCTTTCCAAATCAAGCTCTGGGGAAATTTAGCTGTGAACGAAACTGATTGAATCATTGTCTTTATCTGGTTTGTTCCGTGAATCATATTAACTAAATCATTTAGTTCATCGCCTGTCAATATTTCTTCAACTGTCTGCAAAATCTTCAAAACTTCCAAGAGTGCGTGTAAGTTGATAGGACTATTTATGCTCTAATGTATTTTGTTTCCATTTTCAGTCACTTCTAGCCAAAGGAGACGAAGCTTCTTAGCATTTCATGGATTCGCCGTGCGGGTGCCGGGTACCTGGGACTTCCGACCCAGGTGTAGGGCTCACGCTCACCTTCACTGTTCACGCTCCTCCCTACCTAACCAAATATCATAAGAACCTACTAAAGCCGCCTTTGAAATAAGTTCTAGAAATGAAACGATTATAGTTCCGGAAAGGCTGAAATCTTTCAAGTAAATTGTAAAGAGATTTTGTTGTTATACCTCTCGCTCCTACTACGTACAAATTAACTATTCTTATTCGACGGGCTCACTAGCAGCATATCGTCTGCGTGACTAATTTTATCGATGCACGTCCCGCCTACATCTTACGTAAGTGCTGCTGAACCCCTCGATCAGGTGGTTCATATACAAGTAAAAAAGAATTGGTGAGGGCAACCCCCCCTGTCTCACATCATCTCAGCCCGTACTCATCCGACCTCGACCCAGCCCATTTAACCCAGTTCCTCCGGTTGTCATATCAATAAATTGTAAGATACTAAATCGAATGCTTTCAACAAGTCAGAAAACAAGCATATACTGGGGTATTTCGAGCTTGCACGGTCTGATTTGTACAGAAAGTGGCGCTCTCTGTAGACAGACCTTTATTTTGAAAGCATTATATCTGTATATTCTAGATATCTATTGTTTGGTCCAAGCGGAGTAAAATGTCCCTTAGAAATAAGGTCACACTAAAGTAAAGACAAAGCCTGCATACGCTCCGTCATGTCCTATGCAAGCGTTGCCTTCGCTCACGCGAACCTGAAGCTCCTTCAGGTGCTTCAGAACAGATTCATGCGGCTCGCCACTGGGGCACCGTGGTTTATGCGTAATATCGACTTGCACAGAGACTTAGACCTACCGACGATCGCACAGTATTTCAAGGGGCTCTCCAAAAGCTACTTTGACAATGCTGTGGGACACCCAAACCCGCTGGTGGTTAAGGCCACAGGATACACGGCCTAAAGTCAGACCCAAGTCGGTACTTTTCGATCCGGACGACGCGATTACGTTAGGGAACGCTCCGTAAAAGCGGCAAAGCGTACATAAATACTACACATACACACACATACAGTCTTCGCCGGCGAAGACGAGGCCCCCATCCAAGCACGTTGCTCCGGCGTTCTGCCGTCGGAGGACGTTAGTGTCAAAACCTAACCCACATCCAACCCTCGCTTCCCACCTAACGGCGTCGTGAGCCGTGGTCCGAGCCTCACAGGAGGCGCCCTCAGGACGCGCGTTCCCCTGGGGCCCTTCAGGCCCCCCTTTTTCAAGGGCGTGTCTCTGCACCCGTCCATTCCACCGGTGACGCTGTCATAGCCAGTAGGGCTAACAGCAGACACAAAAAAAAAAAATATTGTTTGGTCCAATAAAAAAAAGGATAGTTTTTATATAGTTTAATATATACATAATTTATTTTATTGAGAATTTGATGTTTTTTATACACTTCTAAGTGGTATAAGTTTTCAATAAATGGCAGTGTTAATAATAAAATCTTAATTGATATAAAATAGTTAATGAAGCAACAGACGAAGTCGTCTGCAACGGCTAGCCATTTATAAGTATAGTAGTAAATATGAATTATACCTAAAATTATAGTGAAAGTCGTCAAAAAGCTTGCCATAAATACATTTATTTAATTGATAAAAAAAAATTGGTCAGATGTATAAAAAAATGCAATATTAATAAATTAATCTCCTCAGTTGCAAATGACAAAGCCCTGTTCAGTGTTCTATCTCCCCTCCCCTCCCGGTCCACTGCTCGTCAAACGTGACTTCACAGTCCAGGTCCCTAAGCGCGGATTTGATATCAAAGCCGAAGTCCTTGTTGAAGTTGTTGTAGGTGTGGTTGAGTAGTCCTTGGATCCCCAGCTCGTGGAACTTGGGGTTGTACTCCCGGCACCGGCAGACCAGATTCCTGATCGCCCAGCACGCGTTCTTCTGGTTATCAATAATAACACTTTGAAATCAATAATGTACAAATATGTTTTGTAACATTGATTTAATTACACACATACATATATAGATGTATGCCAGAATGTATGTATGTATGTACGTAAGTGTATATAACGTACCTGCACTTGTGCGTTATCGGGATGTATCTTGAGGCACTCTACAATCGCCTCTATAACCCCCGTCTCAAGGAACTGTTTCGCGTGCGTCGGTTCTCGGAGCGAGAGGGCCGCTGTACATTTGAGTATAAGCGCTGCTGCGGCGGGATTACTCTTAAATAAAAATATTAATAAAGAATTTGGGGTCAATAACCTCCATTATGTATTATGTATAAACAAAATGTATCAATAAAATCTACACAGATAATACTGTATAGACTTAGATAAAAAAAATTGATATTTTGTTAGCAAATTTTATAACGATAATTTTATTCAAAAATATGTGGTATATTTCATATATCGATGAGTAAAGTCAGTAAATAATATTATATTCTCACAGCGTGTCGTCGGAGAAGTGAGACGATGACGGGAACCATTCCGCTGTTAACGAGCTGTCGCTTCACCTCGTCGTTTCCCGCGAGAGCCGTGATTCTATACATTTTAATAAATAATTAATTTTTAGTACGGAATTTTGTTTACATATATATATACTATATTTTTTCGCTAAACTGAATACCAACATTAGCAATAAAAAATTGATGATAATTAACCGAGATAAAAATTATCCTGTCTTCGAAGTTGATCTAAACAATAGATATCTACAAAATTTTATTAAAATCGGTTCAGTTTTAGATTATCGCAAACGAACATCCCGACACCGGGTTATTATGTATAAATATAAAACTCAACATTTCCATGGTTGCGAAAAGAAACTTGCCATGGAGATAGGTTTAATCAATATTATATACATTTGGATTCTGACATTCCACTTACGTTTCTTAACCATGTCTTTTAAACAAAATTCGGATTACCTTTCATTTGGTGACAAAAATATTGGACTAACAACACTAGAGAACTGGGATCGCCACAATGGAGACGTGCTTAAAGGAGACATTATTGGAACAACGGACAAAAATACTTCGATCACCAAAAGCTGTATCGTCAAAGTGAATCAGACTTCGTGTAACGACTTCAGCGACAGCACAGACCAATTGAAACACAGATCGCGACACATCAA
Organism: Melinaea menophilus ssp. n. AW-2005; assembly: GCA_918358695.1. NCBI lineage: Eukaryota > Metazoa > Arthropoda > Insecta > Lepidoptera > Nymphalidae > Melinaea > Melinaea menophilus. The sequence continues at coordinate 15,954,261 of OU911049.1, forward strand.
CTACTGGAAGTCGGAACTGGAGAGAGCCATACAGGATATCGACGCAGAAATCAATATACTCGAAGCTCTGAGACAACAATTGAAAAACTCTATGGATATCATAAACATACCCGAATATGTTACCGAGGAGTGTTTGTATTTGAGAGGATGTAGGATGCAATTCGATATGGTATACGACGAACCACAGGACCAACTATTTAAAGAATCCGTTTTAATAACAAATGTTAAGAGAATTCAGACCGACATGCTTAGAGATATAGAGAATCAGATGAAAATGAACGTAGCTGCAAAATGTTCTCTAGAAAGTGATTGGAGCAATAAATATCTCGCTTTTAAATATGAGACTCATAATTCTGAACTTGAAACTAAGTCTGTTAACGTCAAAGACTCCTCTGGAGCTATGAGGCTATCTGAAGGACAATCTGATGTGCCGTCCTGGGAACAATTCACCGTCACAGCTTTGGAACAATTCAAGAATGCTATGGACCGCTCAAAGGCACTGAGAGAAAAGGTGGACGCCGTATTGATAAATTCAGCGAGAGATTTACGTTCACAAGATATTAAAGTAAACAAGGCACTGAGCGAAAGGATTGCTCAAACTGAGAGAGTTAAAACCGAATTGGAGAATCAATTGCGCTTAACTTTATCAAAGATAGTAGAAACTGAGAATATATTGCAGACGTTGAGCGACGAGATGCTAAAAGTAACCCAAAGAATACAAGTCGCACAGACAAGATTGAACCTTAAAAATTGCAGACCGAATGTCGAAAATTGCAGGGAGGGTTCACTCATTGGACTCATCCAAGAGGTACGAGACCTCAACGACAGTATGAGTTTATTGCAAAAAAGATACCTGGAAACCGAAAAGTTGAGAGCGGAGCTGATGCAAGAAAGATCTAGAATAGAAAACGAGATAATAGTTAAAAAGAAAACTATATACATCGATAATGAGAGATGTCTGTTTTTAAGATCACACTATCAGTCAGCTGAGAAGTTGTGTGGATACTAATTAATACTCTATTGCACTTGCAACACTTATGTAGTATTTAAATATAATAAACACATGATCAAAATAATGTTATTAGATTTTTTATCCAGTAAATATACATATATATATAAATTCGAAATTAGAATATAGTAATCCCCCTATAACACGGTATTCTTATAACGCATTTTCATATAACGCGATGTCTGTCCCTCGCATAAGATATGTTTTCCCTTATATAACGTTGGGGTTAAGCACGTTATATTTCTAAACTATGAAATTTATTTTTTACAGTTCATAATTAATTTCGCTTACCTTTGCACATTGTTTTGTTATAAAATTAAATAAAAGTGAATTAAGTTATTTCTTAATATTCCATTTAAAACGCCTTTAACGAGAAAAGTTAAACGTGAATTATTTGTACATAACCCGTTATACGGTCATACGAGCGCGTTATACAAGAATATACCTACAACGCGTGATCCCATAACGCGAAATGAATCTACTAATCTAGAGGGGATTACTTTAATTGATTCCAAATTACTTACAATTTACAAGCTTGCTGCACGACAACAACATTGTCGTAATTATCGGCGAGCACGTTCAAGAGCTCGTGCCGCACGTCCGCCCGCGCGCACAGCTCGTGCCGCACTAGCAGCGTCGACATACTCCACATGAGCTCGGACACGAGCGGGGGAGTTGTGTATTCTGAATTCCAAATTTAAATTAAATTCCAAATTTAAATTATAATACGATGCCCAAAACACATTGGATTACGGGAATATTGGAAATTATTTATTATAATAGTAAAAAATTATCATATATATTTTCTACTGCATATAAAATTATTTATAGTTAAAAAATACAAGTAATAGGGAATCATTACAATTTGAAATAGGGTGATCATATCTCAATACCTTGGCACGTCACGTAAAGGTCATAAAAAGATCATAAGCCCAATAGAAAATTCTTTTGTACTATAATTGTTATCCAAAACTTTTAAAAGAATATGGAATTTAAAATTCATCAATACGGGCACGATTCGAACCTGTGACCGTTAGGAAACTGTCCCATCGCTCTACCAATTAAGCTACCGTGAGGTTACCCATCTTTATATTTTAGCGACATTTATGTTTCTAAATATATAAAAATCTACATATATACCTCTCAACAACACTGTCAGTTTGTCCAATAGGAGTAAACCCAGCTCTCTCGCGTGCTCATGAGCTTTACCAAACTCCACTCGGATATCATCATCCAGGGTAAACTTCCTTATTACTTGGAGAACTTCACATAACAACTGGAAAAAAAATATTAATATATTTGACTATACAATCTGCAAAGCTACATCGAAATCTGTTAAGCAATCTCAAAACGTCTCAGTAATAGACACATAATATACCTTAATATTATCCTTTCTATCGAGTAATGTTTTTAATATATCTCCTATATTTATGGCAAATATCCTCTGTCTGTTGATCTCGTGTTTGGTGCAGCACACACTGACCCATCTCAGGGTGGATATGAGGATTGCATCGTTATGTATATTAAGACAACTGGAAAAATATTTATATATAGTATTATTGATATAACGATACTAAAAGAAATTGTAAAATATTGGTAGTAAGGTTTGTTATATAGTTCGTTCGTTTGTTATAAGTTTAAATTTTATTTAAATATTATAGAATTGTAATTGTTATTCTAATTAAATATTTGATATTTAATTACTAATATAAAAATGTGTGTAATACCTTATTATTAAATTAATTCCATTGTCGTCGAGTAAGTCTGGCTGAACGTCCATTAAAGAAGATAGACACTTGAGAATCTTCAATATAAACTGTATGTTGTGCTCATTGAGTTCTTTATGTAGTTTTAATTTAACTTCGAGGAGATCTATCAATACTTTATAGGCCCCTGCTTTACCGGCCATCACTCTGTGTGCTATGTCTTTACTACATTCTGTCTAAAAGTGTTTGTTTTTTAGATAAAATTTAGTAAGATTTGCAATTATATAAAGAATATATTCTTAATGTTCAAAGCCTTATGCTGCTTAAGTCTTATGAAAGAAGAAATGTATTAAAATCCCAGTTTGCTATGTCTTTTTTAATATAACTTGAAAATAGTTCAGCTAAATTAACCATTTCTTGAACGTTAAAATAAAAGCAAGCAAAAAACCAAATACCATACCTTTAAAACATCCAACTCATTTAAAACCGAAGCATCATCAATTTCAGTATTACCACATAATTTCTTCAGCTTTTCCACAGTTGTCAAAACTAAATGATTGTCACCAGAGCTAAGAACTAGATCTTTTATAATATTAGATAGATCTACACCCTGAAAAAAAAATATTATTTAAAATGTAAACAAGTTTATTCCAAAACATAATAAGACATTTTCTAGGACTTTTTGACTTTGGATTATCCATTTCTATTCACAATATGAAGAAAATTATAATAGTGATGCATTTATAATAGCACAGTTTAAGACTTTACTACGTCTTAAATAAGCACCCCTTTTTAACCCTTCTATATAAGTTACCTTACCAAGTTATTTACATAAGCAATAGATTACCATAATAAATATAGTATTACAATATTATACTAATACATATTTAATACTATACTTTGTAGTCATAACTACTTTGTCTGTGGCTTCTCTTGCATTATAAACATATAACTTAAATTAAATCATACCGGCTAATTTAAGAAAACACAAAAATAAGTTCCATTATTATCAGAATGTAATATAATAATTTAAATTCTTCAAAGACTACAACTCTATTTAAGTACAATCTTCAAAAATATATATTTTAGCTACGAATGCCACCTCCAGTTAAAATTTGGTTTGATATAAATGTTACTGATTCTAAAGTTCTTCTTGTATAAAGTAAATTTAATATAGTTGTCAAACAAAATTTATATATTAAATTAAAAAGAAACTAATGGCTACAGTTTCAGTTTGCCGCAGCACTCAAAATAATATTTAAAAAATGTATGTTTGTTTTTTCTTGGGACATCAAAGAAATAATTATCAGTGAATTTTGAGGAAATTGGCACATTATTTAAGTAAACATACAAGATGCGTTTCTTTTGGAAAATATGTGAATAATAAAATAAAATAATTGTTTTTTTATTTAATTACGATAAACCATAAAACTTATGCATTTTTATTAAGAATAATAAAGTGATGAATATATAAGTGGTTAATGATGATTTTTAAGTTGGAGAAGACCAACGAAGTCGCCGATTACAGTTAGAATTTTAACATAATACTTACTTGGGCCTCAAACTGAGCTATAGCTTCTTTAATAGATTCTTCAGGGCTCATATCAAATTCCTCGATATTCTCCTTAACAACTTCATCGTAAGTATCTTGAGTGATAACACGAACCATTTTGGTATTTCTTTACTTATTAACAATAAAATTTTGTGTTATTGATCTTGATTAATCAAGTTTTATAGAAAAAATAAAACAGTCGGAAGGCAATCTAAATATCTGATTCACAAATCAGTCATTTAAAATTGCAATGTTTATAGTTTTGACACAAACTGGTGTCAAGTGGCATTGACATTTGACACATAAGTGGAACTTGACAGATATCTTAATTTTCGGACAGCATTGTTTTATTTTATTTTGCAAAAAAAAATATTAATATAATTACAATTAATTTTAAACATTTAAGTAGAGCTGAGAAAAATATATTTTCTCAATGAATGAAAACATAAAAACTGGTTCAATTGTTATCAAAAACAATTGTGATTGCAAATTCATCATACCCCGGTGGGAAATTCAAATAGAATACTGCTACGTTCTGAAACTATGATTTCGATAGTTTCTTAGAATGACAATTATTGTAGGAAATAATTTATTTTAGTTCTTTATACAACATCGGAAAAATAATTAATATTCAAAATTAATAAACACTCTTCTAATTATATTGTATGTATTTTGGAATAAATTTTGCTAGGTATAAATATTTAAATTTATATATTCAAAACGGTAGTAATGGCAAATGGCAATTGTAGATGACGCATACTTCTAAAAGGAGTTTATAAAGAAATATGCAATATCGTTTCTTCATGCGTAATTAGTGTTTTCTTGAATATTAGAGAATACTTCTTTATAATTCTGTATTGAAATACATCAAAATGAGTTTCTTGGGAAAATTATTCGGGGGGAAAAAAGAGGAAAAAGGGCCGACGACACATGAAGCTATACAAAAATTAAGAGAAACTGAAGAATTGTTGATTAAGAAACAGGAATTTTTAGAGAGAAAAATAGAGGTAGAAATACAAACAGCTAGAAAAAATGGAACAAAAAATAAGAGGGGTAAGCGAAATACAACAACGTTACGTTTTCTTTACGATGTGTGTCGTTTGTTATATACGTTGTTATACATCATTTGTTGTGAACATCTGACCTTGTTAACAAACTATTGTTAAATTAATTTCATCCTTATGTCGATATAAAGATATCATTAAAGTAATCGCTGTTAATAATCCTTTTCAGCACTATTCAGCCTATTTAACTAAGTTTATTAGATTGCTTCATTATACAATAACATTATAACAATGACTCATTGATTGTTCTAAATGTAATTATCTTTAATATACTTAGACATAAATAAACTGATATTGACAACAAAATATTACTTGTATTTTTTTTTAACTAAATTTATTTTAGACTCTAATACAACTATAAAATGTTTCACTTTGTTTCTCTTGAATTGTAAAAAAAATATGCTTGCACATCTTCAGCTGCCATTGCTGCATTAAAACGTAAGAAGCGTTACGAGAAGCAGCTGACACAGATTGATGGCACACTCACACAAATAGAAGCTCAACGAGAAGCATTAGAAGGAGCTAACACTAATGCTCAAGTTCTTAACACTATGAAGGATGCGGCCAATGCTATGAAACTTGCACATAAGGATATGTTAGTATCTAGCATTATTTTATATAAAACTTATAATTTTGTTACTTTATTGAAACTTTAGAATTCTAAGTTTATAAACTACTTGGCAGTATTTTATACTTTATGATATTAATAAAATCCATTTTACAGCGACGTAGACAAAGTCCACGACATTATGGACGACATAGCAGAACAACACGATATATCTCGTGAGATCACGGATGCTATCAGCAACAATGTGGCCTTCTCTAATGACATTGATGAAGATGAACTTGAGCGGGAGCTCGAAGAGTTGGAACAGGTACGGTTTACTTCAATATTATTATTGTCTTATAGACTTGTTCAAGATATGCATACAAACAGGTTGCTATGTTGTTGTTGTTGGTTTAAACAACGATTTAATTATATATATATGTATAATAGTATTTTGAGTCATTTTCCAAAGATAAAACTCCTTCCCTTTCTTGCTCAATCAATTATTAAGAGTTGTCTTGTACAGTAATAGGTAAAGGACTAACAACCAATTAACATATTAAAATTCATATAAAATCTTGTACTTCTCAAAACGTAATCCTCATTGTTGTGTTTATAATGTGACCGTTTTTCACATCTTATTTTATTAAGATTGTCTAAGCAGAGAATTATTAATAAATTCATATTCAGTATGTCTGCTATCACTTGCTACCAAGCTTAATTTATTAGATGATATTAATTTTGTTTTATTAAATATAATACTCATTATCAATAACATTCCAGGAGGAGCTAGACAAAGAGATGATAGGCATCAACGTGCCAGCCGACACATTACCAGACGTGCCGGCAACTGAGCCCGTCGCTGTCAAACCCAAACCTAAACCCACGGAAGAGTATGGTTAGTTATTTTTTTTATTATTATTATATGGCATATCAATGACAGTTCTTATAGTATAGCCTTCTTGGTATAAATAATAAATACATTACTTTGTTTGTTATGTCCAGTCCAATATAATTAGATTACAATGGCACCATATACAGGATGTAACGGACTTTGGTTATGTAAAATTATCATCTTTATTAACATAAAAATGTACTCTGAATACTGATAACATGCATTATTTTCTTCATTATCAAAACTCAGACTAAGATTTTTTATGTGTACTCAAATTAAAGTTCATTAACCTTGAAACTTTGTTACATTCACTTAGTAGTCATTAAGTTATTACTTAAGCTATATTTGTTACGTATTCATAAAAAATATATGTTTAAGACATGTTTAATACGAAGTACCAGGTGTCTCAAAAGAAAGTTCACATCTGTTTTGGTTATTGCGTGGACGCAACTATTTCGAGGGGCGCGGGGGGGGGGGGGGGGGGGGGTGTCAATCGGTAGCCTGGCTCTTCCGAATTTAGTGATTAGTCCGTTTGAAGCGTTTCTCGGGAGCGGACAGCGTTTTGTGTACGCGAGTTTTATAGAAACTGTAATTCGGCGACTGTAGCGCGAAGAATATTCTGCAACATCGACAGTCACTTGTATGATGCACCAAGCACTCGACTCATTGCAAAATGGGTCAAGAAGTTTAAAGAGACCGTCTCAACACTGGAAAAACCAAAATCCGGTAGTCCAAGATCTTCAAAATCCATCAAAAACGTAGACAGTTTCACCCAGTTCATTTAGGAATCATACCCCTACAAAATTCATTTGGTGCAAGAATTAAAGCCTCAGGATGCTGGTCAGAGGCTCGTAAACCAGATGATTGAGAGTTTTCCGACTACCCATATCTTGTTTTTAGATGAAGCTCATTTTCATCTTAATGGACACGTTAACAAGCAAAATTGCCTTTACTGGAGTGCAACCGATCCAAAAGAAAAACATCAGAAACCCCTCCATTCACCTAAAGTGCTCTTACTTTTTTGAAGATGAAAGGGGTCGCACAGTGACAGTGAATTCAAAGTGTTATGTGGAGATGTTAAAGAACTTCCTTGTGCCTAAATTGAAAAAACTTTCCTGGTTATAACCAAAGAACATGATTTTAGCAGGATGGTGCAACTTCACACGCGTCCAACAGGTCTCTGCCAAGAGTTTGTGAAATTTTGCCTGTCAAATTTATCTCTAGGGAAGGTGAAATAAGTTTGCCTCCACGTAGTCCCGATTTGACACCTACGGACATTTTCTGTAGGGGCTATGTCAAATTCAAAGTTTACGCCAACGAACCGACATCCCTGGTACAATTAAAACAAAATATTCATCACGAAATGGCAGCCATCACGGAGAATACCTGCCGAGCCGTCGTTTAATATACTTTAATATACTTTTTGGGGACATTTATATTTGTTTAACAAAAGATTTTTATATAAAAATATAATTTTGTAAGAATTATTTTATTAATAATAATATATTTATGTTTCTCCTTGCAGAGGACCCCGACATCAAGCTGCTCAAGTCCTGGGCCACATAATTTCCTGTGTAAGCTATTGCGTTATAAATATATAATCGAATTACATACATTGTTTTCTTTAAGAGTGTATCTCGTTTACGTCAATTACAATTTTTTGAATTATAATGTCAATGACCCCGCGTTATTTTAAAATAGTCAAAAAATTGTTTGTTCGAATGTTTAATATTTTTTTTAATAGTACTCTTCTAGTTGCTTTGGATTGTGATTGGATTAGATTGGATAAGGTTGTAATTAGGATTTTTTTGTGCCTTTATTGTTAAAAGAACAGAAAAGTGCATTCATTTAAATATATATATTATATTTCTAAAGGTTTGATAATTGGCGCGAATGAGGGATACATCGCTTGGTATAAAAATATATCCGGCTTTACAGTTACTAAGAATGTTATTCGGAACACCTGAAAAATTGTGTCTTAATAATTTTGTTGGTTTTATGTGATATATTTATTATCTATGTAGGTAATATTTCATTTTGATACTCCCGTATGTAAGGGTCTTTACAATTATCCTAGTAAAAATAATTGAACACCTAAAGGTCCTATGCAACTGTCACTGGATAGTTAGATTAGGCATAGTCTAAAAATAAACAGTAGGCACAAGCTGGCTGATAGATTTGGCATAGTCTAAAAATAAACAGTAGGCACAAGCCACTGGCTGATATATTTGGCATAGTCTAAAAAATACAGTAGGTACAAATATATAAACAGTTGTGACGTTTAATACAACAAACAATGGGGTAATTGTGACGATTGTTACGTATTTTTGAAATATAATTTTCTTATATATTTTGTTAAAGCTTAAATACACGCAATATACAATGGCTGAATGAATAAAATCACTGCTTAATATAGTATCTAAGTTTTAAAAAGTAATGGTATTGTTTGATAAAAAAAAAAAAATTTCTAGATGGCATTCGCTAAAATTCTAGAATAAATATTCAAAGTTAAAGTAATAACAAAATGTAAACTTATTTTTATTTATGATATTTTAAAAATTCATTAACATATATGTATGTAAAAATAATTATTTAATTATATTTATGTTGTTATTATATTAAGAAACTATTTTTGGTAATTGTTGTAACAAAAAGTATTTACTGATTTTTTTTTTCATATAAATAAATTTATCGATCTGACTTTTTTGTTGAAACATTTTTTTAATATCTTTTAATAATATTTATTATAAATATAAAACTAATCAACTATTGGGCATAATTATATAATTCTTGTTACTCAATTTCTATTAATATATAACCTAACTTTTCAAATGTTAAATTGGTAAAAACGTCAAAGCTGTCAAATCGTGTTATTTGAATTTAAAAAAAAAAACGCTCTAGTATTGTAGGAAGTTGTAATATTTTAAGCTACGTCTACTAATTTGTGCATATTGAATAATATATTTTATTTAAAATGTGTTTTTATTTAATATCCTTCCGTAATAACATCAGTTTTGATTTTATGACAAAAAATGGAAGACAGAAGGTAATTTTTTTATCGATATCTAAGTACAATAAATAATTACAATAAAACAAAAAATTTATTAGTTGTATAAAACACATGTAATATTTTTTTTTATAATTCGAAACAATGGTTTAACTACTGTACTATTAGTGGACTTTGACAGTAACAGTATTATTGTCATATTTATTTTTATATGGAACTTTTTGTCATTACTACTACTCTCTGTCTGTTTATCCTTGAAACATTTTCAAATCCGACTGATAGTTTCAGAGAGCTCGTTCAAACAAATATACAAACATTACTAAATATTACCATAGACTACAAAAATACCAAATTAATTTTAATTAGTTCGAAGACTACAAAAACCCCTTATTATCTTAATTAATTTAAATTAGATATTGTATTTATTGTTTTCTAAGATCTTCACGAACGGTACACAAGTTAAGACTTTTTTTAAATAATTAAACGTATTATTTGATTCTCTTGAAGGTAGAAAACACAGTATTTATATACTGAATACTTAACCTACTTTAAAATATGAATTTATATTTTCTTACTGTTATATTTTGATATGATATTTTCTTACTATACGTTTTTATAGGATGGCTTTTATGTTTAAACGGTTTTAACGTAATAATGTTTAGGTATCAGTTATAAAGTTACATTCAGTAGTTTTATAAATATGAAAGGCAATAGTTATCGATGGAAATATATAATTGTAATAGCTACTTCAATATTTATTTAATTTATAACGAACAACAACCTTACAAGAAAGAAATATAAAATATATGATAGACATCTCTTGGGTACTCCATTACTCTGACTTAAATAACCCGTCAGTAACTATCGAAAGTTTTACGCAGGTCCAGAATGAAAGCATTAATACTAAAATATATAATGCAGCTATTTCCGTTTCCAATATATAAAGTTCTTTTTTACGTCTGGATTATTTTATAAAAACTTGACACCCCTCCCAGAGGAAGGAGGAGGCGGTTATGTAAGACATGACAGTATAGAGGATGCCGCCATGTTTAAGGTTATAATTAAACCAGACGGTTCCAACTTCTCTCAACTCAGCTCTCGATAACTCTCCATCTTCTGAAGAAGTCATGGAAAAGGTTGTGTATATCTCCGCAACCCACCGGCGATTTTCCTTTTTTTGACCCAACTTGGGGTGGAGTTCTGATTTTATCCGGTTTCTTTATACACTGACGAATAGCGGATTCCCCTATCCATTACCCGGATACTCGGACTAAGGCGGAAGATAGCGCTCGCCAGCGATGCACCTACACTCTACCCTCTATCTGCTGATATGATGTGCTCATCGTTAGAGCCTTGGTTCTCGTTCCGCCCTGCGATACGAACTCAATGCCCCACCCTCTCCTGGTAGAGGACGTTCTCCCCGATACCGGCATCCTTCCTCCGTCGGTACGCCAGTTTGTGTATTGGCAACGACAGCCTACTATCAGTCCCCCGTGATTAAGTAAAGGGTGACAAACCGCTCCAGCTTCCTTCAGGAGTTTTGTATAGAATCGGCAAAATGCCGGAACGTCGAATGCCCGACAGCGATGGAGACATTTCCGACCATGAGACTGGAACCCGCCAGGTGTCTTCCGTGGTCAAGAATGGCATGGAAATGTCATAAAAACGTGCAGGGTTACCTCTAGCTCCAATCCTGATCCTCGCCAATCCTGGTGATGCTCATTTTCCTAAAAGTGTCTCGCGAGCCGTGGAACACGGCACGAGACTTCCCTCCTTCCCTATTCATCAGAATCTGGGTTAACAGACGGTGCGATCATAATGTTTTATTTTAAACAAAAAATCGTCGTATTTACGTCAGTCCTACCAAAATAGTTTAAAGGTCCCTAAGATTTCGACCGATTCCTCTAAATGCCTGAAAATGCGAGCGGACATAATTCAACTCTTTGAGAGAGTTTGCCCACCTGATCTAACAACGCTATTCTGAGGATTTCATTATTGGACGCCCTGGCTTGGCAACAGCTCCAGCTTCACCCTTCCACGGTCGTGGTAATTGTCCCCACCGCAAGCACTCGCTCTAAAGACAAAGGGCTCTAAAGGCTCCAGTATCAAAGGCGTGACCGGGGTTGCCGGGGTCGGCAGTGTTCTGGACTCGATGCCAAGGCATTGCAACCCCCAACTCATCCCTGGAAACCTCCTGCACTACGTCCTATAGCTCCTCCGCACCTATCTCTCTCATCGGCGCCCTTATCAATGAAATCTAGACCATTAGTTCTAGTTCTTCTACCTTATAGATATAACAAGGCTACCAAATTCTTTTCATGCAATGAATTGATTTATTATTACATGCTCAATTAACTAAAATAAGGATATGAATTATTTTAATTTAAGTAATAAAATACAGTGTTAAAGGTAGTAAAAATATATGCATTAAAATTTTATATATTGAGTAACAACCGTGTTCGTTTTTCATCCTTCATTAACGACTGATATAATAAACCCATTATTATAACAAAATTTATGAATATCAAAAAAATTACAGATTATTCCGAAGAAAATGCCCTACATGGGGCCAAAACACACATTAAATTTCATAAAAATCATTAAACAAAACTAAAAAATAATAAAAGAATCTTTCTTTTCTAGAACATAATAAAATACAAAATTAAATTATATAATTAAAATGCAATCAATATATAATTTCTTACAAAATAAGCCTTACAAAAGATAAAGTTCGAAAATATACACTCACTATACCAGAGACAAGGACTCCCAATTTTGATAAACCCTCAAAAAACAGCGCGTCAGCTTATAAAGAATCTATCAATTCATAAGAACAAAAGAAACAATCTTATCATCTTTACATAGATTGCAACACAAATGTATCCGCAACCTATTATTGTATAATTGTTATATAATTATACAAATTCAGGTACACAGCTGCACATTTAGTTTAAATAACCACGCACGCTGATTTAGTCCTTAATGGTATGTACTTAAAGAATAATGTCGGGAACACAATATTACTAAACTGTAAGAGGATATAAAATTCATTTTCTTGTTTAATGATTGGGATGCGCGAAACGACTCTAACCTCGCGAGCTGAATTTCGATACAACGACTTTCCCTTACAGGTATATTCTGGTCGATGCTATCTTAAAATAATAAAATTACGACATGTAATAAAAATAATAATAAATAATAAAGAATAATCTATATTTGACAATAATACCAAAACAATTACCTGGAGATTTCCGTAGCCGTTGACTTGATTTTGACATTTAAGTAATTGTTTCGCTTGACATAAAAATCAAATTCTGAAACCATTTAGGGTTATATCAAAAAAGTCAGTATGATATTATTATTTTATATAGTCCAGAATAATGCTTCTTAATTATTTGCATAGTATTATCCTACTTTATATTAGGTGCTCGTGATTGTATTCGTCCAGTCAACGATTTATTGTCTACATAACTACGCATCATGAAGGTTTATATATTAGTAAGTTTTTATATATTTTATATATAACGGATATCCTATTATTTCATTTAAATTAATTGGAATGATTTTATAAGAAGTTTAATTTAATTGATATAATGTAATGATCATTAATTCATTATTTGTTTTTCAAAATACTGAAAATTTTATACATACATCCTGAAATAAGTCGGGATCTCTAATTTGGTATAAGGATATATATTTTTTTTTTAATTATATTGCTCATCTATGTTTATAGGAGACATTTTCAGTAACAATGGTTCATTTAAAATCCATAGAAAATTTAAATGAAACGATCCTAAAAGTTTTAAAATCGCGTTGACATTTAATTTTGAGCGATGTTTCGAATGAAACAGAAATAATGCTACGTAACATGTAGTACCTACATTTATATTAATATAGAATAGATAATAATGGCATGACTAATACTTCTTTGGATTTTTAAAATAGAACTATTCCAAATTACATGATAATATTTATTGAATTTACTTTTCAGATAACTCTTCTTATCGCCGTCCAACTGGCTTCGTCAACGATAACGCTGGACAAAATAGGAGAAAAGGTTCACGCCGGTCTCAAAATATTAAAGGACAAAGCGATCACAAAATTTCATAAATTGAAAACGGAAATTGAATTAAAGAAACTTCACCAAATACACGTGTCACATTTCCTACCATACGCCCACAAGCATTACGTCCAGGAACATTACACCAAGAAGACTCCTCTGATAGTGGATCCCCACCAGGTCCATAAACTGCAGCATTACTTTGAACCTCATCATCACAAGCATCACCATGTTCCGCCGCCACCGGTTCATCATATCCAAGGATACCACCACATTAAATATGTTATGTAATCTAACAGGTTTCTGAAAGGTTGATTGACGATAATTTTCATCTGCTCTCATATCATTTACAACCAATCAGAAAGACGGATTTTTATTCTTGATTTTTGTTTCTGATTGGTTGATAGTGAAATCGACAACCAATCACAACTTAAGACAGTGATATCAACTAATTTTTAATTTTATTACCCTTCAGAAGCCAGTCAATAGTGTTTCATAGTATATCTTTTAAATATTGTGGCACAGTAAAGAAAACTGCCTTAGTGGTATAAGAATTTTAATTTAAAGTTCATGTTAACGGTAATTAAATTAGTTCCGCTTGTGTGATAATTATATATTGTGTAATTTTCTAACGCATTAAAGTGAAACTAATTTATTAGTTTCATATTATTAATAGAATTAAAAATACTGAAGAAACGTGAATAGTTTAATATTTACATTATCAGTGGGGCATACTTATATAATATCCAATACTTGGGTATTAAAATCCCGGAGTTTTCAGCGTCGAGCGATTATGCACCGTGTCCGATCCGAATCTGAGAATTTATGGTTCAAAGAAGTTCTAGTATTAAATATATTAATATTTCAGCATTGTTTCCGAATTTTTAATTCGAATTTTTACCTTAAATCGGGACATTTTAGTCATAGGACTTAACTAATTTTTTATATGAAGTTGACATTATATATAAGTTAGTTATATATTATATGACTTATTTTATAAATAATAATATAACATTATTTTTATATATATATTTTTATTTTTACTGCTTAAAGTCTCTAGGCATTTAGCTGTAGCTTCCTTTTAAATTGATTTTACATTTGAGAGTATTAATTGATATAGGTTGAATTAAATTAAATATCGTAAGTTTTTATGAGAAAACGTTTTACTTTCTTAAGCATGGATCCAATGAAACAGGATGTATCCAGAACTTACATCTGCCGCACGTTCCAACCTAAGACAATCCAGAAGTTAGCAACTACTAAAAGAATATTTATTTATTTATATATTTTACTTTTTGAATCAATACATTGACCACTTCTATACCTCGAAGGGGAATGGCAGAAGGGTCTATTTTGATATGATACTTATAGAAGTAAGCCCTTCTGTGAAGACACCCTCCAACTTATAATTAGGCTGAGTTTTCAAAAAGCGACCTGCTCTGAGAAGAACCACACAAAAACTTAGCCGGGTATTTCTTTATTGTGATCTGTTTCACAAACCAATATATAACAATGTATGCAATATCGTTGGATTAAAATGGTTTTAGTCAATATTACTTCAAATTCGAATCGGATGTAGTGTACAAGCGAGATTCGACTTCGGTCCGAGTCGTTACTTGTTTGATTCAGATCGGACGCGGTGTTTAAGTACCATTAGAAATTCCGTTCTTGTCAACCTTTACTATTTCAGTACAATTTTAAGATAAACAAATAAATACTTCGTGGAAGTAAAATAATACAAAAAATTATGATTTAAAATAAAATATACTAACTGCAAAATACTCTTGTTTTTTTTTAGTTTTTAGATTTGAATACTCCATTAAACTTACACATTTTTTAACGCAGAAACTCCTGTCCTCTACAGACTTGGTAAAACATTCACTTAAACATATTGGAAAATATTGGAAAAGAAACAATTATAAGTTTAAATAGACATTTATTAAAATATAATAAAGACATGTATTAAATATATTATTTACCAATATTTAAATCACAGAGCAACTTATCGAAAACGTCGTCAGTACCATCATTGGCTTTGGGAAGAAAATCATCGAACAATCCATTTTGAAAATCGCCAAAGTCATCTCGGGTATCCGCCAGCCCTAGTTCTGTCAACAGTGACAGGTTGTCATTGTCAGTTTTGACGTTAATGTCACTGTCAGATTTGACAATGTCACCGTCAGATTTCACGTTTGTACCGTCATCTGTTAGTCCGGGTAAGAGTTGTTCGGACGAGTCCGTTTCATCCTTATCCCTGGGGTCACGTCGGTTGGTGACTTTTGCTTCTTTCTCTGAATCGCATATATCGTGGTATTCTTGAATCTCCTTTCCGTATTCTATTTCTCCGTCTTCATCTTCATTATCCTGAAAACATTTTAATTAATTTGATTGTCTTACATTTTTTTTTATATAGAAATATGGTTTTTATTAGTCTTAAACCAGTATAACTTACTTGTATAAGTTGTGTTGTAGACTTGTATTGAAATGCATTTTGTGAAAGATCTACTTCCACTGGAAATAGTGTAGCATTTTCTTTAAGGTGTTCGACGGTCTCACTAAAATAATATTAATAATATTAGAGATAGAAAAAAAACCTATTTTAACTACAATAGTACACAAAAAAAACTATACGAGTATTTTAAGTTTTTTATAAAAAAATATTACTACTGATTTATAAAATCTAAAGCTGATTGATGGTTATATAGTTTTATATTTCATTCTAAAAGAGTCTAAATAAATAAATAATTTCAAAGATCACTTAAAAATCAAGAGTTTTGTTAACTCCATTAAATTAATATTTATTATTTTCCACCGAAAATCTATTATTAATACACACTTGTGGTAAACCGCCAGCCCTTGTATGAACCTCTTCAGCTGGTAGGCCACGTCCTGGGTCTTCTTGTTATCCAGCAGTTCCAGCTTTACCAGCACATCAGATCGCAATCTGGCAAACCTTGCCCTTGCTTCTTGACGGCAGCGGAGTATTAATCTGTTAGTTAGTTATATAATAACCCTATTAGCGTTACTTATATGTACATACTAGCTGTTACCCTTTACTCCGTCTGCTTTGACATAGATAAGCGGTTATAAGGACCGCATTTTTTATATTGATCTCCATGAAAACATTAATTTAATGGAATAGTATACATGCTCTAACGTTTTTATTCAGACATGCTGTTTTATCCCGTAGATGCCGATCCCGTGAAAATATATCCCGGGATATTGTAGCTGTAGTTTTTGAGATTAACCAAAAAATACAAACAGAACATTTTCTCTTTTAAATCATCTAAATATTGGTAAAATACGATCATAATACAATATTAAGACGTATTAGATACTAACCTGTATTCGTAGTTCCCGGTCTCAACTCTGTATAGAGGTTCCTGTAACGCATTGTATCCGTATTCTTCGTCATCCATCTCCTTAACCTTCAGGCAGTACGAGAGGTATTCGAACTTTGTGTCAGCGTATTTCCGTATCGTGAGTTTAGTGTCCGGTATAGCCTTGTGGAGATATGTACCCATGTCCGCGAGAATCTAACGTATATATAAAATAAAATTACATCAATGATTCGAATCCGCGACCTCTGTAATATCGTGTTATTTCACTGCAAACTGAGCTATCGCGTCTACACTCAGTTAAGCATTTTGTTCTCGTTATTATTTACCGGTTTCAGAGTCTTCAACATCTTGATGCCATCTCGCTCTAATAGCCGATGGTATTGTCCGAATTTGGAGAACGCTTCCGAGGCTCTCGCTTGCGGCTCTCGGACCCCGATCGCGGCGAATATGTCGCCGATTGATTTGTATGTTTGTAGCAAGTCGAAGTAGGATTTTAGCATCCTGGATATTAATAAAATATGTACTATTTGCTATATTAATTAAGTCTTAGGACTATCCTTGGCTTAGTGTGGGTTAGTTAGATATTTTGTTTGTGGTTTTTGGTTAAGTAATTAAACTCTATTTTATGGTTTTAACTTTATTTGTTTAACTTTAATTTGTTTCAAATGCTTTGCAACAATCGTGAATAGGAATCATCTTCTTTGATTAAGATCACTTTAAAGTTAAGATATAAAAATATACGAGACTTAAATTCGCAAAATAATTTTATTATATACCAGCTATGCCCAGGATTTCGATTGCCTAAATTACTCCATATAACATCAGCTATTCGCCAGTGAAAGTCCTGTTAAAATCGGTCCAGATTTTTCAGAGATAATACCTTTATTTAGTAAAAAGCTCTTAATTTGGGAACACAAACAGACATTTATTTCACTTTTATTTATATGCAAAGGTAATTGTTTAAAAATATTAATTATACTTAGTGTTAATTATCTTTTAGAGTAGATCCAGATATATAATAAATATTTGAGCGAAGCGAATGAAGTGAGCGGAGCGTTTTACTAGAGACTTTTTACATTCTTTGCCACGAATTGGCTCGAAAACTACTTGACGGAAAATTATGAAACTTTGCAATCTAAAAGACACACATTAGGTAATGCTTTAAAAAAAAAAATAAAAATGTCCTAAAAAAAAGACATTTTTTTTTATATCATGTAAAAAACTGATATCCCATTGAAGTCAATGGGAAACAATGAGTTAATACACTGGGCTCGCTTCGCTCAATATGCAAACGGCACCCGAGGTTTCGCGAGCGCAGCGAGTCGAAATTGAGGGTTTTTTGGCGCCCCTAATTAATATAACTATGTCCTAACCAGTGATCAAAATAAAAAAAATTAAAAAAAAAAACCCGGCTGAGTTTGTTGTGTGGTTCTTCTCAGACCAGGGCGCGTTTGGAACCCTCATAGCCTTATTTTAAGTTAGAAAGTGTATTTTCAGAAGGGCTTATTTTAATACATACGATATCAAAATAGGCTCTCCTGTCACTTCCATTTGACGTACACAAGTGATCACTGGTATGGATTCAAAGTGGAAAATATATAAATAAATAAATAAATAACATGTACATACATATATAATATATTGTTATTAAATAAATTCAAAATATTTTTTAATGTAGCTAGCTACCTCTTAGCGTGCTCCACGAGTCTCTTATACGTGTTTTCAGTTTCCCTCATCTCGTTTAATTTAGCCACAAGTGTATCATTACACAGGATGGCTCGTGACAGTCCCAGCGCGTCCGCCGTCCCGGTCGACATGTTCTCCACCAGCCTGTGCTTCATCTTCTTCGTTATAATATCCAACGACTTACCTTGTTTGGGATCCGCGTGGAGTTTGTTGTAGTTTATTGTTACTTGATCCTTAAATTTGAGGTATTTCTTAATATTAACGTCAGGATCAAACCTGTGACCACTGAGATTGCTTTCAAGTGGGTCTGTCAACTGAGTTATTGGTCGTTAGTCAAAATACCTAACATGATTAGCATGTTATAGACAATTATACATGTTTTAAAATGATATTTAATAAGGAAAGTTCTATAAGCCGTATTTATTATTTCCAAGTTGTAAAAAGGAAATAACAACCCCAACTGCTTTAGGGTTAAATAAAAACCCTTCACAACGTCTTAATACTCAACCTAACAAGTCAAAGCAAGGGCAGACAAATTTCTTAAATTGATATATACATATATATAAATTTTCCGACAAATTACTACTAGTAAAGCTTATGTCGATGTGAAACTTACCTTAGTTTAGTACTAGCATAACTTATCTGTTCATGTGAAACTTACCTTAGCAGCCTGTATCATTTTAGCAACCTCGACCTTTGTCTTTCCCTTAACTGTCTGTGCGTTAACACCCACCAGCTCATCACCACTTTGTAGAGTCCCGTCTTTAGAGGCTGGCGTGTTATCGAATATCTGGAATTGTTACTTTCTTTGTATGTTCGGTTACTCCAAATTAGTCTAATCTTGGAATTAGTACGATATTTTGAAGTTGATCATACTATATTGTGTTTGGATCGTTGGTTCTCAAAGTTGTTAATTCTTTTACAATTCGTTTTTTTAATCTAAAAATTCGACTATCTTATTATGTTGTGTTTGGGTCGTTGGCTCTCAAAGTTGTTAAGTTTTTTATAATTCGATTTTTTTATCAAACAGTTGAATTATCGTATGATTGTGGTAATTTGGGTCATTGGTTCTCAAAGTTGAAAACCGTCTCGACTTACCTGTACTATGTACAAGCAAGGACACAATGGCGCCCCACCGCCTATACTTATTCCGATAAGGTTTTTCTCATCCTTATTCAACACAACACTCCCCGATGTGACTGTCATACCCCTAAAATATTATAATAGTATTAATTTATGTATATTTATTGTATCTTTTCTGTTTACTTTTTGTAGCTAGAAATATCTAATTCTTATGACATTTCCCTACATACAAACACACTTACTCCTTTTTTATCGTTTTATAAGGTATAATGTACACTCTAGCCAAGCCACACAGATAGATGTACAACCACTAATATTCATAAAGTTAGCACTAATCGGAGAAAAAGGGGTAAATAATGAAAAATATAAGAAAAATAACACTTTTTATTAACAAATTCTAACAATGAAGTCTATAACAATATTAATGGTATTGTAGTAGCAATACGTTAGAAGCTTAACACTAGCATTTTCTTTCTTCTTTTTCTGTCCTATTAACTAATGATATTCGAATCTCGAGCGAGGTCCATACATGGGACACTCGGCATGTTTTGAGCCAAAAAAAACTATGGGTCATACTTTTTTTTTTATATTTTCACCACCAGAAAGTTTTACTTGTTCGAAACAATGTTCAAAGCACATTCAGACGCAAAATCCCCAGAGATCTATCTATGACACACATATTTGATAGTGCTGGTAATAAAAAAGAATAGAGGAAAATTTAAATTTGGAAAAAAAAAAAATTTACTTTTTAATAATTGAATTTATAAAATAACTCGCCAGCTTTCGATACATACAACTTTTTTCGTAAAACTTTCCGAGTGACCTACGTATATATATATATATATATATATACAGTATGTATATATATATATACATATTCCTAGAACAGAACAAAGTGAAGGGACAAGTATGTCTAAATAAATGAATAGGGTAAAGCTTTCAACCCAATTTTCTATTCCATTTCGCCACTCACATGAGATTCTGATTGTGTATTGTATATCTTTCTTGTCTCATGTCGTTAAATATGCAGTCTGGGTCTACATTTTGGCTGGAAATTATTTGTGTTAAATTTTTTAATAGTATACAGAGTGATTCAAAATATTATGTTATTTTTTTCCAGTACTTACTCATCGAGTATTGCATCAGTTTCAGTTTTTATTTCTTCTTTATCAGTAATTATAGCACTGAATGATAAAATTATATTATAGTATATGTGTATGAAAAAAAATCCTTAATATATTTTTTTCGTCTTACCTATCGACATTTAACGATAAACATTTTTTTGAGTTTCCAGCAATCGTTTTGCTAAATAATGAAAACAAAAATTATTTTAAAAGAAAATTAAAAAAAAAATGTTTTTTCATTGAATTGGTTTAGAACAGATCCAATACAATGTCCAAAAAATGTAATGCGATATATATAAATAATATAATAAACGACTACAGATAACCTATAATTATCATTAGCTACCTTATTTTAAAATTAAAAATAATTTAATTACTATATGAATATTTTATGTATTTACTTACGGATCGTGGTAAGCTAACGTGCATAAAAGTTGGTAACAAATAGAATTGTAATAATAATATAATTAACTTAAAAACATTTATATTACACGTAACGTAAGAATGATAAATAATAAGTTACGTCAAATAAAATAAAACATAATTACATTCTATCTTCGTACATCTTTGGTGCAATATGGATATAAAATCTGGGATCATTAAAAGGTGATATCTGACCCCTTTGCCACATTCGCCTGAACCACAACAACACATTTAGAAACAAAACTGTCAACTAAAACAGATAACACTGGGAAAAGGATGTTAAACTGATAATATATGATAACGGAAACAAAATACTACGTACATTTTGTCCTCTTCAAAGAAGAAATCGTCATCGTATTCCTGCATCATTTTGTATGTTTTTAAATTACAAATATAATACGAAATTCTCTGTGAAATGCTGTCAATTGTCAAATTTATTGATTTTTTGTGTTTACGTGGGAGTTGTAGATAAAACAGTTAAATGCGTAATGCGCATGTCCTGTAAAGTTAATATCTAACCAATGGGAATAAAGAATTGTTTTTTTTATTTCTTACGTTGCGTTCTTTAAAATATTTTGTAACTAATCTATTAAAAAGTTTGTCCCTGTCAGAGCGTATATTTTCTATGAATACCGTTAGAAGTATTTTGAAATTAACAATTTAAAATAAGTCTTTGCGTAAGCCTGACCTCAAGTTCCTTTTTAGACAGATTCATTTATGTGGCTATGAATAATATTAATTTATGTTTTTGTATTGTATATAATTATGATTTGCAAATATGAATAATTAACTAAAAGTTTTTATATTATAATCTAAAAATAATGACAATAAATACTTATAGGATAAACATTTTTTTAAATTTCTTATGCAGGAACGTTTATAAATTTATTTAGGTCTCTAGAAGTATGAGAAGTAACCATATATATATATATATATATATATATATATATATGGTTGTCATGGCTGTCATGGTAGGGTAGGGTAGGGTAAGTAGAGCTTTATATATATATATATATATAGCGTCACCGGTGGGAAAGTTTAAAGTTCCTAGAAGCTATTCAAGACGATAACCACATTACATGTCTAGTGAATTGAAGAAATAAGTAATGATCAGATATTTGAGATTAAATTATATAATATTATGATTATGAAATTCCTTGCAAGCTTAAAAATTAAAGATTTACTGTATCTCTCACTTCTAATAATATATGTTAATATTATTATAATTATTATTAAGGTTAATTAATGATTTGTGTATAGTATATTTTGTAATATATTCATATAATAGATTTATTTTAAATAATATTTATGTGATATGTGTGAGTAAGTATCTATTTCTACCATTTAAAGACTTTAACGTTTGGTTAGCCGTTAGAAGTCTCTTTATAGATAAGGTCATTCGGTGTTTTCTTTTCCCATGCTTTACAAAACCAGATACATAATAATATTGAACCTCATTTATTATTAAACATTTTTAATTTATATTTTTTTTCATCTACTCCCTCCTTTTCGTCATAACGAACAGTCATCTCCAAAATTTATTTTATTTAAGTTATTAAGTTAAAATATCAAATTTTATAAAAACACGTCCAAATATTCGTCCAAAAATATAATTGATGAACAAAAAATTAAATATTCAAACAAAAAGAAAAAAACATCAACTATTGTTTTGAGGCTTGCGTTATATAAAAACATATTAATCACTTTAAAAAGACAAAAATAATAAATAAATTTCACTCCATTACTAATTAATTGTAGAAATATACAACTAACGACCACAAATAATCAGAACTAATAATATCTTATACATTTGTAATGATATGATAATGAGAAGTCATTCTCATTAGTAGAATTTTCCATGTCCTAAACCATAACGAGGAGATATTTTGCAACATACATTTACATGAAGACAATCGTCTTCAAGCAAGGATGATACGGCAATGTCATTTATAATCAGTTTCGTAATAGTATCAAGAAATCCAAGCATTACTTTGGCATTACGGTTCTGAAGCAATATGAACTGCTCTGCAGAGCAATAAACAAACTGCCCGCACTGCGGACGGACGCGTGGGTCATTGAAATGAATTTCCCTACAGTGAGTACTCACCTTTGCATTTAAATGTGTATCAGTTCAAATGTGTGTGTTAAAAATATGAGTTTTTATTATAAATAATTTGTATTTATAATATAATTATTTATATAGTTTTATTCGGAATTAATATTAATGATTACCATATCATATTTAAATATATTGTTTTATTTGGCTAGTTTGAAAATAAGTGTTTATTTATAAACAAAAATATAGTGAAAATAGTAGGGGTTGTTTTACATAAGTCACTTTAAAATGTTATATTTCAAAAAATGTAATCAAGGTCTAATAAACAAAAAAAGCTTAAGTAAAATAAATAAAACTTCATTATAGAAGCCTTACTTGTTTAGTGATACTGAAAAAAACTATTATTCTCATTGTCACTTATAATACTTTGCTACATTTCTCTAGATACTTTGTAATACTCCTCGCAACTATTATAGTATGATATTACACTGTCAATTAACTTCCGAGAAAATTATTTATCAAATACCAAACATCTCTTCAACTGTCCAATTTTATTTTCCAGATATCAATTTGCATATGCGTACTGTTTTACCGACAGGCGCTATCGGTTCCCGCCGGACCAATAGGAACATTCCTCCAAGCGAACGCCATTGGTTTCCCCGTGATTCACCAACTTCAAAAATGGGTTTTCGATCCTGACGTCGCTTTACGGAGACGCAGACAATTTATAGAATTACATGGTGATAAAGGCGTGAAATTAATTGAACGACTTGGATTAGGTATTGATGGATATGGAGAGGAGAGATTGAAAATACAGCAAGAAAGGGATGAAGGACATCTTGGAGGTCTTAGTTCGTAGTGTGAAAACAAAATTATTTATTTATAATTAAACAATAGTGTGATTGTGAATTTCTTTTTAACTGATATTAGTATTTTTTCCATTAATATAGTCATCATTATTTTAATAGACTTTCAAAGCTTAATACATTTTTATTTGAAGTGAAATGTTTATAAATATAGTTTTGTTAGACATAATTTGACCAAATATATGTTAAGAATTTGTTATATTTCAAATAACTGTTTGTTCATAGGAGTGGTGCTCTGATAAAACCAAGGATACTGAATGAGGTTGAAGGTTTTGTATTACTCAGATTACATTAAATATATAATAATTTGTCTGTATTGCCTTTAGTTTTGTTTAAGTATAGATAATAAATATTCTATGTATGTAAATATTTAGATCGCTATTATATATTTTTTATTTATAGTAACTTCTGTTCTTCTCTGCAAGTAATCTGTATCTATCATATCGTATCGTATCCATCTATCGTAAAATGAAATATGACTAAGAATACGCATTTATACTTTTATTGCAATATTTTTTGTATCCTGTAAAAATGATACAATAATTCGAACGAAAGTACTATCTGTTATTTCCCACACACATTGTAAAAATCTAAGAAGCTTGATGTGCGAACAATTGAACAGAAAAAAAATACTTAGAGGTAAAATATATTAAAAGTGACTACTTGAAAAAGATTAAGATTTGAAATGATTTCGTTATGTTAGAAGATTGTATATTGTTATTCTTCAGAAATCCTATTAAAAGAAGCAAAAAACCTGTATCATTTTTTTTTATTACTAAATTAAGAATATTTTATAACGAGAAATGCAATATATTCTTTTTACATCTCAGATAAAATGTGCAAGATACGTGCAAAAAACACGACAAATACATCTACAGCATCATTTGTAAAACTCATTTCTACCATAACAATAGTCACAAAAACATTTAACGAGTCTTTCGTTTTGTTACCTATGTTGGCAAAAATAGGCCAATCAGAACTAGTCTTTTCTACCAATCAGAACTAGTTTTTAACTATCAAGTATTAGAACCAGTCGGACATGTTGAATTAGTTAAATACTTAGAATGTATAAGCCATTTCGAAATAGAACAGAACACTTTTCTAATATTAAACACAACCTTCACTTGACGATGAACTAACTAACTAAGACACTAACGGTTTTTCCGTTTGTCATTTCCTGTGACAACGCCGAATTCATAATTTATGATTTGATATTATTAATCGAACCTCAATGTTCTTATGTTTCTTAAGATTAAGATTATTAATCGATCTACAATCCGAGATTGTTGATTAATCGCCGAATTCATATTTTTATAGCAGAAGTTATTAATCATCCAACGTAAGATATTTTCAAACTCTATTTATTTTGTTTTTTGTATAAATAAATTTTGATCTTCAAAGGTACAAAATTGGATCAGGATTGATTATTAATTCCGACCGTTAATCCACTTCTCTACTATTACATCTGCGAAGGTTATTTGAAACAATTTAATTGATATGTTGTAAGTTTTCAAATGTTATTTATATTCAACTGGCATATGGTCAAGGTTCTATATTTGGTTGGCAAATGGTGATGTGGTTTTTTTATTTTCTATTTCGATTGAATGTGTAGTGCCTTTTATATCTTGGTCAATACATTGTCCGGTTGTTGCACCAGCGTTTAATAAAAAATGTTATAACGAATCGTGTTTGTAAAATGTAATGTTTATAATTTTATAAGTATTAACTTGACGTTGTAAGAAATATTGGTAAAAAATTCAGTCTTAAAGACATTGATTTCAACATTTTTAAATAAGTTATTTTACGTTATATTTAGATCTGGAGTTACAATAGAAAATTACCTACTTCGCTTTACTTCAACGTACTTTTGGTAGACTTTTTATATAGAGTACTTCTTGTATTTAAATCATTCAATGATATGAATCAGGTGATGCTACAAAATAGTTTACCTGATTAAGTATATTCATAATTATTTTAGGGATTTCTATCCTGTATATTAGTTATATTTTAGAGACGTAGGTTATCTTCATCTCTTCTCGTGAACACGGTCACTGAAAATCATTTGAAACCTTAAAATATACTAACTCAAAATATACGCGAGTTATTACGCGCGTAACTATATTACTTATATGTGTGTGTTTTATGTACATGTGTACTTCTTGTGAAAGTTCAGGAATAAGATTAATTGACATAGGAAATATTTATTATACAGTGTACTTAATATTTTTTAAGATTTTTTTTTTGAAATAATATCCTTAATTTTGTTGGTACGAAGCAAATAAGTGTCCCAACAAAAACTATCAGAGCATAACGAAAGAGACGTATTAAGAAATTTGTACCTTCAGTCACGTTTACTAAAATATGTTTTAAAACGAGGAAACAACAGCTACAGTGATACTTACTTATTTTCATAAAAGTTTAAGGAACACATTAACAGGAATTGTCTGGAGCTTCTACCGATAATTGCAGTTCTATTAGTATAAAGGAAAATCATCAAAATCGGATAAGACGTTTAGAAATTACGGACAAATAAAAATGAAACTTTATTGAAAGTAAAGTAAAGTAAAACCTGCAACTAGTTTGGTAATTTATTTGCTAAAAACTTTGTAAAGTTGGCGACAAAACTCGGACAAGAATCTGGGATTTTTTGTTATTAAGTAGTAGGTTGCTAACACTAAACCAATGCACTACTTTAGATAACTTTGTTTACGTTGTCATATCTGGTGTCGTTTCATTTAAAACATCAAAGAAATACAATTGCTTGTTAAAAATATTACTAAAATTAGGTACATCACTTATATAAAGAAGGAAGAGAAATGAGAAGAAGATTGAACCTGGAGGTACTCCTATATAAATTTGAGCCCTCTGAAATTTTTATTATACTGTGATTTCTCTTTGGTTTCAAATATTTTGTCCTTTAAATTGGAGTTCCATGAGAGTCTATTTTGATACCATACTTTATGGAATAAGCCATTCTGTAAAGACACTCTTAAACTTAAAATAAGGATTCCAAATGCGCCCTGCTCTGAAAAAACTACATAACAAACTCAGTCGGGTTTCTTTATTGTAATCTCTGTTTCACAAACGCAATCAAGAAAGCTCATGGACGGGCAGAACGCAAGGGTCAGCCATCGAGAAAGTCACCACAAATAATATTTTTTTTTAATGTTATAAAAATATTCTTTGAAGTCTGTTCAAAAGAACTATTCAACACGAAGGTCTTTATACACTAATAATAAAACGCTTTAGTTCCTCACAGACTTCAATAGTCGTGCTACAAAGACTCGATATCCTTGCATTCCTTATCTTGTAAATGAAAAGATCTAAAGAGCCGCCGTGTAGCTTTCTCCCTGCAGAACAAACAAACAATATGTAATGATATTAAGCTAATCGTGACATACATAGGGATTTCATTTGTGCTCATAAAGGGCTCAATATAATTTTTTTTATCCAGCTTTCTTCTTGATTATTTGAATGCACCAGGTTTATGAAATAATACTATAGTTACAATACGTGATGGAATGTTTTAGTTTTGTGCCTTGATAGCTCCGGACTTAGTAACACTGGAATTAATATATATATATAGTATAGACTATTTGTTAGGCTTAGTAGTTAATCACAAACTATAGTCCTAAATAATAAGTTAAGAATTGAACGTAGTGGAATATGATAAAGGATTACTTTTACCTATTCTTCTTGTTGGTTACTTTATACAGTATTAGTATTCTGGTTTAATATAACTTTTCTTTTCTATATATTAAAGTAAAGAATGAATCTCTTTATTGTTCGTATTTTCTAGTTCATTCATTCGGTTTGTTAAGATTTTCACATAAAAATATTATTTTTATTAAGTAATAAAATTGACATTATAAAGTCGTATATTTTTTATTATTTTGTAATATCATAACTCGTATAAAATATATTATTTTTCTAATATTAGTTTCTACTTATTATATAAATTTGTTTATAGTTAGTTTATTTATTTATACGATTTTTATCTGTGGAAGCATGCAACTTTTTATTCACGGGTCTTAATTAATAAAAACATATATATTTATATACTACTCAATTAAAAATTGCTTAAAATCCTATCCGTTTTATTCGTTTTATTTTATCCGTTTACTAGTAAGGTATTTTCAATAAGGTTTTCCATTTCAAGAGTTGTAAATTTAAAAAGATCAGAGCCATCTAGTAGAAAACTAGTGAAAGTTAAAAATCTAATTTAGAAATTAGTACCGAACTTTAGGCATAGATGGCGCTAAAACAAATAACCATTTAAGTTGTAATTTACGTTCATTATATCGTAATATTATTGTTATTAGTAAAATAATTTATTATAACACAGAGGAAATAAAACATTTATATTCAAATCATGTTGTTTATTTCGTAAGAATTACAATATCAAGACTCAAAACTTATAATAATGACGTGATAAAAAATATTCTAGAAAATATCAAGAAAGAGCGATAGTTATCTTATTACATCTAAAAATATTTGGAATACAAAATCATAATACTTAGATTTATATTTTAAAATCGGCTATTATCGTTTTAATATTAATGTTTGAAACGGTATCGCCATTTCTAAATAAAACGATAAATCAATTAAAGATTCAAAATTTTATAGATTACAAATTATTTTTGAACCTCCAAGTAATTTATCATTCCAACTAAGCGTTACATTACCTTAAAAATAAGAGTCAGATTTAGACAAATTATATTATTCGAGCGAATAAAATATTCATTTCCGTCGAAATAATTTATATAAATCTGACTAAATAACAATATAAATGCATATAATAAAAACGATTATTCTAAAAATACATAATTGTGACTTGTCCCTTAAAATTATGATTACAATTTTTTTTTCAAATATTATCAAAGCTTTAAAGAATTTTATTAATAATAAGGCACCATAAGTTTTTGGTTTGTATTTCGTGTTTTTATTACAGCGCCATCTGTATAAATATGACGTGTCGCCGGCGCCATTTTGGAACGGAGTTCAGATTTTCAAATAAATATTTCAATATTTTAAACGTTTTTAAAAATTTATCCGTGTTTGTTATAAATGAATATAAAATGAATTATTAATATTAATTGATATTAATGTATATACATATATATTTTGAATTATAGTTCCAGATTATGATATTCTTGTTCAAGATACGTTGTAAATATAAAAAAAATATAAAAATGGTAATGAAATCTTTCTAATGAAAGTCAAATTATCAATTCAAATGAAATATTATATATGTTAGGACTAATAATAAATTTAGATAGCGTATTTGATATATAATAAATAGGTGTCGCTGTGATAGGAAAAACAATATGGAAATTGTAAAGCGATCGTTATACTCTGATACAATTCTTTTATTTTAAACTGTAGTTTGGTTAATGATATGCTTTCCTATTTCTTTTCCTTATTGCGGCCATTCTATTTCTATTTGTTCCTTATTATTCTTATTGGATAACCTCAAACTAATTATACCGTAATATGGCATTATTAAAAATATAATTAATTAAGGAGATCAAAATACAAATGATATAAGAGTTAAATCGTATGTATTATTAAAACTAAACTCGTATGAATTCGTCTCGTTCACTGCCTCCATTGATTGGTTGATTGATCTTCTAAATTCGCTCTCATGTTTGTCTTGTTGACGGACAACGTGGACCTGGAACATAATTATTAAAATTAATATTAATTGCTAAGTGTTACAATTAATATTGGCCTATATATGTTATTGGCTTCCAGACCCGGTAGCTCAGTTGTTAGAGCTACGGAGAGGTCCTCTAAGGTCGTGGAATCGAGTTTATTAATTGTATATTTCTTTACAATTTACAAGATAAATAATAAATTAAATAAATATATAATTTAATTTATATTTAGGGAAGTACTTTTAAAAGTGTTGTTAAGTTTATTTAAAGGTCTCGGATTACCTTAAAGGTTAGTGTCCTATCTATACCATCCGACTATTAATAGACCGGTTAGTTGACTAGATCTAGGCAAAAACTAGGCAGTTTTTATCTAGTCCTTCCGTTTGAGTTAGGATCATTACCTGCTATTACTGGTTTCCTTCATTAGGTAATGTTGAATGTGTTTGTTATTAATATTATACGTGTCTAGAGATAAAGATGTTTATTCAAATGGTCTTTATGGTAATGTAAATAATTTTCTTTTTGTTATAAACTGACCTCTAGTTAATTATAGTGTTTATAAAACGAGATATTTATAATAAAATAAATTTATTAAAAAAAAAAAAAAATCAATATTTGATAATAAATATGAAAAATATTTAATTAATACTAATATGTAAAATTGTTTTAGCACATTATATTTTTTAACGGAACCCTATAAAAGTTATTTATGTTTTTTTTATTTTTACTGAAACCAAGTATATATATATATATGTATAACACAAATACATAATATATAAGTAATATATACTATATAAGTGTATATCCTTGAAACTAAGAAATAATTATGGATAGATTTCTTAAGGAGCGTTTTGCTAACAGAACTCATGTTATGGTAAGTTTATGCTCACACACATATATGTATTAATTAACATTTAATCAATCCTTGACAATTAAGTATGAAAAATAAAAGCCATTTACACAATATCGTGTGATTTTTAACAAACAACAGGGCGCGGGGCGCGCCTTCGCACCACGCCTAAGTAATGTTAGCTTTCATTACTTTCAATTATACTAAAAGCTTCTTTACTAGTTTTTGCACCTTGCTTTGTCCTTGAATTAGTTGAATTATAACACGAATAATTTATTAAAGAATAACAACAATTTAATTTATATATATGTATTATTATTGGTAATTAGCTTTGCGTACGGCTTTGTTTGCGAGAAATAGTTTTTTTTTTAATAAAAGTTATTTATAAAATCAGCTGAATCAGTGAAAATCTTATTAAAATGGACCCAACCATTTCAGAGATTTGAGGGAACATACAGACAGATTCTTTAGAATTTTTAATCTTAGAACCTTACCTAGAGATATATTACATTGAAAATATTAATTTAATAATTTATCATTATATATTACATTGCAAATATATTTAAATATATAAAACAAAATAATTAGGGTTGCTACAAATGTTATACTCATACAAATATTGTTAAGAAATAAATATTCACTCGGATATAGCAATTAAATAAAGGTTATCAAAAATGAATAATTAATAAGACATTTATTAAAGTCATGCGATATATGAACAACACAATGGTATGTTATTTTTCCATCACGTATCAACCCTACCCATCAATTACGATGTTATTATTTTCTTTCAACATCAAATGCATGCATAAAATAACAGATTGCAAAAACTAACTGCATAATGTAATATGACTTTCAGTTAATTAACTTTAACCGTGACCTTTAATTGAATTATTATTTAACTATTATTACGACACTGCTACTGTAATATTAATTCAATTAATATACATTTTATAGTATACTGACAAACGTTTTTACTTGCTACGGTTTTTATTTGTTTACTTTATTCTTTGTTACTTAATTTTTCGCTGATATTGAAGCTTTTCGACAGGTTCAAAATTTTAAAAGTTATTGAGATTATCCAATACATACAAACATATATACAATCAAAGTTAAGCTATATGTCAATTCCAATATACATCAAAAAGATAAAACTTAAAAGAAAACTTGCATCATTATTTTATCACAAATCTAACATTTCCGCCACATCCGCACACACGGCATATCACGACTGCAGACTGGTTGCTAAATATTAGATGTTGTTTCAATAAACGTACAAACAATAATACAAATATACAACATATTTATATGTATTTCAACGTGTATACTATATATATATATATATATATATATATATATATATGTACATATATTTATTGGGGGATTCAAGATGGGTTCCGCCGAGTCACAAATTCATGAATAAGGACGAAAGAAATCGAAATTAGTTGAGTTTTGCAGACAGATCGTAAGTATGTCTAGTTACATATATATATTACATACAGTCATAGTAATGTATATTGTATATTTTCAATTAGATCATGTTTTGTAATTGAATTATTATAGAGATGTCAACATTATCTGTTAATATCATCAAAGGTTGTATAGTCAATTGATGCATTAGAAAGTATTGACATTTAAATGATTCGCAACTGCAACTCGATTTGAATTAACACACTGGCATTTGATTTTCCATTGCATTTTAAATAATATAGAAAATTATGCTGAGTTTACTTCTTATCTATTTATTATTTGAGTGTCTTACTGCAGTTTGAGAAAAAACAGGTTTTGTTTTTTCGTGGAAATGAGACATTATCTAAGAGTAAACTCTGACTCAGATTCAGTCCACAGCAAAGTTCATCAAAACCAGTTCAGTAGCTTTTTTTGTCAAATAAACAAATAAAGGATATGATTTCTTTATGCTGAGTGTGCTTAAGAAGAAATAATGAAAATGTCTTACCAAAAATTAAAGATACAGCGTCGGCACTCTCTTCTGCGCTCCCAAAGATAATTTATTACCAATCTTCTTGTAGCCCTCATTTTTAGTCCTAGCTTTTGGTTTTTCGACAGTTTCCACCGGGCATCCCTTTAGCTCCCAAACTAAATTCGTCAAAGATTTAGGTCTACTTAGTCTTCTAGATCTTTTTTCTGGCAATTTTGGTCCATTACCCGAATCTCCTGACGTTCTACCTCCGGAATGACTGGAATCCAAAGTGCCATCTAACTCCATCGCTTGGTGAATATTTGATAGGCTTTTATATCGGATATTGAAGATTGGGGAGTCGCCTTTCGTTAACGGTCGTATAGGACTAGTTCCCGGACTAGGTACCTCTTTTGTCGGCGAATGACTCTTTTGAGTCAGCAATACCCGACTTTTGTTATTGTTTACATTGTTCTTTATATACAGCTTAGGTAAATTCGGCAATGGTGCTGCTATAGAACATTTCTCTTTGTAAACAATTATGGGAGTTTCCTTTGCTGCAGTCGTACTTTTGCGGGTTCTTTTCTCAGCTTTTTGGTTAAACGCTTTCTTTGTAGGAATAGTTTCTATGGGGGGCGGTTCGGGTTTTATTTCTGTAATTAGTGGCATATGAATAGGTGTTGCGGCTGGAGAGGCTGGAGCAGATTCATGTCGAGTGGGCTCACTGCAATATGACGCTTTAATATTTTTCGGTAATGGTGCGAAACCTCTTACGTAATCATATATTTGATCTATTTCATCATACTCATCAGGGATACTGTTATCGTCTCTGTGACTGCTGTAAATATGACTGTGTCGATTCATATATTTTTGCTGGTTGGCTGTGTCTGAAGAGGCACTCCTTCTTAGGAAGTAACCCGTTTTTATTAGTGGCGGAGCGTGAAGAGGAGTATTCAGTAATCTCTTTGGATCTCCGAGTTTTCCATCTAATACATGTATTCGATCTACCACATCTACTAGCAACCTGTTGCATTTTTCAACTAATCTTGAGAATTCCATAAAATTTTTGATGTGCTCTTCATTTTTACATTTCAACATTTTCAGAGGTGCTGCAAGTGGTAACGCTATTAATGCATTTCCTTCTTTTTGTAAGGGCAAAGCAAATACGTGGTCTTCTTCAAAGAGTGATAGAAGTCTCAATTCTGGTACGAAATAACTCGCGCTTTTTAACCCTCTAGGAGGAGTCCCATGTACCAGTCTGACAGTTATTGGCAAACGTTTCGTCAGTAATGTTTTCGCGGTGTGTACACCACTGATATTTTCTTCTTTAGCAACAGCGGAAAATTTACCCCTTTGATCAATGCCCAATAGAATTATATCACCTTTGGAATCAGTACATTTTAAGTATTTACTTTTACCCAAAAAGACCTCTCCTCTTGGCATTATTACTTCACCGGCGGGTAAAGTTCGAGATCCATCAGCTGTCAAGTCGCCATCTAGATCGGTTTTGGCGCATATTATTCTCACTGGTTCTCGAACTAAGCAGCCATCTTCAAGCTTTCTTCTAGCTATTTCTGAAACTGATTCCATACATCGCACCGCTCTGCCCTCCTCGCTTAGAAGTTCAAAATATCCTTTATAAGTTTCGGGTATTGCTATTCTGGGTCCGACGCTAACCATGCGTCTTCCTTCCTTTAATTTTATAGCTTGTGCAATAATTTTCTTTCTCTTTCCCGCCGATACAAGCAATGCGGTACTTTGTAAGCCGGGACTCGGGAGCGTTGGTACACCGAGACCTCCATACTGGCCTTTAATGATCTTCGAAACATTTGGCAGTCGGTTCTTTACTACGAATTCTCTGAGGTAGTGACCTTCGTCTGACCAGCGGGATGCTGCGACCACGACTTGGCCGTCTGTGGCTGCCATGTTGAATTTAGTCACATCTGAAATGTAAAAACAGTGTTGTTAATAAATATTTTAAATACTCTTATTTGTAGTTAAGTAATTATTATTATTATATATGTTTATATTTTCATTTACACCACTCTTGCATATTTTATTTACGATCTCTAAGGTTGTCTGAAAGAAATCGTTTTAAAGCAATAAGACCACCTAGTTCTAACATTCATATTTTTCTTTGTATTGTTTTATTTTACAATAAAATAATTATTATTATTAATATCAT
This sequence comes from Melinaea menophilus ssp. n. AW-2005, assembly GCA_918358695.1. Taxonomy (NCBI): domain Eukaryota; kingdom Metazoa; phylum Arthropoda; class Insecta; order Lepidoptera; family Nymphalidae; genus Melinaea; species Melinaea menophilus. Next base: position 15,989,290 of record OU911049.1, read on the forward strand.
AATTGAACTACTTAGGTCGTTCTAATTTAAGTTTTTTTAAACAAAAAAAGTATATATTCATTTATACTTTTAAGAACGTAATTAAAAAATTAAATTTTAAAATTGTTTTTTTATTATACAAAGAAATAAATAAACCGTTTATGGAACTTTTACTGAATTATTTCACATGTTAATTAAAAATTATCACTCCGTTAAGTAAGTCGTTAACCGTGCGATATAAGTTAAAACTTAACCAAATAATCTACAGTTACTTTTATCTAAGTTATAATCAGAATTGGATGAAATAATTTCGTAACATTTTAACAGTAAAACTTTGTGGCTGACGAGTGTGGTTGCATTCACCCACGATTATATCAGATATGGTCGCCACAAATTGTGAATGTGGCTAATTATATATATATATATAAACATTATCAAGTACATAAAATAATGTAAAAATAATATATATTATATATATATTATATATAAACGTGGTAAAATGGATACATTGTGTATCTCAATTTGGGTGTAGGCGACCGCAACCATTTGATATCACTGATAAAGAACAGTTAGTTATCAGTACACGCTGAGAGGAATCTTCGTTATTTGTAGATTTTTTGTATAAAATTCTGAATATTTCATACAGAAATGTTATTTTGCATTTCACTGTTAGCTACTTAAATAAATTAACACACATTTTATATTAAGCTTTAATACTAAAAGCTTAAGCTTTTATAGCTTAAGCTTAGCTTTATTATATTAAGCTTTTAGTAATTAAATTATTGACTGAATTATCTATGAACCTCTACATTTTGTAAGTCTAATTATTTATTCAATTAGCTTTAAGGATCGACATTTTACTTCGTAAATAATATTTAAGTTTCTTACCGAATGGTTTTGACTGTGTTTTTCTTATTTATACATACGTCGTATAAGATAGTAAAATATATTTTGATTTATTTAGTGTATACAATGCTTTCCCTACTACAGTCAGTGTTCCGCTGGCGCACAACAAACCATACATTTCAACACTACATACCTATTGTAGTACATTGACCTTCATAATTCCACAGACGGAAGGGAATACTAAATTATATAACAATGCAAATATACGGTCTCTAAACATTTTTTATGTTATAATTTTGCCATTATTATACGTATACAATATTTTAGAATATTTAAAATATCAAATAGATGAAATTTTATAGAACTAATCAAAATTAAACCATGACAATCATAAATAATAGCAAAATACTATTGTATTAATGAAATGTTGCAACATCGATAAAAGAATTGCAACGTCATCGCTACAAAAAAATATAATATTTCGTGGCAATATTGAGCGTACATCACGACTGCATCGCACGATTAAACCTATTGTGATGAAGATAATATTGTGGCTAACTGTACTAGATCGACCATAGACAAATAAGGAGTGTGGCCACTAACTGTGAGAACTTTTCTGAACAAACATATTAAATTATATAATATTTTTTTTAGGAAATTTGAAGCCACGAAAAGTATGAAACTTTTGTATAGAATTTTTTTTTTAATTAATGCTTATATAATATAATTTCAGTTTAATTATATTATACCTTATATTTTCCTCTATCCAAAGCAAATGACGTGTTCCATGATGTTTCTCATAGATCGTCTGATTTATTGCCTCCCGATTTGTTGGAGCCCTAATCCGTAGTCGTTATTACTTGTTATATTTACACCGGGGTCATTGTGATTATGGGAAAGTTCGCGTGGGTCATACACGGGTCAAATATAATATCAAATACATTTTTTTAATATCAAATACATTAAATGGAGCCATGAATGAGAGTTATTGATGATTTTTTTCTAGATATATCGAATATTGTCATTTACTTCGTATATTATAGACTACTGTGTTACTTGTTTAGTAGATTGTTATAGAGTTACCGAAAGTGTAAAACAAAAACAAAGAGATTAGATATAGATAGATAGTCGTAATAGTAGTGTGACGTCATGGCCTATAAGAAATAAATACAACAAAATAATCAATAGTTTAGTAAAAGTAGTTCTAAAGATTCGCGCGTAAGAACTTTTCAGCTGTTAGTACAAATTAAAATGAGTTACATTACAATTCTGTAGCCAAAGTAACCACATTAGTTGCATGAACAAAAAAAACAAATAACTGGCACCTCTTTATAAAACACGGCCAAAGAGGTTAGAGAGAGTTGGAGACTAGTCTAGTAAATCTAACAGTGGACCCATTTTGAACGAACAATTACCAAAATATAGCTCACGTAATTGACAATGGCGTCATGGTTGTAATGAGAGTCATTTGTTCGGTTAGCGGCTTTATTTATATTTTAAATTCAATGATGTGTAACTAACACATGTAATTTATCCTTGTGTTTAATAAATTTAAATTCAAGACTTTAATTTCAAAGTAAACCACTACAATTCGGAAAGTTTATGTCCTTATAAGTAATAGTGATAAAATAAATATTTTTTTTATATTTAAAATGGATCAAAAAATAACTTAATTTGCCTTAAATTATATATATTAATATAATATAAAGAACATGTCTTGACTTGTTCAGTATTACCATAGTGTTGTAATTTTCATATCCAGTGCGTTCCAAGCAGGTTTAACCGTTACCACATTTTGGTTAAACTTACCACTATATTATATCATTTACATTTTATATTATGTATATATATATATATATATATATATATATATATATATATATATATATTTATACATATATATATTTAGATGACTTATCTTTTACAAGAGATTTCTGAAACAAACTTTGTTTAAGGAATTATTTATTGATAGGTGCAAGAAGGGTGTAAAAGATATATGTATATTATAATATATGTATATAATATATAAATTGGCTGGTAACTAAGCGAAATAAGCCGGTATCTAGTTAAATAAGACCTCATCTATAATGTAAGGAGTCGGAAGTAAATTATTGAGTTTATATGCAGTTGTGATATCGGGTGCAGACAGGTTTGACCGTTAGGTGACGCGGACTTGTTCGGGTTTACACTTGGTATGAAGTGTGGTGTAATTTAAACGAATATTCACGAATATTAACGAACTTTAACGATGACACTATGGACGTGATAGCTCAGTTGTTAGAGTGACGATGGACTCTCAGTGGTCACGGGTTCGTATTCTAAATAATTTTTAAATTACTGTTATAAATTTTTAAACTATTTTATTTGCTAGTTTAATGTGAAGTTGGTTAAGCTTTGAGCTTTCCATATATTGCAAATATTGTTAAATATTATAATTAATTTTTATAAGTGTATTAGAAATCTTTGGCAAATCTGATCTCAGGTGAATGTCCTGAGAACTAATACATCAGAAATTGATTAAGATGGACCACTAACTTAATGATGCCTTCCGTTATATCCGTCATTATATTAAAGATCATTAATGATTTGCAGATTTGGGACGCGCAGCGCATAGTCATTACACGCCTTTAATGACATCCTCTTTATATTATCATGTATTAACTTAAGTTTTTGGTGTCCTGTAAAATATTTTTTTCACTTAATTTAAACGTTTAGCTTTTTATATATTACTTTATAGTAACTAAACTTGGTAATAAATAAATTTGGACAACGGATTTTTAAAATCTATTCTTAATTTAAGTAAGGTTAAGTTAAAATAAATTAACAAATTTCTTAGATTGTTTGTTTAATAAAAATAAAAATAAGAATAAATTATTGATAATATTACATATAAGATTTGGTAATATATTTGTATATTTTTGTAAAATCATAATTCATTTGCTTCATATTCGAGTAGGTATCGGTTGATCGGAACGGAAGCAAGGAGTGATTGATTCCATAATAATGATTGTGGTGATAAGTCTTTGGTATAAATATTAATATTATAGTAATATTTTATATAAATATATACATTTTTTTCACTTTCACAAAGCATTGTTTTTAAGTTTTTTTAGATTTAATTCTTTTTTTTTATATAAATTACCCACGACTTCGTTATATGTTTTTTTTCTAAAGCCTCAGTTATTCCTTATAACTATAGCTATCCGTCAGTAAAAGTCCTTTTAAAATCGGTCCAGTAGTTTTAGAGATTAGTGGAAACAAACAGACAAAGAAAAAAAATATATTAAGTACCATATATACTTTCATATGCATTTAATGAAGAGCTGTTAATTTGGAATTACAAACGGACAGTTCTATTTAACTTATATATATATATATTAAATAAATCGCTTTTAACTTGCACCATAATAAATTATCTTGTTGATGGATATGAGAAATTAATCTAACGTTAATTAAACCGAGATTTAACGGTTTAATTATAATAGTGTTAACCAAATTTAACTATATATAGTTTATAATTTAAAATTAATAAATAAAAAAAAAATCAAATTAATAAACATATTAAAAGAGAAAATTGATAGTTATTTTTCGTAAATATATGTAAAATGTTTAAAATATATAATTTATTTTATATATATATATATATATATATATATATATATATATATATATATATATATATATATATATATATATATATATATATATATATATATATATATATATTTATAATTCATTACAATATATTATTAATATCCGCCATTAAAATGAAATACGCTAACGCTAATGGGTTTGTGTTATTAATTCTGTTATATTTCAAATGGAGGATATTATTTGTCTCTCTCTTGAGAAATTAATAATCTGATAATAATGATATTGGAAATGTTAATGATAATGATTAAGCTATAAGTCTGTCTGTTGTTCGGGGTAATCTCCGAAATAGATATTATTATTTTGACTTTTATTTAAAAAATCTATGTTTTACCGAATTTTATAATTCTTTTATAATTGTTAGAACTATAATAAATCTACACATTTTATTGTCAATTAACTCTGGAAATGTATAAGAAAATCTTTCCATAATTGACTATATATAATATAATTTCCCGCTTCCGCTTATTTATCAAAACGGGCTTAAGTTAGACATTTCTATATATAGAGCCAGAACAGCTAGGTTAGATGAGAAATTGATAGCAATAACCAACTATTAATGAGTGAGCTAATGCATCGGTCTGAGTGTCAGCGATGGACTATTACTTTGAATGATGTGCTTCATTTGTTTGTTTGTATATCTACTTGTATAAAGGTACAATTTTAAGCGTATACCTATCTACTTGTATAAAGGTACTATTTTTGCCGTATATCTACTTGTATAAAGGTACATTTGTTACCGTATATCTACTTGTATAAAGGTACAATTTTAACCATATATCTGCTTGTATAAAGGTACAATTTTTACTGTATATCTACTTGTATAAAGACACAATTTTTGCAGTATATCTATTAGTATAAAGGTAAAATTTTTACTGTATATCTACTTGTATAAAGGTACAATTTTTACTGTATATCTATTTGTATAAAGGTACAATTTTTACTGTATATCTACTTATATAAAGGTACAATTTTTACCGTATATCTACTTGTATAAAGGTAACATTTTTACTGTATATCTACTCGTACTTGTATAAAGGTAAAATTGTTACCGTATATCTACTTGTATAAAGGAACAATTTTTACCGTATGTCTACTTGTATAAAGGTACATTTATTACCGTATATCTACTTGTATAAACGTTATTTTTTTTAAAGATATTTAAGAATAAGTTTAATTGAAAGGATTGAATATTCATTTAGTGTTTGCTCTCAATATGTAAATAATTTTAATAAAATAACAAATTTTCAAATATCTATCTGTAAATTTCTTTATATTCAAAGCTGAAAGTACGAATATAAAAATGGAAATAATATTAATTACATTTACTATAATTTGATATATATTTTAATATGGATGTAAGTATATTTTGTGTAATATTTTTTAATATATAACCTTTATTTTATTAATTTGAAAGTTCAAACAAAAAAAACACATATTTATATATATATTTGAATATCTATATCCTCGCTTCTAGTGTTGCTTAAGCTTTACCTATTAGCTGTATTATTTTCTTGTCACTTTTCACATTTAACGCTCTGTTTAATCGAGAAGTGTGCATTTTCTATTTCCGATAGACGTTTAAGGAAATATTTACACCTACAGTGTAATTGTTGTATGGAGTGTAACGTAATATTACTTTATATAACTTTAACAAAGTGTAATATTGGTTTTAGTGTAAATATATTTTATATAAATGTAAATAAATCTTGTAAATTTATTAATACGTAATTTATTTCATATATTAATGTATTAAAATAGTATGTAACCAAAGCCTTATTTACGGTCCTCGAGTGATCCTATAGTGTTATAGATATCCAATAATAGTCTTTATATCAATGGACATAAGACTATTATTCCAATACAAATTATATTCACAGGATACCACTTTTAACATTTTTATTAACATAACCATTCGGTTGGAATAACAGTTTCTTATTACTGAGATCAGGTTTTAAAGTTAAGCAGCTTTTTATAAAGGATTTTTGTATATTTATATAAAATATGTTAAATGTAAGTAAATTTAATAAAATGTGATTCTTCTATGAATATTGACTTTAAAAAAATTCAAACTTAATTCTAATGGATGGATGGATGGATGGATGGATGGATGGATGGATGGATGGATGGATGGATAGATAAATGGATAAATAGATGGATGGATAAATGGATGGATAGATGGATGGATAAATTGATAGATAGATAAATGGATGGATGGGTGGGTGGATGGATGGATGGATGGATGGATGTATAAATGGATGGATGGATGGATGGGTGGATGAATGGATAGATCGGTGGATGGATGAATATATGGGTAAAACCTAGTCTTAAGTCTTAGTAGGTGTCTACATAATATGAACCTACACTTAAGGTCTAACTATATCGGTTTAGGATGTTTATGGATAAGTATGGACAATTCTGATGTGTCTTTTTATATAACACTAGTTATTGCAAGCGGATTCCCCTGCTCTTTAATATCTAATATAGAATTATATTATAATTACCTTACAGACACTTGGTAATAAAATGATCGTCACCGCTGCAATCTGAAATAAAAATAACAATTTAATTAAATACCAAATTAATAAATAATATTGTTAATAACAATAAGTGATAATAATTTTAAAATATTCCAACCTTCAACGAAATACTAGATAATGGGTGATATTATCCAATCAAGTCAATTACACACTTATATTAAAATCATCTTAATATCAGATCCAATCCAATCCATTTATCTGTAGTTTTGTAATTATTTTAATTTATAACAATTTGAGGTCGTAAATTTTTTTTGTTGTTTCTTTTATAAAAACCTATTTACATAATATCAAACTAGATGGCGCTGTACGATAAATTTCGAATTATGGAATAATAGTTTTATTGTTTTTAATTTGATAATTTGTAGGTTAACACATATTTTTTATAGGTTTTTTATTTTGACAAAATAAAGTACAGTGTATACTAGGATCCGCCAACCGTGTTCGGGTGTTGATCTGAGTCCCTCTCCTTTCTTCCTTTCTTGATAACTTTTGAATGGCTAAACATTTTTCCAATCTGTTTTCGCTATAACATCCGCGTTCGGCTCAAACGTACGTGAGAAAATTTTTAGCTAATTATCTCGTCGCATTCTGGAGACAACTAAACACAACAAGGTCTCCCAAACGGTTAAGAGGTTCGCTTACCCTCAGCTCGATAATAAAATATATATTATTAATTAAAATACTTTTAATTTTGAGGTCGGTATGTCCGTATATATGTATTGTGTGACACAAGCCCCAACCACCCGCGGTTTAAGACTGGTTAATAAAACTATTTGTTGTGTCATTTTATTAACAACTTACGACACGCAGCTATGCTTGTAAACTACATGATTTAATTGAACTGAAGTTCTTTATGCGTCCCGGGGTTTGAGAATAATATTAAAAAATACTTATCTGTGTCAATAAACTATTTTTTTTATTTATTTTTTGTTATTTATGAACGGTTTATCTTTCGTGTTTTGTATTTTTTTTTACTTATTTTAGTTATTTATTTTCAGTTACTTATAACTAATTGTGTATGAACGATTTAACCTTTATATCTTTTACGTTTACATATTTACATTATATTCTATAAAAGATATCTAGATTTTTTAGTTATTTTATTACAAATGAGACAGTAAGAAGTAAAGTTATGTAATTATGTTAACCAATCCAATCCAATCTAATCTACGTTTGAGACATTTCAATCAAACGTACATATCTAAGTTGATTAGCAGGAAATTACATTTTAGGTCACATAATGAGAATTAGTTGAACATCATGCTATTATTGCTCTTATTTCACTCACATAATGATCACATTTCCGTGTATGCCTAATCTTACATCTGGTAACAAGTTCAAAATTATATATAAGTGTATGGGAAAAGGGGCCTTATTGTATTGATATACGGTATATATTAGGTTGAAGTGTATACCGTGGAGTCAAGAGCTGACCTTTCCCCTACATATCGGTCAGTATCTCATTAACGGGACGGTCAATGTGTGGTACAAGTTATAAGATAATTAAAATAATACTAACTAATAATAATATAATTATAATATATTGTAGTTTAAAATTTTTGTACTTATTTGGATCTTTCTTTTGGTTTAATATTTTAATGTATGAAAGTTATTTTAATAATATATTAAATTTTTAAATTAATACAAAATTCAAACTAATATAAATATAAAAAAAAACTTCTTAAAATTGCAGTGATTAATGTTATTAAATATAATATTAATATTAAAGTATACTTTATAAACGCCTATATGTATGTCTTGGACCGCAAGCAATGTAAGGTCAAAAGCCTTGTCAATATATTGATGCATTTGTACGTCTTGTTCAAAGTGTTACAAAATAAATCAACGCGCCTTTACCTACAGCGGAGAGGTGAGTTATGGGTTTGGTGATTTCATAGTTTTTAACAAATATATTCCTATATGGATAATAATAAAGTATAAATTTAGTATTGGTATAAAATTTTAGAGATATTACATAATGAATATTTGCTGTCACTTTTGACAGTTATTTGGGAGTTATTTGACAGTACTGTCAAATTGTGATGATCAAGTGACCGTAAAATGTTAACAGTTCACAAGTTAACTATATGTTAATTACATTCAAGTAAATGAATAAGGTTTATACTAAAATTAAAAGTAACTAAAATATTAAAATATAAATCTACATACATACACTATGTGTTCCAAGAGATGTAAAAAATAAATTGAAATCTGATCACAGGACCTCCTAATGGGTACAATTAAACTATCATAACCCACTAAATAATACGCTAAAGTATAATATCATCAAAATCGGTGCAGTAAAATTCGGAATACGTTTGTCAATAAAAAAATATTTATATGTATTATATTCCTATAAATATTAAAATGTTATCATGTGGCGCCATCTGGTGGTAATAAATTAAAAATGCGAAAATATTTTCTCCATACATATTAAAACTTTTCATAGTAATTTGTTGAACGATCTTTGCAGCGCCATCTTGTGGCCACTTAGGTACTTTGTGTATTGTTTTCGATATAGTCAATGAAAAATATTTGAGGATAGGAAGATAATCTTTATGCTTTATGTGAAAAGGAAGGGATGAATATTGAAGAGGGGAGGGGGGGGGGAAATTTAAACCTTCAGATTTGTTATCGAATTAACTCGGGAAGGTCAAATATTATAATATTAGAATAACATCATTAATAATGTAAATAATAATTAATATTATGCATTGATAGGCTTTATTATTTTTAAATATTTAATTAACATTAAACAGATACGTCAAAAAATTATAAAATTTTTGTCAAAAGTGTGTCAACGATTGATATCTCATTGTCGAAGGTCGATATACACTAAGGACACATTCAATAGAACCAAAGGTTACAGGTCAAAGGTCACAGGTCAAATAACACTTTAATATTATTTATGACCATATAAAATATAAACGCTGGTATTTAAGTATTTATTATATATATATATATTTCTATACTATAGTAATTACATTTTAATGTAAATTTTAATATAAGTTTAATGTTAATTTGTATATTATATGTATTTTTATACTTTCTGATGATTCCATTGAAAAGACATCAACGCGTGCAACGTATTTTTTTACATGAAATATATTAAATAATTTTTTTAAGTATAATTAATATAAATTTAATTAGAATACGAATACTATGTGTAATATACAAAATTACAAGAATTTGTATACGTGTTGTAATTTTAGAGGATCCTTGTAATTATGACGCAAGTGACAATTGATACCTTGAATACTATATATTATTTATATATTATATTTCTTGTAATTACATAAATATGACCTTATTATGTTAAATAATAATTTATAAATGATTATTTTTATATAATAATGTTTTTTTATTATGTTACATGATAAGTTCATAAAAAAGAAATTATTATAATTCAAAACAATACCCAATGTAATATATATTACAATAATTTGATACTTTTTATTATATATATATATAAATATATATAAATATATATAAATAAAATTGTCTGTTTGTAATTCCAAATTAACAGCTTTTCACTAAATGCACTAATATGAAAGTATGTACGGTACTTATACTAGGATCCCCCAACCGTGCGGCGGATGTTGAACTGAGCCCGTCTCCTTTCTTCTTTTCTTGATAACTTTTGAATGGCTAAACATTTTTTCAATCTGTTTTCGCTATGACATCCGCGTTCGGCTCAAACATACATGAGAAAATTTTTAGCTAATCATCTCGTCGCATTCTAGAGACAGCTACACAAAAAAAAGGTCTCCCAAACAGTTAAGAGGTTCGCTTACGCTCAGCTCAATAAAAACCGCTGGACTGATTTTAACAGGACTTTCAGTGGCGGATAGCTGATGTTATATAACCCTTATTTAATTTAAATTATATATTGTAAAACATATTCCACGCGGACGAAGTCGTGGTCACAGCTTGTATATATATATCATTTATTATATGTAAATAACATTAATTATACTGTATATTAATAATTATTTATTATATTATTAAAATTAAACTTATTGCATTTACAAAATAGAAGATATAAAATAAATAAATGCATGTAAAAGTGGCATTTATGTTTATTGAAATAAGACATATAATAGCTCAAATACATAGTAATATAACCTGATAGGTACAGCCTCAGACGTTAACGACCTCACATAGACAATACTGTTCTTTATTGCGTCGTAAAAGTGCATCGAAATCGAAGGTACAGCGACAGGGGATTATGGATAAGCTGGTATATATATATATAATTATATATATATATATATATATATATATATATATATATATATATATATATATGTACTAGCTTATTCCCTGCCGCTTCGCTGGGCACACTATTAATTTGAATGTGAACTTAGGTTGCTATGGTAACCGTTGCTATAGTAACTCTTACCCCCGTTAAGTGTATAGCTCCTACAGGTTTAAAACTTGGCGAAATGCAAAAAGCTGAAATTCGTTGCGATAGGAAATTCCGTAAAATCCGTTCTTAGTGGATGTCAAAACACAGGACAAAAGAAGTAAATATGTAAAATTTTATATTTTATATATATATATATATATATATAATAGTTATTATGAGAGGGAAAGTATATTTATTTAAATATCTTTTCCACTTTAAACCAATCAGTGCTTCTCTTCTCTCCCTATGAAATCTTATCCGGTACATTTTAAATATATATATATATATATATATATACAAACATAGTGCACTTCGGTCCGCGTGGTCGTATAATGACGGAATTCTAATAAAATGGAGTTACGACATTGATTTAAAGACACACATATAGTTATACGAGATGGATGTGTGTGCGTGTGTGTATGTGTGTGTTTTATAAGTTTTAGTTTTACCTGGATTGTACCATTTGTTAATGTTAATTAGTTTAGTATATATAAGGATTGAAACAAACCAACAAACACACACTTCAATGAGATTGCTTATCACCCACTCATCACAAAATATTTTTACTTGTTGATGTGATTTTGTGTTTCATAGTATTTTATTTCTTATTGTAGTTTAGAAGCACTTGTTAGTGATGTAAGAATTATTCAAATATCTTCAATAGTTTTCTATATTACCCACTACACAAACATACAATGAAAACTTTTTATATAGCATATATTAAGTTTTGTACCAAAACCTTTAAGATTGTGAATCACACAGTTTAGAGCCGATATCAATCTTAGGGCGGGTGCACACTGATCTCAGGCTGTCTGTCTACATTTCTATTATCCCGTAGCCCGTTAACTGCCTCGGGATGGTTTCCGAGAAAGATGACGACTGACCCGACCTTCGGTGGTCGTGTATTATCTTGTCTGCCCAATGTTTATTGTTTTGCATTTATGACTATTATATGGGTATGGGAAGTGTTTGGAATGTGTCTGTGTGTGTGTGTGTGTGTGTGTGTGTGTGTGTGTGTGTGTGTGTGTGTGTGTGTGTGTGTGTGTGTGTGTGTGTGTGTGTGTGGGTGGGTGGGTGTTAAAATATCCCCTGTATTATATTGTTGATTATTGCTTTAAAGCACTCCATCTCTCTGTCTGTCTGTTGATGTTTCAAACTCAAGAACTTATTAAATCTACATGATTCTGTAAAATTATTATTATTATAAGTATTTAGAAGCAGAACTGGGAATAAAAGCTAGTATATGTATGATACCAAACTTCTCACTATCAATCCATAAGATACTTATAAACTTTTGAAAATAAATTTAAAATTTATCGTAAGGTATAATTGCTTGACATATAACAGATATTTACATAGAATTAGTTATATAGATATTTGTTTTTAAATAAAAACTATTAATTTCATATCTATTGTTATTATTTTAATTGTATTTATATTTTTTAATCCAAATTTTGTTTTGCACATTTCACTTAGATTATTTTCGTCATTACAATGTCACTGACCAAATGACGTCACTACTACATCACATTAAGGTCAACACCCGTAACTGACAGGTGTAGTGGAAAAATAAACGGTTGTATAACTTAATTTTGTAGACTGTGGCAGTCTTTATTTGTGCATATTTAATTATAAATAAAGAATATGTTTTTTTTTAAATTCCTTTTGTAGATCACTATTTAGTCTGTATATTTAAGCTACCGAATTATCAAATATTGCGTAATCCCGAATCCGGTTAACTTTTCCGAGTTCAAAGTCAAGATCGAGCGAAATCGTTTGGCGTTTTCTCGAAACTTGTTAAACATAAAATAAATAATGTGGTAGCTTTCTTTTTAGATATTTTAATTTATGAAACAGCTTTCGCTTCATAATAGACATTAAACTTTTAGAGCCTCACATTTTGCGAGATTTAATCGTTTATTTGTTCAGTCATGTCTCCGAAATCGCTAAACTAAATATAATATTAGTAATATATTCTTTTAACCTCAGACGATACGTGACGATACAATACGATACGATAAAATACGAGACGAGATGAGACGACACGATACGATACGAGACGAGACGAGACGAGACGAGACGAGACGAGACGAGATGAGACAAGATTTTATTACATATTACTACTTTTTAATCTCAATATCCAAGATGCGAAATAAGAAGTAGGTAATATCTAGTACATAATAAATTTCATCATATGAATGTATTCTTTACACGCCATATGCAAAAAATATATACATCTTTATAGTGAGGTGAGGAGTCGATAAAACTTTATCGATATTCCTTGTTAAAACATAAATTATTTACGACTTTAATTCCAAAGAGGCCGCGCTATAAATTAACATGTTAGGAGGACTCCTATCTTAATATTAAGTACAGGTTGTCTCTATTTTGCCATAAATTTGATAATAATTCTTCACTTCTGATACATAAAGGACTTTTATTATGATTGCGAGAACTGTAGAGTGCTGTTATGATAAAGATAAAACTTATTTGGTGTAATTTGAATTATTTATTTTATTATTGAATACAACGATCATTTACACAATGTATGTATGAGGAAGATATTTATAAGGCAAGCAACTAAGTGATATCTAAGTATGTAAAGGTGGAATTACAATTAAAAAAAACAATATATCTGATTAGAATTTAAAATAAGGACTCGAACGTGTGAGCTGTAGAACCGTATAAGATAATACTAATACATATAATCATATATATATATATATATATATAACACATATTTTTTATCAGTTTTTATATTATACCTTCGAATATATACAAAACATCGATACAAAGACAACCCTAGCACATTAAGTGATATGCCTACGCGGATTCCGAGTCAGTCACAGTCTACATAACCTTGCAACCTGGATACACGGACATCAGGTTTGCATTACCCTAAGTGTTCATAATTGACTTACAAGAAAATCATCCATTGCTTATCTTTATTTATTGTATGAAAATTTCATATAATATTGATAAATAAATTTTATGTGTTGTTTGAAGTTGTATGATGATATTTAGTTGGTATGCACACCTTTGGCATATAGATGGTATGCGGCGCATCTGCGAATATCCCATTAAATACATCTGCTATTTACGGCTTCTATTTAACATTACATAATTCTTAAAAGATTAATATATTAGTATTAATGTGAATTTTGTATGGATATTAGTTTATTTATGTTATGAATTGAGCTTGTTAAAATACACTTTTTATCCTTGATAAAGGTATATGTAGAAAGAAGAATATACCTACTTAACTATTATATATATACATGTATATACATATATACAGTAATTCCTCCTATAACACGTTATTCTTTCCGCGTTATAGAAAAACGCGTTGTAGGAATATTGTTGTATAACGCGCTCATATGACCGTATAACACGTTATGTACAAATAATTCACGTTTAACATTTCTTGTTAAAGGTAATTTAATTGGAAAATTTAGTAAAACCTTAATTAAATGAAATTTTTACTTAATTTTATTTAATTTTATAACAATACAATGTACAACGTGTATAAATTTCATAGTATAGAAATATAAGGTGTGAAATATCCCCGTTATATGGGGTAAACATATGTTATACGACGGACTAAAATCGCGTTATATGAAAATGCGTTATAAGAGTACTGTGTTATAGGGACGATTACTGTATATACTATTACGCATGTAAAATAAATAATATATCTAATATAATGAAAAACATTAATTTACAACTACCCGTATTCATAGTTCAGTGTCTCGTATTTAAAATGTACTTATTAATAGTTGACAAAGGGATTTAAAAATATTAACATAAATTATATATAATGTCACAAGTTAGAGCGACATTCTTATAATAATTATAGCTATTATTCAAATCAGCTTAGTCTAAGAAAAACTGTGCAAAAGCCTTAAGGGTAATAATAATGAGGCGACAGGTTAGTAACCTGTACATATATATACTATACTAGCTCTCGCTCGCGGCTCCGCTTGTAATCATAATTACTGTCGAAGCAATTGGAGAAGTCGATTATTTTGGCATAAAATATATATTTAATGTCTTTTTTTTATCTATCTATATTTTTAGCACAGTTACATCTGGATACTTGTCGTGGTAATATGATCTGTAAAAAAAACAAGAGTACTAGTGTCTCTATACTAGTTGTTATACGCGACTCCGTACGCGTTGTCTACGTATTTTGAAATGCTCATTGTTATGTAATAGCCTTCTTACAGCTAAACAGTTAGTTTTGGAGATTAGTGTATTCAAGGACTTAAATTTTTACAATAAGTATCTTTAATAACTAACGCCAATAGACCCTCAATTTCGATATCAGTTTTTTGACGATTATTCCCCAACGACATGACATTTTTCAATTTTTTTTAAACCGTCACCTAATCTGTGTCTTTTTGATTGCAAAATTTCATAAATTTCCGTCAAGTAGTTTTCGAGCCTATTCGTGACAAAGCATGTAAAAAAGTCTCCAGTAGAGAGCTCCGCTCGCTTCGCTCAATAAACTATTTGTTCTGTGATATAACAATATAATTGCTGTTATATTTAAAGAAAAAGAATTCATTTTTTTATTTTAAATAACAATTCCATTAACTGGAAGAATGTTTATAAATTTAACGTTTTTTCAAACCATTTTTTTAATCATTTAATCGTATTTTTATAGTTTTAAATGAACACATGATACAATGTTGCATGAACTTAGCATTTTATCACCTTTTGATGGCTCCGCATTAAATTTAATCCACTGTTGTGAAATAGTTATTGTTAATTATTAACTCGTTCTTTTACGTTTAATGTTTTTGTAACCTTGTCAAATACAATCTACTTCGTAAGGATAAATTATATATATATATATATATACACATATATATATATATACATATAAATGAAATTGAAGTGTCTGTTTGTCATTCCAAATTAACAGCTTTTCACTAAATGCATGTTACTGAAGTAAAAATATATTTCTTTATTTTTAATTTTAATTCGTCATATCTCTGAAAAGGCTAGACAGATTTTAATAGCCCTTTCACTGCCGGGTAGCTGATGTTATAAGAAGTAACTTCAGCTACTTTTATTTTAAAAAAAATATTCCGCGTACGAAGTCGTGGGCGCAGCTATTATATATACAAAAGGATAAACTAACTTTTTTACATACAGTTTAAATTTTTAGATCTAAAGAAAGCTGAATAATCTCGTATGACATAATTAAGGTTTAACCTCTAAGCAGTAAGAAATTCGGTTTTCTTACCCCTTCAAAACGGGGGGTATTTATTTTTTTCATTTTATTTTTTAATTTTAGTTTATCTGTCTGTGGTATCCTTGTCTTTAGCTGCCACACTGAACTGATTCAACGAAAGCACATCTAGTTTTAAGAGATTATTAGTTCTTATCCAGGTGATGAGGGCGTTTTTACAAAAACTTTATTCATTAAAGAATCATTATAATATATATATTCTAGGTTAATAAAGGTAATTAAAGTCTAATATGAAAAATAGAATAACAATTTTGAAATAAAAACTATTGTTACTCTTATACTCTTCAAAGCTTTTTATAATGATAACAATCTTACCTTTTGACTAGATGAATTTTATCAATCTGTAACAAAAAAATACTTTATTTATTATATATGTAAAAAAAATCATATAAAATATAGATTTCTACACAACTGACTGCATGCGCTAATTTAAACATTATGACGTCACGCCTAGGTAACCACCCCGTGCAAAATAAATACAATAGAAAATGCACTTTATAATTTACTAGATAAGTCTTAAATTCCCGTAAATGTAATAGAAACATGTAATGATATAAAATAAGGTTGTAACAGTTTAAATAAATGAAACGGAGCAAAACGAATCGTATGTGTCGTTTGTGTTTTCAATACGCGTGTGAAATGTGCATTACAATTGTTATATATATATATATATATATACATATAAATAAAATTGAAGTGTTTGTTTGTAATTCCAAAGTAATAGCTTTTCAATATATACACATTTTAATTACTGTCTGTATCTTTGTTTAACCTCTGAAACAACTGGATTGATTTTAACATGCCTCCCACTCGCGGATAGATGATGTTATAAGGAGTAATACTTTTATTTTAATAATAATTTCCGAGCGAACGAAGCCATATGCTTAGCTAGTTTATGAATGTAAGGTCAATGCTTTATATATTACGTAATATAACAACAGGTGATCTTGGGAATGAATTAACAGATGACAGGTGATTAAAAATGAAATGCTATTTATATACATTATCAATGTGTGAGTAATTACTACAGTGGTGTGTGTTGATCAATATTAATGGTATAATTATGGTAGTATTTGTTACTTGATATTAAAACTAAAATCATAAACTGTTTGTGATAAAACTCGAAATGAATTTATGACATTAATTTTATCCAATGAGAACGAGAGATTTTTTTTCTCCGATTATTTCATGAAAACTTTTCACAAATATATTTTGATATATATAACTAGAAAATATGTTTTTTGACGTAAATATTTTCTCTTACCCCTCGCGCAGACGAAGTCAGGGATGTTAATTTACTTACCCATATTTTAATAATCCAGATCCACGAACATACAACAGGTTTAATAATGGTAGACGGTGGATTTGCATAACATTTTCTCTCAGTTTTAATATCGCAACATCATAACAGCGTAACTTAATTATAAGGATCATCTCTTCGATTGGAGGCTTGTATTAAAAACCGTCTACCCATTACTCTGTAGACGCCCACGTTAAGGCTTTTAATGAATAAAGAAAGCCTTAAAGGATCCACTAAAACTAACTATGGTATATTCTGCATTTGCTCACACATTAAATTGTTATATATTTAAAATTGTATTCAAAATGGACTATGAAAGAACTATTAAGGACTATTAAGGACTATTAAGTATCTTGTTACAATTATACTTTACTAATAGTAAATCCAATATATGCTTATAAATATATACATATAATGTGTTGTTTGTCGAGTTATAAGAAGTGTTTGAGTGATATGATAATTTTCACTTAGACCTTACTCACAGTGTAGTGTGCGTGCCTCTTAAATACAATTCAAAGGATGTTATTTTTAGACTAAACTCTGTAATCTGTGGCCATAAAGGATGAGTGTGATAAGGTAAATGAGAATACATGTTAAGGTTATATTGTGATTAGATTCACGATTTAGTTACGGTATTGTTATAATTATAGATAAAGGAATTTTATTGAAAAAACTTTAAAATATCAATTAATTATTTTATATGTAATTCTAGCTGTGACCACGACTTCGGTTGAAAATTTGTAACAATAAGTAATCAGTGGGAGTTCTGTTAAAATCGGTCCAGCTGTTTAAGAGATTAAGAACAAATGGACAGATAGAGAAACATTTAAAAATTGTTTTTTCTATAAATACTGTATATACTATATATTTTATTCTTATAATTTGGAATTACAGACAGACATTTCAATTTTATTTATATATATATATATATATATATACGTGTATAAACAAAAATTCAATTTACCAAGTCTATTTAATAGACAAAGACCACTTAGCATCTATAATTCAGTTTAAACCAAAGATGTAATTAAATATATTGTATTATTTTTCTCAACGTGAGGTCAACGACCGGTCTCATAACAATTATTATTTATGGCAAAACCAATATGAATCATATAGCGAATGACTAGGCGATATAAATAAAAAAATGAAAAAAAAATAACGATTAGTACCAACACAAATCGATTCTAATCGAGTTATCTGATGCGACTTTTAACTGGGGTCAACGACCCGAGTCACATCCTATGACATCATGGGAACTATGACTTTTGGTATCGAGAAATGCGCTATCACCCTATCAATATGCATGGTGTGTTATGAACAATACTTATGGTATTAATATGCAAGACGCTCTCGCGACGCGGACCCCATAATGATACCATGGCAATAATTACAAATAAGACTTCAAAGCTTATTTTGTAAAGGTAAAGATATATTTATGATATCTTTTTTATCTTTTAAGGTACACAAATCTGCAATTTTTTTTAACTATTTTTTTGTATGCAACATTTAAGTCTAATTATGAGTTATTGATTTTTTTATGCATAAATATTATATTTTTTTTTATTAAAACAATTCCAAAAATCCCAACACCCTGTATTTCGACGGCAAAGTATAAAATTAAGCTCATTAGGAGACGCGTTTAAAAAGTATACACGTCTAACATTTAAAGGGCAAGAGTCTCTATACAATTAGATAATTAATTACATATAGAACGTACTAGGAAACATCGTTGAATCTGGTTTCACCGGTATTCGAACCCAGTACCTACAGTCGTCATGCCTTTACCGTGCGGAGCGTAACAAATTACCGAGTATTGTGCCATAGGGAAGACAGGAAAACATATACAGGGTGTATAGAAAAAAACATTTTTTTATACACATACAATAATAATTTGTTTTTTTATATCTTTTAAAACAAGAATTCCATTATAGTATGATGTAATAAATTTGAATGAAAATTTATTGCAGTCAATTAATACGAACTTAAAAGGACACACATATATTAATATTAACGTTCTTAAACACACAGCAGGTGTTATTTAAATACACCATGTATGTATACTTTGTATTAACATGTAAATGATGAACATTACTCCAAATGAAACAAAGAATTTGCATGCATTATTAAACCCTTTAAGTTAGTCGGAACAAACTGAAAAGAACTTTTAGAAAGAGGTTCTCAACAAAAGGCTTTTGATATTACAAATGTTTAAGAATAATTTTGACATTAAAATATTAACAATGGCCTGGAGTGAGACGGCCATCTTATTCTTAAAGTCAAATATAGTATATGATACTACTTTAATCAGTTAAAAGCAAGTCATTGTGATGTCATAGTTAGATCCTCATTATGACTTTGACCACGATAATTGTTACTTCATATGACATTTTTCCTATAATTTTTCACATGTTTAGTTTTCAAGGCTGCTGAAATTATGGAAAATGAGTGGATTTTCTATCTGATGAAGTGGTAACTGTCACTTCTCTGTGGACTTATTATAAGAATACTGTGTGAGTATGTTTTGATGCACTGAAATAAGCTAAGTTCTTCTGT
Source organism: Melinaea menophilus ssp. n. AW-2005 (assembly GCA_918358695.1). Classification (NCBI taxonomy): domain Eukaryota; kingdom Metazoa; phylum Arthropoda; class Insecta; order Lepidoptera; family Nymphalidae; genus Melinaea; species Melinaea menophilus. The sequence goes on from OU911049.1 coordinate 16,009,827, forward strand.
ATCTACTTTGAAATGTGTTCCAATTGGTATGTTTGTTGGTTTGTTGCAAACTATAAAGTTATTTTAGTACTTAAAGTCACGACTTGTTTAACTAAGTAACCTTAAGATTTATGTTAAGCTATTATAATACAACCAATAAACGACAAAAAGTTCAAATATAAAATACATAATTACTTAAAAGAGACGAAGCTTCTTAGCATTCCATGGATTCACCGTGCGGGTGCCGGGCCCATCGCGTTGCAAGAAGAGGAGCGCAAACAATGCCTGGGACTTGCGACCCAGATGTAGGTTTAAGGGGCCCCTTTACTATGCGCATACACGCTCACCTTCACTGTTTACGCTCCTCTCCCTACCTAACCAAATATCGTAAGAACCTACTAAAGCCGCCTTTGAAATACGTTCCAGAAATGAACTGATGATCGTTCTAGAAAGGCCGAGATCCTTAAATAAGTTGTAGAGAGATTTTGCTGTTATACCTCTCGCTCCTACTTCTACAGCGTACAAATTAACTATAAATTTATTCCTGATCAGTTCGTTACACAGTTCGTAATACTTGTTAAGCTTAAATGTATGATCTTTGGGTATGTTTGTTTCCCAGGGTACAGTAAGCTCCACAAGTATAACGCGCCTTAGTTGTTTTGAATACAGGAATAAGTCCGGCCTAGATGACGAAACACAAACATCCCCGGGGATTTTGTATTGCCTTTCATACGTGTCCATCATGAGAGTCCAATCAGGAGACGCGTCCAAGATGGAATAAGGTTTTAATTTAGATTTTTTGGACGAACCTGCCTTTACGAACTCTACTGATTTTTTGGTGGTTGTTATACCCCTCTGCGCTCTTGCTACAGAAAGACTAACCGCTTCTCGTATGATTTCTAATACTTTATCGTGGCGACGCGAGTATTTACCTCTATTTAATAGTACCCTACACCCTACTAGCAAGTGTTTCGCGGTTCCTACTGCCTCCCCGCAGATGTTGCAAGATTTTTCGGTGGCTTTGCCCCATCTTACTAAGTTACTTTGATCTGGGAGAGTCATTTGGAATGCATTAAGATAAAATTTTAATAATGCTGGGGACCAATCATGAAGCAGGGTGCGCCATCGTAAAGCTAATGGAATACAAAAATCTCCTATGGTCACCCATTCGTTTTGCAATTCTAGGCTCATCGCGTGCAACCGGTAATTATCATTTTCATCGTGCCGAATAAAGGATTTTATTATTTCTATGTCTGGTTCTTTCCTACTTGATCCTAGCCCTGCTTTATTTGTTTGAGCACCTATCATAAATTGTTTATGGAATTGAAGTCGTGACTCCAGCTCTGCGGCAATTTTATCTTTTGGGAGAGATGTTACAGTATCATCATTCGACTTTGAGATGATATGTCTCTTGGTCACTCTTAGGTGTTTATAGAGTTCCGATGGTTTCTTTAATTTTAACCCAAAATTGTGTCGGTCTCTAAATAAGGTAGAAGAGTCCGCTGGATGCGCTAACCCGAGCCATGACTTCAATGTCCTTATGACGCTTGCATCTAACTTTAACAAAAGGGTCTTATTAATATCGTAAACGAGGAAAGGCCAATTTAAACGTGATGTTAAATAATTATCGTATATCCAAGCCTTTTTGATGTTACTTATTGGCTGATTGTCTACCTTTTTAAGATCATTCAAAAAGCTATCGACTATTATATCTAAAGATGGAGTACGCCCTTGGTAATCGATTTTTTTGCCTAAGAATTTGAACGGAGCTGCGTCGGTAATAGTAGTAACGCACTTACCGCCTATTATAAGACCCGGATCGTAAGAGGTATATCTGGTGTTCCGCCTACCCAGACACAGACTGTAGCATTTATTGGGTTTTGTCCTCAATCCGTCCGACCAAGCACAGAAATCCTCCACAACATTTAAAAGTAGCTGACATTGTTTTGGATTACGTGTCAGTATCGCGAGATCGTCTGCGAATGCTAGTATGGATTCTGTGTATTTATTGTTAAACTTAAACCGATAACCCCATTTCTTTTCGTTTTTAATTAATTTATCTATTAAAATATTGATCACTATGTTAAATATAATTGGAGAAATACAACAACCTTGAAATAAACCTATGTTGTAATTTAATGGTTTGGAATGATTTTCATTTGTGATTATGGAAAATTTTAATTTTGAATAATATGATGCAATCATGTCACTTACTAACGTAGGAAAGTTATACCACCTTAGCGCGAACATCATCAGTTCATGTTGTACCGACCCGAAAGCGTTCTCTAAGTCTATCCAACATACCGTTATTTGTCTTTCACTATTTCTGGCATCTTTAAGGCTTTCCGATAGTAACGTGTTATGTTCGAGGCGTCCAGAAATGCCAGGCAAAAACCCTTTCTGGTGATAAGGCCCGAAATATTTATTATTTATCATGAATTGCGTCATTTTTGTTTGTAAAAAAGAAAAAAATATTTTTGATATTGTATTTGTTAGAGCTATCGGTCTAGTGTCCCTAGGATCCGAGACATTGTCGCGTTTGGGAATGAGGACAAAAAGAGCATTTCCGAATGTTACCGGTGTTTGTCCTCTTGACCAGATTTTATCGAATATATTCAATAGATGTTTATGAATCGACGGACATTTTTTATAAACTATATAAGGGATACCATCCGGACCTGGTGCTGACTTAGATGGTTTCTTTTTAATTATTTTATTGATTTCCTCCAAAGTTGGTGGGTTGGCATGAAAATCTATGGATGGACTCTCAGGTTTCTCTCTTCAGGAAAATAATACTAAAAGTACGTAGACTTTTGTTAATATATGGAAATTTTTGGTAATAAAATTCGATATATTTATAATTCCTCCACATCATAGTGTATATTGTATGTACATAGTGTTAGGAAGCTTTCAGATAGGACTAAACACAATATGTAAGTAAACTGAGTTAGTTGGTTAAACTCTAATATAAATATAATATTCAGATAACACTAGAAACATACAATAACTTATATTTGTATATTAGTTAAAACCTATATTCCGGTCTAACTAGTTCCAAAGACAGATATAAACTTTCCTTTCTCGTCTAAAATGTTCGTTGAAACAAAAGTTAACAAATGTATTGAATACTTTTACTATGATAGTATCGAAATTAAAACTAACTGCTTAAATTAATTAATTAGGAAAATAATTCGTTATATATATATATAGGTTTTTTTTGTATAAGGCTATATTTTTTTGCTTAACATATAAAGGCAACAAAAAACAAGGAGGATATGCCAAAATATACACAATATTAAACATTTACATTTATTAAAAGTCTACGAGTTTAGATAACAGGGAATTTATTGAATAATTTTATTGATCTTCAAAAAAAAACCGAAAAAACCGAAGTCATGTGACTGTTCGGTTTTTTCGGATTTTTTCGGGTCCCAAATAAATGGGGTTTGAGTTAATTCAACTTTTAAAACGTCATTAATTATTTGTATTTTGGAACCAACTTTAATCTTTACACAATGTTTCGTAGAACTATTGAAGAAATGTGTTTACTTTACATTTTACTACTAAGATTATGATTCTAGAACTAGTAGTTCACTGGTTCTATAATCATCATCTTGCCCTTATCCCAATTTTGGGTTCAGACAGTATGTTTTTTCCTTCCATACTCTTCTGTTACTCATCTGTACACACTCCTTTCTTCTCCATATTATCTTTCACCATCCACTACCATATCTACCACTCTTTTGGTCACATGTATAATTCTAGAATGGATTATATAAAAATATGGTACAACAAAATTCAGCAAGTAATGGGGATTTGACTTATCAAATCCTTTCAAATCCAAAAAAACTTTTAAGCAACTAAATATACACATATCACAAACTAAAGTTATATGTATAAAAGTCTCGAACTATACCCTTTAGAAGGTCCTTACACGGTCGTTAGGGCCGATATTAGTCAGTGTCTTCTTATTGCCTCCCACATGCACTGATGCTCTCTTGATGATGATTAACTGCTTCTATATTTAGAACCTCGTTATTGTTATAGTTTTGTTTGTAAAATGGAGTTGTGTTCAGAATACAATGTTATTGAGATTGTGTAATTTCTTAACTTATATACATATATATATATGTATATGTAAAGATGTAGTGTGTATGTATGTTTATCTGTTCTCTAGTATATATATAAATTTATTGTAAACAAATGCACTGCATTTAAAGGATATTATTTCAAGATTTATTAATTTTAGGTCTTTTAAGACTTTGTACGATTACCATATAAGGGCATAATATATTTCCTTATTGGAATAATAAAAGTAAAGTTCATCAAAATTGGTTTTCACATAAGTGACCTTATCCACTGGATATAAGATTCAAAATCGATATAATACATATATTTACGACACATTGACGTGATGTGCGTGTTACCCTTACGGTTGTTACACATGATTTTAGACCGTATGTCGATAGTGATAAGTTCAATTTTCTTTAATTTAGATTTTGTCTTTAAGATTCCTATTGACCGTGTCATGTTTCTAAGAAATGTAACTTAATACATATAAAAGGGAAAGAAATGAGAAAATAAATGAAAAAAAAAACGGTTATTGAGAATGTGGTTTAATTTTTTTTTTTTCATTCAGTATATAAATATTTCTAAAGTATCTTTTTTATTATAATATAGAGTGTATGTAGAGTTTGATAAGATGAGATAGAGCGCTGGTAGAGTTTCTTCTGTTTGAAGATTGTTTGGTAGAGTGTCAATATTGGTTAAGCCTAAGCATATAAAGTTAAGTTAATAAACAAAGTTCAAATAAAAAAAATGTTTAAGAGAAATCTGTTAATGAACGGAGTTACTCATTATAATACTTCATATTTTAAGCTATGTGCACACAGTTGTAATTTATTATTTAAAAAAATATATTAAATATAAATATTTATTTGTAACACTTCAAAGAAACGGTACAATTATTTTAAGGATAATAAAAAAAAATATTTAAATCGATTCCCCGCATTTTAGTGATGATTCACGAAATATTTAAATTTTAATATTAATAATGAATGATTGAAGTATCGATATATCTGTAATCTTAACCTCAATACACTGTCAAGTGTAAACAATGCTTAATAAAGTCAGTGTTACACGCGGGGGCGTTTAGAAAGCGCTTAATATTGCACAATTTCACTTTCGGCTTCCGTATACGATAAGCTACTATGATAAAATATTTAGACAAAACTCAGTCCTATTACCTGAGCTGTAAAGTCTTTTATTGCTTGAATTAATTACGGAGTGGATGGACGGGATGTGTAACGTATACATATAAATATTCTGGGATAACTTTCTATGGCTTTTGTGTTAATTAATTATCAAAATTATAATATGCTCTTGAGAGCACGTGCTGGCAGTTTAGAGATATCATTGTTAGTTTGTGTGTGTAAAATATTTGCATATGTGTGTAAGACATATTTGCATGTGTGTAAGATATATTTGCATGTGTGTAAGACATTGGCATGTGTGTAAGACATATTTTCATGTGTGTGTAACACATGTTTGTATGTGTTTCTGTGTGGGTAGAAATCATTGTTAAGCTTCTGTTGACACTATTCCATCTTGTGACTAGTTGTTGTCAGTGACCGTGGTATAGGGGCGTTACCATCAGGGTTTCAACTTACTGAAGTAGGAACATACAATTACATTAAGTCCTTTATAATTAATAAAATATAGCCTGAAACGTATCTCAATCAATGGTATATAAGAATATGGTATTAAAGCTATTTATTAGTTTCATAGTTTAAGAGATTGTTTATAAAAAACGAACATACACTTCAGCTAAAATAATTAACAATATATATATGCAAAAAACATAAATAAATAAATAACTTATAATCTTTAATATATAATATATTGAATAATAATAATTAGATCCATTGTAACCACCGGACAGTCAGTTACCTGTTACGATATAACTGATTATTATAAATAACCTTTAAGATTACGTAAGAGCACCTTTACACTATCCGATAAAGATTTTAAAGATATCCTACGATGTAAATCATAAAGTACAACAACCAAGCAATCACAAAAAATGTGTTTTTTCTGTATAACAACTGTTTATTTGGGATTTTATTAATGGAAGCAACTAAAAAAATATGTATAATTTACTATAACAACGCCATCTATTGGATTATAGATTCGTTATTATTCGATTATAGACCATCTTAATCGGAAGTACAAGTTAACCTTTGAACTTTGTGTGTGAGAGAGAGGAAGAGAGAGAGAAAGAGAGAGGAAGAGAGAGAGAGAGGAAGAGAGAGAGGAAGAGAGAGAGAGAGAGGAAGAGAGAGAGTGAGAGAGGAAGAGAGAGAGAGAGAGAGAGGAAGAGAGAGAGAGAGAGAGAGGAAGAGAGAGAGAGAGAGAGAGGAAAAGAGAGCAAGGGAGGAAGGAAAAGAGATACTAAGTACATAAAAAGGCATACATAGAGAGTAGAGAGACAGTGAGAAAGATAATGTATACAGTAATAATTTTGGAATATAATTAGCGAAAACAAATGGTGACATAACAATGAAAATGCGATAGAAATTGAGCAGTCAATCAAGCGATTGCGATCACACCGACAATGGTCAGGAACCCTTTACACGGAGCCGCCAACAACAACAAGAGATCTTATCTACCTCCGATTTAGCTAGGTCCGGCCGTGTACCATTGCGTAAACTATCCACTCGTAGATTACATTAGATTAGATATTTAGATTTAATAAACTCGGACATGATTTAATTTGGAACTGACCGTGTTATACGATTATCATTATAAATTGATTTGCTATTATAATACATTGTATATCTAAAAAGTGCTATCAGCTGAGTAATTTTATATTAGATTGTATATACATTATTTATATACTTCTTCATCGGTTAGTGATACACACATACATACCAGTATTCAAACATTGTTTTTGAGGTCACATCGTTCAGACAAACAGACAGTCAGATATTGAATGTCTGTGGCACAGGCGTAACAAAAGATGACGGAATATTTTAACCGTGACATTTAAACTTTGGGGTCACAATAATGTCATATAATTGTATATACACAAGTAATATATATATATATATATATATATATATATATATATATATATATATATATATATATATATATATATATATAATTTTGATTTATTGCTTCTTTATATTAATTGCATCATCCATCAAAGCCTATATTATAATTATATCGATCTATTTTCATAAATACTTTGTTGGGATCAAATTATATTTCTATATGAAATAGATATTCAGAATGAACAATATATATATATATATATATATATATATATATATATATATACATACAAGTTGGCAGTACTAAGTAGTTTAATAATGGTATATGGAGTATCAGACAGACAGACAGTCCAAATTCCTGCTAAATTGACAATCTTGTTAGACTACATTCTTCTGGAACAGAATTAGTCTGTGAAACTGTAACTTAACGAACATTGCGTTAGGAGACATAATAAATTAGTCCTAAACTAATTTATCGACTATAGAAATATATACAAGGAATGCAAGAAGTGACCGATTTTTACTTCCAATATGGCGGAAAAGAATTTTTATATATTTTTTTAAACAAATAAATTTATTATTTGTATGTATTAAAAAGATTTTAATCTCAGTGAAGTGAGGTTAATTTTTATCTACTTTTGTAAGGTTAGTAAATTTATGTAATTAATAATAGTAACGTAACAAATGAAGTAAATAACAATGTAAAGTAACATTGTAACAATGCTGTCGATCTATAACAGAACGAGATGAATCATAGAACTAACATTCCTTAAAGTTTATGTAAATTATGCAATCATGAGTCGTAAATATTTCTTTCTCTGTTTATGTAATTTAAGTTTGAAAATTAATTTGAGTTTGAAGATTTTTTTTATATAGTTGATTGAAAGATCCATATCACTTTAGCATTTAACCGGTTCATTGACCTCGAATCTGCAGACGCCTTTTTTGTATTGTATAAAAGTACATACTATTATAGAAATGTTTTTATATTATAACTATTAGTTTGATATAAAGGAGAATATGTAAAGTACTAACAGATCGTAAACATTACTCATTGTACCGTAAAGACACACACACACACACACACACACACAAACATTAAGACACACACAGTATAACTGTCTGTTGACCGAATTGTATACACTTAATGCACAAAGCTTTTTAAATTTTTTGACATAATATTATACCAAAATAATCAATAGTCAAGTTTAACCAAAGTCCGTCAGTATCAGTGTTTATTAATTGAAATAAACTTATCAAAAAAATATGCAGTTTTTTTTTAATTTAATTATAATTAAGGGAAACCAAAAAATAATTATAATAGAAAATAACTAATTAATCTTTTATATACGTCCATACATAAATCCATCCATTCAAAAATATCCATCTATACATAAATCCATCCAAACATACATAAATCCTTCCATCCAAAAAAAACCATCCATCCAATAACAATTATAGACGTTGTCCTTGACAGTGTGTATTTTAATATTCTATAAAAACCAAGCAATTAAGATAGTCATATAATGTCAATGACCATATCTACAAATATTAAATACAAGCAAAACTATATCTTATATTAATAAACATAGAAACTATTTTGGACTGAAATATTCAATATATTAAAGATGCCTATAACATAAGAACAATATGAATAACAAATTATTGAAAATTGATTTTTATTACAAACACTTAAAGTTTAATTTAAAAATATAAAATAAAAATAATTAAGCTCTTAATATAATAGTTCATACAGGTTTTATTATTGATGAAAATGTAGGAAATATATTTATAAATGTAAAAAGGAGGCACAGTAACAGTACACCACAATATCAATTCGATCGAATCAAATCTTTGAACATAATTTACAGCCTCAGAAATAGATTCAGGCTTTTCATAAATCAAGTGATACGAACTCGCCCGTTAACATCTAATGGTGGCTGCCAGATCCATTGTCATATTAGATTTATACCCAACAGCTTAATCTTATATGATCTATATATTTGATCAAATATTTGATCAAACATTGGACTCAAAGCTAGTCAAGCGATATTCAACAATTGTTAGAACCGGTCATCCTTCAAACATTGGTCAAAGTCGGGCTGTCAGTTAATTTATCCACGCTCGCTCCAGATGCTGGATCGTAAATCCCGCAAGTTTCATAAAACAGTGCGCTACGCATCATATATCTTTAAGTTAAGGTTAAATTCAGTCTGCGAGACTAAAATGACGCTTCAATACTTTAAATTCTTCGACAACTCGTCTCGACAACTTCATAATACATGTTTGTTTTGTTAAAAATGTCAATAATAAATTTTATTATTCATTAACAAATCTTTATATATAAAAATCTTGTCGGGATGTTCGCTTGTGTTAAACTATAAAATCACTAAACCGATTTTAATGAAATTTTCTAGATATCTATTATTTTGTTTTATCTTGATTAATAATCTTCTATTTTTATTATTGCGAATTTTAGGTTATTTTATACAAAGGATTTAATTACTTCTAAATTCATGAAGTAGTAGGCGAAGGCGCTGACAAAAGGTAGTGAAAAAAATCGAATTAAACTCAAACTATACAATGTGGTAGAATGTTAGATAAATAAATCATTGCCTCTTATCTGAACCTTTGTAATACTTAATGAGGAGATCGTATAATTTTCAAATAAAAAACAAAATTCAATAAAACAGGTAAACGACATTAACTAGCCTCATATTTCACTTAAAGATGACCGTTAAAATGTATATATCTGTTATACCAGTACCAAACAATTTGATACTGGGATAAAGTACTAAACAATTTGACACTGGGATAAAGTAAGAAACAATTTGATATTGGAATAAAGTACCAAACAATTTGGTACTGGGATAAAGTATCGAACAATTGGATACTGGGATAAAGTACCAAACAATTTGATACTGGGATAAAGTACCAAACAATTGGATACTGGGATAAAGTACCAAACATTTTGATACTGGGATAAAGTACCAAACAATTGGATACTGGGATAAAGTACCAAACAATTGGATACTGGGATAAAGTACCAAACAATTTGATACTGGGATAAAGTACCAAACAATTGGATACTGGGATAAAGTACCAAACAATTTGATACTGGGATAAAGTACCAAACAATTGGATACTGGGATAAAGTATGAAACAATTTGATACTGGGATAAAGTACCAAACAATTGGATACTGGGATAAAGTACCAAACAATTTGATACTGGGATAAAGTACCAAACAATTTGATACTGGGATAAAGTACCAAACAATTGGATACTGGGATAAAGTATGAAACAATTGGATACTGGGATAAAGTACCAAACAATTTGATACTGGGATAAAGTACCAAAGAATTGGATTCTGGGATAAAATATCAAACAATTGGATACTGGGATAAAGAACCAAACAATTTGATACTGATATAAAGTACCAAATAATTTGACACTGGGATAAAGTACCAAACAATTTGATATCACATACTGTATACACAATTTTTATATAAGAATCAGCACAGATTATACTTTGGTATGCATTAAAGCTACTTAAAAATACATTAAGAATGATAAATTTAAAAAGGTTTTAAAATCGAGTTGAGGACAGATAAGGAAGTATTATAATATATATTATATGTATATATGTATTTGTGTCGGCTTACTATCACCGAGTTTGTTACTGAGATACCTTTAATCTCTTCAAGTGGGATTTATTATGACGAGTGAAGCCAATTTGGTATGTATGGTACAAATATAAAAATATTTTTGTATTAATTACTAATTCAGAGAATAAGTAATTAATATATATTTATTGGTCTGAAAGAAATTAATATTGAATGTTTTATATTGATAATTAATTAAAATGATTTTTTTATTTATTCTATGATAATAATTGATTTATTTGTTATATTATACTATTGTAATTTATCGTGAAATAATATAAAATAAATATAATATACATAAAATAAAAAATATTTTTGTAAATATAAAAAAATATACAGAATATCTTTTAATTGTATTTTATTTTTAAATGAATTTGGTATATAGTTATTGTATAATTATATATTATATTAGAATTTTTACTACAAGTAATATAAATATTGCAATATAAAGCAGCATCTTACGTCCCCGCACTATAATACTCAATTGCGTGATCTGTCATAACAGGCACAAACATCGAACACCATCTATTATCCCATCTGAATACACCACTTGTTCTGCATCCTAGTTTTATCTTTTTTTCATCCTCCACACAATATTAGACCTTAATCCGACAAGATAGTGTTCAAATTTGATTGAGGATACAGTCAATAAAATGCATGCAAAAAATGCAGGTAGATTATTCAAGATGCGTTGTAAAATATATTAAATAATTATATAATGAATATCAATGAATAGAATACCATATAAATATGTATGGAAATTTACATTTACTTACGTAATTACATTAATTTATTCCAATACCCGATTTGGTGTAATTGGATCTCGTTGGGAATATAAAAATAAATGAAATCAAATGAAGCAATTGCGATAAGTACCGTACTGTCAGTCACAAGTGGACACGCCCTCACTTATTATTTCAAACAAAATTGTTTAATATTAAGCAAATTGTTTATTTAAAACAATTGTAAAACAATTACTGTCAACCGATCTTTAGAGTGTGTAATGTTTTTTTGTTTTTCACTAATCACTTAACTGTACTTTAAATATTGTATTTTGTGTACACATTTAGTATTAAGTTATTTAAAAGTAGTGGTTTTTAATTTGTTATATTTTTTGTGTGACTATTAATAATGAAAAGTCATAAAAAATAGAAATAACAAAATGCACAAAGCTAATGTAATGCCTAAATAAGGCCCTAGTCTTAATAGGGTAACGAATTTATCAATTGCAATCAATTTAAAGTCTTATCCCCAAGTCATAGAGTACTAATTGAAAAAAACAATAATATGTGGACTTTAGAAGCCTGGTAATTATTTTAGGTAGAAAACTCTTCATCCGAATTGACCTTTTCATTTCGGACGCGTCAAAATTAAAAACCTAATATCTAAGGTTATGACAGACGATCTGTTGTATATAAAAAAAATGGGCTAAAATTAGATTGAATATTATCAAAAGAGGTTCCGTGAAGACTACTTCAAAACTGCCAACCATAAAGACACATGAGTGGCCTTTAAAAGGCTCTGTTCAGAAATGGGTCACGCTTATAGCTTTAGTCTTTTTGGGGTTCCGTATTAAAAAAATATATAATTATAGTATTTTGAATAATAAAACATTTAACGTTTCGAAGAATAATATTTTTCACGTCATATATTTTATTTCAGTTACTCATTGCAACCGAAAATGATGATTTTGAATATTAATATAAGGTTCATATTTGCTTGAGTCAATATTTTATATATAGTTATCTGAGGAACCTTAAATATGCTATTGTATAGAACTCATTAATTATAGCGACATTCGAGGCTTTAACCGCTTCCGTTATTGATAAGTGGGCAAGAAAATAACTTCATTGAAAAAAATACGTTTTTTGTATTTTTTTCAATGAAGTTATTTTCTTGTCTTATCTCCTTTGTTCATTAAAAATAAAAATAATTAAATATCTAAAGAACAGTTATTTATATAACGGTAATAGTTTATTGATAATACAGAGTCAAAAGTTACGTAAGATATTGCTGTTAATACAAACCAATCAATAAAATATTTTATTATATAAAGGAATAATAAAGTATAGATAGTGAAAGAATATATATATTTTATTATGACATGTACACATGTCTCAAGGTTGAGTACATTCGTAAGGTTTTCGTGCCTATTTTCAGATAAAATTCGTGGTATAATAATGTGTTTATAATAACAGCCTTTCCACAACAAATTCCAGAGACATTAAACTACATATATTATAGAAATAAAATCTTAGAGGAATCTTTTTGGATACATATATTTTTTTAAACTTAATTTTTTATCAACTCCAAAGACAATAATTGAAATATGTAATTTTTTAATGTATATCAAAAAATATAATTTTACGAACCGAATTTGACATGGTATGTTTTGAGGAGAGGTGAAAGACATGTAACCAAAAGAGTGGTCGTTAAGGTAGTGGAGGGATGGACAGGTAGAGGACGGCCGAAGAAAAGATGGATGGATTGCGTGAAAGATATGGAGAAGAAGAGAGTGTGTACAGAGAAGACTAGTAACAGGAGAAGATTTAAGGAAAATACATACTGCGCCGATCCCAAAATTGCGATAAGGGCAGGAAGATGAAGATGATTTACGAACTTTACTTACAGATATAAAAAAAAATACAGATATTTTTTCATTTTGTACAAAAAATAAAAAAAGCCTGTAAAATAAGCACCGTCAGCGTAATTATAATCAGCGTAATCCGGTCGGTTATTGCTAGTCTATCCTTCCTATCAAATGTATCCGCAGTTTAATGTAGGGAACGCTGATGTACCGTTGTCAGATTACCATTTATCTTATCCATCTTATAATTACGTCTGAGCATTCATTTTTATAAGTGTTACCGTTTATCTTTAATAAATACTTCCAATGTTTATTTCTTTTCCTAATTATTTATTCCCTGTAATAGGTCTTCAAAATGGCCGTCGACACTCCCAGATGACGTAAGTAAAAAATACATTTGATTTTGAATGTTTTTTACAACTAAGAATTTACACTAAAAATTAGTTTTGTGTGTATTAAACTATGGAATCAATCATATTGGTATTAATTCGGGTTGTAAGTAATTTAAAAGTTTAATTACCACTATCTTTGGTAAAATTAGTTTAAGTTGATATTCTCAGAAATAAACGATCAATCATGTGGGGGTCGTCTTGAGACCGCCATTGTTGAGATGATTTGTGGATTCTGATAGAACTTTAGATAATTAAATGTTATTTCGACTTTCAAATTTATATTTTTTAGATAACTAAATTGAAATGCAAATTAATTTTGTTTAAGTATTTATTATTTATTTTTTTATATGATAATTAATGATAACTGTAAGTGAAGCTAGAAAAAAAACCTTACATTTAATACTTAATATTAAAATTAAAAAAAAACTAAATATTTATGCCAATATTCATAACACAAAACTATGAAACGCCAACATTTACATCAAATTAAGAATTAATAAGCAATTATACGCTTTATTTTATATCATATAAAGTTAAGTTTTCTCTAAATATTAACGGACACCTGATCATAGGAATTTCCTTTCTAAAAAAATTAATTATTCTTACCACACCTTAGGGTTCATTGCCTGTGGTATGACATTTTTTACTTCTTTTCTCATATGAGCTGTCAGTTTGACATTTCGCCTTGACACGTATGGATACTGGCACTGCTTTAGACAATTTTATTTAATACTTCGCCTCAAAAGAGTCAAATTCTTTGCTATAATCTTTACATATTTGTGTTACTTGATCTATGGTATAAAAATCAACACGATCGGGATTCGAACCTGTGTCCTTAGAGAATCTATTGATACGTTGAATTCCTCATAATTCAGTTAAATTTCTAACCATAGAGAGTCTGTAAAAATAAACATCGTTCGCGACATCGCATTTCCTTCGCAATTATCTGTACCATTGTCTTTTAGTAGAAAGGGCGGAGTGTGAACAACGGTGAAAGTCGACATTTAGTGTACAGTCGTCACCAAAAGTGTTTACATTTTATTAGCTTATTTAATATTTTTATAACAATTTTTAATAGATTTCAATGTTTTAAAGTATATTACCTAAAAATATTACTTCAATATATTGGTTTCATTTCGTACCTTTTATTCCTTGTACCAAAAAAGAAGTAATTACACAAATATCTAGCAAATACTTCTACTTTAGTATCTAATATAGTACGTGAAATAAATAATCATAAAATGCCATAACCAAATGATAGCCAAATAAAAAACAATGCGCATTATAAAACTAAACAAATTTGTTTGGATAAGGTATTTTATTCTTTAACACTTCTGCACACGAATGTACCGTTCCATTTAGTTACGATAGTAAAAGTGAACAATGAGTTTCATTCTGCGCTGTGTATAATTATACACTCGAGAAGAAACGTGTCTTGTGTTAATTCTGCTAAATTGCAGAGCGAGCGAACGTTTTAGAGTGGCTTCGTATATACATAATCGTATATCACTTCGTGTGACGTTAAATATTATGATTATTGTGTTATAACACACACACACACGCACACACACACACACACACACACACACACACACACAAACATACGCACACAACTTTACAAACACGACAAAATTGCAATTGAAATTGCAACATTCGCCAGTCAATCAAACATCTCGTGAAATTTGCTTACAATGGCTCGTATGTTAATAAGTCACTCTTACAACATTGATATATTTTACTATACAATATCATTAAATAATTACTATTGATTTTTTATAAGTATTTGTGAGTGAGGGAGATGAATGATCTAACCCTCTCTTTCATTATTCCAATTCCTATAGCACATATCTATAGTATCAATTACTATAAGTTGTGATAGTAATAATTACAAAATTACAAATGGTGATAGCAATTACTTATGGCATTGCAACATCACATGTGATTACGATTACGAAATTACAGACAACACTAAATTGGTCCGATCAATATCAATTTGGTTAATCAAAAATGCAACAATCATTTTGTTAATACTATAGTTTACACGCGGATTCGTTTGGATTTATTTTTAGTTCTTAGAAAATTGTAATGGCGAGTTTGTATATGTATATTATATGGAAAAGTGCTTTTTATGACGTGATATTATCGCAAATCGAGGTAGTTACACATATATATATCTAGGACGATTGGTAAATAGAAATCTTGGATGTTCTAAACGATGTTTTCCTATGAACGGAGTCAGGTGAAACCAATATACAAAATATTACAATACTATAATAAAACTAATCTATAATACTAACATACATACACACAATACATCACATCATTAAAGCAATTTTGATATCAAAGAGTTGTGAAGGCAAAAATAAATAATTGGTTGGTTAAATTTTTTGGTAGTTTTTTTTTTCATCTATCAATAATATTACAATGATGATGTTTCTTAACGTGTTTTTTATTCTGCAATTAATATATTTGTATATTTTTTTTATAATAATAATAATTTAAATGTTTTTGAGTCATCATTTGAATGAAAAAATATAATAGGAAGCGATTAGAAGTATGAATTTTAATCAATAAAATATATCTATTTATTTTAATGAGTGTACACTTACACTACACACACACACACACACACACATATATAAGTCTTCTATCAACAATTATTACTTATTTAATCTTAATTAAAATGTACTATAAAGTAAAGTATATAAAACTGATATTTATACAGAAATACATATATTTAAAACCTTAACATCTTTGAATTTATGATATGTATAGTATAAGTTCAATTATTTGTTTGTTTGTTTTAAAGTTTTTTTGTATTATACTTTACCAAAATTTTATTAGATTTTTTCTTACCGGAACTGTATGAGGTGAGGACTGAAACAAAAATTACGGATTAGACATTATTTTATATATAAATATTAATACTAAGCTATACCTAAGACACCAGTCTTTACTTTTTTTTACGTATATACTTACAGAAACTTATAATATTACAGATTGTTAGTAAGTAGATGTATCTGATAAAAAATACATGAAGAAAATTAAGCATTAAATTTTATTTTTGTAGGTTAAGTTATTAAGTTAAATAATATTTTATTTAATTATTTTTACTTATTACTATAATCTCATTGGCACCACTGTATTTGTAAATACCTTAAAAAGAATTTCTAAGTAAGTAAGTAACTAAGTAAGTAAGTAAGTAAGTGTAGGTGTCGGTGTGTTTTTTTATATCTATTATTAAACTTATTATTGGCACCAATTACAATTTTCTACTTAACTATTAATAAAATATAATAAATATAAAAAGTAACAATTCGTATAAGAAGTCGCGGGTATAATCTTGTATATAGTTAATACGGAGTAGCTTTACAAGCTTTGGAATACACATTTTTTGTAAACACACATACAGACGGGTCTTAATGCTTTTCTTATGTAACATTATAACATATGTGTATAACATTAACAAAAAATAGCAAACCCAATAAATCTTGAACCTACCTACGTATGTATGTCAATTACATTGTAATTGGTAATTGTTATATTTTAATGTCTATAGCGTTTATAATATATGAAATGTAATCTTGATATTTGTGAGTTTCGTTTATACTCAGAATTTACCAGAGAATGTTAATTTACTAATCGATTTGTGTATTTTTATTTTTTTTTGTTGTTGTTTTTTAATGTTTTTTTGCTATTTATGAAGTAAACAAATATAATATTTATATGAGGATATTTTCTTCAATATATATTTAGATTTCCTAATAACCCAAAATATTCAATAACATTCAAACACAAACAATATCAGTGGTTAAGCAACAGTGATTCAATCCTAAAATACGATGGGTTTTCAGAATCTGACAGCAAATGTGAAGGAACCTTCATACTAAGTATTAACCACAAATTTGAGATGTTCTGGTATATAATTAAAAAATATACAACAAGTAAATACTAAAATCTGTTAAACGAGCCGTTCTCAAAGACATCACGTTCACAGCTGATTGAAAGTGAATGCGTCCCACTTCACCACGTGACCGTCGACCGACTTAACTAGACGTGCCATATTTAAGTTAACTTAACTATACAATGTTACAATTATAGTCTGTATAATCTAATCAACAATGTATATTATATAGATATAGACCACTTCTTATTTTGAAGAAATAGATCCTCGTGTCTCCTGAGTATTCTAGGGCCATGGCGCTGCCATTGTTATATAAAATTATTAATTTGACATTTTCTGTTTTCGCAAGCGAAACCGCGTGATAAATATGTATGTAGTTAATATTCATAGATACTTATAATAAAATATTTCAAAAAATATATATTTGTAATCTGTAATGAGATTTATAAAGTACCTACTATTACAATTCTGATTTATTTAAAATTATCTGTATTGGTACAAATTTAATTAAGTATCTAAAATATAATAAAAAAATAAGTTGCATTTGTGCATAAGTATAAAATGTATAAGTTGCATTAATTAATATTTGATGTTTTTATTTAATCTTTAACAAAAGTCAGAGAGAGAAAAATATAACGTTAAGTTAATCTTGTTTGTGAAAATATAATGTCAACTAAATCTTATTTGATAAAATATAATGTCAACTAAATCTTGTTTGCGAAAATATAACGTTAACTTAATTTTATTTGTGAAAACACAATGTCAAATAAATCTTATTTGGGATAATATAATGTTAACTAAATCTTATTTGTTAAAATATAATTTCAACTAAATCTTATTTGGGATAAAATAATGTCAACTAAATCTTATTTGTGAAAATACAATGTCAACTAAATTTTATTTGGGAAAATACGTCAACTAAATCTTATTTCGGAAAATATAATGTTAACTAAATTTCAACTAAAACTTATTTGTGAAAATATAACGTTAACTAAATTTTATTTGTTAAAATATAATTTCAACTATAACTTATTTGTGAAAATATAACGTTAACTTAATCTTATTTGTGAAAACATAACGTTAACTTAATTAATATGTAATTTTATCTCACAGAACATGCATAATGTGGCAATAAGATGTAATTTATTTAGCGTTACATGACTCAAATATTTATTTTAATTACTAGGGCAGGCTGTTATAATGTAAGGGATTCTAGATCAAATATACGTGTTTATAAGAACGTTAATAGCGTGAAGTAATTATAATGTTTAAGAATTTATGCAACACTGTACCATTATATCATTATATGTATAGATATAATTGAAATGTTCTTGTTCTCTTTGTTTGTTTTATTTTATAATTGTTATATTTAATTATCACATATGAAATATATTTTTATAAGTGTGTGTGTCTATGTGTGTCTATGTGTGTGTGTTTGTATGAGTGTGTGTGTCTATGTGTGTCTATGTGTGTGTGTTTGTATGAGTTATTTATTGATATACAACCCGTCCCCATCTGAAACACCTTAAGACATTGTTGTACCCATTGTTTTAAAACTGGTATAATGTTAGTAGGTTAATAATCATACGTGTTCACACTGACCTTCGGTATTATCTCGATCGAGAATATCAATGTGTGTCAAATTTATTTGAACATATTTTGTTTTTGTGTGTGTGTGTGTCAAAAGGCCTTTTCAGATTGTTATTTCAAAATATATTTAAAATGAAATATAAATTAAGATTCCGATGGCTTAATGCTAAATTAATATTGAATTTAATTAAATGAATTGTTTATGTCTCATTGGGTAAAATCTATTTGGAATTATAAGAAATTTTGCTGGAACTGATAAAAAAATTATCTAAATATAAATTCTTAAACAGAGAAACATTAAATATTAGTTGAATTAATTCTATACAGAATTATTTTATAATGACTATAAAAAAGATGGCGACGGACTTGTAAAAAAAAATCTGCAAGTTGACGTAAACAAAGATGAGATAAAGCTAAAGATTGAACTATTCATCTGATAACAAAGTGTGTTCTCACAAAATTAAAGCACTCAGCATTTCATATATCTATTTCTCGAAAGCTATATTAACATTATATTTTGATAATTTGAATAAGAATTCTATGAAACTTGATTTTGTAACACACATGTGATATATTGACAGCACAGCTCGTTTTCATGGCCAGTAATCGAACCTGAGACAAATCAATGCAAAACCAATACCTTCAAGGTAACATTCGTTTTGCCGGACAGTCATCTTGTTGTTGACTATTACAAAACAAATAGTCGTTTCACAAAATTACACAAACTATTCGACTTCTTTATTTTATGCGTTTAATTGATTATAAATTGATTAAATTGATTTAGTTTTAGATATTTTTTAACAAGTATTTTATATACATTTTGTATGGATTAAAGAAAAATAGTACAAGAAAACAATGTAAGGTTTTAAGGGATTTTATTGATAGATAGAATGTAGTTATGATTTTTAGAATTCTAACACTTCAAGGCTCAAGCTGGTCACGACTCCCGATAGACCTAGTGACCTGGAAAGCCTGTACTTGCGCAAGCGCAGCGGTAATTAGTTCATACCTAATTATTGATAATTATCGTACAATTTTACGTAATAATAGTATAATTTTTGAACAACAAAATATATATTTATTTAAAGTTTTATTATACTCATGTATCCGTTTGAATTTAATTTATTCTTTTTATAGTATCTTGTTTGAACATGAAGATTACTAGGTGACAGAATTATAAAATTTATTATTCGTTCAACTTTTGAGAGTAGAAATCACTACAGAAGACCTGTTTTTAAGTTTATAATGAAAAGGTCATGATGATTAAAATATTATTGATCTGATTCATTAATATTTCTGGTTTTCAATAAGAATAAAAAAAAGATGTTGAGAACAAAGCGAAGTGGACACTTAATAAAAGAACAGTGTATAAAATGAGAGTGAGTGAAATAGGTATATATATAGAGAGAGGTTGTAATATCTAATCTAATCCTTCTAATATTACAAATGCGACAGTTTGAGGATGTATGTATGTTAGTTATTCTTTCACACATAATCTACTAAATAGATATTTATTTATTTCTCTCATCACGAATCAATTTGCATAATATAGAATATTGAATTCAATTGTTCAATTCAATTGAGGGGTCCCTGTATAGGATAAGCCAGTGTCAGTAATATATCCATACACCTAACAGTAATTTAGCATAAAAACAAAGGCTAAAAATGTTGGATCACAGTATTTAGGGCGAGCGAAACCGCCTGCAAACGCTAGTAACAAAATTTGATGGGAAGTAAAAACTTTATCGATGACATCACAGTGTTACTTCCTTATATAGCTTCAATTAGTCATACGTGTGATTTGACCGACTCGTTAAGGTTAGGAGCGTCACGGACCACTGGGACTGTGGAGTTGGGACTTTTATAAATATTATCCGAATTATTATATTATTATATACATACAAATGATTCTTTTTGTTTCAATGCGACAATTTATTGATATATCGCTTGTATTATCGAGTTTTTGTACTTTTTACATACCACTGAAACTGGTCTTATGTTTTTTGTTTTGTGGTCATTCTTACGATATTATTTCCCTAGAACCGGAATATAATTGAGTTCGGATGCTAATAAATTTAAACCAGTATGGAAAATATGTTGAACTAAAAGTGTCCGAAGTTCGAAGTTATATGAGTCGTATTATAATTGGATGTTAAACCTTAGTATATAAAATTGCTCACGATTCTATAATCATTTGGTAGGAAACAAATTAACCGTAAAGAAAAACGTCTAGTTTTTAACATTATAATGCGGTAGAGATGTTTTTTTTTTGTTTAAAATTATTGTAATGAATTGAACAATTATATTGTTTGCTTCGAAACCTTGAACATACATTTATAATTTTATATTAATAATAACTATAATTATTGAGCTGAGCGTGAGCGAAGCTCTTAACCGTTTGGGAGACCTATTTTTTGTGTTTAGTTGTCTCCAGGATGCGACGAGATAATTAGCTAAAACTTTTGTATGTATGTTTGAGCCGAACGCGGATGTTATAGCAAAAACAGATTGAAAAAATGTTTAGCCATTCAAAAGTTATCAAGAAAAGAAGAAAGGAGAGGGCCTCAGCTCAACAGCACCCACGCACGGTTGGCGGGTCCTAGTTTTTAATTCCATTACAATCAAACCTATCAGACGATACGTATTTGTAGTTTTTCGTTCATCAAATAAAAGAAAAACAATACTGATTTACTGTATAACACTTGTATAATAATATCAAAATTGATAATAAAAGTAACTTACGCATATTTAATGATTTTCTTTAGTAATTTTCTATATTTTTTCACTTATAATATTACCTTTCATATTAAATTTAGTTATTATTTGAAGCCAGACCAGGAGTCGTGTTAACAAATCGTTGTAAACCTCAACAATACAAATTAAATACTCTGTGAAAACTGATAAGAGTAACAAGATATTTCTCATAGATAATAAAAATTATGTAAAATCAGTAAACAATTAGCTAGCGCTCATTGTTTTGACATAAATGGCGCTGGTAATAATAAGAGTTAAACCCATGGGAGTTTTTGGTAGTTTTTTACCACACTGTGGTAGGATTTACCATTGTCTAGTGATAGAGAAAATACACCTTGAGAGGGAATTAGGAATTATTTAATGAAAGTTAGGAATTATTTATTTTTAAATTAAATTATGTCATTTGATTGGATTAATTGAAAATTAATTACAATATCATTTTTAATTTATTTTTTTAATTTATTACCTTATTTTATTTAAATCTAAATCAAAAAATTTGTGCCAAACATTGTTTCATTGTCAAAGCTACTGTTCTGAAAGTTATTTGTCACTGACTCGGCTTATCTTGTATTTTTTTTTTAACTTATATTAAAAATCTAAATAATTGAAATAAATAGTCATAAATATTTCAAAGCACACATAGGATGTAATAATATAGCTTCGCAAAGCTTATCCGCTTAGGTCTCGGACTTAATGCTCAAAGTTGAGATCACAATGACCGGATGTTAGGACTGAGATTACATGATAATATACTAAACATATCATGATATACACACACGCTAATACAAGCCTTACCTATATAGAAACAAGAACTACTTCTGTCTACACATAACGTTATCCTGCAGAACTATCTATTTTAAAAACTGTAACGTAAAATGGACCTTTCTGTATTAACTATAAGTAATGTAATGGTTTATATATATTAAAATACTATGGTGTGATCATAGTATACAATGCTATAACAAAATAGTGTTTATTTTTTTTGTATTAAGGGCCATAATGGCGTATCGTAATATGTGTTTCCGACTATGAATTAATTCGATTCTCGGTTCAAGTACTTGATTATAGTAATTTCTCCGTCTACTAAGTAATTTTTATATTCTAAGGTAAAATGGAGGTTATGTTTTTGAGAAGCTTACATTTTTGACAATCGTAAAATGTATCATGTAAAAAATATGTTATATAGAACGCAATGTCGGTCCGTTTGTTAGCATATACATTTTTTTGTGTAATAAAATTTTATTTGTTTATATTTTAGTACATTGTGAAAGCCCGCAAAAAAGTGGTAGAAATAATAACTAATTAGGTTAAATTATTTATAAAAGAAGTCGCGATAGACGCTAGTATAACAAATTATTATAAAAAGTTTATCAAAAATACAATTATTACTTAAGAATGACTTCAAACGAAAAATATATATACATTTTTTGACAATCAAGGAGTTCTACGAAACAACATCCCACCAACCAAACATAGCAGAGTATAAACAAAGAGAAAGTAATGTTTAAAAATGTACACCACAATGACCCATAAGGTGTTTAGTTAAGACCCATAATTGGATAACATAATTTAACATCACGAAACAACTGATCTGTCACAACGTACTCGAAGTGAAAATCCGTATGGTCGCTTTTCTTTGTAATAAAGAAGTACTTTTGTTTTGAATTTCTAAGAAAGTTGTCTTCAAACTGAAATTGTATAGAAAGGACCTAACAAAGATTATTTGTTATGTTTTTAAATACATAAAGTATTGTTAATTTATTTTTAAATAGTCACTTTCTTAAGATTTATTTAAATTAACATTAAAGTGTTCGCAAAACTGTATTTTATATACACAACCACAAACACACACACACAAGAGTCATACACACACACATACACTATTATTAATATATGTATATGACCCTAAAACATTATTATATTTATCTTATATCATTGTTACTTAACATACCATTTCTCGAAACTTGAACAGTTATCTTATTTGAGTGTTAATTACTCTGACAACAATCACGGAATTAGTATAACAAATATTTGAGCCATTAAAGTATACTTGGACAGACATATTTACACACTTATATTTATATATTTTAAAGCTTATTATATAATAAAATTCTGTAAATATCTATTTGGTTCAACTTAAAAAAAAAATTGTTTTATCTCTGTTGAAGCAGCAGACAAAGCCGCTGGCAACAACAAGTTTATACTATAAATAATTGTTACATTATATTTATATTCTATCCTATTGTTATTCAGATATATAAATCATCTGACATATGATAGCAAAAACAACCACGAATAGCATTGTTCAAATCTATAATCTATAAACTGTCTGTCAGTTCGTCAGCGTATTGGCTCGTTTTTTAATATATCACTTGTTGTAGATTTCAATAATAGATATTCATTTATATTAAAGCACTCGTCATATATAAAGCTATGTTGTAGCTTTGATATCTTTTGTTGTTACCCAACGTCAGAATATTAAAACAAAAAGTGTGGAGAAGCTATCTTAACACTAAACCTACCAACTACCGGTCAAATTGACCGTTCTTAAACTTTTGTAAAACTTACACATTTTTAAACGTTATAATATCGTTATCAAATTACATGACAATTCTTAGAATATGCATATAACATTTTCTACAGTCTTTACTATCCATTGTTACCTGCGTTATATAATAAAATAACTTTTAATTACCGGTCAATTTGACAGCGTGCGGTAGGAACAGGTATACAAGAATTGTCGGTAGGTATAGTGTTAAAAATATATTTAAAAAAAATATTTCTCTACATTGCCGGCGTGGCTAATGTTAATGACGAAGAACCTGGTACTAAGAATATCTGATATAAACCTCGGACTTAACGAAAGCTAAGGGTTGCTAGTTGACTACGGAACCCTAAAATATATTTAACAAATAATTAGATGCGATAAAAAATATTATTAAACAATGTATGAGGTCAAATGATATCATTTTACACACACTCATCTACATCAATCAATTTGTCTGTAGCCTTCCTTAACACCTACGATTTTTTTAATTGAACTTTAATTTACAAATAGAAAAAATATGTTTTTAATGATCCATTATAAATATCCAATCGGTGTACGGAGTCAGAGTTTTTTATAAGTATAAATGAAAAGTCAGTTGCGGGGTTCATAAAAATTGTTTTATGATATGACTACACTCAGTCAATCAGTCAGTCAGTCAGTTACAGTCGTTTATTACATGTGGTAACAAGTTAGAATTAAAGATTAGACACCAAACTATCTAATATTTAAAAGATTAAAAGAATCTTCAAACGTTAAACAGTAATAATGCCTTCCAAACGTTTAGGCTCAGTTAACACAATACCTTCAGTTGGACACAGCTTCGAATCCTTGTATTGTACATTGAATATGTATTGAATGTTGTTGTTATTTACTTTATCTGTTAGATATTCCTTTGTCGATTTATGTATTAGTAGTAAGTAGTAGTAGTAGTGGTAATATATCAGATAAAACTTATATTATTAATGTCTGTGTGTGTGTGTGTGTGTGTGTGTGTGTGTGTGTGTGTGTGTGTGTGTGTGTGTGTGTGTGTGTGTGTGTGTGTGTGTGTGTGTGTGTGTGTGTGTGTGTGTGTGTGTGTGTGTGTAAGTCTGCAAATTTAACTAAATTATTTTACTATACATATGAAATGTTATTTGTAATTTCGGATTAAGTTTTACTGTAAGTTTATTTTCAGATTAGAATTACACAGGTTTTATACGACTCACGTAATATATATATTTATATTACAAATATAAATCTAGTTTGCTATAAAAATGTTACAAAATCAGCGTGGGAGAAGAACAACTGTATTGTCTCTCAAATCTGTGGGCTTTACGATTGAGATAAGTGGAAAACACTTACTCAATGTTAACAGTTTAAGAGCAAGAAACGCCTATGTTTGTTTAGAATAATTTATAAAGACAATACACACACACACACACACACACGTAGGTAACATTATTTAGTTATAGTTAAAGTATACACAAAAGTTAAAAAAAATAATAATAATAATTTTTGTCTCTTTGTTCTGGCTAATCTCTGAAATAACTGGACCGATTTCAACAGGAATTTTACTGGTGGATACCTATTGTTATAAGGAGTAAGTTTGTTTTAGAATAATTTGGAAAGATAATACACACGTGCACACACACACACACACACACACATATATGTAATTGAAAGTCTTAGAAGCATGAAAGTAATAATAACTTATGATAAATTATCAACTAAACGAACAAATGAATTCAAATATTTAATTTCAATAATACTTTGCCGCATAACTTACAGTAGGTACCAGTAAAATAACAAAGGATTCTTAGAATAATTCTTATATTACCTTAACGGCGAAAGCTAAATAATTTATATTGGAACTTTGAAAGCCTAGCTTTTAGTTTAAAGTGCTAAAAGCCGACAATTCTAGAATTGTATGCAATAAGTTACAAAGACGGTAGTAATTACTGCTAATGAACCAGCCTCGCGGTGCGCGCGGCCATTTTAATTTATTAACACTAAATTAAATACATTTACTATATTATTATATATAATATTAATGGGGAATTTAATGTTTTTAATTATTATAAATTAACCGGTAACATTGAGCCTGTCGTTTTTATAACAAATATTTGATATCATTGTATATATTTATACTAGCTTATTCCCTCCCACTTCGCTGGTCACACTACTAATTCGGATGTGAACTTAGGTTGCTATGATAACCGTTGTCATATTATCCGTTGTCATCGTAACCGTTGCTATAGTAACTCTTACCCCCGCGTTAAGTGTATAGCTCTTACAGGTTTAAAGCTTGGCGAAATGCAAAAAGTAGAAATCCGTTCTTAGTGGACGTCTATGTTACAAAAGAAGTAACTATGTAAAATTTTAAGTTAATCGGACAGATAGTTTCGGAGATTTCGTGATGAGTCAGTGAGTGGTAAATCGCTCATATATATATAGATATCGTTTTTAGTTAATATCATTATCAATTCGGTCAAGTGCTAGAAATTAGGACTTTCACGAGATAGTGTCAATGTTATCAATATTAGGTTATCAGAACACGATTTCCTATAATCAATGATAAGAATTATGAACATGTAAAACTTAAAAGATTCTACGTAATCTATCGATATTGATTTCGACATTGATTAAGACTATATTTTTACAGCGACTTTGACTGCTCTGCTTTGTCTCGAGTCTTTATCAATCATTACTCAAAGTATATACAATTCAAACGTTTATTAAGATACATTTCCAATTTTATACTAACCATAGTCCAAAAATGTGATTTTCATTATAATATTGTACTTTTGCAGGAGTGAAAACATATATTTGGTTAAGTAATAAGTTCATATAGCAAGTTTCATTTTATTTCTATTCATATGTTTTGTTTACTAATAATTGAGTTTTTATTTGATCAGATAAATTCTAAGTCAAATTTTTTGTTATATAATTTAATCTTTCTTGGTTACGTAAATATTTTTTTACCGGTTTTTTTCGAATTTTTGCATAATAATCGTTTAAATCTTGACCTTTACCTAAAATAATATATTTTAGAAGTTATTTTTTATAAGATTCTTAAATCTATTATAACATAATAAGGAATATTATCACTGAATTAATTGATTTAAATTAAAAATAATATCAACCTCAAATATCGAAGTGTGAATGAAATTAATCTAATGTATATCAAATATACATAAAATGTATCATAAAAAGAAATATCTACACACAAAAATAAAATTTAACTGTCTGTTCGTAATTCCAAATTAATAGTTTTTAACTAAATGCTTATGAATAAATAGAGATACTTGAAAAAAAAACTGTTTGTTCCGACTTTCGCATGTTATAAGTTAGGCTAGTTTTATTTAAAAATCCATAAGCAAAGTCGCGGGCACAGCTAGTATATATTATAATATCCTTTTCATAAAATCATGTAAAAAACAAGAGAAGACATATAAATACAGAATCAAAAGAAACACCATCATGGCGGACCTTGTTTAAAGCTATTTTAAATTAAAAATAGAAGATATCGTCATGAGTTTTCTTATTTCTTGTATGTCATTTATATTACGGTATCTGATTATGTAAAAAAAGTTATTATTAATCTTCGTATGTTTACTTAAAAAATATATAAATAAAGTAAAGAAATCTCCTAAACTATCTGTCCGATTAACTTAAAATTTTTCATAGTTACTCCTTTTGTGACGTAGACGTCCACTAAGAACGGATTTTACGGAATTCCTAACCTAACGGATTTTAACTTTTGGCATTTCACCAAGTCCTAAACCTACATATACTTAGGAGACCTACCTACATATATTTATACACTTAACGCGGGGGTAAGACTTACTATACGAACAGTTACGATGACAACGGATAATGTGACAAAGGTTACCATAGCAACCCAAGTTCACATCCAAATTAACAGTGTGCCTAGCGAAGCGGGGTGAAATAAGTTTTATAATTATCAAATATTAATATTAATTAAATAATTTGTGTATTTACCAATTACCGAGAACAATGATCAATACGTTCAAAGTAATCTGACTAATAGTTACGCAAAATGCCGACTAAACATCCGACCTTTAATATGTAAAAAGTGAAGATGACGTCAAATTATTGGCAAGAAATCCGAGTCACGACCTCATGGCGCTCACGATTCGTAAAATGAGCAAAAATCTTTAAAACACGGATAGAATAATACAAAAACAATACTTATATTTGATTACTCATGTATTAACTGTAAAACTAAGTATGTATGTCATGATCAATATATGAGTTTTGATTGGTATTCGAACGAAGTAATCTATTTATTATAATATATTTAATCGCCTTGTAACTAGAATTTGGAGCTCACATACACACACAAGTATCTCACACACACACTCTCTAGACGTATTAATGTATTAAAGTTAAAAGTTATATAATTTCCCCTCACAATCAGGTAGATTTCAACGGTACTTAACTGTTATATCATTCTTTCGCAAGTACCTTGACCGATTTGGCGATACTGCTTCCTCGTTCGTTCCATGTTAATATAAAACACTGGTCACACCGAAACTAAGCTAAAGCTAAGCTACCTAAAGATTTGAATCGAGATTATGAGGTTTTGATATCTTATTAGCTCACATGTTAATCTATAAATAGTATAATTTTGAAAACATACAGAAGTCACATAAGCTAGTTAAGTGTGACATGGACCTAATGCTCGATTTTATTTTGTCCTTTTACTCAGATTAATAGGCTTCTAAATTTAATAATTATTTAAAGAATTATTGTTAAATATTTACTTAGTGAAATGAAGATTTGATCTATTTTTATACGATGATTAGGTACGGAAGCCATTTAATTTGTACGAAATGTAAGCAGCCTTGGCCTAATTGGTGAAAATAATTATATCATTATCAAGTGATTATTTTCACCGCCAATGTCAATCTAACACGCAGTTAATATATAAAATTATCAAACATTCCAAGGTAATAAATAAATTTACATCTACGCGTTATTTGAATATCTCTTATATATGAATATATTATAATATATACAAATCAAAAATATGTTTTTTAAACAAATAATAAATAAATTAAAATAATATATTTAATACAATATTGTGTAATATATTTCCTGGATGAATTTTGGTAAACATTTTTTTATACGACAAAACAAACTATACCATTGTACGTGTCAATTGAATATTTCTAAGGATTGGATTATATTATAATTGTTTTTTTTAAATCTGATGATGCTTTTTATTTATGAAGGCATAGACCATAATGTGGAGTATATATGTATATAGAATACTGTCCCGTCGGTCTGTACAATAGCTATAGGGACACTATCCTGCACCTTTAAATTTTATTTAGATTTATTTAAAATATTTTTTTTATTGAAAGTAAGTTGTGTACAAATTTTTTTATTGTCAAAGCCACCACCAGTTCGGAAAGTTATTTGACAGACCAGAGAAGAGCTACCGAATCGACGAAGGCTCGTCTTGTTCTTTTACTTAAAAGACCTCAATTACATTTATAATAAATCTTGAAGTAGCCTGGCAGCGAGTGCTTCATACCCAAGATGCATCATGTTCTTGATATTCGGAAGTACTGTAGTATCCAGGAGACACTAGTATCTGTTAGTACTATACTAACTTTCCTTTTATACTTTTAAGCTACTTAATTTGGTATTACTTTACAAGAAAATAATCTAAAAACAATCATCAGACTACGTAATTCCAATTACTTTACATAAATAATTAAAAACAAAGTGACTGTTTGTTTTTTTATCTAAAGCAAAGAATATATTCATACAATTATCGAAAGATTTGTCAATATGAGTCATCACTTAATTATTATGTGATAATTTGTTATCAAATTTCTTAGATTAATATATTTTAAATTACTTTACATAAATAATTAAAAACAAAGTGACTGTTTGTTTTTTTATCTAAAGCAAAGAATATATTCATACAATTATCGAAAGATTTGTCAATATGAGTCATCACTTAATTATTATGTGATAATTTGTTATCAAATTTCTTAGATTAATATATTTTAAATTACTTTACATAAATAATTAAAAACAAAGTGACTGTTTGTTTTTTTATCTAAAGCAAAGAATATATTCATACAATTATCGAAAGATTTGTCAATATGAGTCATCACTTAATTATTATGTGATAATTTGTTATCAAATTTCTTAGATTAATATATTTTAAATTAATTCAATTTATTAGTACATAGAAAATTTTATTTTAAACCAAAAAGAAGATAGGTAGGTGTGTTTCCACACTTATTGGCAGATATTATACATCTTAATTTAATATAACGTTAACAAATTGATAGATAGCACGTAAGATCCTTGGTGTCAATGAACTTTACAGAGGAAGCAAACTTACACTGCTGTTCTTATACCATTTCCTACCGGTTGGTATCCACATTAATGACGGATGGAATTATATGTTTGGAATAGTCTGAATCAATCAAATGTTACACACACAAACATATACATATACACATATATATATATATATACGGTATTGAGCTATCTTTTGTTAAAAGATATAGATAGCGGGGTATTTTCAATAATAAAATTAATAATAATTCATCATTATCAAAATGCCAAAACTAACATTTAACTTAATATACTTAATAAAAGCTCTGCTTTGATATTCTGACATTTAAACTTTAATTGAAGGTCTCAATAAAAACATAAACTGGACACCAAAAGCTTGGCGAGTGAAAGCGAGGAAATTGTCTTTGGACTCGATCGTAATTAGATATTTGGCACAAGGTGACCTACGAATGTATGAAGTTTATTTATTTCATGTTTTTTATATAAATATCGTGTGAGAAATTTGATAGTCCACACTTTTAAAGTAAAAAGACATAGTAAGTTCGTTTTGAAATGATAATAAATTTGTATATATGTATTAGGTATCAGTTATTTTTCAGAAATACAAAAAATATTGCATTTGTATTTGATATAAGAACACATAAGAACACGTGTTCCCCATCTAACTAAATAACACAAATAATATGCTAAATTAGATGCACTTAATAAAGATAAAAAGATAAGATAAACTATTTTCAACAATCTAACTCATAATTGTATAATGCTCTATTTAACTACTCTCAATTGTAGTTAACTTTCAAAACGAAACGAAACTACCGAACTACCTTGAAATAAACGACACATAAACTTAAAAAAAAACTATTAAAAATCGACACACTATGTATGCGATAAAAAACTCGTCTCGCCTTTTCTAAAATGAATCTACACTAACTTTTTTCGTTTTTTCCGCAAAATCACATCAGTGATGCAATTTTTGCAACCCAGGTAGGTACCTACTATTACATTACTTTTTGCAGACCTCAGACCTAGACCTGCTTGTATCCAGGTTTGTAAGAGCGAAAAATTAACTATTTATTAATTATAAACATTAAAAGCGACCTCATAAAAACTGTATAATATTAAACTTTTGTATTTATATAGTTTAAAAATATATAAAACGGTCTATCTCGAAATATATCTAAAAATTATAGATGCAACGAGACCAAAGTTAACTGTATACACAATAAAAACTTACCAAATAACCTAAAACTTTCCGGATACGGTTCAAACACCCAACACACACACACACAACAATACTATAATAATATAGTCAATGTATACACTGTCAATAATAAACAATCACAGAACACCCGTTATTTGGAAAAAAAAAAATCGAAATTTTGGTGACGTTTATTAAGGAACGCCCGACGTCCGCTCAGCGCGACTGTCACTGAGCATCTGAGTCGACTCCTAGACTCAGCCTGATTGACCTTCGTTTAATAAAATGCAACTGAGTGAAGTTAGTTTGAGACCGGTTTGCTTTGGGCTAGTTTTCCGTCTCGCTCGCACACGTAAAGCTGTACTCGCTTTTTAACTTTAAATATTACTCTTTGGTGTCAAATTATGCACCTTGTGTATAAATAAAAGACTATACATCTTCCGGGTTAAGAAATTTTATATCATGTTTTTATTTGTCTTTTTATCATCTTTTAAAATTACATTACAATTTTAAGACTTTAATAGGATTAAATATATATAGGAACATATAAATTCCAATGATCATAAAAATATTATTTTTATTCATACATATACAATGTCACATAAATATTTCAAGGCAATAATTAGTTAACTGGTAAGTAAATATGTTCAATATATAATGGATATATAAATTAAATACAAAAACTTTATCATGTAACTTTAATCTTGAGAATGTTGTTCATTAAAAATATTATGAATATCATTAATTACATTTATCAAAATGTTGTGTCATTAATAATGTGAAAGTAGATATAGATTTAATAATTATCAGAAGTCTATATTTTTTAAGTATATTCTCTAATATATTATGTAATAATAAATAAAATGTCGGAAGTGGATTTAAATTTGCAAAGTGTATGCAAAAAATTATCTAAATATTATTATTATTAAAATACTGTATCGATTATGCAACAAAGTGGCAGACTAAATTATCTGGATTGAAAATTTATTAGAGATTCTCCTATTAAATATATTTAGGTGTAGTATAAAACCATCCATCAAATACTATCTTCAAAAGCCTTGTTGGAGAACTTCCTAAGTCCTAAGAACGTGCCAACTTAAATTTTTTACAATACAACAAACATTACTTCATTATAACAATCTATATATATATATATATATAAGCGATTTACCACTCATTGACTCATCACGAAATCTCCGAAAGTATCTGTCCGATTAACTTTGAATTTGACATAGTTATTTCTTTTGTGACGCAAACGTCCACAAAGAACGGATTTTACGGAATTCCTATCTCAACGGATTTCAACTTTTTGGATTTCGCCAAGTTTTAAAACTGTAGGAGCTATACACTTACCGCGGTTGCCATAGCAACGGTTACGATGACAACGGGTACTATGACAACGATTACCATAGCAACCTAAGTTCATATCCAAATTAAAAGTGTGCTCAGCGAAGCGGACGGAAATCAGCCAGTATGTATATACACCAAATCCTAATACACATAATATAAGATAGATCGTCTCTTAAATAAAATAACAACAATATATAAAGTTATAAGAAACACATCCCAAGGCTAATGTTATGGTAATATATTATTAACAAATGGACAACCATACATTTATAATATCAACACAGTGCAAATAAAGGTATAAATTGATTTAGTTGCCAATTAAGATCCACATCGGTAAGTCTTTATTGATTTTTAAATACTATACTACTCCCTTCCTTTGACTCTTCTTGCTTTTTATCTTTCAATACTATTTAAATGAGAAATATATATTATTAATTAAATTAAGTATATATCTTTTATATCTTTATAGTAATATATATTTAAGTTTAATAAAATAAAAGTAATTTAAATTCAATCCAGAATGTAATAAAACAAGGTCCGAAGGGATTAAATACCGGGTTCACGATATCAAAATTTGGGACCGAGGTTTCTTTGAAATAACAAAAAGACAAATTCCGACTCCAGACTCTTGATATATTTTAACAGCGATTTATCTTTTAAATGTTAAGACAAATGTTTTAAGATGTATTAAATTTAAAATCTATTATTGATACTGATAATAATATTTCTTTATATAACTAATTGTTGACTGCAGAAGGGCGTGGTAAGTTCGGAAGGGATTGAATATCTGCAGCAGAAATAATTATTATATATATAATATTAAACTATTATCAATAGTCCGTCTGTCTATTGATAATAGTTTAATATTATTTAGTGTAGATGATAAATATTTAAAATCCCAGTGAATCAATATTTTAGGTATTTTAAACAAAAAACTTTCATTATTATATAATATATTATTCATAGCTTCGATCAAATATTTCAAGTAATGTCATTACTTAAGTTAGATTTTTGTAGTTTAGTAATGTAAGGAGTTAACCTCCTTTATTATAGTTGGTTAAATGGAAGTAAGAATCTTGATATCTTTTCACTAAGCATATAAAATTATATACGGTACTTAAATATATATATTTTATTTCTCTGTCTGTTTGTTTGTTCCAGCTAATCTCTGAAAAGGCTCGACCGATTTTAACAAGACTTTCACTGGCTGGATGTTATAAGTTAGTTAGTGAAGCTCATTTTATTTAATAAAACATATTGTGCGAGCGAAATCGCGGGCACAGCTAGTATATAATAAACACGACTATTTAATTACAGAGTCGGATATAAAAAGTGAAGCTGCAAAGTTGATATTGGACATTGTAAGTATTGGGTTGCGATGATTCGTGTAAGAACAATATATTATATATATTACTATATTACTAATAGTTTATTTACCATTTTGATTACGTGTTGTTTTATTAAAAAAATAATATTTTTTCCAAATTAAATTTAGTAGTCTCGTAATTATAATAACGAAAACAAAGATGTATGGTATATCTCAATGTCTTCCAGAAAAAGTATGATTTTTAACATCATTTCTATAAAATAATATATTTTTTGCCCTCGAGCATCACCGGCTCAGCCATTGTTAAACGGGTTCTTAGTAGCTATTAAGGATATATATTTGTCTATTTCACTCATATAGACAAAGTGTATATTTATCTCTGTCTAACGTAACCGCATCGAAAGGATGCAGGCGTGCGGGTTGTTTTTTTGAAATTTGAATAAATTTACACTTTTAAAGGAAGGTTTCGCTCATAAAGGTTTTTGAACTCTGTACAGTATTATATTATACTAGCTGCTTAATTACATAAGTTACTTAAAAATAATACCAATGTCTTAAATAATACTTTATAATAAATAAATTTAACACCTATAAAAATTTAATAAAAATAATTTATGAATATTTTTATTTATATGTAAAATAAATTAAAAGAAAATATAACAAAAATCAAATACAATTTACATTTAACTTGAATATAGGCTTCATTGTATCTTTTAATCTTAGGCATTCCTGTTTTATTTTCTCCTCTAAAGCGTGCTAAAGTAAACGAATCTTAAATGCATTTGCAAGATTTACATTGTTAGGAATTTGCATAAGGTTTGAGGTGTACTGGGAGAGGGAAAAATAAAAATATATTATAATTAATAATATATTATAAATAATATTCATTAAAGAAATACTTTATTTGATATCAAAATTATTTTATAATAAATTTATTGGTGCTACTAATTTTTATGTATATTAAAGTTTTAACTTTCACTATTTTATTTATTTTATCTTAATTTAATTCGCAATATGCTAACACAGTCCTTCGAAACCAAAAGTAATACGATATTCAAACATAGAACTATAGATCTATCAGACAGGATGATTTTAATTAATTTTAGAATATGCGAAATTGCTAAATAAATATTGTCAAACGGCGTGTCTTAAAATGACTCTTGAATAGATATAAAAAATAAACAAATTATTTAAAAATGTAATTATGTATTTTTAATTCCTTATAAATTTAAAGGATAAGTGTTAAAGTCTGGGGTTGACCCCTTCACTAATCAGAAATTACTGGCTTTATTATGACAAAAAAAGGTATTAGAAAAATTTTACTCTCTTCTCCAGTTATCAATACCTTACATTTGAATTGATCATATTATAAGAGAAAATAGATAGAAGAAATTCCATTATGAAATTGTTAAAAGTAAATATTGGCGGCTTAAGGCCCCTTATCGTAACTGGAAGGGGGCCTTTAAATTATTGTATCGGTTGCGATAGCTTTGTAGGTCTATGGTCATTATCGTAGCCGGTAGCTAATTAGTGAGCCGAGTGTTAGCTGTAACGCCAAATGAGATGGTAACCACGTTGCATTCTACGTTTTTGTTTGCATTAATTATTATCTAATACTATGTATCTAATTCCTTTTTAGAGAAAATTATAGCTAAGCTTTGTGTGAGCATAAGCGGATATTTCACTTTTATTTATTATATATCTAGAATACTATCAAAGAATATATATATTTAATTACAATAGAATGTTCAATGTGACGCTAAAGGCGTTGTCTTCGTTGGTCGTCAAACATTTTTTGATTTTCTTTTATTGTTCACATTCAGAGTTTAGGTGCCTTTTCATACTCGATCCCGTTGTGATATCGGGAAAAGGGAGCGTTACTGATAATGTATCTTCGTTTTTAAGATAACCCAACACATACAATGAAATCTTTTGTATGTTAATGTTATTATCACGTGATAGCACTAAAAGAATTTAACACTAAACCTACCGACAATTCTTGTGTACCTGTTCCTACCGCACGGGGTCAAATTGACCGGTAATTAAAAGTTATTTTGGTAATAATGGAAATAATTAAAATAAAAGAGTGAAGAAAATATTATATGCACATTCTAAGAATTGTCATGTAGTTTTTTTATTTTTTTTATTTTTTTTTATTTTAGAGGAGGGCAAACGAGCTTGCGGGTCACTGTTGGTATATGATCACCGCCGCCCATGAACTCTTGCAACATCCGAGGATTCACAAGAGCGGTGATAAAGATTTAGTTTGATAAAGATATTATAACGTTTAAAAATGTGTAAGTTTTACAAAAGTTTAAGAACGGTCAATTTGACTAGTCCTTGGTAGGTTTAGTGTTAAATAATGATACATACGAGTAATATAAACATGACAATGTTTCTGAAACTTATACCACAGTTTAAACAATGCGTCAGAGACACTCCTATACATTATTAGGTCGCCTAGCGGTGTTATATGATATCATGGAAATGGGGCGACGCCATGTTACATATGAAACCATTTAAGCACCGTTTTAGAAGGCACCTTCGTATTACTAAACACACAATATAATATTAGATTTTATTACGATACTAGAATTAAATATTTTAACCTTGTAGCATATATTTGATGATAAATAATAAGAATTATCTCTTTCCTCGCACTTTTGACTCTCCTTTTTTTCACTCATATTTTCCCTCTTCTCTCCTTACCTTTTTAACAATCTCCCTCTTATAAATATTTGAAAGTATGGAATTATTACAATACATACATACTATATACTAGTTGTGCCCCCGACTTCGGTTGCGTGGCATATGTTTTTTAAAATAAAAGTGGCCTAAGTTCTTACAACAGATATCCACCAGAAAAACTCCTCTTAAATTCAACAGTTTCAGAGGTTAGTCGGAACAAACAGACAGAAAAATACATTATTTTATTTACTTTTTGTGTGTCGCAAATATTTTCATATGCAATTAGAGAAACGCCGATGATTCGGTATAACAAACAGACACTTCAATATTTATATGTATATAAATATTATTTAGGACATAGTTAAATAAAGTTTCTTTTGATAGGTTGGTCTGACATGGTTGTCGAGTGACATAAAATATTTGTTTTGCGTGCTCAGCGAACGTTCCATGACGAATAAAAGACATCAAGTATGTATCTGATACCACTGCTGGCTGTGTGGAGGATTTGGAAGTGTTTTTTTATAGCGTCGCCATAAATAAGATATAAAACCTCAAGTCAAAGTCAAGTCAAAGTTTTTTATTTTAATAGCTAGCTATATATTGCACTTATGAAATGTTCTGAAGAGTAGGCGGAGAGGAACCGACGAGTAACTTCCTGGGCATTCTTTTAATGAATAATTAAACTTTTATTTTATAGTAGGTATACACTATTAACTTATTTTAAGCCCTTACAACTTAATTACGTCAAATAAATTTTTATATATAACAATTCTGTTTCATTCTGTTAAAGAAACAAAAAGAAAGAAAATCTTGCAATTAATTCCAAAAGTATCATCAATAAGGTTAAGAATCAAATATTATATTGAAATTAAATTTTCAAATATATATATATATATATAGTATAGTTAGTTATGCAAACAATATTATCTTTAACAAGCCCATTATGATTATGGAAAGAAATGTGACAAACATGGTTTCCCTTGAATTATTCTAAGTTATAGATAATACAGTCAGCGACACGACATCGCGTGTTTTGTCACGGTGGCCATGACAATGATAGCGAGTCTTTTAGTTTTAAACCTTCAACAAATGCAGTTAATAGGGGCTTATAACATAGTTCCGTTTAATTATTTGAAATACTCATTTATTATATGTAATTATTTGGCATAATTTCTTTGTATTTAAAATTTTCCAATTTGATAGTTATTTTTAATTTATTCAGATTAGTTTTCAATGGGCGTGGCTTTAATAGCAGTTTTAACGAAATAACTATTGGATAAACACAATTTTATTAATAAATATAATAAATAAGAAAGAAAACCTTAACATCCCCATAACATAAGATATAATTAAAGTTAAAAATGCCACAACAATGGCGATTATTTACAAATATCATGTTCTAAATATAGAGGATCCGTTGGTATAATCGTGTCCTATCACGACAGAATGTAATTAACGTTATAACTGAAATAAATCGTGAAGTTTCAGCGCAATTACTAAGTTTGTATCACATTTTAAAGTTGTCTAATTTTCAGTCGTGAAGGTAAATTGGTATCGTGGAAATTAAACTACCAACTATGTCGAACTGTATAATTATAACGTTTGTTTAGCGAAGCGTATATTAAATATTATATATATATATATGTAACATTTAATATAGAAGTGTCCGTTTGTATGATTTTTCACTAAATGCATATGAAAGTATATACGGTACTAACATAAAAAATTGTTGTTCCCGATTAAACAATCGGTATAATATCTGAAACGGATGGACCAATTTTAATAGGACTTTTACTGGCAAATAGCTAATGTTATAAGGAGTACCTTAAGATAGTTTCATTTTAAATAACATATTCCGCCCGAACGAATTCGTGTGTCACAGCTAGTACAATTATACATATATTTAATTATTCATTTCTGGTATATACTGCTCTTTGGATACTATAAATAATTTAACCAATTATTCTCGAAGTTAATAATCGATCTACAATCCAAGATTGAAAACTGCAATGTTCTCAAATAAACTCAATCCACAGATCTATTTGCAGTGACAACTCAAGAAACTTATTCTAATTTCAACATTAGTAAAAAAAATGGGATCAGGATCGATTATTGATTCTGATAACAAAGTGATGAGTGTGATCTATCTTTTAAAGACTTCGGAACAACTAGTCGTACACTCACAATATTAATATTCAGTTAAATCTACATAGATAATTTATTACAAACACATTTTTGTTAAGGTTTCAAAAACTTATTTTGCAATGTATCACCCTTCAAAACTATTCAGTCTTCAACTAGGCATTCCGAGAACTCCATTATATTCAAATGATGTAAGATGTTTTTTGAATAACTTGGTAAGAAAAAATCAAACGTTTATCTTCAAATAAAATGTATAATTCTCAAAGATTTAACACGGTCATGTTTTTTAAATTTGAGACCGAACGTATCCTGTCAGACAGAATGGGTATAAAATTAAGAACGGGATCACATGACGTTCATTTTACTCAAACAAAACATTTATAAATATAAAAATACTTATTTTTAAATGACTATTTTAAGTAAGTTGAATATTATGAAAGTAAGTTGTGCAAGTTGTACTTTTCCAGTTTTTTTTGTCTTTTGTTTTTCTTTTATAATTATTGTTTAGTTAATGTTATATTGTTATTGTCATTTTCAATGATGGCACAGTGCGATCAGGCTCAATAAATGGCAGCCACAGAATACCAGCGTTGAGAGTATTCTATTCTCAACATATGCTGAGTGGTCATCAAATTCAGATGATAAAGGAAATATTTTTTATTTAAGTTAATTTATTTTTATTTTATCACTAATTTGATTTGATTTGATTTGATTTGATACATAATAATTAAAGTTATAAACATATCACATGATGCATTACATTATTAAATGAATATAAAATGAAAGTTCAAACCTCGAACATAGGTCCTCTGGAAATTTGTCCGGTCGCTGCGCAAACTGAGTTATGGGCTCATAACTCATCTAAGCAAACAGTACTCAATCTTGATTGGTTTTCATCTTTATATATCTAAAAGGCTTTAATGAAATATCTTGAATGAAAAACATGCTTTAGTACCTCTTTTTTTTGAGTACACCGTACGTTTCTCCTGACAAATTAAATCAATGTGGATTTGTCATGTGAGCCAATTCTTAATAAGTAATTCGTATGTGGAATCTGTTTTATGTTGTGGTTGTGTTTCCTGTCTTTCAAGGTACCAAAAAAAAAATTACACCTTTAATGCATTTCTGTTGACGATTTAGTTTGTTAATTTTTTTGAACAATTACTGAGTAGGTACGGTCGTTATCAAACAGGTGTAAACTAAAAAGGTTCAATTTGAACTAAATATCTAATACTAGCCTTTACCGCGGCTGCGCTTGCGACGATGAAACACTATTGCAGATAACTCGACGGTAAGACACCCAATATTTTGTAATTAATTATATTTTTTCCTTATTTTAAGTTTATAATAATATATAAATTTTATTCGGTTGTTGAAGTAAATGTCTTAGATATATGTCTTATTTCCTGGAGTCGATCGGACTATCTCGAATTCTTTTAGCTTCAAACATTTCACTTAACTTAAAGCTCAGTTATTTTATGATGCTATTCAAAGAAAAGGGAATATGGATTCCCCAGAATGTTTAAGGAAAACTTATATTTGCCAACTTTATCTCCTTCCAGAGTAAGAGAAAATATTTACCAATTATGAACTAGGCAGCTTTTATATAAGTTACAGCAACTATTTGTCTTTAAAATCAATTTAATGAAAAATTGCTAGAACACTGAAACATACTGGTATAAAAATATATAATAACATTTTCCTTTAGGTCGTAAACAAAGACAAACATATTATTGTATAATTAACACTCAGATAAGATGCCTCTAAGTGTAATTAAGTTGTTATCTTTGGAATCAAAATGCAGTGTAAGTTCCACTTGAAATGTGTTGAAGTTTTAAAATTTTTAAACTGCATTGTACTACATTGT
The DNA here is from genome assembly GCA_918358695.1 of Melinaea menophilus ssp. n. AW-2005. Lineage (NCBI taxonomy): Eukaryota > Metazoa > Arthropoda > Insecta > Lepidoptera > Nymphalidae > Melinaea > Melinaea menophilus. The sequence goes on from OU911049.1 coordinate 16,051,196, forward strand.
ACATTGATTTAGATCATTTAAAAAAGGTGAAAGTTTTATTTGAAAGAAAAAGCTACGGTGTAAAATGTTACTTTCTAAGAATCATATGAACTTCATATCAAATTAGACTTAGGATATAAATAAATAAGAAAAAAAGTCACTTTTTTAGATGGAGCACTATTAAAACTGTAATATGTATATATTTTTAGTTGATAAATGGCTAGCTATAGTTATAAAAGAATCTCACAAATATTGGCGAAAAGTAACTATTATATTAAGTCACACACATAGTATGGTGTGTGGTCGTAATAGAAAAACCGGCCCAAATACCCACCTTTTATTTTCCTTTTTTAATTTTCTAGTCTCCCTTTTCTAACAATGGTGACGCACTTAGATTTTGTTGTTGTTGTTTGTTAAAAATTTTTCAATTTTAAAACAACAAAAAAAGTTGATAGTATGTGGATGGGTTGGAACCGCGCGAAGTGGTTACGAAAGCGTGCTAGGCAAATACGGTGATAGTGGTACGGTGGTAGACGGTGAGGCTGGAAAGCTTATTTTGGAATTTTGTAAGGAGAGAAATTTGTTTGTGGCAAACACGATGTTTGATCACAAATAAATTCACATGTACACATGGGAGCGAGCGCAAGAAAGAAGTATGATTGATTATTTCCTAGTGGATCAGCGTATTCGAAGTCAAGTTATGGACACGCGAGTGCTCAGGGGTGCTGATCTAGGAACGGACCATTATCTAGTCGTTGCTAGAATAAGAGGTTTGTTTGCAGGTTAGCGCAGCCGCACGACGTGTCCAAGCTTGGCGTCGAATTATCGCATAAGAAGCTGGAAGCTTCAAGATCCACCGATCAGAGAGGAATATCAAGAGGGGGTTTCCAAGAAGCTTGAAACCTGTGATTCTGGAAATGAAAGTGCTGAAGTATGCTGGTATGGTACCTTAGGAATGGTATGATGAAAGTAGCGATAGAGGTATGTGGTAAAAGGAAAAGAGGTTTTTAGTAAAAAGCGCGATGTATGGTGGGATGATGAAGTGAAAGACGCTGTAGAGTTAAAGAAGAAAGCATGGCTGGATTATAAAGCCTCGGGTAAGGATAAAAGTATGAGAGAGATAAGAAAAAGAGAGTACAAGCTGCAAAAGCACAAAACGAAAGCACTTATAAAGATGAAGCGTGAAAATTCTGAGAGAAAAAGGGATGAAAGGTTGACGAACAACTTTTGGGAAAACACGAAACTTTTCTGGAGAGAAGTTAGTGATTCCCGGGGTTGTTCGGTAACCTGTAGAAAGAAAGGGGTGCTTTCGAAGAGCGGTGAAATTTTAACAGAACGATTACACGTTTTGCAGCGGTGGGCGGAATACTACAAGGAGATGTATGAATCAGAGATCACTTAGCCTGTGTGAGCTGGCATGTGGCCCTGGTTTGACATCCAATCGGTTGTTAAGCAAGGTTGCGCTATGTCAGCTTGGTTGTTCAGTTTGTATATGGATAGTTGTCTCCAAGGCGTGAAAGATAGTGACATGGGAGTGAAAGTAGGTGACCTTAAGGTCAATTGTTTGCTATATGCAGATGATGCAGTGCTCATTGCATCATCAGAATGCAATTTGCAGGCATTGGTCACCACTCTGAAAGATGGGTGTGAAATTAATGGTCTAGACCTGAATGTAGATAAGACGAAGGTTCTGAAATTTCAAAGAAATGAAGAAAGAACAGAATGTAAGATCAACGTGAATGATAAGATAATAGAACAAGTGAATAAAGTGGTGTATTTGGGAAGTATGTTTAGCAGAGACGGAAGATACGAAATGAATGTGGAAAGGCGTATTGCTGCCGGTAACAGAGTCAACGGTGCTTTGGCTGCATTGTTGAGACAGTGAAACCGCAGCATAGCTGCACGTTTGGTTGTACACAGTGCGATTTTGCTACCGACGCTGGTATACGGCAGCCAAACGTGGGTAACACAGAAGAAGAATGTAAGAAAGATGAATACTGTGAAGATGCGGTCTCTTTGCAGAATATGCGGGGTCAGTCTAGCTGATCGAATCCATAATAAAGAGATCCACAGAATTGCAGGTACTAGCGAAGATGTCACGGTGAGAATGAAGAAGAACGTGCTCAGGTGGTTTAGGCACGTTGAACGAATGAGTGATGAAAGAAAAGTAAAAAGATTTATATAGGAAAAGTGAGCAGTAAAAGAGACAGGGGGAGGCCTCGAGTAAAAACACAGTATCTATGATACTGGTGGAAGGTTAAGTAAAAAGCATGAGGACCCCCCGGAGGGCATGTATGAAGAGGCTGATGTCTGTGGCCGAGTCGAAAGAATTATGCAGGGTCCGTAGCGTTTGGCGCTCCGTCGTCTCTGGCTACCCCCAAGGGATATGGTGTAAAGATAAATAAATAAATAAAACAACAATATTTTCGAAAGTTACTATACGCTTATAAGCAACCATATAATCACCATTGAATCATAACCAGTGAATTACCTGAATTTATAGACATATATTTATCTATTCATACATAATTATTTACACAAGAAAACATCAAAAGGTACTGTACATATATCGGAGTTAGGGTGTTTGTCTATGTATATTTGTTATAAATAATTTTAAAATTAGTCAACATCTCAAACTGTTACCTACATGACCAGGTAGTGAAAAATTCATTATTTTGTGTTGTGAAGTACAAAATATAGTTAAGTAAGAAACAAAAGATTTTATTAGAGCCAGTTTCCCGCTCGAATACTTAAAGTAGAGAATCCTGAATAGATCCCGGATTCGAATACGAATCTTCAAGGGGTAATTTTCCTAAACATAAACACCTGATTATTTCACGCGTATGTAAGGCTTCTTATAAACTAAAAGACTTATTCTGAATGTAAATAAATTAATCAATAGAATTTTGGTTATTGTGAGTAATGAATTTAAAAGTAACTTATTAATTAGGGCTCAGATTTAATAAGAATTATAACATAAAATAGTATTATCATATAAAGGTAATTTGGAGATTACAGTTTAAGATTTATAGTCGTTTAAGAATATAACTGTTGCCGTCCGGTTCACCCACGTTAATTAGGTAAAAAGGGTAGTTTTTTGTTATGACGGACGGGCTTTTTTATGCAAGAGGACAGCAAGCGAGTGTGCGGGTTACTGATGGCACTTGATCACCGCCGCCTAAGAACTCTGCAACATCCGGGGAATCGCAAGAGTATTGCCGACCTTGGAGGTGTAAGTGTACGCCTTATTTGAAGGTACTCAAGTATAAATATCAATCCAGAAATATCGCCGAAGTAAGTTCATTCTACATTTTGGTGATACGTGAAAGAGAGTTCTTTACGCACAGTAGAAGAATGACACACATCCAGGTGGTATGAATGGTATTGCAGGCGATGACGTGCCGTGCCGTGATAAAATCGGCGGCAGACCGATCAGAATTAGCTTAAATACGCAATGTCAAATAGTCCAGCCGTTTACAGAGCATCGGGTCCCCTATAATCTGAATGACTCTCCGTTATACGCGGCCAAAACGTAAAAGCTGATATTGGGGTGATCCGGCCCTGAGATGACACAGTACTCCATGTATGGCCAGACTTGAGTTTTATAGAGTGCTAGCCTTTACTCAGGCTTGGAATACTGCCTCGCTCTATTGATACTCCCAATTTCATAGAAGCAAACTTGTCCTTAGTTTTCAGATGACCACGGAAACGGAGAGTCACTTGAAATGTTTAGGCCCTGTATTCTGATAATTGGTGAGATATTGAGAGGAGTGACATACTACATACGACAAATTGGGTTTTATTAATGGTAAACGTACAAATTTGTGTATTTTAACGTTTAAACTGAAAGAGATTCAGTTCATTCCATTCTGACGTTTTTCCGAGAGATCTCTGCACGGCCGGAATATACCGCATCCCCAGTGCTGTCACCCGCATAATATTGTATATTTTAAATATCCACGATTGGGGATAGCACGCAGCCTTGGGGTACCCCAACATTCAAGGGCTTAGGATCGGAGCGAAAACCGTCGAGAACTACTTATACGCTCCGGTCAATGAGAGCTGGTGATCCACTTGCATAAACTCTCGGGAACTCCATAGGAAGGAAGCTTCAAAGGAAACCCTTTGTGCCATACAAGATGGGTGGCTTTTGCTATATCCAGATTAACTTCCAGATCCTCTTTCCTGCTTTCAATAACAGTTAGCCAACGATGCGTAAGATGTTACAAAAGATCACCAGCCTATCGACTATGACGAAAATCATATTGCCAATCATTAATCAACTGCCGATACTCGAAGTACGTTGGAAGCTGTTGGTTAATGAGGGTCTCCATTATTTTCGAGAGGAGAAAGGTAATTGCGATAGGACTATAGTTAGCTGTGTCCGAGCTATCACCTCGTTTAGAGATTGGATGGACAAGGAAACCCTTCCATGAGACCGGAACTACGCCCTTAAGATAAGGAGTGCCGCAATGAACAACGTTAGCACTCGAGGCAACTCAGGGGCATATGTTTGTAGCCATGGGATAAATGCCACCCGGCCCATTTGACTTATGAATGTCCAATGAATATAGAATCTTTCGTATGATTTTTTTTCGAAAAATTACTTCCGACATTGAGTTCTGAGACTGCGGGTTGGTAGGCAGTGTCTTCCTTTGGTTGGCCAAAGTCAGTGGGCAAAGCTAAACATAGATTTCCATTCGGAGTCGGTGGCACGTGACCTTAGATCGATCGTATAAAAGCTATTTTTCTATCGCTCGGGAACACTATATTCTGCGATGGGAACCTATGTCTTTTTCTTTACTCTTAACTACAGGTGTGCAAAATGTTATAACGATAAACCTATCGTTAAGTGTTAAGTGTCGTTATGTGGTTAAGGTCACAAAGCGGAACAAATAAATAAATAGTCACATTCGAAAATATTATATAAATTAGAACAAGGACTAACTTAATGGTATTAGATGAATAATAATAATTATATTATTAAATTTACTATGCCTTATACAAAATGAGCGGTTGGCTCACTAAAGCTGGTACAAATATTATAATTAGGAGATTAAAGGATATATTTGTGATTTGGACCTCCCAAATTGCAATAGTTATGTGTCTTTCATTCTTAAAATATAAAATAAAAAATACAAATAGAAATCCGACAAAAGTGTATTAAGTGTGTGAGTAACCTAAACCACAAAACGGACCGTTGTTATCAATGACGCGAGCGCAATAAGGAAATAGGCTGGTCAATTTGTGATGAGATTGCCAGCCGCCGATAGTGAGAATGAACCGATGTACGAATTGCTATTGACCTTTCTATCGGAGAAATAATGGAGCGTGTGAATAGGGCTTTATTTCCATTGTATAAATGGAGGAAGTATTTTTTATAGTTATGCTACCAGTACTAATTAGCTGTGAAGAATCAATTTCTATGGATTATTATATTTATATGGCCTTTGTTTTTAATGATCTAGTTTAAGTAAAATGTATTCTGGACAATAGTTTCATTTGTATGCTGTTTTTAAAATGTATTTTTATCTAATGCAATATTTCTCGGTACTTAAAAATATAAAAATCAAATTTAAAACATTGAAAATTACAAAAAAAATCGATTGATACAAATCTAGTAGAATTTTGGTTAAAAGGATTTTACCAGGTATACGTACTAATGGAATATTAACGATATATTAATGAGATTATTCCTCATATATTTGTATATATTATTTAAAGATCGACCTTCCGTCTTCAGCATTTTAAAACCGGGCAAAACAAAACTATAATAAATAAATAAATCATTTTAGGTAGCTGTATTTTGAAGCAATTACCAGGTATTCTAAACTGATTTATCGGTGGTTCCAATATGGATATCTAAAATTCCAGAATATCATACTTTATAGGCACTAAATCATAAAGTTTATGGCATTCTAAACTAAAAACACTTCCTTCTTCCATACATAAACAATTAATTCCCTACACGCTCACGTGTAACGGTCCCGATAACCGCACACGAAGTGTATATTGGAAAACCTTTTGTATATTTAATTGATAATTATAAAATGAGCTTTGAAGATTTATGTAAAGTGAGATCATTGGAACCACTTAACCCTTGATTTACCGAGCTTTGTAATTATAATTATATTTATTGTTATTTAGATTCATTTATTTACCTCATATCATATATTTATATATTCGTTTCGTTTATTTGGTAATGTAAATTTCGCCGGTTGGGCTTCCCAAATCTTTGTAAAATATTTCATTTCTACATTTCTAAGAACATGTTATTAATAATAACATGTTAAAATCATTATAAATAAACTTAAATGACAAAAAATATAAAATAATAATAAATTTTAAATGTCCTTAATTTATTTGTATGTCAGTATTATTCAAATTATCATTTAAATATTAGCCTTTTGATGTAAATACAATATCAGACGTATTACCTACAAATCTGTGGTCTCCTAACTTAGCTTTCAAAGTTAGTTCAAGTTATAAATGCAGGCCTTGAAGAGGATCGGATTGATTAATGACTGAAATTCTGGTATAACCTAACTTATAAGATTACTAAAACGATGGTTAATAAAAGAAAAGAAGAGAAATATCAGATTGAATTTTTAAAAGGCCTTTGATTAAAATTAGCATAAGCTTCCAGTATTGGACAAGTAGATGTGTCTAGCAAATTGCATAATGTTTTTTTGGTGTGCTTCAAGGTTCAGTATTATGACCGATGATATTTATTCTGTATTTGTTAATAACATAGAGTAGATAGAATAGAAACGATACTATCTACAATGGCTTAATACGGAAGTGAGAGAGATTAAACAAGTATTGTATTATTTAACAGTTTTCCAGGATAGAGAGAATTATAACTCCAATTACTGCGTTTGTCCTTTTTTCGTCAGGTGTATTTCCTTAGCTTCTTGTATCTTCTTCCACGTACCACATAAATGTAAAACGTACTTCGCGATGTTTCCAGGTCGATACGTCCTTGTTTCGCTGTTTTAGTAATTCCTCTGGAGTTGCTGAGACCGTGGGTTCGACTACCAGGTGACTTGAATGCTGAAACAGTGACACAAAAAAAATGCTATATCCGTGACACAATTGAAGATGTTTTTAAAGGTTAAAAAAAAAAAACATGAAGTAATATATTATAATAAGTAATAATTAATCTCATTTGGGTACGAGTCACGAACACCAACTTCCGTGCGAGATTCGCAGATTGCAACCTTAACAGTTAGGGTTATATTAGTCGATATCAGGGGTTGATGACCCCGCCCTCTGTCAAGTGGACTGTGAAGACAATGGAGTCGTTTCATTTATTTTTATATATAATTACAACACAAACCAAGTTAGAATTTTATAAAAAAATAAGAATAAAGTTATAGCTAAGCTAAAATTTTGAATTAAAGTCAGTGAAATTAAAAATTGGTAATAAATCAAATGGAATATAAAAAAACATTTTATAAAACCAATAGCAGCTCCACAGTATTGTTGTTCTCTCAATATATTCCACACAAGGTCTTTGCTCATTACAGTGTCCATATTGGTTCCGTCGTTATCTCAACACGACTTACCTTAGAGAGACCCAGATTACCTAGAAAATATAATTTTAGGATACTATACTTTGTGAGAATTACATGTCATTTGATATTATATTGTTCGTTAAATTGCTGAATTGAAGAGAGTGAATTTTGTGTCGCCATTTTTGTTTTCTATCGCATAGCAACATGTCTTTCTTTTGAGTGTCTTTATAGGTTTAATAAGTATGGTGTCAAAATATACCACTCCCATTGATGTAGAAGTGATCACTAATATTGATTCAAAGTGGAAAATAAATAAATAAATAAGTAAATAAGTAAAATATGCTGAAGATGATAATTAGGTGGTACTTTTTTATACAAATATGTAGACTTTTTCAAATCATTCAAATCTTGGAAAATTGTTCTTTTAATTTTTTATGCTTATTGCAAGTATATCGCCCTGTGAGTATAATTGTTGCAAGGTATCAGAAACGTTGAATTTTCCGTAAAATATATAAGGATAATTTACATCAGAATGAAGAGACTTTGAAATAAAATTATGTATATAATGTAATTATTGGAAACACCGTAGAGTAATATTTATGAACCCTTTAAGTTTTATGTAACATAAAATAATTTTATTGTTTATATGAATATAATTGATTTTCTAACTCTATACGAATACCTGATACTTTATATAAATATATTCTTTTACAAAATTTAATTTTTATCCCATTTTTTTATCAGCATTATAAAATAATTATCTAGCATGCAGTGATTCCTTTCTCATACGATGAATCGTTTAATGGACTCCAATTAGCTTTTATGGACGAGGCGCCTTCTTGAGCGACTACCGCTTTGACACGTTTCAGTGGAAAGGTGCCATGATATGATTGATAAATTTAAAACAGGTTCTTCCATCGTGTTTACGATACCATAAGAATCATGGATTCCTCACTGATCCAGAAACAGTGTCAGTCAACAGTATACATGTTTCAAAACGAACAAATTCCATGAAAGAGTAGGATTTTTTTTCTTCTTAATGGGATATTTTTATAAATTCCTTTAAAATATAAATGCAGATTGTTTAAGTATTATAAACTTATAGTTAATACATAATTTTTTTCTTTTAAATAATTTAAGTATCCTATTTTATTTTATTATTAATTAAATATATATTACACTATTTCTTATGAGATATCTTCTACGGTAAAGCCGTCACTAATTATATATTATTCTAACAGAAACCATTTAGATTTAATTTAATTATACCTCAAACTAGTTTTTATGTTTTCCCGTGCGACTGAGAAATTTCTACGGTAAGAAATATTTTATGGTAATAAGATAATAATAAGTCAATATAAAATTAATATATTCGATAACGATGAGAAAAAACAACACAATTTTCAAAACATGTATATTTATAGATTACTATTTATTTTCAAATGTAATAACTATAATATTAATGTAAGCGCCATCTCTGAGAATTTTAGCACACTACATGGATACGTAGCTTTGTGTTGTATTTATTTTACTTCAGCGTCAGATGATTTGATTATAAAAACAGAGATGGCGCTGAACCAGATGATTGAATATAAGTAGTTGTTCAGTAAAAATAATATTATCTTTTTAGGTGCTTAGCGATAATTGTAATTAGTGAAATTTTTACTGTCAAACTAAGCCTAAAAATGTGAAAGAAGATGCGCTCAGATAAGAGGCTCAAATAATGTAAGCGCATTTTATTAAGCAGTCCATCTTCATTTTTTGTTCTGTACCAAATTCATAGATGACTAACGAATACTAACGCCACTTTGTGTACATTTACACAGGACATTCTTCACATTTATTATTCCAACCACACAATAAACAACATAAAGTATCGAAACAATATATAGCAATAACGTGATTGCGTAGAAACATTATTAATATTTTAAAGATACTTGTCATATTTTAGATCCAAATAATTTATTATAACAATATTTATGAGAGAAGATTTTATTACTTGTATGCATTTCGGTAGTGTTACTTTTTATTTCGATATTATAAACTACTAGTTCTGGGTATAAATTGTGGCATGACGGGATGTTATGCTTCGCAGTGGAACATTCTGGATGCATGTAAAAAATAATTGTCGTTAGCTAATAGAGCGTCTGTTAAAAAAAGAAAACAAAATCGATAAAAGTATCCAAAACGTTCGAATTTCAAAAATGTCTCTTATTGTAACTACGTTCCATTTTTTAAATCTTCATCTGAACGTGTAGTTTAAGAGGGAATTGAGGATTGAATTGATTACAGTTATAATAAAGATATAGATAAGTTAAGATAGATAACAAACGTATGTGAAACAGTGATATATATATATAGAGATATATGTATATTCAAATGTTTGCGCACAATAGTTATTATGAATGCACGATATGATTTATTTGAATACCACACAATAATAAAGCAGTAATGAATAATAAAAATTTAAATTAAGTTCTTCTATTAAATACACGAAGAAATAGAGTAGTTACGTGTTTAGCTTATCTACCGGAGACAGATATTTTTCTTTAAATGTTAATATATAGATTAATTCATAAACAAAAATATAAGATATCTATTGATTTGCAAAAAGTTTTTTGTGAAGACAAATAATCCATAGCTAAAATATATATATAAATCAACGTTTCGTTTCTTTTTACAATCATATTTAGAAAAAAGATAAGTCAGTGGTGTTTACACTTCACAAACAAATTAAATTTATTTAATTAACATTTAATGTGTGTAATAAATTATTCGGATGTATTAAAACTTATACTAGGGACGCGATTCGGACCTCGATCTTGACTCGCTGCGCGCGCAATATCTCGGTAGAGTGCGGCGCATTGAGCGAAGCTAGTAACCCATCTTCAATTCAGCGTTCAAAGCCGAAATCAACAGGCAAAAAATATAGAATAATCAAACATCACATAGCGAAATATTTTTACATTGAAGTCTATGGGACTGTCATTTTTTGGGGATTATTCCTCAACGACAAAGCTTATTTTATTTTTTTTATAAACCATCGCAATAACCATCGCTATAAATTTGCAAAATTTCATGAAGCTCGGTAAAGCCGTTTTCATTCAACCCGGATATGGGATGCAAAAAGTCTCACAGAGCGTTATGTAAATGTAATCCATAATGTAAATGAAATAGTAAACTTTTGTAAATTATATAATTAATGTATGATGTCAAAGTCGCAGGCGTCCTCTGTGAAGTTGTTACAGAAGAAAATATGAAATTGTACACATACTGCTATTTGTTAGAAGCAAACTTACTACAAAATATAAGTGTTCATCTTTATTTTTTTTATAATGATAAATATATCCTAAATAATCATTATCTTCGCTTTTATGGGTATGGCGATGAACTGAAAATACCTTACATTGTAAAATTAGAATTTTAACTAATTTAAATCAATGAATTTCTGTAAATATATATACGAATGAGTAAAGAAAGAATGGTAAAAAAAAAATTATATAGGAAAAGTGAGCGGTAAGAGAGACAGGGGGAGGCCTCGAATGACCTTCGAAAACATGGTATCTATGATACTGGAGGAAGGCCACGTAAAAAGCATGAGGACCCCTCGGAGGGCATGTATGAAGAGGTTGATGTCTGTGGCCGAGGCGAAAGAGGTATGCAGGGACCGTAGCGTTTTGCGCTCCGTCGTCTCTGGCTACCCCGTAAGGAATATGGCGTGAAGCTAAATAAATAAATAAATAATAATTTCTATAAATAAGTAATTGAAATAATAAAAATCATTAAATGTTTAATAATTTCCAAATAGTTGTTGAAAAGTCGTCATTTAATCTGATGAGATTTGTGCCTTGTCAAAACTACGAAACTTTTGAGTGATATACCTTATCAGTTTTAACGTAACAATGAACTTAATACTATTTTAGACCACTAATTTATTATCATTAAATTCTACTCATCAAACTTTAATAATGAGGTTAACATACTACAAAGATTACAATACATTGTTTAGTTTTACTGTGAATTAAAATTATGGACATCGCGAAACTTATTAAAATGATTTGAATAAAAATTTTTCTCTGTTCAAGAGTAAAGTGACTTCTGGTAAGATAAAAATAAATCACTCATGTAATTAAATAACAATTCCCTTCCAAAACGGAATAAATCATTTTTACAGGACTAAAAAATATCTTAAAATCACTATTTTGGTTTATAACAATTATATATATTAAAATTTTTAAACTATTATATTATTTTATGAAGTATCTTGAATATGACTGGGAATATCAATGATCGTCCCTAAAGTTAAGTTTATATAAATTGTTATTTATTCAAATTAAACGTCATCCTGATGTTATATATATGTTGCTTCTTTCTCTTTGTTATATATATATATTGCTTCTTTCTCTTTGTTATATATATATATATATATATATTGCTTCTTTCTCTTTGTTTGTTTGTTTGTTTATTTGTCTGTTTATTAGAAAGGATTATGGATTTTCATGAAACCATTGTTAAATTTAATATTATAACTGAAAGCTTCGGCGGAAATAAGTATAATTTTTAATGTTATTCAATAAATGAAATCTTACTATTATTTACCTAAATACTTAATTCTTATTGTAAATATATCATTATATTATAACAATTATAATATTTGCTTCTTTTAAATTAATACTACACTAGAGTTACTCTTATATAAAAATAACTTGAAATGAGACTTTTCTACTATTATTTTTTACATTTTATCTACTCGTAATAGATCTTGAATGTATGAATAATTCAAAATGGTTGTATTTAAGGTCCTCAAAGCAAGAATACGATGTATAATATTGTCATCGACTACATATCGGATGACTGCTATTTAGGAAAACAGTTCCACTGACTCCTTAATATTTTAATTCATACTTTATAATATACTCCCTCCCGCTTCGCTGGGCACACTATTAACTTGGATGTGAACTTAGGTTGCTATGGTAACGTTTGTTATATTATCCGTTGTCATCGTAACCGTTGCTATAGTAACTTTTATTTACCCCCTTGTTAAGTTTATAGCTCCTACAGGTTTAAAACTTGGCGAAACACAAAAAGTTGAAATCCGAGAAGATAGGAACTTTGTAAAATCCTTTCTTAGTGGACGTCTACGTCACAAAAGAAGTAACAATGTAAAATTTTAAGTTAATCGGACAGATAATTTCGGAGATTTCGTGATGATTCAGTGAGTGGTAAATTGCTTATATATATATAGATTACTCAGTATATTAGAACAATCCTACAAAAACTGTGTTAGTAATGTCATTTATCGTGCTTAGTATACAATATTTCATTTTTTTTTTTAATTTAAGTTAAATTATGTTATTAAATACTTTTATCTGTATATATGAATTAAGTTTAAATCAGTTTCCTTCATACATTGATTGATTTTTTTGTCATATTTTATTAAACTTATATTTTAATCCATTGGATATGTAACTATCTCAAATGTCAGTTAATTCTTTAGGGTACATATTATGAATGATGCGATATTAAATGTAAAATTTCTTTACATTAACATTTTTTCATTGAAAGAAAATCATTCGATTTTGAATATATAATTAAACAAGTATCTTTCACTCCAATCACGTTGGGGAGCACACAGCTTTTTTATCTTAACAATAAATAAATATAATTATTAACAATTGTGGCATTAAAAACTATTTTTATTAAATATTCAAGTAATAAATTCTCTTGACAGATATGATAAGACGAATATCGGTAACAGTTATAAGGCAGTTATTTATGAGAGTATATCAAACAACATCATTCATTTCCAGATTCGTTTAGATCTAAATGATTAATGAAACTGGAAATATTTGTACACTAAAATATTAAATATAAAAAGAAGGAAGATTACACAAATAATTCTCTATAAGGAACACGATCCAATAAATTTCAAATACATTATATTGTTAAATAATTATTATAGGAAATCAATATCGAGTATTTATTTTTTGCTGAACCAAATCATCTGACAACTGAATATAGTTGTGAATACGGCACATAGAGCACAGTATTGAGGGTACACAGCGCAGAAGGCCGAGGCCCCAGACCTCAGCGCCCCCCAAATTTGGCGCCCCGGGCCGTCACCCCATCGCGCGCACCCCTAATGCCGGCACTGTAAATATACATACATATAGTTTTATTGTAATTGTAGTCAAAATTAACTATTGTGTTATTCTGTAAAAATTTTATAATTTTTCCGAATTAAGCCACCCAAATATTGACCAAAATAATAATCAAACCACTCAAGATCCATCCATCCATCAAAACAATTTTATTTAATTTTCATTTTTGTATATAAATTATTTTCTAAATTTTATTTCTTATTTATAACTAATTATAAATTCTGCAATTTGTCAATACTAAATAATAGAGATAAAATTATAGCAATTGATTATGCAATCACAGTTTGGTTTCAATTAGACAAAGTGAGTATGAATAGGGAATCATACTTTATTGTGTACTAGCTTTTGCCCGCGACTTCGTCCGCGTTTCCGTCGTTTTTCGAAAAAAAATTAGCAGATGTCCTCCCTCATAGTTTTGACGTAACAGGCAGATTCACTTTCGTATATTAGAAGGGCAATAGTAATATAATATGCCAATCCACAAAACTGTTGAAAAATATAAGTAACCGCAGAATATTATAATATACCCACGCTATACCCACGACTCGGTCAGCGTGTAACTCCTTGTTTTTTATTAAGATAATATATTGCTAATATTTTTAGATCAAATTAAAATGTTTCAGCGCAAAGCTTCTGGGTAGACTATGTTAAGAGTCGACCCGTCCGGCACGTGAACGTAAAGATTCCTAGAATTGCTAACCCGGGAAAGAGCGACGTATAATTGACCATGCGAGAAACAGCTAACACCGAGATCTACTCCAGCAACACGAAAAGTCTGCCCTTGAGCTTTATTGATAGTCATGGCATAGCACACCGATACTGGGAATTGCGTTCTTTTAAATTGGAATGGAAAATTATTTGGTATTATGGGAATTCTGGGAATAAAGACAGTTTCTCCTGCACCGCAACCTGTTAAAATTTGAGCCTCGATTACATTTTGTTGCAACTGGGTTACTTTTAGCCGAGTTCCATTGCAAAGTTGAGGTGGTCTTAAATTTCGGAGCAGAATTATCGGTATGCCAATTTTTAAACAAATTATATGAGAAGGTAGTCCAGGCATACTTAAAGAATTTAAAAATTCTATCGGGTAATTAGTGGCTTCTTGTTCATCAACCATTCTATTTATTGAACTATAAACTTTGCTTTCTCCCTGTATATTAGACAGTATTTTATTATTAACTAGCTTTTGCCCGCGACTTCGTCCGCGTTTCCGTCGTTTTTCGAAAAAAAATTAGCAGATGTCCTCCCTCATAGTTTTGACGTAACAGGCAGATTCACTTTCGTATTTTAGAAGGGCAATAGTAATATAATATGCCAATCCACAAAACTGTTGAAAAATATAAGTAACCGCAGAATATTATAATATACCCACGCTATACCCACGACTCGGTCAGCGTGTAACTCCTTGTTTTTTATTAAGATAATATATTGCTAATATTTTTAGATCGAATTAAAATGTTTCAGCGCAAAGCTTCTGGGTAGACTATGTTAAGAGTCGACCCGTCCGGCACGTGAACGTAAAGATTCCTAGAATTGCTAACCCGGGAAAGAGCGACGTATAATTGACCATGCGAGAAACAGCTAACACCGAGATCTACTCCAGCAACACGAAAAGTCTGCCCTTGAGCTTTATTGATAGTCATGGCATAGCACACCGATACTGGGAATTGCGTTCTTTTAAATTGGAATGGAAAATTATTTGGTATTATGGGAATTCTAGGAATAAAGACAGTTTCTCCTGCACCGCAACCTGTTAAAATTTGAGCCTCGATTACATTTTGTTGCAACTGGGTTACTTTTAGCCGAGTTCCATTGCAAAGTTGAGGTGGTCTTAAATTTCGGAGCAGAATTATCGGTATGCCAATTTTTAAACAAATTATATGAGAAGGTAGTCCAGGCATACTTAAAGAATTTAAAAATTCTATCGGGTAATTAGTGGCTTCTTGTTCATCAACCATTCTATTTATTGAACTATAAACTTTGCTTTCTCCCTGTATATTAGACAGTATTTTATTATTAATTTCAGATGCCTGGTCATTGCGAGGAGTCAAAATGGACCTTTCGCAAAGCCAAGAATTGTCCCTATTTAATATAATTGTTATGTCACCGTAAACCGAAGATATAAGATGTTGTTGGGATTGCACTATACAACATAACTCAGGTGTCAGAATAAGTTTTCCTTGGTGTAGTTGTGGATAGGTACCTTCACCAATCTTCAATAATGTATCAGAAAATTCACGATTATCTGCGTTGTCTCCAGTTCTCACTCGCATATTTATAGTCAAATGCACCGATTGTATATCACGCCACAAATAAGAGCTTTTCAGGCAAGCCCTAATCTCATCAGCTCGGGTTCCCCGTGGTATTACCGGTAAGGTTTGTCGGAAATCACCACAAAATAAAACCGTAATACCGCCCATTGGTCGATCATTTTGTCTTATGTCCCTTAGAGTTCTGTCTACTGCTTCTATTCCTTTTCGATGGGCCATCGTACATTCATCCCATACGATTAAATTACACTCACGCAATACCTTAGCTTTGTCGCTATTTCTTGAAATACTACAGGTTGGACTTTCCGTGCGATCTAAATTAATTGGTATTTTAAACATAGTGTGAGCAGTCTTACCTCCTGGTAGCAATGTTGCAGCTATACCTGATGAAGCCACGGCAAGAGCGATTTTACGCTGATTTCGAACATAAGCTAATATTAATTTAGTCAAAAAAGTTTTCCCAGTTCCTCCAGGTGCATCTAAAAACCATATTGTTCCTAAATTATTCTGCACACTCTCGCACACGCGATCATAGACTAAGCGTTGTTCTGCAGTCATCATTGGGACACCGTTTTCTAATGTTACCAGCAGTTCCATTGGGTTGTAACCAATCTCTGCGGAATATTCCCTATTGGTAACCTCTCCGACTGAGGTTCCTTCTTCCTAAAGAGCTAATAAGCACTGATTTATAGCCAGATCTCGAAACTTATCATTAGTTGCGCCTTCATTATTGTGAGATAAATTCCGAAGAAAGTCTTCTGCAAATTTTTCTTTATATTTTTCCCATAATTGGACAGGATCAGATAAATTACAAAATGTGAGTAATGTTACAAATAAATGGCGTAACCGTCGTAGATTATCACTAACACAGGATTCTGCTAAAGCGTCATCCCAATGTTGATCATTTTCAAGCAAATGACGCGCTTGGCAAGCTGCATGATAAGTTGGATAAACAACATCGTCTACTTTTCTCAAATCTATAAATGATGTTGGTCCTCGCACTGTATGTAATAATAATCTCAAATAAAAACACTCTGCGTTGTTAGGATGAACAGTATACACTCTACCAAGAACATGTTCTTTGAAAATACCTGTCTCGCCATCTACAGGCCTGCCTCGGCGTCTACGGTTAAAGACACCTCGTTGTTTATCGTAGGTATAATACGATGGAACTTCTTCATACAAAAGAGACTTTGCGAAATTATCAGTTTGGCAAAGTCGAAAGAATGCCAATAAAGTTGTTTGTCTAGGGTTCTCTAATCGTTCTGTAACATTTTCGGCGTTAAAATATATACGTTGACCGCCTTCCAGATGAACATCCAGATGGGTCACAGGTGGATATCTTTCGTGAATATTAAAACTTAAGATCCGCCACACAGCTTCTGAAGAGCTGATATATCTGCCTGACTGAAATCTAGTAACTTCATAATGTTCATTTCTTAACGCAAACGTAGCTTGGTCACTGCCCTTGTTAATGTACTTACAAATATATTTAATTGACTCTACACTATTACACATTTCTACATTTATGTGAGCTTGAAATGCTCTGGACAATACAGGCGAATACGGAACGACCCACCTATTATCTAAAGTAACCTGTTGTCCAGACATTCGCTTTTCAACAGTAAAACCACCATTGTCTCTTGAACGGCGACGATATAATGGGTATCCATCATGTCCTGTTACAGTTTCATCCACTAATGCTTTTGGATACCTTTTAGTGCAACGACCGTCTTGCATGCAAGGAGCATTTGCGTTAAATGCACCACATGGACCATGTATCATATGAGTTTTAACAATGTCGTATAACAGGGGATCTGCAGTCGGATCTGGAATTTCAGCACTGATTAATCTGTCTACATCATTAGGTCGAACCTTATCTTTTAACCAAAGCAAGATATGTGCGTGAGGTAAGCCGCGTTTTTGCCACTCAACACTATACATATAACACAATACTTCTCCAAAAATGTTATCTTTGGTAAGAAGATCTATCATTGATTTTAATTTTAAATGAAACACTCTTGCAATAATATCATGGCGGTCATGCGGTGCCTGACCCTCAAGAAGCTCCCGAGTGATTTCATCCCACTTGGGATTGGTAGTTACAGTAACAAATAAGTCGGGACGTCCATATTTTCTTACGTAACAAAAAGCGTCTTGAGTACGTTCATGCATGTAGCGTGGACCACCAGTAAAAGAAGAGGGTAAAATAACTAAACGACCCATATTCACAGTATCGTTATCTTGCTGCATGGCATCGCGAAGGTGCACGTATTCTTCAGCGCGCAGCTGCCTTTGATTAGATCGTATATAAACTAATCTTTCGGTTTCAATTTTTGCGTACATGTCAACAATAAACTGATTAAATAAGCCACGAAAACGTTGAAAGTATACCAATCTATTCCGTCTCACTTGCAGGTGGTAACAATAAAATTGAAGGCATGACACCTTTTTATTATAATTAGGTGCGCCTGTGCGCGGATCGGTTTGGTATACAGCGAAATTATAACCATCTTCCCCTCGACAGTATATCATAGGATATTGCAAACTGTCGTAAGCCCTGTGGGTTTCGAAAATACGTTGCAAACGATTGTCTCTGGAACGTATAACGATATCACGCCTATCACATTCCTGGTCGACCAGTACTACAGCAACTTCATTCGTGGATGGAACGTTATGACGCCCAGGGTGTTCCTGAGTTGGACGCTTATCGGCATTTATAACAATTTTATAATTGTTATTACCATCTTGAGAAAGGGCTTCTAATGCCGATTTAAAACTGCATACGTACGAATTAACCTGATGTAACATGTTCTGAAGTTGTGAAATGAGTTCAGTATTAAAATTCGGAAAATATTGATTTCTTATATTCGACTGTTCGTTGTAATCGGATACAAAATATATTTGAAGAAATTTAGGTTGTTCTTCAGGCAAAAGGGACCCTATCAAATGGTAAACCTGACCTTGTACCTTAAAAGTAGGCATGAAAGGGCCTTCTGAGATTTGTTTAGCACCAAAGGATGTCATTTGGAATGCACTATTATAAGTGCGAATATTATCTAAAAACTGTTTGGATTGCAAATGTTCCCCTAAAAGTAGTGATTTTAAAGGTTCCGGTGGGTCTTCGAACGAAGGCAAATTTATTTTACCTCCAGAACAACAGAAACCAGCAGACTCCTTCCTCCACTTCGAAGCATTACAAAAGGAACATACTACGTTCATATCGCCTATTTCAGAAGATGATCTGTAATCAATTGTGAGGTTATAAGCAAACCCACTTTTATATTTATCGGACCACGCCACCGAATTTGTAGATTGATCTACCACGTGTATATCTAAGTCATTAAGACCATGTCGAAATCTATCTGCAGTAAGACGGGCCTCTCGCTGTTCTTCTGTTTCAAGCGACCGAATATTTTCAATTCTTAATCTTTCATTAGATAAAGAAATCAATTGTTCTTGTCTCAAAGAATTGTAATAATCGCGTCCCGACTCTAGTCGTTGTTCATGCTCATGTTCATCTTCAAGAGATCGAATCATGTTATGGTGCGCCCTATCATTTGTCAAACGGTCTTGATATTGAGTAAAAGTTTCAGATTCTCGAGACAAAATATGACGTTCGCGATCAGCTGTAAGCCGTAATTCCCTCTCAGTGAAGGTTTCGGACTCGCGAGATAAAATATGACGTTCGTGGTCAGCTGTAAGCCGTAATTCCCTCTCAGTGAAGGTTTCGGACTCGCGAGATAAAATATGACGTTCGCGGTCAGCTGTAAGCCGTAATTCCCTCTCAGTGAAGGTTTCAGACTCGCGAGATAATGTATGCCGTTCGCGGTCAGCTGTGAGTCGCAATTCTCGTTGTAAAGCAGTTTCAGCTTCTCGGGATAACGCATGTTGTTCCCGGTCAATGGAACGCCTTAGCTCTCGTTGAGAAGAGCTTTGAGAAGCCCGTGTTGTAGCTCGTCTCGCTCTTTCAGCTGCTAATCGCATCTCTCTTTCTGGAGAGCTTTCATTAGCTCGAGATGTTGAGGCACTAACTCTCATAGAGTTTAACCGATGTGCTCTTTCCTCTTCCGATTCTTGAGAACGCGTCATTCTCATTCTCCTAGCTTGACTCGAAGTTCGAGATAAAGATGGTCGTTTTTTAGGTGGCATCGTTTATTTTATTTTTAATCGACGGTAACTTAAATTCTATTTAGTTACCCAACAAAAAACTTACGTCAGAGGTCCTAACTATAGCTAAGTATATAATAAATAGAATATAAATCTAAGTGCCTATTAAAACTAAAATAATATTCTAATCGAATTATAAATATGTACGTAGGTACCTACAAATTACAAAAT
This sequence comes from Melinaea menophilus ssp. n. AW-2005, assembly GCA_918358695.1. Lineage (NCBI taxonomy): Eukaryota > Metazoa > Arthropoda > Insecta > Lepidoptera > Nymphalidae > Melinaea > Melinaea menophilus. The sequence continues at coordinate 16,071,464 of OU911049.1, forward strand.
AATAAAAAATGAAAATAAAGCTATACTTAATGCGTGTGCAATACACTATCTACACTTACCTACTTCACTTAAAAATGAATAATAAGAAATACCTACAACTACTGTAATTAATCAAAGTACCTATGCTAATACAAAAAAAACCTTAGATGTTCTAAGTACAGCTGCTATATAATAAAAAAATATAAATCTAAGTGCCTATTTAAACTTAAATACCTAATATTCTAATAGAATTAAACTAAGAAATATGTACCTACCTACCTACAACTTAGGTACAAAAAAAAAAAGAAATGAAAATAAAGCTAAAACACGTGTGCAGTATAGGTAGATAGTAGGCAATATCTACCTATACCTACTTCACTTAAAAATAAATAAAAAATACCTATGAATACTATAATTAATAAAAGTACCTACCTACGCTTTTATCTACTCAATACAAAAAAAACTAAACATAAAATGCCCAAAACTAACCTATCAGTAACTAAAAATCTAACAATAATCTAATCTATCTATCTATTATCTAATCTAAAAATCGAATCTAAATCTACTTAAAAAGAAATAAAATAGGAACTATTAATAGTTAAGAATTTAAACAAAACTAAAACTAATTTAGAAAATAACAACAAAAGAAATTAAAATAAACTATTTAAAGACAAAAAGTCGCGCTGATAAGCACGGTTTATAAAATAACAATTATTGTCTGTCAATAAAGTTCAACACTCTGAACGCATCAACAGCCAAATATTGAATGACGCTTGCGCTCGCCTCCCGCCCCTTTTATACTCTGCCGCCGCGAGCCCCGTCGAGCGCGGCAACCGTTACGCAAAAATAATCCTTATAGCTTGATTCACTATTCACGCGCGATGTCTTGTTGGCGTATTTCATGTAAGTAAGTATAAGTTTGGTGTTTCTATACCGATTTCAATGATTCTTTTTTTATTGAATTGGTGCTAATGTTTATTTTTTTTTTAATTAGGAATGATGGTGAGCATTATTGGTTTTATAAACGTAAAAGTAAACAAATATAATAAGAAATCTCCGAACTGCTAAGCTATCGAGAGTTATGCGTGTTATTGTGAGTTAACTATAAAAGGTAGATATATGCTGTCTTGGAATATTTTTCGTGTATTTTTATGTAGAATATTTCCGTTATACATAGTTTCTATGTAGCTCTAACCATTAAGGCTGCACACGCGAAGGAAGCTTAAAAAATCAAGCAACTTCTCCCATTTTCTCAACATTTCCTTTCACTGCTCTGCTCCTATTCATTGTAGTGTGATGAAAAGTATACTATTACCTGCCCAGGAGTATAAAGAATAATTGTACTAAGTTTCGTTAAAATCCGTCGAGTAGTTTTTTTTTCTATAAATAACATACAAACAGACAGACAGACAGACAGACAGACAAAAATTTTTTTAACTGCATTTTTGGCATCAGTATCGAACACTAATCACCCCCTGCTACTTATTTTGTAAATATATTTCATGTACAGAATTGACCTCTCTACAGATTTATTATAAGTATAGATTTCAGATGCCTGGTCATTGCGAGGAGTCAAAATGGACCTTTCGCAAAGCCAAGAATTGTCCCTATTTAATATAATTGTTATGTCACCGTAAACCGAAGATATAAGATGTTGTTGGGATTGCACTATACAACATAACTCAGGTGTCAGAATAAGTTTTCCTTGGTGTAGTTGTGGATAGGTACCTTCACCAATCTTCAATAATGTATCAGAAAATTCACGATTATCTGCGTTGTCTCCAGTTCTCACTCGCATATTTATAGTCAAATGCACCGATTGTATATCACGCCACAAATAAGAGCTTTTCAGGCAAGCCCTAATCTCATCAGCTCGGGTTCCCCGTGGTATTACCGGTAAGGTTTGTCGGAAATCACCACAAAATAAAACCGTAATACCGCCCATTGGTCGATCATTTTGTCTTATGTCCCTTAGAGTTCTGTCTACTGCTTCTACTCCTTTTCGATGGGCCATCGTACATTCATCCCATACGATTAAATTACACTCACGCAATACCTTAGCTTTGTCGCTATTTCTTGAAATACTACAGGTTGGACTTTCCGTGCGATCTAAATTAATTGGTATTTTAAACATAGTGTGAGCAGTCTTACCTCCTGGTAGCAATGTTGCAGCTATACCTGATGAAGCCACGGCAAGAGCGATTTTACGCTGATTTCTAACATAAGCTAATATTAATTTAGTCAAAAAAGTTTTCCCAGTTCCTCCAGGTGCAGCTAAAAACCATATTGTTCCTAAATTATTCTGCACACTCTCGCACACGCGATCATAGACTAAGCGTTGTTCTGCAGTCATCATTGGGACACCGTTTTCTAATGTTACCAGCAGTTCCATTGGGTTGTAACCAATCTCTGCGGAATATTCCCTATTGGTAACCTCTCCGACTGAGGTTGGCGTTGGCAAACCATATTCACAAAGTGATTTACCGCCTACTGCTGTTAAGTCTTCCTGAAGAGCTAATAAGCACTGATTTATAGCCAGATCTCGAAAATTATCATTAGTTGCGCCTTCATTATTGTGAGATAAATTCCGAAGAAAGTCTTCTGCAAATTTTTCTTTATATTTTTCCCATAATTGGACAGGATCAGATAAATTACAAAATGTGAGTAATGTTACAAATAAATGGCGTAACCGTCGTGGATTATCACTAACACAGGATTCTGCTAAAGCGTCATCCCAATGTTGATCATTTTCAAGCAAATGACGCGCTTGGCAAGCTGCATGATAAGTTGGATAAACAACATCGTCTACTTTTCTCAAATCTATAAATGATGTTGGTCCTCGCACTGTATGTAATAATAATCTCAAATAAAAACACTCTGCGTTGTTAGGATGAACAGTATACACTCTACCAAGAACATGTTCTTTGAAAATACCTGTCTCGCCATCTACAGGCCTGCCTCGGCGTCTACGGTTAAAGACACCTCGTTGTTTATCGTAGGTATAATACGATGGAACTTCTTCATACAAAAGAGACTTTGCGAAATTATCAGTTTGGCAAAGTCGAAAGAATGCCAATAAAGTTGTTTGTCTAGGGTTCTCTAATCGTTCTGTAACATTTTCGGCGTTAAAATATATACGTTGACCGCCTTCCAGATGAACATCCAGATGGGTCACAGGTGGATATCTTTCGTGAATATTAAAACTTAAGATCCGCCACACAGCTTCTGAAGAGCTGATATATCTGCCTGACTGAAATCTAGTAACTTCATCATGTTCATTTCTTAACGCAAACGTAGCTTGGTCACTGCCCTTGTTAATGTACTTACAAATATATTTAATTGACTCTACACTATTACACATTTCTACATTTATGTGAGCTTGAAATGCTCTGGACAATACAGGCGAATACTTAACGACCCACCTATTATCTAAAGTAACCTGTTGTCCAGACATTCGCTTTTCAACAGTAAAACCACCATTGTCTCTTGAACGGCGACGATATAATGGGTATCCATCATGTCCTGTTACAGTTTCATCCACTAATGCTTTTGGATACCTTTTAGTGCAACGACCGTCTTGCATGCAAGGAGCATTTGCGTTAAATGCACCACATGGACCATGTATCATATGAGTTTTAACAATGTCGTATAACAGGGGATCTGCAGTCGGATCTGGAATTTCAGCACTGATTAATCTGTCTACATCATTAGGTCGAACCTTATCTTTTAACCAAAGCAAGATATGTGCGTGAGGTAAGCCGCGTTTTTGCCACTCAACACTATACATATAACACAATACTTCTCCAAAAATGTTATCTTTGGTAAGAAGATCTATCATTGATTTTAATTTTAAATGAAACACTCTTGCAATAATATCATGGCGGTCATGCGGTGCCTGACCCTCAAGAAGCTCCCGAGTGATTTCATCCCACTTGGGATTGGTAGTTACAGTAACAAATATGTCGGGACGTCCATATTTTCTTACGTAACAAAAAGCGTCTTGAGTACGTTCATGCATGTAGCGTGGACCACCAGTAAAAGAAGAGGGTAAAATAACTAAACGACCCATATTCACAGTATCGTTATCTTGCTGCATGGCATCGCGAAGGTGCACGTATTCTTCAGCGCGCAGCTGCCTTTGATTAGATCGTATATAAACTAATCTTTCGGTTTCAATTTTTGCGTACATGTCAACAATAAACTGATTAAATAAGCCACGAAAACGTTGAAAGTATACCAATCTATTCCGTCTCACTTGCAGGTGGTAACAATAAAATTGAAGGCATGACACCTTTTTATTATAATTAGGTGCGCCTGTGCGCGGATCGGTTTGGTATACAGCGAAATTATAACCATCTTCCCCTCGACAGTATATCATAGGATATTGCAAACTGTCGTAAGCCCTGTGGGTTTCGAAAATACGTTGCAAACGATTGTCTCTGGAACGTATAACGATATCACGCCTATCACATTCCTGGTCGACCAGTACTACAGCAACTTCATTCGTGGATGGAACGTTATGACGCCCAGGGTGTTCCTGAGTTGGACGCTTATCGGCATTTATAACAATTTTATAATTGTTATTACCATCTTGAGAAAGGGCTTCTAATGCCGATTTAAAACTGCATACGTACGAATTAACCTGATGTAACATGTTCTGAAGTTGTGAAATGAGTTCAGTATTTAAATTCGGAAAATATTGATTTCTTATATTCGACTGTTCGTTGTAATCGGATACAAAATATATTTGAAGAAATTTAGGTTGTTCTTCAGGCAAAAGGGACCCTATCAAATGGTAAACCTGACCTTGTACCTTAAAAGTAGGCATGAAAGGGCCTTCTGAGATTTGTTTAGCACCAAAGGATGTCATTTGGAATGCACTATTATAAGTGCGAATATTATCTAAAAACTGTTTGGATTGCAAATGTTCCCCTAAAAGTAGTGATTTTAAAGGTTCCGGTGGGTCTTCGAACGAAGGCAAATTTGTTTTACCTCCAGAACAACAGAAACCAGCAGACTCCTTCCTCCACTTCGAAGCATTACAAAAGGAACATACTACGTTCATATCGCCTATTTCAGAAGATGATCTGTAATCAATTGTGAGGTTATAAGCAAACCCACTTTTATATTTATCGGACCACGCCACCGAATTTGTAGATTGATCTACCACGTGTATATCTAAGTCATTAAGACCATGTCGAAATCTATCTGCAGTAAGACGGGCCTCTCGCTGTTCTTCTGTTTCAAGCGACCGAATATTTTCAATTCTTAATCTTTCATTAGATAAAGTAATCAATTGTTCTTGTCTCAAAGAATTGTAATAATCGCGTCCCGACTCTAGTCGTTGTTCATGCTCATGTTCATCTTCAAGAGATCGAATCATGTTATGGTGCGCCCTATCATTTGTCAAACGGTCTTGATATTGAGTAAAAGTTTCAGATTCTCGAGACAAAATATGACGTTCGCGATCAGCTGTAAGCCGTAATTCCCTCTCAGTGAAGGTTTCGGACTCGCGAGATAAAATATGACGTTCGTGGTCAGCTGTAAGCCGTAATTCCCTCTCAGTGAAGGTTTCGGACTCGCGAGATAAAATATGACGTTCGCGGTCAGCTGTAAGCCGTAATTCCCTCTCAGTGAAGGTTTCAGACTCGCGAGATAATGTATGCCGTTCGCGGTCAGCTGTGAGTCGCAATTCTCGTTGTAAAGCAGTTTCAGCTTCTCGGGATAACGCATGTTGTTCCCGGTCAATGGAACGCCTTAGCTCTCGTTGAGAAGAGCTTTGAGAAGCCCGTGTTGTAGCTCGTCTCGCTTTTTCAGCTGCTAATCGCATCTCTCTTTCTGGAGAGCTTTTATTAGCTCGAGATGTTGAGGCACTAACTCTCATAGAGTTTAACCGATGTGCTCTTTCCTCTTCCGATTCTTGAGAACGCGTCATTCTCATTCTCCTAGCTTGACTCGAAGTTCGAGATAAAGATGGTCGTTTTTTAGGTGGCATCGTTTATTTTATTTTTAATCGACGGTAACTTAAATTCTATTTAGTTACCCAACAAAAAACTTACGTCAGAGGTCCTAACTATAGCTAAGTATATAATAAATAGAATATAAATCTAAGTGCCTATTAAAACTAAAATAATATTCTAATCGAATTATAAATATGTACGTAGGTACCTACAAATTACAAAAGAATAAAAAATGAAAATAAAGCTATACTTAATGCGTGTGCAATACTATCTACACTTACCTACTTCACTTAAAAATGAATAATAAGAAATACCTACAACTACTGTAATTAACCAAAGTACCTATGCTAATACAAAAAAAACCTTAGATGTTCTAAGTACAGCTGCTATATAATAAAAAAATATAAATCTAAGTGCCTATTTAAACTTAAATACCTAATATTCTAATAGAATTAAACTAAGAAATATGTACCTACCTACCTACAACTTAGGTACAAAAAAAAAAGAAATGAAAATAAAGCTAAAACACGTGTGCAGTATAGGTAGATAGTAGGCAATATCTACCTATACCTACTTCACTTAAAAATAAATAAAAAATACCTATGAATACTATAATTAATAAAAGTACCTACCTACGCTTTTATCTACTCAATACAAAAAAAACTAAACATAAAATGCCCAAAACTAACCTATCAGTAACTAAAAATCTAACAATAATCTAATCTATCTATCTATTATCTAATCTAAAAATCGAATCTAAATCTACTTAAAAAGAAATAAAATAGGAACTATTAATAGTTAAGAATTTAAACAAAACTAAAACTAATTTAGAAAATAACAACAAAAGAAATTAAAATAAACTATTTAAAGACAAAAAGTCGCGCTGATAAGCACGGTTTATAAAATAACAATTATTGTCTGTCAATAAAGTTCAACACTCTGAACGCATCAACAGCCAAATATTGAATGACGCTTGCGCTCGCCTCCCGCCCCTTTTATACTCTGCCGCCGCGAGCCCCGTCGAGCGCGGCAACCGTTACGCAAAAATAATCCTTATAGCTTGATTCACTATTCACGCGCGATGTCTTGTTGGCGTATTTCATGTAAGTAAGTATAAGTTTGGTGTTTCTATACCGATTTCAATGATTCTTTTTTTATTGAATTGGTGCTAATGTTTATTTTTTTTTAATTAGGAATGATGGTGAGCATTATTGGTTTTATAAACGTAAAAGTAAACAAATATAATAAGAAATCTCCGAACTGCTAAGCTATCGAGAGTTATGCGTGTTATTGTGAGTTAACTATAAAAGGTAGATATATGCTGTCTTGGAATATTTTTCGTGTATTTTTATGTAGAATATTTCCGTTATACATAGTTTCTGTGTAGCTCTAACCATTAAGGCTGCACACGCGACGGAAGCTTAAAAAATCAAGCAACTTCTCCCATTTTCTCAACATTTCCTTTCACTGCTCTGCTCCTATTCATTGTAGTGTGATGAAAAGTATACTATTACCTGCCCAGGAGTATAAAGAATAATTGTACTAAGTTTCGTTAAAATCCGTCGAGTAGTTTTTTTTTCTATAAATAACATACAGACAGACAGACAGACAGACAGACAAAAATTTTTTTAACTGCATTTTTGGCATCAGTATCGAACACTAATCACCCCCTGCTACTTATTTTGTAAATATATTTCATGTACAGAATTGACCTCTCTACAGATTTATTATAAGTATAGATTTCCAATCAAACGATTAAGTTACCATTACCATTACTTCAATAATTATTTAAATTAAAATCATATAGTCCACGGAAATAATATATATATTTTTTTATTTAATATACTATGTTATTTGTTGTTATATATTTTCATATATTTTTTGTTATATATTTTAAGAATTGTATGTTTTGATTCTAACTTTTAATATATATATAGTGGACGAACTATATTTAGTTAAAAGACTTCCATAAGAAAAATAATAATTTTAGCAAACAGTATCTGTACCTAATGGAATTCTGCGAAACAGCTTAACTTCTCTCAATAATATTTATAGAAAACCGAAAAGCTGACTCAGTGGCCAGCGTTATATTAAATGTGACATGCAAAAGAATTTTACATTCTCTAAAGGTGCTCCCACTGCGGACAATGTGGATATGTTAAGTATTTTCAATTTATAAACATTATCTATACTTTGATATATTAATAGATTAATGGTAATTTATTGTTAGTTAATTGTACAAAATACATCGTATTTTACCACAAAGTTTTAGCAAATAAATAAAATTAAATATTACTTTGTGGTGTAAAAATGTTTTTAAAAGAAAGGTTTAATTTTGTTATAAAAAGGGATTTTTGAAAATTTTAGACAAAAAAGGAGACCGCGTTGGCAGGTTGGCACATAGTGTGACCTAAAGGTTATGACAATACATACACATAAGTGGGGATGGATAACGAAACTTTGGAGTCAGCGCAGTATGTTTTTTCCTCCCATACTCTCCTGTTATTCATCATCTCTGAACACACTCCCTTCTTCTGCATATCTTTCACGCAATCCATCCATCTTTTTTTCGGCTGTCCTCTACCTGTCCATCCCTCCACTACTATACCCACAACTCTTTTGGTTACATGCCTTTCATCTCTCCTCTTATACATTAATATATAATATTAAAATGTAAATAAAAGTCTCGTGAGGTTGACATTCTAACTTGTAACGAAACTCGTATCTCATTTACATAATATATTTTGGTTTAGAAATATTGTTCCGAAATAACTTTTTAGTGGCTTTTCATTTTAATAAGTTCCCACGAAATTATTAACAAGTAATTCTTCTTTTTCCTTGAAAATATTTGTTTACTCCAATATTCCATAGATGGCGCTAGCAGTGTCAAATGAACAAATTCATAAATTCATTCATGTGCTCGAAATTAATAACTAGGACGTAAATACTAAGAAAACTAAATGTATAGAGTTTACAATTCCTAATGTAAACCTAGTAGTAGTAATTAACTGTAGCTTACTCGTTAACAGTGAAATGTTAGAACTGACCTAACAATACAACAAACCCGTTATAACTTTAGCTAAAACTCAGGTGGAGCCCCCTTCCTTAACATTCGCATGGAAGCTCAGCTCAACCGTCTTTGCAAATAAACAAGTAAGACAATTAACAGACTTTAATACGGCTCCACTCGTTTATTAGATTAAAATGATAAGATAATATATTTAGGAGATAAACTAAATATACTAATATATGTAATACGAATAAAAATACGAGTATGTATCTTTCATCCATATGTCAATGAGTTGTGTATTGTTGTTTTAAAAATCATCAATAGTTTTATAAATTATCTTAACATGGCTTCCAAATTATATTTTTTATTTTGATATTAAAGAAGGTTATGAAGAGAAATTATAGGAATATACATATTTACAAATATTACTGGAAAATTGTTTTTAACGTCATGTTAATTGACAATTTAAAAAGTTTCAAAAACTTTCACTTGCATAGCGGATTTGATATTTTATACACGGAAAGTTATGCGTGAAAACTTAGATTCGGTTAAAAAAGATTTCAAACCATGTCAATATATGTTAAAGTACTATACAGTACTAATAACGTATAAAAATAAGTTTGCTTACATTTCAACAGCTATGTTGAATACTAATTGTTATGTAGTGTTCTTTTCAATTTGCACCCAATTTCCAGTTCATTGAGTACAGCGACATCTGTGATGGGTTTAATAAGTTTCTCTGATGCGAGTGTTTTAAACATTCTATTATATATTTTTTTATAGAGATGTTCAATATTACTAAATCATAAGAGAAACAAGTGAATCACAAATCAGTGTAACTAATAACAATAATGTATTTAAAAACCGATGTTATTTTTGTTTAATTTAAAACTTTTATAAACATATTAAATCTCCGATGAACTCAAGTTATTGGAAAATCGTAGTCCAGTGATATGAATACTCGTATGAGTAGAGTTACAACGAGTTCGAGTGAACACGCGCTATTAGTTTATTAAAACTGAGTTCAAAGCCGTCTTTCTAAGGCTCGTATTATTTCAAGTTCATTGTGAATTAACTAAACTATAAGTTTTCATGCTTTTAACGGTAATTTCTATTTATTGATTATACTATATGGAATAGTGTCATTTCACGGTTTGATGTTTATTTTAATTACAGTTATGATCACAAGCCGGTAGATGCCGCGCACGGTCAGCGCAGATCGGTTATCGTAGCGGTCTTTGAGGGAGGCCTATGTCTCAGGCATCTTGGGCTGACATGATGATGATGATGAGTATAAAAATACTGTTCTTGTAATAATGTTTCTTTTCTAGTTATTGAAAATAATAATAATGTAGATTTGAGTTTTAACAGCGGCTTCATAGTTAAAATGTTTGTCAATCGTATACGTATAGTAATGATTGAGGAGAATTAAGATCCCTTTTCTCGTAATACGATTGATTTATCTTTATTGGCGGTAATAAATTAGTTTCTTCCTCAACTCTTCAAATATATACTTCAAAGAATAGATAGATAAAATTATTATTAAATTGTGATCACTGAGATTCCGTTTTATTTATTGACAGTGAAATGACGAACTTAAAGCAAATAATATATACATATTGTCATAAATGTGACCAATTAATTAAACTGCAATAATGTTGTAAAGTTATGTTTCAATTAGACAAAGCCAATATGAATAGCGAAGTAAATTTTTTAAGTTTTTCTAGGAATTTAATTAAATTACCATTACTCCGATAAGTTTAAAGTAAGAAAACTTTGTTTCTGTTGGTGTTATAGTACTGTTTTAACTTCTAAGGTATCTAGAAAATGGTTTTAGTTACTGTTAAAATTTTTATCATTTAAAGCTATATTATCTATTCATTTTGACAAACAGACTTGACTACATTTGCACTGTATATCATAATACAATAAGTTAAGGGTAGTTTAAAAGTAATAATGATATATGTAGTAAGTTGTATCTATACTCGTAACTCAATTTGTACACCGCCATCTGTTATATCCATGCTAAGATATCCGCTGAACTCTTTGACGTTGTTTCCTCACCAATATATAACAACAGCTAATGAGAGTCAATAACCAGTCAGTCCACCTCTTTAGCCATCGGCTGCCAAAGGAGACCTTCTATCTTATCTTCTATGCTTAATAATTAATTATATTAGTCAGTGTTGGGACAATAAAAATTTATTTGGAAATTAGTTTCTTTTAAAATAAATTGTTCGCTTTATAACACATCAATGCGTTTTCTTCTTTATTAACTATTATTGCTATTAGAACATACATATCTAGTACGTTCTAAATTATAAAAGTAACAAAACATTAATTTAAAATACTATCAAAGTAACTTCCTTTAATTCCTTCTAATAGTACAATGCTAGTAGCAAAACAATATCTGCGTTACTGCTCTTTAACAATGCCAAAAGTCAGCTTTTAAATAATAATTATACATAAACAATAAAACATGATACTATAGCAATTGTTTAGAATTAGGTTATTACACCACAAAACAAATAGAATTTTTTTACTCTAAATAATATGAAACTTCATTTTGAACGTTAAACTAAATTTATATTGAAGCTACATTGTAAATAGACAGCCTTGTTAATAGAAGCATGTTTAATATTTGTACCAGATCAATAATCTGCGCTATTCATGATGTCTTATTCTAACGAGGCATTATGATTTATTCATTGTCTACAAGATGGCTGATAGAATATCATTAAGCTAAGATTTACGTATAATAAATAAAAATTAACGGAATAACGTAATTGCATTAATTTTCATCAAAACATACAGAATGGATCTTTATAAACATTGTATTGTTGTGTAATAAATATATATATTTTATAATAAAGATTAATAGTACCAAAAGGTACAAACTGACTAGAAAATAGATTATATAATTTATTTATTTGTATAATAATAAATAATTACGAGTATATATGTTATGTTTGTAATATTATTGTTCGCAAATTTCTAAATGCTTGTATGAAGGTCGCGCACGACTTTAAAGTAATAATATACATTAAACGAGGACATGTAGTGTCTAAAACATGTGTCACTCTTTAGAAAATAGTACAAACTGCAACAAAATAATGTCAGACATTCAATTTATAGATATTGATTCCCAGAATTACATTATGAAAAAATGTTATGTGTATTTCAAGACAAACCATGATACAATGTAGTGTCATTAAAATAAGATGTGAATCCGTATAAACAATAATTTATTTGTTGTATGTTCACTCACTTTACCTAAGGGATCATTAATTGTGAACGCCGAGAAAAATCTGGAATTTTTCTAACATCCTCGTTACCTGGCTACACACAAAGTGATTTTAATACTTACATTAAATTAATTAAATTTCATGAAGTTACGTACGATTTACGTTCATAATTTTATAAATTTATAAGTACGTATTTTAAATTGTATTTAAAATTTCTGAATATAGAGTAGTGCGAATAAAAATGTTTTGAATGTCTCCGTGACTCATTGAATATGGCCCGTATTGTAATCGGAACCGAAGGTTTATTTATTATCCTGATAAACTACTTCCGCAAAAGCTCTCTCTTGTACGATTTGATTTGAATGAGAGTTACGTGCCATGAATATGTACTCGCCGTTTTTTTATTTTTTTTTGCCAATATCTTATATAATTAAAGCAATGAGGTTGTATATCTGAAAATATTATAATTATATAAATATTTGAGCGAAGCGAACGAAGTGAGCGGAGCGTTTTACTGGAGACTTTTTACATTCTTTGTCACGAATTGGCTCGAAAACTACTTAACGGAAAATTATGAAACTTTGCAATCAAAAAGACACACATTAGGTGATGGTTCTTATAAAACAAAATTTAAAAAAATGTCGTCAAAAAAAAAAAAAATTTTTTATATCATGTCAAAAAACTGATATCCCATTGAAGTCAATGGGAAACGATGAGTCAATACACTGGGCTCGCTTCGCTCAATATGCAAACGGCACCCAAGATTTCGCGAGCGCAGCGAGTCGAAATTGAGGGTTTGTTGGCGCCCCTAGTAATATTAGTTAAAATTCAATTTTCAATAAATACTCGATCCTAACTCGAAAGTTTTTTTACTTATTATAATATTTAATTTAATCATTTTTAATTAAAAGTTCTTCCTTATTCATAACATTTATACTGAATGCTAAATGCTTTATAATGAATTTAATGCCATTATTTAGGCGTTTACTTAGAATGTAAGATCTACGTGAATGGTAAGATAATAGAACAAGTGAATGAAGTGGTATATTTGGGAAGTATTTTTAGCAGAGACGAAAGATACGAAACGAATGTGGAAAGGCGTATTGCTGCCGGTAACAGAGTCAACGGTGCTTTGGCTGCATTGTTGAGATGGCGAAACGTCAGCATAGCTGCACGTTTGGCTGTACACAACGCAGTTTTGCTAATGAAATGAAGAAAGATGAATGCTGTGGAGATGCGACCTCATCGCAGAATATGCGGGGTCAGTTTAAGAGATCCACAGAATGGCAGGTACGAGTGAAGATGTCATGGTGAGAATAAAGGAAAACGTGCTCAGGTTATTGGGGCACGTCGAACGAATGAGTGATGAAAGGATGGTAAAAAAGATTTATATATTAAAAGTGAGCGGTTAGAGAGACAGGGGGAGGCCTCGAGTGACCTTCAAAAACACAGTATCTATGATACCGGAGGAAGGTCACGTAAAAAGCATGAGGACCTCCCGGAGGGCATGTATGAAGAGGTTGACGTCTGTGGCCGAGGCGAAAGAGGCATGCAGGGACCGTAGCGTTTAGCGTTCCGTGGTCTCTGGATACCTCGCAAGGGATATGGCGTGAACATAAAAAAAATAAATAATAACTTAAACATGAATATTCTAACAGTTACTCGACAATTGTGCATTGAAACTTTCGAGCATCCAAATATTACCGGTATGGCGTACATTCAACTTTGTAACCAACAATGATTATGTTGCCTGAATGTAAACTCACTGTTCAATCAAAAGCGGAATAAATTAAGTTAATTAGTTTACTTTATAATCAACGAAATTTTAATTGCATTATTAGGTATTTTTATTCTATAGTGAACTTTTCTATTAAAGTAAAATGTATCCCATATAATTCAGAATAATCATACAGATATTAATAGAATTTAATAAAATTATAACAAAAAATCCGTGGTATGAAATGTTTATTTACTATATAAAATCCATTCTTATCTTCTATTTTGCCTCAATGTGACACAACAAAAGACAGCGTATGTTGGTTTCAACATATTGTTATGCCATTTTTGGTATCTGGTTGCTGGAAGGTAGAAACTAATAAGAAAGAGAAAATTGTCTACATTTATTGGTTATTGTAGGTTGAGTTAAAAAAAACCTGAGGCTAAACTTAGACGATTGAGAAATTACAACGCAGAACGTTTTAAATAACACTTACAAGAAGTCTGTTTTTGTATAAATATATATATGTTTAACTTATTAAGCCCAAGTAATGTATCAGGAAGAAAGCTGCAAAACTAACAGTTCATTAACTGTGTACGAGGCATAACATAGTTTTAAAGTTAAATAAAGTCGATACGAAACTTTGTTATGAGAAAATTTTAAACTTTTTCTTCACAACTTTATATGAAAAAAGCTAGTTCATCGACATTTTATTAAAGCTCAAAGTTAAAAATTTAGTTGTAATAATATTTTTAATGAATCATAACGTAAAAAAGTGTTGATTTGCGATTAAAATACTCGTTCAAGTACGTCTTCTAAAGTATTTTCTACACGTGAGTCTTAAAATTAAATTATAAAAAAATAGGAGAACTGAAAACGCAATATAATAAAACCTTCTCACAACCTGTTCACTTACAGAATATACAAGAATGAATATAAAAGTATTTGTTACTAAAATTAAACTGGATAAGTGTAATAAATAATTTCTTGTAATGTCAATTATTCTTATAATAAACTGCCAAATCTAAAGACAGGTATCTGAGGATTACAGACCATAAAGAAGAGCGTTATTAGACATCTTTCTGCTTTCTGCTCTATAAGGTCTATAAGGTATTGGCTACGATAATAGCTATCTTAATACAAAGAAAATGTATAAGACCAATAAGTTTTACAATTATTGATGACACATATTGTATTTATTATTTAAATTATGCAATTTTTTTAATAAATTATTTACATCTCTTTCGTTTTTGTGTATAATAAACATATAATTGGAGTTGTTTTATATTCATCTTTAATATTTAATTAAAAAAATGAAAATTATTAATAAATGCAGTTTCTCGATGGTTTTTCATGGACTTATTCTTTGGAAGTGTACAATGTATGCTTAACTATATATTTATTTCTGCTTATCTCATTTACAAGATATAATCAAACTTATCTCTTTGTTTTCCTTTGTTATCCTTACTTTTGACATTGACTTCCTTTTTTAAGAAACTCAATTAAGTTTAAGAGAAAACGAATCAGGTAAAGAAAATACATAAATAAGACACGATATACCAAAGAAAACTTTATAATATATCTTTAATATTGATTTAGTTTTTCCTCTGCACGTATTTCATAACAAAGTACTGAGATTTTACTCGACACTACAACACGCTGTCACTGATATGTTTAGCTATGCAAAGTAAGACAGTTTAAAATATAGATATATTAAATAGATTTAGATTCATGGCCATGCTAATAGGTGTTACTTATCTACATTATGTAGGTAATTAATAAAGTGATTAAGTTAATACGGAGTAGCGCCGAAGCAATGTGTGACACAAAACAAACACGGCTTGATTAATATATCAGTGCCCGAGCTGATATATTACATACAGGTAGTGTACACACATAGAGTAATAGAGCACCGAGTAATTTGTTAGTGACACGGTAAAGTTATTATTATTTGGTAATAAAACATATCTATAGATACTCATTTACATGAAATGTAGGTGAAATATATTAAATATGTTTGTCTTCGTTGAGTCTGAAGCTGAAGGGAATATGAAATATTTATATCATTTTTAATGTAACATTGGCAACTGAGTGAGCTTTTCCGTTTTCTACAAATATTGAATAAAACTAACTTATGGCTTAAAACTAATTGTGCAATTATGATTAATCTGAATTTATTTGATATAATATTTATTTAAGTATAAAATTATTAGTAAAAACCTATACAAACTACTTATATATATATAGAGATCCAAAGTTTCTTATTACGTAGCATCTTGAGGTGACACAAAAAGAAACCGCAAAACTACCCAGTCCTCGAAATAACAGTTCAAAGTAGCTATATCACTGTTTATATGTCATATTACGTGGAAATAAATAAAATTTCATAATCGAAAATGATAGTATAAATTAGATTTATTTATATGAAGAGAAAGTAGAAATGCTTAAGACAAAAATAGGTGGATACCACACCTGGCCTTCTCGTGAGATGCCTGAAATCCAACAAATATGCATTAAATAATTATCAACACTTTTGAAAAATATTTTACTATATATGAAGTAGTTAAAACATTAAGCAGATCCCGAATAATTGAGAATTGAATAATTGTAAGGAAAAGGTAGAAATTAGCACTATATATTATAGTTTAAAATAATAGTTAATTATTTAAAATATTAGACATTTGAAATATGCTATTCTTACCCATGTTCTGTTTTTCGGAAACAAGCAACAAAATACTAAATTATTTAATAAATTGTTATGAAAGAAATATGTAACAAATTCCATGTAGGTAATGAAATGAACTCCTTGAAATATATAACGTATAAAAATGTAAGAATATTCATATATACTTGAAAATCTTATTTTAAAATTACATTAATAACAAAAACAAAGAGGAAAGGTTTCAGAGGTGGTTGTTATCTATCTATCCTATCCTATTATTTAATCTTATGCATATCTATTTTTTTGTAATTATAATATATTTTTCAATTATTTTATTTCCCTCTTACATATTATAGAAATAATTCTAACGTATATGCAAGGTGGGACAAACATTTTGAAATTCGAACAAATTAACTTTCATCAATTTGATTTAGTTTTGTTTTTTGTTTTCTTTGAAGTAGACGCAATACTAGCGATAATTTCTCGACCATGCAACTAGAATGTGCCACTGTGAAGCGTGGTATGGTACAGCTAGTTTAACATATAATCTTATTTCCGTCCTCTCAATGTCATTACAGTTTGCCGCAGGTCTGTCGACTGGTGTGTCAATTAATCGGTCTATCGCTAACTGGGATCAAAAGCCGATAGTAATAGATGCATTCGAACCGCTTTAACAAGAGCTTTTCCAGGGATGTAACTTATAGAATAGATATATATTGATGTCTAAAATTTATTAATTCCTTTTAAATAATATAATTTAATAAATTTTATATTATAATAATTTTTGGAATAATGATACTGTAAAAGAAATTTACTCGTATCTAGTATTGTGTGAAAAGGAAATCTAATATATACTTACTTAGTTTAATTTTACTGCAAATTCAAATTATCTTTACCGTGTAAATGAAACTTCTCTAATTTTATCAAGAATTATAAACGTATCTACGTAGTAATTGTTATAATTGTTTGCTTCAATTGTTCGTTGGATCTAATCCCTAAAAGGGTTAATGAATTTCATGAGACCATTGTAGATAAATATTTGAGAATAGCTTACATGGAACGAAATATAGAATTATTTTTATTATTCACTAAATAAACCATACTTAGTGTTCGTTATTTGATTTAAACCTATTTGAAACGCCTGTTGTGAAAATATTAAATATTAATTTCTGTATCAGTTGTTTAAAATGTAGATTATTACAAAGAATTATATATACGTAATTTCGTAATAACATAATATATTTATGATTAATAATATCGAATGCTAAACCAAAAGTGTATATTAATACCACCATTACGAACTAGAAACTATATTTATAAGATCATTAATATTTGTATGAGATCAACAATCTGTGGTATTGATGATGTCTTATACTAACGAGGCATTATGATTTATTCATTGTCTACAAGATGGCTGAAAGAATATCATTAAACGATTTACGAATAATAAATAAAAATAACGGAATAATAATAATAAGATTTGCAAAATAATACAGAATGGATTTTTATAATAGCTTTTATGGTACAAATTAAAAAAATAGAAAAAAAGAAAAATATGACTTAATTAATTATAACATATAATAAATAATTATCCAATCCTTCATACATTTAATTTAATATTTAGGATTTAAACATTGACAAATAATACATTTTTTTTTCTCATCCCTCTTTAAAATTTTATGATGGCTTAATTCTATGAATCTATACTACAAATGAAGATAGTCTTCTAAGCGTTTAATGAATCCGACAAGCCATCTTTGCGCTCCTGTTAACAGCTGATTTTATTTATGGGAAGATACTTCTTATATTTTATTGGAACGGGTCGATTGTTACGGATACATTGGAAGGATAAAGTCATTTTCCTATTTTGATAGTACTAAAATATCAAACAGGTAACTAGAATAGTCCTCATATATTTTTTAAATTAAATCCCTAGAAAGAAATCTTATGAAAAAATTCCTGAAAGATAAGAAAAACTACTTACAGAAGCTTTTATTTACTTCAAGCTATATTAGAAATTCTTTGATGTTTTCTTGAAATTCAGAACCCTTAAGCTTCTCTACTGCTTTTATAAATAGTTTGGAATTAAACTTATAAATACAGGAAAATCTATGAGATACATAACTACTATATCTCTTCTTAATTAATAGGCGAATATGTTTCGTCGTGTCGTAGAGGCGGGACAACGTATTCCAGACGATTTCTTTTAGATTATTAGATAAAGACTACTGTAACGAATATAATTCTTACTTTTACAGTATATACTGTATTTGTATATAAAAAATGAGTTCATATTAATGTATAAATAATATTTGTTTCATTCCTTCATACATGAATTAATAAAGTGAAATTAATGAAAATGAAACGGAATTATTCAAAAGCAATCGATAGGTTCAACTATATTAATATTTTGTTGGACTGCGGCGAGTAAACTTACAACATAGATTACTAAAGCGATTTAACTACAGAGTTGAGAATGTCTTGCAGTTATTAATTGATTTAACTAAATTCGATTACATTTCGTGAAGTTCCGCTGAGTTACATTATAATTAATGGAATCATATATTTATATAATTAAATCAATCAATGAATTATATAATAATAAAGCTTTTATATATAAATTTAAAATGTATAATTTTTTATTGCAGTCGTTTTATTTATTAGCATAATATCGTATATTTAGTGACTTTTTAATAAAAAAAAGAACCCGAACTTCTAAAAACAGAGTCTTATAGTAATAATATTTAGCATATCCTTAACTAGTTTGAATAATAATAGAATAACCTTATATTATAGAAAAAATGTATGGTAAGGGATGAAAAATATTACGAATTTTTGAGAAAGAATACCTTCGTCCTACTACTGGCCAAAGGTTTTCTTTCTCCAAACCTTACTTACCTTCTAGAATACTTTAGACGTTTCTATGTACTTTACTATACTGTGCCCATTTTAAGAAGTTCAATAAAACAAAAGCTTAGTTTTTTTATAAAACAGCTTTAATTTTTTGTATAAAACACTGCCGTCTATGATTTTTATTTATGCGATCACAATAAAAGCATTTGAGTTGTTTACCTCAAGTGGTTGAAAATACTCGTATGTTATATTTTTTGTTGTATTTATTTTAAGTCATATAAATAAATTTGTTCTTAAATATGAAATTTGATTAATGTGTCCCTCTGGTTACAAGCGTTACTCAAACACAAAATGGAAAGACTACACTGTTTATTAGGAGCGATTTAATTTCATTTTTACATTCGCTATGGAATACTTACAAAAACTTGCTTTACTAACACATAAAAATACATAACATTTTTTAATTACCTCATTTTATAAGAGGAGCCCACGTCATTAAGTTAAGTTCAGAGAAATCAATGAACTTTGTGAATAAATCGCGGAGTTCAAGAACGCCAAATGACACTCTGAATATGGTCCTGTTAGTATAAGATAACGAAGGGTGAAATAATAAAATCTATCCAATAAAAATACGACAAACCCTGTAGTTGGTTGTCCAAAAATGTTACCAGTGACGTTATAAAAAAATATCTTTTCATTAAGTAGGTATGCACTAAAGACTGGTAAAATAACAAAAGAGCGGACAGTTAATGAATATTATTTATTTATTAATAAAATATATATTTAAAGACAACTTTATGCCGTTTTGATATTGCAAAAAAAATATATATAAAAAATCGTACATTATCAGTTCACCCTGATATATCTAAATATATAATTAGTTCAGTAGGCAGTGTTGGTAATTAATTAAATAATAATAAACCTTTAAGAGACAGCCATATATTCGAAATGATCATAAGATTTACGCTGTGAGTCTATATAATAATAATAATAACTCGTTGAAATTAGTTTTTATTTTGAAGGAATAAATAATGTAGAACGTATAAATAGGGTTAACAAGCCTGGAGCTAGCGCTACCAGGATAGTTTACGAGTATAAGTTTTTACTTGATTCACACCGAACAAACTGTAAAATTTACACTTTACATTAACAACTCTTTAATAAACAAAAATAATTAAATTACAAATAAAGACGTAGAAAATAAAACAGTATGTCAAATACCTTTGACGTTTAGTAGAATTTGATAGAGTATTATGAATACTTTCAATTGTAGTTAAGAAAATACGACTAAAATTTCGCGACAAGTTTTAACGAAATATTTTCGAAATAATGTGTGTTTGAAGAGCCAGTTCTGAAAGACAAAAGACTCTAGCCGGTAAAAGGACATAGTTTAAAAAAATATTTGTTTGATCTTAACTGTTATCAAATGACTTACAATAACTCCGTACTTATTGGGAATTGGAGTGAAGAGAGACTTAAAAATGAGGTACGTTTATAATTTTAACACTTTAAGTACTAAGTGGAAAATAATTTAGTGGGTTTCAAGAGCTCTAGTAATCATTCCAATATAGTAACAAAAATTCTTAAACAAATTAGAAGATCATTAAAATTGATATTATAGAGACATGTTAGTTAAATAGTCGTTTTTTTTCTAAATAAGCCTAAATTTATAATTCAAGAAAGCAGTAATAAGAATGAGATAGATATTTTGTTTAACTACGTAATTTGTAGCGTAATTGATGTTAATAGAATATGTAGTGCTTCATAGAATATAACTTACGCTGGTGATCTTGTTATTTCTTTTCATATTTATGGATAGATATTTTAAGGTCTTTTGAAATTAATATATAATTGATTAATGTCCCATTAGGATTTAAGACATACTAGTCGAGTCGAGTAGAATAGAATTTACAGAATTAAACGATCCTTTATATAACAAACTAAAACCTTTTTATAAGAAGAATGTAAAGTTGAGGACAACATTTTTAACTAAAGTCCCACGTTAGGTCGTCGATTAGAGACGAGCCAACCACTCTTATTCTGGCTGGTAAGTGTCTGTGGCATGCAACAAATAACTTGAAATGACTCTAATGTTGTTATTGATTATATTAAAGATTGCATAGCTCATATCCCTGAACAGGTACACACGGATCAGAGATTTTTAATGTTCCATATTGCGTAGTTGCAATATTCCATGCAACGGTATATTTTTTGTTTACAATTCAATATCAAGCCAAGGGTGACAGCGCATTAACATCTAGATTCTTACGTGTCCATGGCCACATCACTGTTCAACAAGTGGATCGTCTGATCGCTAAATTTTTCCCATAAAAAACACAGATATATAGCTAGAAGACGATCTGGTTGTTTACCAATCCTGGAATACAATGCAAGTTTCATCATAGTACGGTAGAAACAGATACAGACCTGTGCTTAGTGAATATTTAACACTAAACCTACCGACAATTCTTGTATACCTGTTCCTACCGCACGCCGTCAAATTGACCGGTAATTAAAAGTTATTTTATTATATAACGCAGGTAGTAATGGAAATAACTAAAAGTAAAGAATGTAGAAAATATTATATGCATATTCTAAGAATTGTCATGTAGTTTGATAACGATATTATAACGTTTAAAAATGTGTAAGTTTTACAAAAGTTGAAGAACGGTCAATTTGACCGGTACTTGGTAGGTTTAGTGTTAATGGTGTTTTATTTTCAACGACTATTTACTTTTCGTCTTTTGTTCTATTATTTTTCAATTCTTCAAGGCTGGTATATTTTTTTAATATGTAACAAACTTGTTGTAAAAGTTTATGCTAAGTCCTATAATTAATAAATATAAGGTATAGCATATAAAATTTATATTTTAAATATATTGTTTTTAAGCATATGAGCGAGAATATGTATACTATTTATGCGGTAATAGAAAGGTAGGAGGTAGGTAATGTCATGCTTTTAACATCCATGTGACTACAATTAATTTTAAAGTGTTGTATAAAGTATAAAATCGGAATAACCGAACTTTAACAATTACAGCAGTAAATAAGAAGCTTATGTTCTTAAATATACGAATTCATATAGATACGAGTAAGTATTAAACACACCATGGAAGATTTTTATTACTTATTATTCATGTGGTTTAAGAACCATACCTTAACAGTTCTTTGATAACATCCTGAAGGGCTTGAAGTGAGACATGTTCTAGATGAATTAAGGATTATAGTAATTCTAAGAATGTTCTTAAAATTAAAATAAATAATATATATATATATATATATATATATCAATAATATTGAAAGAAATACACAGCCAACACAAAATAAATTTATTTGTGTAGCAGGATTTTAAAGTAAAACTTTGTTCTTGTATCACGTTTATTAAAATATATATATATATATATATATATATACATATATATATATATATATATATATTTAATATCAATAAGTTCCTCAGTAAATGTGTAACGTGTTTGTAGCAGCATAAGATGGGAGTGTATGTAAATTAAAGTAAACTACGAGGGACTTGTAACGCTCGAACGCTCGAAGAGCGAGTGGTTTTTGTGATGAAGTCTCTCATTATGTAAATAAAAACTTAAAGAGAAAAAATGGTGAATGAGATTTTAAAAGGATGTAAAGTTGTCAATTGTGAGACAAGAGCTGTAAATAAGAGCTACTTTGATACAAAAATACTTCAGTTTTAAGTTTCAAATATGAATGTATTACTTAATAATACTAGGGTTCACTGCATTTATAATATTTATCCAAGTTATAAAAATAATAATAAAAATATATATTTATTACAGTACGAGTTTAAAATATTTCTCCGCAAACGAGATAGACGCGAGCTATTGCTTCAACGTTCCAGGAATTTATTCAGCAACTTGTTAAAGGAGGTATGTTTGTATATATTTTGATATACAATAGTTCTTTACTTTGACAAAATATTAATATTAAATAATAATATTTAATATTAATATTTTGTACAATTGTTTCAGAGACCACTTGCAATAAGCGGTACTTATGTTCTGTATGGATTTAATGTTCAAGTAGTGGCGTCCGATATGCCAGGTATTTACCTTATCAGCTTTCATTTAATTATATAAACAAATTTATAATGTATTGTTGGCTAAATAAAAGATAAATATAAATAAACTTAGATACATATAGCCAGTATAAATATTGATTTAATATTGACTTCCTTCAAAATTCAAACTTTTAAACTTTTTAAAGTAGATATATTTGAACAAATATACCACTAAAACTAATGTATGGAGCTCTCGACGCGTTCCAGCAATACGTCAAAAAAAGATGAAAGAGAATAAGTTGCAACTTGCGAACATATCCGCGAGCATAAGTCGAGTTAATAAAAAATCATTATTTTGTAATAGTATATTTAATTTTCAGTTCAAAAAGGCTCAGCGGGTAAGCCTCAGTATGGGTTGGACGGATGTCTCATGACCCTGTCTCCGATTACTACACCCTGCTGCCGGAACACTTTTGTTATACTCAGGTTAAAAGAACACTTATCTTTTGTGGTGACCAGATTTAATAATAACTTTTAAAGTTATTGTGGGCTATTTTTATTTAAATTTATACACATATTATATAATTATAATAAAATAAGAAAAAAGTATAATCTGTTTTTGTTTTTTTGAATATTAAGAAAAAACATTAACATATTTTGATAAAACTTGGTGCGATGATAATTAATGTGCTAATGTGAATGTAATTTAAGAAAGTGAAAAATCTTATATAGTCTTGGGAACATAAAAACAGTTAAGGTTAAAATTACAATTAAATTTGTAATACAAAAATTTTGTACGCATTTTATATGATAAAAGATGGCTGGCTTATTGAGGCGAAAGATATATTTTTCAATTCTTATTTTCATACAATTCTTATTAATATTGATAAAAAATATTAAGAAATATTGTATAAATGATTACAGTGCTCAAGACGTTAGTAGTCGTGGAGAAAAAATGAATTACGGTGACGAATTTTTGTTAAGAGCTGAAAATTATGGAGATCCACAGGTTTTGTATACAAATATGAAATCAGTACTCATACATTCTCCTTAGATGAACAATAAAGTCAATTGTTACTTTATCTGGTACAAGGTATATTGGATCATTTTATGTATTTCAAGTCTATAAAGGTGCTTTATTATTAGGCGGCGCCTTTATATGTCAGATACACCCCCGAAGGTGTCCCGGGCCCCGCAGACAGGATGCCAATCCGCCTCAGTGCTATAAAGGATAGTAATTGTCGTTGGACGACTATGCCTCTACTTCCATGTGATCGTCTTGAAGGACTTGGGAGCCCGATTAAGGTGGATTTAGCACTATATACCACATTCGTAAAACTAAATATAGTTTCGTGTTTTTTTTTGTAATTTTATTACATAATGTGCTGTTATATTATATTAATAATCATATATAAATATTTTTTACAAGGCATAGTATGTCCTGAAGTAAGAATATTAAGAATAAAGAATTGCGTCGCCGACAAAAGTTTATGTGTCATGAACCAAAATTGGATGCAGACATTTTTTGGTCCTGTAAGTAATAATGTCAGAATATTTCAAAATGTATACCGCTAGGATATAATATTGAACAAGTAAAATTTTCGCATTCGAATAAATTTTTAAAGTTTGCAATGTTATATAAGTGTCATTAAACAATATATATATATATATATATATATATATATATATATATATATATATATATATATATATATATTGTTTAATATGTAATAATATTTTGCACTTATGGATTATTTTCGTCAAGCCATCGTGAAATAATGGTAATGCTTTGCTTACTAATTTCATTTATTGTGTAATTGCTATAACAAATAGTTGTGTAGAAGTAACGTGACATAATATGTTATTTTATTTTACAGGAATGTGGAGTAACTTGTCGTAATTATATTGACATTCATAAAAGATACAACGCTGAAAATATATTTACATTAGTCAGCGACGTGGAGACAAAGACCAAAGATTGATTTAAACTCATATATTTGTGAAGTACTATTGTAAACAATTTAAAATTTTAATGATTATTAAAATTATTTACCGATCAAATAGTTTTGTTTAAATTGCATTGGCTAAAAAAAATGTATTATGTCTGAATACACACCCTGTAATGTTGGAATTTAAGAATATTATTTTTATGTTAGTTCAACTTCAAACTAACGCAGAAAAGCTTTGGAAGGTTTTATCAAAATCATTTTAGTGTTTTCAAGATACAACTACTTACTAACTCGTATATATATTTTGAGAAGATGAAGTCCTGAGATCATAATAAAGGTATATCACAACATAGTTGTCGGTATTTAATATCATGAATATTACACTTACATTCCAGAGATTTTGCCGAAATTCTTGTAATTAACAAAGCATTCTAAGAAGGACTTGTCACACAAAATTTGTCATCTCTGATAGATTTAACACATGCAGTTGAAGCTTGTTGATATTATTGTCTTTATTACATCTTTTGTTCTATATACATACGTGTTTATTACATAAGGTACTGTTAAAGTGACTTGTACTATAACAAAGTTTTTTTTTTAATGTCCTTAGTTTTCTGATTACTGGTAGCATGGGCGACCAATAGTCTTATAAATTTGTTAATTTTGACTGAAGTAATATATTTTTAAATATTCTTTGCTGGTAAAAGTAATATTATTTATAAATATTTAATCTAAAATGGAAGTGGACAAACGTATTGTATTGGAATCGTGTTCTTCTCGGTAATTGATACGAAGCTTCTGAAACAGAGGTGGAAATGAAATACATTATATGCATTCTTATTTATATAATTGCGAACCATCTGCTTAGAGTGGCGATATTTTTATGTTTAAACCAAAACATTTATTATTAAACACTTATAATAACTGTTAGAGCCAATACGAGTTAATATAAACCAGGTAATAACATTTATTTGTCTAATGCTATAATAATCTTATATTTAATAGGGTTCAAAAAGTACATGATTACTATCACTCGACACTTATAGTAATATTTTTTAAAGTCTGAGTCAGTCTTACGTACGAATTGAACATAGAATATAATATAATTTAATTATATTTAATTACAGTACAAACTGAACGAATTTCTTGAAGTGAAAAAGGGTGATTTAATGTTGGCAATATAAGATGAGAATCCTCAATAAACCAACCGTATTGAATCAATCCTCGGGCAGTATTGGTTTGGAGCTAAAATACTCCTCCTAGCACCCCAGTGCCAAGTCAGCAATAAAATAAGTTAGGAGTCCAGTTGCTACGTAATCGGTTTTATATTTTATTTTCATTTTTTTCTCGAACTATCCTATGGGATAAGAATTTTCTAATAAATATTTCCATAGAACAGGGTTATTCGCCCATAATTCGCCCATAGAACAGGGTTTTAAAAGTACTTTTATTTGAAAAAAACTTTATTCCACGTGAACGAAGTCAAGGACACGGCTATATTATTAAAACCCATTCCATCCATATTATTTAACAAATCCCTGTGAATAAGGAAATGAACTTTTTCTTCATTTTTTTATAAGCTTCCCATAGACCATATATAATAATAATATTTTTTATATTTCGTTATTATAATAAATATAAAATATCGCAAATCATTGATTGCAAACAATATTAAAGATGGTACATATGAGAGCGATTTTCTGTGTAAACGAATTTTACTTAAAAACTAATTGAATTTAAAATTATTTTATTATCTCATAGTTTCAAACTATTATTTTTAATAACTAATACTTTTCAGGTTATCAGTAATGTATTAGCAATATTCTTTGGCCTCCAGGATATAGTTTGGGAGGAATCTCCTAAAATGTCTCGAGAAGTCCGAGATGAAAACATGTCGCACACGACTAGACGGTCGAGTCTTAAGGGATTTCGTGTGATCTCAGAACCACTTCCAAATATTGCTTGTCTTTTATGACTTACCTTTTACCTTTTGTACAGATTTAAAAAGTCTTTGCACTATAGTAAAATGTTTAATATATAATATTAAGATTTTAATATGATTCCTTAAAACAACTAGTAAAAATAGTCATATTATCAAAGATATTTTGTTTGATTACTTGTTGCCTTAGTCCTAATTTGGCGAAACACATCAACTGTTATGTGTTCGTTATATGGTATAATAACGTAAAATGTAAGGTTATATGTGTTATATAGTATATTTAAAACAAGAGCCCAGAATTGTTCTGGTATTAAAATTAATATGATGCTAGTATAATTCAAATTAAGAAAACATAACAAATCTAATGTTATTTTTATTCTGACAACATCTAAATAAATTTTACTTATTTCGTTATAATCCTTCAATTTGATAAAAAATCATATAATTATAAAAAGTGAAGCAGGGAATCGGTCTACTTGAATCAAATTAAATTGTATTTATTGTTTCAGATGGCTACAGGATCATTTTTCCACCTCGGTATTTTTTTATACTTCGACTTCTTTCAAATACATCGCCAATTATAAAAAAATAGAATAGAAATACAATAAGAAATTATTAAAAAACTAAAATTGTATATAAATTTTATCATTAGATACATAATAATATGTTACTATTTTGAGAACACATGTTTTACATAATTGTCGTAATTACTTGGAGTACCAAGTGACCTACCTAACTGACTTAAGCTACCCTAACATAAAAGCTTCTGACAATATTACGCAAGTCAAACTCGTAACAACTCTAATTATATTCACTTATTATAATGCAGTGACGCAAAGAAAAGTAGTCACTTTGAGATTTTATTGAAGGGAATCTGGAGAAAAGTATCACAGGAGATTTAGGGGATTTTATCACACACAAGTACAGGATACAGGGTAAAAGGCTTGATGGTTTTCTAGTGAACTCAACAAATTAGAAATTTGAGTTGGTAAAAACAAATAAAACACATAATTGTCATCGCATTTGTTAATATTCGAGAGTTTCTTCTGTATTGATTGTCAGGAGGCTTCTTTAAATTCCATCCATTAACAATGATTTATCACTGCAATGTAGGGATTGTAAACTCAATGCACAAGATGAGTTGCTTGTAATTCGATTGTGTTTTATTTATAAATGTATAATTATGTATAGTAGGAGAGAATAAACATATATTATGATTGATTAGTGTTTTTAAAAGTTTTTTAGGATTTAGGAAGGTCGGATGCTCTAAATCATTTTTGAGAATATCAATTTCATGTTTATTTTGTCGAATAAACTGACTCTAATTACAAGATTATAAAATATATTAAAGTAGAGATTATTTTATACAAACTATTTATCAGTAAAAGCTTTTCATATGAGGAGTTACTATTGATAGTTCGATTTCTAATACGACTATCTTAGTTATATAAAAAATGTCATGCATATACTTAGATATTAAACAAATACTGGCAAGTCTCCAATCAGAATGAAAAATAAATCATTAATTTGGTTAATGGATTTAATTATTGCTTGTATTTAAATAAACTACTATAATACAGACAACTAACATAAACTTGTGACGTCACTATGTATAACAAAATCAATACAGGAAGAGTGAGCAATACAATACATTGTGTAAAGAGTTCGTAATAAAGGGTGACGCAGGTATTGTTTGATAGTTTATCAAACTTTTACAAGAGTCGCTTCAAATACGTTTTGTATAAAGAAATTTAAGGCATAATTGTTTATTTTTAATAGAACAGAAATGAAGAGGAAATGTTTAGCCATTTGTATGCAATTCATCTTTTAAGTTCTTCTCTCTTCTTCTTTTTTAAAAACGTTCAAGCCTTTAAAACGTTCTGTGAACGGCTTTAAACTTTTGTTTTTGAGGAAATTTACAAAAAAAATATAATAAATTTTATTAAAAATATTCTAATAAAAAAATGAGAAATATAGTTTTAGATTTCTTTCGACTCGTAAATGAAAACAAATACCCACGATAAAGTAGAGGAATCGCAGTCATTACACCAAAAGAGTTTTACAGTAGCCTATCAATACTTTCAGTCTTTTTAAAGTACGAAAACCGAAAGAGGTTTTCTTACTTTTCCATCTGACAAAGGTTGACTTAGTGTTACAATATATTTTATATAAACTTTAACTAAATTTGATCGTCAAATAAATATCAGACACGCATCTTTTTTTTATTTTATTCAATTCTAATTATTTCTTTATAATTTTTAAAAATGCAAAGTACATGTATAATCGGTATTTATATAAAACAAGGATGTATACAGCAAACATTGATTGCCTTCCCTCTTTATTTCTAAGTTCGTATTATAAAAACTATTTCATTATAAAACTCCATTCTGTATTATTTCCAAGTCGTTGTGCTAGTGAATAAGATAATGTTATTATGTTATGACGTTGTTTTCATTTATTATATGTACTTCACTTCATTTCATAATATTATACTTTCAGCCTGCTTGTAGATTATGAATAAAATCAATTTTGAATCGAGATATTAATCTCGATTCAAAATTCTTGTAGTACAAATAGTGTTTATTTTCTATTACAAGATGATGTAAAATTTAATATGACCTTTGATAATATTTTTAACAGTATTAATTTTAAATCAGGCAAAAAAAAACACTTTCTTTTCATATGTAAGTATCTATATTTTAAACAGTTAGTAGAATAATATATTATATATTTTATAATTTGGATTAAACGTTTCGTCTCTATCCTAGATTTTAGTTCCGTAAATGCAGTTCATTAACAGCTGACAACAGACTGTCATCAATTCTACAACTCACAATGAGGAACAAAGTTTATATCATTGTTAAAGAACAGTAATGCAGGGATTGTTCTGCTCCTAGCGTCGAATCATTAGATAAAATAGAGGAATTGACTTTGGCCGCATCTATTTATCTATTTACACTTTTAATTCTTTTACAGGTATTACGAGGTACATGTTAGCTACGTATGTTTAAAGAGATTACTCATACTATTAAATAGTAAATAAAGAAGAAAGAAAGAAGTATGCAAATTGATTTGAAACCCTCAACTTATGGTAATAACACAATATACTAGTTTTAAAACAAAAAGATTTGTTATTCTAGTTCATGTTATTTTAATTATACAAATATTCATATTGCATAGATAATATAACATAATTACTGCCTTTGTATGTTTAATATAAGCGCTTTCAATTTTATTTCAATGCAAATATTAAAATGTACAAAATAATAAACTGCATGTTGAATCAGTTATGTGGTTAGCAACATTTTTGAAGCTACTTTCCTTTTCTATTATATAGTGAACTTTATTATTTACTTTTATCTTATTTCTTGTATTTTATGTTAGAGGAGATCAAACGAACAAGAGACGTACCGATGACAGGTGTTCACTGCCACCCACGAACTCTTGAATCATCCGAGGATTCACAAGAACGTTGCCAGTCTTGGTGTTAGTAAACCCCTTTCTTGCAGGGAAAGAACCCATGTCGTATCGATCCGGAAATACTGCTGAAGGAAGTTCTTTCTACATTTTAGCGGTATGTGGAAGAAAGGTCAACAAATATAAAAAATATATAATTAAAATTAATTAAACATTTGTGGCAAATTGTAAAATATAATGAATAATATTAAAATGCTGTATTGTATAATGTTTCGTGAACAAACAGTTTTATTTCTTAGTAAAATAATATATCAGAGAAATACAATACTTTTCTGATTACAGAGTTAAGAACTAAGAGAATATAGCAACTTAGTCCATCAACCTATAATTTAACTGAAGTCATCTCAAAATATCGTGTATAAAGTACAAATTAAAGTAAAAATACAAAGTACAAATTGAACATGAAATGACAATTTAGTCTTTAATGTTTCATTATTATTATTTACACTGATTTGGTTCACATGCTTTTCTTTCGATTAAGTAATATTAAACATCTTAAGATATCTATTCATAATGATCTCAAATTAAAAATGACACAACACAGTATTTAACTAATAGAGCACTACACTTCAGATAATCAAATCAAACGCTTCACGAATTTGACTGTACCCAATAAACTGAAAATTGAAGTGCAAATTGAAAAACACACTGCACTGCCTAACATTTAATATTAAATTACCTGTTACATTATTATTACAGTAGTATTTTAACATATATTATAACATGGTTTCAAATAGTTTTTAATCAAATCTAAGTTTTCACGCAGAACTTTGTGTGTATAAAAATATCAACTCTACTATAAAACCAGGAGTTTTTAAACTTTTTTAATCATAATTAAAGCGTGGCGTTGAATAGGTTCTTTATATTAAAAAAAAAATGTATATTTTCTATACTCTTGTCATTACTTACAACCGAAACAGTAATCAATTATAAAAAAAGGATGACTTGAAAGCAATGTTAAAAATATTATTTAAACAACTACAGATAATTTGAAAAACATTATACAACTGTTATTGGTAAATAAATGAAAAATACGTCAACGCATACAAAATGTCATCAGTCGGAACATGATTTGATAGTTGTCATTCTTGCGGTGCTTCAGCGGAGGCAGTGAGGTGATCATCCTTCACTTTAGAAGTGGAAACCACCGACAACACGGACACAACGAATCACCCTTTACCGATGCAATCCTTAACTATTATTGTTCTAATCTATGTTTGCTTGATTATAAGTGTTATTAGAAAGTTAATTGAGTTATTATTTTTTGAATTAAGAATTATTGAGAGTGTTTAAATAATTTTCAATACTTTTGAGACTATTTTTATTGGTTGGATTACCCGTATACGTATAATGTCAAAGATTCCGATATGCGTCATCTTGTATATCATATTTCATCAGATATATTTTTTTATTTGTATGTAAATAACAGTTTATTTTATTAATTGGCTTTCTTAGATTTTAAGGCTACATGAGATTCACTGATTAATTATTTCCAATTAAATTTATTGTAAGGTTTTTTATGTCCTGCAATATTATACAAATAATTATAAGACTATTTAAATAAAATACATTACTCTTGCTATATAAAGATTTAGTTGAATTATTTTTATATTTGTACTAATTATCGCACCGGCATTATGAAAGATGACCTTGACGTTCTATTACAATTATTAACTGCAATTACCTATACAGCCGGTTAAAACGATTACCACCCTTGTCTAAATAAATAGGTTTTTGAAGATTGAAAATGATTCAATTCGTACAACCATTGTTATAAAACCATTGTAATAGTTTACCCCAAGAAATCATTTTATCAACTTTTGTCCTTTATGTCCGTGTATCAAATATATAGACCGAGACTTACAAAAACCTAAAATCTATATTAAATTACAATGATTAATCTTTGAGCGCATTATATTCATGTTATATAAAATATGTAAGACACTGTAATATTGTAAGGATCGTGTGATTACAATCGTCAACGGAATTCCCTTATAACTGTTACGTAAGGTATTTTCTTAATAAATCTAATGTAATCGACATTTGTTTCGACTGTTTATTTACAAAATGTATATTTAATCATAACGATTTCTTTATATAGTATTCAATAGTCACTTAGGTGTGTTTGTGTGTGTGGATAACAACACATTCTAACCATTTTATATTTATTGATCATATTAACCTCTTTGGTAAAGTTCTTTGTAAAGAGTTAAATATTTGTTATTTTAGAATAATTAATAAAGATTTTATATTCTTCTAGAAAATTATTATAAAACATATTATTTTTTATTAAAACTTCGAAGAGACCTATAAGAAAATGATAACAAAAAAGTTAAGAAAAAATTCTCGTGGCTGACTTCATAACTTATTACGAAACATAACTTCGTCGTATTTCAATTACGTATATATTTTGTCTTTTGGAAGATTTTTTCTGATTTGCTTTTGCATTGCTTTTTATATTTGCTTTTCATTTCTTCGAGTTTCTGTGAAATATTAATAATAATAATGGTAAACAAGGAAGTATATTCATTAATCAGTTCTTTTATTTTTGTGAATAATATAGTATTATAAGCCAGTTTTATTTTAAAAACTTACCCACTTACTACATTTACTTATTATATAATTATTCTAACTTTCGCTTTTATTTATCCGTGTAATTTAATTGCTATTAATAACTATTTTTGTACAATAACAGATCTCAACACAAATTCAGTATACACTCTATATGGTATGAGTAAATATTGATAATTTTTTATTAATTGATAATGATTGATTTAACTTTGTTAAAAAAAAATTATAATCCATGAATTGTTATTTTTTCCGAAACCGAAGAGTTAATACTTTCAAGTTGATACTTTTATACACATTAAAGTTATGACTTTAAATATGACAAAAACATTTCTCACTGATTAAAATCCTCTTTATAACCCATGATTATATTATTCGTCATATAATAATAATGTTTATTAAAAGTTTAAAGTTTTAATTTCTGTTACATTTCAGTCAACAGGTATATTGGATGAGCGACAGACAGACAGCGGGATTAAATAGGAGAGCTATTAGAATTTTTATTTAACCATATAAAATAATTTTGTTAACAGAAAATTAACATTAAGATAATGAAAAATACCAAGAGAAAGTCAGCCTGTCATAATATTTGCATAACATGGCAGGCCACGAGTCGTCGTGAGATCATCTCAAGATGACTCGTGGTAAACGGATTAGAAAATTGTTTCAATAATACTCATAATATATAAAGAAGTTAAATGGAAAGACAATTGTGGAAATATATCTTATAAGAATTTATGGTTATAATAAATATGTAAACCATTTGTTATTTAATAATAAACTAAAAAAACAGTACAATTCCTCAAAGTTAAAAACCTTTGGTAGTAGGAACCTTGAAACATATCTACCCAATGAAATAAAGCTACCAATTCGTACAAAACGAAAATATATTAAAAATTTTGTAAGACTAAGTAAGTCCTATATATTTATTTATTTTATTTATTTATTTATATCTTTTCCACTTTCAATCATTCTCAGTGATCACTTGTGTACGTCAAAATGGAAGTGTCAGGAGGGCCTATTTCGATACCAGATTTATCGTAATAAGCCCTTCTGTAAAAGCACTGTCCAACTTAATGTTAAAGCTATGAGGGTTCCAAACGCGTCCTGGTCTGAGAAGAACCACACAACAAACTCAGCCGGATATATATTTTTTTAATATTGTGATCACTGTTTCACAAATGTCAATCTTAAAAGCTATTTTGGAACAACTAGAACCGTCGCAATATAATGAAAAAAATAATAATAATGATAATAATAATAAAAAATAAAAATAGGCCTGCTACACAACCAGTCACCGCAAGCAGCACCCGTTCACGAGCATAACGCAAAAGCCAGCCATCACCCTCTTCGCACATATTTGAGGGACGAGCGCAACCCGACTCCCGACGCTACCGCAAGTAATGACTTCTAAGGAATCGGTGTGATGCAACAAGTCGATAAAACGAAATTAATCTACAACAAAAAACAAATTGCGGAGATTACTAGTTATTCGCAATATAATACAATTCATTCCCAGGCCATACCGTCGTTAATGTAATCCTGTACACTATAGTAGGATTTTTTTATCAAATTTATTTTTATATATAATTTAAATTTATTTAATGATAAACTTAAGGCTTCATTTGGGAGCTTATTATAAAAACGTATACAATTAACCTTAAAGGATTTACCTATTTTATGGAGCCTAGTGTTGGGCATAGCGAGTTTATTTTTATTTCTCGTATTAATTTTATGAAAATCACAATTTTTTTTGAATTTAGAAATATTTTTATGAACGTAAATTAAATTTTCATAAATATATTGATTATAAACAGTCATTATTTTAAATTCTTTAAATTTGTTTCTTAAGGATTCTCTAGGTCTCATATTATATATTGCTCGAACAGCCCTCTTCTGTAGTGTGAATATGGTATCGATGTCGGCTGCATTACCCCATAAGAGTATACCGTATGACATTATACTATGAAAGTAACTAAAGTAAACTAATCGAGCAGTTTCCATATTTGTCAATCGACGTATTTTTTTAACCGCGTATATAGCAGAACTAAGTCTACTTGATAAATCAAATATATGAGGACCCCATTGCAATTTTTCATCTAAGGTAATAGAAAGTAGTAGATTTGACCAAGTCCAATTCCTCATTGTTTAATTGTACATTGGTTTTAACATTTTTAACATTTGGTAAAGTAAATTTAACACATTTCGTCTTTTTTTTATTGAGCAACAAATTATTGGCGTTAAACCATTGTACAACATCTGAGAGAGCGTTATTTACATCGTCAATAACAGATTGCCTTCTGCTAACTTTAAAAGTAAGAGAAGTATCATCAGCAAACAACACTATCCCATGTTTTTCCCTCACTAGGTGAGGTAAGTCATTTATGTAAATGAGGAACAAGAAAGGCCCTAAGATAGAGCCCTGTGGCACACCTATTTTTACCAAAGAACCGGGGGAACGTATTCCATTTACGTCTACTTTTTGAATTCTATCATTAAGATATGAACTGATCAAATCTAGGGACTTATTCTTAACTCCATAATGTTCTAATTTTTGTATAAGGATTTCGTGTTGAACGCAGTCAAACGCCTTAGATAGATCACAGAAAATGCCAAGTGCATCCTGGGATCCTTCCCAGGCTTCAAATATATTGAGTAATAGCTCGACCCCAGCATCTGTTGTAGAGCGACCGGCAGTGAAACCAAACTGGTTTTTGTGCAAGATATTGTTTTTACTGAAAAAATCAACAAGTTGATTAAGAATTATTTTTTCAAAAATCTTGCTAAATGTGGGTAAGACTGAAATTGGTCTATAATTACTAGGATCTAATGAACTGCCAGATTTAAATAATGGAGTTATTTTACTTTGTTTCATTAGATCAGGAAATATACCACATTCTAAACAATTATTAAATATCAATGCTAAGTCTGGCGCTACAATGTCAATTATGGACTTGAGTACGTCAACAGATATTCCCCAAAGATCACTAGTCTTTTTAACGCTAATTAATTTGAATACTTTGATTACTTCTTGAGCATTCACTTTTTTAAAATTAAAAATGCTAACACATCGATTTACATTATCTCTAAGTAATCCTATAGCTGCAGCGGGAGAAGAATTTAAAGATAACGTTGTAGTCACTGGAATATTAGTAAAAAAGGTTTCAAAAGCAGTAGCAACCTCGAGGTCAGACGTAACATATTTATTATCTATATTTAATTTAAAGTCGATCCTCTGGGATTTAGCTCTTCCAGTTTCCTCATTAATTATTTTCCAAGTTGTTTTTATTTTATTATTGCTATTTCCTATTTTTTTATTGATATGTTGAGATTTAGCTATTTTACATTGTTTTTTAAAAGATTTGGAAAATAATTTTACCTCATCCCTAAACTCATTACTAGTATTATACATCAATTCACTATACATATTGTATAATTTCTCTCTATTTTTGTGTAACTCAGCAGATGCCCACTCACTAAATACTAATTTATCATTAACAACCACTGTTTTTGTGGTAAATACAAAGTTAAATAATTTAATGAAAGTATTGAAAAACTCATTATACATAACATTGGGATTTGATTTTTTCAACAAGGGCAAATAGTGTATTAAATCATTTTTAATTTGACTAATACGTTCTACAGTCACTGGTATAAAACTTACTTTCTGTTTTGATTTTTCTATCTTGTTACAACTGAATTTAATAAATTGGCCATAGTGGTCAGAATCTAATGTATTGAATAAACATTTAAAATTTGGAATAACACTTGTAAAAATATTATCAATACAAGTGGCACTAGTGGTTGTGATTCTAGTAGGCTCCATAAACATGTGTAAAAGATTATAAGATTTGAATAAATTTAAAAATGTTATACTTATTGAATTTTTTTCAAGAATATTAATATTGAAGTCTCCACAAATGATTAGCTTTTTACTAGAATGTGATAGTTTAAACAATACCTCATCCATAATCTTTTCAAATTGTTCAAAGCTAGATGACGGTGGCCTATATACGTTTACAATTATTAATTCCTCTAATTCAACTGATGCTAGTTCAGCTGTTCGCTCAACAGAATGGCTATAGGAAGGATATATGTGTTTTATAAGTAATACGGAATACAAACACGTTCATAAGTATGTACTAAAATAAAGAAATCATCTCAATCCATCCTTTGATCTCAATGAGAACTGATCAAGATATATTTTTCCATTTTTTCCTTGATATCAAACGTTCTTGATAGATACATCATATTATGGGTTATGTGTCATGTTATATGGCTGGAAGTCATATAAATACAAATTAGTTTATATTAAAAAACTAGCTGATTCCCGCCCGCTTCGCTGGGCACTCTATTATTTTGGATGTGAACTTAGGCTTCTTGTATTGACAAGATGATTAATTTTTATTTTATATTTAGTGTATTTTTTTTTACTTTACATTGAGAAATATAATGCCAGTCAGTGAATACACAGATTTCCACATCACCTATGAGATACTGTGTATTAGGATGCGTTCCCGTTTTGTAATGTGGCGGGATCCCCAGTGGGTCTATACAGCATTAAAATTGCCAGCATATTAATAAGGACAGATTTTGAAATTTTTAGTAGTTCGGAAAACATATTTATAGGAGAAAAGTAATATGTAGTATCCTTGAGCATGTTTGTTATCAAAGAATATTCTTTTGAGATTATACCTGCTCAGTTGTACCTGTCCACTATGTAGTATTACTCGTTGTAAGAATAACATACCTATATTTTATGAATAATATAAACTTATTTGTAGTAATTAATTTAATCATATAGATGACCCGGAGGCAATTATTTTATTTATTTGTATACTTTATTATTTATTGTATAACATAAAATAATAACAAGAAGGGACAATAAAATACAAACAGAAATATAAACCGTGCAAAGGCTATCTTATCGCTAAAAGCGATTTTTTTTTTTTTGTTTGTCTCTGTTGTTAGCCCTACTGGCCATGACAGCGTCACCGGTGAAATGGACGGGTACAGAGACCCGCCTTTGAAAAGGGGGGCCTGAAGGGCCCCAGGGGAACGAGCGTCTTGAGGGCGCCTCCTGTGAGGCTCGGACCACGGCTCAGGACGCCGTTAGGTGGGAAACGAGGGTTGGATGGGGGTTAGGATTTAACACTAACGTCCTCCGACGGCAGAACGCCGGAGCAACGTGCTTGGATGGGGGCCTCGTCTTCGCCGGCGAAGACGCTGTGTGTGTGTGTATGTGTAGTATTTATGTTCGCTTTGCCGCTTTTACGTAGCGTTCCCTAACGAAATCGCGTCGTCCGGATCGAAAAGTACCGACTTGGGTCTTCTCTTTCTGACTTTAGGAGTCTTACGGGCCGTGTATCCTGTGGCCTTAACCACCAGCGGGTTTGGGTGTCCCACAGCATTGTCAAAGTAGCTTTTGGAGAGCCCCTTGAAATACTGTGCGATCGTCGGTAGGTCTAAGTCTCTGTGCAGGTCGATATTACACATAAACCACGGCGATCCAGTGGCGAGCCGCATGAATCTGTTCTGAAGCACCTGAAGGGGCTTCAGAACAGACTCATGCCGCTCTGTTGCGAACGTCCTCGATATGTGAAGTGAATATTAGCTTTTACAGGCAACCTTAGAAGATGATTAACAATAAGAGATCAGAAGGGATAGTTTTTTGAAATACCGCAGTGAGGAAGATGTGCTGGAGAAGCATTGCCAGTGTCTAGATGCGAATTATCAGCAAACAGAGAAGCAAATACATTCGCTTTCTCTGTCGCTGTATAGGCCAAAGATCCATCCGGCTTCAGCAGAGCAGGCAGTGAGGGTTGGCAGAAGTTCGACTCGATCGCTTTGGCAAGAGACCAGAAAGCTCGACTGCCAGTAGGTCTGACAGAGAGCTTTTCGCCATTCTTAGCGATTCAATCACGTCGAACCTTCCGTAATGCCTTTTTATAGGACTTGGCAGCTTGGTTAAAGGCTCTCTTCTTTGAACGTACATCCGGAGCTTTGCGGCTTCGAGCATCAGCCCAAATGAGGTATGCCGAATGTTTGCGGTCTTCAGCACGACCACATTCGGCATTAAACCATGGGCGAGCTTTGCCACCGATGGGTACGTCAGTAAAAGGAATGAAATACTCCATTGCCTGATGCACCACATCGGTTATAATGCCCGCGCAACTCGACGGATCCAAAGAAGAGAAGCAGACCTGCCGCCAAGGATAAGATGCAAAAAAGTGACGCATCTCATCCCAATCTGCTGACTTGTATTTCCATACTCGCCTAACACCATGTGGTTCGAAAACAGGTGGGGAATATGTAAACACAGATTTCACCAGACAGTGATCGGAGGTTCCCAAGGGGGAGGTGACCTCAACACTATACCTGTCCGGATCAGTTGTCAGCAGAAGGTCCAGGCAATTGGCTGTATGGCCTACTACATCTGGTACCCTTGTCGCTTGCCTCACCAGCTGAAAGAGGTCGAAGGACAACGCAAAATTCCGCGCTTCTCTTCCAGCATGGTCGGTCTTCTGGTACGGGAACAGCCAGTCCTGATGACAGGCATTAAAGTCCCCCAGAAAGACGAGCTGCGCTGAAGGATACTGATGTAGAGCCAAATCAGCAGCCTCACCGAGATGCTCAAATAATTTAGTTGTCTCCTGGTCACCGCTGTGCGAACGGTAAACACAGGAATACAGGATTTTTTCGCTTCCTGTGTCTACTAAAACCCACAAGGAAGAAAAAGTGGGGTCTTTAAGGTGACGGAGAGGCAGGATACAGAGGTCGTTCCGCGCGTACACACAGACCCCGGCACGCGAGCGAAAGTTGTGCTCTAACGAGTAGCCGGGATAATCCAGGTACGCAGTGCTCAAAGGACATTGTATCTGCGTCTCCGTCAAAAAGAGCAAGTGCGGTTGCTCTGTCTCTAGGTGGTGGTGGACAGGTTGGAGATTAGAGTGCAAGCCCCTGATATTAGTGAGCTGCACTTTGAATGAGGAGGAGTGCAACCGCTGTGAAAACTTGATCTTTTTATTGGCCTTTTTCATTAAAAAAATTAAAAATAAGAATGAATAGGATGAGAAATGGCAGTTGAACGAGGCGGTACGTATCGAACCCGACGTCAAAATTGGTGATATCATGCCACTGGGAGGCTAGTCTGGAGACTGCGGGGACGCCCGAACCCCCCCAGGGATCGCCACCGGGCCTCCTCATCTGGTCGCCAACCAGCACGATGGAGCCACCCTGGGATTTTTCGCAGCTGGCGGGGCAGCCTTTCGTGGGTGGCTGACCCACTAATTGGGCCCCCAACTATCTGCGGGCGGCCAGCGGAGAGCCGTCGCTTCGGATCCCGCTACCCTCCTCGACTAGACACCCGACACAATAAGCACCGACTCAACGCCAAACCGGTTCGCCAACGCAACGCAACTGTTCAGACCCATTTCCTATATAGACGGCTTCATCGAACAACGTGCCGGAACACGACTAGGTCGCTTTGCGACACGACTTTGTCCGATGGGTGGTAACCTTGCCGGCGACCTGATGTTATGATCTACCACCGACAAAAAATAAAATGCAAAATAATAATACATACTAATATTAATAGATGATAAACATACTTATACTAGAAACAATATATATTTATATACCTAAATTTTTTACTTTTTTTTTACATATATAGATAATGTTGCTTTAAACGATTTATTTGTTATGTTAGAGAAAATCTTAGATTCTTGTAATTTTTTATTATCATACGTGCTTTTTTCTTTATGATTATGAAATCTTAGTTATTTAAGCGTATGTATATACGTATTTTTATAAAACAATTTATACGTCGCGTTACTAATAAAGAATTTTTATTAGTAACTGTTTAATTTAAAAGTTTACAATCTTCTACTACCTACAGCTTTGTACAAAGAGTATCATCCATAAAAATCGAAAGAACTACTTCTTACAATAGATTTTTTTAAATTTATTTTGACTAACGCGATTTTAGCTGTACTTTTTCTCACAAATAAGTAAAAGAGTTTTTGAGCTTTCAGATTTATATCGTACTTTCATTTTAAAACTTTTTTGTTTGTTGAGTTTTTTTTATTATCATAAATTTAAATGGAGTTTTTTCGTCTCATTTTCCTTCCATTATCCTTTGTATACTTCGAGTATTTTTAAACCAATTCTCTGATCCGCATAACAACTCCTTGAGTTCAGCTAATGGCCGGTCGTGTAATGCATACATTAACATATTATAACAGACTAACTTATTGCTTTTGTTTATTTTTTGTACCGTTTTATTTAAACAATAAAACATAATTACGTAACTATATTGTTCCTTAAATATTTTTAAGTTGAAATAATTCTTATAGTTTAATATATTTATGATAATTTTCTACTGTACTAAAATAAAATTAACTGAAAACTAACATGAATTTTCAGTTCATTGGTTACAGTGATTCATAATTAATAAAATTTTACTGTTTTTATTAACCACACAAGAACTTAATTAAAGACTAATTTTACTATAGAGATAGATAAGAAAAAATAGACATAAACATAGATAAAGATATAGTATTATTGTATATATTATAGATAAGCTACTATTTCTATCGTATAAATGAATCTGATTATCTTCTAAGACACAATAATTAGGAACTTCGTAAGAATAATGTGAATAAATATATTTATGTGCACCTTACTATTGCCCGCTACCTTGTTTTCGTCTCCCACTCCCGCATACTCAACTCTTATAATAATAATAATAATAATAATAATAATAGCCTTTATTAACAATCTTATATTCTAATTACATTTAATCTTAATTCTAGTAAGTGTTACATTAATAACATTTATAATTATAACATATATATTATAATTTTCATATTAGACACCGGTTTCTTGATTGTCTTGCTTACCAGCATAGGCCTCCCCAAGTGTTTTCCATAAATATCTATCGTTTGTTTTCCTCATCCAAGTTACTCCTGCCACCTTTTTAATATCATCTTCCCATCTTCGACATTGCCGTCCTTTTTTTCTCGTTTTATATCTAGGACACCATTCTGTTATTTCTTTGGTCCATTTCCCTGTCTTGCTTCTTATTATATGACCAGCC
The DNA here is from genome assembly GCA_918358695.1 of Melinaea menophilus ssp. n. AW-2005. Taxonomy (NCBI): domain Eukaryota; kingdom Metazoa; phylum Arthropoda; class Insecta; order Lepidoptera; family Nymphalidae; genus Melinaea; species Melinaea menophilus. The sequence continues at coordinate 16,113,950 of OU911049.1, forward strand.
CATGTCCATTTTAACTGCTTGATCCGGTATTTTATATCTATGATATTGGTTCGTTTCCTTAAAGTTGCTAACCTGATTTTATCTTTTAGTTTTACATTAAGTATACTCCTTTCCATTCTGTGTTGACAAGTTTCTAGTGCTTTGATATTTTTGTTTGTGCAACTCCAAGTTTGACAACCGTAAGTCATACTGGGTAGAATACACGTGTTGAATATTTTTGCTTTTCCTGTAAGTGGTATGTCCGGGTTTTTCATAACTTCCTTTAGAGCCCAATATTTTTTCCATCCTATGGTTGTTCTATTGTTTATTTCCTTTGTAGTTAGGTCTGTAGGAGATATTATTTGGCCTAGGTATGCATACTCCTCTACATATTCCAAATTAGTAATACTTTTAAGTTTAATAGAAACTTTAACAGAATTAGTCATCAACTTTGTTTTACTAGTATTTATTGATAATCCAACCTGCTCACTTTCATACACTAGCTGATTTATCATGACCTGAATGATTTTTGGATCTTCGCTTATTAGTATAAGATCGTCGGCGAATCTTAGGTGGTTTAGTAGGACCCCGTTAATATTTATACCGTAATTATTCCAATCGAGCTGCCGAAATACGTGCTCTAGGGTTGCCGAAAAAAGTTTAGGTGATAAAGGGTCACCCTGCCTGACTCCTCTTCTAACCGGGAAGTAATCCCCTTCCTTTTCAGTCCGTATTTTTGCTTTCATATTTGCATATACGTTCTTAATTATACGGATATATTTATTATGGACCCCTTGTGCCGTCAGGGCTTCCCATATTTTCGTATGGTTAAGCGAGTCGAATGCTTTGTTGTAGTCTATAAACGCTAAGTAGTATGTTTTTCCGTATTCATTGCATTTTTGAATTAATTGTTTTATGGTATGGATGTGATCAATGGTCGAAAAACCACTTCTAAACCCTGCCTGTTCTCTCGGTTGATTTTCATCTAAGATTTTTGTTAACCGTTCTAATAATATCTTAGAAAATATTTTATATATATTGGACATTAGCGAGATAGGTCTAAAATTTGAAATATCATCCATTTTCCCTTTTTTGTGTAGTAATATTATAGTTGACGTGGTCCATTGAAGTGGTATATATTCGGTAGCAAGAATTACGTTAAATAGGTCTGTGAATGTGTGTAAAATCGTTTCAGATGCTCCAATCAATAGTACATTAGAAATATTATCTTCGCCTGGTGTTTTCCCTCTCTTCTGGGACTCAACTCTTATACCGTGTATCAATTGTAATTTAACATTGATCTGCAGTGTTGTAGACTCTAATTAATAACATCTAGTAATAGCCGACCCTCTCAATTCAAGGTATTCTCTGTAAAATCTTGAAACTATATTGAAGAATGAAATTATGAAATACAAAATTTATAAGGCTTTAATTTAGAAAATAAGTTATATAATAAATAAGTCACATGTTATATAATAAATAAGTCACATGTTACATGTTAATAGGAGATGTATTTAGGAGGCTCAGGTTTTTTAAAGATGCTGTCATAGTAAGTGTTTCAAGTGTGTGCCAGTGACTGAGGGTATACATTAATAGATCAGTCAATCACGGCAAGTCTCTTTATGTGAATATATTGTTGATATATACGACTCAAATGTTTCCTAAGTACATTATATTATTTATATACTTTAAAAATAAAGTTAGTTATTAGATGTTCCTTAAAATTGTCAACTTCTTTTTATCTTTTTACCTTCCGTGTTTTGTTAAAATTTGTTATATAATGGAGGAGATATATTTTGGCGGAGATCAATTGTCGGTAAAGACCATTCAAATCTATATTATACATAAAAATATTAAATATCAGTAATAATGTATAGTTTATAAAATATAAGTGTGCGTATTTTAATTGCTTTTCAACAGGTAAATTGAATACTATAAGTTATGTAGTGATGACGCAGCACTTTGTTATTAAATAATTAGTTGTCGGCTCATTGGTTACATCAATATTCGTAATGTGTTTTATTAATTTTTTAATGACGTAGTGTTTTAAATACGATTATAAGTCTTATAATTTGAGTAGACGTATAAATAATTATTAAAGGTGATTTTTATTACCACAGCGAAAGAAGAACATGTAAATAAAATAGATATACTCGTAAATGTAAAATGATGAAAATCTATACAATGATAAGGATTTGTACTATGTTGTTTTGCTGGAGAGAGTTAGCAACCGCAGCTTACTTCAGTCAACACAACTCACCTTACCTCACCTTCATATATTTCAGTAACCGCACAGTAGTGGTTTCTGAAATATATGTAGGTGGTTCCATATTAATAATTTTAATAATACCAATTTAGCGAACCTACGAGGTGCTAACTAGAGAGAACTAAGTAGCTATAAATGTTATTAAACTATAAAGTTACCAAATTTAAATGATCTTAAGCAATCTTGGACTACCAAATATTTCAATTAAATTTGGAATATAAACAATGCATTACTGTATCATTAGAACATGAAAATGATTCCGGCATAGTTTTGTTACCTTAACGTGGTGTATAATGAGTTGTGGCCTTTCTCTTGTCGTTTGATTCTCTCTCTTATAAAAGCTTCTATCAATTGAAAGCTTACTTCACATTCAAAGAGTTTTAACAATAAACTTAATTATAAAATTTATACATAAAAATCTTGTTCTGTTTCATAACTGTAGCTGTATGTGAGGTCTGCCTTAAAATGCGATCCTTGTTAAATATGAAGAAGTTATCTGGTGATATACTATGGATATATATGTATATTTATGTTTTTTTGTTAATTTTGTTTAAGGAATATATTTATATATTCTTTGTTGGTAGAAGTAATATATATATAAATAAATGTGTTATATAAAATGGAAGAGGAGAAAGGTATTGTGCATTGCAATTGTGTTTTAAAATGTCTTATCTTTTTGTCTTTAATTAGTACGCAACATCTTAATAGGAGGAGGTAACGAAATACTATAGCTTAACAATTGAGAGTTAACTATATCTAAATTACAATACAAACTAAACAAATTTTTCTGGAATAAATAAGAAAGGTGATCTAATGTTGTCGAGATACCGGAAAATTACTGAGCATCTCAATAAACCAACCGTATTGAATTAATTCAATATTGGTTTGGGAGCTAAAATAGCCCCCCTTGCGCCCCACGTCAGGTCAGCAGTAAAATTGGTTCGGAGTTTAGTTGCTACGTAACCTATTTAATATTTCAATTCTGTAAATTCGAACAAGTTGTATAAGTTGCTTCTTTGTGTCTATGGGTTAAGAATTTCTAGTAAACAATTCTAACAAATTGTATAAATGCATAGTTGATATATTAGATATAGATTTAATAAGTTTACATGTTAGACATAGATATCACTACATATTATAAATCAAAGTCCCCCGCCGCTTCCGTCTGTCTGTCTGTTCGCTAAACATAAACTCGAAAAGTACTGGACGAATTTTCATGCTGATTTCAATAACAGGTAGAGTAGTCCCTGAGGAAGCTTTTAGTGTATAATAAGTTTAGGTTTTGAGCAAACTGACGATATTAGTTCAACATGTCGGAAAAAATTAAGCCAATCGCGAACTTTTCTCGAAAACGATGCCAAAACATTTTGAATTATAACAAAACAATGTATTTTGGGATTATACCTCTGTAATAGATCTACAAATAAGTCCGCAGTAATAGATGTCATTCTTCCAAGGATAACCCACAATAACCATTTTTTGATTTTACATATAACGAAATGATGGGTTATTTTCGAACCTATTTTTAACAATACAGTATTATCTTTATTCAATTAAATATGCATTTAATGAAGATCAAAATCGCCATTTACACTATGAGAAAAAAATAATCATGAGTTATGACAAAATAAAAACATCCAAGCCAAGATGTCACTCACTCGCTATTATTTCCCCTTTAGACGTAGTTGAAAATAGATGCTTCCAATTATTAGTGGTAAAGGAAAACTCCATATTAATTTCATTTCCAATATTTCCAGTCTGAAATCGTAAATAATAAGTATGTATGATATCAGTATAAGTGTGTATGACGTCTGTTAGTCATAACTAACTCACTGAATGTTTAAGTCTCAACTAATCCCGGACGAAATTGGGGCGGGCTGCTAGTATATTATATGTATTGGTGCTATTAAATAAATAAATAGTTGAAATAAAAAAGGTAATTCTTAATTTATAAAGCTACCGATCCTCCATAAAAAGACAAATAGTACTTCTTTTCGGGGACGGGTATCATCTAATGAAATAAATTATTCACAAGACCTTGAACATGAGTAATGAGTCTGTAAGACCTGGAACTTGCCAAGAAGATCAGAAGATTCATGTAAAAATCATTTTATTAAAATATTTGTATTTATTATCAAGTGCAAAAGAGTAAAAATAAATTAAATCTTTTTTTAGTTAGGTATTTAAGGGTACAGCAAAATATATGTCATTGCATAGTATAACAATGTATTAATAAATTATCGGTATTGTAAAAAAATATATAAAACTCATCATTAACATCGCCACTGTAAATATTCGAGCGTTTGTTTGTTTGTTGACTGTGAGGCGGCTCCCTTCAAATCATATTCATTAACGCGTCGACAGTCTGATAAAACAAGTGACGGAAACAATGTTTCATCCCTCCGAGTATTGATGTAGGGGTGTAGACTTATCCCCCAGTATGAGTTTATGTATAAATATTTTATAACCAAAGTTATGAATGAGAAAGATAAAATAATGTTGAGTCATGTCAATTGGCAACCATTTAATATTTTATTTATAAGAAAGTTTTATATAGGAGAAAAACAACAACAACAATGTTTTTGTTACAACCAAATTAATTGTGACGCTTTATATTTATGTAGTCCGAGATCAGTCCAGACCAGTTTATATAGTCATATATCATCATTTGGTCTAGTTACCAGCGAATAACAGATATCGCAGTTATTGTTTTAGCTTTCACCAGAAAAAAATGTTTTTTTTTGTTGCAGATATTGCTTTGATTTTGAATTAATATTTACACTAGATAAGGAAATCTTAAATTCCGTTTTCAATATACTATAAGTTTTTCTTTTCTTAATAAAATGAACTTTAAAAATTTAAGAGGTTATATAATAAACAGGAAAACATGAAATTTTTATTTGGGCTTAAAGAAAAGGTGAAATCAAAAAGTTTCCAATTTATTATTCTTCAATATTCGTAGTCGAGGATTTGAATATTAGTTTTCGATCTCAGCGGCCCAATATATAATCAATATAGTGGCATTTCAAACTTTTAAAATGTTATGATGTTCATTGTATCTTCTTATCAGTAAATTGGCAAATAAATATACAACAATTATTACTTTACTACTTTTAAAATAAAGTAACAGTAATATTTGTTTATATAAAAGCAAAGGTTTAATTCTTTAAAATTTTTAGAAAGACTAAATTACTTGAAAATAATTTAATGCAAAAATTTTTAAAGAGTGAACATCGTCTAAAACGTTATCTAGTTTTAAAAAAGCCAAAAAGAAAAAAAAAATCCAAAGTACTAGATTTTAAAGCATGTATTAGGCATTAATGTTATTCATAGAAAAGATAATAGAATTGCGTGTTTTCTCTTTCAACAAATCATAGACCTTCTACTGAGAATGAGCCTAATATTTAAAATAATTTATTACCATACAGGATTGTTCATAAATTATTGTAAAATAAAATGTAAATAAATCTCATGCACATAGGTAAACAAAGATAAAAACCATCAAAAGAAATAAGAAAATTAAACTTTTTTTTTTTTCAAACCGAACTATTTATGTATAAATGACATAATTAATATAGAACCACCTTCATATATTTCAGTGACCACTACTGTGCGGTTACAAAGTTGGTTGTGGTTAATGAACTAAATAATCACTTGTAAACTGCTGTTACTATTTTACTCCAGCTGACAACATAAAACAAATCATGACCATTACATAAATTGTACTTAGTTCTACATTTATATGTAACATTTTAGTACCTTTATGATTAAAATGAGAATAGGTTGAGATTAGTTAATAAATATGAGAAGGATTTGAATTTAGTCTAGTTTATAACTTGATTTACCATTCTTTATTATTTATTAATGCTTTACTTAAATATTTACAATAATATTGTTACTTAAAGGTGAGTCAACTATTGGCTTGACAGCAGAACGTTATGTTAAGATGCAAAACATTGACATTGTTACCTACGCCCTGGAGCCCAATTAATAGACTGTCGCCTACCCCTGGAATGACAAATATACGACAAAATATTTTTTGCCACTCATTTCTAGGATTGTATAGCTAGGAGTGTAACTTAAAAATTTGACGATTTTTAGTAAATTTTTAAGTTTGTAATAACTTTTTAAATTTTTGAAGATTATCTTTATTTGGTTATAAATAAAAACCACGGGTTTGATGTTTTTTAAACACTAAACTATACATGGAACCCAAAATATTGTATGAAAATCTTACCTAAATTGTTTTAAAATAAACCCTTTTTTAAGTTTTCACAAATTTTGTCAGTAATATTTAGCTTTTAGATACGAGATTGCTGAACGCTGATGTAGGATGAACTGCGAGCGGCTTGATATGAATTTTTAAAGTTTAAATCCAATTATGCGGAGTAATATCAATTAAAAACAGTTTTGTTTAAATGTGTACCACACTTGCAGGCTTAAATATTAAAAACATATTCTAATTGAACTCTGTATCATAAGATAGAGTTTTTTAGTAACAATAAGTTGACTTCGTGGTCAGCGATATATTAAATATGACGTGCTAAAGGATTTCATATTCCCCTAAGCTCTTCACACTTCACAAAACTAATATATGAACCGGAATATATTTATATTTCTTTTTGTAACATCTAATGAACATAAATGCATGCAATAGATCAAACATAACATTACTAAAATAAAAAACACAACCAAATAATAATAACGTTACCGTGTCACTAATAAATTACCCTGTAATCCATTTGTGTACACTACCTGTATGTAGTATGTTAGCTCGGGGACTGATATATTAGTCAAGCCGTGTTTGTTTTGTGTCGCAGATTGTTTCCAAACTATTTTATGTTGACTTGATCACTTTACTAATTAATTACTTACATTATTTAAGTATTTTCATGCGATTCTTATTATATTCCACATATTTATCTGAAATCAAGTTAAATACATCACCGACACCGTAAAAACCAGTGAACGGTGCATTCAAGTATCTCTTCATACGATACTGAAGTGTAAATTAAAAAGCACAGTACTTTTTATGTTCTGAATAACGTGGATAAAATATTAAATGAATATTGAAAATATAATACATTGTACCTACCTTTTAATGAAAAACTTATTGCATTGTTTGTTAGTGTTTAAAACTTTTATATAATAATTACTTTGATGAATTTGTTTCATTCATACGATTTTTGTACGTTTTGCTTACTAATAAATACTAATATACTTACTTTATAAATGTAGATGTACATGCTACAGTGTATTTTATATTGTAGTACCGAGTTGCCATTTATCAGATAAAATAGCATAAAAGACGAAATAGAATAAAGTCTTTTGGTATAATGATTGCGTTTCCCCAAACTTCTTCTTAAATATTTCTTTTTAACTGAAATCGAAACTTTCTATTATGCATATTTTCTACAAAATCAAATCTTTTAATAACATTGACATTAACGAAGAAATTACAAAATATACTCTGTTAAGTTTCTCAAAAACAAAAGAACAAGACACAATAAAATAATTGTAATATATTATCAAAGACATTCACAAAAGTTTATGACAACATGTAGATAGTTTAGATTGTTACAACATTTTTTGCTTAAAGTTCACCACCTCACAGTCAATACGCGAAAACAAAATCCAGGTCACTGCAAATAAATATATTATTTTAATTCTATTTGTCTATCTTTTCTTTTAAATAAAAATACATTTAAGTATGAATGAAACTATCATGAGGAAGGAAAAAATTATTTCTGCTAATAAAGTTTAATTATAGTGGTAGAGCCTAGCTGTAGTTTTCCGACTGCAGCTCGTATTGGGCTGGCTCGACCGGGGAAGGACCACCCTCTCACAGAAGACCGACGTGTAGTAACCAAATTCATTTGGTTATGTTCCGTCGGTGAGTGAGAGAATCCGGAAGCCCAACTCCCCCCCCCCCCTGCCAAACATGATAGCGATGCCTCCAAAAAGTATACCCCAGGAGGGTACCGGCTTTGATGAAGCCGGGGACCCCTCCCCGAGCAAAATCGAGGGAATGATCCTCGGATTTTGCTCGGGCTGCCCGTCGTATCTGGGGCGGGCAAAGTATCGCCTTTTGTGTTTTCTGAGGGCAAACGACGGCAAACAGCGGCACCCCGCTCCACTCTAGATGTGGACTTTTGCAACATTCGGGGGTTTCACTCGAACCTAAACGCCGTCCACTACCACCTTGAGACGGCGCAGCCGGCCTTGTTGTTTTTGACGGAGACGCAGATATCTCAACCTAGCGACACAGCGTACCTGTCATACCCCGGGTATAAACTAGAACATCATTTTATACCACACGCCGGGGTATCTGTGTTCGTAAGGGAGGATATCTGCTACCGTCGCCTTCAGGTTTTTGAAGGTCGGGACCTGTCTGTACTCTGGCTACGCGTGGACATGGACGACCATGTCAGAGTCTACGCGTGCCTCTACAGGTCCCATAGTGGTAATGCAGAAACGGATCAACTCTTGGGCCATGTTCAGGCGAAGATTGACGATCTGCTTTCACAGACTCCCTCCGCCGAAGTCGTAGTCCTCGGGGACTTTAATGCGCACCATGCCGATTGGCTAGGGTCACGTGCCACCGACTACGCGGGGAGATCTGTGTTTGACTTTGCTCTGGCAAATGGTCTGTCCCAGCTGGTAAAGACGCACACTCGTCTACCGGACGTGGACAGCCACACGCCCTCTTTGTTGGATCTTCTGCTGACTACACATCCAGAAAAGTACCAGATCACTGTCGAGGCTCCCTTAGGTTCCTCTGATCACTGTCTAGTACGGAGTGTAGTGCCCATTCGACGTCCTGATCGCACAAGACCTGCAACTCGACGCGTTTGGCACTACAAGTCAGCGGATTGGGATGGAATGCGGTCCTTTTTTGCATCCTACCCATGGGGGCCGATTTGTTTCCCTTCCAATGATCCTAGTGACTGCGCTGCGGCTGTAGCTGATGTGATACTACAGGGCATGGAACTATTTGTACCAAGCTCTGTGGTACCACTTGGTGGCAGATCGCGGCCTTGGTTTGATGCGTCTGTCAGGGCTGCAGCAGCTGGCAAACGGCAGGCTTATCAAGCTTGGGTCAATGCGTTAGTCACTAAGGATCCGAACTCTAGAGTTCTGAAGAGGAAATATAATCGTGCCTCCAGATTCTTCAAACGGCAAATCGCTAGAGCAAAGTTTAAGCATGTCGTCAAAATTGGGGATCAGCTGGCAAAGTACCCGCCTGGCACGCGCAAATTCTGGGCGCTTTCCAAGGCCACTCTGGGCAACTTTAGCCAGCCGTCCCTACCGCCGTTGCACATGGGGAATGACTCTCTGGCCCACACGGCAAAAGAGAAAGCCGATCTCTTGGGCACTCTTTTCGCCTCCAACTCGACTTTGGACGACCAAGGGAAGACACCGCCTACCATCCCGCGGTGTCAGAGTTCAATGCCGGAAATAGTTTTTCGCCAAAAAACTATCAGGCAGTCTCTATTTTCCTTGGACGTTCATAAGTCGAGTGGGCCGGATGGCATTTCTCCATTAGTGCTACGAACGTGTGCCCCTGAGTTGACTCCAGTGCTAACGCGTCTATTTCGGTACTCCTACCTTAGAGGCGTAGTCCCGGTCTCATGGAAGCGTGCCCTTGTTCATCCGATCCCTAAAAAAGGTGATAGCTCGGACCCAGCTAACTACAGACCTATCGCCATTACCTCCCTTCTCTCCAAAATAATGGAGATTATCATAAACCGACAGCTCCTAACGTACCTAGAGGATCACCAGTTGATCAATGACCGGCAGTATGGCTTTCGCCATGGTCGATCAGCTGGTGATCTTCTGTTATACCTTACGCACCGTTGGGCAGCGGTTATTGAAAGCAAGGGAGAAGGTCTGGCAGTTAGTCTGGATATGGCAAAAGCCTTTGATCGTGTATGGCACAAGGGGCTTCTTTCGAAGCTACCTTCCTATGGGCTTCCCGAGGGTTTATGCAAGTGGATCACCAGTTTTCTCACTGGGAGGAGCATACAAGTCGTTCTCGACGGTTTTTGCTCGGACCCCAAGCCCGTGAATGCTGGTGTACCCCAAGGCTGCGTGCTATCCCCAACTCTGTTCCTCCTGCATATCAATGATATGTTGGATATTTCCAACATACATTGTTATGCGGATGACAGCACTGGGGATGCAGTATATTCCGGTCGTGCAGGTCTCTCTCGGGAAAACGTCGACGGGTGCCGAAAGAAACTTGTGTCTTCAATAGAGACCTCCCTGGGGATGGTCTCTGAGTGGGGTGAACTGAACCACGTTCAGTTCAATCCCCTAAAGACACAGGTTTGCGCGTTTACCACTAAGAAAACCCCATTTGTCGTATCACCGCTCTTCGAGAGCACTCCTCTTATTGCCTCGCCAAGTATCAGAATACTGGGTCTCGACATTTCGAGCGATTGTCAGTTTCGTGGTCATCTGGAGAGCAAGGCCAAGTTGGCCTCGATGAAATTGGGAGTGATCAATAGAGCGAGGCAGTATTTCAAACCTGGCCAAAGACTTGCGCTCTATAAGGCGCAGGTCCGGCCTCACATGGAGTACTGTTCTCATCTCTGGTCCGGATCACCCCACTATCAGCTTCTACCATTTGACCGCGTACAACGGAGAGCCGTTCGGATTGTCGGGAACCCAGTGCTCTGTGAACGGCTGGACTCTTTGGCATTGCGTAGAGACGTGGCTTCTTTGTGCGTCTTCTACCGCATTTACAACGGGGAGTGTTCCGAAGAACTATTCGATCTGATGCCTACCGCCGAATTTCACTACCGCACAGCTCGCTATCGCCTCCTTTATCACCCATACCACCTGGACGCGTGGCGATCTTCAACTGTGCGGTTTTCAAGGACTTTTTTCCCACGTATCACTCAAATGTGGAACGAACTTCCTTCGGCGGTATTTCCAGATCGATACAACATGGGTACCTTCAAAAAAGGCATATATTCCTTTCTCCAAGGCCGGCAACGCTCTTGTGTATCCTCGGATGTTGCAAGAGTTCATGGGCGGCGGTGATCACATACCAACGGTGACCCGCAAGCTCGTTTGCCCTCCTCTAACATAAAAAAAAAAAAAAAAAAAAAAATCAATCTCATTAGGAGAGAAATGATCTTTATTTACCTCAATCGTTCAGTTTTGTTAAGGTTTAATCTTTTAGTCACTTTTTATTCTTCGAACTGAGGTAACTTATACTGAATTATAGTTAAGTAGTCCAAAAATAGTAATAAAGACAAAGAATGGTAAATAGATTGTGTTTATATTTATCAATTATAAATATTCATCTTAATTAAAATAAGATTAAATGTTATCAATACAGGTACAGGTAAATATTTAAATTTTAAACTGATACACAATTGCTGCTTCAATGATGATTTAATACAAGTTATGTGCTTAAAAAATAGAAGAATTAAAACACACAAATTAATCAAGTACATGTTAAATGGTAAATATCATCTATTTAACACTAAACCTACCAAGTACCGGTCAAATTGACCGTTCTGAAACTTTTGTAAAACTTACACATTTTTAAACGTTATAATATCGTTATCAAACTACATGACAATTCTTAAAATATGCATTTAATATTTTCTACACTCTTTACTTTTAGTTATTTCCATTATTAACTGCGTTATATAATAAAATAACTTTTAATTACCGGTCAATTTGACGGCGTGCGGTAGGAAAAGGTATACAAGAATTGTCGGTAGGTTTAGTGTTAAGTATTTTGTAAATAAATTGCTTGTAATATATAAGAAAAAACTTCAACCTTGAAGCAATGTTCCAAGTATATAACATCATTCAGAAATGTCTTGGATTAACACGACTTAAAAGTTATTAAAGGCACGTTGAAATAAAATCAAAGTTTTTTTTATATGTCTTAAACGATACGTTGATTAAAACTAAATATCGTAGGTTTAAAATCCAGAAATAAAATCAAAATTGTTTTATATGGAAAACAAAATAAAATGAACAAAATTACCTGCAGCAGGACTTCTAAAATACGAGGGCCAAAACTGAAAGTTTTTAGAACTGGCCACTTAAAAGCATTATATTAAAAAAATATTATTGAGTGTACATTTCATTCATTTGTCATTTGTTTTACGATTTGGCGGCAAATTGAAAATTGTCTGTGCACGTCAGAATGAATTTAAGCCGAGAAAATTTTCGTGCAATGATTTTTTATGACTTTCGATGTCATTTAAGTCAGCAAGAAAGTTATGATAGACTTCGATTGGCTTTTCAGGATGAAGCCCCATCTCGTGCCAAAGTTTACAACTGGTTTAATGAATTCAAACGTGGTCGAACTAATCTCACCGATGATTTGCGTGAGGGACGGCCTTCTACAGCGACGACTGAAGATAACATCAGTGTTGTGCGGCGTATGATAGAGACTGACAAAAGAGTGACCTATCAGCAGATTCGGACAAGTCTAGGCATAGGTATGAGTCAAGTGCACAAAATCCTCCATGAACATTTAGCGGTCAGGAAGCTTTGTGCCCGCTGGATACCGCATAATTTGACCGAGGCTCAAAAACTCCGCCGTGTTGATTGGTGCCGAGAAATGATCCAAAAATTTAACGGAGGTGACTCAAATGCTGTGTTCTACATACTAACGGGTGACGAAAGCTGGATTTACTGTTATGATCCGGAAACCAAAAGATAGTCTGCTCAGTGGGTGTTTCCTTCCGAAGAGTTGCCAACTAAAGTGAAGAGAGGTCGGAGTGTTGGAAAAAAGATGGTGGCCTCGTTCTTCGGAAAGACAGGTCATTACGCGACAGTAGTCTTAGAGGATCAGAAAACGCTTAATGCAGAGTGGTATACTAACAATTGTTTGCCACTTGTCTTGGAAAAAGTTCGAGAGAAACGACCTCGCAGCAGGATCCTCCTTCATCGCCAATGCCTCGTCGCACACCGCCAGGCAAACGATCGACTATTTGGTGACCTCAGACGTGGAATTACTGGGTCACCGGCGTATAGCCCCGACCTCGCACCCTGCGATTTTTATTTATTTCAGAAAATAAAAGAAAAACTTCGAGGAAAACGTTTTATAGACGCCGAAGAAGCAGTGGCTGCGTTTCAAAACGCCGTCGAAGAGACCCCTAAGGCCGAGTGGGCAAGGTGCTTTTCTCAATGGTTCCATCGAATGCAGCGATGTATTGATGTAAATGGACGCTATTTTGAAAAGTTACAATAAAACTAATAACTTGCTAGAATGCTTAGTTTTTGATTATCTAAGAACTTTCAGTTTGACCCTCGTATAGTAGGAACGTGTACATTGAATATACGAGTATGTACGAATGGTTTCATAAAATGACTAAATCAAATGTGCGTATAGATCATTAGTTAGAGATCTCCAAAAGAATAACGAAGAGAGTTGCGGCATTTGAATCGAACGACATCCAAATGCTTTTAAGGTTCATTTTCATTAAAAAAAAATATTTTATTAATATATTATTTCAATGATGTGTGAAACAATCTCTCTTCTCTTTAAAGATCAAAATTATTTCTTTGATATATATATAATTGATTTGGTAAATAAAATACACTGTTTATTTATGACCTCAAAGATAAACAAGAAACATGTTATTTTAATAACATTTCTTGTGATCACCAAGTGATTTATAATAAATGAGAGAACACGAGTCATTATCATATTCAGTAACATGCAAATTTATTTCTTTTTCCCTTTAGTTCTAACCCTCCTTTATACTTATAAGCTACATTAGATACTTGTTTTGACTATTGGATATTATTGTATTAATTGTAGTATGTATTTTGTCTTTTCTCTGAATATTCAAAAGAGGTTGAAAAGTATTACCTTTTGAAAGACAAATTTAAGGCCGTCTCGTAATCAAATTGGATCCAGACTGGGAAGTAACAAGTCGAAATATTAGTCCAGTTCTTTGTATAAAGCATAAAAGTCTGTGCTTTCAATGCAGGGCCAGCATGAATCACTGTTTTTGAGTTTTTTTGAGATTTTTAAGTCTTGCTTTATGCAAATATGATGTAATGTAATTATAATGTGGTGGAAATGTATTTTTTAGAAAAATGTACAACTTCACACAAGTAATTCCTGGCAGAAAAATCGAAAGGACTTGTTATTAGAATTGATTTTTATAGATTTACTTTAACTACAACGAACAAGTAAAAGAGATTTAAACTATGAGATATTTATATTGTTATCTCATCGTAGTGTCTATTTGATTTGCTGAGTTTTTTATTATTGTCATTAAATGGGGTTTGTTCGTATTATTTCCTTCACATTTTACTTTATATGATACGAGTATTCTTAAACCAAATCCACTTAACACGTTGTCTTGAGATCAGGTCTGACCTTCCATGTAAAACAAATATTATAACAGATTGACATAGACTTTAATAAATTCATCGTACATGTAATTATAATATATTTGTTAAATTGCTGCTGTAAATAAATAACGTTTTATGGTTAAGTTAAAATGCTAATTCTTCTATTTTAAGTAAAATTATTATAATATCACCGTCAAATAAGTTCTTGTGTGGTTAATGGAAGCACAGTAAAATTACATTAATGACTAATGTTTCTGTAATCAATACCGTTTAAAAATGCCGTTCGTATTTTCTATTCTATTCAGACTCCTAAAGTTTATAAACGTACTACAAATTTTACATTTATTTATGCAATTCTTCGCTATAATTATATGAACACAAAAAATAATATAAACTTTACGATTTCATTAATTGTCTCGTAGATTGCTTATTAACATGGCATAGCAACTTTATCACTTTACTAAGTTTAATATATAAAAATACAATCAAAGTTAAACAGTAATAAATTAAAATAAAACTATTTCTTTATAAGATAATAGATAAATAAAATAGATATAGAGGATATCTGCTACCGTCGCCTTCAGGTTTTTGAAGGTTGGGACCTGTCTGTACTCTGGCTACGCGTGGACATGGACGACCATGTCAGAGTCTACGCGTGCCTCTACAGGTCCCATAGTGGTAATGCAGAAACGGATCAACTCTTGGGCCATGTTCAGGCGAAGATTGACGATCTGCTTTCACAGACTCCCTCCGCCGAAGTCGTAGTCCTAGGGGACTTTAATGCGCACCATGCCGATTGGCTAGGGTCATGTGCCACCGACTACGCGGGGAGATCTGTGTTTGACTTTGCTCTGGCAAATGGTCTGTCCCAGCTGGTAAAGACGCACACTCGTCTACCGGACGTGGACAGCCACACGCCCTCTTTGTTGGATCTTCTGCTGACTACACATCCAGAAAAGTACCAGATCACTGTCGAGGCTCCCTTAGGTTCCTCTGATCACTGTCTGGTACGGAGTGTAGTGCCCATTCAACGGTCGGCTCGCACAACACCTGCGACTCGACGCGTTTGGCACTACAAGTCAGCGGATTGGGATGGAATGCGGTCCTTTTTTGCATCCTACCCATGGGGGCCGATTTGTTTCCCTTCCAATGATCCTAGTGACTGCGCTGCGGCTGTAGCTGATGTGATACTACAGGGCATGGAACTATTTGTACCAAGCTCTGTGGTACCACTTGGTGGCAGATCGCGGCCTTGGTTTGATGCGTCTGTCAGGGCTGCAGCAGCTGGCAAACGGCAGGCTTATCAAGCTTGGGTCAATGCGTTAGTCACTAAGGATCCGAACTCTAGAGTTCTGAAGAGGAAATATAATCGTGCCTCCAGATTCTTCAAACGGCAAATCGCTAGAGCAAAGTTCAAGCATGTCGTCAAAATTGGGGATCAGCTGGCAAAGTACCCGCCTGGCACGCGCAAATTTTGGGCGCTTTCAAAGGCCACTCTGGGAAACTTTAACCAGCCGTCCCTACCGCCGTTGCACATGGGGAATGACTCTCTGGCCCACACGGCAAAAGAGAAAGCCGATCTCTTGGGCACTCTTTTCGCCTCCAACTCGACTTTGGACGACCAGGGGAAGACACCGCCTATCATCCCGCGGTGTCAGAGCTCAATGCCGGAAATAGTTTTCCGGCAGAAAACTATTAGGCAGTCTCTATTTTCCTTGGACGTTCATAAGTCGAGTGGGCCGGATGGCATTTCTCCATTGGTGCTACGAACGTGTGCCCCTGAGTTGACTCCAGTGCTAACGCGTCTATTTCGGTACTCCTACCTTAAAGGCGTAGTCCCGGTCACATGGAAGCGTGCCCTTGTCCATCCGATCCCTAAAAAAGGTGATAGCTCGGAACCAGCTAACTACAGACCTATCGCCATTACCTCTCTGCTCTCCAAAGTAATGGAGAGCATTATCAATAAACAGCTCCTAACCTACCTCGAGGATCACCAGTTGGTCAATGACCGGCAATATGGCTTTCGCCATGGTCGATCGGCTGGTGATCTTCTGTTGTATCTCACACAACGTTGGGCAGCTGTTATTGAAAGCAAGGGAGAGGGTCTGGCAGTTAGTTTGGATATGGCGAAAGCCTTCGATCGTGTATGGTACAAGGGGCTTCTTTCGAAGCTACCTTCCTATGGGCTTCCCGAGAGTTTATGCAAGTGGATCACCAGCTTCCTCACTGGGCGGAGCATACAGGTCGTTCTCGACGGTTTTTGCTCGGACCCCAAGCCCGTGAACGCTGGTGTACCCCAAGGCTGCGTGCTATCCCCAACTCTGTTCCTCCTGCACATCAATGATATGTTGGATATCTCCAACATACATTGTTATGCGGATGACAGCACTGGGGATGCGGTGTATTCCGGCCGTGCAGGTCTCTCTCGGGAAAACGTCGACGAGTGCCGAAAGAAACTTGTGTCTTCTATAGAGACTTCCTTGGGGATGGTCTCTGAGTGGGGTGAACTGAACCACGTTCAGTTCAATCCCCTAAAGACACAAGTTTGCGCGTTTACCACTAAGAAAACCCCATTTGTCGTATCACCGCTCTTCGAGAGCACCCCCCTCATTGCCTCGCCAAGTATCAGAATACTGGGTCTCGACATTTCGAGCGATTGTCAGTTTCGTGGTCATCTGGAGAGCAAGGCCAAGTTGGCCTCGAAGAAATTGGGAGTGATTAATAGAGCGAGGCAGTATTTCAAACCTGGCCAAAGACTTGCGCTCTATAAGGCGCAGGTACGGCCACACATGGAGTACTGTTCTCATCTCTGGTCCGGATCACCCCAATATCAGCTTCTACCATTTGACCGCGTACAACGGAGAGCCGCTCGGATTGTCGGGGACCCGGTGCTCTGCGAACGGCTGGACTCTTTGGCATTGCGTAGAGACGTGGCTTCTTTGTGCGTCTTCTACCGCATTTACAACGGGGAGTGTTCCGAAGAACTATTCGATCTGATACCTGCCGCCGAATTTCATCACCGCACAGCGCGCCATCGACTTCTTTACCATCCCTACCACCTGGATGCGTGGCGATCTTCCACTGTGCGGTTCTCAAGGACTTTTTTTCCACGTTCCACTCGCTTGTGGAACGAACTCCCTTCGGCGGTATTTCCAGATCGGTACGACATGGGTACCTTCAAAAAAGGCGTCTACTTCTACCTACAAGGCCGGCAACACTCTTGTAAATCCTCGGATGTTGCAAGAGTTCATGGGCGGCGGTGATCACAAGTCATCTGTGACCCGCCAGCTCGTTTGCCCTCCTCTTCCATAAAAAAAAAAAATAAATAAATAAATTATATTGCAAGTTGTAACGTAAATAAAATCACAGGTACACTTTGCCTCTTGTGGATGTCTACTCTATTATCATAAAATTGAACTAATACCAGTTTATAAAATTATGTGGCATATTGAGTAAATAGATTTATTATGGCGTCGATTTCTTAGAATATCATAATACCGAGCCTATTTCAGCAAACGATTGTATTGATATTTAAGTCCTCTTCGGGTAAGTTAAAGAGTTTCTGAAATGGAATGGCGTTGGATATGGTATTGCAGATTGTAACTGTCGAGGATATAAAGTAGTTTAGTCCGATTCAAATAATAGTAATTGATGAAATAGGTTTAGTATATTTTTTTAGGATCAGAAATTGACCTAATAATTCAATAAATTGAATTGTTATGTTTTCAGTCTTTCAACATGCAATGATTTAACTGAAGTTATCTCTTTAAATCTTTTTTGTTCTCAATTTAATTCGTATTTTTGGCATTTTATTGAAAATATAAAAAAATATAAAAAAATAAAAATAAAATAATGTTAAGTATTATATTAATAAGTAAAAAGAAAAGAAAAATATACATTTTGCATCTATTGACATGATTTTTTTTACTTTATAATTATGAACCTACCTTTAATTTTCTCCAAATGCAGTTCAGTCACGGCTGACAATAGACTCGTCATCGATTCTGAATTCTCGCGATGATGAACAAAGGTTTTATCATTGTAAAAGAGCACTAATGCAAGTCTTAATTCTCTCATAGCCTCGTGCAATTAAACTAAATAGAGCAACTGACTTGGGTTACATTTTATCTGTACCTATTAGTATATCAAATATCAATATGAGGGCATTAAATAATAAACATTTATCTTTAATCAACCTCAAAGATTTTGAAAGAAAAAATATAACTTGAGAGGTTTTTGAACAAAAGGCAAAAAGTCGGAAAAAGTAAGAAATGGATCCAGAAACCCTAGATATTCTTAAAATGTTAGACCTTATTCTTAGTAGTTGCTATTGTTAGTTATTTCATAACTATAATTAATCAATAGGTTTTATCAAATCATTTATTATTTATTCCTGATTTTTTATGTAACAATGAATACTCATTGAAAATTCAATGTATACACATTGAATTAAACGTTAAAACTCTTAAAGATTTAATTAAATTGTACATAAAGTTTACTTTACTGTTCTTGTTAAGTTTATTTAATGGAAAACAAATAGCATTTAATGAATTATTATAATTTATTTATATACTCGTATATATTTTATATGAGCAGAGATAACAATCGAGTTCTGTTTAAATTTATAATCGTATTTGAAAATCTTAAAAATAGATAAAAAACATTTTCTCTGAAAAGAGAAAATGGTCCCTATATTCCTAAATGTATAAGTTAAGATAATGGTCCCTATATTCCTAAATGTATAATTATAAAAGATAAAGAAAGCAAATGTAACCGCTAAAAAAAATAAAACAATTGCTCTCTCAATTTTTAATAAAGAGTTTTGTTAATTTGATTTTCGTTTTATTTATCACTGTATTAATCGATTTCATTGCGGTTCAGCTCATGATTACTGCCATTTGTCTAATTTAATTATGATTGTCTAATTTAAAATCTTAGTTTACGACCCCCCCCCCCCCCATTCCGTAAAGGTAACCCGTAAGTATTTTGTATGTTAGTCGGTGTATTTTATTCTGTGACAGATATCGATGGGTGGCAGTTTAGAGCCTTCGTTTGACAAACAACCGACCTCAGTTTTTACTGCTTCATTATATTTTTAAAGTAAAATACAGTATTATATTGCGCAGTAGTGTACAACAATAAATGTATAATTACTTACCGCTGTGTAAAGAAGTTGAAAATGGCGTAGTTAAAGGGATTTTATTATTTCGATTGAAGACAAGTAAATAATACAACTTGCGTATAAGTGTAAATGAAGGTTAGAAGCAAAGGAAAAAAGAAATGAATTTACAAGTTACTGGATATGATAATGTAATTAAGAGTCTCGTTATTTTCTTATTTATTATGAATCACTCAGTTATTAACATTTTTCTTCTTTACCTCCGAAGTTATAAATAATTAACAGTGTCTTTTATTCATCAAATGATTAATATACCTAGTAAAGACGTAATTATGGTTTTTATACTGAAGAAAATTAAATGTTTCAACATTGTTTAGTGTAAAATTAATACTTTAATACTACTTAAAAAGTTGAATATAAAATAACATTAAACCAATTAGATGTCGTCGGATTCAAACACCACACCTCTCCTTGTTCTGAGAGCTCTGACAATTGAGCTACGCGCACATTCAAATTCATCATTGTAATTAAGCATTCGTAAATATATTCAATTTATACCTTACTAAAAATAACTTTATTTTAGCGGTCTTGCTGAACTGTACTTTGTTCATTTTATTTTATTACTGATCTGTATTATTATAGCAAATTGTTTTTTGGTGTTATATTAACAATATATATTTTCTAGCAATGTTAGACGGTAGGGCAGTATTAGGTAAATATTTAGATTGAAAGAGAGGGTTTCACTCATGTAATCGTCACTTGTATAAATAATAACTGCATAAGTTGTGCAAAGCCTTTTTTTTTTAATTTAAATATTTGTTATATTTTTATATTAAAATAAAATGAAGAACTTTAAGAGTCAGTAAATTAATGTAAATGACATTCCAAGAAGTTGTCGCAAGCGTCCTCGTCTGTGAAGTTGTTACAGAATAAAAGTCGTAAACGTACTATTTCTTGAGGTCAGGTTAGTGCATCTCCCTCTTTTGGTGTTAGCAGACATTTTAACAAGTATATTTGAATGATTTTTTAAATATTACCGACCTTTTGAAATCTTATACATTATTTTAATACGTTGATTGCTGAATTTTAGACTAAAAACGCAATATTTTGTAAACTTCTTTCCTTAATTCAGTGTAATTTTTAAACGGTTGTAATTTATAAAATTATATAAATATGACTGTTAGAATACAAAACATTTATCAATAGGTTACTTTGTTAGTGCTATGGAAACATCGGATAAACATAGTAATTCGACATAAGTTCTAACATTTATCTAAACATCTATATTTAAATAAAATGTTATTATTATATTTAAACATAGATATTTATAAGATGTTTTACAATATTATTTGAGCTAAAATTAATCACGACAATAAAATTATTATTAATAAAAACAAGATCTCGTTCCAATTGGATTAGCACTAATGGCTGGCATTGATTTCTTAAAAATAAAATCTATTAAAATAATAAATAATCTATTCAAATAAGGGCATGTATGTAGAGGTTGATGTCTGTGGCCGAGGCGAAAGAGGTATGCAGGGACCGTAGCGTTTGGTGCTCCGTCGTCCCTGGCTACCCCGCAAGGGATATGGCGTGAAGATAAATAAATAAATAAATAAAATCTATTGTTTCACATCAATACAGTATAAGGCACAATGTACATTTTGGTTATAACATATATATATATATATATATATATATATATATATATATATATATATATATATATATATATATATATAGTTATAATGTCATTTAATATTAATAAATATAACTAAAGGACGAAATTGACCAAATAATTGTTTCCGATAAAGGTCATACGAAGTCGCTGTAACAGTTAGTTTAATGAAAAATCACATGATCTAAACGTCTTTTAATATGCCAATGCTGTGCACCTTACCATGATAATGATTTTGTAACAACAAGTTACACGAATTGTATTAGTACTGGACAAATACTTCATCAAATCATCAGAAACCTTCTTTATTTAGACAACGGCGGTCATAGTCTAGCACAATTTATAGATAATTGTAGTCTGTAACACATCAACCTCGTCGTTCATAATGCTTTTAAGATAATCAGTTCACTTTTATAAATGATTCCACGAAATTGTGCAGGCGAATTTCTTAATATTTAAAATATTAATAGTAATAAATTAACATTTTTCTCTAGGCTAAGGCTAAGGCTTTGAAACAACCAACCAACCAAACAACCAACAACAAAAAACAAAAAAGTTCTGAAAATTAAACTAATTTCACTTAAGGCGATTAATTAAAATAAACATTTAAGTATAAAAAGGGTTAACTCTCGCATCTTTGTGCATATTACTCCTAATTAATATCTTGTGTATTTGTAAAGTGATGGACTTCATGAATAAATTAAAATAATATTCTAGGGCTGCCGGTGGATTAAATTTGTATACGAAGTTAATGAACTTTTAGAGTTTTGTTGAATTATTAAATGTAAATGAGAAATAACCAGACGTAAGAAAATGTATTTGAGTTTTACTACAAGAATTACTGCAGTGCAGAAAAAAGTGTATAGATGAAGGTGAAATCAGGTAGGTAACTTTATAACTCAATTTACTCAGTGTCTTAACCGGTTGATTCGAGATTATGGTTTTGTCTTTTTAAAAATCAAGTTATTAATAAAAAAAAATCCTGATCCTTTATTCTTACGGGACAAAGACATTTATTGCGGGTAAAAAATCATCCAATCACGAACCCCTTAGGTATCACTTGATTTACTTTACATTTTGTTTTCGTATTTAATATTCACGCTAAAAATATCTCTTGTCATATTTGATAGTATGTAAAACACTCTTGCGGTTGTTTTCGTAACTTGTAACGAAACAATTTTATTATATTTTTGTGACAAATTATTTATTTTTTTATAAAACCCTTTTCCAAAATAATTTTTTAGTGGTTTTTCCTAATAATATATATGAGTTTTCTTCAAAATTTATTTATTATTTATTTACTATTTACTTACTTACTTTATTAAATGGCACTATCACAGTTAACACTACAAAAGTAATAACAGTTCGATTCCACGTCTGTTGTTAAAAAATACAAAATTAAAATATCCATCTAACATTTTCTTAAACAAAATTAACATAAATAGTTCACTGTAAATAAATCAAATATGTAGCATGTATTAACATACATAGTATTAGAAAACAAAGTACAGATACATTTTATTTAAAAAGTTAGTACGTAGTAGTAGTACATAGTAGCTGTGGGTACTACTGGTATTATGTGAATATAATACAGAAAGCAGCTGAACAAATCTAAAGTAAGCGTACTGGTTGTTATTCATAAAAAAAAATTATAGACAACAAACTTTATTATCATATTTATTATAAATATTGCAGTTAATCAATGAGCCACAAATATATATATACTGTTACTTGATTGAAATGTTTATTTCATAGTTTTATGTTATGAGATTAAACGAATATTTATTTATTTAAATCTAAACCTACAACTTCCAAAACAGCCTACACTGAGAAGCCCACAACAAACGTGGATGGGTTGTCTTTTAAATTTTAGGATTATTTATTTTAATTAATGGCAATTAGTTTCCAGATTCATAAATTAAAATTATAATTAAAATTTAACTAATTCCTAATATTATCTTAGACAAAGATAGAACTTAATAGTAGTCATTTTGATGACGTCTTTCATAACCCATCCGTAAATTAATAAAGAGAATTCTTAACACAACTCAAAAATTAAGTTTCAGATCAATAAGATTCATCTCTCAATAAGAATCGCAAATGCGTCTAATTAATCACGTCTAAGTATTCCCGTGAATAGTTCGTGTGAGTAATCCTTTGATTAGTTATTCTCAATGTTCACACCTCACCGTCACTGATTCTTTGCCCGACTCCAGTATGAAGTAGCGAGTACGTGAATATTGAAATATCGGCTATATTTATTGATAAATTAACGTTGTTAGCTTATACTACAATAAACTTATGATGTTTTAAATTATACAACATTATTTATCATTACGATAAAGGGTTCTTTATAAATAAGTAATTTTTTTGGTAAAACTAAATAAATATTTTAATACAGAAACTTACTTGATACTAACTATGTATTTTACTTCTCTTTGAATAAAAGTATGTTATTTATCAAATTCTTCTCCCATTGATTTAGACTTAATAATTAATGATAACTCGTACATGTGAGAAAAAAATGTTTGTCTATCTGTTTTTACTTATACCTATCTGAATTTCTAGCCGTAATTGTAAACGAAGTTAATAAATAATTTTAATATTATTAATACATCAAAAAAAATTTTAGCTGGTTGGTTCTGTTAAAGTCTGTTTTTTTTAAATATATAATTTGTAAATAGGTTATTTTTATTATATTTGCAAACAGATTGAAGCTTCTTATTATTTGATGGTAATAAAATATTTATTATGTTTTTTAAAAAAATATTTATACTTAAAGCACTCCAATTTTCTAAAAGGAAAAATAAAGTTAAATACTTATTATAAATACATTCTTTCTCGGCCTGCCTTATGGAAAGGTCATTTAGAAAGCTTAAATTTCATTAAGCATTCAGATACGTAATAAGACAAATCAATATAATTATTGGTTATACTATATTAACTGGTATGGTGTAACTATAACTGATGTATAAACATTCCTTAAATGTTTTATGTGTCCAATAAATACATAGTGACTAAACTATAGTCTTGACAAGCGAATAGTAAGCTGAAATATTAAATGTCTATACAATATCGTGCCACGATATTTTAATTTACACTTGTACAATGTACAGTATTTAATTATATTATCAATGAATTAAGGAAAGAAAAAAAATCCGTGCCCGCAGGGGGACACGCGTGGGTAGACCTCGTGTGTAACTCATTTAAAATATAACTCACTACCTAAGAATAATACATGATGCCGTTGTTTACATCAAAAATATTCAAGCAAAAAGTGGTTTTAATTTTTTTTCTCGGAAAAGGTATCTTTTTTGGAAATACTTTTGATACTTAAATTTAGAGTAAAAAATAACCTTTCTATTAAAAATATTTGCGAGGAGGGAATGTTAACCAGAAAAAAGTTGCCGTGGTTTTACCTACCTAAAATTTACAAGCTAAAAGTGGTTTTAATTTTTTTTCTCGGAAACGGTACCTTTTACGGAAAAACTTTTGATACCTAAATTTAGAGTAAAAAATAACCTTTCTATTAAAAATACTTGTGATGCAAGAATGTTTACCAGAGAAAAGTTATGATTTTTTTTCCAAAAAATTTCGGTTTTTTTACCCCCACCCCTAAGTTATTGAAGTTAGGTTTTCGGTTTATCTACATTAGTTATAGGTATTTATGAAAGACATCATATAATATGAACGCGATTGATCTCCTTTGTATAGGGACAAAGTTATGGTCGAAAAACTGAAATCAGAAAAAGTGAGGCGCTAGCGCCCCCTGTGACCGGATTTCTCTGGTTAACGAACTTGACCTTCATTTTTAGATGTTTGATTTTTGTGCAAAGTTTGAAAGCGATCCGAGCGAAACTGCGGCCGCTATCGTGCTGACAAAAGTCGAATCTGGACGCACGCACGCATATATATGTATATATATATATATATATATAAACTTTTTGACCAATGGTCATTTCGGACTCAGACGGTCATAAGAAGACCTCCTGTGAAGAAATTTTTCCAAAATTCGAAAGTAGGGGACAAATGAATGGGCAGACCGAATTCTTCGAGGTCTACCCAAAAAAATATATAACTAAATTCTCGTATGGTGTCTGGTATTGAGAATTGAATTTCTTAATGCCACAATATTTTATACATTTTATGGATACATACGACTTTTTTATGTCCTCGATAAAAGAAAATCACTAAAATTAACAACATGTAACTTTTGAAAATTTACCTTTGTAAACTTTATATATATATATATATATATATATCGCTATGTATTTAATAAACACATAAAATATTTAAAGAATGTTTATACGTCATATTTATCTATCTATCTATCTATCTATAAAAAATTTACCTTTGTGAACTTTATATATATATATATATATATATATATATGTAACTTAAAAACTTTATCTAATCGCCAGCATTGGTACTGAGGGATGAGTCTAAAAACCCTGCATCAATACACGCAGTGATAAACCATTGTTCCCCTCACTTGTTTCAGCAGGACTGTCAACACGTGAATGAATCTGAGTCTGACTGTCAACAGACAAACAAACGCTCGAATATTTACAGTGTCGGTGTTACTGAAAAGATTTTTTTCAGTAATGATAATTGAATAATACACTGATTTACAATATATTTAAAAGAGTGTTGTTAAATAATAAAAAAGTTTTTACATTTATTTTTATTAAATTTTTATCAAACTAAAACAATTTGAATAAAAAGTACATTTTGATAGTTTAGGTTTCTATACATAAAGAAATTAGAAAGAAGAAAAGAAGAAACATAAAGAAAAGAGCAAACTAGAAAATCGTCAACCCTTACCCTATTTCCTGTACTCGTCTGTGATAAAAGACCTCTGGAAGTGCTAATTTCAAATACACTAAAGGTTGTTGTGTAAAGCATAACTTACCGTGACTAGGTAACCCTCGATAAATGTTCAAGGGTAACAACTGACTTCGCTTCTCTCCACATGAAAATAACTAAACATAAATAAAATTATTACGTTTTCGCTTTGTTTGTTGTATTCAGTAGCTTTTATCTTATGGAAAGTAAAGTACTTCCGAGAATAACCGCATGTTTCATTAAAGATAGATATTTATTTATCGTGGGAACATATTTAAAAATACATTTTCTATAAGTCATAATCTACATGTATAATAAACTTTTACTTGTTCCTGGTTAAGGTGTCAAGTTTTCAAATCCTACCAGGCTCTCACACATCATCTCAATGGAAACTTCTTGCTAACCACATTATTTTTCACGCATTTCCATATGCTTTTCGGTAACCTTATTATCATCATTATAACAAAATAGTTCTAAAATTTTAAAGAGTACTTTTTTTACTCATATTAATAAAATTGCAAATCCTGCAATCGTATAGCTTTAAAGTTTTTTTCTATTAATCTAGATGTAATTCAATCGGACGTGTTTAGGAAGTCAATAAAGATTTTGTTTAAAAAATGTCTTAACTGATATTTAACCATTCTATATTTTCTGTATTCACAATGACAAACAAAATATCATAGTTTTAAATTTAATATAAATTAAAATATTTTAATAACTTAAAGTAATTATTATATTATATATACACACAAAAATTATCCATTAAACTTTCTTGTAATACTTATAAAAGTATTAAACCTATACAATATATAAACTTAATGTAACAGGTCACCTGTATAAGTCAAAAACACAGCTGTTATTCAGGCAGCATGCAACATCCGAGGCACGTCTCCACACTCTCATGTATTTAGTTAAATTCCCAGATACAATTCCATGTTTGCTGTGTGCGTCCTTTGTGAGATGGTTCCTTAACAGAACGTTACAAACTTTGCTTGCATTCTTGATATTTGACCCTAGTTTCATGATAAAGAAAGTCATACCTCTTATCTCAATAGAAACCTTAAAGACCGTTTTTCTTCGCTATGATGTCAAAAAAATATAAATCATTATTTTTTATCACATAAATGCGTAATCAATTATTTATGACAAAAGAAGAATAGTTGTTTAGCTCCTTAGTCCTCCTTAGCTTACTACTTTTTAGAAATAAATTACAATTCAAGCAATTTAGTTTTTAAGTTTTTAGATTCACAATATTTGACTTTATTATAATTATTTAAATATAACGAGACACATACTTCTTCGCAATCACTTCAATGTAGTAAGTGTAAGAGAGGTGAGAGTAGGTAGCTTTCGATCAGTTGCTGTATCGGCGTAGTAATAAGATGCAAACGAATAGGATTAGACCACTATTGACATTGATTATTTTATAAATACTTTATTTTAATACTATTCCTTTCCCAATAAAATGTTTATCATTGCAAATCTGGCTATTATTACTATTTCTAATGCTTTTGAATTTTAATAAATGGAATTATACACAATTAAATTGTAAAGATATATCAAATAAAGTCATGATTGAACTTTAAATTTTATACTATTTTTTATCCAACAATTTACATCTGACTGTATTAAATAAATAATAATAACGTTCAATTCACTAATTCTAAATTTAAAAACAAAAAAAAAATTGTTATTTTTTTTTTTACAAAATAATATATCGATTATATTTACTTCACGATTTGCATTTATTACCTAGCGCGGCGGTTTAGTATAAAAGATATGAAAGAAGGGCGTCACTGCTTGGCTCCGCTCCCTGAAGGTCACAGTCATTGTATTTGTCGTAAAAAATTAATACGACTTTTTCATATATGGTTTAAAAGTACGATTTTAGGATTTTTTAAAATTTTCAATTTATTAAATTAATCGATATTAACACTATTATCTTCAGTTACGATGTTGTAGAAAGACTTAGCCTTTCTAAATTTCAGAGTTATGAGATAGTATTAAACCAAAAAATAATTGTTTTATATCATAGTTTTATTTATTCATATCGCAAAGAAACAAATAAAATTATAATATAGAACAATTATTTGTTGATTATAATACCTACCTATCTCCTTCATCTCAAAATATATATCTGCATTCAGGGTTAGACCATTATTTTTACACCCATCTTTCATAGTGGTGACCAATGCCTTCAAATCGCATTCTGATGATGCAATGAGCACTGCATCATCTGCATATAGCAAGCAATTGACCTTAAGGTCACCTACTATCACTTCCATGTCACTGTCTTTCACGCCTTGGAGACAACTATCCAAATACAAATTGAACAACCAAGCTGACATAGCGCAAAATTGCTTAACACTCGAACGGATGTCAAACCAGAGCGACATGTCAGCTCCTACTCGCACACAGGCTGAGTGATCTCTGTAAAGAGACTTTACAGCCTGCAGCAAGGGTCCGCTTACATTTTATCGGGGTAGTATCTCCCATAACTTCTTTCTCACAACACTGTCAAACGCCTTTTCCAAATCCAGAAAAGCACAGAAAACCTTTTGGTTTAGGGTCAAAAACTTTTCCGTGATCATGCGGGGGGAAAAGATGTGATCTTTACACCCTCTTCCAGGTCTAAAACCTCCTTGGGTCTCCCACAACAGCCTTTCAGATCTCTCTTGCATTCTTCTCGCTAAAATTATAGCATAAACTTTACTGCCCAAGCCAATCAAACTGATAGCCCTATAGCTTGCACAGTCTATCTGTGAACCTTTGCCTTTATACAAAGGTACGACGACTGCACCTCGCCAATCGTCAGGGACCTCCCCTGATTTCCAGCATGAATTGCACAAAAACCAGAACAAGTCCAAGACGCGTGGCCCACCATATTTGATCATCTAGGCAGTAACTTTCACACATTTCAGACTTCGAATCAAGCTCTCCACTTCTTCCAAACTGATTTCACCAGCTACATCCAGACTCAGCATTTTGCTGGTACTCAAGGCCGAGGTGTCCTCACATTCATACGTCTCCTTGTACAATTCCGCCCACCGCTGCAAAATGTGTGCTTGCTCTGTTAAAATTTCACTGCTCTTCGAAAGCACCCTTTTCATTCTTAAGGTTACCAAACTAACCTGGGAATCACTAACTTCTCGCCTGAAAATCTTTATGTTTTCCCGGAAGTTGTTCGTCAAACTTTCATCCCTTTCCCTCTCAGAATTTTCACGCTTCATCTTTATAAGTGCTTTCGTATTATGCTTTTGCAGCTTGAACTCTCTTTTTCTTATCTCTCTCATACTTTTATCCTTACCCGAGGCGTTATAATCCGGCCACGCTTTCTTTTTTAACTCCACAGCGTCTTTCACTCCATCATCCCACCATTTACCGCGCTTTTTACTAAAACTTATTTTCCAGATCAGCACCCCTAAACACTCGCGTGTCTATAACTTGTCTCCGAATACGCTGATCCAGTAGGAATAAATCAATCATACTTCTTTCTTCCGCTCGCTCCCATGTGTACATGTGAATTTGTTTGTGATCAAACATTGTATTTGCCATAAACAAATTTCTTTCCTTACAAAATTCCAAAATAAGTTTTCCAGCCTCATTTACTCTCTTATTACCGTACTTGCCTAGCACGCTTTCGTAACCATTTTGCGCGCTTCCCAATCTATTAAAATCCCATCCCATCTATTAAAATCTTCACATACTATTAGCTTTTCATTACCTCTACTTAGAACATCCCTGACACTCACTCAAAACTCCTCGAGCTCGCTCAGTGGAGCTGAGGATACTGGCGCATAAATGGCTAACAAGAATACTCCTGTTATCCCCAGCTTAAAGCGAACCCAAAGAAGCCTCGGGTTGATAGCCTTGTATTCTACCATTACATTAACCAGTCGAGAGGACGACAACACGCCTACACCTTGGCAACCTCGCTTAACCTCTGGAACCCTAGCCCAGAAAGCGACCCGTTTGCCAGGCAAATCGGTCGTATCATTGCCTTTTCGCTTGGTCTCAGACACACAAATAACATCCAGATCTTTGTCATCCATCACATCTAATAATTCATTCATCTTCTGTTCATTCCTCTTCTTACATTCCACGTAGCTATTTGTAGCTCCGTCCTCCTCCTCCCGCCGTTCGGAACATGGCGTGATGGTTGGCGATCCCCAACGCCGCATTCGTTTATTTTATTTATTACATTCACATTACAATTAAAATTAATTATTATATATTTGCAACGGATTAAATATTTTTAATAAATTAAATAACAACTATAAAAATACTAATAATAACAATTATACAAAATTATAAAACATTTAAATAATATTTATTTATTTTTTAAATATATCAAATTCAATTACGTAATCAATTGTATTTTTACGTCCTTGATGTTTTATTTATGACAATTTTTGCACCCCCCAACCTCATCTAAACTCTGGTTGCCATAGTAAACGTTATCATAGTATGCGTTATTAAGGTTGACTTGGAAAAATGAGTAAGTTAATATTAAGACGATGTAATTATCGACATTTATGTTTCTGGTAAATCAAGTAACTATTAGTAAAAGTCATAAATAAACCTAGAATAGGACTAAATAATAATAACGTTACTGTGTTGTGTTATTTGGGTGATGTTTTCAGTATTATAGCAAAATTGAAATAGCAATATTGAATAAATAGCTCTGTTGTGACTTCGGTTTCTATTAGAATATTCTAATATCGAGCCTATTTCAGTAAACGAGTTGAAGTTGTGTTTAAGTCCTTTTCGGGTAAGTTAAAGAGTCACCGAATGGAACGGCGATGGTTCTGATATTGTCAATTGTATCTTATTATGATAGAAGCTTATTGAAAGCCAAATAGCAGTCGCTTATGAAGAAGGTTTAGTCTGAATTTTATTTAAATTAAAGGGAATATATTTGATATGTTCAATTAATTATATATTTAATATCTCAATCTTTTTAATTGTTAATAAATTTAATCATAGGATAATGATTCAGCTGTTAAATAAGTGCTTATGAACACTTATTTAAAAGCTGAATAATATAAATTAAATTACGATTTTTTTTATCCTACACTTCTAACTAATCTAATTTAATGATAGGTTGATTAAGAAAAGACTTATCAAGGCCTTGGTATCTTCTTAAGTTTCATGATTGTGTTTTCTTGCTGTATTTTGCGTTTCCATTTCTATGACTATTATTATTATTTATATTCTTAGTTCGAAAATAAGAGATTGGATAAATATGAGTGTAAAGATATACGATACGATAGATTTCAGATTTGCATTGACTAGACGTAAAGATGCAAAATACATAACACACTTAGATACACACACATATATTTTTTGACATAAATATGGTCCAAAAATAACACGTCATGTTGTTAATCGTCACAGTCTATGAAGTGATTACTAAACAGACCAAGAACATAAATGCACCTACTGTAAATAAGTTATTAATACTTTAGGTGGTTATCATATGGTCTGAGTACAATTTAACATCTGGTAATATAAATTTTAAGACACTGTTATTAGAAATTATGTAAGAATCGTGTGAATTATCTTACTTCCAAATAGCTAATACCCACAATCTTCTAGCCCATAGCCTTAAATTATACCATCACTTAAAATTTAAAGAAATTCAGACATTCTTATTTTGATAGTATTTTTTGATATGGAAATGAATTAATTTTAAACATATTCTATGTGGTCTTTGTAGAAGTTACTGTAATGTAGTGTTATAATGCAATAAACATTATTAAATCAAAATATAATAAAAGTAGGAATTGAAAAAGCTTATACTAAATGCTGCTTAGACTATCACCTCAAATAAAGAAAAAATTACACTTGTGAATTATATATTGTTAAATAAAAAAATACATATACTTTGAAATTATTTTTATTATATTATTACTTTTATTTTAAAACTATCTAATTATTGGTTGATATTAAGGGGTAGTCTTTCATTATGTATATATATATATATATTTTTTGTGTGTCTCTGGTGTTAGCCCTACTGGCCATGACAGCGTCACCGGTAGAATGGACGGGTGCAGAGACCCGCCCTTGAAAAAGGGGGGCCTGAAGAGCCCCAGGGGAACGCGCGTCCTGAGGGCGCCTCCTGTGAGGCTCGAACCACGGCTCAGGTATATTTTTAGATTGAAAAAGTGGTATACAATTTATGAAAAGTCGTTATTATTTAATTATTAAAATACAAACAAATCAGTTTCCCATCATAAATAAACCATTTTAACGCTTTCAAATTATTGGAATAAGATTTATTAATTAAGATTTTAAATAAATCCTAATATTCCTTGTAACTTTATGTTAAGAATAATGTTTATTTTAAGAACAGTTGCGTAATTAATGTAAATGACATTCAAATAAGATGTCGTGAGCGTCCTCGTCTGTGAAGTTGGTGAGAACAAAACATTAAAACGTACTTCTGCGAATATACTGCTACTTGTTAAGGTTAGAAGCAGTCTTCCGGAACAACACTATACTGCATCTTCCACTTTTAGGGTTAGCAGAGACATTTCAAATTGAATTGAAATTGTGCAGTAACTTATAGCGAATTGCTTAATACCTTTAATATTAATAGTAATAAATGCTGGATACACTTTATTTTTTTATTATATTACATTATAAACGAAATATTAACAGAAAAAAGTACTGCAACCATAACAGTACATTAAATTAACTTTATATTAAGAAAGCGAAAGAAAGTGAAAAGACTTCTAGTAAAACTTTTACATTAATATTAATTATAAATAATATCTTGTGTATTTGTATAGTAAAGAAGTTCATCAATAAATTAAAATAATCTTCTAAGGGTGTCGGAGCATTAAATTTGTGGTATGAAGTTACTAAACTTTCACACTTCTTGTTGGAATAATAAATGTAGATGAGAAATTATCAGATGAGAGAATACGTATTTGTCTTTCAAATATTAAGTACTACAAGAATTTATACAGTGCAAATAAAAATGTATAGTTTCCGATGTAAACACATTGACAATTACTTGAGTCACTTACTCAGTTTCTTAACATGATGAGTCTAGATTATAGTTTTGTCCTTTTAAAACTTGGGACAATGACAGTTATTTGTAGTTAAAAAATCAATTCAATATAAAAGTCACTTAGGTACCTCTTGATAACTAATTATAAAATTTGTTTTCGTATTTAACATACATATTAAATATATAATACTGTCATATTATAAAGTAAATAAAATTTTTCTTGTTTTATAACTTGTAATGAAACTTCTTCGTATTTCAGTTACACAATATATATTTTTGTTATAAAAGATTTCTTTACAATAACCTTTTATTAGCTTTGTTTCATCAGGTTCCGTTAGAAATAAAAAATATTCATGAGCAATTCTTGTCCTTGCACATAAAATGTATTTTTATGTGATAAGGTAAAATGTCTGTGTTTACTTTTACATATAACGTACATATTGTTTCACATTTTATGTTATAATATCAAATAATAATCAATATTCGCTTCTACTATTTTCACTTTTGTAACTTTTATCTTGATATAATAGAGATATATTAAGGATATAATATGTTGTGTTTTAATATGAATAATTAGAAAATTAAACTTTATTTATTATATGCTTTTTTATTTACGTATTCGAACATTTAACGTAAGTATATATAGCGATGATTAAATAAAAATATATAATAAGCTAAGACCATGTTTTTTTTTTGTTGTTTTTCTTAATTTTAACTCGGTATTTTGACTTCGTTATCATAAAACATTCACTGTTAACCAAATCTCAAAAATACAAATAGTAATATTAAATATTGAAGAATTGATTAAAAACATAACATTGATTCGACACTATGATGGTATGTAACTAAAAATATATTTATTAAAAAAATGAAAGCAATGTTAAATATATTAAAACATTGACATACTTTTATGAATGCAAAGAAAATCTTCAACAGTTCATATGTTTGTGATATTCTTACCATAACATCAAGTTCAGAAAATTCCTTGAGCGATTTTATAGGACAGTTAAAACTTTTATAAAAGCTTAAAAAAATTGTTTTGAAAACTAATAATTGCAGAATTGATTAAGAAAGATGAAGCTTCTTAGCATTCCATGGATTCACCATGCGGGTGCTGGGCCCATCGTATTGCAAGAAGAGGAGCGCAAACAATGCCTGGGACTTGCGACCCAGTTGTAGCTTTACTGTTATTTTAGTGGTTGTTATACCCCTCTTTGTTTTTCTTTGTTACAAAAAGTTTAACCGCTTCTCGTATGATTTCTAATACTTTATCGTGGCGACGCGAGTATTTACCTCTATTTAAAAG
Source organism: Melinaea menophilus ssp. n. AW-2005 (assembly GCA_918358695.1). Taxonomy (NCBI): domain Eukaryota; kingdom Metazoa; phylum Arthropoda; class Insecta; order Lepidoptera; family Nymphalidae; genus Melinaea; species Melinaea menophilus. The sequence continues at coordinate 16,148,503 of OU911049.1, forward strand.
TAACCTACACCTTACTAGTAAGTGTTTCGCGGTTCCTACTGCCTCCCCACAGATGTTGCAAGATTTTTCGGTGGCTTTGCCCCATCTTACTAAGTTACTTTGATCTGGGAGAGTCATTTGGAACGCATTAAGATAAAATTTTAATGAAGCAGGGTGCGCCATCTCAAAGCTAGTGGAATACAAAAATGGTCACCCATTAATTTTTCAACTATTATAATTAAAATGATGTACTATAAGATGTATATTTTTTATCTTCTAAATAAAGCACCTCTATTTTCAGTTCATTTTAAGTTATATTTTTAATAAATATTTGATCTTAATTGTGGTATATAATACTCAATAATTTAAGTATTTATATATTTAGTTATAATATTGGTATATTGTAATAGTCTAAAAGACTCCGTGGCAACCTAAATGTCTACTCCCCAGCTTCTATTTTTTGTCTATTTGGTGATAATTTAATATACTCTAATCAGAAGAATTACAGTTTAATATAAACTTAAATTTCAACAAAACTAAATATTAAAAATACATTACGATGTGTTTTCTCTTTATGTTATTGACGTTTAATTGATTTATGATTTATCTTTATATCTTCCTCAATTATTCAAATAAATAAATATTTAAAAGAATAGAGAGATGAATAGGATCATAATAATCAACAAGTGACCTGGATTTCAGTTTAATTTATGGAGGGTAAGGTTTAAGCAATTAAAATATGTCCCTTCTCTCATATATCACGGATAAATTGAAATGTGTAATAATACTATGAAAGCGGTCATCTGTCAATATATATGTAAATGACAAAATTCAACCAATTCATGATACAGTCACGGTTTAGTTTCAATTAGACAAAATCAATTTGAATAACGATGTATACTTTATTCAGAGTTTCGAAAGGGTTTGATTACGTGACCATTACTAAGATAAACAATCAAACTTGCAGTCATCAGAAATATAATTTTCAGTACCAGTTTAAAATGTGTCTGGAAAACCGTGTAAGTTATTATTAAAAAGTAGATAATTTATGTTATATTATATTTATGCATAAAAAGAAAACTTTTGTTTCTGGTCTCAACTTACTGGAATATTAAACTAAAAATTTGTTCCAACAAGGCTTGATTACATTTAGATATACGAAGATGTATATAGTCAACATAATTGTAACCTCTTACAATTACAACAAGTTGAGGATAGTTTAAAAATAGTTCATGAGACCATTACTCCATTTGCATTTCTCAATCGGTCTCTTTTATTAACTAGTATTAATCTTTAAACTTACTACTAGTTAATAATGATAAAAACTTTTTTCCTCTTTGTGAGTTTTTGTTGACATTAAATTCCCAAGACTTTAATAGTCTAATCTATGAAATATAATACTATTTTATTACTTAGGTTTATTATATTATTTAAAATAAGCTGTCTTTCATTTAAGATGTTTAGATGCTGTCTATGTTGTCATATTGATATATTTAAATTATATTAAAATCTTATGATTTTATAATTCTTATTTATTTCCAAGGACAATCAATTCTTTAGTTTAAAATTACGAAATTAATTATTTTCATATCTAATAATTAAGAATGTACCCATATTTAGTGTGACGTTCTGCGTGGGGTAGCATCACTCTTCACGTATTTTTGTTGTGTAGAATTCAACGTCACGACCTTTCTATCGGAAGCACTTACGATATCTCATTTAAAAGATCATATGAGGGGCATCTGGTAAGGAATTTGAATTTTCACTACAAATTAGTAAGAGTTCTTTAGTGCTTTCTTTTTTTCGTTAATGCTTTATGCTGCATAATTTCAGTATTTGTCCTGTTTCGACAATTGGAGCTTGGAGCCGATAAAGGCTATAGTATTGCCTGTAAGGTCTTTTTTCTCCATAAGGTATTATAATTTGACATTATTTGAATAGATTATTACATGATTAGTGCTATTTTGTACTTAAACTTGTATGTTGTTCATTATAGGAGGTTTTTTTTATTTCTATAACAAATCTTCACCACGTGCATACGTGTAACTTCGGGTCGTCAACTTGCATGTCCTGCTTCCTGATCTTTTGCTGTCACTGTAGCTGCATGCGAGGTCTGTCTTTAAATGCCTGATCCTCGTTAAATATTAAGAAGCTATCTGGTAATGTACTGCTTTATGTACAATTGTTCTAAACTATAAATTAATATTTGAAGAGTAAGTGTAAGAGGCTATGTATATGACTTCACTTATCCATTGTCAGTGGCGCCTAGGAAAAATATTATTCAATATTATATTATTTAATATAAGTTTCGATTTTTGTTTGTTTACCTCAAATGAGTATGTGTAATAATATAATGTGACTACCGAGAATGGTTTTTGTAAAAGATTATACTTTTTTAAGAATACACGGGTATACTCTGTCTACTTTGAGATCATAGGGTGGGTTGAGACCAACTTTATATAAGCTCCTATTTAAAAATGTGTTTGTTTTCGCTGTTTGTTTGCCGGTTTTAAGTATAAAATATAAATTGTTAATAAAAAAAATTGTTTAAAATTAATAAAGAAATCAAATATATGGTCAGTCCTAGTGTTTGAAGCGTACCTTTAATGTGTTGAAATCGTATTTTTTATAAAAGATGTTAGAGGTTGCGGATTTATTATTACGAGTACTTTAATTTACCTTCAGGTTTATACAAATAAATACTGGCGTAATAATCAAAATAACTAGTTAGAACTATATATTTTGGAGGTTTTTATTACACCAACAATATTATTACAGGATGCTACGAACGATTTTGACAATTTAAATACATAAATTGTACTCAAATGTTAGTACCGTTTTGTTTTCTATGCCTACAAATTTTTTATTCATCACAAGTCGTCTTGATTTTTTTGTTTTTGTTTCCAAAGTCACGGTACATATTAAATATGCATTTAAAAGGAATTTAAGTTCAGTTATGAAATACAAATTAAAAAGCGCTATTATCCTGCTGTTCTCATTCTAATATATTTGTTGATTTTAGTGTAAATGAAATTCATAAAGTCATACTTTTAATATGATTTATCATCAATTATAATATTATAGTATTAAATAGCAAATAAATATAATACCACATTATAAAATATGGTTAACTGATGACATGAAAACTTATTGAAAAATTATTTCAACAAATTACTATTTTAAGAGAAAATATATGTCTTTGGAATACGACGAAGTTTCGTTATAAGTTATAAAGTCAACCGCGCGAGAGTTTTCTCAACTTCTTTAACTTTACTATGAGCTAATTTTCTTCTGAGTTTATATAAAAATATAAATAAATGTTAATATTTATCATACAGAAAACTACACTTTACTAATGATAAGGTCTATAAAGTATAATATAAACATATATTATGGTTAATACTTACTTTACTTACTTACTTATCGTCACGCCATATCCCTTGCGGGGTAGCCAGAGACGACGGAGCGCCAAACGCTACGGTCCCTGCATACCTCTTTCGCCTCGACCACAGACATTAACCTCTTCATACATGCCCTCCGGGGGGTCCTCATGCTTTTTACGTGACCTTCCTCCAGTATCGTAGCTACTGTGTTTTCGAAGGTCACTCGAGGCCTCCCCCTATCTCTCTTACCGCTCACTTTACCTTTATAAATCTTTTTTACCATTCTTTCATCACTCATTCGTTCGACGTGCCCAAACCACCTGAGCACGTTCTTCTTCATTCTTACCGAAACATCTTCGCTAGTACCTGCCATTCTGTGGATCTCTTCATTGCGGATTCGGTCAGCTAAACTGACTCCGCATATTCGACGAAGAGATCGCATCTCCACAGCATTCATCTTTCTTATATTCTTCTTCTGTGTTACCCACGTCTGGCTGCCGTATAATAGCGTCGGTAGCAAAACTGCATTGTGTACAGCCAAACGTGCAGCTATGCTGACGTTTCGCCGTCTCAACAATGCAGCCAAAGCACCGTTGACTCTGTTACCGGCAGCAATACGCCTTTCCACATCCATTTCGTATCTTCCGTCTCTGCTAAACATACTTCCCAAATATACCGCTTCATTCACTTGTTCTATTATCTTACCATTCACGTTGATCTTACATTCTGTTCTTTCTTCATTTCTTTCAAATATCAGAACCTTGGTCTTATCTGCATTCAGGTTTAGACCATTATTTTCACACCCTTCTTTCAGAGTGGTGACCAATGCCTGCAGATCGCATTCTGATGATGCAATGAGCACTGCATCATCTGCATAAAGCAAGCAATTGACCTTAAGGTCACCAACTTTCACTCCCATGTCACTGTCTTTCACGCCTTGGAGACAACTATCCAAATACAAGTTGAACAACCAAGCTGACATAGCGCAACCTTGCTTAACACCCGATTGGATGTCAAACCAGGGCGACATGTCAGCTCCTACTCGCACACAGGCTGAGTGATCTCTGTAAAGAGACTTTACAGCCCGTAGCAAGGGTCCGTTCACGTTGTATCGGGGCAGTATCTCCCATAACTTCTTTCTCACAACCCTGTCAAACGCCTTTTCCAAATCCACAAAAGCACAGAAAACCTTTTGGTTTAGGGCCAAAAACTTTTCCGTGATCATGCGGAGGGAAAAGATCTGATCTATACATCCTCTTTCAGGTCTAAAACCTCCTTGGGCCTCCCACAACAGCCTTTCAGATCTTTCTTGCATTCTTCTCGCTAATATTTTAGCATAAACTTTACTGCCCAAGCTGATCAAACTGATAGCCCTATAGCTTGCACAGTCTATCTGTGAACCTTTGCCTTTATACAAAGGTACGATGACTGCACCTCGCCAATCACCTGGGACTTCCCCTGATTTCCAGCATAAATTGCACAAAAACCAGAACAAGTCCCAGACGCGTGGCCCACCATATTTGATCATCTCGGCAGTAACTTCATCCGCTCCCGCAGCTTTACCACATTTCAGACTTCGAATCGCGCTCTCCACTTCTTCCAAACTGATTTCACCATCGGCTACATCCGGACTCAGCATTTCACTGGTGCTCAAGGCCGAGGCGTCCTCACTTTCATACACCTCCTTATAGAACTCCGCCCACCGCTGCAAAACGTGTGCTTGCTCAGATAAAATTTCACCGCTCTTCGAAAGCACCCCTTTCATTCTACAGGTTACCGAACAACCCCGGGAATCACTAACTTCTCGCCAGAAAAGCTTCGTATTTTCCCGGAAGTTGTTTGTCAACCTGTCGTCCCTTTCACGCTCAGAATTTTCACGCTTCATCTTTATAAGTGCTTTCGTTTTGTGCTTTTGCAGCTTGTACTCTCTTTTTCTTATCTCTCTCATACTTTTATCCTTACCCGAGGCTTTATAATCCAACCATGCTTTCTTCTTTAACTCTACAGCGTCTTTCACTTCATCATCCCACCATTCATCGCGCTTTTTACTAAAACCTCTTTTCCTTTTACCACATACCTCTGTCGCTACATTCACCATACCATTCCTAAGGTTCTGCCAGCATACTTCAACACTTTCATTTCCTGAATCACAGCTTTCAAGCTTCTTGGAAATCCTTTCTTGATATTCCTCTCTGATCGGTGGATCTTGAAGCTTCCAGCTTCTTATGCGATAATTCGACTCCAAGCTTGGACACGTCGTGCGGTTGCGCCAACCTGCAAACAGACCTCTTATTCTAGCAACGACTAGATAATGGTCTGTTCCCAGATCAGCACCCCTAAACACTCGCGTGTCCATAACTTGGCTTCGAATTCGCTGATCCACCAGGAATAAATCAATCATACTTCTTTCTTCCGCTCGCTCCCATGTGTACATGTGAATTTGTTTATGATCAAACATCGTGTTTGCCACAAACAAATTTCTCTCTTTACAAAATTCCAAAATAAGCTTTCCAGCCTCATTTACTCTCTTATCACCGTACTTGCCTAGCACGCTTTCGTAACCACTTCGCGCGGTTCCAACCCATCCATTAACATCCCCTTAACATTCCCACATACTATCAACTTTTCATTACTTCTGACACTACTTAGAACGTCCCTGACACTCTCCCAAAAAGAATACTCTTGTTATCCCCAGCTTAAAGCGAACCCAAAGAAGCCTCGGGTTGATCGCCTTGTATTCTACCATAGCATTAACCATTCGAGAAGACAACAATACGCCTACACCTTGGCAACCTCGCCCACCCTCTGGAACCCCAGCCCAGAAAGCGACCCGGTTGCCAGGCAAATCGATCGTATCATTGCCTTTTCGCTTGGTCTCAGACACACAAATAACATCCAGATCTTTGTCATCCATCACATCTAATAATTCATTCATCTTCTGTTCCATTCCTCCTCTTACATTCCACGTAGCTATTTGTAGCTCCGTCCTCCACCTCCCGCCGTTCGGAACATGGCGTGTTGGTTGGCGGTCCCCAACGCCGCATTTGTTCATATTAAATATTACATACACACATTTTTATATAAACATACAATAATAAATACAAAAACTATATAAACTCATCTGGCACCGAAAAATAGCAAACAATTATTGGTGAAATACTTAATATAATATACATTGCAATAGAAATTTAAGTTCAAAATAACGAATATAAAAATTATTATAAAATTAAAAATTAACAACTTTTGTACTTCACCAGACAATAATAAATACAATATTTAAATACAAAAACTATATAAATTCATCTGGGACCGACAACTAGCAGACAATTATTGGTGAAATACTTAATATAATATACATTGCAATATAAATTTAAATTCAAAATAACGAATGTAAAAATTATTATAAAATTAAAAATAACAACTATTGTACTTCACCACAATGAATGGATACAACCTTTAAAACAAAAGGTAAAAAATATGCTAATAATTCGCTCGATAATATTATTTAGAAATTATTATCTTCAATATATTTAAATTGTGCATTCAACATTAAATTGATTCAAACAAATAAAAAATAAAAATAAAAATAAACAACAAATTATTGTAAAACATACATATAAAAATATTATATTTGAAACTTATTTACACCTCATTATTATTCTACAATTTTATTAAACTACATCTCATTTTTACCATTATACAAAATAAATTATTAAATTAATCTTTCAATTGAAACAAATTCTAATATATATATAAAATTTAAATTGAAATTGTAATAACTAAAACTATAGAACATATTATTATATAAAATGTTCGTTATCACATACAGGTCACCACACTAAGTTCTCTTTGTTATTTTACACTTTGCTTTTAGTTTTGAAATACCTTTTTTTTTTTTTTTTTCCTTGTTTTTGTGCAGACACACTTGTTTTTTGATTTCCATTTGTGGTGGAATTGATTTTTGAGTGCAGCTGGCGGCCAGACTTATTGCAATTAACTCTTTTTCTTGTTCTTTCTTCTTCTGTATTTCATGCAGTATATTCTTCTGTATTTCATATATTTTACAAGACTGGAGAGATAGTTAAATCTCTGTGGATTTTTGCACAGACATACATCATGTCTGGGCAATCAGACTGTATTTGATTTGACCTTTTTAATTAGCACCGGCATTTGACTGTGGTGACATGGTCAGTTCAGGAGAATTCACGGGAGCACAAACACATTATACCACACTACACATATACAATATTATCATATTAATTATTACACAAAAGATTGATTTAACCAACTTTTATAATTAATTATTAGTAAAATATAATGCGGGTACATTTAAAATTTAAGTTAAGAGCACGTCCGCTCGTCACCGGCGATTTAATATGAAACTAGTAATAAACAAGTAGTTGTTCAAAAAAAAGTCTACTTAATATTGTTATGCAGGTGCATAGTGGTATCTGTATATTAGAAGAACTTTTATTTAATTATTTTTATTCAATTATACAAAGTCAATAAAAATAGTGAAGTGTATTTTATTAGGTTTATATAAGGATTTTGATTATCTGACCATTACTTAAATATTGAATTCGATAGATACTTGCTTTCTTTAGTATAATAAAGCTTAAGCTTAAGCTTACATAGCAATATATATCTTGAAAATAGTGTCAGTTAGTTAGTTAGTTAATATTTTATCAATTTTATTCTTTATTATCTAAGCATTATGATGGTTTGTATAAAAAAAAAATTACACTACTACAATACACTACTATTTTATGAGATGGTTGAAATTTCTTTTAAAATAACTAGGGCCGCCAACAGACCCTCAATTTCGACTCGCTGTGCTCGCGATATCTTGGGAGCCGTTTGCATATTGAGCGAAGCGAGCCTAGTGTAATGAGTCATCGTTGTGGACAATGTCGTTAATGTACGAATAGGAGATTCCATTGTAAAGAAAATTTTTCTCGCGAATTTTATTGACTTCAATGTTATATCAGTTTTTTAAAGATTATTCCTCAACGACATGACATTTTTCAAATTATTTTTTTAAAACCACCACCTAATGTGTGTCTTTTTGATTGTAAAATTTCATAATTTTCCGTCCAGTAGTTTTGGAGCCTATTCGTGACAAAGAATGCGATAACAGTCTCTAGCAGAACGCTCCGCTGCCTTCGCTCACTTCGCTCAAAAAATGTACCCTATTTGTATATCTCCAACGAAGGAGATTCTTCCATATTTTCTGGCTTTGATTTAACAACCAAAAGTAAAGAAATATAGGCATAAAAAGGTAAATTAAGGAATTTCAAAGGTAGTAAAAATTAGGTCTACGTTATCTAATCGCGCGAGGCATGAAGCTGAACAACCTCTGCATTACTCTTTAACAATGATAAAGCCTTTGTTCCTCACTGTGAGTTTTAGAACTGATGACGAGTCTATTGTCAGCCATTAATGAACTCAACTGCATTTACGGAAACGGGAGTTAAGATACAGATAAACATGTTATATTTCTAATATTTTTGCAGTACAGAATAACATTAAAGAAAAACCGAAATTTGTGTTTGAAATAGTTTATTGCCTGTGTAGTCGCCAGATCGTACTGAGTGGTGCAAGTTTAATGACGCTGAGGTGCACTTTGGGAATCAATAATAAAAGATTCATAACACGGTATCCAGGAGAAGCAACGATTTATTCTTATTTTATTATCTTATTATATTTTTTAGTATTTTTTCATGTATGTCTAATAAATATCCACCTTAACTAAAGTAAGAAAATCGATGCACTAAACAAAATTGTAGCCATATTGTTATTTTTATTTTTCACGACACTTTTTGAGGACTTAAAACATAAAAATGCTTAATTAAGAGTATAAATATAGAGTACATCGAATAACTATATATATTTATATTTATATATAATTTTCATATTCAGTGCCTTTATATGTAATATACAATGGTCAGTGAAAAATAGGTTGAATGTTTATATTGACAAGTTGATCAGAAGTTCTTTGATTCAAACTAAAGTTTCTATTGTTTACCGTGTACCGTCACTTCAGTAATCCAACCATAGACTCTTTGACATTAGCTAGTTACATCTAAAATGATTAAAACAAATTAACAGCTGCACGAAATTAAAAATATTTAAAAAAGTCAATAATCTATACTTATAATAAATCTGTAGAGAGGTCAATTCTGTACATGAAATATATTTACAAAATAAGTAGCAGGGGGTGATTAGTGTTCGATACTGATGCCAAAAATGCAGTTAAAAAAATTTTTGTCTGTCTGTCTGTCTGTCTGTCTGTTTGTATGTTATTTATAGAAAAAAAAACTACTCGACGGATTTTAACGAAACTTAGTACAATTATTCTTTATACTCCTGGGCAGGTAATAGTATACTTTTCATCACACTACAATGAATAGGAGCAGAGCAGTGAAAGGAAATGTTGAGAAAATGGGAGAAGTTGCTTGATTTTTTAAGCTTCCGTCGCGTGTGCAGCCTTAATGGTTAGAGCTACATAGAAACTATGTATAACGGAAATATTCTACATAAAAATACACGAAAAATATTCCAAGACAGCATATATCTACCTTTTATAGTTAACTCACAATAACACGCATAACTCTCGATAGCTTAGCAGTTCGGAGATTTCTTATTATATTTGTTTACTTTTACGTTTATAAAACCAATAATGCTCACCATCATTCCTAATTTAAAAAAAAATAAACATTAGCACCAATTCAATAAAAAAAGAATCATTGAAATCGGTATAGAAACACCAAACTTATACTTACTTACATGAAATACGCCAACAAGACATCGCGCGTGAATAGTGAATCAAGCTATAAGGATTATTTTTGCGTAACGGTTGCCGCGCTCGACGGGGCTCGCGGCGGCAGAGTATAAAAGGGGCGGGAGGCGAGCGCAAGCGTCATTCAATATTTGGCTGTTGATGCGTTCAGAGTGTTGAACTTTATTGACAGACAATAATTGTTATTTTATAAACCGTGCTTATCAGCGCGACTTTTTGTCTTTAAATAGTTTATTTTAATTTCTTTTGTTGTTATTTTCTAAATTAGTTTTAGTTTTGTTTAAATTCTTAACTATTAATAGTTCCTATTTTATTTCTTTTTAAGTAGATTTAGATTCGATTTTTAGATTAGATAATAGATAGATAGATTAGATTATTGTTAGATTTTTAGTTACTGATAGGTTAGTTTTGGGCGTTTTATGTTTAGTTTTTTTTGTATTGAGTAGATAAAAGCGTAGGTAGGTACTTTTATTAATTATAGTATTCATAGGTATTTTTTATTTATTTTTAAGTGAAGTAGGTATAGGTAGATATTGCCTACTATCTACCTATACTGCACACGTGTTTTAGCTTTATTTTCATTTCTTTTTTTTTTGTACCTAAGTTGTAGGTAGGTAGGTACATATTTCTTAGTTTAATTCTATTAGAATATTAGGTATTTAAGTTTAAATAGGCACTTAGATTTATATTTTTTTATTATATAGCAGCTGTACTTAGAACATCTAAGGTTTTTTTTGTATTAGCATAGGTACTTTGATTAATTACAGTAGTTGTAGGTATTTCTTATTATTCATTTTTAAGTGAAGTAGGTAAGTGTAGATAGTATTGCACACGCATTAAGTATAGCTTTATTTTCATTTTTTATTCTTTTGTAATTTGTAGGTACCTACGTACATATTTATAATTCGATTATTTTATATTTTAGTTTTAATAGGCACTTAGATTTATATTCTATTTATTATATACTTAGCTATAGTTAGGACCTCTGACGTAAGTTTTTTGTTGGGTAACTAAATAGAATTTAAGTTACCGTCGATTAAAAATAAAATAAACGATGCCACCTAAAAAACGACCATCTTTATCTCGAACTTCGAGTCAAGCTAGGAGAATGAGAATGACGCGTTCTTAAGAATCGGAAGAGGAAAGAGCACATCGGTTAAACTCTATGAGAGTTAGTGCCTCAACATCTCGAGCTAATGAAAGCTCTCCAGAAAGAGAGATGCGATTAGCAGCTGAAAGAGCGAGACGAGCTACAACACGGGCTTCTCAAAGCTCTTCTCAACGAGAGCTAAGGCGTTCCATTGACCGGGAACAACATGCGTTATCCCGAGAAGCTGAAACTGCTTTACAACGAGAATTGCGACTCACAGCTGACCGCGAACGGCATACATTATCTCGCGAGTCTGAAACCTTCACTGAGAGGGAATTACGGCTTACAGCTGACCGCGAACGTCATATTTTATCTCGCGAGTCCGAAACCTTCACTGAGAGGGAATTACGGCTTACAGCTGACCACGAACGTCATATTTTATCTCGCGAGTCCGAAACCTTCACTGAGAGGGAATTACGGCTTACAGCTGATCGCGAACGTCATATTTTGTCTCGACAATCTGAAACTTTTACTCAATATCAAGACCGTTTGACAAATGATAGGGCGCACCATAACATGATTCGATCTCTTGAAGATGAACATGAGCATGAACAACGACTAGAGTCGGGACGCGATTATTACAATTCTTTGAGACAAGAACAATTGATTACTTTATCTAATGAAAGATTAAGAATTGAAAATATTCGGTCGCTTGAAACAGAAGAACAGCGAGAGGCCCGTCTTACTGCAGATAGATTTCGACATGGTCTTAATGACTTAGATATACACGTGGTAGATCAATCTACAAATTCGGTGGCGTGGTCCGATAAATATAAAAGTGGGTTTGCTTATAACCTCACAATTGATTACAGATCATCTTCTGAAATAGGCGATATGAACGTAGTATGTTCCTTTTGTAATGCTTCGAAGTGGAGGAAGGAGTCTGCTGGTTTCTGTTGTTCTGGAGGTAAAATAAATTTGCCTTCGTTCGAAGACCCACCGGAACCTTTAAAATCACTACTTTTAGGGGAACATTTGCAATCCAAACAGTTTTTAGATAATATTCGCACTTATAATAGTGCATTCCAAATGACATCCTTTGGTGCTAAACAAATCTCAGAAGGCCCTTTCATGCCTACTTTTAAGGTACAAGGTCAGGTTTACCATTTGATAGGGTCCCTTTTGCCTGAAGAACAACCTAAATTTCTTCAAATATATTTTGTATCCGATTACAACGAACAGTCGAATATAAGAAATCAATATTTTCCGAATTTAAATACTGAACTCATTTCACAACTTCAGAACATGTTACATCAGGTTAATTCGTACGTATGCAGTTTTAAATCGGCATTAGAAGCCCTTTCTCAAGATGGTAATAACAATTATAAAATTGTTATAAATGCCGATAAGCGTCCAACTCAGGAACACCCTGGGCGTCATAACGTTCCATCCACGAATGAAGTTGCTGTAGTACTGGTCGACCAGGAATGTGATAGGCGTGATATCGTTATACGTTCCAGAGACAATCGTTTGCAACGTATTTTCGAAACCCACAGGGCTTACGACAGTTTGCAATATCCTATGATATACTGTCGAGGGGAAGATGGTTATAATTTCGCTGTATACCAAACCGATCCGCGCACAGGCGCACCTAATTATAATAAAAAGGTGTCATGCCTTCAATTTTATTGTTACCACCTGCAAGTGAGACGGAATAGATTGGTATACTTTCAACGTTTTCGTGGCTTATTTAATCAGTTTATTGTTGACATGTACGCAAAAATTGAAACCGAAAGATTAGTTTATATACGATCTAATCAAAGGCAGCTGCGCGCTGAAGAATACGTGCACCTTCGCGATGCCATGCAGCAAGATAACGATACTGTGAATATGGGTCGTTTAGTTATTTTACCCTCTTCTTTTACTGGTGGTCCACGCTACATGCATGAACGTACTCAAGACGCTTTTTGTTACGTAAGAAAATATGGACGTCCCGACTTATTTGTTACTGTAACTACCAATCCCAAGTGGGATGAAATCACTCGGGAGCTTCTTGAGGGTCAGGCACCGCATGACCGCCATGATATTATTGCAAGAGTGTTTCATTTAAAATTAAAATCAATGATAGATCTTCTTACCAAAGATAACATTTTTGGAGAAGTATTGTGTTATATGTATAGTGTTGAGTGGCAAAAACGCGGCTTACCTCACGCACATATCTTGCTTTGGTTAAAAGATAAGGTTCGACCTAATGATGTAGACAGATTAATCAGTGCTGAAATTCCAGATCCGACTGCAGATCCCCTGTTATACGACATTGTTAAAACTCATATGATACATGGTCCATGTGGTGCATTTAACGCAAATGCTCCTTGCATGCAAGACGGTCGTTGCACTAAAAGGTATCCAAAAGCATTAGTGGATGAAACTGTAACAGGACATGATGGATACCCATTATATCGTCGCCGTTCAAGAGACAATGGTGGTTTTACTGTTGAAAAGCGAATGTCTGGACAACAGGTTACTTTAGATAATAGGTGGGTCGTTCCGTATTCGCCTGTATTATCCAGAGCATTTCAAGCTCACATAAATGTAGAAATGTGTAATAGTGTAGAGTCAATTAAATATATTTGTAAGTACATTAACAAGGGCAGTGACCAAGCTACGTTTGCGTTAAGAAATGAACATGATGAAGTTACTAGATTTCAGTCAGGCAGATATATCAGCTCTTCAGAAGCTGTGTGGCGGATCTTAAGTTTTAATATTCACGAAAGATATCCACCTGTGACCCATCTGGATGTTCATCTGGAAGGCGGTCAACGTATATATTTTAACGCCGAAAATGTTACAGAACGATTAGAGAACCCTAGACAAACAACTTTATTGGCATTCTTTCGACTTTGCCAAACTGATAATTTCGCAAAGTCTCTTTTGTATGAAGAAGTTCCATCGTATTATACCTACGATAAACAACGAGGTGTCTTTAACCGTAGACGCCGAGGCAGGCCTGTAGATGGCGAGACAGGTATTTTCAAAGAACATGTTCTTGGTAGAGTGTATACTGTTCATCCTAACAACGCAGAGTGTTTTTATTTGAGATTATTATTACATACAGTGCGAGGACCAACATCATTTATAGATTTGAGAAAAGTAGACGATGTTGTTTATCCAACTTATCATGCAGCTTGCCAAGCGCGTCATTTGCTTGAAAATGATCAACATTGGGATGACGCTTTAGCAGAATCCTGTGTTAGTGATAATCCACGACGGTTACGCCATTTATTTGTAACATTACTCACATTTTGTAATTTATCTGATCCTGTCCAATTATGGGAAAAATATAAAGAAAAATTTGCAGAAGACTTTCTTCGGAATTTATCTCACAATAATGAAGGCGCAACTAATGATAATTTTCGAGATCTGGCTATAAATCAGTGCTTATTAGCTCTTCAGGAAGACTTAACAGCAGTAGGCGGTAAATCACTTTGTGAATATGGTTTGCCAACGCCAACCTCAGTCGGAGAGGTTACCAATAGGGAATATTCCGCAGAGATTGGTTACAACCCAATGGAACTGCTGGTAACATTAGAAAACGGTGTCCCAATGATGACTGCAGAACAACGCTTAGTCTATGATCGCGTGTGCGAGAGTGTGCAGAATAATTTAGGAACAATATGGTTTTTAGATGCACCTGGAGGAACTGGGAAAACTTTTTTGACTAAATTAATATTAGCTTATGTTCGAAATCAGCGTAAAATCGCTCTTACCAGGAGGTAAGACTGCTCACACTATGTTTAAAATACCAATTAATTTAGATCGCACGGAAAGTCCAACCTGTAGTATTTCAAGAAATAGCGACAAAGCTAAGGTATTGCGTGAGTGTAATTTAATCGTATGGGATGAATGTACGATGGCCCATCGAAAAGGAGTAGAAGCAGTAGACAGAACTCTAAGGGACATAAGACAAAATGATCGACCAATGGGCGGTATTACGGTTTTATTTTGTGGTGATTTCCGACAAACCTTACCGGTAATACCACGGGGAACCCGAGCTGATGAGATTAGGGCTTGCCTGAAAAGCTCTTATTTGTGGCGTGATATACAATCGGTGCATCTGACTATAAATATGCGAGTGAGAACTGGAGACAACGCAGATAATCGTGAATTTTCTGATACATTATTGAAGATTGGTGAAGGTACCTATCCACAACTACACCAAGGAAAACTTATTCTGACACCTGAGTTATGTTGTATAGTGCAATCCCAACAACATCTTATATCTTCGGTTTACGGTGACATAACAATTATATTAAGTAGGGACAATTCTTGGCTTTGCGAAAGGTCCATTTTGACTCCTCGCAATGACCAGGCATCTGAAATTAATAATAAAATACTGTCTAATATACAGGGAGAAAGCAAAGTTTATAGTTCAATAAATAGAATGGTTGATGAACAAGAAGCCACTAATTACCCGATAGAATTTTTAAATTCTTTAAGTATGCCTGGACTACCTTCTCATATAATTTGTTTAAAAATTGGCATACCGATAATTCTGCTCCGAAATTTAAGACCACCTCAACTTTGCAATGGAACTCGGCTAAAAGTAACCCAGTTGCAACAAAATGTAATCGAGGCTCAAATTTTAACAGGTTGCGGTGCAGGAGAAACTGTCTTTATTCCCAGAATTCCCATAATACCAAATAATTTTCCATTCCAATTTAAAAGAACGCAATTCCCAGTATCGGTGTGCTATGCCATGACTATCAATAAAGCTCAAGGGCAGACTTTTCGTGTTGCTGGAGTAGATCTCGGTGTTAGCTGTTTCTCGCATGGTCAATTATACGTCGCTCTTTCCCGGGTTAGCAATTCTAGGAATCTTTACGTTCACGTGCCGGACGGGTCGACTCTTAACATAGTCTACCCAGAAGCTTTGCGCTGAAACATTTTAATTTGATCTAAAAATATTAGCAATATATTACCTTAATAAAAAACAAGGAGTTACACGCTGACCGAGTCGTGGGTATAGCGTGGGTATATTATAATATTCTGCGGTTACTTATATTTTTCAACAGTTTTGTGGATTGGCATATTATATTACTATTGCCCTTCTAAAATACGAAAGTGAATCTGCCTGTTACGTCAAAACTATGAGGGAGGACATCTGCTAATTTTTTTTCGAAAAACGACGGAAACGCGGACGAAGTCGCGGGCAAAAGCTAGTTAATAATAAATTACAATAGACCAAAAAAGGTAAACAAAGATTCAAACATTATGTATTTGTTAAATCTTTACTAAGTACAATTTATGTAATGGAGAAATGGTCAAGATTTGTAATGTGTTGTCAGCTGGAGAGAGATGGCTACCGCAGTCTACCATTAATTATTCACTTCGGTCACCACAACTCACCTTGAAGTTACTGAAATATTTGAAAGTGGTTCCATGTTAGTTCTTTTAATAATGACTATTTGAAATTAATAAAATGTATTGAAGTCATGAAATAAAGTATTTTTACTTCTTAGTTCTTTTATATTTTCATATTTATTTATATGTGAGGTAATCCTTTGTGAATAAAAAAACAATGCCTCTCTCTTACAAGGTTTATAATTCCTAACACATTTGAAAGAGAAAATACGCAATTCGTTTAAGAATTAGTTTTGTAAACGATGTTTTTGTTTAACACCTTCGATTTGATTTTGAAAAGCGAAAGATTTTTACACGTTTTTCCGAAAATAGATTATACAAAAATTACTGAAATGTAAAATTTACTTCAATTTAAAACACGGGGTTCTTGCAATAGCATATATATTTAATAAAAGGTTGTGACTATAAAATTTTAATTATTATTCTTAATCCAATAGGTCAGATTAAGGTTTAATTTAGGCAATATTTTCTTTTCAGATTATTGAATACATTAATACATGAATATACGGTTATTTCTATTTTAAATTATTTTATAGTCAATATTGACGGACTAATTTAATTAAAAATGTTTTTACTAATATTATGTAATGTAAAAAAAGTACTTCTGTTTGTTATGTGTTAATTGAAATACTTATGTTTCACTTACTATAAGTATAAATGTTAAGAATCTATTTCGAGTAATAAACCTATATTAGTTTTAGTGACGTTGTTGAAGGTTAAGAAGAAATAATATAGATCAAATAAATGGACAATATATTTTTATAATTAAATTTTAAATAAATATAGAATGAAAACATCGCCAACGTGATCTCCTGGTCGTTTTGCAGCTTCTATAAGTAAGTTAACTTTCTCTCAAATCTACATTAGTCATTATTAAATTGTCTACTGTAACTACCGATATGGTACTATACTACGAAGAGATAGTTATGATATTAATTATACATTATTTTATTTTAATAAGGGTAACTATCTATAACTATAAATTTATAAATATTTTGTGATAAGTAAAAGTACATATTTTCGAATCACCAAAAGCAAATCTTTGAATTTATGTTTAGTTAAAACAACGAAATAGAATTCTTTAATATCGCAGTTCCTATCATACATTTGTAATATCTACAGTGTAATACATACATGGAACTAGAAACATAAACAAACTGAAAAATATAAATATATATATAATCGCATAATTTCCCTTACGTCATTGATATCGCAGGCCAGTAGGTCTGTCTTTACCTTCTTGGTTTCTTTTAAATCAGAATAACAATGTTCTATTCCTATTTATTGCAGCAACAAATTATGCAATAAATTGATTTTAGTACCAAGTACCTTAATAACAATTTTTGGGTGTTCAAAATAAAATATTTAAATTCAATTGCCTTTAATAAATTACGTTTATTTCTTTAACTATTTGCATATAAATCGATCGTTGGAGTTATACTCCATGCCAAATCCTTAATCCATTGTAATACTTAATGCCAAATTGTTACTTTATACCGGTAATATTCTACCGGTAAGATGATACATAAGTATAACACAAATAGAAATATCGGAGTAAATGGCATTATAAACTATTATAACTATGGTCCAAGATCATCTAAATTTTCTGCAGATTAATAAGGTAATAACAATTCAATTACACGTCCTCGCCTTTTGTTAAGAAAGTATAAAATTTATATATCCATCTAACATTTTTTAAAACTAAATTAACATAGATAGTTCTTTATAAATAAATCAAATATGTAGCATATTAACATACATAACATAGTTTTAGAAAACAAAGTACAGATACATTTTATTCAAAAAGTCAGTAAGTAGTAGTAGTGCATAGTAGCTGTGGGTACTATTATATATTGTGTGCATATAACCTAGAAAGCTGCAGAACGAATCTGAAGTAAGTGTTATTGTTGTTATTTATCAAAAATATTTATTGACAACAAAAAAAATTCATAATTGTTAGAAATATTGCTATTAATCAATGAGACATATATATATACTGTTACTTAATTGAAATGTTTATTTTATAGTTTTATGTTTATTTTATAGTTTTATTTTATGGAATAAATATTTATCTAAAACTAAAACTATAACGGTTCTAAGACAGCCTACACTAAGAAGCCCACAACAAACTTGTATGGGTTGTCTTTTTAATTTTAGGTTATTTTATTTTAATTAATGACAAGGAATTTAAGTAATTCCTTATATTATCTTATACAAAGACAGAACTTAATAATAGTTATTTTAAAGACGTCAATCATAATCCATCCGAATTAATAAAGATAATTCTTAATATCACTCAAAAATTAAGCTTAGATCAAAAACATTTATCTCTCAATAAGCATCGCAAATGCGTCTAATTAATAACGTCTGAGTATTCCCGTGAATAGTTCGTGTGAGTAATCCTTTGATTAGTTATTCTCAATGTTCACTCCTCAGCGTCACTGCTTTGCCCGACTCGAGTATAAAGCAGTAAGTACGTGAATATTGAAATATCGGCTATATTTATTGATAAATTTACGTTGTTAGCTTATCCTACAATAAACTTATGATGTTTTAATTTATATAACATTCGGTATTTATAATTATGATAGAGGGTTCTTTATAAATAAGTAAATTTTTTGTTTGAACTAAATAAATATTTTAATACAAAAACTTACTTGATACTAACAATGTATTTTACTTCTCTTTGGATAAAAGTATGTAATTTATCAAATTCTTCTCCCATTGATTTAGACTTAATAATTAATGCTAAAACGTACATGTGAGAAAAAAATGTTTGTCTATCGGTCTTTACTTATACCTATCTGAATTTCTACCCGTTTTATATTTGTAAAAAAAGTTAATAAATAATTTTAATATTATTAATACTTCAAAAAAAAATTTTAGCTGGTTGGTTGTGTTTAAGTTTCTTTTTATTTAAATATATAATTTGTAAATAGGTTATTTTATTATATTTGCAAATAAAATACAGATTAAGGCTTCTTATTATTTGATGGTAATGAAATATTTATTATGTTTTAAAAAAAAAATATATACTTAAAGCACTCCAATTTTCTAAAAGGAAAAATAAAGTTAAATACTTATTTTAAGCACATTCTTTCTCGGCCTGCCTTATGGAAAGGTCATTTAGAAAGCTTAAATTTCATTAAGCATTCAGATACGTAATAAGACAAATCAATATAATTATTGGTTATACTATTAACTACTATGGTGTATTGTAACTGATGTATAAACATTCCTTAAATGTTTTGTGTCTATTAAATACATAGCGACTAAACTATTCTATTTACAAGCGAATAATAAGCTAAAATATTGAATGTCTTATTCAAATTCTAATTAAATAATCTAATCAAAATATACTAAATTCTCGTGTGGTGTCTGGTATTGAGAATTGAATTTCTTAATGCCACAATATTTTATACATTTAATGGATATATACGACTTTTTTAAGTCCTTGATAAAAGAAAGTCACTAAAATTAACAAGAAATGTAACTTTTGAAAGTTTACAACGGTACAAAGTTTACAACGACAGTCGTTTATAAATATAAAAGAAAATTCTTTATCTAATCGCAAGCAACATATACTGGGGGACGAGTCTACAACCCTTGCATACAATACAGTGATAAACCATTGTTCCTCTTACTTGTTTCAACGAATGAATCTAAGTCTGACTGTCAACAGACAAACAAACGCTCGAATATTTACCGTGTTACTAATAACATTTTTTTCAGGACTGATAATTGAATAATAAAATGATTTATTATTCAATATATTTAAAATAGTGTTGTTAAATGCATAAATAAAAGAGTTATTTCATTTATTTTTATTTAATTATTATCAAAATATAACAATTTAAATGAAAAGCTTATTTTGATAGCTTAAGTTTCTAAACATACATTTTCTAAGTAATATTAATGAAATTGAAATGGATCAAATCAAAATCAAAAGTCTTTAATGAAAATAAGTTTCATACAAAACATTTTTTATTGTCAAAGCTCGGAAAAATAATTGACACAGATCTGAGAAGAGCTGGAGACAGAAACTCAGCGGGATTGACATGATATTTTTTTTCTTAATTAGAACTTAAATTTATTACATAAATACATTACACAATACTAAGTAAATAATCTTGAAGTAGCCTGGCAGCGATCGCTTCATACCCACGGTGCATTATCCTCTAAATATTCAGATACATTGTAGTATCCTTTTGCACACAAACGTTCCTTGGTTATTCTCTTAAATTTATTAAATGGTAATACTTGAACGTTTGCTGGGACTCTGTTGTAAAACTGTATACATTGCCCCATGAAAGATTTACTCACTTTTTTAAGTCGAATCAAACTAGAAAATCGTCAACCCTTATCCTGTTTCCTGTACTCGTGTGTGATATAGATATAGACCTCTGAAGGTGGTAATGTCAAAAACACTAAAGGTCGTAAGGTAAGACATATCTCACACGAGGCCAGATAACTCTTGATAAATGTTCGAGGATACCAACTGACTTCACTTTTCTCCACATGAAAATAAGTCAATATAATTAGAGTAATTACTTATTAGCTTTGGTGGTTCTATTCAGTAGCTTTTAGCTTTATTACTCGTAGGTACTTCCGAGATTGTTTGATTATAAATAGATGTTTGTTTTATTTATAGTGAGAACATATTCCAAAATACCTTTTATAAGAGTAATAATCTACATATATAATTTTATAAACTTGTACTTATTCCTGGTTGAGGTCGTCGCAATTTATCCTATCCTCTCTATCATCCCTCATCGTAATGGAAACTTCTTTCTAGCCAATTTATTTTTACGCACTTCATCCATGTGCTTTTCAGTTACCTTATTCTCTTATCACCATTATAACTTAACAGTTCTAAAATTTAAAAAAGTAATTTTTTTACTCAAATTTATTTATTCAGGCAGCATGCAACATCCGAGGCACGTCTCCACGCTCTCTCATGTATTTAGTTAAATTTCCAGATACAATTTCATGTTTGCTCTGTGCGTCCTTTGTGAGATTGTTCCTTAACAGAACGTTACAAACTTTGCTTGCATTCTTGATATTTGATCCTAGTTTCAAGATAAAGAAAGTCATACCTCTTATCTTAATATAAACTTTAAAGACCGTTTTTCTTCGCTATGATGTCAATCAATATTTTTTATCACATAAATACGTAATCAATTATTTATGACAAAAGAAGAATAAGAGTTAAGCTCCTTAGTCGACCTTAGTTTACTACTTTTTGACGAATGAATGACAATTAAAAGATTTTAGTATTAACCTTTTATTATCTAAAATTCACAACATTTGACTTTATAATAATTATTTAAACATTATAAGAAACATACTTCTTACGCAACCACTTCAACGTAAAATGTAGTACGTGTTAAAGAGATGAGAATAGGTAGCTTTGTTTCTTTTTCGATTTCTTGTTATGTCGGCGTCATAATAATATACAAACAAATTTGGTGGACCACTACCTTATACACAATACCTTATTTTAATATTATTTATTACCTAATTCAATGTTTATAATAGCAAAACTAGCTATTGTTATTACTACTAATACTTTTGCACTTTATTCGACGGAATTATAGTCAATAAGATGACTAAATTGATTTGATGTATAGAGATAAATAAAATAACTGAACTAAAGTTTCAATTTTGTAATATTTTAGCCAACAATTCACATTTGACTGTATTAAATAATAATAATAATTACATTCAATTCACTAATTTGTGCTTCTAAATTAGAAACTAAAAGAAAAATTAACTATAACAAAATAATATATCGATTATATTTACTTCACTATTTGTATTTATTACCTAGCGCGGGGGCTTAGTATAAAAGATATGAAAGAAGAGCGTCGCTGCTATGATCCACTCCCTGAAGGTCACAGTCATTGGATTTGTTGCAAAATATTGATACGATTTTTTTCAAATATGGTCTGAAAGATCGATTTTAAGATTTTTTTTATATATTTGATTTATCGAGATAGTATTAAATCACCAAATAATTGTTTTATATTACAGTTTTATTTATTTCTATCGTAAATAAACACAAAACCAAAATAAACAAAAATAATGGAAAAAATTACAAAAGACGGCCTTATTGCTAAAGAGCTATCTCTTCCAGACAACCTTTGGGTAGAGGACATGCATATTTATATATTTATAAACATTCACCATACACGATAAGAACAAAAGTAGTAGTAATATATTAACGATATAATGTGAAGAGAACGTTTATCCGACTTAGAAAAATGAAACGTTTTTTAAGGTAAGCGTGGTTGAATAGAATGGAATAGAGAGTATTTACGATATAAGTATTTCTATGAAGGCCACTTGAGTTTCGCATGAAAATGGGAAACATGAAAATCCCAGACCATTGATCTCAAATAATTTTAAAGTTCATACTTATAAAAGCGACTTAATTTGATATATTGATAATTAAAATAAAAAAGGAAAATCAAGATTTGTACTAATAAAAAAAATTGAAATACGTATTTTTGCAGTGATTAATTTCGATCGTACATTTAAAGCCTGTTATATGACTGGACTGGACGGCACTAATAATCTCGACTTGTTACGTATTTAAGTTTCAATAGTCAGTTTTTATGAATATGTAGAGGGTATTCAGTGTAACACCAAAACAAATTCGAAAACTTGTGCTATAACTTATATTTATTGTAGTCTATTATAAATATTCTATCATTACACATAAAATTATAGAATTCGGGACGTTTGTTAAAATCATTTGGGGAGTAATTTAAAAGTGCCAGACAGGTTCGAGATGAAAATAGGCTGGGCACGTTTCGACGCTCGTCTCTCACGGGAGTTTGTGCGATCTTATATATCTTATGTAAAACTTCATATCTTATTTAAGCATAACTTTTAAATGAACACTTCACTTTGGCGACCCTACAGCTACAGCGACAGCTACAAGTGACCAAACACATAGGTGTTTGGTGACTTATAGTTTCAGATATCTAAATACATTCTATAAATACAAAATGATCTCAAAATTAAACATAGATTATTTTCAGGGGCGTAGGAACGAAATT
This sequence comes from Melinaea menophilus ssp. n. AW-2005, assembly GCA_918358695.1. Classification (NCBI taxonomy): domain Eukaryota; kingdom Metazoa; phylum Arthropoda; class Insecta; order Lepidoptera; family Nymphalidae; genus Melinaea; species Melinaea menophilus. The sequence continues at coordinate 16,172,239 of OU911049.1, forward strand.
TTTACTGGGTGGGCAGGTTTGAAATCGAATCCCCCCCCCCCCCCTAGTTTTTAATAATAATCTCAAAGGAAAAAAAGTTCTACAGGAAAAAAAAAATATTTTAGCGACCAAAAAGCGACCTTTTTGCCTCTAAAATGGTCTTGAACAAATTTCCATTGAAACAATAAATGTTCAATTTCAAAATTTTATTCCTTTGAACAAAAAGCATGGGTGGGCAATGCCCACCCTGGGAAATTTCTGGGTGGGCAGCTGCCCACCCTGCCCACACGGTTCCTACGCCCCTGATTATTTTTAATATTAAACTAGTAATAAACAAGTATTTGTTCAGTAACAGTCAACTTAATATTATTATAGAAGCATAGAGATATCTGTATAAATGTTATAATTTCTATCACAAGTAAGATGTCCTCAGAGGATAGACTCTTCAAATAATCGATTCGCATTTTATTAAACAGTCCATTTTCATCTTTTGTTCTGTAACAACTTCATAGATGATTGCAAACTTTGGACTGTAACGCCATCCCTTCTTCTTTACATTTATTATTCGAACCAGGCTGCTGAAACAAATAAAATCATTAAATTAAATAACGAAACTATATTGCGATGTCATGAATGAGTAGAAACGTTATTAATATTTCAAAGACAGTAAGTACTGTCGATGAGAAACCATACATTACATACATAAAATTACCATATTTTAGTTCTCATACAATTGATTGGACCAATATTATTCAGAGCATATTTAATCACTTGAATGGTGATTTTGGACGAATTTATTATTATAGTATAATTCATGTGTATATTTAAATGAATTCACGACATTTTTTATTTAAATATCATACAATTTAAAGCAATAATGAAGAATAATAAATTATAAGTTTCTAGTTAAAACTAGAAACATATAATTTATGTTACGAGTATGTCGAAAAAGAGGTGCTATGTGTTTAACGTATGCAACTGAATTAACAAATTGAAAATGTATATAATTTTTTTTGTTAGGTGACTTTTGATCTTGATAGTTTTAGATATCTTTGAAAAAGATCTATTTCGTCATTTGAAGATTCTCATCAGTTTTCTAGAGAATGTTCGAGTTTCTGTAAAGATTTATAAACAGATTAATTCACAAACAAATGATAAGATATCTAAATTATAAATCTTCAAAGACTTACAAAAGGTAAATGGCTCTTTACGCCAAAGCAAAATACGCTATTATATTATAAATATAAAAGTAGACATATTTTTCCTGTACTATGACTGTATTAATTGATAATATAATAGGTATAAGTACCTGAGATATTTCTATGAATAAAAATAATCTATCTATTATCTGTTCTAATTATTTTAGTGAAGAACAATGTCCATTCGTTTATATCCATTAATGTTCCAGATTATAATAATTTGATTTCATACAAGATTTTGATTTATTTGTAATATTTAAAATAAAACCAAATTGTAAGAAATTACTTAAATGTAAATAAATAATGTTTTCAATTATCTTTACGACAGAACTGATCTTGTCTTTACAAAAATATTTATAGAAAACCGAAAAGATGATTCATTTGTCAGTATTACACTTAATTAAGTATTTATTTATTTATATATGTAACCGGAAATAATACAAATGACAATCTTTATAAAAAAAATGAATACAAAGGATTACTTATCTCTTAAAAGAGATTTTTACCAGAAATCCATCATTATTGGTTTTTCATATTCCCCTAAGCCTATTTGACCTTTACGACACAATGAAATTTTGAATTTACGAGAAACATATGAAAAAAATCCATTCGCAGTTAGGCCCCTCGACCACGGCGACTTTTAAATAGACACGTGTTTAATAAACGCGTGACAGCTTCGCTACTAACGCACGTTAGTCACATTGCAATGCGTCAGTGCATCGACTGTATTGATGCAAACGCGCGACCGTATCACTATGCATGATTTTATTGTTTACACAAATTCTGTCACTTGTTTTAGAATATTTTTTCGAAGATTTTACTTAAGGTCGGTAAACAAATAGGCCTATAATTTCCGAATTCAAGTCTATCACCACTTCTAAACAAAGGAACTACTTTACTGATACTTTTGTATATATTAATTTATCCCTAATATTTGAATTCATATTTGATAAAATATCATTTAATACACAAAAACTATTCTAGAAGTGTCATTTCTATTCGTATTGGATTGCACAATATTTTGATCAAATAGGAGCAACCCCCAAATAATAAAATTTATATTCTTTTAATAATATTTTTAATCAATTTTAATATATATATTATTATCTTTTTACAAAATTAGTATTTTAATTAAGATTGGTCCAATTTCTTCCGATCGATGGAGTCGATATGTGTACACCTTACAAACATAATTGATTTTATTACTCTTTATTTTAATGTATTATAAATTGTAATTATCCTAAGACAGTTAATTTTTTAGACTAAATTGAAAGTGCCTGACAAGTATAACCCCCCGGGGAGCCGTATTTCTTATACATTAACATATTTACAAGTAAATAACACTCTCGTGCGGTTGAGTTCGTAACGTGTAACGAAACAACTTCGCCGTGTTTCGTTTACATAATATATATTTTTATTACAAAAGATTCTTATGTAACGTAATAACTTTTTAGTGGCTCTTCGTTTTAACATCGTGGAATTATTAATGAGAAATTGTTGTACTTTTAGGCAAATGTTACTTTTATGAGATAAAGTAAAATACCGATCTTTACATTTAGCGTACATATTATTTCAGATGTTGCATATTATATAATAGAACCAATACATCTAAATGGTTGCCGCTATTATTAGCTTTCAATTTTCATATTAGGCAGCCGCTTAAATAATAATAATTACTGTGATTTGAGTTTATAAATATTTAAAAAAATACTATATTTTAAGTAATTTTTTTATAAAAAGCTTTGTATTGTTTTATAATAAGAAAAGATGTATTTAGTTGAAGATAAACTGTTATTGGCATATGAACTATTATATTAAAATATTTACTAATAAGAATATTTTTTTTATTCGTATGTCGAAAACAGTGGTGTATTTTTGTTTTATAATTTTTTTATTATCCATAATTGTATAAAGTATATTTTTAACATAGCTTCCAAGCTATAACTCCAATGTTTTATTTAAGAGTTCGTTCATAAATTGCGTTCATCATCATCATATCATCATCATCATCGTTCATAATTTGAGAGCATTATAAATAAATATCTTAATTTGTTTAAAATTACTCAATAAAAAAAATCGAGTGAATCAAAAACCAGTATAAGTAATAATATTATAATAATAATTATTATAAATTTAAAAACTTTATTGTTGTATTATATACAATTTGTATCTTTTGTTTAGTGAAAAAGTAAAGAAAATAAAACTAGATAATTTATTTAATTATAAAAAATAATTACAAATACAAACAAAGTACCCCTTACCCTTAATTATAAATAAATAGTTTAATAAATTATTTTATATTGTGGCCTTACTCTTAAAGACATCCGGTTATATAGTTTTAAGACAATTTCAATATTAAAAGTAACAGTCTAGTGTTTAATAAGTAGTGTAACAAATAAAGAAGTATCACATTTTTAGATAAATATGTTCTTCGAAGATTTTATTACAGAGTTTATTAAAAGTAAGTTTACAGCAGTCTCTCTAAGACTAATAGGATTTCAGGTTGTTTATTTTAAATTAACTTAACTTTATAAGTTCTAATGCTTTCAACGTGATATTATATGATAAGTTACTATATCAAAAGATTTTGTCATTTCATTAATTTAATTTAATTTTATACAGTGATGAATATAATAATACTGATCATAGTTATCATTATATATTCTGTCCTGTTGTTGTATTGAAACTGTTCTAATATTTGGAGAAGCGGCTTTGTTTTTAAAATATTTATATCTATCTGTTAGCACTTTTATCATGAATGAGCTGGTTGAATATAACAAAAACAATTTTTTTATATTATAAGTTTTCGTGTCACTTTTACAATTTGTCTTTGATTTGAAACCAATTCACAGCTTACATACGACCTTTAATGGACTGTGTTGTTCTCGTTCTAGTTTTTTAGCTGTATCTCCGTAAGCAAAATAGTAGTATTATGTGTTTATATATGTTGGTACTCCATATATGATATTACTTAAAGATCTGTTCTGTATTTGTTACTTTATTCTATTCATCTTGATAAACTTACAGAATGGATCTTTATAAAAACTAGATTGTTGTATAATAATTGTATATATTGAATAATACAGTTTTATAGTACGTACTGGAAAACAATAACGGATATGAGTCAATATTTTATTACCTAAACAATTTAATTTACAACATTTTGTTGATATAATAATACATAACATGTAACCACAACAATATGTATTTATATGTTTGCCTAATATTACTCTTAGTCTTTTTCTTACCGTGGACATATAAACTTGTTTGTCTCTAGGTCGTACATAACTGAAATAAGAATATAAATTAAAAGAGACAATGCACAGTCTATAATATTTATTACTCTTTAGAAAAAAGTACATGTGGCATAAAAAGCATATCTTCTGACTTTTAATTGATCGATTTTAATTCTCAGATTAAGGAACAATAATGATATTATCTATTTATCTAGAGGCAAACTGTGATACATTCAGACTAGACCTTATCATAGTTTGTCATCAAATCATTTAATTGAGATGTGTATGCATATAAATGAATAAATAACAAATAGTTAGTTATAAATATACCGTACCTAAGATTAAAAAACGATGCACTAAGTTTCGCCTTAATAAAGTGTTCATTAATTATGTATGTCGATAAAAAAATGTTTGCTATATCTTCTTTATTTGCTTACACATAAACTGATTTTAATACTTTATTACTTTTATTAATAAAAAATTACAGTTACGTAGAATTAACACTATTATATAACTTTTTACTCCTCTAGGTATAATTTTAACTTTATGAGTACGGATTTAAAATTTTCTATAAAATCTCAGAATATGAAATAGTGCCAATACTAATGTTTCCGTGACTTCACTCGTAATATAATTAAATTAATAAATAATTTACGTTGTTAAAAATCTAAACCACATATAATCTATAATCATTGAATGTGCCCCCTATTGTAATCGGAAACGAAGGCTTATTTATTATCCTGATAAACTACTTCTGCAAAAGCTCTCTCTTGTACGATTTGATTTGAATGAGAGTTACGTGACATAAATAGTATATATTTATGTCTTTTCTCTTTTTTATTGAAATGTAGCTCAAGGCACCGAATTTTTGGCAACATCTTTCTTATACAAGTAAGGCAGAGAAGTGTACTAAAAATATTTTATTGTAAACACTTGCAACACTCATACTTTAAATAAAATTTTCAATAATTACTCAATCTTAAATGATTTCTTTTTGTACTTTTTAAAATATTTAATTTATTACCCAGTCACTTCTAATTTAAAATTCTTATTTATTGATAACATTGCTTCTGGATATTAAGAGCAGTATATAGCATTTGTTATAAAATAAATGCGTTTATTTAAATATTTTTAAATTTACTTGACGCTTGTGATCAACTTCATTATTTTAACCTATTCCGCTACATCTTAGCCTGTTGGTATTGATTTAAAAAACTGTCATTAAAATTATAAGCGCGTCGAAATTTTTGAGAACCCACTATTTTTGAAAATAAAATGTATGCGATATAATTTAAAACAAATATTAAGATAATGTTAATAGATTGAATAATAAAATATGTTATAGTGTATTGCAGTAGAACCACCATAAAAGTTATGAGTGCTTCCCATGTTTGTATACTTTATAGAAACCTTGAACTTGAACGTCACGACACAAAATGTTTTGTCAATGTATTTTCGTTATACTCTGAACTATCAATATAGTTCAGAGTATAACGATATACAGGAAAATTTATTGATTATTGTATGTTGACTTTAAAGAATCTAAGGCTATATTTAGACCTTAGAGAAAATTAAGAATGCTTACCTTGACAAAAAGTCTTTGTATTTTATTGTATGGAAAAAAATGTTATTGTTCCTAGTAATGTATCAGGTAAAAAGAATAATAAAATATATAACTGATGTTTTTCATGTGAATTATTTTTATATACAATGATTACTGTCCTGTTAAGGTTTTGGTTAAATGATCCTAATAACACATTAAGATTGAACCTAATATTAAATATCTTTAGTTGTGCAAGGTAAAGCAAAGTTTAAAAGGAATATTTATATATATATATATATATATATATATATTTATTTATTTACCTTCAGGCCATATCCCTTGCGGGGTAGCCAGAGACGACGGAGCGCCAGACGCTACGGTCTCTGCATACCTCTTTCGCCTCGGCCACAGGCATCAACCTCTTCATACATATATATATATATATATATATATATATATATATATATATATATATATATATATATATATATATATATATATATATAAATATATATATAAATACATTTAAAGTCACGTGACAATGATAGGTATCCCGTATTATCTACGGTATCCCGTATCATACACAAACGAACTATTGCGCAGTGTACACGTTAAATTTTGTCTCCCGTAACAAAAATAGTTATCATATATAAAGTTTTGTTTTTCTTAGTGATGTTGTGAAATAGCATCGAGTTATATCATAAGTGAACTTAAGTGCGATTTAAATTGCAAAGAAGTCAATAAACTTGGACTCAGTTGCTTTATGTGCGGGGAGTCGTGTCGTTAGATCATTTTGTTTATTTGTTTCTACCGTCTTCATAAAATATGGAATGTAAACATTGTTCGACAACTTTGAATATGGAAGATTTATTAAAATGCTCTTTATGTCAGGGGATTTATCATTATCTATGTGTCGGCATGAATGAATCCGAATTAAAAAAAATTCTCCCAATGAATAAATGTAAGTGGAAATGCCCGACATGTAAACCGTCAAAAAGACCTAATATCAGCCCAAAATTAACATCGGGCTCAGGTAAAATACATGATGACCCAAGCCAACCTCACTCACTGTTTCAAACTGATGCTAAATCATTGATTTCATACTTTGATGATCGTTTGAATGGTTTAGAATGTTCAATAAATTCATTTAAATCCCTGATTACTGACGAATTTAAGAAACTTTCTGATGCCGTCAGCATGTGGTCAACAAGGATAATTGCAGTGGAATCTTCTATGGTTTCTGTGACTGAGAGGTTAATTGAATTGGATAAGGAGATCAAAGGGGTTGATGACATCAAATTAAAACTCGAGGAATATAAATCAAAGTTCAAGGAATTTACGGAGTATAAGGATAGGAATGACCAGTGGGTGCGTCGTTCGAATATTCAAATTAATGGAATTCCACAGAAGAACGGTGAAAATTTAAATCAAATAATAAAAAATATTGCAACTAAATGTGGGTATGCTTTGAATATTGATTCCGATGTTGATTTTGTTACAAGAGTTGCGGTCAAAAATGATACTTCTGATAATAAAATAAGACCTATTATCGTTAAAATGCAGTCAAGATACAAAAAAGATGATTTCTTAACACTATTGCGCAAGCTTAAGAGTTGTATGGCAAAGGATATCGGTTTTACCGGTATTCAAGGCAATAATAGAATTTATTTTAATGATCATCTATCTACGAAAAATAAATTTCTACTCAAAAGAACGAAACAGATTGCAAAGGAAAAAAAGTATACTTTCTGCTGGGTCCGGAACTGTACAATAATGGTACGACGCAACGAACACTCACCTATTATTCACGTAATAACAGAGGAATCTTTAAACAAGATTATATAGGAGATAAGCGAAAATTGTTGTTCTTATGTTTTATTACTTGTCTTTATTTGTTTGAGTTGATGGGTATTGCGGGCTGCTTGATTTACAATTTGGAATGTATGTTGGTTCTATTTAAATCTACTCATAATTATTTATACGAATTTAAAAATTATATTCTTAATTTAACTTTTGTTTCACGGAGTTATATTAATTCTACGTTTCTTATTTTCGGGCTAGAATCTCGGTACAATATTTTTATAAAAATTGTCACGGTAGTTTGTAATCAGCGTTTAATTATGGATTTCTATAATAATGGTACTTAACATTTTTTATCAAAATGTACGCGGGTTAAGGTCAAAAACTAAAACATTTTATAGTAATGTGTTACACGTGGATTATGATATAATTTGCTTAACTGAAACCTGGCTATTGCCAGGAATCTTTGATGGGGAACTGTTTGACTCGCGATACATTGTTTACCAAACAGATCGTAATTATGAACAAATAAATATTACGAGGGGGGGGTGGTGTCCTCATAGCTGTCCGTCGTGGCCTGGCAGTGAGTATGTTGAGATTAATACCTTTACCTCTTTTATACGATGCCGATGTAACTTGTGTACAGAGACGAAGCTTCTTAGCATTCCATGGATTCACCGTGCGGGTGCCGGGCCCATCGCGTTGCAAGAAGAGGAGCGCAAACAATGCCTGGGACTTGCGACCCAGATGTAGGTTTAAGGGGCCCCTTTACTATGCGCATACACGCTCACCTTCACTGTTTACGCTCCTCTCCCTACCTAACCAAATATCGTAAGAACCTACTAAAGCCGCCTTTGAAATACGTTCCAGAAATGAACTGATGATCGTTCTAGAAAGGCCGAGATCCTTAAATAAGTTGTAGAGAGATTTTGCTGTTATACCTCTCGCTCCTACTTCTACAGCGTACAAATTAACTATAAATTTATTCCTGATCAGTTCGTTACACAGTTCGTAATACTTGTTAAGCTTAAATGTATGATCTTTGGGTATGTTTGTTTCCCAGGGTACAGTAAGCTCCACAAGTATAACGCGCCTTAGTTGTTTTGAATACAGGAATAAGTCCGGCCTAGATGACGAAACACAAACATCCCCGGGGATTTTGTATTGCCTTTCATACGTGTCCATCATGAGAGTCCAATCAGGAGACGCGTCCAAGATGGAATAAGGTTTTAATTTAGATTTTTTGGACGAACCTGCCTTTACGAACTCTACTGATTTTTTGGTGGTTGTTATACCCCTCTGCGCTCTTGCTACAGAAAGACTAACCGCTTCTCGTATGATTTCTAATACTTTATCGTGGCGACGCGAGTATTTACCTCTATTTAATAGTACCCTACACCCTACTAGCAAGTGTTTCGCGCTTCCTACTGCCTCCCCGCAGATGTTGCAAGATTTTTCGGTGGCTTTGCCCCATCTTACTAAGTTACTTTGATCTGGGAGAGTCATTTGGAATGCATTAAGATAAAATTTTAATAATGCTGGGGACCAATCATGAAGCAGGGTGCGCCATCGTAAAGCTAATGGAATACAAAAATCTCCTATGGTCACCCATTCGTTTTGCAATTCTAGGCTCATCGCGTGCAACCGGTAATTATCATTTTCATCGTGCCGAATAAAGGATTTTATTATTTCTATATCTGGTTCTTTCCTACTTGATCCTAGCCCTGCTTTATTTGTTTGAGCACCTATCATAAATTGTTTATGGAATTGAAGTCGTGACTCCAGCTCTGCGGCAATTTTATCTTTTGGGAGAGATGTTACAGTATCATCATTCGACTTTGAGATGATATGTCTCTTGGTCACTCTTAGGTGTTTATAGAGTTCCGATGGTTTCTTTAATTTTAACCCAAAACTGTGTCGGTCTCTAAATAAGGTAGAAGAGTCCGCTGGATGCGCTAACCCGAGCCATGACTTCAATGTCCTTATGACGCTTGCATCTAACTTTAACAAAAGGGTCTTATTAATATCGTAAACGAGGAAAGGCCAATTTAAACGTGATGTTAAATAATTATCGTATATCCAAGCCTTTTTGATGTTACTTATTGGCTGATTGTCTACCTTTTTAAGATCATTCAAAAAGCTATCGACTATTATATCTAAAGATGGAGTACGCCCTTGGTAATCGATTTTTTTGCCTAAGAATTTGAACGGAGCTGCGTCGGTAATAGTAGTAACGCACTTACCGCCTATTATAAGACCCGGATCGTAAGAGGTATATCTGGTGTTCCGCCTACCCAGACACAGACTGTAGCATTTATTGGGTTTTGTCCTCAATCCGTCCGTCCAAGCACAGAAATCCTCCACAACATTTAAAAGTAGCTGACATTGTTTTGGATTACGTGTCAGTATCGCGAGATCGTCTGCGAATGCTAGTATGGATTCTGTGTATTTATTGTTAAACTTAAACCGATAACCCCATTTCTTTTCGTTTTTAATTAATTTATCTATTAAAATATTGATCACTATGTTAAATATAATTGGAGAAATACAACAACCTTGAAATAAACCTATGTTGTAATTTAATGGTTTGGAATGATTTTCATTTGTGATTATGGAAAATTTTAATTTTGAATAATATGATGCAATCATGTCACTTACTAACGTAGGAAAGTTATACCACCTTAGCGCGAACATCATCAGTTCATGTTGTACCGACCCGAAAGCGTTCTCTAAGTCTATCCAACATACCGTTATTTGTCTTTCACTATTTCTGGCATCTTTAAGGCTTTCCGATAGTAACGTGTTATGTTCGAGGCATCCAGAAATGCCAGGCAAAAACCCTTTCTGGTGATAAGGCCCGAAATATTTATTATTTATCATGAATTGCGTCATTTTTGTTTGTAAAAAAGAAAAAAATATTTTTGATATTGTATTTGTTAGAGCTATCGGTCTAGTGTCCCTAGGATCCGAGACATTGTCGCTTTTGGGAATGAGGACAAAAAGAGCATTTCCGAATGTTACCGGTGTTTGTCCTCTTGACCAGATTTTATCGAATATATTCAATAGATGTTTATGAATCGACGGACATTTTTTATAAACTATATAAGGGATACCATCCGGACCTGGTGCTGACTTAGATGGTTTCTTTTTAATTATTTTATTGATTTCCTCCAAAGTTGGTGGGTTGGCATGAAAATCTATGGATGGACTCTCAGGTTTTTGGTCGTTGGGATCCCCATACAGCTTTTGATTTTTAGGCACTTCGTATGTGCTTTTATAATAATCAAAAATTTGCTCGTTGGTCAAGAGGAGTTTACCTTTTTCGTCTTTGAAAATGTTTTTAGAGTACTTAAAAGGATTTTTATCAAAGTCTACTTCGTGTTTTGCCCGGTCAAAGCTATCACGGTTTTTTGTTATTTGTTGTGATATGCCTTGTATTAATTTAAGAATTGACCTTAATGCCCTAGACAGTTGGTGACTAAGTTGGTTGTCGCCCATGGCTTTGGCCCTACGAAGTTTCTTTATGAGGTCCCTTTTTTTCCTTCTCATTTTCAATTTAAAACCGTTTTCTTTATACTTGTGAGCATAACGATTCGAAGGTGGATAGTGCTCATTGAAGTAGTCAAAAATCGTATTTTGTAGAGTCTCTACTTGCGCGTTGAGTACCTGGTTAGAGCCCGGGTGCTCTAACAGGTCCGCTATATTTTGGTCGTGTATTTTCCATGTCGATTGTTTAATAGTGGGAATGCTAAGACGCGTCCGGATGGTTATGGACTCCTGGTGATTCGCATTCAATGGTTCACCATGGGATGTGTGAGGGTAAACTCTATCCGAAGTGAAAACCGAAGATATTACCGGCGGTTGCCGCGCTTCAGCACCATCGTGTGTTTTGAGATGTTTAATAAACCAGGCTCGTCTTTTGTAAATTTTCCCGCACGTAAGGCATTTCAATTCAAACAAATATCACGAACATATTTGTTGAGACTATATTGTTGTTACTTCCCACAAACACACAGTCAGGGGCCAGCACAGCGTTATATGAACATATTTCAAATTTAAAATTAAATTATCCTAATGATAAGTTTTTGGTTATTGGTGATTTTAATATGCGATTTGCTGAATGGTGTTCTGGGCCGGCTATTTCTTCTACTTTAAATAACTCGTTGCTATTAGTAAATGCCCATGAAGATTGTTTAACTTCACAGCTGTATGATTTTATGTGTTTTAATGGTTTTGCTCAATTTAATTCTGTGAAAAATATCAATAATAGGCAACTTGATTTAATAATGTCTGACATTTCATGTTCGGTATATCGTGTTAGTCCTTTATCATTACCAGAGGACGCTCATCATCCTTCTTTATGCATCGATGTTACTACCCAACTTGATCTACGGTGCCTACGGCCCGCAACGCGTTTGATACGTTGTTTTGGAGCTGCTGATTATACCAGAATTAATGATATGATGGCCAGAATCGACTGGGAAGAGCGTTTAGCTTTAGAGGACGTTGAATCAGCAGTGAGTACTTTTTATGATATTACCAATGAAATAATTGAGCTTAATATAACTGGGTTTATTTCTAGAAATGATAGATATCCAACTTGGTTCAATAAAAAATTAATAAAAATTATAAACAAAAAAATTAAAAAGCATAAAAAATGGAAAAGGATTATTTTGAGTATTCGGTTTTACGAAGTCAAGCAAAAGAACTTGAAAAAACCTGCTATAAAACTTTTATTGATCGAAGTGAGAAAAATATATCATTAAATTCTAAACATTTTTGGACATATAATAAATCTATACGTAATTCCAATGAAATACCCGATGAACTGTACTTAGGTAACACTAATGTTACGCACGGTCAGAATATTGCCGACCTTTTTAACTCATTCTTTTTTTCGGTATTTGAACCAAGTCTCAATAATAATGTACTCACTGAATATATTAAAAACAATAATGATTGTGTCATTGATAGAATAATTATAAATGAAATAATTGTTGAGAGGTATCTCAAATCAATTAAAACGGATAAGGGAGCGGGGCCAGACGGGATTCATCCTATCTTTTTAAAGCAGTGTAGCAAGACATTGGCTAAACCACTTTCTGTTTTATTTAATCTCCCTCTGAAGACTGGTACGGTGCCTATAATGTGGAAAAAATCTATTATTGTCCCTATTTTTAAAAGTGGCGATAAACACAACATAGCCAACTATCGTGGTATTTCAAAACTTTCAGTCATACCGAAACTTTTTGAAAAAATTGTTTATGATTCATTATTCCCTGCAATTGGACCATTTATCACTGGCAATCAGCATGGTTTTGTAAGTGGCCGTTCCACAGAGTCGAACTTATGTGAATTTTTAGATTTTGTTTTGAACGCTATGGATGGAGGTCAACAGGTGGACGCCGTGTATACTGATTTTTCAAAGGCTTTTGATAAAATTAATCATGGTTTACTTGTAAAGAAACTAGAAAACATTGGTATACACGGCGATCTTCTGAGGTGGATGAAATCTTATTTACGTGATAGATCACAGGCAGTGGCAGTTAAAGGTTATACGTCGAGCTTTATACCCATAACTTCTGGAGTCCCCCAGGGATCTCACCTCGGTCCATTGCTCTTTAATATTTTTATTAATTCTATAACAGATTGTTTTAAAAATTCGAAAATAATTCTTTATGCAGATGACACCAAATTTTTTTCTTTAATAAAATCTTTCGAGGATTGCAAATTATTTCAAAACGATCTAAATAGGCTTCATTGTTATTGTTTGAATAATGGTTTAAAATTAAATATTGACAAATGTTTTTCTATAACATTTTCTCGTAAAGTCAATAAAATAAAATTTAATTATAGATTAAACAATACGAGTCTTAAGATAACGACTGAGGTGAGAGACTTAGGGGTAATTCTAGACAGTGGACATTCTTTCTCGTCTCACATTACCGCAATCAAAGCAAAAGCATACCGAATGTTAGGGTTTGTTTTTCGACAGTGTAGAGATTTTAAGAATGTAAAGACATATTTTATCTTATATAATTCGTATGTAAGACCTATTTTGGAATACGCATCTACAATTTGGAATCCAATATACTGTGTTTATAAGAATCAAATAGAAGCTATTCAAAACAAATTCCTTCGGAGGATAAACTATATCTTTGGCAGTGAGGTTATATCAGGTCCTACTCGTATGTCATTAGAGCTACGTCGTGAACACAAAGACCAAATTTTTCTATATAAATTAATTAACAATATTATAGATTCTCCTTATCTTCTTACACATATTTATTTTAATTGTCCGAGATTGAGTGCTCGCACTAAATTAGTATTTCATATTCCAGTTTGCAGAACCAAATACGCCCGTAATCGTTTCGTGACAAGAGCTTGTAATGCACACAACGAACATTATTATGATATTGATATATTTTGTTCTAAATTGACTATGTATGTATCTTTGGTTAGAAAAGTTGTTCACAATTAAGTTTTTTTTTTTTTAATGTTTTTATGTAAAAATTAGTTTCGATTATTATCGATAAAGTTTTTTTATTGTTTGTGTATTAATATTTTAATGTTTTTTTTCTATCTTATTAATTTGTTGTATTTTTTTTTTCCATCCTTTTGTAAACATGCTTTTAGTAAACATTTTTAATGGACACTCGTTATGTATAAATTAGTAGTGAAAACTTTTTGGCTTGTGTATATTTAAAAAAAAATGTTATAAATGAAATATTGTAAGCTGTATGTTTTCCGAAAATAAATAAATAAATAAATAAATTATGTAGGTAATTAATAAAGTTATTAAGTTAATACGAAGTAGTGCCGAAGCAACCTACGACACAAAACAAACACTTCTTGTTTAATATATCAGTGCCCGAGCTGACATACTACAGGTAGTGTAAATGGTAAAACGAGCAATTTTTTATTGGCACGATAAAGTTTTTTTTTTTTATTGTTAAGCATTTTATATAATAATTATAGTAAATTATAGACTTCTGTACATCTCTGGTTGTAAAATGTAACACAATTATTTACTATGGGCAATAATACATATCTTAAATTTATCTTATCATTATCATGAAATATAGATGAAATCTATTTCATATGTTTCTGTTCGTGAAGTCTGAATAAGCTTAGGGTAATATAAAATCTCTTATGATATCATATTTAACACTAAACCTACTAAGTACAGGTCAAATCGACCGTTCTTAAACTTTTGTAAAACTTACACATTTTTAAACGTTATAATATCGTTATCAAACAACATGACAATTCTTAGAATATGCATATAATGTTTTCTACATTCTTTACTTTTAGTTATTTCCATTATTACCTGCGTTATATAATAAAATAACTTTTAATTACCAGTCAATTTGACGGCGTGCGGTAGGAACAGATATACAAGAATTGTCGGTAGGTTTAGTGTTAATATAACGTTGGCGAATGAGTCAACATCACAGTTCTTTACAAATGTTATTGAATTAATCTGAACTATGGCTTAACATTTCATTAAAATTCTTTCTTTTCTTTTAATTCTTACTTATATTATTCTGATTTTTGGCAACTAGCAACAGAACACTACATCATTTAATTAATTATTATTAAAGAAACAATACAACAAATCCATGTACGCTAAGTCCTTAAAATATATAGCTCTGTACAGAAGTACATATATTATTTCATAGTTTCAAAATTATCCCTGATTCCGTAAGTGTTGTCATAAAATCCTCGAAAATTTATATTTATTGACAGAAACAAACAGCATATTTTTCATATAACCGTTAGTAATAGATGTATTTGAACCGCTTTAATAATAGCTTTTTAAAGATGTAATTATAGCATAAATATACAAATATTTCGATATCTAAATACCTTTGTTGTTTTGACAACTATTATTTTTTCTTATTAACAAATTTTAAAACTAGGACCTTAAGGCATATTTATAATGTTTAGAATTATGATTTTATTGAGTCGGTAAGACTCTTGACTTCAAACTGATATATTAATTAGTAGGTATTTAGGTCAATCAGAATTCCCGTTAATAAAATATGTACATTATAGATTTTGCGTATAACTTAAATTTAAACGAAAACCCAAACTATCTTTCTTCGTATTTGATTTCTTGAAAACATTAAAACACTTGTTTCATTATTTCTTACGGAAAATACAAAACATTCTGTATTTTTAAGTAAAATTCTACATAAATTATAAGGTGAAAGTTTAATATAGGAATAATTTATATTGATAAAATATTCATGAAGCTTTGACACGTAGTTAAAATCAAATAAATAACTTGATGTATATGTTGATGGAACTGTTCAGTAGTCCGTAACTAATTTACGGACCGTTTAACGTTCTTTAGTAATCCAACCATTAACTCACTGACAACCATTAGTTACATCTATAATAAATATAATTAAAATTTATGTAAGGGTTAAAATTTCTACTCTGTTGTCAGCTGGAAAGAGATAGCAAGCGCTACTTGCAAGCAAGCAAACACAACTCAACTTGTAACCGCACAATAGTGGTTACTGAAATATATAAAAGTTGTCCCATAGTAATTATTTTAAAAACACCTAAAATAAAATATTTCATATTGAAATTATTAAATGCAATGTTTTAATTGCTTAATTCTTTTCATATTTCTATCTTGACATATATATCAAAAAGACGGATATATATTTGAGGTCAATATTTATAAATAAAAACATTGCAATATTATTAACTTTTTTTTAAATACTAAAACTATTTATTTTATTATAATTTAATAATGTGGGTTTGCAATCTCGTTTCTATAATATCCTAATTACATTAACAAGGTAAATGTTCGTAAACTATAAGATTGTTGAAAGTATATTTATAGTATCTAAGAGGCTAAATTAACGAATTCATTAGAATCATTTTGAATTAGAAACAGTGGATGACGATTTCATTAGATGAGAAGGTTTTCGGCACTTAAGCTTAACTTGAAGCTTTTCTCTGGTTGCTTTAGTACGTCTGTGTCTGTTTGATAACAGCTGATGTCCATTACACGATCATTTTAATTTCTAAATACCTTCTATTTAATATTTAGAACTAATAACAAAAGATTTAAAATTCAGTTAACATTTTAAGCAAAGTAAATTATTTATCTGATACCAATGAAGAGCAGATACTCGTGTAAAATGACGAAATTTCAGATAAAATTCTTCTGTTTGATAGATTCAAAAACTTAAAACATATGGGGAATGTCGTACAATACGTACCTTTAGTAGGTTTTTTTATCAAAATCAATAAAACGCGCATTAATACTATAAATAATATATATTTAAGAATGATATTTATTAAATAATTTGATGAAACCTTTCCTTTGACAAAAGAAATATCACTTTTACTTAATTTATATTTATTAATTGAAAGTAATTTGAAGCATAATATGTAATAATAAGTAATGCCTATTTTCTAATTTACTAAAAATAACAAACATTATGAAGTATTGAAAATATAAAATTACTATTTATAGATTATAATTGGAGCTATATTCTGTTTGTAAGATAATGCCAGTAATCCAAACAGCAATATCGCAGTGGAAAGCACTGAGAGCGAAAACTAATATTCAAATCCTCGATCATGTACGTTACAGACTAATAAACTGCAGACCAAGAAATGTTCCAATTTCACTAGCGCTCGCATGTTACTTAAACCCGAAAAGCGTAATCGCTAGTATCCTGAACCTACGGACGAGCTGCAGCACCTGGAGATGCATCGAAACTTCGATTCACAGGAAAAAAACAGAAGTAATTGTATATGAGCACATTTAAACCATTCTCATGTTGCTCCTAAAATAGTCTTAATTCCTTTCCAAAATTTATTATCCTAGAGTTTATAGCAATCGGGAACCTGCATCGTAACAGGCCTTTAAGTGTAAATTAGATATTAATAAAAAATTTGATAATATATTTAATTCGTCTCTGGCTACAACGCAAGGAATATGGCTTGAAGGTAAGTAAGTATATTTAATTTATTTTGTTTTTATTTTATTTTATAATTAATTCAAGTGATATATATTCAAATATTTCTCAAAATCTGGATAACATTTATAAAATCCTTAGGATCGTGCCCGAACGTCATGGGATCCCTTATGTTTCTACTAGATTTATAGATACGAGTATATGTGATTGTAACGCGATATTTAAATAACTCGCTCGGTAGCTAATTTTATTATTTGGGCCTTTTAAATAGTATATATATATATTTTGTGGTTAATTCGGTATCTATGCCGGTTACCCTACTTGTATACTTCTTCTTCTTCTTCTTCTTTATTTACTTTGTACTTCTTTTTCTTCTTCTTCTTTATTTCTTTCATCATGGAACATACATGGAACAGCTAGCATGGTCGTACTGTCGTACGATGGTAGGAACGGAACAATATTTGCATAACTTCTTTTTAGCACCGAAAAATTCTTTGTTCCTCAATACGAGATTTAGAAGTGATAACAAGTCTATTGTTAGTCGTTAATGAACTGCATATAAGGAAACTTTGTCCTAGACGAAGATAAACTCGTTATGCTGAAAGTATTAATTTATTAAATTCTTTAGTAGGCGTTTAAGACTAAATAATTTAAATAAGTTGCTGTAAATGCAGTTCATTAACTATTAACAACGGAGTCTTCATACTTCTACACCTTACACTGAGGAACAAAGTTTTTATAATTGTTAAAGAGAACTATTGCAAATATTATTCTGCTCTTAGCATCGTACGATACTCGTACTACGAAATATCAGAAAAGGTAATGTATATATATTTTTGTCAATGTTTAAATACAAAATATTTCCGACGTGGATACAAATTATTTTCCAGTTTTATCTCAGATAGTAGTTGCAATACCCTTATGTTGTCATACAAGAAAAATAATACGTATTCGCTAAATCTTACTGAGTCGTGCAAATATAATGATACTGAGGTACATTTCCTGATTCGTTTATATAATATTTATAACAGAGTATTCAAGAGACGAAACGATTAATTATTAATTTTGTCCAAAAAATTATCACTTTAACTAAAGTTGGAAAGTAAATGTCAAACAAACGTCGCCTCCTCACGGGGTTCATCAATTGTGTACTCGGCAAAAAAACCTAAAGTTTTCCAATATCTTCATTACCTGCCTTCTGCCTACACATAAAACTTACTTTAATACTGTTATTAATAAAATAAGACTATATTGACGTAGTATGTACTTCCACAAAACTAATTTATTAATAACAGATTTTTAAATTATCTATATACATTCGAATTGTTACTGAAATCGGAAACGTTATTATTCCAGTGAAGTGTTTTTTTTTAACAGTTTTCCCTTGTGCTTTTTGATTAGAATGAGACTTACGTGCTTTGAATTTATAATCAGTATCAGTGTTCAAAACTTGTGTTAGAGCTTCCGTATTTAATTATAATAAATATTATAAAGTAAGTTTTAATGTCAATTTTAATTTAAAAATTTTTAAATTTAATTTACATTAAATACTTAATCCTGAGTTAAATTTAAACCACAGTATTTCGGTTTTTGTGTAAATTGCGACAACACGTTCAGGCAAAAAACAAAATCAATGTAAGTTTCTTCGGTAACGTTAAATGCAGACGATGCCGTCTTTAGTAGATACTAAATTTAAAATCTAACAACTGTCAAATCAAAACAGTATTTTGATTTATTACTGTACGTTGTGTTTATAGTATTTAATTCAGTGAATTAATATTTGAGAAAATAAACACTACATGATACACCTACATTATTAATATTACTAAATAATGTGTCAAGTTGAAAGAAGGTAGGTAGGTAGGTAGGTAGGTAGATAGGTAGGTGTGTACGCTGTAATAGTTATAATAGTTTTAAAGATTTCCAATAAAGTCGATACGGAATTTTGCTTTGCTAGTTGGACATACATACAACTTTAAACTTTTCTTTTGATAACATTTTCAAAATGAAGTGAGTAAATTGGCTTTAAATTACGCTCATAGTTACTTTACAAGGTAGCTTTATAACTTTACTCAAAAATAAATGTGTTAACGATGACAATATTTAAAAAAGGATATTGCACGTAAAATATAGGTAGTGCTTAGTTCTTAAGTATCTACAACACCGCATCTATGTAGTAGGTAGATATAAATAAAAAATAATTGTTATATTGACAACAAAGGATTATGGTTACATAGACAACATTAACAACAGAGATTCATTAAAATATTTAGACGTAATTTCTTAATTTAATTCAATATTCTTTCATGCCATTATGTATTCACAAACGTTAGATATTTATGAAAATTAAAATAAAAGCATTGGTTATTAAAGTTTAACTCGATAAGTCTTACAAGTTATTTCTTGCAAAGCATTTGTTCTTATAATAAAGTGTCAAAACCAAAGAAGAACGTGTTGAGACATCTTTCTATTACTCTCTTCTGGATTCGAGCTACGAACTACTGAAAATTTATATCAAGGTAATAGAACCGATAATTTCAACAATTATGGATTACTAATATTTTATTTAATTCACAGATGCCTTTTTATTGTTCTTAATAAAAAAGGCATTTTAAGTAAGTTTCATATTATTTTTCACATATACTATTTTCATAACATTTTAATAACATTGTTATAATTTATGATACAGAACTGTTAAATTTTAGTGATAAGATATTTTAACAATTTATATATTTTTAGAATGCCTCTACTGCAAATCAGTTAAAATTCTGAATGTAATGACATTCACTGACTTTGAATATGACATGACATGCATTTATAGCTGTTAAATTTAGCGAAATATTTTTAAAATATACAGGTAATAGATAACATATGTATTTCTCAAGAGACTTCCCTAATTTATAACTGAGATGTTAATAAAGACTATATCATGTTTGTGTTCAGGAAGGCTGAATAAGCTTAGAGGGTTATGTATGTACCACCACTTATATGTATGTAATTTATATAAGTGGTTTTAATTTTCTTATGCAATACTTCATTTCGAATTAAAATAGTTTTCTTATTGAATGTTCCATCCGTGAACGAGTGTTTAATCAGAATTGTTACGAAAATATATATTATATATAATTTGTCTCTGACGAAATCTTTTTATGATGCCATCGCTCTGATGTCCGCATATATATGACACTCAAATAAACCATTTCACTCTTATATAATAACTACTAAGTAATTCATATAAACATTCAATTCTATATTCTGATAATGAAGTTAAGAGAGGCGAGGCGAGAGTTATTTTAGATCAAAATATTATATTTATATTATATACAAATATTAATTAAATTATAATGTTAAAGCTATAAAGGAATAACTTCTGTCGTTAAAATATTCATGAAGCTCTAACATGTACGTTACGAGTTTCATTATTAGTTGATAGATAATGTAGTTCCAGTCTAGTTTATTTTACAGGATTAAATCAATGTTGAACATCCTAATAGAAAGTTAATTGAATTTATTTTATTTATGGTTCGAACCAAATGTTCGAATTATATATAACATATAAGTATAAGTATTTAATTATTAAATATTTAAATTGCTACTTATAAATTTGTGTCATTAAAGTAACTATATCCAGTTTGACAAAATAAAATTACATTACAGGTAACATTTCCCACGTACCACTCAAATGTGGAACGAACTTCCTTCGGCGGTATTTCCAGATCGATACGACATGGGTACCTTCAAAAAAGGCATATATTCCTTTCTCCAAGGCCGGCAACGCTCTTGTGTATCCTCGGATGTTGCAAGAGTTCATGGGCGGCGGTGATCACATACTAACGGTGACCCGCACGCTCGTTTGCCCTCCTATAACATAAAAAAAAAAAAAATTTATTTAGCTTTTTAAACACTGACGGATCCTTATACAGTGTTTGTGTTTCTTGATAAGGAAAAATGTAATAGTTGTTTTAAAAATAACACTATATAATTAGGCGTTTTAATCATACGAAACTATATGTTATTTTTAATAAATTATAGATTAAGTTAAATATATTCTCAAACTGAATAGCATATTAGTCATCTCAGTAATCAAAGGAACATTATTTATACAACATTTTTCGAGTACACATTTGTTGCAGTAAAAAAGGACGGAAGCAGCTTATAAAAACTCTGACTACAGCATATTGATTGTTTGGTAAAATTAAGTAGAAGACATAAAAAATGTATAGGTGTATTGATATTAAACATTTCTTTATTTATATTTCTTTTAAGTGTAACTCAACTTCGAAAATTACGAAATGTATATAAATATATTTTTAACTTTTCGATTTTAATTAGTAGAAACAATAAAACTATTGGGTCTTTGGGAATGATATTAGCTCATTTAAATATATTAATAATGTTTATGAACAGATCAACAAATCCGTCCTAGTTTATGAAAAGAAGAAGTGTTTCTATCGCGTAAAGTCCATTTGTAATCCAACCATAGACTTACTGGTAATTTCTAAATATAACTCGAATAATTAAAGCAATGCAATAGCTTCACGAAAATAAAAATATTTTATCAATTTGAAATAACTACATATACATACATACAAATACATTTTAGTAAAACTAGTCTTTTATTAAATCTTAAAGCTTTTAAAGGCTAGATGTAGCACTAAGTAGAATAATGTAATGGTATAATCACCTACTACCATACTGCACCATACTACCAATTATTTAAAAACTCAAATCAAAATATAATAAATTTCTGGTATACCAAATTTGATGTGTAATTAAATACGACGTGAATTATATGATTTTGGTACAAAAGATCATTTATCAAGCGACTTCCAAAAGTTTTATGGAAAGAGTTCGCAAAACTTACCCTCGTGTCACCCGCTTAATATTGATGGTCATTCTGACTCAGTAGGTATTGTACTACTATGTTTATCAACACCTATCTATTATTTATACTACCTTATTTTGAAATATATTTTTACTTATGTTTGTTTAAATAAATTGTTATAATTTATGTTATAGAAGAAAATAATGGTCTTAACCTTAATTATAATAAAAATATTTTTGCTAGAGAGTTGTCAAAAGAGAGTATTTTAGGTAAAATATATCTTTTAAATATATTTGTTACGTTATCAAAGTGTTCTTTATTTTAAGTTTGATTTAATAGAGTTGTTGAAACATGAGTAATACAAAAAACGTCTTGCACAAAACAGTCTCAAAGAAAAGAAAACGATTTTCTGATGGCTTTCAATTCACTCTTAAAACATATATAAAATATATATTTGATGAAAATGTTATCTTTTCATTTCGTAATATTTCTTAAAATGTATATAATTTCAAAATAGATATCCAGTTTGTTATGTGTCTTAACTTTATAATCACTTTGGAAAGTTTATAAAGTCAATTTTATAATTGTTACATACATTTAATTTACGGAAATCCTATTTATGCTTGGGTGATGTAAAATTGTTTGATTGAAATTAGCTGTTTGCCAAAACATCTTAAAAAATATACGATAATTTTATGGTTTATATAGTTTTAAGACAAATATTATTTTATTCTTGTAACAAAGATAAAAATCATGTGTTTTATACCTTACTTTAAAAACTCCACCAATTTTTTTAACACGTGAAACAGTTTCTTTTAAAATAAACAAGAAAAATCAAGTCTAATTCCTAGAAGTCGCTTTAATATTAATAATAATAATCCTGAGGATTATAAAAATTGTCTAAGCTGACATAAAAGTTAGCTATTTCAATCAGGAGCGTGAGATCATCTCGAATGGTCAAAGCTTGGAAAAAACAAAAATTATCGTCTAAAACTCGTCTCAAAGCAATGTCTTGAAACAGTAGGTTTTTCATATCACTCAAATCTTAATAATCTTTAGACACATGCCAGTATATCTTGGGGAATGGGAACAGAAATAAGAAGATTCTCTTTAAATAAGAAAATCGACATATTTATCACGAATCTAGATTGCATTGCATCTGCATTGATAAATCATCTAGTATTCAAAATCGGCGTCACGACCTCCTGGTTAAAATTACAAGTAGAATGGGTCTGTGGTTTTTCTTCGATATCGTGATCTTTATATCTTTAAGACTAATCGCTAATCCAAATTTTAATCTAATAAAGCAAACATAACTGTAAATTTAAATAGATATAAGCATATTTAAGAACAAACAGAAGTACATTCTCTTAATAATATCTATATATATATCACATAGTCCAAAAAATATTATATTTACATTAATTTTGATCTCATTTAAGCCAGAAATAGCTTAAATAAGGTACCTACCCATAACTCAACAAAAATTTATCCTGACCAAAACCGTACTTTACCAAATGACACCATGCAAACAAAACCAATTCGGCCGGTAAAGGTCGGCCAAATTAAATGCATCAGTGATAGCGCTGCCACCGATGAACTATATACTAACTCCCTTTGTTATTTGCAGAAGCGCAAAGTAAAAAGCATCACCAAACTGTTTGATATGTAAAATGTGAGATAAAAATATATACAGCTTTATAACAACGTAATATGATTCACTACACACACATGTGGGATAGGAGATAGTAGGATATTTTATAACTCTTTTTTCAGTAAAGGAATTTAAAACGTTAATACCCATTTTTTGCAACACTATTCTCACTGGTTGGAATCCATTAAGAGTGCTTGGTAAAGCAATACTATTTATTTTATCTCTTATTTTCATTGATTATCTTTTTTTAAAAATACCATAAATTCAAATTAAAATTCAAAATATATTTATATTATACAAGTAGGCATTTATAATCACTTTTCAATCAGCAATTGTTACAATAAAAAAGGTCAATGTCAGTCAGTCGGTTAATAAGCTACCACCGGTTTGGAATGCTACTCTGCTGAGAAGAACAGACCGGAAACTCAACAGTTACTCCTTTAAAATTAAATTTAACAATGTTAGATGTATACATTATAATATCAAACCTGCAAATGAGTCAATAAATTAAGTTCTACACATTTCCTAAATACGTAATGCATTAAACAATTAGGTCTCAAATATAAAGACGACAAGATCGCCAGTATTATTTTATATAATTTTAGTGTCGACGATTTTTTGACTGCCGGGATAATTTATAAGAAATTCAATTTATTCGGGAAACGGTTACTAAAATATAGGCATGCTTGCAGCATGGATGCCGTTAAGAAAATGAAAGTCTAATGCTCGGAGATTAGTTTCGGAGTATCATAATTGACCTTTAAACCTTTATATGCACTATGGTGAATCCAATAAATTGCTCGGTCTTATTTGGTATTCTCCATTAACCCCACCTCATTCAATGCTAATGCCAAAAGTCATCGAATCAAAATGTGGTATTTGATTTATGTAATGGGTTAGAAGCACACGTATTTACAGACGCATTAAAGCACGCATATGGTACATGCACATTTGTATGCAGTATTAATGATAATGGAGATTGTACGAGTCCATAATTAAAGGCTAAAAGTAGGGTGGCACCACTGAAACATATTACTATTCCAAAGTTGAAATTACGTGGGGCTGTATTCGGAGCTCATATCCTTGAAAAGATAATAACTTCACATAGTATTAAGCCCATTTGCGTCTAATTTTGGATGGTCCAAACTGAAATGAATTAAGCAGATTTGATATCTCGTGGCATAGATGCTGGTAAATTGTAATATTTAGATTTATAGTAGTGTTGATTTTTTTAATCATGATAAAACTCTTTGGCCTAAGAATAATTTTCCGAATATAAGTTACTGATTAATAAACAAAATTTACCTAAAAATAAATCACTTTTAAAGTTTAATAATTATCTTGATAAAAATTACATAATACGCCTTGGCGGTCGTTTAAATAATTCTCATTTCTCGTATAATAAGATGCAACTTATAATTGTATAATTAAATTTTAGGAGCGTACTCTACAGTACAGTCATAAATTTACATAGTTATTATTTGATTTTGAACATAAAAAAATATATTTGCCGAACCAAAATTTTCATAGGCTACAATTTTACTGGTCTTTAGGCGGCCGAGATCTTACAAAGGGCTGCTATCATAGATGTGTGCGCTGTCATAGAACGATTAGCAAACTGGACTGAACTAGACTCGGCTGTGCTGGGCTGGAGTGGGCTGTTCGGGACTAGGCTGGCCTGGGCTGGGACAGGATTTAGTTGTATAAAGCTGTAGGTAATAAGTTAAAAATTGTAAACTTTGTTATAAAATTGTTAAATTCACATTTATTATATTCTCACGAACCGTGGAAACGCTGATTAGACGCAAGTGCATTGTATCATGTTAAAATCCCAAAATGTAATTAATATTTGAAACCTTTGTTTACATTTGTTTCCCTGATATCTTTTAATTATAATTTCATTTTATTATATTCATTCTTGTCTCCAACTTTGAGCAAGGATCACGTAATTTGTAGTTTAAATATAATTATTAAATTTTAAGTCAATAAATTTGTATTCTTTTGGATCCTCCGGTTGTGACCGACGTGAATAACTTATAAATATTTTTAATAGAAGAGATAGAAGCGAGTTGTTCAAAAAAACTCCAAAACATATTCAGAAATTCAGATTTCAGATTTACCGATATTCAGATCAATATTCCGGTCCTGCATTGAAAGCATAGACTTTTATGTTTTATACAAAGAACTGGACTAATATTTCGACTTGTTACTTCCCGATCCAAATCTAATTTGATTACGAGAGACGGCTTTCAATTTGGTTTTTAATGGTTGATATTGATGAACCTGCTTTGAACATTCAGAGAAACAAAATAAATACTACAACTAATAATTAGAGTAATAGTTTAGAGTCTTTTTTAACATTTATCAATGCACATAAGTCTCTAGATATAATATAATTAATTGTTATAATTTGGGGATTTTTCTAATTATTTTTTTTTAGACCGGACGTGTTTGAGATGAAAAGACGCCGGGCACGTCTCGACGTTCGTGTCTCACGGGATTTAGTGAGATCTGTCAGTGCTGCTTGCTACATTCAAATATAAAATCTATCTGTATGTCTTATCTGCCTTTTATAAATTTTAAAAAAGTAGTAGATTGTATATGACATATTTAACACAAAACCTACCAAGTACCGGTCAAATTGACCGTTCTTAAACTTTTGTAAAACTTACACATTTTTAAACATTATAATATCGTTATCAAACTACATGACAATTCTTAGAATATGCATATAATATTGTCTTCACTCTTTACTTTTAGTTATTTCCATTATTACCTGCATTATATAATAAAATAATTTTTAATTACCGGTCAATTTGACGGCGTACGGTAGGAACAGGTATACAAGAATTGTCGGTAGGTTTAGGGTTAAGAAGTGATATTGCAGGTATTAAAATCAATTATAACTAGACATACTGTTAAGTAGATTTTTACCTTATATACCAAAAAAAAATTAATTAATATTAAAGCATGTTTATTATACCGTAAAAATATAATGTGCTTATTATAATATCCAATTTAATGAATTAAATTATCCTTCAAACAAAATGATCATGTTAATAGTTCTATTCTTTCTGCTACATACTCGTAGTGGTAGTTTAACTAAAACTATATATATGGTTTAAAAACATGTTTGTCGAATACCCAGTACAAAGTGGTTGGTAAAGATGAAAGTTATATTCTAGTCACATGCTGCAAATACCTAACTAAAATTATCTTTCAGTTCTCAATCTAATCCAGCTATTTTATTGTAATATTGTACGTGTAAAGAATAAAAAATAAACTTACAACGTTCACAAATAGTAATAGTTGCACTAAATCATCAACAAGTCCTTTGACAAATAATCGATTGGTTTTCTCTGCTTCTTTTAATTTATACTTCACAAATACAATGCAACTTAAAGATTTCCACTGTATTGTACAAAATAAACATTAACTACTTACAGTACGAAGGTTAAATATATAACTCTTTGCAAACATTCTCGCCTTCGTTTAAAAAATATATAATTTTAAATAATTTAAAGTATATAGTTTATTTTAAAATATATTTAAAGGGAGTATATTAATTTAATAAGTATAAAGGAGGGTTAAAAATAAGGGGAAAATTAAAAAATAATGCAAGTTACTGAATGGTATTGTAATCACGAGATGTTTTTTTCCCATTTATTGAAAATCAGTTGCTTTATTAACATTTTTCATCTTTATCTCCAAGATCATAAGTAAGTCACAGTGTCTTTTACTTAGCCAATAATATAACTACCGAAGGCGTAATTTTGATATTTATACAAAAGAAAATTATATCTTTAAACAATGTTTTACACATAAATTTGGTGTAGTATTAAAATTTTAATATAACAAAAAAATTTAAAGATAATAAATTTAAATTCGCTCTTTTTGCTTTTAGAGACTCTAATCTAACTCTAACCAAAGATTATTTAAATTCGTCAGTTTGTTAAAATATTCGTTATCTTCAATACACACGTTTTTAAAAATATTTTTAGAGGCTCTGTTGCAGTGAATTTTGATCCATGTATTTTATTTTTAAAAGAAAACAGCTCTGGTTCTATTAGTGGTCTGTATTTTGACGTGATACTGTTATTTAGAAAAAATATTTTCTTTCCGTCAATATTCCTTTTAGAACTTTTATACATTATGTATAGATTAGATTATCACATCACTTAGTTTATATTAATGGGGAGCACTTCTCAGTGTTTGAACCTTGTGAAATAAATATGAAATCCTTGTTATTAATCTCATATCAAAAAGTTAAAATTAAAAGCTATCTTTTAATTTTAATCTTTTTTACTTTAGGTCAATAAAAAAGTATATTTTTGTGACCGTGTTTAAAAATATCAAAGCGACATATATATGAAGCTGACGGAAGATCAATTTAAATATTCCATCCCTTAAAAGAGGTTTTTCAAAACTATTTAAAGGTGGTATTCGAGTAATAAATTTATTTTTAAGCAAACAGTATTTAAATGAATAAAATAGTATTTAATATTCATACCATGGATATATCCATGATATAGATATATCTAAATGTAATGTTTATACAATAATATTATTGATAAAATATAGAACTACTGTAAATAATCTTAAAGACATATTTAAAAGCTCTGACCAGCTTATTCATCAAAATAGCGCTAAAGGGGCAACACCAACTTAACAACGGCGCAGCTGCCCTGCTCAGCTTTTTATCTCTTCAAATTGGACAATTTCAACTCAAATTATTGAGCGAAGTCAGTGAAGCCAGCGGAGCGTTCTACTGGAGACTTTTTCACATTCTTTGTCACGAATAGGCTCTAAAAGTACTTGACGGGAAATTATGAAATTTTGCAATCAAAAAGACACAATTTTGAAAAATGTCGTACCGTTACACTTTCGGTTTTGTAAATGCAGTTCATTAACGACAGACAATAGACTCGTCATCAATTCTAACAATGAGGAACAAAGGTTTTATCATTGTTAAAGAGCGTTACAGCAGTATTATTCTATTTCTAGCGTCGCGCGATTAGAGATGAAAGAGAGGAATTAACTTTGACTGCATTTTAAGTTAGTTTTTAAATTTTAATTCTATTATTATTAGAAAAAAAAACATATATTCTAAGAGCATGATTGTAATTAAAAATGAAAACCTATTGATTTGGTTATATTTCCATATTATCGATGAATTTACGGGTACAGGTACAATTTATTACACACGTTTTCATTACTTTTAAACCACCCTCAACTTGCTGCAATTAAGAAACACTTCATATGCCCAAATGTAATCAAGTCTGTCTATAAATATAATTGTATCGTTCTTATTTACCATAAGGTTTTAATTTAGTAATAATGTTGTTATAATTATACAAACAATAATGCTTATATAATAGGGCATAAAATTATCTAAATATTAATAGCAACAAACACTGTCTTCCAGATATTTTTAAGCTATACTATAGCTACAGGACTATAACACTGAAAAAAGAAATTCTGAATTGATTAATTATTGGTCACTTTATCAAACTCCTTGAAAATTCACTTAAGTATACTTCGCTATTCATATTGACTTTGGTAGATTGTCTCTTTTAAATTTAATTATAATTTATTGTTTACTTTTAAGCTAATATACCTTTTCTATTTTGCTTACAGTTTTTGATTTCACTTTCAATAAATTAAAACGCAATCTCAGTAACCGATCTCATATGTATCAGAATAATTTTATTTATCTTTCTAGTCTTTTAAATAAATTTATATTTGAAGAGACAATTAAAGAACAATTTTGTTACCGTTAACAAAGGAAGAAAAGGGATCATACTTCTCGTCGATCAGTCTGTTTTGTTAAAGTTTAACTTTAATTAACATTTTACTCTCCTAACAAAAGTACTTGTATGAAATTATAATAATTTTACTAACTTGACTTGACGAAAAATGAAAATAGAAACTGGGAAATAGACATCTGTAGTTTTAAACACATAATTTTGAAAATTATACAGTTATTTTTATTATCACAAGTAAAAACTAGATTTAAGTTGTTGCAAATTATTAAGATATGGCAATAAAATTATTGAATATTAATTATTAAAATACTTAATATTTAATTTCATAATTCTAGAAATTCATCACTTTCAAATATCTAATTAAAAGGTTTTCTATCCTGTAATAGTACACAAAATATTAATGATACATAAACATTATACGCCTGCTTGCAATCCGACTATTGGTATAAAATACATACACTCCATGTTGATTTACAATTAAATGTAATTTGTATTGCAAATGTTCATTCGTTATTTTAAACTGATACACCATTACTGCATCAATGGAAGTTTAATATAAACGATTCGAATGTTATTTTAATACAAACATTACAATAAATTGCATGTGGAATCATTTGTATGTTGAATGTAATTTTTTGTAAGTAACATATACGGAGTTTTATATGTGAAAATAAAAACTATATTATAACT
Source organism: Melinaea menophilus ssp. n. AW-2005 (assembly GCA_918358695.1). Taxonomy (NCBI): domain Eukaryota; kingdom Metazoa; phylum Arthropoda; class Insecta; order Lepidoptera; family Nymphalidae; genus Melinaea; species Melinaea menophilus. The sequence continues at coordinate 16,202,877 of OU911049.1, forward strand.
TTAAAACAATATCTCAAAAAACTAAAATATTCAAGAAGTATTTTGAAATACCAAGTCCATGTTAAATATTTCTTTTCGTAACTTTTATTTGTATCTGCATATAAATATATGATACAAGCATCTTAGTATTTTTGACATTTTCTATATTTGCCTCCTAATTGAAAAATATTATATATTTGACGACATGATAATTTGTTACGACATTTAATACGACTTATGACTGATACTTTTAAAATTGAAATTGTCTTAAAACAATATAACCGACCGGATGTCTTTAAAAATAAGTTCAATGTCGATATAAATTAATAGGAATGTCAGGGAAAAAAGGTCTGACTTTGTTAATATTGTTTTTTATAATTTTAGAAATAATCTATTTTTCAAAAATTACGTTAATGGTTAAAAAATTACGTAAAACGTAATTACTTGAAATTCGTTCGTATTCTTGAAAATATGCATAATCTCAAAACATAATTATAATTATTATATTACCAGCTGTTTCTTAGTATGAAAGATACAAGAGCAAAGACATAATTACCATTCTGCATCTCCTAACTTTAATAAGGTCTGCAAACGCTGTCAGCTAATTAGAATAATAATATAAGACGGTTGAGCGCACCGTCAGTAACATGTGTGTAAACCTTAATAATTATAATAATATTATAATTAAAGTTAGAACAGCTTTCTTCAGTTCTATTATTATTTTGGACCAACAATAATCCTTAACCTTCATTTTATAAACATTTTTGCACAAAAATTACACAGGCACACAAAAAAAAAAAAAAGTCATGAACCAGAGGGGAGACCCCATTATTCTTAGGTTTTTGGGATCGCTGAAACCGAATATGATAATAAAAACTAATTTTAAATGCCAGTTTTGCCGCTAGCACCCCCTTACTACCTCTTAAGGGGTGAAAATTGAAATTTTTGTATAAAATCAAGATAGATGTGTATTTCTACGTTTTTTGGGATGCTGAAACCGAAAATGATAATTAAAAATAAATTTATGTCCACTATCACCCCCTACCACCCCTTACGGGGGGTGAAAATTTAAATTTTTCTATAAAGTCAAGATAGATGTGTATTTCTACGTTTTTTGGGATGCTGAAACCGAAAATGATAACTAAAAATAAATTCATGATCACTATCTCTCCCTACCATCCCTTACAGGGGGTGAAAATTTTAATTTTTCTATAAAATCAAGACAGATGTATATTTCTACGTTTTCTGGGATGCTGGAACCGAAAATGATAACTAAAAATAAATTCATGACCACTATTACCCCTTACCACCTCTTACAGGGGGTGAAAATTTAAATTTTTCTATAAAATCGAGATAGATGTGTATTTCTATGTTTTTTAGGATGCTGGGACCGAAAATGATTACTAAAAATAAAATTTAAGACCTCTATCACCCATTAACACCCCTCACCAACCCTTAAGACTGAATCATGATTTTTGTCCTATTCTTCACAAGTTTTTTCACTTTTTTTTTTTTTGCTTTCTATTTAATACTACTTATACTGTTATCCATCCGGCAGTGTTGTAAAACGCTTAAAAGATGCTGAACCTAATTCTATGCCTCCGAAATAGAATTGTTACTATTTTCCTGAAAATTTAGGAGACTAAAAGATGCTGAACCTAATTCTATGCCTCCAAAATAGAAGGGACTATTTTCCTGAAAATTTAGGAGACTACAGTGAGGAGCAAGATGCAAGGTTCCATCAGGATTAGAGTAGAATTAAATCATGAATATATATCAGATACTTCTGATCGATAAAGCATTTGAATTTCTAATATAAGAGCGAGAGAGAGAGTAACCTCAAACTACGAGTAATTTGATAAACATGTCACTTACTGTAAATCGTTAAAATTTCTTCATACATCTTGATTTTATACAAAATTGAAACCCCCTGTTAGGGATGGTTAGGGGGTGGTTTTGAGTAAAAGAGGTATCAAATTCACTTTTGGTTGTCATTTTCGGTTCCAGCATCCTAAAAAACGTAGAAATACACATCTATCTTGATTTTATAGAAAAATTTAAATTTTCACCCCCTGTGAGGGATGGTAGGGGGTGATAGTGGTCATGAATTTATTTTTAGTTATCATTTTCGGTTTCAGCATCCCAAAAAACGTAGAAATACACATCTATCTTGACTTTATAGAAAAATTTAAATTTTCACCCCCCGTAAGGGGTGGTAGGGGGTGATAGTGGTCATAAATTTATTTTTAATTATCATTTTCAGTTTCAGCATCCCAAAAAACGTAGAAATACACATCTATCTTGATTTTATACAAAAATTTCAATTTTCACCCCTTAAGAGGTAGTAAGGGGGTGCTAGCGGCAAAACTGGCATTTAAAATTAGTTTTTATTGTCATATTCGGTTTCAGCGATCCCAAAAACCTAAGAATAATGGGGTCTCCCCTCTGGTTCATGACTTTTTTTTTTTTGTGTGCCTGTGTTATTTTATAATTTTTTATTAAAATCCTGAAATACAAAATCTACATTTACTTGCTAACATTTTAGAAATTTTTGTTTTTTGTGTTAATTATTGAACAATAAATAAGCATTAACCTAATAATTTATAAAAGTACCAAAAATATATAAATTCAAGATACTTTTGATTATTAATTATTAAGAATCATAATATATAATTGAGCATAAAATATTTTTTATAGAAAGAATAAAAAAGTATTATTGGTATTAGTAGCATCAGTAATTATGAAGCTTAATTAACAATATATCTTATTCTTTATTATTATCAACTAAACTTATATGAATATACAAATAATTTATTATACATTTTAGAACGACGCCTCTCATGTCGCGATTTTCTCATATATAAGAGATGTGTTTTCGTCGTACTACGGATGGTACGTTCGTTCAAAAAGAAATCACGAAACAACAAACCACAAACTGAAGTCATGTTTTATATTATAGTTTATTGTACAGATACAAATATTTACAGCAGTAATCATTTAAGTCAAAATGACAAATCCGAGATGATCGATGTTGCAGTAGCCTGGTATGACGAGCCTCATAAATAATACGCAGGATTATTAACTTTTACCGATACTCGTAATCTCATCTGTCAATAAGTCATACGAATATTAATTAGTAGTAGGTTTCACACACTATTTTGAATAGTATTTTTATACAGAATTTTTACAAAACCAAAAATGTTTATTTATTGTTGTATGTAATTAAAATAAAAAAGTTTCTTTATATATTATGTACATATTTATAGTAGTAATCGGAGATAATAAGCCTATCCTACTTTATAAAGTAATATTAAATTTAACTGCGGAAGTCCCATTAAGATCTGCATTACAGCTTAAGTGATCTACTCCGATGAATAGGGAAATAAACAATCTGGAAAATCGTGTTTGAAAAAAAAACACATATAAACCAGGCTAAGGAAACAAAAATATTACAACAATAAAAACTTTCTGAAACTAGATAGCTATTAATCTTAAATATATACTTTCAAACTTTCCTTGAACTGTTACATCAATATTTTGATGGTTTAAATTCACACAAACATTGTATATTACATTTTTAAAATAATTAAAGAAGCGTCAGTGCTTAAAAAATAATGTTACAATTTTTATTTTAGAACAACAAAAAGTAACTATTTACAGATCTAAAATATTGGAGTGTTAATTATATACGAATTGTACCCGTTCAATTCCAATGCAACATTCAATGGACACAGTAAGTAACTTGGTAATGCATTAATAAAAATACATTATAAAATTTATGAGCAGTAAATATCCCTTGTTAACATAAGGTAACAAACGATTTTTTCTTTTCGATAAAATGATGTTTTTCTTAAACATTTTAAATTAAAATGAGAATTACGTGCCATACATAGCAACCCGTTTAAAAAGCTTTTGTAAAATAACTTTCTTATTAAACTAAAATAACTTTCTTACAAACATAAATTACCACACATTGTTTTTTCAATTTCCCACAAATGACATTAACTACACAAGAAAAAAACATATTTCCTTCTTACGTTTTTATATATTAAAATTGATTGATAACACAGGCACACAAAAAAAAAAAAACGTCATGAACCAGAGGGGAGACCCCATTATTCCCAGGTTTTTGGGATCGCTGAAACCGAATATGACAATAAAAACTAATTTTAAATGCCAGTTTTCCCGCTAGCACCCCCTTACTACCTCTTAAGGGGTGAAAATTGAAATTTTTGTAAAAAATCAAGATAGATGTGTCTTTCTACGTTTTTTGGGATGCTGAAACCGAACATGATAACTAAAAATAAATTAATGACCACTATCACCCCCTACCATCCCTTACAGGGGGTGAAAATTTCATTTTTTTCTATAAAATCAAGACAGATGTGTATTTCTACGTTTCTTGGGATGCTGAAACCGAAAATGATAACTAAAAATAAATTTATGACCACTATCACCCCCTAATATCCCTTACAGGGGGTGAAAATTTCAATTTTTCTATAAAATCAAGATAGATGTATATTTCTACGTTTTTTGGGATGCTGGAACCGAAAATGATAACTAAAAATAAATTCATGACCACTATCACCCCCTTACTACCCCTTAGGGGGGGTGAAAATTTCAATTTTTCTATAAAATCAAGATAGATGTGTATTTCTACGTTTTTTAGGATGCTGGAACCGAAAATATGTGAATTTCTATGTTTTTCAAGATGCTGAGAGAAAAAATGATTATAAAGTATATGGTAACCTTATTGTATGCATATATTTGTTATTATGATACTAAGACTGAATCATGATTTTTGTCCTATTCTTAACAAGTTGTTTCATTTTTTGTTTTTTTTTTGCTTTCTATTTAATTCTGTTTATACTGTTATCCATCCGGCAGTCTTGTAAAACGCTTAAAAGATGCTGAACCTAATTCTATGCCTCCGAAATAGAAAGGTTACTATTTTTCGGCCAATTTAGGAGACTGCAGTGAGGAGCAAGGTGAAAAGTTCCATCAGACAGGATCTTAAGACAATGGAACAGCGCTATCAGGGTAAATGGGATGTCAATATGTTAGCAGACTACTGTTGGAATTTAAAAAGAGATTTGCCAGAACAGAAAAGAACCAATAAAAGGAAACCACTTAGAAGAACTTTTGACAACAAGAGAGTTCGTTATCGTAGAAACAGGTAGACGCTGAATAGTGAGAGGCAAGGGGACTCACTTTAATCCAGCACTCCAAAAGGGAACAGAAATCTACTACGTCCACGCCGTTGTTCCTGGGTTACGCTAAGAATAGAATTAAATCATGAATATATATCAGATATTTCTGATCGATAAAGCATTTGAATTTCTAATATAAGAGCTAAGAGTAACTTCAAACTAGTTTGATAAACATGTCATTTACTGTAAATCGTCAAAATTTCTTCATACATCTTGATTTTATACAAAATTGAAACTACTCCCACCCCCTCCCCCCGTTAGGGGTAGTTAGGGGGTGGTATTGAGTAAAAGAGGTATCAAATTCACTTTTGGTTGTCATTTTCGGTTTCATTATACCAAAAAACGTAGAAATACACATCTGTCTTGATTTTATAGAAAAAAATGAAATTTTCACCCCCTGTAAGGGATGGTAGGGGGTGATAGTGGTCATGAATTTATTTTTAGTTATCATTTTCGGTTTCAGCATCCCAAAAAACGTAGAAAGACACATCTATCTTGATTTTTTACAAAAATTTCAATTTTCACCCCTTAAGAGGTAGTAAGGGGGTGCTAGCGGGAAAACTGGCATTTAAAATTAGTTTTTATTGTCATATTCGGTTTCAGCGATTCCAAAAACCTAGGAATAATGGGGTCTCCCCTCTGGTTCATGACGTTTTTTTTTTTTGTGTGCCTGTGTAATTGATTAAAAGAAAGGACCAATAAAGAAAGGATATTAATTTTTGTTTACAAAATCCGTACACATTATTTATCTAAGTAATATATTATAAGCCCATATTGTGGTATTGCTAATGGAGAGGATTTGATCCTCTATGTGTGTGCAGGAAGCTATACGCCAGCCACAGAGTTATTAAAGTCATATCTTTAAATGCGAAATTTATGATTTTTAAGTCGTAAAACAACGTCGTCGTAGTTTAACGCAGGTAATGTAAGTTTTCTCCGCTCCACTGTTTTATCTAAATGTACTGGTACATTAACTTTTATTTATAATCCTATGCTATAAAATTATCAGAAATCTTTTAAAATAATCGCACAGTTCACTTCATTCATCAAAATTTATGAAACAGCTAAATAATTGTTTGTAAACTTCATAGTCACAGAGTAAGTTACAAACAGAGACAGAAACTAATAAATCCCGTAAATAACATAACGTAATAAGTAAGATTTAAAATCATTGGTCATTGTAATCATATTTCATTTTGATCTTTTATTCATAATTAATATTCTGACAATAGAAGATAGTATTTTGCTTAGGAGCTGATTTAGCATCATCAATGAAATAAATATTTTCCGTCATATAATTACTTCACTTTTATAAATTTCATATAAACATATCCAATTCATATGTTTGTGGTCTGCAATGAGGACCTTTAGAGAATGTGAAATTCTTTTGCACTTTTAATATAACGCTGGCCACTGAGTCAGCTTTTCCGTTTTCTATAAATATTATAGCTGAGAGAAGTTAAGCTGCTCCGTAGTATTCCATTAGGTACACATATTGCTTGCTATAAATTTTTGTTATCGATTTGCTATTTAAGTCAGAAAGTTGTTAGAAAATGGTTTTAAACATAAATATAATTAATTAAACATTAGTTATTATTACTATTATTACTTTTAGAGAGTAAAAAAAATATATTATAAAAATTAAATTATTAGTATCTGGAACGTTTCTTTGATTTGTTTTCACGCCCAAAATCTAAAAAAAGGGATGGGATAGGGATGACTAATAAACTTACTCACTGACAGATACCAACACCTCTTCCCGTGAACCTGATATACTGTAAGATATTCTAAACATCGAGTTGAAATATAAAGTTCTTAAAAAATATACGCGAGTATTAAGATTACAACTTTATAATTTTTTTATTGCTGCTTTAAATTTTTCTCATCAAATGCGGTACTTAAATGAACAATGTTATTTACTCTTAATATCTATTACATTCATAAATTTAAATATATATAAAGAACTTAAACTGTGATAAAGCCTTGAATTATCAATAGCTTCGTTACATTGAAATGACCGAATATGTTATCCGTAATATTAGTGTAATTTAATTATTTGAAATTTGATTTATTGTTATTTTATGGAAGTATGTGTATTAAATGTAAGAGATTGTTCGTGTAGTGAAGTCACTTCTATCAATAAACTGTTTCCACGCATTTGTGTTATTTCAATAAATTGTTTCAAAAGCTCGCTGTTGTTGTTGACAGTCCTGTGTAAATAATAGTTATCATAATGTTCTTTTTACATTTATAATATTATAGTTCTTAGATACAACGCTGTAGCAGACAGCTGCCTATTAACGTAAATTACTAGATATAAGTAATATTCCTGCTATTTTAGAGTGCCGAGAACAGAAGATGAAAACATAAGAGATATAATGGGGCATGTCTTTATCTGGAATCGGTGGCGGCAATTTGTTATATTAATGTAAAATATTTAACGTATTGCTAGAGTTTTGCCAAAAGTTGTAGTATCAGCCACCATGGCGGGAATTTCTGTTTGCTGGCAATGTTTGGATGTATACATACATATATATATATATATATATATATATATATATATCAGCGAGTATATTTTATATACGCACATCCTTTCTATTCGGGTTTAAGTAATTAGTATAAGTTGAATTTAAAGTTGTTCAATATATCTTTTTTCGAATATTTTGAAGTATTTTAAACATATTACCATTAAAATACCAAAACTACATCTGAATTGTAACGGCAAATGAAATTAAAGTATTTAAAAATAATGTACCTTTATAAATATAAATGACTATTATATATTTTTTATATCTTGTGTTTGTTATATTTAAAATTTGAAAACATTTTATAATGCATTTATTACACTTAAAAGCGGATATCTAAACAAGTTTTGATCACTATTTATTAGGTATATAAAGCAAGATGTACAAGAAAAATCTGGAGTAAATACAGTTTATTCGAATAATAAATAAACCTTAGTTTCTATTTCTACAGCGACTCTAATCTTCATAAATAGTTTAAAATAAAGGTGTACTTTATAACCACAGATTACTATAATTTTTATAAGTATGAGAATAAGATTATAATTGTGTACGTAAATTCTGCATCATGCATGTTAAGTATTCAAATAAGATTTATGTGTAGGTAAGTAGGTGGGCAGGTAACGACGATATTATAAAACTTTAGGATATTTTGCGAAGCACATAGATAAACCCCGTCAGAAGGGGATATTTGTTGATTCTTCGCTTTTCTTATTTTAGTTTATGTTTTGTAGATGTATTAAAAAAGTACAATAAATGTACCATAAAAAATGTAATGCTTTGTTATAAATCATTTATTAATAAATGAATGAGTCAGTGCAATGGCTACATTTAGTTGCTAGAGTATGAACCAATATACGAGTACTATATTCTTTTTTTTTCCTTTTTTGACTCTAATATTTAATATCGTAAATACGATTCGATAATTCGATCTTAATTCGTTGGAGCTTGTTTAATACTGAACGAAAGATATTGTTCAAAAGAATAGTTAGCTATGACAAATGTTTTGATAATACGGTATGACTAAATAGCTTCTGCCTGAAATAAATTTAATCCCTTTATTTGCTTTGTATTTAAAGGAAAGTATTTTCGTGTGTGTAATGCCTTTAATATTATTTCAGTACACATAAAATAACTAAATGATTTAATTGTATTTTAAATTCAATTTCAATCTAAGTGCCTAACAGAAGCAGGATAAATGTAGCACCGTACATCATTTATCAAAAGATCGGTGCAAAAGTTGTCCGACCTTAGTTATAAAAGTATACCCTCGTGTTACGTAAGACAAATAGTTATACTAAACGTTCAAGAAATTTGCTTTATTGTTTGGCTTCTCATGTTTTGTAACGAGACGAACGGTTTCAGTAGTAGCAGTAGTCCAAAATAAATTTCTTAACATTTTATTTCTATTATTTTAAGAATAGTATTTTATTAATGTATTGGAGTAGCTCAAAAATAAATATGTTAACTAGAAGTTTCCGAACTTTATTTAAAAATCAATTTAGATCCCTTGCACTAATAATTTTGTAAAACTTACTGACCTAACTTAAAAGTAGGTACTTACATCCCTACGAGTTCATTTATTCAAATCTATGAAAGAATAAAATGAATTATGAATTATTTTATGCTTAAATATAAATTCATCTATAATATAGGAATATAATACATACTTTTTAACAATTACGTAACTTGTTATTCCAGTGGCACTCTTCTTTATTTACAAGAGCAAATCACGCCACTAAGTCAAAATAAATAAATAAATCCTTTGCAACATGCTGTAGCGCCCCGCGTCACGCGACATACTCAACTATTAACTAGATCAAATATCGTAATTATATACCATACATACATTCTATGTTTAAAAGTATAATTCTGAAGTTAGGAAACAATTTATAATAGTAGGAAAGTTTAAGGGTTAAGAATTTGAAGAATACATCAAAGGAGTGGTAATAAAGCTTACAGTACAGGCTTCTGTAAGTTATTTTTCTTGCCTTTTAGGAATTCTTATTAAAACTTCCAAGAAATTTTATGAATAAAATATATGTTATAAAGACTTTTTACTTACTTACAGGTACTTACTACTTTCAAATGAGTAATGCACATATTAATTAATCTTTTACAAATACTTCCTGTGAAAAGTGACTATTTTGTAATGGAAGCTTTGGATCTGAAGATCTTACAAATGTGAAATAACAGTAATGCATATATAGTTCAGCTTTTATGGTCGTGCAATTAGATGAAATAAAGTAGACTTTGGTTATATTATAAATTCATGATTATGAGGTTTTATTATATAATATCAGTCAAAATAACAACATATTAATATAAATTATAACTAACTATATTTAAAGAACAATTTACATTTTTTCCGTGGACTATGAGTTTGTTATTTATTAAATTATTGGTGTAGTGGTCACTTAATCAAACGCTTTGGAAAACTCAATAAGATACACTTCGATATCCAAATTGACCCTGTCTAGTCACAGTTTGGACTGCATGATTTTCTATAAATTTTTCTGTTTTATTTACTATTGGCAAATTGCAGTCTTTATAATATATGTTTTAGTATTTATTGGAAACATTTTTTTTTTTTTTTTTGTATTGGAAACACATTCAGGTCACCGTCGTGGGTCAGAAGGATCCAATTCATCATCAGAACAGGATATAAAAATTTGTGTATAATTTTGTACCTATTTTGATACAATATCACAATTATGTTAACTGCGATTAGTAAAATCTTGAAGAACGTCTTGAGGAGCGTGCGGGTCACGGATGATAAGTGATCACTACCCTTCACAAACTCTTGCACCATCCCGGCCTTGTAGGCGGAAGTATACGCCTTTTCAAATGGATCCATGACGTGTCGATCCGAAAAAACCCCTGAAGGAAGTTCATTTCTTATCTTAGTGTTACGTGGAAGATCTTAATATATATATATATATTATGTTGAACTAATTATTATTTATCTACTAATATAACGAAGGAAAGTCCCTTCAAAACTACACAAATTATCGAGAATTTAAACAAAATTGTGTTAAAAAAAAAATATTCATTAGATTTCATATTCGTTGTGTAGTCAGTGACAATTTAAAACCGTATCTTAATATTCTTGCTTTTGAGAAACTAAAACTTAACAATTTGTTTGAATTATTCATACATTCGAGATATCTTGTCACAGACAAAGTTACGATTAAAATCTCATTTCAAGTTATTTGTATATTAAAATAAATGCAAACGGTTAACAAATATAATTATTTAGTTTGTTTTGTCATAATAAAACAGTAGTATAATCAATCATTCAAGTATAAAACATTTAGACAAGTAATGATAAAAATACGTTATTTAATAAATAATAACAAAATTCTTATATTTCATTCCGCCTACGCTATTTTCAAAAATAATACGAAATCTGACAATAGCCTTATGAAAATCGGTAACCCTTTAAGCGATTATTTTCAACAAACAGATAAACAGAGATTGTGGAAAATCTTGTTAAAATCCAATACAAACAAAGAGAAAGAAGCAAACAATTATAACAATAAATAAGTTTTCTAAATAGAATCGATTATTCTAAAGAACGTAATTTATATAAATTTAATTCATAGTACTTCAGGGACGATTTTCTGATAAATAGTTTGTATTCCTACGGTCATATTCTTAACATACATTAACTTTATAATGTAAATAGGACACGTAGTTGGTTAAAAATTGTACTTTTGTGTTATAATATATAAATAAAGTTATGGTTTAATTTAAAGAGGAATTTACCGTAAAATTAAACAAGTTACAACGTGTGTAACCAAATCTGTATTTTATATAACCAAAACAGCAGCTAGTAGATTAGTGCGTATGTCAAAACAATGTTCAGTTTATTGCTATTTAGCGAGACCCCTAATAGCTGATCGTGATCTATAGTTTAACAGAACTACAAATCTCATTAGTTTACATGATGGCCTTTCAACGACTGTTTGGAAATTAGTAATACATTTAATGTATTTTATTATTTCGATTCGTTAGTTATTGAAGTTCATTGACTATATATTGTATAATGAATATATCATAATAAAATTTCAAGATTACATCAGAGGCTATAAGGATGTTGTCTATGATCTGTCTATTAAAATTTAAAAAAAAAATAATATTAATAATGGATGCGATTGGATTTAAATAGAAATCCATCAACTAAACCAATTACTCACAAGAACGCAAAGATTGCTGTTCCACAATCACACTCCTAGAGAGAGAAGACAACCTGAAATGGGTATTGTGAAATAAATGTCAGTTATATATATTTTATAATTTTGTTCAATTATTTCTTTTAATTTTTATATTCAAACTTATATCCAAAATATATCGATATATATTAAAAGACGTATGTATCTAACAGAAACCTGAGTGGATTCATTCATATTTCCTAGTTCGTACCATAAAAACTATAAAAACTATATAATATTACAAAAATTCTTTTCACATTATTTCGAAGCCCTTTAGCTGATGAATTAGATTACATTATGGCGTTATGTTTATTTATCATACTTACATCACTTAGTTTAATGATATTCTACTTTCAGCCATTTTGTAAACCATGAATAAATCATACCGTCACTATAAAAAAATATTTTCATAAAAATTGTGTCTATTTTTCAATGCAAGCCTTAAAATAGATGGTTTGATATTCAACATGAAGTTTTACATTACTTACAATATTAATAATTAAAATATTTTGTTATTTCTGAACATATATTTACATTCTGTGTAAAACGTGTCTGCTATTGTGTCCGTAAATGCAGTTCATTAACGTCTGACAATAGACTCGTCATTACTTCTAAAACTCACAATGAGAAACAAAGGTTTTTATCATTATTAAAGAGAAGTAAAGCATATATTGTTCTTCTTATATCGTCGTACGATTTGATATACTGCATCGCATTGACTTGACGGCATTGATTTTGACTTTGGCTGCATTTTATCTTATTTAATATTTTTAATGATATCGACGGAGATAATTTGGTACCACTTTCCACAAACATTTTCATTATTTTTCTACTATTGTAACGAATGAACTCGTCAATTGTCGACGCGTAAACAAGTCTGCCTGTATAATGTACAAAGTACTAGTTTAACATTAAGGCCAGTTAAACAAGTAAACAAAAGTTATCTTTTTAATCTAGTAATAACTTTCGTTTAATTATACAAATCAGCGCATAGATAATGTAGGAAAAAAAGGTACTAAAATATATGACATTGAAGACTGCAAGTTTTATTAATTATCGGCGTAATGGTCACTTAATCAAGTACTTTGAAAACACTAAATAAAGTACACTTCGCTATAAGACTTAGATACATATTATAATTATTTAAACTTCACCTTACCCTCAAAAAATTAAACTGGAATCTAAATTACTGGGCAAATATTTACAGTAATGAGCCTATTTATTTAAAAAAATATATATATTTCAGAAGTTGACAAAAGAAATAAATTTTATTTGAGCTAATTAAGATAAGTCCATCTTTAAGAGAGAAGGGATCTTAATTTATCTCAATCGTTTAGTTTTGTTAAAATAAGCTTTATTCTCATAACTAAAGTATATAACAATGTCGTTAATAGACGAAAGGTAGAGAATATTAATTTCAGTAGCACCAGTATTTTAAATAATAAATAAATAAAGTATTGCTTAATAGGAGTTTACTGTATTATGTTAAAAACTCACCAATGCATTGTATAATATTTTCTAAACGGACAGTTTGGTTTCTTACGCCTTAATTCTAAGTATTAATTAAATACAAACCAGTGAAGATGCAAATAGCCAGGGTATTTCCCGAACGAACTTTGACGAAATTATAAACGTTAATAAAAGACCATTGATTTTTAAGTAAAATGATAATAAAAATAAATGTTTAAAAGTAATCATTAAAGATAACATAGACTAAACACAAAAACAAATTGTAAAAAAAATTACTTTAATTATTATACACACTAATAAAAAAAAGAAAATTTTCCAAAAAATAAACAAAAATGTTTTTAATTAAACTCAGCAAAGCCCAATAGATGTTTTTCTATTATATAAATAAAATTCCCTACAAATTTTCAGGACTTTTCCTGTCAACAGACATCCACCCAGATATCCCTCCATCCATCCGAGAAAAATGAAAATAATACAGAACGAACAAAGTTCGTTCGTGAATATTGTTTTATAGCATAAAAATAAGTAAACTATTATACAATCATGAGTATTTGGCATCCTTGAGTATTTATAATATATTATTACACATGAATTTGAGTTAACGCACTTGTTTTTCTTACAAGATCAACATATATAATATAAGATATTTATTCTTCACAGGACTGTTAATAAAATACAATATTAACTTTAACAATGCCGTAAACGCGGAATAAGGAGAGTTTATAATTTACAATAATTATTCTTTAAAGTATTAGAGAAGTAATATATTTCTACTTACACTTTAACGTTCTCGAATTTTATTATGTAAATTTATTAAAATATCTGAATTGACATTTATCACGACATCTTGAAGTCGTTGTTTTGAGAAATGATAATCCTCTAAATTTATATAAAAGTTAGTTAACTAGCTATTGTCAGCGACTTCATTTTCTCCTGCTTTGTAATCATCAAACAAAATTTGTACAAAGATCATGTATTTCATATTGTAATGTTAAATACGTTTCTGTGTGTGTATGTACATGGAAACTATAGTAGTTCTTCAATCATAAAGAAAGTTTTCACAAACTACAATAGTTTGTGAAAACTTTTATTGCTTTTACTAACCATTGAGCTACTTATCCTCCAAATTCATCAATATATCCAAGCATTATATATTCAATCTACACGTCCTCTTCCTCAAAATAGTTCCTTAGTGTATAAAATATTAAAAATTTTATTTTTATACAATTTCGGAGCTATTACTGGTTTGTGTTTAAGTGGAACATGCTGTAACTTAGTGTTGGAAATTCTGTTAAAAAGTTAACTGACATAACAGTCAATTATTATGTAGCAGTATCAATCATATTTCGTTATATTAATACGAGGGAACTTCCCGGCCCGAAGGGCCGGAAAGGGTCAAATGTCACGTATAAGGTTGGCACCCACCCTATTTTGTAGCCTGATTCAATAGCTTTTTTTTGATGTATTACACATTATTGTGTGATTTGTGGGTGATAAGTGATGCGCGTGCATACAGAGTCAATTAGGTCATTATTATATAGTAAGGATAATATTTGGGAGAAATACAATATTCTGATTAGGGAATTACAGATAAGTGAGCATAGTAAATGACTGAATACTGTTATCTTATATCATCATGAGTAACGCTGAGATCATCTTAAAATGTCGTCTATAAAGCGTTAAACTGCTTTCAAAATTTCAAAGCAAAAGATAAATTATAGAATTTAAATGAAGACACATAGCATTAAATCAAAAATATTGTAAAAGATGTGTAAATAATATTCTGAAAATCTTAAACCCTTTTTCAGGACAAAAGCGCTAACAGACTAACGACGCAGCTGCTTTAAACACTCAAATCTTATTCGATTAATAGAGCTACAACTGTTACTATAATTATTTACAAATACTAGAATAGTTTTATTGCAACAGTTGGGACAAAAATTATAATGATGTAATGAATGAAATAAATCCAAATAAACTTAATTAGTATACCACTAAATGGTTATAATTTTTGCACTTTTGAAACATGTCTAGAAATAAAAGTACAAATGCTATTTTGTTTATGATTTATTCAACGTAATTATCATTTATTAAAATTTATTTTTTAAAAATGACATTGTCGAGATGTGCTCCGTCTCGCCGTTGGCACTCCTGCAATCGACTACGTAAACTTTGGAAAACTCGTTGACACATGCTGCGAGGAATCGCGGCTATCTCCTCGTGGATGTTTTCTTTTAATTAGGATATGGTCGTCGGTTTATTAAGGTATACTCGACTCTTCAGATATCCCCACAAGAAAAAATCGCAAGGTGTAAGGTCCGGGCTTCTGGGAGGTCATGGGATATCACCTCTGCGAGAAATCAATTTGTTAGGAAACATTTCTTTGACCACCGGTAAAGTCACGTTTGATGTATGGCATGTTGCTCCACCTTGTTGCATCCAAGTCCGGCTAATGTATCCTTCAAATTCATGCAACTGTGGTGTCAAAAACTCTCGCAACATTTTCACGTATTCCACTGAGTTCAGAGTTACATTATTTCCTTGATTATTTTCAAAGAAGTATGGACCGATTATGCCCTTTGCGGATATGGCAGCCCACACTGTCGTCTTTGGTGAATGAAGAGGCTTTTGGTGTTTATAGTGAGGGTTTTCCGTGCTCAAATATCGACAATTATGTTTATTTACGTGACCATTAATGTGAAAATGGGTCTCGTCCGTAAATAATACATTCTGAAGGCTAGAGAATCGCTCCAGTATAGTGTCAGCAAATAACTTGCGTTGAATGTAATCGTTTGGTTTCATCTCCTGTACAATTTGAAGCTTATATGGGTGCAGTTTAAGGTCCAAATGCAAGATTCGCCGCAGACTAGTTCTTGGTATAGCAAGAGCCGCTGACCGCTTACGCGTAGATGATTCTGGATCGTCCCTTACAGAAATCTCAACCTCCCGAATGTTCTCTTCGCTTCTTCTTGAACGTGGTCGCCCAGTTTGTTTAATATTCGTTGTCGATCCCGTTTGCTCAAACTTTTTAACCCAAGCTTTAATTAAATTAACACTTGGACACTCACTTACACGTTGTAATCCGTATTCAACTCTAAAGAGGCGTCGTACAGTAACGTAGGAATCGTTGTTTTTGTAAAATTGTTTTACGCAAAAAGCACGCTGTTGTCCCGTGAAGCGCTCCATCGTGACTAAAATTGCATTAAACGACGCACAATTCCCCGCCACCCGCGCGCCCCTTGCTCTCACGGTTTTGGAGAAATCAAGTGTTGCTATTTGCAAACATTTTTGGCCCACCCTATATTATAGTATCTACATGACTTATAGTATCTTTATGAAACTATATAATCAAATATTTTTTCATAAAAAAAAAAAGCTGTTTTACATATTGTATACTTTAGCGAAAACGGAAAATGTAATTTTCATAAGAGTTTTTGTACTTAGATCGTTCTAATATAAGTATTATATTATCAAACATGAACACAAATATTCGGGAGTCATTTGCAAAACCGTTTTCCTAAATGGCAGCCATTTCATCTCAATCTTCTTGCTTGCAATGTAACGTTCTCAAACATCCAACCATTTGTTTGAATTATTCGAGATATCGAGATATCGAGAGTTTGAATACCAATGGTAAGAGTTATTTAATTAAAGAATAATACAATAAATTGTTTATTATTTCCGCTTCAGCCATTCTCGAATATAATATTAAATATAACAATGGTCTCATCAAAATCGGTAACACTTTTGGGGATTTTCTACGACAAACAGATATAGAATACATTGTAGAAAATTCACTCGTCTTTAAAAATCCAATACAAATAAGGCGAAAGAAGCAAAAAATTAAAACAATAAATTCAAATAAATAATCAAGAAAATAATCAATCTTAAGAATATACATTAAATAATCTGGTTTCATAAAACTTTTAAAGTGACTTTTTGATAAATGTTTTATATTCCCACAGTCATAGTTTTGTCATTTATTAACTTTACAAAATAAGACATTCAAGTGGAGGTTTTAAACTTTCTTGATAGTTGTAATATATAACCATTTACCTATTTTTAATATTGTTGTTATTCTTGTTCTTAAGAAGTATATTTTTTAAATTATTTTTATTAAATTGTACCTTGACTCACTCCATACTCTTTTGAACATATAAAAATCTTATTCACATATCTCAAATATTATAATAAAAAAAAAGTGTCGTTCCCACAATATTTGATGTTTTCTTATAACGTCATTGGCGAAGATGGTTGAGACATGTTTTTTGAATGCCATTTAAATTAACTACTCAACTCCGACTCAAAGTTTATAGACTTCTCAAAAAAATCATTTTTTTTTATTTAAAATTGTTTTTATTTGGTATAACTATGACCGTAAACTGCTTTTTATTTTATTTATATTTTTTTAACATTCACTTGTAACCCAGTTTTTCACTTTAAAAATATACCTAATGAAAGATTACTATTAGCTATTAACAAAAATATATACAGCTGCTACAAGTACTATGTATAATGAATTATGAGCACTTATAAAACAAAATATGATTTCAAAATATGTGTAATCCTTATTTTGTAAAATATTATTCTTTTATTATTATTATTATTTTAATAATAAATAATATTTTATATGCCCAGCTCAGGGCATTACTAAGGGAGAGGATTTGATTCTCTTCCAAATAAGTGTAGAAAGATTTTATACAATTTGCACTGAATTACACAAACTTTACTAAAATGATGCGTATTTAAAACTTGTATATCGATGGTCATATTCTTAAATGCTAATTTTATAATTGGCATGAGGTGATAAATACACAGAGAGTCCACTTGTTGGTAATCGACAACGTACACCCATCGATATCTTTAGAATGACATGACATGGGTGGACATTTGGGTTACATAGGGCTTAAAACGTAATTATATTATCTACTGCATGTCGTTTCTGCAAGAGAGCGATTCCCTTGGGGGAGCGGGCTGAGATTCAGTGAAGCCTGTTCGGTTCGGTCCAATAAAATATTACCGCAGCTAAGCTCTATTGTTTTAAAAAGTAAAGTGGTAACGAGGAAATATTGTATTGTGTGATTTATCTAGACAATAAGATTTTAACCTATCAAAATGAAATATAATATAAATGAAAGTCCTATCGTCTGGGTGAATCTTTTCGTGTGACATATACTTGAAGAAACTGTCATAAGATATATTATATATTAAGCTAGTTGCAAGCCTCGTCATACTCTCCCACGAAATTAAACATTAAACCATATCATCACTAAGATTTATAGAAAATTATAAATTATTAACATCATAGTATTTGTTATGTTGTTTTGTGAAAATGTTTTAATTTTAAAAATATTCTAAACACTGACTTAGTTATTAAACCAAACACCGAATATCATACATACAATACAATACAATTTTGCCTATAAAGATGTAAAATGAAAAAAAAAATTGTAAAAGTAAACTTTATTAACATTATTGGAAATAATAAACAAAACCACGAAACAAAAATATATTTAAAATAGAATACAATTTAATGAAGACTTCATTCCAGTACTTATCAATTCGTATAAAACGAATATATGTCTTATTTAATAAACACCCATATTGAAAAGATGTACGAGTATATGTATTATGAGCCATATGGAATACACTCGTTCATAAGTAGGTACTTTTATTAAAATTAATCTCAATCCATCTTTTGATCTCATCGTGAACTCAGCAAGTATATTCTCAAATTATTTTATTTATCTTGATATCAATAATTCTTGACAGATAAATTATATCAGTTGGATTTGAAGCCATGTAGATAAAAATTGGTTCACATTTAAAAATTAACTAACAATCATATGGCTGACTATTTATTAAATTTAAGTTTTGAAGAAGAATAGTAAAATTGATACAATGGCATGGTCAAATATCTATGGGTATTAATTTATAACATTTTCAATACTTTATAATGAGCATTGCTATTTAATACCATGTTCACATTACGTATAAAAATAATAAAAGCCAAAAATTATATTTGTTTCAACAAAACTATTACCGTAATAGAAAAAAAGATATAATAATTATTTAGTAAATAACTGAATGCTGAATACATATAAATTATAGTATAAATAAGATTGTTGGTTATTCTGATTCAAAAGAAACCTACTGAAAGTACAGACGTTTGACCACTAATGACCCGACAGAAATTATACGAGAGTACATCTGATTGTTTTAGTTTATTGCCTTGCCTATGTATGTACTTCATGATGTCTGCGAGGAGCCTTGCTATGGAGCAATTCCTTTTAGTTTATTATATTTTTTGTTTATTATTATATATATTTGTAAAAATTTCATGCAAAATTTGTTTTTATAGGCAAGTACTTTTATTTCTTGCAGGTTTTAGTTAAAATTAACAATAATTTAGTCGTCTACCATTTTTATTCCAAATTTAATTGTAATTTAATATGTACATTAAATTAGAATAACGGAAATGGTTTAAAGTAAGGACTTCGTTTAGTTTAGAAAAGTAAAAATATTTACTTTTTTCATATTAGCAGATTTCAAAGGCAGCGTTTGTATTTTTATTTTCAACCCGATAGCTGATGTTTTTCATAGAAAAGTAAATAGAATTGCGTACTTTTTATTTTAACTGTGTTGGAAATAATATATCCTGTATTGAAAATAAGAGTAATATTTAAAGTAGTTTAAAACAATAACGACTTTTTAATTATATATTATTGCCTAAAATGTACATCAGTCGAATACATATATGTACGTAAATATAGAAAGCATCAAAATAACTAAGAAATTAAGACATTTTATTTAATATTTTAATACCGAATTGTTTATTTTATTTAGGAATTATTAAAATTATTAATATAAAGCCACTATTGTGCAATTACAAGGTGAGTTGTGGTGACTAATTTTAATAATTAATTTTATACTGCGGTTGTTATCTCTCTCCAGCTGATAATACACTGACAATACTGACCATTACATAAATTTGACATTGTTCTACATTTATATATATAATATAGCATTTTAGTTGTTTTAAGATTTAAGATAAAATAGATCGAAATTGATTAATGAGTATGGGCAGGATTCGAATTTTAACTTGGCTCATAACTTGAATTTTTTTTTGTAGTATAATAATGTTCTACATTACATACATATATTACAACAATATTTATTTCTAGCAAAATAGTATTAGAGAAAAAAATAATATTCTGATAAGGTCACACAGTCACAAAGCCCCATAATTCATGCACGTACAATTACTGTTTATGAATAGCGGGAAAATTCTCTTAAAAGATTGTATATAAAGCGTTCAATATTAATTATATTAAGTATAAAAATATAAATACAAATAGAAGTACTATTTCGTTTAAAATATCAATATTATTATGTATATTAATATTATTAATAGTTGAAAAGTTATAGTAATAAATCTAAATTATAATGCTGTATTAACAACAAAGACAAAAGGGTTGACGATTTAGCTACTTTTAACCACTTAAATGTCGGTTGGCATATTGCTTTACCTATTCGCAAATATAAGAATAGATTCATAATTTTGATTCACTTGTTTTTTTCAATTTGTAACTTATCACATCTTAAAATACTTATTTACAAATGAACCCAAATTCAAAATGAGATCTCTCCGTATTGAAGGCACTACGTCATTAAAGAAACAAATTAAACGCGTTGTGAATGTCACCGAACTATCTAACAATTTAGGTTGTCATTTACTAAAAAACAAAGTAGTGCATCATTGCTACATTACTCCATATTCAATATATATGTTGAGATGTAAATAAAATCCAGAAATTTGTACTTTCTATACTGTATATTGCTGTTTAACATTTTGATATATATAATAATACAGTTTCGAATGTTTTTTTATTAATTTAAAGTTTTTACGCATAACTTTAGTGTGTAAAAAAATATTACCTCTGCTATAAAATCGTTCCACGAGTTTTCTAAACTTCATATTACGGGAAGGTAATAAAAAAACGAAGACACACGGTGTTGAAAAGTTCTCCGGCATTGAAAAAATGTGTGTGTGTTTTGCTATTTTCCACTTTACTTTTATACCTAACAAAATACATTTTTTATCCTTAACTATATATATCATTATGGCTACAGAATACGAGTATTATAGTTCCGTAATAAAGTTTAGAACTTTAAATTATATAGCTATCGATATCTTTAAAATCAAAAACCGTCCATTTGCACCAAATTATTTCCTCTTTTTTTTTAATTACTTGTATAAATTTTTTTATCAAAATAGGAAAAGTAACAGAAGGTAAAATTTAGGAAACACCTAATAACTAACTTTATTAAAGTTATTTGTTCTGATTGACTGATCTATCAACGCACACTGTCACTAACTTACATTTGAAACACACAAAATATATTATAGATAATCACAGATACAGAAAAGTTAGTTAATTTTTAAATAAAATCTATATGAATTTTGTATATGAGAATTTGAGTTTTAAATATAGTTTCAGGATTTTATAGATAAAAAAAACCTAAAATGTCCACGAAAAAAAACACCAAAAGAAATGATCAATAAACAAGTCAGCATATACTATTTATTTTATTTATTGTCTTCACAAAGGCACTTCAGATCAATGTTAAATTTTGTAAATTGAAATGTATGTACAAATTTTAGTTTAATATTGTGATTATCTATACTTATAATAAATCTGTAGAGAGGTCAATTCTGTACATGAAATATATTTACAAAATAAGTAGCAGGGGGTGATTAGTGTTCGATACTGATGCCAAAAATGCAGTTAAAAAAAATTTTGTCTGTCTGTCTGTCTGTCTGTCTGTTTGTATGTTATTTATAGAAAAAAAAACTACTCGACGGATTTTAACGAAACTTAGTACAATTATTCTTTATACTCCTGGGCAGGTAATAGTATACTTTTCATCACACTACAATGAATAGGAGCAGAGCAGTGAAAGGAAATGTTGAGAAAATGGGAGAAGTTGCTTGATTTTTTAAGCTTCCGTCGCGTGTGCAGCCTTAATGGTTAGAGCTACATAGAAACTATGTATAACGGAAATATTCTACATAAAAATACACGAAAAATATTCCAAGACAGCATATATCTACCTTTTATAGTTAACTCACAATAACACGCATAACTCTCGATAGCTTAGCAGTTCGGAGATTTCTTATTATATTTGTTTACTTTTACGTTTATAAAACCAATAATGCTCACCATCATTCCTAATTAAAAAAAAAATAAACATTAGCACCAATTCAATAAAAAAAGAATCATTGAAATCGGTATAGAAACACCAAACTTATACTTACTTACATGAAATTCGCCAACAAGACATCGCGCGTGAATAGTGAATCAAGCTATAAGGATTATTTTTGCGTAACGGTTGCCGCGCTCGACGGGGCTCGCGGCGGCAGAGTATAAAAGGGGCGGGAGGCGAGCGCAAGCGTCATTCAATATTTGGCTGTTGATGCGTTCAGAGTGTTGAACTTTATTGACAGACAATAATTGTTATTTTATAAACCGTGCTTATCAGCGCGACTTTTTGTCTTTAAATAGTTTATTTTAATTTCTTTTGTTGTTATTTTCTAAATTAGTTTTAGTTTTGTTTAAATTCTTAACTATTAATAGTTCCTATTTTATTTCTTTTTAAGTAGATTTAGATTCGATTTTTAGATTAGATAATAGATAGATAGATTAGATTATTGTTAGATTTTTAGTTACTGATAGGTTAGTTTTGGGCGTTTTATGTTTAGTTTTTTTTGTATTGAGTAGATAAAAGCGTAGGTAGGTACTTTTATTAATTATAGTATTCATAGGTATTTTTTATTTATTTTTAAGTGAAGTAGGTATAGGTAGATATTGCCTACTATCTACCTATACTGCACACGTGTTTTAGCTTTATTTTCATTTCTTTTTTTTTTGTACCTAAGTTGTAGGTAGGTAGGTACATATTTCTTAGTTTAATTCTATTAGAATATTAGGTATTTAAGTTTAAATAGGCACTTAGATTTATATTTTTTTATTATATAGCAGCTGTACTTAGAACATCTAAGGTTTTTTTTGTATTAGCATAGGTACTTTGATTAATTACAGTAGTTGTAGGTATTTCTTATTATTCATTTTTAAGTGAAGTAGGTAAGTGTAGATAGTATTGCACACGCATTAAGTATAGCTTTATTTTCATTTTTTATTCTTTTGTAATTTGTAGGTACCTACGTACATATTTATAATTCGATTAGAATATTATTTTAGTTTTAATAGGCACTTAGATTTATATTCTATTTATTATATACTTAGCTATAGTTAGGACCTCTGACGTAAGTTTTTTGTTGGGTAACTAAATAGAATTTAAGTTACCGTCGATTAAAAATAAAATAAACGATGCCACCTAAAAAACGACCATCTTTATCTCGAACTTCGAGTCAAGCTAGGAGAATGAGAATGACGCGTTCTCAAGAATCGGAAGAGGAAAGAGCACATCGGTTAAACTCTATGAGAGTTAGTGCCTCAACATCTCGAGCTAATGAAAGCTCTCCAGAAAGAGAGATGCGATTAGCAGCTGAAAGAGCGAGACGAGCTACAACACGGGCTTCTCAAAGCTCTTCTCAACGAGAGCTAAGGCGTTCCATTGACCGGGAACAACATGCGTTATCCCGAGAAGCTGAAACTGCTTTACAACGAGAATTGCGACTCACAGCTGACCGCGAACGGCATACATTATCTCGCGAGTCTGAAACCTTCACTGAGAGGGAATTACGGCTTACAGCTGACCGCGAACGTCATATTTTATCTCGCGAGTCCGAAACCTTCACTGAGAGGGAATTACGGCTTACAGCTGACCACGAACGTCATATTTTATCTCGCGAGTCCGAAACCTTCACTGAGAGGGAATTACGGCTTACAGCTGATCGCGAACTTCATATTTTGTCTCGAGAATCTGAAACTTTTACTCAATATCAAGACCGTTTGACAAATGATAGGGCGCACCATAACATGATTCGATCTCTTGAAGATGAACATGAGCATGAACAACGACTAGAGTCGGGACGCGATTATTACAATTCTTTGAGACAAGAACAATTGATTACTTTATCTAATGAAAGATTAAGAATTGAAAATATTCGGTCGCTTGAAACAGAAGAACAGCGAGAGGCCCGTCTTACTGCAGATAGATTTCGACATGGTCTTAATGACTTAGATATACACGTGGTAGATCAATCTACAAATTCGGTGGCGTGGTCCGATAAATATAAAAGTGGGTTTGCTTATAACCTCACAATTGATTACAGATCATCTTCTGAAATAGGCGATATGAACGTAGTATGTTTCTTTTGTAATGCTTCGAAGTGGAGGAAGGAGTCTGCTGGTTTCTGTTGTTCTGGAGGTAAAATAAATTTGCCTTCGTTCGAAGACCCACCGGAACCTTTAAAATCACTACTTTTAGGGGAACATTTGCAATCCAAACAGTTTTTAGATAATATTCGCACTTATAATAGTGCATTCCAAATGACATCCTTTGGTGCTAAACAAATCTCAGAAGGCCCTTTCATGCCTACTTTTAAGGTACAAGGTCAGGTTTACCATTTGATAGGGTCCCTTTTGCCTGAAGAACAACCTAAATTTCTTCAAATATATTTTGTATCCGATTACAACGAACAGTCGAATATAAGAAATCAATATTTTCCGAATTTAAATACTGAACTCATTTCACAACTTCAGAACATGTTACATCAGGTTAATTCGTACGTATGCAGTTTTAAATCGGCATTAGAAGCCCTTTCTCAAGATGGTAATAACAATTATAAAATTGTTATAAATGCCGATAAGCGTCCAACTCAGGAACACCCTGGGCGTCATAACGTTCCATCCACGAATGAAGTTGCTGTAGTACTGGTCGACCAGGAATGTGATAGGCGTGATATCGTTATACGTTCCAGAGACAATCGTTTGCAACGTATTTTCGAAACCCACAGGGCTTACGACAGTTTGCAATATCCTATGATATACTGTCGAGGGGAAGATGGTTATAATTTCGCTGTATACCAAACCGATCCGCACACAGGCGCACCTAATTATAATAAAAAGGTGTCATGCCTTCAATTTTATTGTTACCACCTGCAAGTGAGACGGAATAGATTGGTATACTTTCAACGTTTTCGTGGCTTATTTAATCAGTTTATTGTTGACATGTACGCAAAAATTGAAACCGAAAGATTAGTTTATATACGATCTAATCAAAGGCAGCTGCGCGCTGAAGAATACGTGCACCTTCGCGATGCCATGCAGCAAGATAACGATACTGTGAATATGGGTCGTTTAGTTATTTTACCCTCTTCTTTTACTGGTGGTCCACGCTACATGCATGAACGTACTCAAGACGCTTTTTGTTACGTAAGAAAATATGGACGTCCCGACTTATTTGTTACTGTAACTACCAATCCCAAGTGGGATGAAATCACTCGGGAGCTTCTTGAGGGTCAGGCACCGCATGACCGCCATGATATTATTGCAAGAGTGTTTCATTTAAAATTAAAATCAATGATAGATCTTCTTACCAAAGATAACATTTTTGGAGAAGTATTGTGTTATATGTATAGTGTTGAGTGGCAAAAACGCGGCTTACCTCACGCACATATCTTGCTTTGGTTAAAAGATAAGGTTCGACCTAATGATGTAGACAGATTAATCAGTGCTGAAATTCCAGATCCGACTGCAGATCCCCTGTTATACGACATTGTTAAAACTCATATGATACATGGTCCATGTGGTGCATTTAACGCAAATGCTCCTTGCATGCAAGACGGTCGTTGCACTAAAAGGTATCCAAAAGCATTAGTGGATGAAACTGTAACAGGACATGATGGATACCCATTATATCGTCGCCGTTCAAGAGACAATGGTGGTTTTACTGTTGAAAAGCGAATGTCTGGACAACAGGTTACTTTAGATAATAGGTGGGTCGTTCCGTATTCGCCTGTATTGTCCAGAGCATTTCAAGCTCACATAAATGTAGAAATGTGTAATAGTGTAGAGTCAATTAAATATATTTGTAAGTACATTAACAAGGGCAGTGACCAAGCTACGTTTGCGTTAAGAAATGAACCTGATGAAGTTACTAGATTTCAGTCAGGCAGATATATCAGCTCTTCAGAAGCTGTGTGGCGGATCTTAAGTTTTAATATTCACGAAAGATATCCACCTGTGACCCATCTGGATGTTCATCTGGAAGGCGGTCAACGTATATATTTTAACGCCGAAAATGTTACAGAACGATTAGAGAACCCTAGACAAACAACTTTATTGGCATTCTTTCGACTTTGCCAAACTGATAATTTCGCAAAGTCTCTTTTGTATGAAGAAGTTCCATCGTATTATACCTACGATAAACAACGAGGTGTCTTTAACCGTAGACGCCGAGGCAGGCCTGTAGATGGCGAGACAGGTATTTTCAAAGAACATGTTCTTGGTAGAGTGTATACTGTTCATCCTAACAACGCAGAGTGTTTTTATTTGAGATTATTATTACATACAGTGCGAGGACCAACATCATTTATAGATTTGAGAAAAGTAGACGATGTTGTTTATCCAACTTATCATGCAGCTTGCCAAGCGCGTCATTTGCTTGAAAATGATCAACATTGGGATGACGCTTTAGCAGAATCCTGTGTTAGTGATAATCCACGACGGTTACGCCATTTATTTGTAACATTACTCACATTTTGTAATTTATCTGATCCTGTCCAATTATGGGAAAAATATAAAGAAAAATTTGCAGAAGACTTTCTTCGGAATTTATCTCACAATAATGAAGGCGCAACTAATGATAATTTTTGAGATCTGGCTATAAATCAGTGCTTATTAGCTCTTCAGGAAGACTTAACAGCAGTAGGCGGTAAATCACTTTGTGAATATGGTTTGCCAACGCCAACCTCAGTCGGAGAGGTTACCAATAGGGAATATTCCGCAGAGATTGGTTACAACCCAATGGAACTGCTGGTAACATTAGAAAACGGTGTCCCAATGATGACTGCAGAACAACGCTTAGTCTATGATCGCGTGTGCGAGAGTGTGCAGAATAATTTAGGAACAATATGGTTTTTAGATGCACCTGGAGGAACTGGGAAAACTTTTTTGACTAAATTAATATTAGCTTATGTTCGAAATCAGCGTAAAATCGCTCTTGCCGTGGCTTCATCAGGTATAGCTGCAACATTGCTACCAGGAGGTAAGACTGCTCACACTATGTTTAAAATACCAATTAATTTAGATCGCACGGAAAGTCCAACCTGTAGTATTTCAAGAAATAGCGACAAAGCTAAGGTATTGCGTGAGTGTAATTTAATCGTATGGGATGAATGTACGATGGCCCATCGAAAAGGAGTAGAAGCAGTAGACAGAACTCTAAGGGACATAAGACAAAATGATCGACCAATGGGCGATATTACGGTTTTATTTTGTGGTGATTTCCGACAAACCTTACCGGTAATACCACGGGGAACCCGAGCTGATGAGATTAGGGCTTGCCTGAAAAGCTCTTATTTGTGGCGTGATATACAATCGGTGCATTTGACTATAAATATGCGAGTGAGAACTGGAGACAACGCAGATAATCGTGAATTTTCTGATACATTATTGAAGATTGGTGAAGGTACCTATCCACAACTACACCAAGGAAAACTTATTCTGACACCTGAGTTATGTTGTATAGTGCAATCCCAACAACATCTTATATCTTCGGTTTACGGTGACATAACAATTATATTAAATAGGGACAATTCTTGGCTTTGCAAAAGGTCCATTTTGACTCCTCGCAATGACCAGGCATCTGAAATTAATAATAAAATACTGTCTAATATACAGGGAGAAAGCAAAGTTTATAGTTCAATAAATAGAATGGTTGATGAACAAGAAGCCACTAATTACCCGATAGAATTTTTAAATTCTTTAAGTATGCCTGGACTACCTTCTCATATAATTTGTTTAAAAATTGGCATACCGATAATTCTGCTCCGAAATTTAAGACCACCTCAACTTTGCAATGGAACTCGGCTAAAAGTAACCCAGTTGCAACAAAATGTAATCGAGGCTCAAATTTTAACAGGTTGCGGTGCAGGAGAAACTGTCTTTATTCCCAGAATTCCCATAATACCAAATAATTTTCCATTCCAATTTAAAAGAACGCAATTCCCAGTATCGGTGTGCTATGCCATGACTATCAATAAAGCTCAAGGGCAGACTTTTCGTGTTGCTGGAGTAGATCTCGGTGTTAGCTGTTTCTCGCATGGTCAATTATACGTCGCTCTTTCCCGGGTTAGCAATTCTAGGAATCTTTACGTTCACGTGCCGGACGGGTCGACTCTTAACATAGTCTACCCAGAAGCTTTGCGCTGAAACATTTTAATTTGATCTAAAAATATTAGCAATATATTATCTTAATAAAAAACAAGGAGTTACACGCTGACCGAGTCGTGGGTATAGCGTGGGTATATTATAATATTCTGCGGTTACTTATATTTTTCAACAGTTTTGTGGATTGGCATATTATATTACTATTGCCCTTCTAAAATACGAAAGTGAATCTGCCTGTTACGTCAAAACTATGAGGGAGGACATCTGCTAATTTTTTTTCGAAAAACGACGGAAACGCGGACGAAGTCGCGGGCAAAAGCTAGTCCTTAATATAAAAATTTCAATGAAACCTTAAGGCAAAAAAAGTTACTTTGAAAGAAAAATATATTATGTAACTGAAATACGACCATGTTTTTTGTTACCAGTTATGAAGTCAACCACAATAGTGTTTTTATTTTCTTTTTAATGACATTGCGTAAGTCAACTGTGTGACATTTATATACTTTTTATAGTATTGATAGTTTTAATTGTTGTGTAACTTTATTATGTAATATATATTACCAAATAATATAGGTGATATAAGTTTTAATAAAAGTTCCAATGTACCATTTCGTATTATTATTTGTATATTAAGTAACAAAGTAATTTGATTGTTACTTATCAATTTAATATGATACTTAGGAAACTCGTGATTTTATGATGTCTTTCTTATATGGAATTAAGAGCAATGATTTACTAACCTTATTGTTTATTTTCCAAAATATTACACGGATTGATAAAATTTGTTGTTAGGAGATAAAAACAAAACAAAGTAATAATTTGTACTTATCAGATTTAGGAATTGAGTAAGAAACTTAACTGGTTGTTTATCTGATTTCATTGGTATCTACATAGTTTTGTTATTCTACACTGAGTATTAATTCTTAGTATTTACTAACAACATTTTATTGTAACTATATCAGTGTTACCTTTTTACATCTTAACGAATAAAGCGACTTTGCAAATGCACAAATTCGTCTGTCTGTTATATATTTAATTAATATGGCCTATATTGATATAGTTACAATAAAATTTTGATAGTAAAATGTAATGTTAGGTACAAGGTATCAATTATGACGAAGTGATTGGATAGCTACTGCCCTAGATCGTATATTAAATTAACCGACTTTATTTAGATTGGATTTCATAACTTATTACTGATTTATGAGACCTGGGCTTTTCTAACTGATATGTTTTTGATGGGATATGATTGTTTCTTAAAATTGTAAGTTATAACCCAATAGCATTCCTAAAATAGTGTAAATTTCTATTCGGCATAAGATCCCAAAAACGTTTCTGATAACGGACAGGATTCTGTTCTGTAACGACTTCATAGATGACTTTAGACAAATGATATTAGGTTCTCTTTGTATAAATTTCATTTACATTTATTATTTCACATAGACTCCTAAAACTTTCTTTGACTTATGACATATATCTAATTCTCGGCATCATAAGAATAATATTTTAATTTATAATGACTATATAAATATACAAAATAGTAATTAATTTTAACACGTTTGTTAAAAATATAGTTATGCGGCTTATTCTACTTTATAATTTTATGTTTATATAAAATAAATGCCTCATAAAAAGTTATTTTTTTTAGACTTAAGGAATATTTGTCCAAGTATGACTCAGCCAAAATGTTTGAGAAATTAAAATATTAATAACATTTTTCTTTGTTATTATTTGTCGATTTCGATCGATTTGTTTATAAAGCTAATTAATAATGTTTCAAAAAGTATCTACTAATCATTAAGCAATAGAGTCAATATTTTACTAAATTAATATTAATTTAAATATCATTTATAATTCATTTTTTAAGTTTACAGTAACCAGTGAAACAGTTAGTATTTTTGTATTTATAAAATAATTGTTTTGGTGGCGGCGATTTTAATTAATTAATATTAGATTAGCGATTGGTCCAAGAATGCCAGTAGTGTCTATCTCAATTCACAAAGATGGCGGCAACTCGAGCATGTGTCTTTTTCTCTTGACACGAGGGGTATCGTCAGCATTCGAATTTAGCACTTTTACTAACTTTTTATACCACACTTTCTCGAAGACACTTAGACTTATTGAGATTGCGTCAATATCCTAGCAACATATTAATAATGCTTGCATTACATGCTTTTGATATTTTGAGAACTGCAGAACCAACAAAGTCAAAAGACGTAAAAAAATAAATTAAAAAAAATATAAAATAAAATAAATTTTAATAATAAGTAAAATCTAGTGTCTTCTTGTAACTAGGTATCAAGAGCTCGAGAAAAATGAAAAGTGAATTCTTTCTTTGCCTAGATCCATTGGTCCAGACCAATCCATGAAAATCACACACAGCTTAAAAATTATTTATAAACTGAATATATCACATTCTTATCCCAAAATAACATAACCAATTTTGTAAATGACAATTATTTGAATTTTCCTTAAACTACTGAGATGGCTACAATAGGCAATATCATAGCTAATCCATTTGAGAAATTCTTTAAACTTACCCAAAGAGGATTTACGGACCAATCCAACCCGTTTGCTGAAGTAGGCTCGATATAAGGATATATTAAGAAATCGACTCCACAATAAAGCTATTTATCCACCATCCCACATAATATTATGTTTGCGGTTAAACTGAATCTATTTTATGATAATATAGTAAACATCAACAAAAGGCAAAGTGTACTCGTAATTTTCATTCGATAATAAAGTGTATATTATTAATATACTAAAAAAATATTCTAAGGATATTGGTACCTTAGATTTTTGGTGAGCAGTGTATAAACTTTCAGGAGTCTTGTTATATGTTAATGACATTTACACAGGTGTTGTTAGTGTCGGAACTCCGTATTCGTTTGTTAAGTTATTGCAAAACTAAAATCAAGGATGAATTGTAAATAAACCTAGATTATATTATTTGACAAAGGCGTCAGAGAGCATACGTACATATTTAGGAATTTTATAGATAGTATACAAGTTATAGATGTTGCTGTGCACATGAAGAAGGATAATAAATAGTTATTTTTAAACTACTTACGTCGTAACAACGTAACAAGCAGAGAATCCAAATAAATACAAATTTATTAATATTAAATTTAATACTTACAATTAGTTGAAAAACTATATGATCCTTGCTCAAACTTGGAGACGAGAATGAATATAATAAAATGAAATTATATTAAAAGAATTCAGAAATAAGTACAATGCGCCTGTGTCTTATAAGCGTTACCACGGTACTTGAGAATATAATGAATGCAAATTAACAATTTTATAATAAGATATATTTTTTAAATGTTAACAAAGTATATAGGAATATAATAAAATATACTTTTACTGCTACTTATGTCAATATACTTTTTTTAATTAATTAATATTATTAACAGACGTTTACTCATGATAATAATCTTAGTATATATATTTATATATATAATAGAAAAACTAATTTGATATCTCAAGGCGAAAGACAACATACACAAAGGGTCGTCAAAAGTAGTGTTCATTAAAAAGTTATACTTTTATAAAATATAAACTTGTATAGTAGAATCAAATTACAAATTTTCTAAATATTCTTTCACAATTACCGTCTGTTTAATTCTCTTATGAGGCTTAGCATCGTGTGTGTATTTCATTTCGTTCTTACTGTTAACTTAATAATTTCATAATTTAAAGGCTACATATAACCTTTATTCACAAAATGTATATTTTAAAATAAAATAAAATTAAATATATTACATATAGTAGTACATTATTATATATTTATATTTACAAATATTTAAGAATACAGAAGAAAACAGTTTCGTAATATTAAAATCAGTCAGCCTGTTATAATATTTGCGTTACATTTCAGGCCATTAGCCGATGTCAAGACGACTCGCGGTAAGCGGATCAGAAAGTTGGTTTACTAATGCTCGTAGTGTAAAATAAAATTGAAGGAAACAAAGACGAACAAACCCATTTAAACTAAATTTATGATTTTGGTATTGAGATGAGAGTATATATGTCAACGCTCAAAATGTATTTTACCTATTCATTGTAAAAGAAAATACAGCAAAAATCGGGTTTGGTCAAACAAATATAAAAATATCTATTATAATAACTATTCCTTTCGATTATTACGACAGGATTTACTTGTATAAAGCTATAGGTAGTAAATTAAAGATTAAAACGTCTTTAATTAATGTCACCTGATTATTTATCTGTAACCTACAAATTCTATCATAAAAATACAGTTTCACAATATTATACTTAAGCTTCAAAAACTGAAATTTCACAGTGATAATTTGAAAAGTATGTATAGCAATAACACTTTATAAGAATCTAAGATATTTTCTAACATAATTTCCCCCGAGCCATATAATAATATATGTAACATGAATTCGTTGCATCAAATAAGTTTATTTTATTCATAATATTATTCATAAGGCACTAAAGATATAATTTATACTTACAACGAATACAATAACATACTAGATAAACTTAGTTTTTTTAAGAAGGTTCTTTTATATAAATTGGTTCAGACCATCCTTTGATCTAAAAGTAAACTGAGCAGGTATAATCTTAAAAAAATATTCTTTAATAACAAACCTTCTCAAGGATACTAATAAATTTTGAGAACAAGCTCGTAACATGAAAAAATTTCTTCAATTGACTTCCACAATCCTAAGCCTACCCTAACAGTTAGGAGGACCAACAATGCTTAAAATGTTTACTCATTTTCTTAATTTAATTAAATCGTAAAATCGGATAAAATTTCATTTTTAAATTTATTACTATTAGCACCTTTTTTAAATATATATTCTATATTTATATTATAAGACAATAAAAATAAGGAAAATGTAATTAATATAATAAGTCAAAGAGAGTATGGCGAGTTGTTAAAAAAAACTCAACAACATATTTTCGCAGTGATCCATTCTGGCCCTGCATTGAAAGCATAGACTTTTATGTTTTGTACAAAGAACTGGACTAATATTTCGATTTGTTACTTTCCCAATTTGGATCCAATTTGATTACGGAACAGCTTTCAATTTGCTTTTCAATAGTCATATTTATGAACCTGTTTTGAATATTCAGAGAACTCTCTATAATATCATCGGGTAAGGTTTTTTAAGAGGTTTTCAAGATGAAAACACGCAGGGAACGTTTTGACACTCGTGTCTCAAGGGATTTTGAGCAACCCCTCAGTGCCTCCTATAAATATCAAATCGTTCTGTATATTTTAGCTGCTTTTTTTTAAAATTTCAAATAGTAGTACTCTACTAGAGATTGTATGTAATATATATTTATAATGCTATATCACTTATATGTAAAATTAGACATATTGTTGAAAGATTTATTTTATATGCCAAAAAAACGTACATCAATATTATTTCTCTTTATAATACCGCAAAAACACAAAGTGTGCATAATGTTAAACAATGTTGTAAAATTTACTTACACCATTGTTTTACACATAATTTTGGTGTAAAATTAATATTTTTGAACAACTAACTATTTTAAATGCTAAACAACATTAAAAGCATTTGGATGTCATGGGATTTAAACGCAGCAGTTCTCCTCGTTTTGCTTTTGGAGAACTCTAACCATTGAGATAAACACTTATTCAAATTTCTCAAATTATGAAAGCATTCCTACACATTTTCATTTCACTTGTTCCTAAAATATCTTTATTTCGTGGAATTTTGTTAAATTTATTTTGTTATTAAAATGAAACAACTCCGGTTCTATTATTGTCTGTATTTTGATTTAAAACTTTTTTTCGAATTGTTCATAGTAATATGAACAATTAAAAAAATGTCCTCAAATTATGATATAAATTATTTTAATATTTAGAATACTGTATATTGTATTTCACTACTGTAAAATTAATATAGTTTATTTATTAACACACAATTTGTTTATTCTACATGTTATTTGAGGGCTTACTTTTTATTTTACTATTTAAATTATAGGGAGACAATATAGAAATCATGTTTATAACTTTGATATATGGAGTATGGAAAGCACACACGTCAGAGTGCAAACAAACCATCGAAAATCAATGCTCAACGTTTCAACAGTTTCGTTTCTGATATATTTCGTTAATTTAGATTATTTGCCTTGAAAAAATTATATAAAGTAGAAACATTTTTAATTTCGAATTACATTCGTAGTGGAAGGAAAACCCTAAGGTACTTCGTTTCTGACACTGATCCACGGACCACACAATTTTTTATAGTTTATTTAAGGTCGCAATATCAAGAGAGTCTAATACATATTCTATTTGTACTTTTACTAAATCCATTCTATATTGGAATCCATATCAAACGGGATTTCAATTCGAGAAAATCTCAACATTTACTCAGAGAGGGCTCGAGGATCAATTCAACCCTTTTACTATACATGGTGTTAATACCCTAGCAATGTAATAACGATATTTACAACAAACCTACTTAAAAATATGTGCTCTAAATATGGTATAATGTAGGTACAATTTGTAAAAGGGGCAATTGCTAAATGATGTACTATGACGTACTATGATATATTATAATAATATCATGTCATATTAAATCTTTCATCATGAAGAATCAAATATATGTTAAGCTGAACTGCTTACATCTGTAAATCATGTCACATCACGTTCCAATTTCATATTGTAGTGTTTGTACAAAACATGAATATTTGCAGCGACAATAATCATTTACATCTAAACGACGAATCTGAGGAGATTATCGATGTTGCAGTATTTTGATACAACGAAAGTTTCATAAATATACATAGGCTTATAATAGTCACTGAGACGCGTATTCTCATATTTGTCAAAATATTTTATCAGATACCTTTTTTGTAGATGACTTAAAAAAAAAAAAATCCGTGCCCGCAGGGGGACACGCGTGGGTAGACCTCGTGTGTAACTCATTTAAAATATAACACACTACCTAAGAATAATACATGATGCCGTTGTTTACATCAAAAATTTTCAAGCAAAAAGCGGTTTTAATTTTTTTTCTCGGAAAAGGTATCTTTTTTGGAAATACTTTTGGGACTTAAATTTAGAGTAAAAAATAACCTTTCTATTAAAAATATTTGTGAGGAGGGAATGTTTACCAGAAAAAAGTTGCCGTGGTTTTACCTACCTAAAATTTACAAGCTAAAAGTGGTTTTTATTTTTTTTCTCGGAAACGGTACCTTTTACGGAAAAACTTTTGATACTTAAATTTAGATTAAAAAATAACCTTTTTATTAAAAATACTTGTGATGCAAGAATGTTTACCAGAAAAAAGTTATGATTTTTTTTCCAAAAATTTTCGGTTTTTTTACCCCCACCCCTAAGTTATTGAAGATAGGTTTTCGGTTTATGTACATTAGTTATAGGTATTTATCAAAGACATCATATAATATGAACGCGATTGATCTACTTTGTATAGGGACAAAGTTATGGTCGAAAAACTGAAATCAGAAAAAGTGAGGCCCTAGCGCCCCTGTGACCGGATTTCTCTGGTTAACGAACTTGACCTTCATTTTTGGATGGTTGATTTTTGTGCAAAGTTTGAAAGCGATCCGAGCGAAACTACGGCCGCTATCGTGCTGACAAAAGTCGAATCTGGACGCACGCACGCATATATATATATATATATATATATATATATATATATATATATATATATATATATATATAAACTTTTTGACCAATGGTCATTTCGTACTCAGGCGGTCATAAGAAGATCTCCTGTGAAGAAATTTTTCCAAAATTCGAAAGTAGGGGACAAATGAATGGGCAGACCGAATTCTTCGAGGTCTACCCAATATGCTAGCAGTGTGTTGTGTTATTGTGCAAAGTGTTGTTCCACATCTGCTGTATGGCGAAGCATCTCTAATTAATAGTAATGTCAAAAAATTATTACATTATATTTATTCAGTCATAAAAGTTTTATAGGTAAATATTATATATATATTGTAAGATCAGCTACATTGATGCCAATGTAGCTGATTTACTAGATGTATTTTTTCTACAAATTCTTAAAATATATTTGTTATTTTAAGATGTTTGCGATAAAATGTTTTTTGATTTGTGAAATAATGTATTTTAAAATGACATTTGCAGATTATTCTTTCATTAAACATTTTGGGTAGACCTCGAAGAATTCGATCTACCCATTCATTTGTACCCAACTTTCGAATTTTGGAAAAATTTCTTCACAACAGGTCTTCTTATAACCCCCCGAGTCCGAAATGACCATTGGTCTAAAAGTTTATATATATATATACGCATATATATATATATGCGTGCGTGCGTCCAGATTCGACTTTTGTCAGCACGATAGCGGCCGCAGTTTCGCTCGGATCGCTTTCAAACTTTGCACAAAAATCAACCATTTAAAAATGAAGGTCAAGTTCGTTAACCGAAGAAATCCGGCTACGGGGGGCGCTAGGACCTCGCTTTTTCTGATTTCAGTTTTTCGACCATAACTTTTTTCCTATACAAAGTAGATCAATCGCATTCATATTATATGATGTGTTTGATGAATACCTAAAACTAATGTAAATCAACCGAAAACCTAACTTCAATAACTTAGGGGTGGGGATAAAAAAACCGGAAATTTTTGGAAAAAAATTCATAACTTTTTTCTGGTAAACATTCTTACATCACAAATATTTTTAATAGAAAGTTTAATTTTCTACACTAAATTTAAGTATCAAAAGTTTTTCCGTAAAAGGTACCGTTTCCTAGAAAAAAAATAAAAACCACTTTTAGCTTGAAAATTTAAGGTAGGTAAAACGAAGGCAACTTTTTTCTGGTAAACATTCCCTCCTTGCAAATATTTTTAATAGAAAGGTTATTATTTACTCTAAATTTAAGTACCAAAAAGTATTTCCAAAAAATATACCTTTTCCGAGAAAAAAATAAAATCCGCTTTTTGCTTGAAAGTTGTTGATGTAAACAACGGCATCATGTGCTATTCTTAGGCAGTGAGTTATATTTTAAACGAGTTACACGCGAGGTCTACCCACGCGTGTCCCCCTGCGGGCACGGATTTTTTAAATACTGATTCCTAATAATTAGGAATAAAGCCTTTAAAAAGTTAACGAGTGGTGTGAAAAAATGTTTGTAAGCAAAGGATTCATTTATAAAATTAAGGATTATTTTTGTATAAATTTAAATATTGTTGTTAAAAATAATAGTACTAAGCGAGGAGAACTATATTAAGTTATAACTGTTATATTATTATAAGTAGTAAGGTATCCATACACATCATAGTGATGGCGTAAAATTCCGTTTCATTTTATTATTCTTATTAGCTGACCGGATTCAATTAACACAATAGTTGTGTGCTCTTAAAGTGTATTATAATAAGTATGCATAAGTGGACTACGAATTCTCCAAAATCATTATCAACAGATCCTTATTTATCGCTCTCCAGATTACGTAACCGGGATTGTATGTGTAGAAGAGTTCACGCTACTTATATATTAACATATTTAAAAGTAAATAAAACTCTGGTGCGGTTGCCTTCGTAACTTATAACATAACAACTTCATCGTATTTCATTTATATAATATATATTTTTGTTTCGAAAGATTGTTCCGAAATAACTTTGTTGTGGTTTTTTGTTGTCTGAAAATTATTAGAGATAAATTCTTTTACTAATAACAAATCCCATTTATGTCATATGGTAAAATGTTTAATGTTTTTTTAAAATATTCATAATAATTACAGCATTTAACATAAATATTATTTCATCGATTATTATATATTATAAGCAATAGGTTTTGATAATTGCCGCTATTATAAGCTCTTTTAACCTTTATGTTAGAAAGCAACTGCCTTACATAACAATAAATATTGGATATTGATAAGAAGATTAAATATATAACTGGAGATAAACTGTTATTTACACATGAATAAAAATATATATTTATAGGATCAGGATGGGCTATGACAGGATTCCCGAGATTACAACTATGTGGGTAATCCAAAAAAAGTCTCAAAACGATTGAAAATTATGATACTTAATAATTCTTAATTCACTACAATGAAAAAATTATAACTGAATTAACTTTCTAAAAGCGCTAATAATCCAGCAAACATAGATAAGAACAATAATGGTTAAGGATTGCGTCGGTAAGCGATTCGTCGTGACCATGTTATGTCGCTTCAAAATAATAATAATATTGTACCCCAGTTATATTTTTTATTTTAAAATATTTGCGTATAATGTTTGGGTTGAAACTCATGTCAAAAATATAGAAAATATTTAACAGTTGAAAAACTTCTGGTTTCATAGCAGATTGATTCTAACACACAGAAAGTTACGCGTAAATATTTAGAATGTGTACATGTTATAATATAGTTAAAATACTATAAACTAATAAAAATGTACATATAAATATAAATGTCCGAAATTAAATTACATTTATTCAATACAGATTGTTTCATATAACATTTTTTTATTATTTTCAATTATGTTAAACCTCTTATTAGTAGCAGGCCTTTCCTATTTCTTTGCTAACAGATGTATAAATTCCCTAACTAATATTTTGTCTTTCTTTTTAAAAACATATTGTTTTAATAAAATTTTCAAGTAATTAGTCATATAAAATAATGTACATTACATTTTTTAATAAATTTGTTCTGCAAAGAACTTACGGTTTTGGAAAATCGTAGTCCTCAATATAATAATAATATAAATATGAGTAGGGTCACAGCGAGGTCGAGCTAACACGTGCTAGTAGTTTTTTCAAAAGTGAATTCAAAGCCATCTTTCTAGGACTGGTAGGACTTCAGTTTGTTTATTTAGAAATAATTTAACGTTATAAGTTTCGTGCTTTGAAAGAGATATTCTATTTAATTAATTTTAGCCTAACTTTATAAAAGATTTTGTCATTTCCTTTCATTTCATTTCATATGTATAGTTTTTAGTTAATTTAATTATATATGTTATTTAAAAAACATAAATAAGTAAATCTCTTTCATAAATCATCTTTTTATAATTATACACACACCCTTATTCCAGTTTATATTTTGTCGTCTATTTTATTATAGTTTATTTAAAAAGTACTTTAGTTAAGAGTATCAAAGGGTCAACAAATAATAGTTAATCGTTTACAAAACTGAATGATTGCTTAAAACTGACTGATTGAATTAAGATGCCTTTTCTCGCAGTGCAATTAATTTACATTTATTAGCGGTAATAATTTTGTTCCTTCCTCAACTGAGTCGCTAAATAACACATATTTAAAAGAGTAGAGTTTGCATAAAAACGTTATGTTATTTTTGTTGTTACTGTTGCAATCATCAGATCAGTTGATAATTCGCACTTCGATCTTAAAGTTTTAAGCAAATAAAATATATACCTTTCTTTTAAAATAACTGACAAATTGAAATGTGTAATAATATTGTAAAGGCTAATCTGCCGATATAAAAAAAACTGGTAAAAATGTAGCAGTTGATTATGCAGTCCCAGTTTGATTTCAATTAGACAAAGTAAATATGACTGACGAAGTGTGTTTTATTATGTTTTTCCAAACGGATTAAGAGACCACTACTCCGATAAAAAAATTAATAAAATTCTTGCTTTTCTTAGCGTTACTGTCCTCTGGAAATATAAGTTACTGCTACAATTTCGACAATATTAAAATATATTATGCGTTATTATTATTTGCATAATTAAAACAACATTATTACTAGATTAAAGAAACTTTTGTTTCAAAACTAGAACTTTATATAATCGTCTAAAAAGAGACTTGATTACATTTGGATTTACAATGTGTTTCTTAATTACAACAAGCTGAGGGTAGTTCAAAAGGAACGAAGATGTATGAATTAATTTGTACTTCTACCAATTTGTATATCTCCATCGATAGAGCGTCTCCTTTATTTACTATTATTGCTTTTAAAAAATACGTGACTAGTATGTTCCTAGTAATAATAAAATTAAAAGTGAAAAAAAAACACTTTAATTTCTCTATCTTATCAAATCGTACGACGTACAAGCAATATCTGCATTATTGCTCTTTTACTATGATAAAACCTTTGTTACTCATTGTGAGTTTTAGAATTGATGTCGACATTATTGTCAGCCATCATTGGACTGCATTTGAGGAACCGAAATCTACACAGACAAAAATGTTAAGCATAAATTACAAAACATATGTTTATATACAGATTACGTTATTACGTGTTGATTAGAGATTGCGTTACAAAATAAATGAGATGTTAATATTTTTACTTTATTGCAAAGTAATAATATTTTATCAAACTTCATGTTGAATGTCATACTAAGTTTTATATCAAAGCGTCCATTGAAAAATAAACGCTATATTTATAAGAAGAATCTTTAATAGAGACATTTATTATTCATGGTCTAAAAGATATGAAAGAAGAATATCATTAAAACAAGTGATGTATGTATAATAAATGAAAATAACGCTATAATGTGATTGCTTTATCTTATTCACCAGCTCAAGGGCTTGGAAATAATACAGAATGGAAATTTATAATGAAATACAGTTATCATGTTACGAACTTAGAAATAAGGAATCCATGCAAATGTTAGCTAAATACATTAACGTTTTATATACATACCTAATTATATATATGTATATTAAATATATTCCGAATATGCAGATATATTTTGGATTTAAGCATTGATAATAAAGTTTAAAGAAATACTTAAAATTGAAAAATATAAAAAAAACATGCTTAACTGTTATTTCTTATTTATTTATTTATTTTTTATTTATTTATATCTTTTCCACTTTGAATCATTATCAGTGATCACTTGTGTACGTCAAAATGGAAGTGTCAGGAGGGCCTATTTCGATACCAGATTTATCGTAATAAGCCCTTCTGTAAAAGCACTGTCCAACTTAATGTTAAAGCTATGAGGGTTCCAAACGCGTCCAAGTCTGAGAAGAACCACACAACAAACTCAGCCGGATATATATTTTTTTTATATTGTGATCACTGTTTCACAAATGTCAATCTTAAAAGCTATTTTGGAACAACTAGAACCGTCGCAATATAATGAAAAAAATAATAATTATTATTACAATAATTATAATAATAGCAAAAAAAAAATTAATAATAATGATAACAATAATAAAAAATAAAAATAGGCCTGCTACACAACCAGTCACCGCAAGCAGCACCCGTTCACGAGCATAACGCAAGAGTCAGCCATCACCCCCTTCGCACATATTTGAGGGACGAGCGCAACCCGACTCCCGACGCTACCGCAAGTAATGACTTCTAAGGAATCGGTGTGATGCAACAGGTCGATAAAACGAAATTAATCTACAACAAAAATCAAATTGCGGAGATTACTAGTTATTCGCAATATAATACAATTCATTCCCAGGCCATACCGTCGTTGATGTAATCCTGTACACTATAGTAGGATTTTTTTATCAAATTTATTTTTATATATAATTTAAATTTATTTAACGATAAACTTAAGGCTTCATTTGGGAGCTTATTATAAAAACGTATACAATTAACCTTAAAGGATTTACCTATTTTATGGAGCCTAGTGTTGGGCATAGCGAGTTTATTTTTATTTCTCGTATTAATTTTATGAAAATCACAATTTTTTTTGAACTTAGAAATATTTTTATGAACGTAAATTAAATTTTCATAAATATATTGATTGTAAACCGTCATTATTTTAAATTCTTTAAATTTGTTTCTTAAGGATTCTCTAGGTCTCATATTATATA
The DNA here is from genome assembly GCA_918358695.1 of Melinaea menophilus ssp. n. AW-2005. Classification (NCBI taxonomy): domain Eukaryota; kingdom Metazoa; phylum Arthropoda; class Insecta; order Lepidoptera; family Nymphalidae; genus Melinaea; species Melinaea menophilus. The sequence goes on from OU911049.1 coordinate 16,245,365, forward strand.
TTGCTCGAACAGCCCTCTTCTGCAGTGTGAATATGGTATCGATGTCGGCTGCATTACCCCATAAGAGTATACCGTAAGACATTATACTATGAAAGTAACTAAAGTAAACTAATCGAGCAGTTTCCATATTTGTCAATCGACGTATTTTTTTAACCGCGTATATAGCAGAACTAAGTCTACTTGATAAATCAAATATATGAGGACCCCATTGCAATTTTTCATCTAAGGTAATGCCCAAGAAAGTAGTAGACTTGACCAAGTCCAATTCCTCATTGTTTAATTGTACATTGGTTTTAACATTTTTAACATTTGGTAAAGTAAATTTAACACATTTCGTCTTTTTTTTATTGAGCAACAAATTATTGGCGTTAAACCATTGTACAACATCTGAGAGAGCATTATTTACATCGTCAATAACAGATTGCCTTCTGCTAACTTTAAAAGTAAGAGAAGTATCATCAGCGAACAACACTATCCCATGTTTTTCCCTCACTAGGTGAGGTAAGTCATTTATGTAAATGAGGAACAAGAAAGGCCCTAAGATAGAGCCCTGTGGCACACCTATTTTTACCAATGAACCGGGGGAACGTATTCCATTTACGTCTACTTTTTGAATTCTATCATTAAGATATGAACTGATCAAATCTAGGGACTTATTCTTAACTCCATAATGTTCTAATTTTTTTATAAGGATTTCGTGTTGAACGCAGTCAAACGCCTTAGATAGATCACAGAAAATGCCAAGTGCATCCTGGGATCCTTCCCAGGCTTCAAATATATTGAGTAATAGCTCAACCCCAGCATCTGTTGTAGAGCGACCGGCAGTGAAACCAAACTGGTTTTTGTGCAAGAGATTGTTTTTACTGAAAAAATCAACAAGTTGATTAAGAATTATTTTTTCAAAAATCTTGCTAAATGTAGGTAAGACTGAAATTGGTCTATAATTACTAGGATCTAATGAACTGCCAGATTTAAATAATGGAGTTATTTTACTTTGTTTCATTAGATCAGGAAATATACCACATTCTAAACAATTATTAAATATCAATGCTAAGTCTGGCGCTACAATGTCAATTATGGACTTGAGTACGTCAACAGATATTCCCCAAAGATCACTAGTCTTTTTAACGCTAATTAATTTAAATACTTTGATTACTTCTTGAGCATTAACTTTTTTAAAATTAAAAATGCTAACACATCGATCTACATTATCTCTAAGTAATCCTATAGCTGCAGCGGGAGAAGAATTTAAAGATAACGTTGTAGTCACTGGAATATTAGTAAAAAAGGTTTCAAAAGCAGTAGCAACCTCGAGGTCAGACGTAACATATTTATTATCTATATTTAATTTAAAGTCGATCCTCTGGGATTTAGCTCTTCCAGTTTCCTCATTAATTATTTTCCAAGTTGTTTTTATTTTATTATTGCTACTTCCTATTTTTTTATTGATATGTTGAGATTTAGCTATTTTACATTGTTTTTTAAAAGATTTGGAAAATAATTTTACCTCATCCCTAAACTCATTACTAGTATTATACATCAATTCACTATACATATTGTATAATTTTTCTCTATTTTTGTGTAACTCAGCAGATGCCCACTCACTAAATACTAATTTATCATTAACAACCACTGTTTTTGTGGTAAATACAAAGTTAAATAATTTAATGAAAGTATTGAAAAACTCATTATACATAACATTGGGATTTGATTTTTTCAACGAGGGCAAATAGTGTATTAAATCATTTTTAATTTGACTAATACGTTCTACAGTCACTGGTATAAAACTTACTTTCTGTTTTGATTTTCTTATCTTTTTACAACTGAATTTAATAAATTGGCCATAGTGGTCGGAATCTAATGTATTGAATAAACATTTAAAATTTGGAATAACACTTGTAAAAATATTATCAATACAAGTGGCACTAGTAGTTGTGATTCTAGTAGGCTCCATAAACATGTGTAAAAGATTATAAGATTTGAATAAATTTAAAAATTTTATACTTGTTGAATTTTTTTCAAGAATATTAATATTGAAGTCTCCACAAATGATTAGCTTTTTACTAGAATGTGATAGATTAAACAATACCTCATCCATAATCTTTTCAAATTGTTCAAAGTTAGATGACGGTGGCCTGTATACATTTACAATTATTAATTCCTCTAATTCAATTGATGCTAGTTCAGCTGTTCGCTCAACAGAATGGCTCACTATGTCTTTACGTTCTTTAAATTTTATTTGTTTATTTAATAGAATTAAAGAGCCACCATGTATGGAATTAACTCTGTTGAACGAACTACCAACCTGGTGGTTATTAAAATTAAACATTATTTCATCATTTTTAAGCCAGTGTTCAGTTACACAAAAAATATTAATATTAAAATTATTCAAAAATAACTCTATTTCTAATTCTTTATTTCTCATACACTGGATATTCTGATGCACCAGGTTGATATAATTTACATTGTTATTTTTCTTACTCACATTGACAATATTTTCTTTTCTATAATAATTATTGTGATTGCACATTTCATTTATTCGGCTAGAGAATATCTCTTCTGTCTTAGAATCTAGTTTAAACTAATATTGTTTGGGATAGCATCCAAACTTGTCTTACTTACATCTATATATTGCTCAATAAAAGCAGTTTGTTTAGCCAAATTATTGGCTGTCATTGTAAAAAAATATGATAGCGATACAGCTACCTGTCTCTTAATAGAAGAAGATAGATAATATCTATCATGAATCCGGTTACAATATTTACTAACAGTATTGTTAGTGTCAATAATATGAAACTTTTTATTATATAAACATAAGTTATATAATAATAAATTAAACTTATATCTAATTTCATTTTCAGTCTGTGGCAAGTTTTTATTATAGGGTAATGTAAACCACACTATTTTATTTACATTTAGTTTACTTAAAATTTCAAAACATTTTTTAAATTCTAATTGGTTTAAATTACCCCTGTTTCCTACAAAAATTATTAAATTTGTTAAATTATTAAAAAGTTTATTGGATTTATTAATTTGAGAAGTAATATTTATCAAGTTAGAGTCAGGTAAACAGCTGTTAAACACCCTTTGTCCATTAAAACAAGAATTCATTACTGAGCCCATTCCCTTTCCAATACTATCACTATACATATAAGTGTCATATACCATATTTGATTTGAAGGAACTATTACTATTTGAAACAGGGATATCAAGCCTGTCACACAATTTTTCTGGTGCAGTAGGAGATGATTTTATTATGGGACTAAGACTCTTTTTTTTATTACATTTATACAAACAATTATTTATTTGAGAATCAGCACATTCTATATTGCACTGTGATGTTTGTGTCAATTTATCTATTTTGAGCTTATGCTCGCTGAGCATATTTTGTGTGGTCTCATATTTATTTGTTATAGTCCTTAAAGAAGTTTGCAGGCGGGCTATATGTGTTTCTAATAATTGTGTGTCAGTTTCATATCTCCTATTTCTATTATCTAATTCTATATTACATAAATGTATTTCTTTTAATAGGACATTCTTTTTATTGATAGACTTTGTAAAGTATTTATTTTTTTTGGTCAACTTTTGGATTTTCTTAATGTATTTATTAATTTTTATGTATCTTTTTAGTTTGTTATTGCTACAACTGATCAACCTCTGTGTAGGTAGCGTGTCATTAGTTAAATCTATTGTGACACAAGGGCTTTGAGTTGCAGCAGTAACCAACTGAGGAGCGTTGTCAACTAACTCTTCAAACAGGCTATGAGTGTGAAGTGAAGTTGCGTTGTGAGCGGCCTCTTCCAGCTCAGAAATTTGTAGGTGGGCATCCCTCAGCTCTAGCTCCAGGGTAGTGGTACGACGAAGGGCCTGCTCATACTCAATGCTGCACTCATCAAACCTATCCACTAATAGCTGTAACCTATCACGCTCCTCCTCTATACTATTACATTTAACATGCAACATAGACAGCTGCGATTTTAACTTATCATTACTTTTTAAAACCTCTAATAGTTCCTTCTCATTAGCATCCCGTTCATTGTTCAGTTGGGCACACAAATCCTTGCTCAACTTTAATTCCTGTAATGCCAGTTGGAGTTTGTTTTCCTCCTGGCGAGAAAGTCCTCTACGAGTCATCATATTATAATAAAACAAGGGACCGGTGTGACAAACCAAACAAAGAGACTTAATTAATACCTAAAATAACTGCGATTTAAACGAGTCAACAGGCAGTTGCAGTCACAAATATCACTTAAAATTATTGTAAATTAATTTAGGCAGTAACAGTTTACAGTAATACGATTAATAAAACACTAATTATTATAAAAATAGACTTGAAAATACAAAGTACATTACCTATCAACTGTCACTTTTTTTCTTGACGATTTTGAACTGTTATAAACAATTTAAACACTTTACTTATTATGAAATCACTTTAAACACACATTAAACAAACGATTTTATTGGAATTAGGCTCAAGATAGACAAAATTAAATATTATTATGAAAAAAAATTTCGGAACAATTCAAATCAGCTGTTAACCTCAGTGTTGCCACAGACCAAAAAAAAAAAAACTTAGACGGGTCGATTGCAACTACTGCATTACAAATAAATCAAATTTATCTTTTTTGAGTGCATCAGAAATATGAGTAAAATCTTTATCATCGAACATATATTATATTTATATGTATTTAACCAAATATCTTGAAAGTTTCCATAAGATCTTGTCAAAGGCAAGAAACCCAACTTACAGAATCCTGTACAACCTGTATTCTGGCTTTAATATGACTCCTTTGATGTTTTGTAAGCCCTTAAGTTTCCTTACTCCTTTTATAAATTCTCTTCCTTCTAAACCTACCACATTAAACTTATAAACAGAGGAAATTTCTGTGACGTGTATAATCACTATATTTGTTTTTAATTAATAGATGAGGGGTCTTCAACGTGGTGTAGATGCGTTATGACGCACACTGCAGAGTATTTTCTTTTAAAACGAAGTTGTATGAATCGCTCTTATAATTAAGACGAGTACCACTAATATAACAAGTTACCTAACATGAACAAAGTATGTATTGTATTCCTTTAATAAAGAATTATTTTTATTTATGAACAAAATAATTCATTGCATTATTTCATAGACTCGAGTGAATGGATGTAGGTAACTATTTTAGAAGGTTATTTACCAACTAATATGTTTGACAATATTGGTATCTACTATGGTACTATATCCTAAAGTTAAGACCAATGTTGTATTAGCTATAATATATTGATTACAATACTTAATAATTTAACTATAATAGTTGCCATCACTTTTACGACTGTTGGATGTACATACTTATAAAGTATTTAGTATAAAAAAATCATTAAGCTGGATTAATATTCAGATTATCTTAGATTAATGGTATAGCTTGCTAATACTATTGGACAAATTATCATCGATTATTTGAAAATTACTGTTTATTTACCACAATAGTCCATATTATTATTTTTACACAATGTAATAGAATCAGTTATGTTAATTAGTAGTATTGTTGTCTGCATACTTATATATTTTGTTTGACCATTTATATGAATATGTTTAGCCATATTACACTAATTTATATTACAATTGAAATAGAATTAACAGTTTATCGAACAGGGGACCGCGCCTGCGATCTCTGGGAAACCATCCCGTCGCTGCGCCAACTGAGTTACCATTTCGCTTATCAGTCTGAATCGGGTCTGGGAAGGAATAATGTGTTTTTAATTGGTTTTTCGTTTGGAATGGTTTCATTATTATATATTGGGTAAAATAATTAAATTCCTACTTTAGATAATTCAGACATTAAGGAATTGAATACAACACAGAATTTTCTCAAAATGATTACCAAAAGTACTTGTATTTTTTTTTATAAATAAATTATTATTATTTTTCCTTAATAATGTGTGAGGTAGAAAAAGATGTAGGAATAATAATAATCGATACGAAATTTTACTGTTACTGTTGGATATTTAACAATAATTAAAATTTTTGACAGTATAATAGAGTGTCCTATAATAAATTGATGTTTTGCAATTAGAATATGAGTAAGACTTCATTGCCAAGTTTCAAGCAAACGTTGTGAATAAAACAAGTAAAAAATAGTTTAAAATGAGGCTTGTAATATTTAATTAAAAAATAGAAAGAAGCAAGGAAGTGGCATAATAATCCAAACACACAATGCAACTTTGTTAAAATGTTTAAACAACATCAGTTCAAATTCTAATATTGAAGAATAAAATTAAAAGAAACTCATGTCTTCCAATGCCATTCATTCGTTATTGTCTGTTAAAATAAATCATTTTTAATTTTAATGAATTACCATACTGATGGCAAGTAAGTTAGTAAGTGTTCATTGTGTAGATAACAACTTTTTATAAATAATTGTGTCTTCTATAGAGACTTCCTTGGGGAATGTCTCTGAGTGGGGTGAACTGAACCACGTTCAGTTCAATTCCCAGAAGACTATTTTTTGTAAGTTACATAGTTTTCAATTATATTTTCTTATGATATTTAGATATTTATTTTGTATTTTCCGTATGAGTTTGGCGCAAAATTATTTTAAAATTAACATTCACTGTTCTTTTCAAGTTACACTGAAGTTTTTTTAAATTATGCTTAATTAAAAAAAATTGCAGTGAACGGTGACTATGTGAAAACTTTTGCCAGAATCGCTTCAAATATAATTTTGTATAAAGAAATTTAAGATATTATTGTTTATTTTTAATAATACAGAAATAAAACCAAACCTTTAGTCATTTATATGCACTACATTTTTTAAGGTAAAGATGTCTTCTACATCAGCCCTATGGTGACGATAATATGTTGCTATACAACTATACCAGTCGCCACTTATTAAGAGTAGGTATTCAATTTTCTGTTTTTGAAAAGCCTTCTTTAGTTGTAATATATAACTCATTTTATATATTCTTAAATTTTAATTGCATATTAAAATTAATTGTATCCATCTTCTTAAACAATTTAAATTCATAAAAGACTACACCGATGGCATTTTTGAAGACAATCAAAGATTCAATTATCATTAACAAGTTGTTCTTTCAAAGAACATAATGTAACTACATTATTTATTTATTTATTATATCATATTATAATAAAGGTAACAACCTCGAGATATAAATAATTGTTAAGGAGAGGTACGGCTGAATAACTTTTATGCTATATTACAGCTGTTTTTATTGTCTTGTTCTTTGTTTTCTGGAACTTTATAAACCATTCATACAAACTCTCTTTAAAAACTCCTTAGGATGCATTATTTATTATTCCTTGATATTATTTCTTGTAGGGCTTATATAAATATATATATGTATGTTGGAAATATCTTAAATCCTTAAATTATATATTGACTCCTATGTAATATTGATTGTATATAATAATGTAATCAAACATTAGGATCCATATTGTGATAATGAGGTTAATGTGAATCGTATAATAACAATAGTATTGAGGAACGCATAGAAATTATGAAATGAGGGGTCAATTATATTGGTCTAACCCATGTTTTTCGATTTCAAATATTTAAGATATATCACGTATAATTATAAATTATAAGGTAAAAGTTTGATGTTAAAGAAAAGTTTGAATGTTTATGTTAATTCGAGTCCTAAACTAATATTTTTATCGTGTAAAATGCTTCTGTAATCCAGCGATTTACTCACTAAATTAGTTAATCACTCACTCACTAAATTAATTTAAATATTACCCTTACTTTCAATAGAGGGTGTATAATTCTCAACACAGTTGAAAGAGAGACTATGCAATTCTATTAACTCCCCTATGAATAACATCAGCCTTTACGATGAAAATAAAAATACAAACGAAATTTAATATTTCTGCTTAATACATGCCTTTGAAATCTTTATGTTATTTTCTGAAACTGGATAAAGTCCGTCCTTCGAGCAACTTACTTATTATAATTTGATTCATTATACTGTAATTGTCTGTACTATTTCTACGAGATTCTTATAACAAGAACTAGGTAACTGTAAACGTTAGTGAACTATAAAATTAAGTAATTTCAAGTAGTCATCGGATCACTTCGCGCTATGATTTTCGACATAATTCGTGTTTTCTTGAAAATTGTCTCGTCTGCCCGTAAATATGGCGCAAGCAATTTCTTGGTAATATCGAAGCTCGATAAAACAAAAAAAAATTACGGTAAAAATCCAGTAATTAATGGTTTTAATATTATTTTTAGTGTTTAGTAATAAATAAAATTTCTACCTCGATCAAAAGTCAAAACTGAGGCTTTTAAAAGTCATTCAACATTCGTCGCAAAGTAAGCTAGGTAGGTGTTATGATTATTTGATTTGATTTTCTATGATTTGCCTTTGTCATCTAAAATATTAACAGGTTTGTTAACCTGACTGAAGAATACACAAACTTTGAACACCTTATTTGAATAAAACAAAAAGGATAAAGCGATATCCAAAAGCGCGGAACTTCCCAGACGTCATGTAATATTCACAGTATATAATACATATATAGATCTAGAAACAAAATCAACCTGATAAATACACTTATAATTTCCCTTATTTCAATAATACCTCAGGCCAGTTGGCCAATATCGTTACGTTCAGTAGGTTTCCTTAAGTCAGAATCTACAACACGCGTTTTATTATTATAATTTATATGTATTCTAGCATTCAATTACTTACTAAATAATAATTTGATCTTAATTAAAGTCAAGAAGAATTGAAATATTGTTTTAATAAAAAAAATATTACTTTACTTTATTTTTATACGTAATTTGAGAGCTATAAAAAAAATAATAATTATTGTCTACTTATTTGTCAATTATAACACTATTTTGGACATATATTGTTGCTATATTCTCTCTGTAAGAGGATACTCATAACTCAGACAGCAATAACGTTATGAAATTCGTCGGGGGCGAAAACTAATATCCAAATCCTCGATCGTGTATATTGCAGACTAACAAACTGCACACTAAGACACATTTCAAATTTACTAACTCTTGTTCCACAAACGCGAATAAAGTGAAAATATGCCAAATTCTCCAACTCTTAGAAATGATTTGAATATTTACTTTTAATACTCTTTTTTTAAAACTAAAATAATATAAATTTCATTCCTTGTCTGGTTTAAAAATTGATATAAAATTAAGAAGTAAGTGTCATCTGTTTGCAGCTAAAATAGACCTAGTAATTATATACGACCATTAACTAAATATTTTATAATAATTATTAAACATACCAAAACTTTTAAAAACACATTACAAAGTATATATGTATATTTGAAGTGTTATGATTTTGACATTGTTTTGGTAACGTTTGTTTTGTTCACAAGAATTTAGTATACTTTAAAGTCATTCATAATAAAGATAGTCTTAACACAAAAATTGCAAACATGTAGTTTGTGAATATAATTCCTAGTGTAGCTGCGCAAATCTAAAGAGATTTGTTAAACAGTTTGACGGAAAGCTGCCAGCTGTTAGTAAGCTCACTAATTAGAGATAAATCAGTCGCTGTTCTCACGCCGCGTATCAATAAGCCGTCGCAATTGAAAAGGTTTTACTAAAATCGGTATAAAATTTATAAAACTTACGAGTATATGAAATATATACACTTTTTTTATTATCTTATCTCCTATTTAGAGCTTTTTTTTAATATTTTTGTAAGTATAGTATTTAAGTAATCTTATTACATATTTGTTTAATAATGACTGTATTATAATATTGACGATTCTATATTTAATTTCTTAGAATTGTGTATAGAATCGTCTTATGTTTTAAAGAAAAGGATTCACGTGTTAATCACAGATACTTCTAATTATTTATGTCTAATAATTCATATGCTTTATTTGTATGTAACCAGAAAATGTTATTAGATTTTTTCAATATTCATGCTTCACCGTCATTGATTTTGCTTGACTCGAGTATGACGTGACAAGTACCTGAATCTAATCTTTGCTTTACTTAATAAAGTAACGTAAGCTGAAGCTAATGTAGAATTAGAAAGCCTTTAATAATTTAACATTAAAATCTTCTATTCACTTATTATAAAGTTAAAGTGTTCTTTATAAAGATACATTTTATAAAAACTAAATACATATTCTATTCTTTTCTTTTTGCTTTTTGATTAAAGGAAAGTGCATTTGTTTTATTTTACATATTCATAAGATTTGTTATAAGTAATTTCTACATAAGGTATCAGAAAGGAAGTTTCGCTGTAAAGTACATTATTTTTTTCGCCCTGTCTTTTAAAAAGCTTACAATTAAATATTTGTTCAAACCCTTATTAGGACAAAAAAACATTATATTTGATGACACTATAAACCACCACTGTGAACTCGTATGAAAGTAAGTATAATACATTATATGCTACTAACAAAATGGCTACTACACTATAATGTTTCCCATCGATTAATAAATAAGTTACATGTAATAATGAACTACCATTTCTAACCCAACCCTAATATTTACGTGTACATAAATCTTAACCAATATCGGGCCCCGAACATTTGTCGATTGGAGATCTGCCAGTATTTGTTTGTTTATCTAATCCAATTGAATCTATCTAACTGTATTAAGGTATACAATTATTATATTTTAATATAACTAAGTTATCTGTTCGACCATTAGACATTTTAGAAATCCAGCTGTCAATAGGAACATGATTTCCTAACACGATTGAAGTGTTGATACTAATAAGTATTTGGTGTAAAATTATTTCCACTTTAATATATTGTATAATCTTGTAATTAGAGCCGACTTATTCGGCATAACAAACAAAAAATTTATATTCTCAAAAATGATATAGGTTTATCAAACTTTTCTAAATCCTTAAAATACTTTTCAAAACTCTGCGCAGGTTAAAGACAGTCATAATATATATTTATTCGTGCCCACAATAGATAATTATACAAAAGGAATAAAACTTTTTCTAATAACTGTGTTCTCTAAAAAACTTTCTCTAATAACTCGTGCTGGGGGATGGATGGGGTATTTTTCCCGACCCCTGCATCAATATTCGTAGTGATAGACCATTGATTCCGTTACCTGCTTCTTCAGGACTGTCGACGCCTTAATGAATACAATTTAAAGGGAGCCATTTGACAGTCAACATACAAACACACAAGTTGCAATGTTAATTATTTATTTTATTTGTTTTTTACGTAGCAATAATTGATTAATACAATATTTGTATAATATATTTATTTTTGATAAAGCGAAGTCCTATTCACAGCTGGTAACAAATAAAAATCTTCTATATAATAGGAACAAACAGCAAAGGTTTAATATAAATGTTATTCGAAAATATCAAATAACGGAGTACAAATCGATATGTAACATGTAACCCTGGTTGTGCTCCGAACGCCGTCCGGAACGGTCAAGATACATTTGCTCCGTACGTAAACGACATACCAAATAACTTGAAGAAATCAAAGTAGTGGTAATAAATTCGTGTATTGTGCTGTGTTGTATGTCAAAAGTTGCGCAGTGACAAGGCGCACCAGATGGTGTAATTAACTTTAAGATCGAATAAAGTTTTATAAAGTTACGACTTAAAAACTATGTTTTTAGTAAATTCTAAAACTGTAAAACGCTGCGCGTTTCAAAGTAGTGTCGTATATATTTTTTTAAAGTAGTCTAGTGCCCGTTAACGAGATCTACAAGTAGACACCAAAATCAAATTTTTTGGACATATTTTTGCCCCTGAAAAACGCAAAAAAACAAATACCACGTGGACACGTGTTTTGAGACTGGGAGGCCTGCGGATGATTTTGAGTGTGTTATTATCTAGAACTTTGAAAGACGTAAAAATATACACCTTAAAAGTGATAATCGCTTAATAAACAGTGTAGATAACAAGACTTTTTAGTACAAGTGTTTTTATTATTTTCTTTTTAAATTTTGTAAATATTGAACTAAAAATCAAGAACATATAGTTTTTAAAAGTTCCTTCTGTAAAGCAAAATAAATTTCACGGGGGTGCAAATTGTCAAACATTTCTGGTTTAAAACTGCGAGGTTACAAATCTAAACCAAGGCGCGCCTTCAGAAACGTCCAGAGTCAACAATCAGACTGTTGGTGCCATTTCTTTTTAAATTATTGACTGAGACGACATTTGTAGACTTTTTACATCTACATCAGCAAAGTATATTGACATGGCTTCAAAGACTACATCAAAGACTCTTGGGGGAGTAACTCCAACAGCGACAGCAGGATCGAGCGATTCTGAAGGAAGGAACAAGACGACAAGGATGTCCGAGCCAGGCCCGTGTTATATCTTCGACGTGGACGCCTTATTGCTTACGGGAACCCGACTGTACCAGGATGCGAAATCGCACCTGGAACAGTCGGGTTACCTTAAGACAACCATTAAAGAAGCGGTCTTTGGAAACATGAAGAGTATGCTTGAAATTATTGTCAAACTATGCGATAGAAACAAGAAAGCAAAAGAGGAGGAGAAAGACGCCGTAAGCAAGCTTTATGAAGAGATGAAGATACAGAAGGAAACAGCATTAGAAACTCAAAATGAAATCAAAAACATCACAACGCAAATACAGTCAATAAAAGAAAAATTAACAATAAATACCCAGACGACCACATATGCAGAAAAAGCGGCCTCCCTCAGGACGGAGAGGAATCCGGCCCCGAAGTCGATGCACTCAGCCGTAGTTTCGTCGACGCAAATAGCGGATACCAGCGAAGATGTAATAGAAAAAATACGATCAGCAGTCGACGCGAAAAACACCGGGATCAGAGTGGACAGACTGTGGAAGGCACGGGAACAGAAGGTGGTTGTAGGTTGTCACTCCATAGAAGAGCTAACACAAATAAAAGACAAATTAAAACAACACCAACCTAATCTAACGATTGAGAACAAAAACAATAAGGATCCTTTAGTAATCTTGAAACACGTTCTTTCGGTACATTCTGACGAAGACCTAACAAAGGCCATAAAGAAACAGAATGACCATGTATTCCGGGATATCCCGAACGAAGAGATGCGTATCACCGTCAGGTACAGACGTCGAACCCGGAATCCGCATCTAAACCACGTGGTCATACAGGTATCACCACGGGTCTGGCAGAAGATGACGACCACGGGCAAATTGCATATAGATCTGCAACGTGTGGAGGTCCTTGGCCAGTCACCGCTTATACAGTGCTCGACATGCCTTACATTTGGGCACGGCAAAAAGCTATGTAAAGAAACGGTGGAACTGTGCTGTCAGTGCAGTGTGCTATGACCACCACAGAAAATATAGCGGTCGCAACTTTAAGGCCAAGCTCATGGGCGATCGCAATTATTTCAGTATACTTCGAGGACACCCAGCCGATCGAACCCTACCTTCTACAATTAAAAGGCATCATCAGCAGCCTAAAGGTACAATACCTAATTGTGGGAGGAGACGTTAACGCCTGGAGCCCCTGGTGGGGCAGTATCCGCGAAAACCACAGGGGTGAAGTGGCAATGGGTGTCTTCGAAGAGCTCAATCTCCATATCCTCAACGAAGGAACAACTCCCACTTTCTATACCACGAGGAATGGAAGGGAGTTCCGGAGCCACGTTGATATAACCTGTTGCAACAATGAGGCTCTGGATATTATCGCGGATTGGAGAATTGATATGGGCATCACTTCCTCGGACCACAACACTATCGCTTATTCCCTAAACCTAAACGGAGTGCCGCAAAACCTCCGAAAGTTGGTCAGTAGTTACCTTTCAGAGCGGAAGGTGACGGTTAAATATGCCAATACGACCTACACCAAACGTACCGACAAAGGCTGCATTCAGGGCTCAATAGGAGGTCCCACGTTTTGGAATCTTTTTTAATAATTATTATTAAATTTTAATAAGAATAATATTATCGATGGTTGACACTGAATAAGAAATCATTGTTTTAAATTTTGAGTCTCAAAGGTTACGGTACAATAAAAAAAAAACCAATCATAATTTAAGTTGTTGCAAAAACAATATGGCTATAAAGCTATTTGTAGTTCATGTAATTGAGGTTATGAAACTGGAAGAACAAGCAATAACAGAAGCCAAATTATATTAATAATAAAAACCAAACAAACAAAAAATACTATGGCAATATGAGAATATCAATTTTCGAATTCATTAATACAAATTCAAAATTTAAACAAAATAAACATACGATTTATAACGTTTTTAATTAAATTTATTCTTCAACAATAATAGTTTCAGACGACGCAATATTTAAACAGGTTTTTAACCAAAGTTTTTTAATTAATTTCTTGAATGTTATTATGAATTTCAAATAAATGTAATGAATTAAAAATTAAGTTGAAAGTTGTTTCGAAAAGATCTTTCGTAGGAGGAAATATATATAAATAAGTAATTGAAATACGACGAAGTTCTAATCTTAATATATAAAGCACAAAGACACTCACTCACTGACTCATTCATCGCTCTACAGTCCAAACCATTATACCTAGAAAGATGAAATTTGGACACAAAACTCCTGACATATGGAATAGATGCAATAAGAAAGGATTTTGCAAAGGTCCAAACCGTTCCAAAGTTACAGCTTAAAAACTACAAAGTTTACCCCTGCTCCCTCCCTTCTCCCATTCCATTGCAGTAGAAATTAAAATTATTTGGCCTCTTACTATGTTTATTCGTAGTATTAGGGTTCCTCAACTCACATACAGTTTGTGATTATTTGTGATTGTTTTATGTTTACCTACATACAGTATGTGATTATTTGTAATTATTTTCAATTTACCCACATACAATTTGTGATTATTTTCAATTAACCCACATATAGTTTGCGATTCTTTATTATTATTTGCCCAGCAAAGCGGGCGGGAATCAGCTAGTTCGTTATAAGTTATAAAGTCAGTCGCACAAGAATTTTTCCAGACTTTTAGTTAAACCGTTCTAATTTTCTTGTAAGTTTCTTCAAAGGTTTAAAAATAATGTTTAAAAGGTATCATTCAGATTAATATAAAAATCCTTTTTAATTCATCTCCAAGTAATAATTTACACTTTATAAATAACTTTTTTTTTTATTCTTTACTTTAACAAGGCCCGTCCATATACTATAAAAAAATTAACCGTTCATTATGTAAATGTATCATACGTATATATTAATTATATTATTACTATGATAAAAAAAACAACGTTTTTGTTATTGCTTTTTATTTTAACAAGTCAAGCTACTAGAGTTATATACAAATAAAATGAAATAACACTTTTACTTGAAAATTTTGTGTCTTATCTGTCTTCCTAACGTGGGTTTTTCTATTGTCTCTTGACATTGGATATCTCTAATGTATGAATAATGCCAACAAATGGTTGTATTTAAGATTTCCCAAAGCAAGAAGCTGGAGATAGGGTATATTGTTGTCATCGACTACACAACGAATGGCTGTCATTTACGAAAACCAATGTACAAATGACTCCCATAAATCTGGACCAATATTTGATACTATATAACTTACAAGTTATATATTAAAACAAACAACATATAAAAAATTATTTAAAAATTATTTTTTTGTTCGTGCTATTCGTGAAGTATTAATTATAAAAAAATATTAAGTTTAGTTGGATCAGACTTTCAGTTTTTGCATATTTTATAACATTATGTTTGAGACGTTCTTCTACACTGCAATGTTAAAAGATTCTTGCGAAGATTCTAACCAATCTTCGCAAGAAACTTAATAAATGTCGCTTTCGGCCCGATAAAAAAGAGTATATAGAATACAACATTTTTATTATCTATTTAGTTACTATGGGAGATACTGCCCCTATACAATATGAACGGACCCTTGCTACAGGCTGTAAAGTCTTTTTACAGAGATCACTCAGCCTGTGTACAAGTAGAAGCTGTCATGTTGTCCTGGTTTGACATCGAGTGTTAAGCAAGGTTGCGCTATGTCAGCTTGGTTGTCTATTTGTATTTGGATAGTTGTCTCCAAGGCGTGAAAGACATGGACATGGGAGTGAAAGTAGGTAACCTTAAGGTCAATTGCTTGCTATATCCAAATAATGCAGTGCTCATTGCATCATCAGAATGCAATTTACAGGCATTGGTCACAACTCTGAGAGATGGGTGTGAAAATGACGGTCTAAACCTACCAATGCAAATAAGACGAAGGTTCTGATATTTGAAAGAAATGAAGAAAGAACAGAATGTAAGATCAACGTGAATGGTAAGATAATAGAACAAGTAAGTGAAGTGGTATATTTGGAAAGTATGTTTAGCAGAGACGGAAGTTACGAAATGGATGTGGAAAGACGTATTGGCGCGGGTAATTGGCATAGTTAACGGTACTTTGGCTGCATTGTTGAGACGGCGAAACGGCAGCATAGCTGCACGTTTGGATGTACACAATGCAATTTTACTACCGACACTGTTATACGGCAGCCAAACGAGGGTAACACAGAAGAAGAATGTAAGAAAGATGAATGCTGTGGAGATGCGATCTCTTTGCAGAATATGCGTAGTCAGTCTAGCTGACCGAATCCGCAATGAAGAGATCCACAGACTGGCAGGTATTATGTTAGGCGAAGATGTCAAGGTGAGAATGAAGCCTTGACATCTTCGCCTTTGAAAAACCATTAGGAGCCCCCGGAGGGCATGTATGAAGAGGTTGATGCCAATGGCCGAGGCAAAAGAGGTATGCAGGGACCGTAGCATTTGACTCTCCGACGTCTCTGGCAAGGGATATATATGCTGTGAAGTTAAAATAAAATAAAATAAATAAATCTATTTAGTTACATTTTTGTAAGTATAACATGTTAAATGGCATGTATGGCTAAACATGTTATAGACATTTTGAAATAAATAACAATTCTGATGCAGCTGACTTTATAACTTGTAACGAAACAACTTCGTCGTACAAATTTGATTGATTTATTTTTTATCAAATTATTTAAATAAATGAATACAAAAATAAATTACATAAATTTAATCCGAAAAATATCACGTTTCATACAAAGGTATATCCCTTATTTAGCCGCGGTTTTTCCAAAGATCTTAGTAAATGCCTAAAATATAATATTTAATGTTTTTATAATTTTTGAACAGTTACCATTAATTTTAAATATTATATATTTATTGGAATTGAATTTTTCTATATGTACATGTATGTACTTTTAAATATGATTTCCAGAAACGTGATGTTAGTTTATCATATTTGAAAGTTATATTACTAACTATATAAGACCATTACACATACAAAACCCCTGATAGATATGCTATTTTAAGTCCATGTACGTACATGTATATATTTTTTATCACTCTTAAATAACAAGTTGCAGATGTCCAGTGTAGAACACAGATAAATATCTGAAATACTACTTTCTATATTATCTATCTATATAGAGTGAATTCTTAATTAATCTTAAACCAGCTTCCTCTTTCTTTTCGCAGTCAATTCAAAGTTCTTAACATGAACATATTGTTATAAATAGACTGATATTAAATCTCATAAAGCAACAACCGCATACTTTATAAAAGATTCTGTATAAAAAAACTACTTGTAATATAAGAAACCTACTACTAAAATACTCAAGTGATAACCTATTCTGACACTTGTGATAATACGAGTACCGATTAATATTACAAGCCTGTATATTATTTCTGAGGATTCGCTATAGCCGGTTATTGCAACATCAATCATTTTCTCAGATTCCCCGTTAAGACGTAAATGATTACGTTAAAAATATATTCCTGTCTGTCTGTATACGTACAGTAAAATATTAAAATACGTCACATGGCTATCCAGTTTGTTGTTTTGTCAATATTAACATTATATCGAAGTCAATATAATCTATTGACTTTAGGTTATTGTGGTTAAAGCTCAAATTGTTAGTTAATTTGAATTGAATATAATACTAATAATTATCATATTAGGTCAAAATAAGAACGAATTATATGTATTGTTAATTAAGCTACCTAGATATATGTATATAATAAAAATATATCTAATACATTTAGTCAAAGACTCATAAAATTGTTGGTTTATAAACATTATCTTACCATATAAAATCGATTACTTTTTATCTTTCTTGCACTACTCCTCCTAAACCGCTTATCCGATTTTTATAAACAGGGTATAAAATGAAAGCTTATAGTCTAACGATGCCAGGGTTATGTTTTCGCGACGCTGTAAGGTCAATAAGGTCACCAAATTAAAAAATTGCATGCTCTGCGGACTAGACGTAGGCGAGTGAAGCGAGCCCTACGGCTAGTTAATATATATAATTATGACTTAAGTACGCATACATACAAAGTTATGTAACTTGAGAGACATTCTTGAGGCGTCCTTATCTCTGTAAGCAATTATAGTATTTTAAAAGCAAAAACAAATCCCTGAAGTATGGTGTTCCGCAATGATTTATGACAAAACTTCTTGTAATAGTAAGAAAATAAAAGTATAGAAGGCATCGGTTCTCCTTTTCATAATAAGCTATTTGTACGTTCATAGTATTTTTATTCGTCATTACACAAAGATGGAATATTGTTAATGAGCTTCTTTTATATATTTAATGGTATTAAATACTTGAAGTTTCGAAGTTTTTAATTTATTTAATATCTTATTAAAATATTAAATAAATAATAGAATAAGTTAATATTATATTGTTTTGCGATGTGTGAAATAAGTATAGGAGGTACTCGGAAGGTATGATACAAAAAATTATTACAAAGTCTTAGTTAAAAAATACAAGCAGTAATTATTCAAAATATGATATATAGATGTCAATATTTATTATTATGTATGTATGTTGTAGAATATTTCTTGTCTGCATTAACGTCTTAAGATTGAACAAACAAATTAAAACAATAAATATTTATTTTATCGATCATTTCAGTTGACCGTTCTTCTGCGAAAATTCCTGATGCAATTATTTTATGAGACGTTTAATTAAAATAAATAGTAAATTATAAAAAGTAATAGACTCACATATTTATAATTTTACCGTTTATATAAATCCTAATTAATACTTTGCATTTTCGTAAGGTAAAGAATTTCATGAATAAATTAAAATATTATGGTACTTGTTCCTGTGGATTAAGTTTGTGGTAATCAGTTAATAAACTTCCAGGAGTCTGGTTGGAATAATAAATGTAAATAACATTTACATAAGACGTCGCTCGTGTCCGCAGTGTGCAGTCGCATATAAAGTTGTTACAGAACAAAGGATGGAGACGAACTGTAGGCTTATATTATTAATATAAATTAAGGTGAAAATCCTGTCTGAGATCTAAAAATGTTTTCGCTTTTTATTTCGAATGGACATGGGCACATTTTTAGCAATGATTTTGTTTGTTATTTCAAAATTTAAAAAATAATCATACCTGGTAAAAGTGTGTTTACATTATATTATTAAATTTATAAAATAAATATCGACCACTTTGTATTATTATGGGATAAAGAAAATACTTTTAAATGTTTGTTATGACTGATTATAATAACTTTCAAATCACAAGTAACTGAACAAAATTTTATTTTGTATTGAATATACATGCAAGTAATAATATTAAATAGGAAATAAGAACTGTAATTATACTATGTATTACCAATATAATTCAAAAACTTAATAGTTGTAAAATAATACTACGAATATATTAACTTTTATACTATAAAAGAATACATATAAAAACATAATGTATCTGTGTTATTCGCTGATTTACTCAAAAGTAAACTAAAACTCTCAAAGAAATAACTTCGTCTTATTTCAATTACAAATATGTTTTCCTTTCGTAAGAGTCTTTCTAAGTAACTTTTTTTTGGCTTTTCGTTTTATCAGGTTTCCTTGGAATTATAAATTGTTCTTAAAGAAAAGTACACAAATGATACATTTATATAACTTTATACTACATGTACATTACATACATTGTACTATATATACATTCTATATGTACAGTACATTCATTGAACAAACTTAGATACTACAAAAATATATGTATGTTCTAGACAACTCATTCAGCGACTAGTTGACCATTGATTTCTGCTGGTAGTCTTAATTTGTTTCAGGGTTTTATAATATCTTGAAGTACGTATTGAATAATTACCATAATACAAAAAATACGTTTAGAAAATGACTTTGTTTTATACGAACTTACATCTTCCACTAAGCCCTCTACGTCTTTTCTAAAGATTCCATCTAAATAATTGTCTAAAGTTTCTAAGCCCAGTTATTTAGGCAATACGTAGATAGATCAGTCAAATAAAATTAAACCTCTATTTAAAATTATGTTATTGAAATAGACGCCATTAAAGTTTTCCAGTTCTTGTGCGCTTTTCAAATAATATTAGCCTGTAAGTGTTTTAGGTACAAAATTTAATTTTATTTAACCGGTAAATTAGTTTTAAATTCGTATTAAAAAAAATTTTCATAAAAAAATATTTAAATAAAAAAAGGTGTTTTTTTTACTTGGTGACAATTATTATGACCATATGATTGATAACTGTACTATAATTTATTGAAATATTGTTTTTTTAATTAAATATTATTAGTAAAATAAAATATGTGTATAACGTTGCTTTCAAACTACAATAATACATTTATTTAAAAATAACAAATATATTTTCTTAGGTTTCTAAACAATATCAAAAATACACGACAATGTTTAAATTTTTTGGTCGTAGATAAACTCTTGTTTTGTTTGTATTTTCCATATGACCTTTCCTTGACATAATGTCAAGATTACAAAACTCCATACACACAAACTTATGCTTAAAACTTCGAATGGATTAAAAGATAACTGAAAGCACATTATAATATGTATTACATTATTACAGTAATAATAATGTACAGCATACAAATAGTATGTATATAAAGTAAAATATATACAAATATATATAGAATATATATTTTCCGTATTGTTAATTCCGTATGTCCATAATTAATAGGTAAATTGAATGCTTGAAGGTATAATGGTGATTTTAACTTTTGCACTTCACCAAATTATTTTTTTTCTTTTAATGTATTATAAGTGCTTGGTACTATCGCAATTCTTTCTTGTTTAATCAATGATAATAAGCTTATTAAAAGTTATTTCAAAGTCGTCTGTGTCTGGAGGTCTCCAAAAGTTGTAATGATATTAATGCTTCTCACTTTATTTCGTATTTTACACTAACATTTTATAAATATAAAAATACTGACTTACTATTATAACTTGTATCCTTTTTATAATAAAAGTATTAAGTATTTGCAAATAATTATAGTAATATTAGTGGTTTTAAAAATCAAATAATATTTGAGTTAAAAGCAGCTGCACCGTTAAAATGTCGCCGTCAACCTGTTAGCACTCTTGTTATGGATAAGCTGGTTGAAGATTTATGTAATGTTATTTATACAGCTTTCCACGATACATTTGTTAAAATAAATACTATTGGATTTCATGTTACTTCTATTATCCTTTCGCTTTGAAATCTGGAGATTAATTAAATGCTTTATACTATCCTGACCTCAGCGCACTCATACGGAAATTAAAACGGCATGTATGGATTAAGCTGTAAAAGAAATCTTGAAATTTCTTTTTTTATTATTTTGTTATGATTAGTGAGTTCTATTATGATAACTATGCGCTACTGGTTTCAAATATTATTTAACATCATTATCAAATAAACTTTTTATATTTAAAGAGAAAAATTGTACGAACTGAAGGTGATAATTCCCAGTTACTAGTGAAAAGAGTTTTATAAAAGTGCATTAGGTTTCTCTACACAATTAAATCAATATATACTATAGTGTTATAATCCTCAGTGTAAACTTAATGTATTCTTAAATTTAGTTACTGTTAATATTTGGCCAATTTTACACTCTAATATTTAACCATTAAGAAGGGTTGTTTAAGAGGTTTCGAGTTCTGCCCTTCATAACATATTTGTAAATCTCCACCGATAAACCTTGTTCTTTATTTACTCTTACTGTTTTAACAACCATATAAAACTAGAATATAACATCGAAATTAAAAGGTAGATTAATATACTTTAAATGTAGCCAAAAACTGTCTTGTCTTATCTAATCGTGGGACTCTATGCACAGAAAAATATCTACATTACTGCTTTTATACAACGACATGTAAAATCTTTGTTTCTCATTGTGAGTTTCAGAATTGATGATGAGTCTTTGTGTTGAGTGTTTTTCAGTGAATTTGAAATATATATTTTTTACTGATATAATTATATTTTTTTATTTAATTGATTACAAAAGAAATATGCAAATTTTTATTTTATTGTAATATAATTATAATTAAATATTACTAAATTGTTGAAAGTCCAACCAAATTTCGTATAGTTATAACATTTTCATTATATAATAGGTACTTGGTTATAAGAAAGTTTTTTAAATATTTTATTTTCTGGGGTATTTATTTTTTCTTATTGTAACTAAACTTTATGATTTATTCATTGTCTATAATACGGCTGAAAGTGTAATATGATAAAAACAAAAGTTGTATGTGTGATAAATGAAAACAGCAGCATAATGTAATTATATTATCTTATTCACCGGCAGAAGGATTTAGAAATAATATGGAATGTAATTTCATAATACAATATAGTTTTTATGATGAACTAGGTAATAAATAAGATATAAGAGTAAACTATGTAATTAATTGAACTAAACAGTGTTAGCGTAAAATAATATGCCCTTAAGGTTACGTCCTTTATATTATTTTTTTTATTGTTTTTTTTTGTCTAAAAACATGTTGACATAGCTATTATAAAGGACAGGAAGGAGGTGACGTCATTAAAAAAATAATAAGCAATATTTCAAATTTTGTAATATAGAATAAAATTAAAGAGATGGCACAACCGAAATTATACTTGAAATTGTCTATTGCTTGTATAGTCGCCAGAACGTACTGAGTCGTGCAAGTTTAATGACACTGAAGTGCACTTTGGGAATTACTTATAAAATATTTATAATACGGTTTTCAGGAAAATCAACTATTTATTCTTATTTATATTAAATAAATGTTCACCTTAGCTAAGGTAAGAAAAACAGTACACTAGCAATCATTTCTTTAATAAAGGGTTTACTAACTATGTACAGCAATAAAAAGTTTTCGAACATCTTCATTATCTTATATCTGCCCACCTACACTTAAAACTAATTATAATACTCAACATTATTAGTAACAATTGAGTGCAGTGACGTAGGAGTTACGTAAACAATTATATAACTTTTCATTCCTGTTCAAAAGGATAAAATTTGTAAGATAATATCAAACACTTATACTTATTTAATTAATATGTCGTTAATTAATAACACAAATTAAATTAAATTATATATGACGGATTCTAACCTAAATTAGTATTTCTAAAAAGATCCATTTTTTTAACCTCTGAAATACAATACTTTTGATTGATTTTCTAGCAACACATAACAACACACGAAGACAAGCATTAATCCATTTATTTATTTTCTTACTATTTTAGTTTGAGCAGGCTGGAATTCTTGGAGGCGACGACGATCCAGCCTGCGGCTCGTTCATCGGTGGCGGGTTGCTATCGTTGATAACGTTGTTTGATAACAAATTATCAACTCCGGATGTTTCCCTCCGATTTGAATTCATAGGCGACGCGGTCATCTGAAAGTTAATAGTGTTTTGCTTTAGCTGGTCAGGACTCACTTTTTCGAGAACGGCCATGATAACCAATTAAAAATGACAAAATTTTCACTTGTCCTTTGTAGAAAGCATTTACTAATGGACTGCATCATAGTCATCATATGCTGGAAAAAAATCAGTTGGAATATTAATACCAGATATTGATAACTTGTGTAAACAGAGTTGCTATTTTTTAATTTTGCAAGTTCAGATACACCATTTGGCATATATCCCTCTTGAGAATCATTTGGACCAACCTCCGAACGCATGATTACGGTATCTGAAACATATCTGTGGCCGGCAGAAAGGGAACTTTGGAGCGATTCCACTTCTGATGACAGATTCAAACCTAAATTAGAAATTTTAAAAAGATCAGAGTCCAAGATTGTCAGATTCATCGACTCTTATCAGTATTACTAATACTTATCAAATAAAGAGTCAAATACACTCAAGCATACATTTTTAGGAAAAAGAATAAATGAAATATTAACTAAACTTAATATTTTATTAGGAATAATTTAAATTAATAATTTAAAGTAATGGAAGTTATTTAATACACCACTTTTAATAATAATTCACAATAAATGAAAACTTAACTAAACTGAGTTTATTATCAATAACACAAAGAATGAATCGCTAAAAGTTTCTGAAAGAATAAGTAAATATTTATAATTAACAATACCAATATGTTCTTATCACTGTCCAACCCGAGCACCAGGCAGAAAGTGAGGTGTCGAAGTAAGTTATCCGCTATTTATACAGTTCTCAAATAATTTGATCGTTTGACTCGATTCCGGAAAAATAACAATATCGCACGATTACGTGACAGCTCTGACTTGACTAATAACTTTAGTCAATCAAAGTTTTAGAAATTAATGAATACTAACTTTCATTACAACAATTCTTAAATGTAACTGTTATCTACTTTGACCTAATTTATCTTATTTTTGCAACGAAACTAACAAGTGCTAATAATGAATTATTATTTACCCACTATATTTATCAAAACACTATCCATTCATAATAATAAAAAGATAGTAGATAGAAGTCTCAAATCTACCTTATATTATTTTAAAACAATTTGTAAATATGTAACGAATAGTTAATATAATAATTTAATAAACTTTCTTTTATTATTAACAAAAGTCGTTGAAATCATATATGGTTAACCATGTATGGTCGGTGGTTGGTATGGTGGTAACCATATACGTTATAACGTATAAACTTAACGTAACAGGTCACCTGTATGATCAAGAACACACAACTGATATGCAGCAGCACGCGGCATCTGAGGCACGTCACAACGCTCTCTCATGTGACTAGTTAAATTCCCGGATACACTTTCATGTTTGCAGTGTACGTCCTTTGTGAAAATGTTCCTTAACTAAACATCCATATACAACGTACGACGTTTCAAACTTTGCTCGAATTCTCGATATTTGATCCTAGTTTCATGATGTTGTTTTTAGTCGTATGTAAATAATGGAAAAAACTATACGATATAAAAATATTTTGTTACGATTGCAATTTTAATCTGAGGTCTGTTGATCCAAAAGCTACTACAGACGGCCATAAATGTATCGACAAGAGTCTCAATGTTTTCATTATTTATTTATTGGTATTGGTTTAACGAGCAAGCGCGGGGCTAACTGAATAAAAATAGTAATATACATAATATAAATAAGAATTTCTTTGAATCTATATCTCTAATATCAATATATTTTTATATGGGTGGTTACATTCTTGTATTTTATAAAAGAAATCGCAAAGATATATTGTAAAAGGAACATCAAACGAAAGTAAAACATAAGACCCTTCTTTCTTTATTTTTTTCTTTTGGAAAATACATAATAACTTTTGTCAACATTGTAATTTAGCTAAGATTGAATACGTAATCTAAAGGCACTCGAGTTGAGAGTTATTAAAGGAATATTAATATTCAATTGTACATCTGTACAACTGAACTTTATAAACTACTACTTTAAGTTAGTTTGATTATCACTTCATAAGGGTTGGGAGGAATGTAACATTAATTCAAGTTTGTGTGTGAATTTGCAAAAACTTATAATTCTTACTCCAACCTTACGCCACTGTGTAATAGAATCCTTTATATTGTATTATTGTGAGAATTATGTTTCGTTAAAATAGAGACCGTAGTGACAGTGCTAAAGCCGCTCATTCCACTCTCAAGCTATTTTTATCATTAATAGAATTATTTTTAAAGTGCTAAATGGATTTATATTATTTTCGAACACAGATAGATCATAGTCTAACAAAAACAGCCATTCCTCAGAGATTTTGACGGTCTGTTTCATTTCCGCGAAGTTATATAAAAAATGCTAAACTCGAAACTAATTAAGTTTCTTATTCTTTTATCAAAATTATTTAAATAAAATAAATGCTAAAGTATTGTAAATGTAAAAGTTATTGTAACTAATTAATTTGTAAAGTAAAATATAAAATTAGAGGTTCTGGAAGATTGAATTAAGCATCTGCTATAATTTCAGTAGACGGGGCGAAGTAATAAATGTAAATAACATTTACACAAGATGTCGCTACGGTCCGCAGTCTGCAGTCGACTGTGAAGTTGTTACGGAACAAAGGATGAAGAGGAACCGTAAATGAGCTGCGATTAGTTTAGAAGAGGAGTCTGTCGTCTGAGAGTATCTTTGTAACTTTGAAATAAATGGTTACATACTCATAATACATTTAATTTTTATTTGTAATAGACCTTCCATTTCTTTCTTAGACCTTCCATTTCTTAGTTTTAAATCTAAAATCAAAAGTTTATTGTTAAATAAAGCCTATTATAACGTTCAAGAGTTTTTAGTGGATCGAAATATGTGGAACTTAAGTTGTTGAATCATTTGCAGGATTTATATTATATTATAATTAATATACATCACCTATTGTTATATTTCTTTTGAAAAGAGCAACTGTTGAGTTTCTGGCCGGCTCTTCTCAACAGAGCAGCATTCCGAGCCGGTGGTAGCATGCTTACGGACGGACTACACTGACCTTTTTTTGTATTGTAATAATTGACGATTCAAAAGTGCGTGTAAATGCCTACTTGAATAAAGATATTTTGAATTTTGAATTTTTTTTGAATTTTGAATAAATACCTACTAACGTAATATTTAAAATTAATTCCAATTAAAATATATTTTGATTGCAGAGTAACATCGTTTTAACATTTATAAAGTACCACGTGTGATATACTTTTTAAATAACGTGATTAAATCCACATAAACTTCACTACTAAGCAAAAATGCAGCGACTAATAAAAATACACAAAAAGGATATTGTACCATGATTATTAAATTTACAATTTGTGCAAATCTGACGAGATTTCTCAACCATTTTGACTGATACCAAACAGCCGCAGTCCAATTAATTAGGAACGCTATGAATATTTCTAGTACTAGATCACAAATGACAATAAATTGTTAGGAACTTATAAGCATTGTCAAATAAATACAAAAAAACAAATGTACAAAACAAAATCTGCATATCATTGCCACAAATAAAATAAAATAAATTAAACAATCTATTTATATGGACGATCCAATTTAATTGGTGTAACCTTGTATGGTTGATTTCGTTATATGAATTTCAAGTCTAAATAATACGAAACCCCTCTTCTCCTGTGCAATTAATGTTGCGTTGTGAAGTCAAAAATGTTTAATTTTTTGAGGCATTTCATAATGACAGATGGGGTTAGGTGACGTAAGCTGTCTGTATTGGCAAACTTCAAATGATATTTAAATGATATATCTCGTAAGGATAAGAAATTTGTTATATTCTTTTTTTACATATATGTGTATATTTATCAAATACTATAGTTATTTAAAAAAAATTACTTATTGAATTTTAATCAGAAACGCTATTTCATTTATTACATAAATAACCCGGATTAACTCACGTTTATTCGATCGAAATTTGCCAGACTAGTTTTTTACCTTAATTTACGATTCAAAACATATCATGTTCTATTTATATTTAAGTTAACTGATTAAGTATTAAAATTATTATAATTAAAAGCTAAAACTTGTAGTATCTAATCTTTATTTCGAAGATCAGACCAAAAGTATAAACGACTTTACAGAAAGTAATTAAAGTTTTTAAATATATAACTCTGCGCTTACATCGTTTCATTGATTAAATATGTTTTATCTTATATGTTTTATGTTAAATAATATTAATTCCTTTTTAAGTGTTTTTTCTCAGCTTTACTTATTTTTTTAAGATTAATTATTTATGATAATATATCCATAAAAGTTATTACTTTATCACGGGTCTACCTAGAGTACTATAATTAAAATATAAGCAGCTGTTTACTATTATAGAATAAAAATGGTCAGAACAACAAATATATTTTATTAATTTATATTAGTGTTTATACATTTTCATTTGAAATACGTAATAAGGTAAGAAAGTGAAGATAAAACAATACATTTGAGATATTAGTAATGAAATACGACGAATATTAAATGATTTCGGCACAAAAGTCCATTTGTCAAGTGACCGCTGCATAAGTTTTATGGAATGAGTTCGCAAAGTACACTCTCGTGTCACCCTCTTGAGGTCGATGGTCATCCTGACTTCTCATTTTTGAATACATTTTTTACATATTACAAAAAAAAACTAGTGTTACTTCTTCGGGTCTTATTTACTAGAGCTGTTGTAAAATATAAATAATTCAAAACGCGTGTTGTATGAAACAGTCTCAAAGGAAAGAACACAAATTGCCGACGCGCGGTGTTTGATGCAACATCATGGTTTTTAAATCAAATTTGTAATATATATTATGATATAATGTTATGTTTTCCTTCAATAACAATACTTATTACTTTACTTTGGAATGAATATTTGGTGAATTCTAAATTGTACCTTAGTTACAAGAAACAATGATTAATATTAAAATTAAGTTTTAGGTCCCTAATAATATAGCACCATATTATACAATTAACTCTGAAAGACGCTGTAATATGCTATATTAACTTTGTTAAAAGAGATAGAAGGTTTGTAGGTACCTTATACCTCATTGTAATAACTTTTTAGGAAGTGAAAGAGCTGCCTAAAACTAAACGAGTAAAATCAAACCTATTTGATATACACATAGATCTAAAATTAAAAATAATATTCGAAACTCGCAAGAAAATAATCTTGATCGAGAAGATTGCAATCGCTATAATAAGCTTTTTTATAAGCTACTAGCTACTATGGTGGACGGTGATATTACTGAAAATAAAGAACCCAAATCACTGTTTCTGTATTTAACAAATTTATTCATACTTTAAATTGAAGAACATAAATATAATAAGGGTCGTCGTTTGGTCAGGCCTGTCTGGTTTTAATGGAGTAGTTCCATACTACCTCTTGCCTCTTCTTGCCTCTGACAATGCTTGTGCAAGGTGTGGCAGTGGCAGACAATAACTCGGTATGGCATCGTCATAGTAATATGAATGTTTTAAAATTCAATTTTTAAATCTCCGACACGTTTTTATTCTATAAGTTAACATATGACATTAATATAGGTAGTTGTATGAATAAAAAACGATTATTAAATGATTGCTCCATGATTTATCAAATGATAAAATATTGTAAAGAATTTGTTAAATTATTTATTGTTGTGAATTTTTTCCTCGTCTTTTTCATATTTTATTTTTAAACAGTATTTACCAGAATAAGCATATAAAATATCATAATAATATAATATAGTGACAATCCACTCGAAAAATAGGATATTTATATTTATTTATTAAATGTAGATTGTTCATATTGATAATATAAATATTTATTTATTGACTTCTTTTATATTTAAATATTATTTTTCACTATAATTACAAAACACTAAAGGAATTTGTTCTAAGCTGTAACTTAGTACTTTAACAAAAGTTATTTACAAATAAGAAAATAGTTTTCTACTTTGTATAGTTTAAAGTCCTTTTTCTCCCTTTTGTGCTTTTGTCTCTCGCTTCTTCATATTCTAAGTAATGGATATCCGGGACGTGTGAATGACTCAAACAAATAGTGGCGTTTAAATTTATCAAAAGGAAGAAACCTAAGGTACGGTCCAAAATTAACGAAGGCTACAAAGTAAATTTAATTAAAGTCACGTTTCTGGAAATCTTTGAACTCATATTTGAAAAAATATATTATACTATATAAGAATAATCAAATACAAAAGCTATGTCAGATATGTTATTTTACTTGCATGTATATATATGTATACAAATTTTATCAAGTTATTTATAACAAGTTGTAGATTTAGTGAAGCGGAGCACACCGGAAATAACAGAAAAATATTTTATTATCAATGTTAAAATAGATATCATTTGACTGTACAGTGATAGGCTAATTGTTTTGAAACCAATTTCCTCTAAATCTTCAGAGTCAATTGAAGTGCTAAACAAATAGCTCGATATTAAATCCAATAAAGCGAAGGCTATATTCTTATATAAAGATTCTGTATAAAAATATTACTTGTAATGTTTTAAGAAACCTACTACTATTAAATATTCCTAGAGATAAGTTATTTTGACGCATATGATAATACGAGTATCGGTGGCTGTTATAAGGCTGTGTATTATTAATGAGGTTCTCGTTATATCAGACTACAACATCAATCATCTCCTTAGATTTGTCATTTAACTGTATTATGAAAATGTCACATAGTTTGTTGTTTTGTAATAAACATGTTATAGTATAATCATAATTATTATATTATTATGTCCTTGATATGAGTTTATAATATTTAATAAATGAATATGATGATTTTTATTACATATTACATTAAAACTCATTAATGTTATTAATTATTATTTAAAGATTATGAATAACATAAAAGAGAGAAAAATATTTATTGAATTATATTAAAAATATGATTCTGTTAAAAAACAATAAATTTACCTAAGCTATAAGTTGAATAAAATATCAAAGCGGGCGTTAGCTAGCTCAGAGTGACGAAAGCACCCATAGTGCTGAAAGTCTAACTCTGTATATATACGCGCAATATCGATTTTTTTATACAGGAGACCTTCTGGTATGAGTGTGGTATTTTTAGAAAGCCCTTGGCCCATAGACCCAGAAAATGCATTTACACTTAGCAATTTACCTACCGCCTCACCTCTACGGCCGTTTGAAAAATGAGACTAAAATTTAGTTTTTGGCTCCGCACCAGTATAAAACCACTTATTTCCACCTTGAAAACAATTTTCCTAAAGGTCCTCGTCGAGACCTTTTCAACAAGCCCAAAAACGCCAAAATCTGACCACCGGTTGATGAGATATGACATTTTGAAAATTTTGACTGGCGCCTCCATCGATGATTACTTTGTCTGTGTGTGGGTATATTCGTAGTTTCAACTGATTTTGTTCAAACTTTCAGGGATTGAAGTACATCAAAAACTAAGACTTTTTTGTTCTACGACATTTCGATTTGGCCGCCATGTTGGCCGTGGCCAGACCTCTAAAGGCCAAAAATGGCCATTTTTCGTACAGGGACTGTGGCCAAACCAGTTGACGTACATTGACAAATTGGGCATCATTGGAAAGGTCTCAAGCTTATCTTTTGAATAATGTCCATTTTAATGGCAAAAACATTTGTTGGCGTAACATTTTTGGTCAAAAGGCAAAAAATGGCCAACTGGCCGGGGACAGATCGGCCATTTTCTCGAAAACGGCGCCAACGATTTTTTCGAAAATTTCCTCATTCGTAGCCCCAAATTAGAGCTAAAATTTGGTACATAGCATATATCTGGGAAAACTCGTTATTTCGAGATATGGCCGTGAGAAGTTCAAAAAATCATGAAAAATGACCAAAAATTGCCAAAAAATGACTTTTAAAGCCAGAATCGTACTCACAACACGGTTAAAATTCAATGCTAGTTGCACAGTGAATAAACTCACTAACGCATTGCCGTCTGTAACAATAAAACAAAATTTACAGAAAAAAATCCGAATTCTGAAGAAATTCTGTTTTGAAGCAATGAATTAAAAAAATAAATGGAAACTGAAAAAATCAAATGAAAAAAAAATCGGGCACCTGTGGGAATCGAACTCGAGGTCTCGTCTTTGTCATTACAACGCTCATCCTCTGAGCCAAAACTCTCATTTTGTCACAGGCAACTATTCCAAATAATAATAATAATAATAATAATAATAAATCAATTTATTTCAGATATTTCATCCATAAGTGTTAGTAATATTTTAACTTAAGTAACTAATGTTATAATAGTACTCGTAGTTAGTATTCAACATAACAATCTCAAATTATACAGAAAAATAAAATGCACAAAATTCATAAAATTATTAAAATTAAATATAAATTCAATTCAAATAAATATAAATTAAATTCAAATCAAATATAATTAAAATCATAAAATACTATTAAAGAAATTAAATAAAATAAAATTCATGGAAATCATCGTTCTAATTATTATTATTTTTTTTAATTCTACAAATAACTCAACGCTATACTCCTACAGTCAGTATACGCTACGCTTCGATGCTACGTGTGCACTATCCCAGGACCTCCAGAGGGGAGCGTCTAGCTTTAACGCCAATATGCTGAGAAGACTGTTGGAGCTGTTCAGTAATCTTGTCATTGCGGACGCGGTCCGCTTTCGTATTATCGCATAGAAGTCGTCTACACGAGCCTCCGTAAACATTGCCGATGCACTGCAGTATCGAGGCTTCCTCAACAAAGCCCTCAGCACATTGTTGTACTGAACACGCAGTGCGCTATATGTCCGCCGCGTATAGTTCTCCCATAGGCTGCACGTGTAAAAGGACTGGCAATAGGCTTTAAATAATATTAATTTTACCTGTGTCGAACACCGTGCAAACCTACGGGCCAACATATTGCCTCTAACCGACAGAGCCCTGCGCTCCCGCTCGATATCACTATTATCACCCAGGCGTTCATTCACAATATGACCAAGGTATTTAAATTCAGATACTAGTTTCAGAGAAGTTCCACACAGATGTATTTTACGAATGAAATTTAACTGTTTGTTTATTCCTCGAAAAATTAAAATTTCGCTCTTTTTAGCGTTATACCTCAGTCCATTCTCCTTTGCATATTCCTCACAGATTTTTATCAGTCTTCGAAGACCACTGACCGACTGGCTCAACAGAACCATATCGTCTGCGTAACTAAAATTGTTCATCATTACGCCATCTATCGAACAACCAACGCCTGCCCCGCTAAGCCTCTCTATGAGCCCGTTTATGTAAAGATTGAACAATCTGGGTGACGTCAGGCCCCCCTGTCTTACTCCACACCCTAATTTATATGGTTCACTAAGTGCATCACCCCATCTTACCACATTACTTTGGGCACCATACCAGTACTTTAATAGTGATATCAACTCCGGTCTTAAACTGCTATCCTTTTCAAGCTTCTGCCATAAAATTTTATAGGATACGAGGTCAAATGCCTTCGACGGATCCAAAAAACACGCAAACACATGGGTCTTTCTGTCCGTGTAGTACCTTACAGCTTGCTTGAGACACAATACTGCGCTCTCAGTTGACAGCTCTGATCTAAAACCGAACTGCGCATCGTGTATGTTAATTGTTCTGCTAAGTTGAGTATCAAGCAAGCCGTCAAGCACTTTGGCTATGATGGTAGCAAGAGATATCAGTCTGTAGTTGGTTCTGTCCGCCGCATCCCCCGCCCTATTCTTGATTATAGGCACGACTATTGTCCTTGTCATCGAGTCCGGCAGAACGCCGTGGCTTATACAAATATTGTACAACAAAACTAGGACTCTAGGAAGGTGCACACCAGCGTGTCGCAGATGCTCAACACTCAGGCCATCATGTCCAGGCGACTGTCCACGCTTCATACCCATTATTGTATCTACTACTTCGGTAGACGTGAAACGTACAAAGCTTTCCCCATTATTTATAATATCCCCCCTGCCAGCCTCGGCGAAATTGAACTCACAGGGATCCACTGTAAATTGTGTTTTAAACATATTTGCTATGTTACGGCAACCGCTCACTCCCCCTACTTCAGCCGGAATATTCGATCTTGTATTAAGTTTGTCTGTTTGTTGCCAGAATTTTCCAAAATGTTTGTTTCTATATGACGTAGCCAGTATGTCCATTTTAATCTGTTCTGAATTGTCTTGGCACCATTTAAGTTTGTTTTTAAAGGCCCTACGAGAGTCCCTCATGTCATTATAGATAGTTCCATGTGTTGGTCAAATAAATGAGTATATATTTGCATGAAAAATAATCGCACAGCATTTTGTTTCCAATCCTTTTACAAAACTATTGATATCAAAACAAAAACTTCTCAACGAAGTAAATATCGAGTGACGAAAGCGAATCCACTGACAAAACTCCTGATATGAATT
The DNA here is from genome assembly GCA_918358695.1 of Melinaea menophilus ssp. n. AW-2005. Classification (NCBI taxonomy): domain Eukaryota; kingdom Metazoa; phylum Arthropoda; class Insecta; order Lepidoptera; family Nymphalidae; genus Melinaea; species Melinaea menophilus. Next base: position 16,279,333 of record OU911049.1, read on the forward strand.
TTGCGACGAAAAAAACCACGAACATTTTTATTCACAAACGTAAACAAACACAAAAAATGTGAATGTGTTCGGAACGTTGCCAAACAAACAAACAAACAAAAAAAAATACAAACAAAAAATGTGAATGTGCTCGAAACGTTGCACAAATTGCATTTTTGATTTTATTTTATTAGATTGATCAAGGCAAGTTGGCAACGTTCCGAACACATTCACATTTTTTGTGTTTGTTTACGTTTGTGAATAAAAATGTTCGTGGTTTTTTTCGTCGCAAAATTCATATCAGGAGTTTTGTCAGTGGATTCGCTTTCGTCACTCGATATTTACTTCGTTGAGAAGTTTTTGTTTTGATAGATATTACTCCGCCCTCAGGAAAATATACCCATTTTGTATTGAGTTATAGAACCAATAAATTAATTAGTATTTAAAATATTTCCTAGTGAATATTTAATAGTATCTTAAGAGACAATTTTCATTATGTGATTATAAATTAATCAGATCAAATTAAACATGAATAATCTAAACATTAAATTATAAGAAATTAAAACGATAGACGGTAAGGAATATTTGAATTGTGGTTTATCTGAACAAAAAAATCGTTACTTGATAGTAAGTGCTTAAAGTCTAAATACTTGTTGATTTATTTTAAAACATAACGGCTCATTTCACTTCGCACAAAGCTATTTTCGGTAATTTAAACGAATTGCATTTAGTATTTGTAATAAAGTATTTATAATCTAGTGCTTGTTAAGAAGCAAGAAAAAATCTATTATTTTACTAAACAGACTCAAACCTGAGATCCCTAGAAATCCCTTCTCATTCCTTTACAAACTGAGCTTTATTTCTTCAACATTATATTCTTATTTTTATTTGGTTATAAAAAATATAAAATTAAGTTATACGAAATTGTTTAAAATATATAATATACATATATGCATTTTTATTTGAATATATTCTCTAAAGTACTCAAGTTATTGGAAAATTTAAGTCTAGAATTTTATATAAAATGAAAAGAGTCGCAGTCTCGAGTATAGACGCACCGACAGTTTATTAAAAGTATGTGGTGACCTCATATCGTAAATATTATTTTAAATATTTCAAAAAGATAATTGTACGATCTTGCAGTAGTTTTATATAGAATAATATCATAATTATTTCATTAAGATTTTTATATAATGTTCGTAAAATATATAAATTCACATCTGAGCTGAGCAATAGTTTTAAAAAACTTTCTCTGTTTATCTCTATTCCCTGACTATCAAAGGAAACACAAACATTTTTACTTTTTACAAAGTATCCAAACTAACATCTCAGTAACATTTATGTGGTACTTTACAGCGGAACTCAATTTATAAAATAATACATTTATATAAATGTATATTAAATTCTTGTCTTTTTTTTATTAACTGGGCAAATTAATAACAAAATTTTAACAACCAAAATTATTTAACTTTTGATTTTCATTTACAAAAAATGTTTTTTGTAAATTATAACACAACTTAAAATTTAGAGTTTTTTATAAACTTTTTAATAATAAACAATTTCAGAAGAAGAACAACGCAGGACAATCGCTGACAACACGCTGACGAGTAGTTTACTTTAAATAAGTAAATAACAAATTTCGTTTATTTCCATATTCATTTAGCTCACAAATATTTTTTAGTATCAACTTTTGCTTCTATTACTATTATTGCAATGTTTCGTTGTTCATTTTGAATACATGCCCCGATAGAGATACTTCTTTATTTGCTGTTATAGGTTTTAGAAACATGTAATATAATATAAAATATTTTCTATATGTATGGCAGATTAATTAATTCTTAATGTAGCCAAAATCAGTTTTACTCTATCTAATCGCGCGACGCCATGAGCAGAACAATATCTGCATCACTGCTCTTTAACAATGATAAAGCCTTTGTTCCTCATTGCGAGTGTTAGAATTAATGACGAGTCCATTGTCAGCCGTTAATGAACTACATTATGGACACGAAAGCTAGGATACACATAAATATATATTGCATAAAATATAAAATATATATTTATTTAAACTAAAATATATATTTTTTTAATATATTGATTGCATAAGAAAGAAGAAAATAATGATTTTAATTATTACAATATAAATCTAAAATAAAATAATGCTAAATTTCATGTTCAATGTCTTTGTCTTTGGTATCAAAGCCTTCATTATTTAAAGAAGAAGAAATTTAAATATTTGTACGATATCAATAATCTATATCATATCAGTATTAATGATTTCTTATTATAACGAAGCATTATGACTTATTCATTATGTATTTTAAACATTTAAAAATGAATGTAATAAATAGTGTTGTCTATAATAACTCAATATCTAAAATATTTTTAATTTCAAACAAAAACCATATATAAACAAACGTGAATAAAACTTAGATATATTAAATACACTTACCACTATCAATAGTTATATAATGTAGGTAATTAATAAAGTTTAAAGTTAGTATGGAATAGTGCCGAAGCAATCAGCGACACAAAACACACACGTCGTGATTAATATATTAGTGCCCGAGCTACACACTACACACAGGTAGTGTACATAAATGGATTACAGAGTAATTTGTTAGTGACATAGTAAAATTATTATTATTTGGTCTCATTTAAGATTCATGTCAAACCTTCAAACAATGTATCACGATTATTTTTCTTGGTATACAGAGAGTTCCTATTTGTTGATAATTTTAAGATTTATTTGTATATATTGATTGTATAACTTACATACTCCGTGCATCAATATTTGTTAACTATAGGACCCAAGCGACGGAATACGAAATGATCCAAAAGACTCTAAGATCAATCCAAAGAGGCTTTACTCTTAAAATATGCAAGGCATACAGAACAGTATCACTCACATCTGCACTAGCCCTTACAGGAATCCTGCCGATAGACATCCGAATACAAGAAGTTGCCAGTTTATACAAAATCAAAAAAGGATTGTCAGTGGACTACCTACCGCCAGGCAAGGAGCTCGAAGAAGTAGTTAACTACCTAGACTATCCACACCCGTCTCAACTAACTTCCTTCGACTATGAACTGTTAGAGAACATGGACTCTGAAACCATAACATCCCTTCAAATTATCGGCCCCCAAATATACACAGACGGGAGCAAGATAGAGGGGAAGACAGGAGCAGCTCTCACCTGGTGGGCAAATGGAAAGGAGATAAAACACACCAAATACAGTCTGGACCCAGCATGTACAGTTTTCCAGTCAGAGTTGTTTGCCCTGCATAAGGCCATAGAGGAAGCTAAGGAGAGCTCGGAACCCATCATCAACATTCTGAGTGACTCTAGATCATCGTTAGACCTACTTAAAAACCCTAGACAAACACTCCCATTGGTCAACAAGATAAAAGAAGACCTTTCTATCATAACACGAACTGGAAGACGGATCAGAGTGTTCTGGCTGAGGCACATGTGGGCACGGCCGGCAACGAAAGAGCTGACGAACTTGCAAAAGTAGCAGCCCTAACACCTAAATTGACTCCAGATTACGAACTAGTTCCGCTGTCATATGCCAAGAGGAAAATCCGAGAGGAGAGCATACTCAAATGGCAGGACAGATATGACAACTCAACTACAGGTTCAGTCACGAAGCATTTCCTACCAGAGGTGAACAAATTATACCGAACGGTAAGGAATACAATTCTGAACCCAGTTCACATACAGTTGTTGACGGGACATGGAGGAATTGCTGAATACCTGCACAGATTCAAGTTAATAACTGACCCCGGATGCGAGTGTTACCCCCACGAAATAGAGTCTGTGTGGCACCTGATCTTGGACTGTCCTCGCTTCCAAAGGGCGAGAATGGACCTGGAACAAAGTTTCAACACCAATCTAACAATGGAATTACTACCCAAACTTCTGGACGACCCAAAAACCAAAAAACCATTTTTGGACTACGCTGAAAAAATCATGCGCACAGCAGCCAAAAGGCATAAGGACACAACACCACCGCAAACTAGAGAAAACACCCGCACTACCGCACTAATAATTCAAAGACAGGTACCAACACCTAAAACAACCCTCCCTGCTACCAAAAATTACAGAGAGACAGTAGCAAGACTGCTAGAGAATGGAGTAGTCGGTCCACCTGGCATCAAGACCAGAAGTGTGGTAGTATTCATGAACACACCACATGAAAGACTGGGTATCAGCTTCTGCTGCAAAACGGGCCCAAACAGCATAGAGATGTCCCCGGGACTAGCGGCATTGATGAAAGGCAGTCCCACAAAAAGCAAATTAAAACGGAAAAAGCTCGAGGCAATGAGCGTGATTTTAATAGCAAACCAGAAATGTCGTCTATACCGCAAAGACAACAAAACGGTACTTATTTTCGAAGACGAAGAAGTATCAACACAGTTTGCAAGAGCAAGCTCACTACTTAACATCATAGCTGAGGTCAGCGAGCCCCAAGATCCGGCTCGAATAATCAGCGTGGATACAATGACAGCCGGATATTACAAAGAAGTTGCAGACCACCTGGGTATAGTTGTAGCCTCCAAGATTCACCAACTCGTGGCTTATGAGAATAGAGGCGAAGATCTCAGCTATTTAAAACCCAAACCAACAAAACCCCAACAAAACCCGGCAGTTCTAGACACTGACTATAGAAACCTGGCAAATCCAAGTGGCTCGGAGAGAGTGCAGAAAAAACATGAGGAGGAGACAGATGCCAAAAACCAAACAGCAAGAAAATCTCCGAAGGAAAGCATCATCACCTCTATCATTAAAGCAGTCAGCATAGCCTCGAACCAGACCCTTAGGAAAAATCCTATAAAAGAACAGCCAGTAGGAAAACAAACATATATAATAAATAACAAATTATGGGAAATCAAGATATAAACCAAGCTAAGATTTGAGTCTTGCGGATATCAATAAATAAATTTCAATAGTTATATATTTTAAATTATGACTTCACTAAGTAATCGTTAAATCTTAACTAAGTAGAAACTATGTAATGGAGTAATGGTCAGGATTTGTACTATGTTATCAGCTGGAGAGAGATGACAACTGTAGTTCACAATTAATTATTAACTTTAGTCAACACAACTACTATGTTTACTGAAATAAATGCAAGTGGTTTCATATTTATTATTTAAATAATACCTAAATGATGAATTAAAATGTTTTAAACGCTTAGTCCTTTTGATATTTTATATTTGAGGTTTAACAAAAACATTGCCATGGTTTTAAATTAACTTCAGATATTAGACTCACTTTGAATAGAAGGTTTATAATTCCCAACCCAGTTGAAAGAGAAAATAAGTAAGCATCATTGAGCACCCTATGAATAACATCAGTTTTGGGTTGAAAACGAAAATATAAACGGTGTTTATGTTTAATAAAAATGCCTTTGATTTAATATTTAAAAAACTAGTTTCGCGTGCTATTTTGCGTTTTCTAAAAAAAGATCCCTCGTTTCTACAATATTTTTCGTAATAACATGTAAAACACGTAATTCTTTTAGCTGCATGTGAATTTGATGCTAGATTATAACTATATAATTGTTATTTCTCTTCAGGTTATTTAAAATGTTTTTTTAACAAAAACATTTTACATAAGACGAAGTTAAAATAGAGTAAGCCAATATCCATTCATTATTAAATCAAAAATCAAAATCAAAATCAAAAATCTTTATTGAAAATAAGTTTCATACAAAACATTTTTTCATTGTCAAAGCTACCACCAGCTCGGAAAATTATTTCCACAGACCTGAGAAGAGCTGGCGACAGAAACTCAGCGGGATTGTCATTTGTTTTTTTTTTGTTTTTTTTTTTTCCTTAAATTCAAAATAACATAAATACATTACACAATATTAAATAAATAATCTTGAAGCAGCCTGGCAGCGATCGCTTCATACCCACGGTGCATTATCCTCTAAGTATTCAGATACATTGTAATATCCTTTTGCACACAAACGTTCCTTAGCTATTCTCTTAAATTTGTTAAATGGTAATACTTGAACGTTTGCTGGGACTTTGTTGTAAAACTGTATACATTGCCCCATGAAAGATTTACTCACTTTTTTAAGTCGAGTAACAGGTAGCGAGAGCTTGTGTTTGTTCCTGGTATTTATAGTGTGTATATCACTATGCTTAATAAAATTGTCAGTATTTTTAAGTACATATTTAAGATTTTCAAAAATATACTGACTGGCGACCGTAAGTACATTAATTTGCTTAAACTTATTTCTTAAAGAATCTCTAGGGCCCAGATTGTAAATTGCACGGACAGCTCTTTTTTGTATAACGAAAATGGTATTTATATCAGTAGCACTACCCCACAGTAGGATACCATAAGACATTATGCTATGAAAATAACTATAATACACTAACTTAGCAGTAGTCTCGTCAGTTAGGGATCTAATTTTTTTAACAGCGTACGCGGCAGAACTAAGTTTACTAGCCAATCCAGCTATATGAGGGCCCCATTGTAGCTTAGCATCAACAGTGATTCCTAGAAAAACTGTGGATTCCACCACTTCCATCGCTTCCTCATTTAAAAGTACATTAGTTTGCAAATCTTAATTTAGGCAATAATTTCTAATTATAATTATCGAATTCATTAATATGACTATTTGAAAATTTTTATTCAATTTATATTAAAAACAGTGGTCAACCACTGTTTATGAATATTTGAAAATGAAAATGTTTTCAGTACAGACGTGTTGACTTAACGTGGTGTATAATTGAATTGTAGCTTTGCTTTTGTTGCTTTTTTTTAATACACGCATTTGTCTTTGTGTCTTACCTAGAATCAAATCTGTAAATATTTTGAAAAAAAATAACAGTACACTTCTTGAATTAAAAAACATAAAAACTTTGACTTTTGGTTAAAATAATGAAAAAGTTTTCCTCAATAACAAGAATTCTCCCAGATATCGTGTAATATTCGCAGTGTAATAGATACATAGAACTAGAAACAAAAAATCTGAGAAATAGTTTCGTATAATTTCCCTTGAGTCATTACTATTGCAGGCCAGTATGCCAATGTCTTCACCTTCTCGGTTTCTTTTAAATCAAAATAACAAACACGTATATAATAATAATCTTAATCGCAAATATTTGTGTTTGTAAAAAAATATGTATACGGAACCAATGCCTTTAATAAAATAAATTGATTGCTTTGACTGTATGTAATTTGAATGTGTAAGTTGTCCTTAATATGTATGTAAGCCTTAATGCGAAATTGTTAGTTTGTTATTGCAAATTTATAATCGTAACCTAAACAGGAATATCGGAGTGAATAGTATTCTCTAACTAGTAAACCTCAATCAGCTTGAAACATGTAAATTTCTCGACCTCTCCTCTTGCTTAAAACAATTAAATTCAAATGTATGGGTTTTAGAGGAATGTTTGTATGATAGTCTGCTATCATACTATAGTATCTGTACTATAGTATTTCTGAATATCTAGAACATTATGCATCCTGGGTATGAAACGCTGGCTGTCAGACAACTTCAAGATTTATAATAAATGTAATTTAGGTCTAATGAATGTCTTTTAACAAAATGAACAAGACAAGCCTGCTAAGTTTCTGTCAACAGCTTTTCTAAGGTCAGTGGCAAATAACTCTCCAAGTTGGTGGTATCTTTGACAATATAAAAAAAGATTTTGTATAAAACTGACTTTTAATAAAAAAAATATAATCCCAATAATAATAATTCTTTATATTATCTTTAATAAGAGTTTAAATTAGTATTTGTTATTTGTAAGACGTCTTTCATAATCAATCCGCAAAAGGTTAAAGAGAATTCTTAATATCACTAGAAAATTGAGCTTAAGATCAAAAAGATTCATCGCAAATGTCTAATTATTCATGTCTAAGTATTCACACGAATAGTTCGTGTGAGTAATCCTTTGATTAGGTATTCTCAATGATCACACCTCACTGTCATTGATTTTGTCAGACTTTAATGAGACTAGTAGTGAATCTTGAAATATTGGCCTTCTTTGATTATAAACTAACGTGAATAGCTTATTATGAAATAAACTTACGCTATTCTCAATTATTTAACATTCAGTATTTAAATTATCATAACGATATTGGATTCTTTATAAACGAGTATTTTTATTTTGTTAAAAGTAATTATATATTAATTTAAATTTATTTTGGATAACAATTTCTCATTTTCTAAATTCTTCTCTAGTATTAATATTTTATGCTAAAACTTACTATTAAGAAATAAATGTTGGTCTAACTGTCTATACACCTCTGAATATCTATTTATATATGTATTTGTAAATGAGTTTATTAATGATTTTAATATTATCATCATACTGCTTTAAAGATTTGGCTTTGTTTTACGGCCGGCCGCCTGCCTGACGCCAACCCTCCTTGGGTTGGCGTCAATGATTTTAATATTATAATGTACATAAAAATATTTATCTTAACTGGTAAGATCTGTTACAGGCTGTGTATATTTTTAGAAAGATATCATGTGTAAGCGGTTATTTTTATTATTTCTATAAATTAAATACAAATTGAAGAAATGAGGACATTACTTGATGGTAATAAAATATTGTTTGTTTCTTATTATTATTTTTACTATAAGCACTTTAAGTTTCCAAAAGGATAAGGAAAGTTAAACCTCCGATATTAAGTACATTATTTTTCTCGACCTTCAGTTTAGAAAGCTTTGAATTTAATTCAGCATTCAAATACGTAGTAAGACAAATCAGTATGGTTATTGATTATAAATATATATTTCTTGACACTATAATATAAAAATATACCAACTGGTATGTAGATGTATACACATTCCTAACACAATTAATGTGGCCTAAAAACTATAGTGTTTACAAGCGAAAAATAGGGTACAATATGGAATCCATTGCTACAGTCTTTAACTCAAACTTAAAATTTACTTGGATATGTTAAATGATTAGGCTTACGTGTTACTATCGAGACTGTCTTGATTTGAAACTTTTACGATGTACAGTACCTAATCTATCTATGAATTAAATTTAAAAAAGGTTTTATAACTAAATCCCCATGGACTGTCTGGGTACTAGGAACTGAACTTTTAAAAGAAATTAAATAATAAAAATAACAACATACAACTTTTAAAACACTCTACTCCGATTCAAAATCTATCCAAAAGTAAAGAAAATTGTTATATTATTATCTAATCGCAAGAACCTCATACTGAGGGATGATTTTACAACCCCTGCATCAATATTCGCAGCTATAAACCATTATTCCCGTCACCTTCAACAGGGTTGTTGACGCGTTAATGACTGCTATCTCAAGGGAGCCGCCCGATAGTCAACAGACAAACAAACGCTCGAATATTTACAATAGCGATGTTAATGATGAGTTTTATTCGATTTTTTTCTAGTACTTATAATTTAATAAAATAATGTTCTATTATAGAACAATATATTTATAGCAGTGCTATTAAGTACCTAAACAAAAAAAATATTTCAATGTTATTTATTGCTCTTGACAATAAATATAACAATTTAAATATAATGCATCTTTTGATAATTTTTGCTTCTAAACAATTCTTCTAATTAATATCATAATTACAAACTACAAAACCATTAACCCTTATGTCTTGTGTCCTGTTCTCGTGTATGATAAAAGACCCCTGAAGGTGAGAATGTCAATACACTACAGTGTATTGTGTGAAGCATATCTCACTCGAGCCCAGGTTACCGTCATTAAATGTTCAAGGATGTCAACTGAGTTTTCGTCCCTCCAAATGAAAATAAATCAATATAAATAAAGCTTTAGGTGTACGCCTTGTTTGTTTTATTTAGCTTCTTATCTTTTGGAAACTAAAGTACTTCCGATAATAATCTCATGTGTCATTGAAGATATATGTTTACTTGTAATAGAGACGTATTGTTAAGTACCTTAAGAACCATAATCTCTATGTATAATTTTTTAAACTTCTACTGACATTTGCATAAATATAATAGTGTATTGGTCGTCATTAATGTATAGGTAAATAGGTAAGACCAAAAATTATTGCCAAACGTGAAAATAAAAATTCGTTTGAATTGTACAATATTAGTTCTTAAGGTTATAGATTTTCCTAAAGTAATATGCTCCTTCCGAATTGTAGGTCATCAAACAATGCTTAATATTACAAGAAATTTAAGAAGTACATATTCTATTTAATTCTATCATATTTAAGGTCTGCGCAATTTATGAAATCCTATCACCCACCATCTTAGTGGAAACTTACTTCTTCATGGTTTTTCGACCACTGCATTCACGTGCTTTGCGGTTTCCCCATTTCCTAATAACCATTATAACTAAATAATTCTACAATTTAAATGAATACAATTTTCTATACATCTTAAGGTTGTAGATGTAAATAAGAAATAAATCTTTTAATTGAACAACATTGAATTTTTTTGACAATAGTTACAACGTTTTAATTATTTACTTTTAAATAAGGTATTGGTTACCCGAAAAAGCGAAGGACGAGAAAAATAGACATAAAATAAATATTCTAACCGTGTTAAATAGACGATGCGACGGCATCTCCTCAACGATACTCAATTTAAAATGTTAATAAATAAATTGTATTCATAATAGTTATAAGCTATTTTTATGCTAAGAAAGAATCTGTTAAAGGAAACTATAATAATCACGATTTAATAAGTAATAATACTAATAAATATATAATAAATAAGAATTTTCCTTGAATCTATTTTCCTAAAATAAATATATTTTTTATAAGTAATTACGATCTTGTATTGTATAAAGGTGCAAGAATATATTGTAAAAGGAACATCAAACAAAAGCAAAACTCAAGACTTCTTTCCACTTTATTTTCTATAAGAAAATACATTATAACTTTTAAGAAAATTGGAACTTAGCTCAGATTAAACACATCATCTCAAGGCATAAGAGTTAAGAGATATAAATGGAATTTTATTATACAATTATACATTTCCACAAGGAAACTTTATGAACTGAAGTTTTCCGTTATTTCAATTATCATATCAAACATAATGAAAAGAATCTAATATTGATCAAATTGCAATATGTGAATATGCAAAAAATAATAATTTCCACTCTAACTTTACGCAATAGTGTAGTACATCCCGTTATTCAAAAATAGTGATAATTACATTTCGGTAAAATAAAGGCGGTAGTGACAGTGTTATGGCCGCTGAACTTCACGCTCATGTGGTCTTCATCGTTAATTGAATTATACATTTAAAATGCTAAACGATTTTATATTACTTTTAAACAGATACACCATAACCTGAAAAAAACACAGGCATTCCTCAGAGAAGATATCACATCTTTGACAGTTTTTTTCATTTTCATGAAATCCCATAACAAGTACTAAACGGTAATTTATTTCCTTGCTCTTTTATTTATTTATAAAATCTAAAGTTTTGTAAATGTTATTGCAGCCAGTTCGTTTGTAATAGAAAATATAAGATAAATGGAATAAATAGATTAAGTTAAGCTTCTGGTGAAATTTCAGACGGGATAAAATTATAAATGTAAATAACATTTACACAAGACGTCGCTAGTGTCCGCAGACTGTGAAGTTGTTAGGATGAAGACGAACCGTAAAGATGTGATAAGTATAGATCTTTGCATCTCACACACTATAGACGTTGCAAACAGTATCTTTGTAATATATTAAATTAGGCAATTAAATTATAGTATTTCAGATACTATATTTAGTTAGGAAGTTATAATGAGTTAGGAAGAATATAAAAAATACGAGTAAAGTTGGAAACCTTCTTGGTATATACGGACGTCCAGTTAAAGTACAATCTTATATAAGACGCATACAGCAAAGAAGAAATTCTACCCAGGAATTTCACTAGTCACATGAGACGAGACGTGCCTCGCGTGTTGCATCCTGTCTGTCATGTTAACGAGTCGTATTTTTTTTTTATTTTCCTTCATATTACGAATAATTTTATTCATATAATAAGGAAAACATATGTTATTTTAACAAGTACATTACAAGTTCGATTATAAGCCTAAAATTATACATTTATATTATGATGATAATGGTAGGCACAATTTCATATTTCTATTAAAAGATATATACTTTTTAAGGAAACATTGGTTTATTATCGTAAGTATTTTAGTCTCAATAAGAATAAAGGCATTAAATATAACATAAGGATTTTCTGACCTCAAGTTAGGTATGCTTTACACAATAGACTGTATTTTATTAATATTTTCATTTGTGTGTAATAAAGACCCCTAGTCTTTATTACACACATGGAACAAGAAATATTGGTTTTGTGGAGTTAGATTGATATATTTAAAATAAAATTAATAATAACATTAATTGGATAATACTTGTTGAAATAAAATACGTTATTAACATCTTCACTGTTAATATCAGAGCATTGGTTTTGCCGTTGGCTGTCAGGCGGCTCCCTGGATATCGTACACGTTACCGCGTCGGTAGCCATATTGATTAGATGACGGGAACAATGCTTTATCACTGCGAGTGTTGTTACATCATCTCCGCTTCATCCTGAGTTGCTTACTATTAGAAATTTGTTACATTTTATGTAGTGTAAATATAGATTGTGTGAGACGAAGTATAGATATATGACTGTTGTTATATTGTTTGTAGCTGGAGAGAACTTGTTTTAAACTATATGTCCATTTTCATTTTTATTTTTGTGTGTGTCTGTGTGTGATATATATTGAATATTTTTTACACAATTTTTTAACATCTATAATTCAAATATTTCTCAATTTTCACCATTTTACGTGGTTAAAGGAGTTATTTAACATTTGTTTCTTGGGTAAATATCTCACTATCTATACACTTCATGGAAAATTTTTATTTATTTTTATGGTGCTTTTTTTTTACTCAAAGCCTTGGTAAATTTAATTTTATAAAATAATGTGTCAATTAAATTTCAATTCCCAACATTAGAATAGTCTACGAGGCAAAGTACTTATAAAAATTTGCAGGATTTTAGTTTATAACTTAGATAAATAAATATAGTTTAGTCGCTAAGCATTTATTGGCCACATATAACGTGCTAGGAATATCTAATCACCTACACGTATATACATATGTACCACAGGACAGATTTATATATTACAGTGCATTTAAATATAAATAATCATGTAAGCTAATAAGTCTTTCTGAAGGACGGGGGCAGAAAAATCATATACTTTACAAAGGGTGAATATTTTAACTGTCTTTTTCCTTCTGAAAAAAAAATTAATAGACTTAATTATCATAAAGTAATAAAGAATGTCAATTAGCCATCTATATGCAAAAAAAGATGGAAATAACAATTTATCAAAATGATATTTTCCAATAATAGACGTAGCCCTTAACAGATCTAAAGAGGTACGAAAAATATTAACCCTTTTTTATAAATGAAATGTATGAAAAAATATATAATTTTATTACCAAACGGCTGCTCGTTAATAAGAATTATGCTCAGTGAGTGTTATACACTAATACTTTTATCTATTATAAATTATATTGGTAAATTATTAATAATATGAATTTCTTTTACACTAAACTCATAGCTAATAACTGAATCAGCTAGTGCAAAGTATTTGATACCATAGTTGATAAATAAAAAGTGTTATATTTTTGTAGTACATTTACTAATAATAAAAATATTCTATTAATATTGTCAGTTTCTGAGTGTCAGACGGGCAGATGGAGTTTCTCAAGAAATAAATATTAATTTCTGTAAAAAATTTTCAAGATATATCAAACTTCTTTAAAACTCAGCTACAAACTTTATAAAAACAGTTAAATATCTATACTTCCTCTCACACAATCTATATTTACACTACATAAAATGTAATGTAATCGTAAGCAACTCGGGATGAGGCGGAGATGACGCAACAACACTCGCAGTGATAAACCATTGTGCCCGTTATTTATATCAATAGGGCTGCCGACGCGGTAACGAATACGTTCTCAAGGGAGCCGCTTGACAGTCAACATTAAACCAATGCTCGAATATTTACAGTGGCGATGTTAATAGTTTTTTTTATTTCAACAAGCATTATCCTATTAATGTCTTTATTAATTTACTTTAAATATATCAATTTAACTCTACAAAACCCTTATTTCTTGTTCCATGTGTGTAATAAAGACCTCTAAAAGTGAATATATCTAAATAAATACAGTGTATTATGTAAAGCATATCTAACTTGAGGTTAGGAAATACTCAATAAAGTTCGAAAGTTGGCACTGATCTTGGCGGCCAATGCTATTCAAATAAATTGATATAATTAAAGGTTTCATTACGTGTTCAGCTCTTATGTTGTATATACTGGCTTTAATCTTATTGAGACTAAAGTATTTACGATAGTAAGATAACAGTAGGTTCCTTAAATAATATAAAATATATATTCCTAGAATAGAAATATGTTATTAAATTTCTACTAAAATAACTATAAATTTATTATATATTTTGTTTTATTCGTGAGGGAATATTAAGGAAAACATTAAAAATATATATAAGACTCGTTAAAATAAATAAACCTGTATAATTAAAAACACAACTGACATTCACACAGCATCACGCAAGGCACGTCTCGTCTCATGTGACTAGTTAAATTCCCGAGTACAATTTCACATTTGCTGTGTGCGTCCTTTGTTAAATTGTACTCTAACCTGGACGGTCCGTAAAATAAAAATATAACTTATTATTACTACTATTTATTATATTATTAATAAGAATTTGCCGACATACATATTTTTAGCCAATATGTTTTTAAATGAGTGATTTGGATCTGCTATTAGATTAGAGACTTCGCGAGGATAAAGTGAAAAAAAATCTTACTAAGTTCCATATAAGTCCAATGAATATTATTTGCTTTAGGACCAATCTTTCTTTTAGGTATTAGACAAAATAGGTTTTTTTTATTCAAAGTATAGGTACTTAAGCTTAAACTAAATACTTTTTCTATTCAGGTTTAGAGGAATAAAAGGAAAAACATAATACTATACAATAGTGCATAAAGTTTAATTATACAACAATTGAACTTTATTGACATATTATTTCTAGTTAGTTATCCAGTTGTTATTCCAATATTTAGTTAATATAAATGCAAAAGTCTTCCTAGTCTTACCTTTTGCCATAGAGTAATAAACCGTCATACATTTTGTTAGAAATCATAAAAAAATGGGGTAGTGACAGCGCTAACGAAGCTGAACTACACGCTCAAGTAGTCATAGTCATTAGTTGAATCATTTATTCAAAGTACCTACTAGATGGATTTACATTATTTTTTAAAACAGATATACCATAACCTGTAAAATAATGTAGGTATACTTCCGGGGTAGCAATGCATTTAAAATTTTGCAAATGTCCATAGTCCACGTTATCATTTACCGGCAAGCTTTGACGATCTGCTGGTTTTCCACACTATTAAAACTACTAAAAAATAGTTAGATTGTATATTTAATTTCTTTTAATGATAAATTAATACTAAAATAGTGCAAATACTCTAGTCAGAAATTCATTTATTATTTAAAATACAAAATTAGGAGTGCGATAGATTGAACTAAGTCTTTAGTGAAATGCGCATTGTTGGAATTGAGTAATAGATGTAAATAACATTTAGAGTCGTCACTAGGATTCACATTCTACAATTGTCTGGGAAGTTGTTACGGAGCAAAAGATGTAAACGAACTGTATATAAATTGCGATTAGTTAAAATGTGCAATCTGTCTCCTCAATGTATCTTAAACATATCATCCATAATATACATTGCCATTGACTTTCAAATATGATAAACAGATGGTGATATACTATATATATTATTTTTGGAATTAGGAACAAGATCTTTCATATTAAATCCACGGGTATATTGGACCTTGATTATTATATTCACTATACATATAGAAACAATGCATGGTCAGAGCATAGAATCCTCGCGACAAGCGTCCAAATCTGACGAGATTTGTCGCACAGTTTGACTGACAGCTACGGGTAGCTATTAGCGCGCTCACTAATTAATATACAACAGACAGTTCTCGCATTGCCTATCTGTTAGCCACCGATACTAAAACACTACAATGTATGTTAATGTTTCTAATACATCTAGTATTGATTAAAATGATAATAAACAATTAACCTAAAAGGTTTTCCTAATCAAAATGTAAATAGATTGCCATAAATATTATTTACTAAAAAAAATTAAAAAGTATATGAATGATCAAATTAAAAATAACCTCGTTTAATCTTACCCTTATGTAGTTGATATCTTTATAAGTATTTGAAGTCTCAAAAACACGTCACGTCTTCTCTCTCGTATTTTAATAATGTTGTGAAGAATAAAGTTTTTCCTTTTTTACGCATTTCCAAATGAAAGGTAAGGAAGGTGTGGTGTCGATATTGGGAAACTTTGGACGATATTAAAATGTATACAAAGATGATTTATCTGGTAAGTATAAGAAATATGTAATATAAATTTCAAAGAACAAACAAATAATATTGTAGTACAATAGTTATGTTCCCATGCATCGCGGGAACCGCTTAGCAAGCGTTGGTGCAATATGTACATTGAATTGCATCAGAATCCAGGAATATTAACAACTGTAAAGCTGAATCTGCATTTCACATAAATTTATTATTTTATTAATGTGCACTTGACATAAATGTATTTCTTTATAATTAATTTTAAATATAATTGTCACTCTTGTTTTCTAATATCGAGCAAGCAGTCGTCATTTTAGTTGTATCTTAAATTGTAATTTTAAATAAAGTATTTTTATAATTTTGTTTTTTTTTTGGATCCTCGGCTGCCACCGTACTTAATTCAATTATAATAAATTTTTAACAAAAAAAATTATCTTGTTGTTATATTTTTCTTATAAGTAAATTAAAAAGTTATGAAGTTACTAGGAATTGTTATTGTCTGACTCCAATATACTTAGTTTCATTAAGTTCGTCCAGAACTCGCAACTCGTTCGTCAACGCCTCGCCGAGAGGTTACTTACGTATTTTAATAAGTTACTCAACACTTTCACCACATTATTTATATTTATTATATATGTATTCTCTAAGTTCGAGACAGATGGACACAGCAAAATATAAATTCTTATTGTTAATTATATATTTCAACTCAGTTTTAGCATCATACTTCTGTTTGATTGGTTTTCACGTGAGATAAGTGAGTCAGGACTTGTCACTTAAACAACACTTTGTCAAGGGTTTTAAAATTGAAGTAAAGTAACTAAAAGTAAACAACAGTGTTTCTTATTATAGTGTTTTACATTTTCAGAACACGAAATATATTTAATTACTTTATTTTATACAATAGATACATATAATAATAAGTATTAAGTACTGTATTAAAACATTAAAACTTTTTATAAGTATTCAAAATTTGTATAATTAATTAAATACGAAGTGAATTTGTTGATTTTGGTACAGAAAAACATTTATCAAGCGACTCGCATAGGTTTCGTGGAAAGAGTTCACAAAGTATACCCTCGTGTCACCCTCTTAACATTAATGGTCATTCTGATTCAGCGAGTATTGTATTACTACCTTATTTTCGTCCAACTACCTATTGTTTAATCATTATAGGTAATACAAACTTGTATTGAAATTTTTATTTATGTTTGTTCCTAATGTCTATCAAAATCCTTCTAATTTTATAAACATTTATAGAAGATCAAATAAATGTATTTTTAATATAAACTTCTTCACTATATTCAAATATATAATTTGTTAATTTAATAAAAAATAATAAACTTAAATGAAAATATTGAGAAGTATTAAGACTTACATTGTTAAAGCAAGTGTTTCTTCACGTTTCATTAAATATATCTGTTGGAAAGTATTAATAATGCAAAGAACGGAAAGAAAATGAAATTATGTTTAAAATTGCCAACGCGTTGATGCCTCATGCGTCATCGTAGCTTTCCAAAATCATAATAGAAATATATATTTACAGAGATTGTTAGGTTTTCCTTTCATAATAGTGTTTTCTATGTTTACTTCATAATCGTCTTTATAAAGTTAATCGATATCCGATCCAGTTTTCTTCAGAAAACATCAACAACATTAGTTAAATATCAGTAAATTCACTTAAATAACAAGGTCCAATATTTCAAATGAATAAACATATTCGTTTTAATAAAGTATTTAGACTTTAACTTAAAGGTTTCTTTTGTAAATAAGGACCAATATTGGGAAAAACGTGCAAATTATGTCTTATTAACGAAGCCTCCGATTAGACACGGTGATGTAAAAAATCCTTAAATCATGAAAAATTATTACCTTTGTAAAATATGCTATGAACAGTTTTCTTTAGACAGATATCCCTTTTCTTCACTTTTTGTAATAGTACTACATCATACCTATTATTTATACAACCAAAAAAATATATACAATATATTTAACAACAAAAAAAAAAGTATTATAACAATATTTTAAATAACTCAAATTATTAGTAACAATAATAAAATTACTATAAATTAATTAATAGGACTTTCATGTCACATGTGTAAATATTTCAGTGAATGAAATAGTCTCAAAGCAAAGAATACAATTTTCTATTTAAAAATATCGACACGATGGTTTCTGATCATTATTTCATATTTGGCGAAAATGTTAACTTTTACCCTTACAATGGAGCGTATATCTTATCTCCTATGTTATTTCAGATATCCAGGTCGTTCTGCATCTTAACTTTATTACCTTGAAAAAAGATTTACACCATTAGAAAAAACATCCAATAAAACTACATCAATGATAAGATTAATACTTCATATATTTGAACATATTTTTTAATACAATCTTTATAAAGTTCATTTTTATCAGTAACGACTACTAATTGCTAAAACGATACAGTGTTTAATCGGCTGGTATACAAAATCAACATCGAGATCTCGTGGTTATAGATACAAAAGCAATGAGTCTGGGCTTTTAACAAAGTATTTACATCTTTACAAAAGTAATATGTTAGGTGTGCTTTCAAGACTGTCTATGAAGTAACTGTTCACGCATTAATTATTCATAACCTCATTCAATGCTGTATTTTATATATAATTTATGTAAGTGCACTAGATCAAAAGTAACTAAAAGCATAAACCACCTCATAAATCACAGGTAACGCCTTGCAAATTATTGGTTATTACATTTTCATAAATAATGTATAATGTACTAAAATCTAATTTTTCGGTCTATTTATCTATCAGTTTTTAAAGGACGACAAAATTATGCGGAACATTTTTTTATAATGTAAAATGAATTTAATATCTTCTATCAAAAAAAATTACAATCAGTATGTTCTTATCTAAAATGAAAACTCTCACCTAGACTATTTAAAATCTTAATAAATTAATTATAACTTATAATAGTTATATATTTAATACTCGTCAATATTTATTTAAATATATATTATTCATAGGAATTTTCCTTGATGCTAAATCTTCAGTCATTATATTTGTGGGAAAATTCAAAATTGTATTCGTTTCCGTTATACAAAAGAAATACAAATTAATAAAATTAATGACAGGGAAACCGAACGCTAAAACCTATCAGACATCTCTCACATGATCATCGTCTTTAAAATGAATGATACAATCATTCATTTTAAGTTCAAAATGGATTTATATAACACATTGTTACATTATTTTTGCACACAGATCATAACCTGAAAAGAATACAGGCAATCCTCAGGGGTAGTAACGTATTTTCAGATGTTTATAGGCGACGGCACCACTTACCATCATGTGACGCTTGCACCGTCGTACACCACAATCCTTTACTACACAATCCTGTAAAAAACTCAACTAAACTGTTACTTTATTTTTTTTTATAAAACGCATTCAAACAAAATAAACTCTAAACTGAACTGTTGTAAATTATTACAAAACTTCCTTTCTATCATAAAGTATAAAATGGTGGGTTAATCGAATTGTACGTCTGATGAAATTTCAGTTGTTGGAATAAGGTAATAAATGTAAATAACATTTACACAAGATGTCGCTACGGTCCGGTCTGCAGTCGTCTGTGAAGTTGTTACAGAACAAAGGATGAAGACGAACCGTAAATGAGCTGTGATTAGTTTAGAAGAGGAGTCTGTCATTTAATAGTATCTTTGCAACTCACTTGTAATAGACATTGCCATAGTTTCTGTAAATAGACGGTAGTATACCATATTCTATGAGAAATATTTATTTTTTGTTGTTACTTTAACGTAAAAAACTGTTATAGCATTTTCTAAAGATAATAATTGAATCGTCCTAATTGTGTCTAATAAGTAAATATTTAGGTATGTAAATTACAGTATCTACTAAGAATATTATAAAGTGCCCTAATAATATATTTTCTCACCATTATTATTATCAGAATACATATACCAACAATGTATCCACAGTACACAGGAGCTTTGCTACAGTTGTGCAAATCTGACAAGATTTGTTGTAAATTTTCAGAGTGCTACCAGTAACCATTAGCGCGTTCACTAACTAAGGATAATCCAGACACAGTTCTCGTATTTCGTTTCTGTGTGGCCGCCATCAAAACACTACAAATTCTTTTACTGTTTCTAATAATAAATCATAAATGACATTATATAGTTAAGTTAACCTAGAAAAGTTGGCCTTGAATACATAAAAATGAAACTTAAATACTTTAAGGATTTCAAGTTTCAATAACACGTTGCCTCTCCTCTCCTGTATTTTAATAATGTTGTTAAGTATAAAGTTTTACGTCTTTGACGCATTTGCAAATAAAATGTGAAGAACGTGTGATGTCGATATTGACAAACTTTAGACGATATTACACTGTATACAAAGTGGATATGTAAAGGTAACAGATTTCCTATATTTCTTTCAACAGATGTTCCAACAATTATTAAAAGTTATTTAATCATTATTAACCTATATAATTCTGATCGGAATAAGTATCTTAACTTAGAATTTCAAACATATCGTGTTCTCTTTTACTTTAAAGTCAATTAAAAATAGTAAAATTTTTAAGAATTGTCATAGTGAAGCGTTATGACTTTAATTAACAAATTTTGCATAAAGAAGATTGATATAGAACTTTCAATATCTTTCTAAACGGTTTTTTATGCAGTGAAAAGGTAAACCCTCGTGTCACCCTCTGAAGATTGATGATCATCCTGGCAAGTAAGTATTCTACTACTACTTTGTTTACCATCACCTACCTATTATTTAAACTACATTATTTTTTAATACATTTTTTTCTTATGTTTGTTTAAGTAAATTATTATAATTTATGTTATAGAAGAACAAAATTATCTTAAATTAAATTAGAATAAAAATATTTTTTTATTAAAAGTCAACGGAGAGTATTTTACGCAAAAACTTGTAAATATTAAGAAATATTTCTTGTACTTTATCACAGCAAGTGTTCACGTTTGATTTAATAGATCTGTTGAAACGTTTTTACGTATTTTTTTATTTACGAAGATCCTTTTTGTTACTTTGACTCTTTGAACAAAATAAATCTTTAAAAAATATATGATAGTTTTATTGTTTATATATTTTTTAGACAAATACTTTCTTATTCACTTCTTGTGATAAAAGAAGTTATTTATTTTAAACCAAAGAGTAATAACAACAGCAACTTTTTTAACAGGTAAAACAAAGATCTTGCCTCATTCTTATAAGCCATTCATTCATTGACGATTAATTAAACTGCATTCAAAATTAAATCATACCGAATAAAATTAGTGGCAATTTTAAAAGTCTCTATTTTTCATCTGGTCGTAAAAAGAAAAGAGACAAAAAATTAAAATTATTTCTATCTTACTTAATGCACCACAATACAAATATTTTAGATTAGATCCAGATACAAAACACTAAAGTTAAATCTACTCATCTACAAACTCGATTTTGCTATTAAGATTTTTATAATTTACTATGAAAATCTTAATAGCAAAATCTAATTTAAGGAATAATACGTATTTATAGAACCCCTTATAGAAATACTGATTATGATTATTCTTATGCAATGTAGTAATTATAGGAACAATAATAAATAAATTTATTTTTTATTTATATAATTACGGAATGAATAGTCGTTATTAATATCTGGCTCTCCTCTAATTTTCTAACACTTAATATTGCAAAGACTAAAATATTGCCTTTTGCACATAACGCGGTGTCCCTGCCAAACTTACCTTTCACTATATCTATTCATACAAATAATTGTAACAGAAATCTAGATTGTAGTTGTTTAAAGATTACTAGTACTACCAAAATAAAGTATCTTGGAGTTAACGTTGACTATAATCTTTCGTGGAATGAACATATTATGGTAACTGCATCCAAAGTCAGAAAACTGATATATGTTTTCAAGAATCTTAGAAATTCTCTTGACTTCCCTACTCTTAAAATTGTCTATTCTGCTCTTGCTCAATCGATAATTTCTTATTGTATTCCTGTTTGGGGATGTGCTCCAAAGACTCTTTTGCTGAGCCTAGAAAGAGCACAAAGAGGATTACTAAAAGTTATTCTCTTTAAACCTGTACGCTTTCCTACTGTTGAATTATACAACCTCGCAAAGGTATTTTCGGTAAGGCAGTTATTTATTTTAAACACAGTATTACGAAAACACTATGAAATTCCCTATAAGCCAAATGTAAATAAACGTAGAATGCAAAAAGTTTGTAGTATTAACAACAGCAGGCTAGTAGTCTCAAGGCGACAATATTGCTATTTGGCAAGTAGGTTGTACAATAGGATAAATGAATTCTTGGATATTTATCCTTGTAGTGTAATGGAATGTAAAAGACGAGTTTTGGAATGGTTAAAATGCCTAAACTATGATGATACCGAAAATATTATAAGTTTACTTATAAATCCCCCTACATGACACACACACACACACACACATACACACATACACGCAAACACACACACACACACACACACACACACACACACACACATACACACACGCGCGCGCACACACACACATACACGCACGCACGCACGCATGCACACACACACACACACAAACACACCTAAAGAAGCACCTTATTTTTGGATAACATGTTTTTTGTATTGTTTTTGTTTTCTGTTTCTTTTTGTTTTTATAACTACTATTATTGTTTTATTTATATTGCCTGTTCTCTGGAACAATAATTGTTTGGAGGTGGGCGTTAATGTATGCGACACAGTTTTATAACTAATGCAAGCATTTTCGATCACTTATTTCTTATGTACTATCTTTTCTGGTTCCAATAAAGATTATTATTATTATTATTATTATTTATTTACAATATACACTGGGGTATACAGAAATATAAAGTTTTAAAATAAATAAGTAGAATATAAAGTAAATATAAAATATAAAGTCTTAAAATAAATAAGTAGTAAAATATTTTTTTTTATTTCAGAAGATACAAAATATTTTGTGTGATGAAAAATATTGTATTATTTTAAACGATTGTCTAAAGCACACTCACTAATGTTCTCATTAATGAGCAAGGTCGTTTTACGACGTTGATCTGGAGCATGTCTCTGCAGACACTTCATTTAAAGCCAATTATACGAGAATTGCTTTATAGAAACAAGGACACGTGCTACTAGCCTGGCCAGTTACTAACTTTTATGTGTTGATCCTTGAAAATTTATTTTATAGTTGAGCTACTGTTTTTTTTTCATCTATAATATTTCTTATATATCCTTTAATAATAAACAAAGTTTATTTGGTGATATACCTTGTTTTTGCTCAGAGTGGTTTTCTTTATACCTCCAAGATTCGTCTCCAATCTGTACTTAAATCTAACAAAGAACACCTAACTATGTAAATTAAAATATATATATATATAAATTACTTAGGAACAAACAGTGGGAACTAAAGCTATTAATAATTACTTTAGCTGTCTATATCAGAAAGTTCAAATAATGAAGATATTATCATAAATATTTAAACTGCAAATAGTCTGTAAAACAATAAAACTTGCTACGTGTTCAAATCAAAAGCGTAGTTAACTAAATAACATCCTGTAAACGAATTCACCAATTCTTCTGTGCCCATTTTATATATATTCTATATTAAACGAATTGTGTTTGTTTGTATGTGTGTGAATATTTCGAGTAAAGTCGAGCTAAATTAAATGCGTCAGTGTTAGCGCTACAACCGATGAACTGTACACTCAACCTCTTTGTCATTCGTTGAAGTACAGAGTAAAAATAACCATCGCTCTGTTTCATGTAAAATGTGAACCAGGGAAAAGAAATATAATACATCCAGTTTTACAACAACGTAATATCATCCACTTTCACGGATTGAATAACATGTTATCTCTTATTTTAATTTATATATAATTTAGAAAAGGAATTTAAAATGTATTTTGTTTTTTGTATCACTACTTTCGCTAGCTAAGATTCATAAAGGCAGCTTCGTAATATATACTAGTAATATATTTTGTCTATTTTCAAAATACCATACACATAGACATACAATTTTAAAAGTGCTACAACATTCGAGATACATAAATATTATACAATAGTCTTTTTCAAACTTGATTAAAAAATATAGTAATAACTTTTAAATATATAAAAGTTCTCGCAAAGCTGCTGATATTAAAATATTTCCAAAATTCTTCTTCAACAAACTCTTCTATCTAAAAGTATTAAGATATTTGATACATTTATATTTAAAAAGAATAATCGTATCACAAACCTTTAAATATGTTGTAAGATATATTTTACAATTATTTTAAGACTAAATGTATATTTTTAAAACACAAAGACTAAAATAATGAAAAGAAAAAGTTATTGGAAATGTTTTTATTCATAATCTGTAAATAAAATTTACAACACTTACATCGATTTAATTATCATAATACTTTTATTATAATAAAGTAGTTTTATAACAAATTATTGTTCACGTCACCTATTTCAGCGGGACCGTCGACGCGTTAATGAATGCGATTTCACGGGAGCTGCTGACAGTCAACAGACGAACTCGAATATTTACAGGGGCAATGTTAATTATTTGTTTTAATTGATTTTAACAGTACCGATAACTGGTTAATACAATGTTTTAATATGCACTGATATATTCAATGCCGTCAAATAATACATACATATTAAATTTTCAATTTAGTAAAATATTATCTATTTATATTAATTAATAATTTTACTTAACATAGACCTCACTACAAAACCATCAACCCTTACGTCCTGTTTACTGTACTTGTGTGTGATAGAAGACCCCTATAGGTGAGGGTGTCAATACTCTACAGGCAATTGTGTAAAGGATATCTCACTCGAGGTCAAATAACCCTCAATAAAAGCTCAAGGGTGCTTACTAGTCTTTGCGTTACTCCGCTTTAAAATGAGTCAATATAATAAGAGCTATTTCGAGTTCGCTTTGTTTGTTAGAAAGATTTTAACTTAGAAAACTAATCTACTTACATGAATATACTAATGTTTCTAAAAAATATTTATGTTCTATTATATATGATATATAATGTATCCCATTATTAACTGTAGTGCTACTACGTTGGGAAATAATTCAAAAGATCAGAAAGTATTTTTATAATCTTAAGTATAAAATTAAAAGTAATCCAAAGCGGCCACGAGAGTAATATCATTTCAATTAAATATGAACCAGGTATAGCAATTCCCTGTTCGCCTTTTTAATAAGTGTTTTCTGTTTCTTTTATTTTATACCAAAAAATCTATTAAAATTTGTTTCCTCAAAGAAATTATTAAATGATAATATTTTTAAAGCCACTATTTAAACATTATGTTATGATGATTTGTATTATTTTAATATAAATTGATATACAATAATTTAATCAATAATATTATAAATGTATATACCTCGACTTACTTTCATGTTATAGTATTAGATAAATCGTACAATGTATAACCTAAAAGAATAAGGTCACCTTTATATCCAAGAAAACACAGCTATTACTCGGGCAGCACGCGGCATCCGAGGCACGTCTCGACGCTCTCTCATGTGACTAGTTAAATTCCCGGATACAATTTCATCTTTGCTGTATGCGTCCTTTGTGAGATTGTTCCTTTACTGATAGTCCATGTACAAAACATTTCATTCTTGATACTTGATCCTAGTTTCACGATGTTATCTTCAGTCATATGTGAAGAAATATTTGTAAGCAATAATATTTTATTACAGTCGCAAATGGAACAGTTTGAATCCGAGAACTGATAATTCAATCATCATTATCTCATATAAAGTAAGAGTCTAGTCTAATGCATTAAAAAGCATTCTAAACTACGTTTAATAATGCTAACTAGGCACTGTTTTACTGTCTATAGCAAATAATGAAACTAGACTATAATTCTCCCTTTTTTATTCTCTTCCAAAATTTAGTTTTCTTTTCAATACTTTTCACTAAATTTTTAATTATTAGAATCTAATGAATTCTAAACGATTTTAAGAAGATATATTACATTATCTTCTTATGACACTAAAACTCAGATTATAATAAATGAATTATAAATTAACATAGTTATATATCTATAACAAAGAATCCGTGAAACGAGAGCATAATAAATCATTTTTTATAATTTTGTTGTAAATATTGACTAGTTAGTACTTATAACATTTTAATTTTTTTATCCTGCAAACTACGAGTATATTTCTAGGAAACATAATTAGAGATCTGCCTTTATTTATTACTTGCCCTAAAAGGAACCTTTCTCTTCAGTATTAGAAAGAATATGATTTATTTTTAAATTAATAATTACGCTAATAATAAAGCATAATTTATGCTCTTAGTCTAAATACCTTTCTATTTAAACACTCAAGCTTAGATATATAAAAAGTATAATAATATATTTATACAATTGGACGTTATGTACTGTTCTGTTATTTTCATTATCACCAATATAAGTGACGAAAGGAATCTATTATTTGTTTAATTTAAAAAATGAAAAATTATATGCTAAATATCCATTTTACACATTTTGTTATTACTAAATTTCAGTAAAGTTTATTCGGCAGTGAAAGCGCTAATGCCGCTGAACTGAACGCTTAAGTAGAGTTCGTCGTTAATTAAGTTATTCGTTTAAAGTTCTAAATTAATTTATATTACTTTTATGAAGACAGACAGATCATTACCTAAAAAAAAATACAGGATTTTTTTAGCGGTAATAATGTATTTTTATTATTGCACATGTCCATAGGTCCTCCATTTACCTTCAAGTAGTTTTTGGACTGTCTGCTCTATTTTCCTTACAATCTTATAAGAGGTACTAAACTTTAATTTAGTTTCTTCTTCGTTATTAAAGACGAACGACATGTAAGTTTTAATAGTCTACCCAGGTATAAACTTTAAAAAACGAGTCGCCATACTTTCTCCGTCACAATACATAATAATATAGAATAAAAAAACTTTGTCTAATCGCAAGCAACTGTGCTTGGGATGAATTTGCAACCCCTGCATCAATACTCGCAGTGATAAACTATTGTTCTCGTTATTGTTGCAGGAGGGCTGTCGACGCGTTATGAATGCGATTTCAATGGAGTCGCCTGACATTCAACAGTCAAACAATCCATCAAATATTTACAGTGTTATCTTAATGTTTAATGTATTTTATTTATTTTTATTCGATGAGTTGTATTTGATTTTCTGTACCGATAATTGATTGATTACTATAATATTGTAGAATAACAGGTTTTAAACTTAAACCAGTTTCTTATTAATGTTGTTTTAAAATTAACCTCAGATAGAGCACATGATTTGTGTGTAATAAAATACTTCCAAAATTAATAAAGTACTACAGGTTATTGTATAAATAATATTTCACCCGTGGTGAGAAAACTTACAATAAAAGCTCGAGGGTGACTACTTTTATCTTTCCGCTCCGCATGACAATAGGTCAATATAATGTAATTATTTGTTTACCTTCTTTATTGTATTCAGCTTTTATCTCATGACACTTATTAACCTAACATTTCTTTAAAAGTATGATTATATATAATAGGAAAAATTCTTTAAGTAATGCTTGAATAGTTGCTAACTCTAAGAATCTACATATATAATTTTAAGCTACGTATATACTTGTACTGAACTTTTATAAAGAAAGTCATTTATTTTTCTTTCGTAATCATTGAAAATACCTCAATCAGATGATAACTTTTTGGGGATGGTGCAAATAGAAGGAAATCAATAGCTGCCAAAAATAATATAATTTTAATTAAATGTTAATAAATAGAGTGACTTTCTGATCTCCGTCTTTATTAATATCCTCTTTTATCTAACTTTTTCATATTTGAGATAAAAAAAATAATAATACGTATAATTCAACTATTCAAACGTCATTTATTCAAGACCTCATAACATAAAAGTGGTATTATTAAATGTAGAGAAAATGAAAGAAAAAACAGGCTTAAAAATATAAATTGTCAACGACTCGACCCACTTCGTTAAGTTTAACCATATAAAGTGGAGTCCATAGGTTTTTATATGTGTCGTTTAATTTTTTAGTTGCGTGATAATATACGGATGAAACATTAAACGGAGGTACAAATACAACTAAAGGTCTTGTATTGTTTGTATTAAGACTAACCAATCTATATGTAGAAAAATATATTAGTTCTTATTAAAATTATATTTTACCCTAAACTGAGTACTTATTTTAAAGGCACTCAAGATTAAACTTATAAAAGGAAAATATAATAATACAATTATACAACAAAATTTTATCAAACATTGTTTTCATTTATTTTAATTTTCACCTACAGGAGACAGAAATCATATTTATTAAATTTTATTAATGAAAATCCTAAACCGTGTTCTCTCTATTCTAGCCTTATGCCACAGTGTACAAAAAAATTGTTGTACAAAAGGACTACAAGTTGGTAAAATTAATGCTACACAGACAGCGCTAATAGTCCTGTATGCTCAGGTAGCTCATTAATTGAATTATTAGTTTAAAGTACTAATATTTTAATAAGAGAGAAAGAAAGATTAATTATAATAAGAAAGACAGAGTTACTTCTCAAGGGCAACGATCTATGTTCATTATTGCAGATGTCCATATGCAATGTTATCGAAAATACGAAACTGTAATTAATTTCTTTATTCTTTCATTAAATGCATTGAAATAATATAACTACTAAAATAAATATTATTTTAACAAAATAATGTGTTAATTAAAATATAAAACTAGGAGCGCTGGTAGATTGAATTAAGCATCTCGTGAAATAACAATAGTGTAGTTGGAGTAATAAATGTAAATAACATTTACACAAGGCGTCGCTACGGTCCGCAGTCTGCAGTCGTCTGTGAAGTTGTCACGGAACAAAGGATGAAGACGAACCGTAAATGAGCTGTGATTAGTTTAGAAGAGGAGTCTGTTGTCTGAAAGTCTTCGCATCTCACTCATAATAGACATTGCTATAGACACTTTAATATATATGGTAATATATTATTTTAAATTTTTATCTGAAATAAAACATACTAATTGACACATTGAAATATTACACAATACTTCACTTGGAACGCCATGTGAAATATATTTTAATTTAATTATTTTCTTATGCAAACATCGGTTTAACATTAAAGGAATACCGAATGTGACAACTTATAAAGGCAGTCATAACACCCATGTAATTTTGACTTATACCTTTTAAAAATGCGGCAGCTAAAAAAATACACTAAAAATTCCCTAAAAGTATATTTTACCAAGATTATTATATTTAGAATACATATACCAACAATCATACTCAGTGAACAGAATGCTTGACACAGATGTGCAAAACTAATGAGATTTGTCGAGCATTTTGACTGAAATCTACCAGTCGCCATTAGAGCGCTCGCTAATTAGGATTAGAAGCAGCTACAGTTCTACTCTCTTTCTGTCTCAGGTCACAGTGCTTGTCTGTTAATAGTCGCCATCAAAACACCACTAACAATTCTGTTAGTGTTTCTAGTATAAGATCATTTTCATTACACCAATTAGTTATTTAGTTAATTATTTCTTTATAATATCATGGAACATAATGTAAATGCATGTCGTTGCCACGAATATTTTTTTAAACAAAAATAATATTATAGTGTGTCTATATTGATAATTTCACTACTGTGTAAATGATTTTAATTATTTTAAGAATCTCACGACAGATATATCTTGTAGGAATAATTAACTTATTATTCTTGTACTGCTTAAGCACGGCTTTATGGCGAATAAATTCACCCCGACCTTATAGATCAGTATCAGTATATTTTTTAAGATTTATTACTTTTGAGAACCTCGTTCAATTTGTTAAATAATTTTCTCTACATAATTTCAATGATATAGACAAGAATTTACATATACAATAACAAAAGCAATAACAATACTTAAATAGTAATGTCAGTCTAAACAGCTGAGTTGTCAGTTACATCAATAAAGACCGCTGAGGCTAACCTATGATTGTTAACACGCCCATATTCTAAGAAGATAAAATTTGTAATAAATTTTTACTCGAGAATCATTTATTAATATTTTGTTACTTATTGCCTTATTGACAACTCATATAACTGTTGCTCACACCTTAGCAACAAAACAGATATTAGTGAGGTTCAGGAATCAAGAGTGTTATTTGTGTCTTTATACAGTTACATTAAGAATTCATTGTTGCTTTAATTTAATTATATGATTTTTATATAGACAGATTATTTTGGGTAGACCTCGAAGAATTCGGTCTGCCCATTCATTTGTCCCCTACTTTCGAATTTTGGAAAAATTTCTTCACAGGAGGTCTTCTTATGACCCCCTGAGTCCGAAATGATCATTGGTCAAAATGTTTATATATATATATATATATATATATATATGCGTACCTGCGTCCAGATTCGACTTTTGTCAGCACGATAGCGGCCGCAGTTTCGCACGGATCGCTTTCAAACTTTGCACAAAAATCAACCATCCAAAAATGAAGGTCAAG
This sequence comes from Melinaea menophilus ssp. n. AW-2005, assembly GCA_918358695.1. Lineage (NCBI taxonomy): Eukaryota > Metazoa > Arthropoda > Insecta > Lepidoptera > Nymphalidae > Melinaea > Melinaea menophilus. The sequence continues at coordinate 16,310,213 of OU911049.1, forward strand.
TTCGTTAACCAGTGAAATCCGGCCACAGGGGGCGCTAGGGCCTCACTTTTTCTGATTTTAGTTTTTCGACCATAACTTTTTCCCTGTACAAAGTAGATCAATCGCGTTCATATTATATGATGTCTTTGATGAATACCTATAACTAATGTAGATAAACCGAAAACCTAACTTCAATAACTTAGGGGTGGGGGTAAAAAAAACGAAAATTTTTGGAAAAATAATCATAACTTTTTTCTGGTAAGCATTCTTACATCACAAGTATTTTTAATAGAAAGGTAATTTTTTCTTTAAATTTAAGTATCAGAAGTTTTGCCCGTAAAAGGTACCGTTTCCGAAAAAAAAAAATAAAAACCACTTTTAGCTTTAAAATTTAAGGTAGGTAAAACCACGTTAACTTTTTTCTGGTAACATTCCCTCGTCTCAAATATTTTTAATAGAAAGGTTATTTTTTACTCTAAATTTAAGTACCAAAAATATTTCCAAAAAAGATACCTTTTCGATGTTTGATGTAAACAATATTCTTAGGTAGTGAGTTATATTTTAAACGAGTTACACACGAGGTCTACCCAAGCGTGTCCCCCTGCGGGCACGGATTTTTTTTATTTTATTATATTCCTTTGATACTGACAGCCTATTTTTATATTAAAAATAAGTGTTATTTTAACGATCCTCGAATGTTATCGTATATATTTTTTTAAAATCTAGTAAATGAAAAGAGCATAGGTTATTTTAATCTGATGGGTTAGTTTTTAAATATTTTATAAACGAAATGTTGTGTACGTATTTGAAAACTTAATTATTTTAAACTTTTAAAATTGTTAAAATCCTTCTATTCACTGCTCTCTGAATAGAGGGATTTTAACAATAAGTAATTTGAAAGAATTTTTAACTTTCTACTCATTTTACGTACGTAATAAGAAATTTGAGTGCATTTAAAATTTTAAACAAAGATTTTTTTTATCTATAAAGCTAGGATGAGCTTTTATTTGCACAGGCATCGTTAAAACTTATTATGATGAAGTTTAATATAAAGAATAAAACCTTCTGTAACAACTTTGTAAGAATATAAAACGTGACTTTGTACCGATTTCTTATCAGAAAATTAAACTCCTATTTTAATTAATTTTATTTTATATTAATTTACTCTTTAATACATAAGCTTCTATTAGGTTTACTCACTTACTCGTAAGGCAAACACGTTATAAAATATACATTTTTTCATTTATGACAATCTCTAAATAAGACAGAAAATTCATAGTTCAGGCTTATTGACATATTTATAGTAGTTATAATAATAACCAATATAATAGGATTAATAAATATATGACGTGATTGGGGTCAAAGATAATAGCAACTGTAATTTGAAGCTAAAGTAGTTTCTGGTCTTTATTTTCTTTAATATTTTCAATGTAAAACTATGAATGAATAGATCAGATCTTTTCCCTCCGCATGTTCACGGAAAAGTTTAAAGCCCTAAATCAAAAGGTTTTCTGTGCTATTGTGGATTTGGAAAAGGCATTTATCAGGGTTGTGAGAAAGAAATTATGGGAGATACTACCCCGATACAATGTGAGCGAGTAGGAGCTGATATGTCGTACTGGTTTGACATCCAATCGGGTGTTAAACAAGGTTGCGCTATGTAAGCTAGGTTGTTCAATTTGTATTTGGATAGTTGTCTCCAAGACGTGAAAGACGGTGACATGAAAATGAAAGTAGGTGACCTTAAGGGCAAATGCTTGCTATATGCAGATGATGCAGTGCTCATTGCATCATCAGAATGCGATTTGTAGGCATTGGTCACCACTATGAAAAATGGGTGTAAAAATAATGGTCTTAACCTGAATGCAGATAAGACGATGGTTCTGATATTTGAAAGAAATGATGAAAGAACGGATTGTAAGATCAACGTGAATGGTAAGATAATAGAACAAGTGAATGAAGTGGTATATTTAGGAAGTATGATTAGTTAAGACGAAAGATACGAAATGGATGTGGAAAGGCGTATTGCTGCCGGTAACAGTGTCAACGGTGCTTTGGCTGCATTGTTAAGACGTCGAAACGTCGGCATCGCTGCACGTTTGGCTGTACACAATACGGTTTTACTACCGACGCTGTCATACGGCAGTCAAACGTGGGTAACACAGAAGAAGAATGTAAGAAAGATAGATGCTGTGGAGATGCGATCTCTTCGCAGAATATGCGGAGTCAGTTTAGCTGACCCAATCCGCAATGAAAAGATCTACAGAATGGCAGGTACTAGCAAAGATGTCACGGTGAGAATGAAGGAGAACGTGCTTAGTTGGTTTGGGCACATCAAACGAATGAGTGATGAAAGAATGGTAAATGATTTATAAATGAAAAGTGCGCGGTAAGAGAGACAGGGGAAGGCCTCGAGTGACGTTCGAAAATACAGTATCTATGATACTGGAGGAAGGTTAAGTAAAAATCGTGAGGACCCCCCGGAGGGCATGTATGAAGAGGTTGATATCTGAGGCCGAGGCCAAAGAGGTATGCAGGGATTCCCGCAAGGGATATGGCGTAAAGATAAATAAATAAATTAATATATATAAAACTAGATTTCATGAACAACGAATTATAATTTTACTCAAAAGAATGAATTTTAAATGAAAGCCTATAGTTAGCTAGGTCCGATAGGGATCGGATGGATAAGGACACGAGACTGGGACTACGCCTCTGAAATAGGAGTGCCGAAATAAACCCGTTAGCAATGGAGTCAACTGAGAGGTACGTGTTAATAGTACCATCGGGGAAATACTATCCGACCTGTTAACATCGATTTGTTACTTTAATTTATTAATAGTAAAAGTTTACTTTTAAAATATATAGATACATTTATAGAGTTGCAGATATCACGTGATCATCGCAACGTCATATATTTAAGTTTGCTTATATTACCACGACATCACTTATATTATCACTTATATACTCGTATATCAGTGTTTATTTAAAATTTGTATATTATTTTAAATCATTGTAATATTATAAAACAGAACTTAATATGGTTATACCGCCGATTATTTACTTAAATATAATGGCCATAAATCCAAAGTAAATGATATGTTTGTAATAAAATATTATTTATATTTTTATATAAATATTATTGAACAGATGAAAATATTTTTGGATATTTTTGGATTGTAAAGCACTGTAACAATGACACAAATAGATGCAACAATTTAATAAGTTTACGATAAATGTTTCTTTTAATAATTACTTTAATCTTTTTTTTATTTTGAATTTGTTTTGAAATAAAAATTATTAATGTTTGCTTTTTAATGTTACCCAAGTTCAAACTTCTGGTACATCACAAAGTTAAAAAAATGCAACACAAAGGGTTCAGTCATATATAAAACATAGCATTTGTAAATATATTAAAATTTTGCAATAAGTCTATATTATTAAAAAAATCTTATTTTACTAATTCATACATAACGCAGTTTATACAACAATATTTTTTTAAGTATTAAAATAAACTATAAACTTAAATAAAACGCTTCAATAAACTGTCCGTTGTATTAAGTCACAAATTTTTACTAAATTTTATATAACAAAATGTGGTATAGTTGATACACTTCGACTTCAAACATCTCAATTACACTAATTGTATGTTACTGTATTTGCTTTATTTAAATTCCTTGTTCTGTAACAATGCCTATAACCTTTTTATCAAATACACTTAAATATTATTTTCCAGTTTAAAGTACTAATTAAATCATAAAACTCTCTCTATAAATTTCGACGGACGTTTTTCAATACTTCTTTCTTTAAATGGTACTAGTTTGATAATTTCACATCCAATATCTAATATATCAATATTTTTTTTAATCGACTATATTACCATTATTTTAATTTATTAGCATAGCATATAAGATAGCATATCGTAAACTCAAATCAAAAATACTTTACTGAAACGAATATGTTTAATCATTTCAATTATTGGGCTTTGTTATTTACGTGAATTAACTGATGTTGTTGATGTTTTCTGTAGAAAACTGGATCGGGCATCAAAAAGTTAACATAGAGAACAATCTCAATGTCTATTCTAGAATAAAATTTCTTTTAACCACTACTATGAAAGAAGAAACTAACATTCTCTTTAAATATATCTTTCTAATATGATTTAAGAAAGCCACGATGATGCATGAGGCACCAACGCGTTGGCAATTTTAAACATAATTTCATTTACTTTCCGTTGAGACAGTGCCGTGAAACTCGTTCTTTGCATTATTCATACTTTCCAACAGATATATTTAATGAAACATGAAGAAATAACATTTGCTTTGACAATGTAAAAGTCTTTATATTTCGTAATATTTTCATTTAGGTTAATTATTTTTTATTAACTTAAGAAATTATATATTTGAACATAGTGAAGGTTTTTATATTAAAAATACATTTGTTTGATCTTCTAAAAATGTTTATTAAATTATTTACATTTTGATAAACATTCTTTAGGGTATATTTATACCAATTTATTTAAACAAACATAAATAAAAATGTCAATATAAGGTTGTATTAACTACAATGTATAAAGAATAGGTAGTTGGAAGAAAATAAGGTAATAATACAATACTTACTGAGTCAGGATGAACATTAATGTGACACGAGGGTATCTTTGTGAACTCTTTGCATAAAACTTTTGCAGCAGTCGCTTGATAAATGGACTTTTGCAGCAAAATCATCTAATTCACGTCATATTTAATTGCCCCTTGAATTTAGGCTGCGTACCTGAGTTCTTGCTGTGTTTCAAATTTTTAATAAATTTTTAATAGGTACATGAAATGTAATATTATAAACACTTGATATTACTATTTGTTTGCGTTGTAAACAGAAATGTGTTAAAATGTGTTTATTAGTTACTGTACTCCAAGTTGAAAGTTGAGTTGGATTAGTACTCATATATGTTACTTAAGCATCGAAAACAAAATATTTTTTTGTTACATTGACAAACGGGTCTAAATGAATAACTATTGGTTTAAGATATTCATTATCAGTGAAAGGAAATTAAATATCACGAGAATATAAATACAATTAATTCCTTCATAATAATCGTCATATCACATATTAATATTGAATGAATCGGTCGTATCCAAAGACACCTGCACTTCCATATTGCACTCACATAATTTCCATAATTTGCAATTCAATATTCCGAGTTTGCTACATAACTGACTCTTCCCATCTAATTAAATAAATTGTCGTGTATCTTTTGAAGTATTTGCTATTAACTAAACTCAATAATTGAGTGCAGCGAGCGGTGCACTCTACTGGAGTCTTTTTCACGTTCTTAGTTACGAATAGGCTCGAAAACTACTTGTCGGAAAATTATGAAATTTTGTTATCAAAATTATATTATTTATTACACACAGTAGGCGAAGGTTTCAAAAAAACAAAAAAAAAAAAAAAAAAAAAAAAAAAAAAAAAAAAAAGAAAAATTTAAATGTCATGTCGTTGAGAAATAATCGTCGAAAAATTTATATCCCGTTGAAGTCAATATGAAAACGACTTACACCGGTGACGCTGTCATGGCCAGTAGGGCTAACAGCAGAGACAAACAAAAAAAAAAAAAAAAAAAAAATGAAAACGATGAGTCATTACACTGGACTCGCTTCGGTCAATATGCAAACCGTACTAGTATATGATAAAGGATTATTTATATCCTCAAAAATATTATTTTTGTACGAAAATGTTTATAGCGTTTTATATAGCTTTAAGTAAATAAATGAAAAAAAATACCTTAATGAAATGGTGGATTAATTTCATACTACTCACGTATAACTTTTTAATGAATGTAGTTTAGATTCAATCCATATGAATATTTAATATTCAACGGAATAGAATTGTTGACATATTTAAATAAATGAAGCTTGTTAAGTGACTTTATAACGCTAAGCTAGTTATTGCTTGAAATAACATATTAAGTATTTGTTAACTACTGTTTGTTACTAAATAAGGAACTTTTGTACGCTATCATTATCTAAGATGCACGTGCATCGAATATGCACAATTATGTAAATTCAATTAATGATCTTTACAATGAATTAATAAGAGAGACAGGGGGAGGCCTCGAGTGACCTTCGAAAACACAGTAGCTACGATACTGGAGGAAGGTCACGTAAAAAGCATGAGGACCCCCCGGAGGGCATGTATGAAGAGGTTGATGTCTGTGGCCGAGGCGAAAGAGGTATGCAGAGACCGTAGCGTTTGGCGCTCCGTCGTCTCTGGCTACCCCGCAAGGGATATGGCGTGAAGGTAAATAAATAAATAAATAAATAAATAAATGAATTCAAAGGACCTTAGATTGCAAAGTTACAAACTTGAAAGACAGCACATCTTCTTGTTGTCACTTCTTCCTCTCAAAAGAAAAAAGTCTCTATAGAGTACAGTCCATTGCGCTTCTGAAAGACTTTCTTATTTGACAGAAACTTAACATTTCTTCTAAGAAAGTAAAATGGTTTTCAACTTACCTTGCGCAGGATAAACGTAGACAATACTAAGTTAAATTGGCGAAATTTGGTTGCTGGTTACTCGATCACCGATGATCTTATATCCTCTTATCAGCTGGTCTAACTGAAGACGGTATTAATGCTGAAATCAATGTGGTTAATAAAGATCCACAACACAATCTGAAGTGGTGATATATATAAGATATTAATGTTAACCCACTAAAATATAAGGTAATAGTTCCTGGCAGCCAGTGACAGTTGTGCAAACAGGATGAAAGAATTAAATTTAACAACTTACCGATTCCATTTGCACAGTCAGTAAAAAATCTGGGCTTCCTACTTAATCCAACACTAAGTTAGTTAGAAGATCCATATTAAAGAAATATGCCGCAAAGCCACTTTTTCACTACGTGCCCTATATCGCCATAAATTTTTTTACCTGTGCAATAGTCTGCTGCTCTAACAACTCTGAACTCAAATGTGTCAAGTGTTCCTTAATCCTTAACGATCAGTTTCCTCCTCAGTATATAAAGATACATTTCAATTATTAGGAAAGACTCAAGACTTTAATCTTCGCTCTTCATCTAATCTTAAACTTTTTGTTCCTTCCCACCAAGAAGACAGTCTTTAAGAAAACTATCCCTTATTAACTCTCTAAGAGTATCAAGCATTAACTATTTTTACATGGTATATGTAGTATATATATTGGGTATATTATATATGTTATCTATATATACTATTTATTTAAGTATTAGTATGTATGTCTTGATAGTATTCATTGTATTTTGAATAATGCTAATTGTTAAGTTATTATATAATGTAGTTATCTTGTTTTACCGCCTTCTTGTTCCATTTCTTTATTTTGTTGTTTTATGTTTAAGGTTCACTGGTAGAATTTTTTGAACTATAAAAATTAAATAAATAAATAAATGTGGATAGAACATCAAACAAAGATAAGTGCAACGATTGCCCTTTGTTGTATTTGTTGTTGTTGATTGTATTGTTTGCTCTAAGCAAATCAACCTATATATAAAAAAATATAAAAACTTTTTGTCAAAATTGTACTTTAGTTTAGACTAAGTAATTATTCTCAAGGCATTTAAACTTGAGAGTTACAAAAGGAAAATATTATTATTATATAATTGTACATTTGACCTTGATGAATTGGTGAATTTATTGTTTTCAGTCATTGATTAATTTATTGATAATAAATAACTGAAAACGAGGAATAAGAGACGAGAAGAGTCTAATATTTATTAAAATTTTGTGAGTAAAAATGCTATTTTGTGTATTTTTTATTCTAACCTAATTCTGTTGTAATAAAACTCCGCTATACAAAAGGTCTATAAGTAGGCAGAAGGATTGCGTCAGGAACAGCACTAAAGTCGCTACACTCTATGCTCAAGTAGTCTTCCTCATTAAATGAGTCATTAATTTAAAGTACTACCTAGACTTATAGTCCTTTTTGCACACTGATAAATCATAATATGAAAAACGCATTACTACACATTATTCCTAATGGGTAACACCGGTAGCATTACTTGTATTTAAGTGGTGCTTGGACTGTATGATCAATTTCACAAATTTTATCCAAAATACTAAACTGTAATTGAGTGCTTTGCTCTTTTATTCAACGCGTCGAAATAAAGTTCCTACTATTGTAAATATATTATGTATTTAAAATTGTCAATGTTAAAATATACAATTGTGAGTACGGGTAGATTGAAATATGCAACTGGTTAAATTTAGTAATGGAGGCGGAGTAATAAATGTAAATAGCATCCACACAAAGGCATTGCTTGTGTCCGCAGTCTACAGTCGTCTGAGAAGTTGTTACAGAACAAAGGAGGAAGACGAACCGTAAATAAGCTGTGATTAGTTTAGATGGGGAGTCTGTGGTCTGAGAGTTTCTAGACATTACCATAATGACTTTAAGATATGTGATTAATTATGGATCGCCAAGGTGATATTAAAGCAAAGACAATTATATAGAATCTCGAACGACAATAAAGTTATAGTATTATTAAAAACATATTAATTATTATATTGTTAATTATCATGTAGACTATGATTTTTTTACATGCGGGAGTAGTGGTGCGGAAATTTACTTTACTGATTTTATATATATTTTCTAAAAAGAATATTAATGATTAAAATAATAGACAATTTGGTATTTAAGCTGCGAAAGCAGTTCATATTGTGTGGTTATAAAGCGTATACAATATTTTTCTTTTATCTGGTTTACATTTTACATATGAAAGAGAGTGCTGGTGCTTTTTTCAGAGCAAATGACCAAGGGTTTAAGAATGCATGTTATCGGTTGCAGTGCTTCGCACTTAATTTAGTTCACTTTACCTCCAATATGCACACTTACATTCACAAATAATATTTCTTGAGAGTACTATACCTTGTGCACAACCCATTCCAGCAGTAGTTATTTTTCATCATGCAAAAAAAAACCTTCAATTTTGACATTCAAATCTGATTTTTACTTCAATGATAGTAATTCCAGTGTAAAGTACAAATTAAATCATAAAACTATCTCCATAAAGCTTCTAATATAGTTTCTTTAAATTCGCATTTTGAAAATCTTATTTTATTTTTTTTTTTCAAACATTGAAGGTGTTTCAATATAGCAAATTACCAAACAATTGCTCATATATGAGTCTTCTGTCTAAAGCGTTTGTTTTGAAGGTACAATTTTGAAGGTAAAATTAATTCCTGAAGTCTAAAATGTTGAACTCAGTCCTAATGCATATCTTAAAGTAGTCATAGCAAACATACATTAATTTAATTTCTTTTTACACTTTTCTAAGCAAACCTATTGTAATGTAACGTTAGGCGAATAATTTTACTTCTGTATATTTTTTTATTGTCATATTATGCAGATTTTTTGCTGGATTTAAAAACGGAAAAATATTTTTATACTATACAAAGTAGCACTATTGTACTATATTAACCAAAGAAATGTACTATACTAATTAGTATCTTTTTCCTCGCTTCCAGGCATCGCAGAGCTCATTACGCCGTCCCTGTTAAGGCTAACTGTTGCTTACCGTTAAGATGCTTGTTGCTTTATTAAATATAATAATAATAGAAGACATAATATTTATTTATTCATAGTTATTAAGAAGATACGCCGAACTTTCCTGATATGTATATATATGTATTCCTGATATGTATGTAAGTATGTATGTATGTATGTATGTATGTATGTATGTATGTATGTATGTATAAATGTACAAAAACTACTTACATTTCTTATTACTGTGTGTGTGTGTGTGTACTTAATATATTTTGTACATTTAAATGTAATTATCTACTAAGTATAATAATTTACAAAATATTAACTAATATGTTTATTTAAGGACTTAGCTATCCTTATGTTAAAAATGGAATGCCTAAACAAAAGTTAGCACTCGCTTATTTATATTTTATAAAAAGGTAGGCACTAGCTTCTTTTTCTGCAAATCCTCGTCACTAGTAGCTGAATAACAATTTATTACCATTGAAATAGTATATGTGTAAACACAAATTTGTATATTATAGAGTTAATTGTATTATACAATTTAAGAAAGATTAAGTCAAAAGAAATAATGTTATTTCAATTAGTCTTTTATAAAACATTTTTCAATTTATTATTTTAAATGCTAGCGAAAAACGTTTAAATACAAATCTTTTTTCTCTAACTATTTAAGGGAAAATCTTGATAAATTATTGTTATAGCTTTAAATTGTAATTTCAATATGGCTGATAATTACAATACAATGCTTTCTACTGATACTATTTATTTTAACCTTTTAGTTGTTTAATTCGACAAGTTTGCCCATTTACGTCCTAATAAAAACATTTTGTTTTCGATTCCGGGTTGCTGAAATAACAGAGACTAATCCAACTTTAGCAGTTTACTGTTATTTATTTCAGACAAAACGTATTTATTCTATTTCTTGGTAGAAAGCGTATGAAACAATCACTAATAATTGTACGTAATCACTATTGATACTGAATTACAAAAGATATAAAAAAATCTTTTCTTCAATATTTACGTAAATAAACATGTAACGTTATTGATCCAAACGGGAACCTTTTTATACCTTTTGTTTTTTTCTTTCCCACGATAAAAATCAAACTTAAAGTTTTTTTATTTCAAATACATAAAATTATGAAATTTCTGATTCAAAGTAGGTCTTTGGAGAGAAACGAAAGAATTAGAGGTGTAGTAACTTTATTTAAAAATCGGTAGTTCTCAAAGTAAGAACTGGAAAAATACGCACTTTACTTTCTGATTATAAAAAAAGATAACTGTTTTATTGAATTCTTCAGAAGGTGTGCTATCCATAGTGTTTAAGTCGAATGTAAACGAAGAAAACAATTTAATTATCACCGACCCTTTTTATAAGAATTGTAAATAAAAAAAACTTAAATTATATAGCGGAAGGATAAAATGTTAATGAAAATGAGACGGCGTTATTCATAAGCAATTGATTAGTTCAACTATATTAATATTCTGTTGGACCACGGCAAGTAAACTTACAACTTAGATTGCTAAAGCGATTTAACTACAGAGTTTAGAATGTCTAACAGATATTAATTGATTTAACTGTATTCAATTACATTTCGTAAGGAGTTTTGTTGAGTTAATTAATAATTAATTGAGTAATTAATAGTGATTAATAGTTAACTGAGTTAAGTTAATAATGAATGGAATCATCGATTTATATACTTAATTCAATTAATAAAACTTTTATATAAAAAGATAAATTGAAAATGCAGTTCTTGCAGTTGATTCATTTATTAGCATAATGTTTTATATTGTATTTTTAGTTACTTTTTAACATAATATATATTAAGTGCATATTAAGTGAAATTTAAATTAAAAAATTGAATACAAACTCCTAAAAAAAAGTATTAAATAAAATTTCTGGACCCTAAAATAATAGAAAGAAGAGGTACGTTGATACTATGACTTATAACGACTAACTCTTACAGTAAGAAATAAGAAAGGAGAACAAAACAAGAAAACTTTTGCCCAGTTGTAACATTAACCTAATAATTAGAGGTTTCTATGTACTATACTGTACACTACTCATTTTTAAGATAATCAATAGAACATAAGCGTTATTTTTTTGTATAAAACTGTATTTAAAATAATACTAACAATATTCTTTTTACTCTTGTATAAGTTTTTATTCATGTTTTATACCTACTTTTATCTTAAAACATAAATCATATCTCTGTAATAAAAAATATGACTTATTAATAATCGTATCTCAAAACAAGTAAAGAATAAAGTAGATTGAAGTGTGTTTACCTACGACTGACATTGTTATGTTAGTCGTATCTAATCTACAAACACAAATAGACACAAAAATAATATGTAGGGTACTCTTTCTTCTGTTTATATTTACTGTATCTGCTCTTCACGAGATTGTTCTTTATCGTACCTTTGAACCTATTGACTTTAACCAACTTTACAAATTCCTTAATCATTTTAAGTACAAGTTTGCGCTTTGATATAAACCTTATCGTATGTTAGAGACAATAATTAATATATTTTGTAAAAAAAAACATTCGTTCACAAAATTCTAAAATAGTAGAAGTAATTTTTAATTTTCTTAAAAAAGAATCTACAAAACACAATTAAAATTGGCCTGCTTAGTCAACACTATTTACTTTCGCTTTTTTTCAAATTGTGACCCCCAAAAAATTTTATTTCAGTAATTTTGTGAACTTGGGCAAGATATGTTTTATATTAAATCTAAAAATATTGGTACTGGGGATCCGAGACTTCATCACGTGGAGTGTAATCATTTAATTAATAAAATACTATTTCTACATTATACAAAAAAAAATTATTGACATGCATTAATTGATAACTAAAAACATACTTTTAGTGTAATATTAAAGAAAAAAAGATAATTAATAATATACTATTTAAAACGCCACATTTATTTATTTATTTTATTTATTTATATCTTTTCCACTTTCAATCATTATCAGTGATCACTTGTGTACGTCAAAATGGAAGTGTCAGGAGGGCCTATTTCGATACCAGATTTATCGTAATAAGCCCTTCTGTAAAAGCACTGTCCAACTTAATGTTAAAGCTGCATTGGTATTGCTATTATGGATTTTCACTAGGACTTAATTTGTAAAATGTCAGACATTTCTCTAAAAACAGATTTCATATAGTAAAGTCAACTCTGATCAATCATATGACGTTAACAATGATTAATCGCAGTGGCTGATGCAGAGTTTGTACATTCTCATTTTTATCTTATACTTAAACAAAATTTTTCATTACAAATATGTGTCATGTAACGTATTACTTCAAAATTTTAAAAATTTTCTCCTTTGGCCGTCTATGCATCAGTATGTGACCTAATTCAAAACTTTTGAATTAAGTCACAAAGTTAAAATGTATTATCAGTTTTAGTTACGTTATGACTGCATTAAAAAAGGACCATGGAAACTACATAAGAGTAACGTTTTGTTTAACAGGTTTGTTTGCTCTCCAAAAATAAAGATTTTTATTTTGCAATTTCAAAATCTCTAAACATCGTAAGGACACCGCCATTCAGTATTGTTAGTTATATTATGAATGATACTCGAACAAAACTTCTATGACTCTTTTACATGTTCAAACATCTAATATTTTTATTAATACAATATATTTTAGATCTAAGCCTAAAAATGTACCAATGTACAATTAAAGAGAATAATAATTCCTTATTCTGTTTGGTTTGGATTTGTTATAAATAAATGAATTAGAACTTTTTGACCTTTATATAATATATATGCTTTGATATGTGCTGGCTAGTTTACAAAACTTGTTTTAAATACAAACATCAAGTAGTTTACTTGGAGGAAGTCGGTCACAGGGCAACCGGCATTATTGACAGTCAACGAGTTTATTAAAATTAAGATAATTTACATTCTTATTGTTTGTTTTGCAGAGCTGAAATCTTCGCGTTTTGCTAGACGAAGCTTCTTAGCATTCCATGGATTCACCGTGCGGGTGCCGGGCCCATCGCGTTGCAAGAAGAGGAGCGCAAACAATGCCTGGGACTTGCGACCCAGATGTAGGTTTAAGGGGCCCCTTTACTATGCGCATACACGCTCACCTTCACTGTTCACGCTCCTCTCCCTACCTAACCAAATATCGTAAGAACCTACTAAAGCCGCCTTTGAAATACGTTCCAGAAATGAACTGATGATCGTTCTAGAAAGGCCGAGATCCTTAAATAAGTTGTAGAGAGATTTTGCTGTTATACCTCTCGCTCCTACTTCTACAGCGTACAAATTAACTATAAATTTATTCCTGATCAGTTCGTTACACAGTTCGTAATACTTGTTAAGCTTAAATGTATGATCTTTGGGTATGTTTGTTTCCCAGGATACAGTAAGCTCCACAAGTATAACGCGCCTTAGTTGTTTTGAATACAGGAATAAGTCCGGCCTAGATGACGAAACACAAACATCCCCGGGGATTTTGTATTGCCTTTCATACGTGTCCATCATGAGAGTCCAATTAGGAGACGCGTCCAAGATGTAATAAGGTTTTTATTTAGATTTTTTGGACGAACCTGCCTTTACGAACTCTACTGATTTTTTGGTGGTTGTTATACCCCTCTGCGCTCTTGCTACAGAAAGACTAACCGCTTCTCGTATGATTTCTAATACTTTATCGTCGCGACGCGAGTATTTACCTCTATTTAATAGTACCCTACACCCTACTAGCAAGTGTTTCGCGGTTCCTACTGCCTCCCCGCAGATGTTGCAAGATTTTTCGGTGGCTTTGCCCCATCTTACTAAGTTACATTGATCTGGGAGAGTCATTTGGAATGCATTAAGATAAATTTTTAATAATGCTGGGGACCAATCATGAAGCAGGGTGCGCCATCGTAAAGCTAATGGAATACAAAAATCTCCTATGGACCCATTCGTTTTGCAATTCTAGGCTCATCGCGTGCAACCGATAATTATCATTTTCATCGTGCCGAATAAAGGATTTTATTATTTCTGGTTCTTTCCTACTTGATCCTAGCCCTGCTTTATTTGTTTGAGCACCTATCATAAATTGTTTATGGAATTGAAGTCGTGACTCCAGCTCTGCGGCAATTTTATCTTTTGGGAGAGATGTTACAGTATCATCATTCGACTTTGAGATGATATGTCTCTTGGTCACTCTTAGGTGTTTATAGAGTTCCGATGGTTTCTTTAATTTTAACCCAAAATTGTGTCGGTCTCTAAATAAGGTAGAAGAGAGAGAAGAATGTCCTTATGACGCTTGCATCTAACTTTAACAAAAGGGTCTTATTAATATCGTAAACGAGGAAAGGCCAATTTAAACGTGATGTTAAATAATTATCGTATATCCAAGCCTTTTTGATGTTACTTATTGGCTGATTGTCTTGATTGATTTTTAAGATCATTCAAAAAGCTATCGACTATTATATCTAAAGATGGAGTACGCCCTTGGTAATCGATTTTTTGCCTAAGAATTTGAACGGAGCTGCGTCGGTAATAGTAGTAACGCACTTACCGCCTATTATAAGACCCGGATCGTAAGAGGTATATCTGGTGTATACTACCTATCTACCCAGACACAGACTGTAGCATTTATTGGGTTTTGTCCTCAATCCGTCCGTTCAAGCACAGAAATCCTCCACAACATTTAAAAGTAGCTGACATTGTTTTGGATTACGTGTCAGTATCGCGAGATCGTCTGCGAATGCTAGTATGGATTCTGTGTATTTATTGTTAAACTTAAACCGATAACCCCATTTCTTTTCGTTTTTAATTAATTTATCTACTAAAATATTGATTACTATGTTAAATATAATTGGAGAAATACAACAACCTTGAAATAAACCTATGTTGTAATTTATTGGTTTGGAATGATTTTCATTTGTGATTATGGAAAATTTTAATTTTGAATAATATGATGCAATCATGTCGTTTACTAACGTAGGAAAGTTATACCACCTTAGCGCGAACATCATCAGTTCATGTTGTACCGACCCGTAAGCGTTCTCAAAGTCTATCCAACATACCGTTATTTGTCTTTCACTATTTCTGGCATCTTTAAGGCTTTCCGATAGTAACGTGTTATGTTCGAGGCATCCAGAAATGCCAGGCAAAAACCCTTTCTGGTGATAAGGCCCGAAATATTTATAATCCGTTTACATCTTAGTAATTAAGCGATTTTGTAATGTGATTTCGTTTTTACGCAAAACAAAAATTTGTCCGTACAGGCAGCTTATTATTAAGAAAACTACGCCATGACCATTCATCATAATAACGAGGCAAGTCTTCGGCTATCATTATATTTTTAAAGAACATTGATTTATGTCCACAATAATGATAAAATCCTCAAATAATATCACTTTAATTGTTTCAATTTGGAGTGCATGAACTAAGAAATATATTTCAATGCATTTTTTTCTAACGCAAACAAATTATAATATGAAGCATGTATAATATCGCATATCGTCTACCTATTAAAGTCAAGATCTAATAAAACATTATAGGTATTCTAAAATTTTACGAGTAATTAAATAAAACGAGAATGAGATGATTTTGCTACAAAAGTCCATTTATCAAGCGACCGCTGCAAAAGTTTTATTTTATTTATTATGCAAAGAGTTCACAAAGTATACCCTCGTGTCACCCTCTTAAGATTAATGGTCATCCTGACTCAGTAAGTATTGTTTTACTACCTTAAATTTCTTCCAACTACCTATTGTTAATACATTAAAATTTATATAACCGTATATTGAAAACATATAAAAACACATTAAATGTTTGTTTCAATAATAATCAAATAATCAAATACTAAATAATTTAAAAGACATTTGTTATATAAAATCATTCATAATGTTCAATTTTGTAATTTGTCAAGTTAATAAAAATAATTAACTAGATGAAAACAATAAGATATTTTAAGACTTACATTGTAAAAGGAAGTGAATTTATTAATGAATAATACAAAGCACGTATCGAATAAAACAGTTTCAAAGGAAAGAAAACGAATTTATGTTTAAAATTACCAACGCGATGGTGTCTCGTGCATCATCATGGCTTTCAATTCATTCTTAAACATATTAGAAATATAATCTTAAAGGAAATTATAGCTTTCCCTTTCATAATATTGGTTAAATAAATTTATATTATTCCAGAATAGATATTCTGGTAAACCTTTATGTTAATTTTATTCCTCTTCTTCTTCTCAGCTTATAGAGGCCCATTTCTAGACATAACCCTCCCCCAAAGATCGCCATAACCGGTATTGCGCAGCCCTCATGCAGCCAAGCCACGTCTACCGTCTCGTGGTCGCCACTTGATAATTTTTTTTTTGTGAAAGATTTTCCTTGGAATAAAAGAGTATAACGATAATCAAGCCTCATTCTCATACACCTATGCCTCCAACTATTTATAACATTTAATTGAAAATTATAAAATATCTGGAACTGGAACTTAGGTTCAATGAAATTCCAATGTCGAGAAAGATATCAAGCGTATAACAAATTCGGGTTGCAAGAGTTTGAGAAACAAGATTTTTCGTCCAAAATTCAGAAAGCCAATGTCTTGACACGTTCGAAGCACCCATTATGTAACAATATATCACTAAGAGAGCAATATAAAAACATGCTCGAAGTATCATTACGGGGATTCAAACAAAAAAAATACAATTCTTTGTAGAAAAGAGAATCAAAACATCGTACCAAGTATATATTATTTAATAACTATCACCATCTTCTGGTTGATTTGAGAATGGGCTTTTAATTATGTGTTTAGTTCTTCAATGAAGTAATATCTTAAAAGTCCATTCAAAACTAATATAGTGAGAAAAAAAATCTGATATAATAAAAAAATGTATTTTTCACTCTCATCTGAATAAAAACAATTAAAGCTAAAATAAAAAGGGAAAATAAAAAAAAATATAATATTATTTTTACTAAACATATGTCAGTACAAAATTATCTTATTTAATATTAGTTCAAGGTACAACAAGCAAACAATAATCCAAAATCTACTACAAACTCATTTTGCCATTATTTTTCTATAGGTTTTTGTATAAAAATTATACAAGATTATAAGATCCCTAATTAAAATACTAATATGGTTACTTTTTAAATGTTTATGTACTTAATAATATAAATAATGCATTACATAAAGTTTCATAATGTTTTATATTAATTCATTATCTAAGCCAACTATCTTTTTAAACGTTCTCTTTAATGGAGAAGTTAGTCTTGTATCGTGAATTTGAAGCACGCCTCTGCAGACACTTCCTTTAAGGCAGAAGATAAGAAAATTGATTTTTAGAAACAAGGACACGTGCTACTAGTCTGTAATTGTAATTTTTATAATGTGATGTTCCTTGAAAATTCATGTTATAGTTGAGTTATTTTTGCATGAACATAAAAACAATTATTCTATTTGCATTATTTTATATTCTTCTTTAATAATGTGCGTAGCTTTACACACGGTGTTTGTTTACCTCCAAACCATACTCATAGAATTAATAAAGAGATAAGCATCTTAACGATAAGCAACAGCAACCTAAACAGTAACGTAATGAGCTCTCCGACGTCAGGAGGGGATGATGATGAAAAAGATACTAATTAGTACATTATAGTTTTTTGTTTTCTTTTGTTGTTATTATTATGTGTATTATTCCAGTTCTAATTAGTATTAATTTTTTAATTTTGGCACATTTTTATAACTAGCAAAAATTCTGCATATTATGACAATAAACAAATATATACTAATAAATATAAGATGAATTTTCTGACATTAGAATAAAAGAGGTTTATTAAAAAAATTAGAAAAATAAACGAAATTAATATTTAATCAAGCATGCTATCAATTTCTATAATCTATGACATTATAATAACAATAATTCTAAATAATAAAATAGTATGATATTTCGAAGACTCCAAAGATCCTCAAGCTGGCAACATCTAATTTCTAAAACAATACCAAATGTCATAGACTATTAAAGTCTTGTAAATTTCCTGTCAATAGATAATTAATGAAACTAACAAGAGATAAACAACATATAAATTAAAATGGTTATCGAAATATATGATGGTGGTCTTATATTAATAATTTTAATAATACCAATTTGGCAAACCTACAAGATCCTAACTACAGTAACTAGGTAGCTATTAAGCTATAAGGTTATCAAATTAAAATGATCTGAAGCAATCTTAGTACAACCAAATATTTTAATTAAATTTGGAATACAATTAAAAGTGCATAGCCATATCATTAGAACATAAAAATGTTTTTGGCACAGTCTTTTCAGCTTAACGTGGTTTATAATGTGTTGTTGCCTTTTTCTTTCCGTTTGCGTATGTTTCTGTATGTCTTAAAAAAGCTGATGTCAATTAAAGACATACATCAATATTAAAGAGCTTTAACAATTAACGTATACCTTCTAATTTCTGAACAAGAATGTATAATAAATGTAATGTAACTAAAGTTAACATAAAGAGATTTCATAAAAATCCTCTCATCTACCCGTAAAGATTACCAATGCAACTGCTTGGTAATATGGGAAGCTCGATAAAAAAGAAAGTCTCTAAGTGAGTCATAAGATAAATATCCCTTAGTATTATTTTTAAAATTTAATAGTAAATATAAATTTCGACTTCATCAGAAGTCGATAATCTTTTGCTCTCCAAATCAGTTACTTCCCTAAAATCAACTTCTGGTTGCATAATGTAATAATCTACATTGTTTCAATTCCTCGTCTTCTAAATTTTGCTATATGATATATGTATGAAGCTGTAGCAGTTATTGGCAACATTCTCTACAATTAAATTATATTAAAATTCATACATAGCATAGTATGTCCTGAAGTAATAAACTACACGTTCCTATTTTGCCGACGAGTACATAACTCATTATAAAGAATTGCGTCTCCGACAAAAGTTCATGTGTCAACTAAAATTGGATTCAGCCATTCTTTGGTCCTTTAAGTAACAAACCCACAATTTCCAAGAATTTAAACAACAAATAAATAATGTTGAACAAATTAAATATATGTATTAAATTGTGTAATATAATTAAAAATAAATATGTGTAACCGTTTTTTTTTACATCAGCGTTACATTTGACTTTAACAGTCTATGACATTTGATATTGTTTTAGGAATTAGCTTTTGCCAGCTTGAGGATCTTTGGATTCTTCGAAATATAATAGGTACTATTATATTTCGAAAAATCCAAAACAATAAGTTTAGATTCATTATTATTACAATGTTATAGATTATAGAAATTGATAGCACACTGTGGTATATTATTTAAAATTAGCTGTCAATCGTTTCAGATGTTAAGATGCTGTCTACCTTGTTATATTAATATATTTAAATTATATTAAAATGTTGTCAATTAATAATGCTTATTTGTTTCCAAATACGTTCAGTTCTTTAGTTTGTGTATGTATGTGCATGTATTTATCTTGTTTTGACAATTGGAATCGACTATGTTATTGCTTGTGAGGCCTTTTTCCTCCATAAGGTATTATAATTTGTTATTATTTGAATAGGTTACGGCGTAATTAGTGCTATTTCGTAGTTTAACCGGTATGTTGTCTATTACAGGACGTTTTTTTATGCTTATAATAAATCTTCACCACGTGCATACGTGCAATTGCGGGTCGTCGACTTGCATGTTTTGATTCTGAACTGTTGCTGTAACTGTAGCTGCATGTGAGGTCTACCTTTTAAATGCCTGCTCCTCGTTAAATATTAAGAAGGTATCTGGTGATGTACTACTTTATATATAGTAAATCTACACTATAAATTAATATTTGAAGAACAAGTGTTTGAGTGCAGTCTTGTACTGACAAACAAGGGGGCTGTGTATATGTATTCACTTGTCCATTGTCAGTGGCGCCTAGGAATTTAATTTAAAAGATTAATTTAAAGGTATTATTCAATATAAGTATTTCAGTTATTTTTTTTGCTTACGTCAAGTGACCCACCTCACTGAGTCTAGCTGGCAAACTATCTATTGTATACAGAAAAATTTAGTAATTTAAATTTAACTGTTATAAATTTAGTCTTAAATATAAATTTTATATTTGATATAAATTGACCGACTGGTTACACAAACACTAAATTGGGAAGGTTACAGTGGCTCCACAACTGTGGGGGCATTATTTGAGGTGGTTGATATATCTTATAGCTGTATCAATTAAAATACTCAAATACTTATTTAGGAAGTGTTGAAATATTTTAAATGATTTGTTTTTAAATATTTTCCTATTAATATTTGTGGTACATTTAGTAAATTACTAGTAAATATTATGTTTTTATAACTTAAATTGGTTATACTTATTTGAGTGCATTATAGTGTAGCACCTGTGAATTCTTTATACTCAATTCACATGTTGTATGATGTTTAAGTTCTTTATTTTATTATTACACTGTAAAGTCAGCTCCACTTACATTATTATGAGGTCTTAAAGAAATTTGTTGAAAGTTAGAAAGCCTTAATTTCTTAATATTTTTCATAAGTTCGTTATTCAAGTAAATAAATATATGTATAAATTAATTAACTACTAGTTTTGTCTAAAAATATTATTGCTATTGGATAACTTGCTACTTCTCTTGTTTTGAAGTAATATAGTTTGAATCAAAAATTTTAATTTTTGTTTAGGGATAATAGTTTTTTTGTTTGGTTCTTAAACATTTAGTTGTATTTGTTTATTATGGAGCGACCAATAGATTATAATTTGCTTGAAAAGGATGAATTGTTATATGAGGTTCTAATTCCAAAAGACACCATGGAAGAATTTAGAATGCTGATTAGGGATTTATCTTCATTAATTCCTGGTGATGAGGTCTTGCAAGAAATTATGAGTCATCATATGAAATTAATATAATTGAAAGAAAGTTAACTGATATGTTGAATGCCTTGTTAACATCCCCTAGTTTTAAAGAGTTAAATCATTTCAGGGAGTTCAAATAACTAATTACTTATCTGATAATAAGTTCATTTAATTTTGATCTTGTTTATTTCTATTTATCATAACACTTTATAATGGTTTATTAGATTCAAGTTCAAATATTTTTTTAGGTTCTCCTTTAGAAAATAAGTTTATTGTTCTGGAGTTATATTGCCTGGTGGATCTGATATTCCACATATCTTCTGGTAATAATTGGATGTTGTGTGTCTGGTTATTTATTTCTACCAGTTACACTAAAGGGTATGGCTAAGGTAATTATGTTTTATGTTGTTCCTTATGTGTCAATGCCTTCATTGTTAGGTGTTAATTGTTGAGTGTTTTTAATTTAGCGCCAGATTTATTTTGTAAGGTTTTTTTGAACCTTCCTTAGCCCATGTATCAGAACTTAGGTTTTTACATCCATTTGTGAATCCTAAAGAATGACTTAATTTGAAGTATATTTATCCAGACAGCTGAGTTTTGTAGAATGCAACATTGGTCCTGACTGTTGGTAAAAGAATGGTTTGTGTTGTCATTAGGTTTTGATACTAATTTTTAAATACATTAAGTTCCAGTACCTGTTCAAAAGACACATATTATTAAGCGTTAATTTTTTTATTAGTGTTCAATTAGTTTATATGTTCATTTGTAAAGGATAGTATTTTTTATATTTTATTTCTAGTTGCATAGGATTTTATAAAAATGCCTTAATTTACAGCTATCTATGTAAGAATAATAGATATCTCTTGTTAAGTGTTATTCATGGTTAGGTTTGTTTTATTAATTCCAGCCATTTATTAAAGAATTATTAATATCTGCGTCTAATGGTTTTTCTTTTTTAATGTTTAGTTAACATTAGATTTTTAAGTTTTGTTCAGTTTGTTGTGTTAAGCAACTTATGTTATTTGTAATGAGGTTATACGAGTACAGGGTGGACCAAAAGTCCGTTTTTATTTGAAATGATGATTAAAGAAAAACCTATAATAGTAGATTAAAATTGTTTATTGTTGTAGATAGTTAACAAAAGAGGAATTTATTTCTTAAAAATCACATCATCCGTATGCAATTGTTAATTATTCTGGCATTGTTGCAATCTAGAGCGGAAATTTTCAATAACAGCTTTACATGTTTCTGTTGAGATGTTCTAGATTTCTGTGCGAATACGACCCTTTAATTCGTCAAAAGTTACTGGGTTGGTTTCGTAAATTTTAGCCTTAAGATATTCTCAAAGAATAAAATCCATTGGGGATAGATCCGGGCCACGAGGCGGCGGCCAGTTAATGTCCCCCTTTTTGATATCACTTTTAGGCCAAAAACGTAACGAGCTTTCCTTAACGAGTCATTAATTGTATGACAAGTGGCTCCATCTTGCTGAAACCATAAGCGCTGATAAAAAACAGCGAAATCCTGCAGCACTAGAGCGAAAAAGTTAAATAAAAAGCTGGAGCGAAAAACTGTAAAGATATTTTATGAAGTACTCTTGGTAGGAGTTTTTTTTCTGTTTCGCAATCCTTATTATATATCGTAAGTTTTATATTGCTGCAAAACTGTTTATTTTAAAGTATTTACTATTGATTTTGAGATGCTATCTAAATTAGTGTTATGAACTTAGCTTTTATTTTTATTATTGTATAAATTATTATATATTTTTATAACTTCTAGGTGAGAGAGAGTAAATGAGCTAGAGGGCCAGCTCGAATTTGGTTCTTTCATCGACCAATATTCTTCCGGGAAGGGAAGTACTGTTACGTAGAAATTTCATTTCTGTAGTATTTTAAATACTTAGTCAAAAATTATTATGATATTTATCTATGATTAGGTTCATTAATTATCTGTTGACAGGAAATTTACAAAACTTTAATAGTCTATGACATTTCGTATTGTTTTAGAAATTAGATGTTGCCAGCATAGGAATGCTTTGGGTTCCTCGAAATATCAAACTATTTTATTATTTAGATTCATTGTTATTACAATGTCATAAATTATTTAAATTGATAGCATGCTGCTGTATATTATTTAAAATTTAGCTGTCATTCGTTTCAGATGTTTAGATGCTGCGTACGTTGACATGTTCATATATTTAGATTATATCAAAATGTTGTGAATTAATAATGTTTATTTTTTTCTAAAGACATTCAGTTATTTAGTTTACTGATATTTATTTTGATTTCTGCGTGGGGTATCACTATTCGTATTTATTGTGTAGAATTCAACGTCAGGACCTTTCTATCGGAAGGACTTCCGATATTTCTTTTTTTAATTAGCCTTCGGTGAGTTTGGTTGAAAGAACAATGGCAGCTTTCCATACATCATTTTACCTGACATCTATTTGAGGCGTCTAGATATAAAAAATACAATATTAATAAGTCATGAAAAACAAGTGAACCATAAATCAGTGTAACTAATAACAATAAAGTATTTAAAAACTGATTTGTTATTTTATGTTTAATTTGAAATTTTAGTAAACATCTATACTTATAATAAATCTGTAGAGAGGTCAATTCTGTACATGAAATATATTTACAAAATAAGTAGCAGGGGGTGATTAGTGTTCGATACTGATGCCAAAAATGCAGTTAAAAAAATTTTTGTCTGTCTGTCTGTCTGTCTGTCTGTTTGTATGTTATTTATAGAAAAAAAAACTACTCGACGGATTTTAACGAAACTTAGTACAATTATTCTTTATACTCAGGTAGGGCAGGTAATAGTATACTTTTCATCACACTACAATGAATAGGAGCAGAGCAGTGAAAGGAAATGTTGAGAAAATGGGAGAAGTTGCTTGATTTTTTAAGCTTCCGTCGCGTGTGCAGCCTTAATGGTTAGAGCTACATAGAAACTATGTATAACGGAAATATTCTACATAAAAATACACGAAAAATATTCCAAGACAGCATATATCTACCTTTTATAGTTAACTCACAATAACACGCATAACTCTCGATAGCTTAGCAGTTCGGAGATTTCTTATTATATTTGTTTACTTTTACGTTTATAAAACCAATAATGCTCACCATCATTCCTAATTAAAAAAAAAATAAACATTAGCACCAATTCAATAAAAAAAGAATCATTGAAATCGGTATAGAAACACCAAACTTATACTTACTTACATGAAATACGCCAACAAGACATCGCGCGTGAATAGTGAATCAAGCTATAAGGATTATTTTTGCGTAACGGTTGCCGCGCTCGACGGGGCTCGCGGCGGCAGAGTATAAAAGGGGCGGGAGGCGAGCGCAAGCGTCATTCAATATTTGGCTGTTGATGCGTTCAGAGTGTTGAACTTTATTGACAGACAATAATTGTTATTTTATAAACCGTGCTTATCAGCGCGACTTTTTGTCTTTAAATAGTTTATTTTAATTTCTTTTGTTGTTATTTTCTAAATTAGTTTTAGTTTTGTTTAAATTCTTAACTATTAATAGTTCCTATTTTATTTCTTTTTAAGTAGATTTAGATTCGATTTTTAGATTAGATAATAGATAGATAGATTAGATTATTGTTAGATTTTTAGTTACTGATAGGTTAGTTTTGGGCATTTTATGTTTAGTTTTTTTTGTATTGAGTAGATAAAAGCGTAGGTAGGTACTTTTATTAATTATAGTATTCATAGGTATTTTTTATTTATTTTTAAGTGAAGTAGGTATAGGTAGATATTGCCTACTATCTACCTATACTGCACACGTGTTTTAGCTTTATTTTCATTTCTTTTTTTTTTGTACCTAAGTTGTAGGTAGGTAGGTACATATTTCTTAGTTTAATTCTATTAGAATATTAGGTATTTAAGTTTAAATAGGCACTTAGATTTATATTTTTTTATTATATAGCAGCTGTACATAGAACATCTAAGGTTTTTTTTGTATTAGCATAGGTACTTTGATTAATTACAGTAGTTGTAGGTATTTCTTATTATTAATTTTTAAGTGAAGTAGGTAAGTGTAGATAGTATTGCACACGCATTAAGTATAGCTTTATTTTCATTTTTTATTCTTTTGTAATTTGTAGGTACCTACGTACATATTTATAATTCGATTAGAATATTATTTTAGTTTTAATAGGCACTTAGATTTATATTCTATTTATTATATACTTAGCTATAGTTAGGACCTCTGACGTAAGTTTTTTGTTGGGTAACTAAATAGAATTTAAGTTACCGTCGATTAAAAATAAAATAAACGATGCCACCTAAAAAACGACCATCTTTATCTCGAACTTCGAGTCAAGCTAGGAGAATGAGAATGACGCGTTCTCAAGAATCGGAAGAGGAAAGAGCACATCGGTTAAACTCTATGAGAGTTAGTGCCTCAACATCTCGAGCTAATGAAAGCTCTCCAGAAAGAGAGATGCGATTAGCAGCTGAAAGAGCGAGACGAGCTACAACACGGGCTTCTCAAAGCTCTTCTCAACGAGAGCTAAGGCGTTCCATTGACCGGGAACAACATGCGTTATCCCGAGAAGCTGAAACTGCTTTACAACGAGAATTGCGACTCACAGCTGACCGCGAACGGCATACATTATCTCGCGAGTCTGAAACCTTCACTGAGAGGGAATTACGGCTTACAGCTGACCGCGAACGTCATATTTTATCCCGCGAGTCCGAAACCTTCACTGAGAGGGAATTACGGCTTACAGCTGACCACGAACGTCATATTTTATCTCGCGAGTCCGAAACCTTCACTGAGAGGGAATTACGGCTTACAGCTGATCGCGAACGTCATATTTAGTCTCGAGAATCTGAAACTTTTACTCAATATCAAGACCGTTTGACAAATGATAGGGCGCACCATAACATGATTCGATCTCTTGAAGATGAACATGAGCATGAACAACGACTAGAGTCGGGACGCGATTATTACAATTCTTTGAGACAAGAACAATTGATTACTTTATCTAATGAAAGATTAAGAATTGAAAATATTCGGTCGCTTGAAACAGAAGAACAGCGAGAGGCCCGTCTTACTGCAGATAGATTTCGACATGGTCTTAATGACTTAGATATACACGTGGTAGATCAATCTACAAATTCGGTGGCGTGGTCCGATAAATATAAAAGTGGGTTTGCTTATAACCTCACAATTGATTACAGATCATCTTCTGAAATAGGCGATATGAACGTAGTATGTTCCTTTTGTAATGCTTCGAAGTGGAGGAAGGAGTCTGCTGGTTTCTGTTGTTCTGGAGGTAAAATAAATTTGCCTTCGTTCGAAGACCCACCGGAACCTTTAAAATCACTACTTTTAGGGGAACATTTGCAATCCAAACAGTTTTTAGATAATATTCGCACTTATAATAGTGCATTCCAAATGACATCCTTTGGTGCTAAACAAATCTCAGAAGGCCCTTTCATGCCTACTTTTAAGGTACAAGGTCAGGTTTACCATTTGATAGGGTCCCTTTTGCCTGAAGAACAACCTAAATTTCTTCAAATATATTTTGTATCCGATTACAACGAACAGTCGAATATAAGAAATCAATATTTTCCGAATTTAAATACTGAACTCATTTCACAACTTCAGAACATGTTACATCAGGTTAATTCGTACGTATGCAGTTTTAAATCGGCATTAGAAGCCCTTTCTCAAGATGGTAATAACAATTATAAAATTGTTATAAATGCCGATAAGCGTCCAACTCAGGAACACCCTGGGCGTCATAACGTTCCATCCACGAATGAAGTTGCTGTAGTACTGGTCGACCAGGAATGTGATAGGCGTGATATCGTTATACGTTCCAGAGACAATCGTTTGCAACGTTCGTTCGTTTCGAAACCCACAGGGCTTACGACAGTTTGCAATATCCTATGATATACTGTCGAGGGGAAGATGGTTATAATTTCGCTGTATACCAAACCGATCCGCGCACAGGCGCACCTAATTATAATAAAAAGGTGTCATGCCTTCAATTTTATTGTTACCACCTGCAAGTGAGACGGAATAGATTGGTATACTTTCAACGTTTTCGTGGCTTATTTAATCAGTTTATTGTTGACATGTACGCAAAAATTGAAACCGAAAGATTAGTTTATATACGATCTAATCAAAGGCAGCTGCACGCTGAAGAATACGTGCACCTTCGCGATGCCATGCAGCAAGATAACGATACTGTGAATATGGGTCGTTTAGTTATTTTACCCTCTTCTTTTACTGGTGGTCCACGCTACATGCATGAACGTACTCAAGAAGCTTTTTGTTACGTAAGAAAATATGGACGTCCCGACTTATTTGTTACTGTAACTACCAATCCCAAGTGGGATGAAATCACTCGGGAGCTTCTTGAGGGTCAGGCACCGCATGACCGCCATGATATTATTGCAAGAGTGTTTCATTTAAAATTAAAATCAATGATAGATCTTCTTACCAAAGATAACATTTTTGGAGAAGTATTGTGTTATATGTATAGTGTTGAGTGGCAAAAACGCGGCTTACCTCACGCACATATCTTGCTTTGGTTAAAAGATAAGGTTCGACCTAATGATGTAGACAGATTAATCAGTGCTGAAATTCCAGATCCGACTGCAGATCCCCTGTTATACGACATTGTTAAAACTCATATGATACATGGTCCATGTGGTGCATTTAACGCAAATGCTCCTTGCATGCAAGACGGTCGTTGCACTAAAAGGTATCCAAAAGCATTAGTGGATGAAACTGTAACAGGACATGATGGATACCCATTATATCGTCGCCGTTCAAGAGACAATGGTGGTTTTACTGTTGAAAAGCGAATGTCTGGACAACAGGTTACTTTAGATAATAGGTGGGTCGTTCCGTATTCGCCTGTATTGTCCAGAGCATTTCAAGCTCACATAAATGTAGAAATGTGTAATAGTGTAGAGTCAATTAAATATATTTGTAAGTACATTAACAAGGGCAGTGACCAAGCTACGTTTGCGTTAAGAAATGAACATGATGAAGTTACTAGATTTCAGTCAGGCAGATATATCAGCTCTTCAGAAGCTGTGTGGCGGATCTTAAGTTTTAATATTCACGAAAGATATCCACCTGTGACCCATCTGGATGTTCATCTGGAAGGCGGTCAACGTATATATTTTAACGCCGAAAATGTTACAGAACGATTAGAGAACCCTAGACAAACAACTTTATTGGCATTCTTTCGACTTTGCCAAACTGATAATTTCGCAAAGTCTCTTTTGTATGAAGAAGTTCCATCGTATTATACCTACGATAAACAACGAGGTGTCTTTAACCGTAGACGCCGAGGCAGGCCTGTAGATGGCGAGACAGGTATTTTCAAAGAACATGTTCTTGGTAGAGTGTATACTGTTCATCCTAACAACGCAGAGTGTTTTTATTTGAGATTATTATTACATACAGTGCGAGGACCAACATCATTTATAGATTTGAGAAAAGTAGACGATGTTGTTTATCCAACTTATCATGCAGCTTGCCAAGCGCGTCATTTGCTTGAAAATGATCAACATTGGGATGACGCTTTAGCAGAATCCTGTGTTAGTGATAATCCACGACGGTTACGCCATTTATTTGTAACATTACTCACATTTTGTAATTTATCTGATCCTGTCCAATTATGGGAAAAATATAAAGAAAAATTTGCAGAAGACTTTCTTCGGAATTTATCTCACAATAATGAAGGCGCAACTAATGATAATTTTCGAGATCTGGCTATAAATCAGTGCTTATTAGCTCTTCAGGAAGACTTAACAGCAGTAGGCGGTAAATCACTTTGTGAATATGGTTTGCCAACGCCAACCTCAATCGGAGAGGTTACCAATAGGGAATATTCCGCAGAGATTGGTTACAACCCAATGGAACTGCTGGTAACATTAGAAAACGGTGTCCCAATGATGACTGCAGAACAACGCTTAGTCTATGATCGCGTGTGCGAGAGTGTGCAGAATAATTTAGGAACAATATGGTTTTTAGATGCACCTGGAGGAACTGGGAAAACTTTTTTGACTAAATTAATATTAGCTTATGTTCGAAATCAGCGTAAAATCGCTCTTGCCGTGGCTTCATCAGGTATAGCTGCAACATTGCTACCAGGAGGTAAGACTGCTCACACTATGTTTAAAATACCAATTAATTTAGATCGCACGGAAAGTCCAACCTGTAGTATTTCAAGAAATAGCGACAAAGCTAAGGTATTGCGTGAGTGTAATTTAATCGTATGGGATGAATGTACGATGGCCCATCGAAAAGGAGTAGAAGCAGTAGACAGAACTCTAAGGGACATAAGACAAAATGATCGACCAATGGGCGGTATTACGGTTTTATTTTGTGGTGATTTCCGACAAACCTTACCGGTAATACCACGGGGAACCCGAGCTGATGAGATTAGGGCTTGCCTGAAAAGCTCTTATTTGTGGCGTGATATACAATCGGTGCATTTGACTATAAATATGCGAGTGAGAACTGGAGACAACGCAGATAATCGTGAATTTTCTGATACATTATTGAAGATTGGTGAAGGTACCTATCCACAACTACACCAAGGAAAACTTATTCTGACACCTGAGTTATGTTGTATAGTGCAATCCCAACAACATCTTATATCTTCGGTTTACGGTGACATAACAATTATATTAAATAGGGACAATTCTTGGCTTTGCGAAAGGTCCATTTTGACTCCTCGCAATGACCAGGCATCTGAAATTAATAATAAAATACTGTCTAATATACAGGGAGAAAGCAAAGTTTATAGTTCAATAAATAGAATGGTTGATGAACAAGAAGCCACTAATTACCCGATAGAATTTTTAAATTCTTTAAGTATGCCTGGACTACCTTCTCATATAATTTGTTTAAAAATTGGCATACCGATAATTCTGCTCCGAAATTTAAGACCACCTCAACTTTGCAATGGAACTCGGCTAAAAGTAACCCAGTTGCAACAAAATGTAATCGAGGCTCAAATTTTAACAGGTTGCGGTGCAGGAGAAACTGTCTTTATTCCCAGAATTCCCATAATACCAAATAATTTTCCATTCCAATTTAAAAGAACGCAATTCCCAGTATCGGTGTGCTATGCCATGACTATCAATAAAGCTCAAGGGCAGACTTTTCGTGTTGCTGGAGTAGATCTCGGTGTTAGCTGTTTCTCGCATGGTCAATTATACGTCGCTCTTTCCCGGGTTAGCAATTCTAGGAATCTTTACGTTCACGTGCCGGACGGGTCGACTCTTAACATAGTCTACCCAGAAGCTTTGCGCTGAAACATTTTAATTTGATCTAAAAATATTAGCAATATATTATCTTAATAAAAAACAAGGAGTTACACGCTGACCGAGTCGTGGGTATAGCGTGGGTATATTATAATATTCTGCGGTTACTTATATTTTTCAACAGTTTTGTGGATTGGCATATTATATTACTTTTGCCCTTCTAAAATACGAAAGTGAATCTGCCTGTTACGTCAAAACTATGAGGGAGGACATCTGCTAATTTTTTTTCGAAAAACGACGGAAACGCGGACGAAGTCGCGGGCAAAAGCTAGTATTAAATAAAATATATAAAATTTTTCGATATATGTTGTCCAAAGAACTCGGTTATTGGAAAATCGTAGTCCAATAATGTGAATACTCGTTGGAGTGGAGTCACAGCGAGTTCTACTATCGACTATATTCGATAAGTCGCTAGTAGTTTATTAAAAGTGACTTCAAAGTCATCTTTCTTTCTTACAGGTTTATTTTTAATTAACTAAACTATAAGTTTCCATGCTTTTAACGATATGTTCTATTTATTGATTTTACTATCTTTGGGGGAGGCCTATGGCCTGCAGTGGGCGTCTTGGGCTGGCATGATGATGATGATGATGAATATAAAAAATACTGTTCGTAAAATATTTTTCACTATAAACTGTAGCCTTGTCAACCAATTAACACTTTTGTCATGAAAGAGCTGGCTGAAGATGAAACTATAATGTTTTAAAGTAGGTTATATTTTAATTATTTCGTATATATTACTAGTTGATTACTTCGTGTTTGATGTTTATAATAAAATAAAAGTGGAAGCGCTTACGTTAAACGTTTATTGAAGCAGTAATTGTGTATCTGTTTATAATAACGTGAAACATATTTTCAATACATTGTTTAATTAAGAATCAATAAGGAATATTCTTTATTGGAATATTCAGATTAATATTTTGTATACACTACAGTAATAAAAAAGCTTTTTATAAAAGCAAGTATGTGTTTCTAATTATACACAGATGTCTATATACCAGTGTCTTTTGTTCGTCTATTTTACTATAATTAAGTAAATAGTACTGTAGTTAGAGAATCTAATGACCCTTGACAAAACCGAACGATTGAGGAGAATTAAGATCCCTTTTCTCTTAATACGATTGATTTATCTTTATTGGCAGTAATAAATTAGTTTCTTCCTAAACTCTTCAAATATATACTTGAAAGAATAGATAGATAAAATTATTATTAAATTGTGATTACTGAGATTCCGTTTTATTTATTGACAATGAAATGACGAACTTAAAGCAAATAATATATACATATTGTCATAAATGTTACCAATTAATTAAACTGTAATAATGTTGTAAAGTTATGTTTCAATTAGACAAAGTCAATATGAATAGCGAAGTCTATTTTTTCAGTTTCTCTAGGAATTTAATTAAATTACCATTACTCCGATTATTTTAAAGTAAGAAATCTTTGTTTCTTGTAGTGTTATAGTACTGTCTCAGCTTCTAAGGTATATAGAAAATGGTTTTAGTTATTGTTAAAATTGTGTAAATTTTTGAAGCTATATTATCTATTCATTTTGACAAACAGACTCGACTACATTTGGACTGTATATCATAATACAATAAGTTAAGGGTAGTTTAAAAGTAATAAAGATGTGTGCAGTAAGTTGTATCTATACTCGTAACTCCATTTGCATACCATCTGTTATATCCATGCTAAGATATCCGCTGATCTCTTCAGTGACATTGTCGCCTCACCAACATATAACAACAGCTAATGAGAGACAATAACCAGTCAGTCCACCTCTTTAGCTATCGGCTGCCAAAGGAGACTATCTTCTGTGCTTAATAATTAATTATAACATTCTCTGTTTTGGGACAAAAAAAAATGATTTGAAATAAGTTTTTTTTAAAACAAATTGTTAGCGTTATAACATATCAATACGTATTCTTCTTTATTAAATATTATTGCTCTTACAACATATATCCAGTACGTTCCAAATTATAGAAGAATTAAAAGTAAAAAAAATATTATTTAAAATACAATCAAAGTCAATTTCTATTCTATCTAATTGTACAATGCTAGTAGCAAAACAATATCTGCGTTACTGCTCTTTAACAATTATAAAATGTTTGTTCCTCATTGTGAGTTTTAGAATTGATGACGTGATTATTATCAGTCATATAATACATAATGACCTGCAGTTACTAAAACAAAGGTAGGTTTCAAATAAATATATTTTGAACAAATAATATAAACATATGATACTGTAACAATTGTTTAGAATTTTATTATTACACCACAAAAGAAATATAATATTTAAAAAAGAACAATAATATTTTTTACTTTAAATAATATGAAACTTCATTTTGAATGTCAAACTAAATTTGTATCGAAGCTATTGTAAATAGACAGCCTTGTTAATAGAAGCATGTTTAATATTTGTAAGAAATCAACAATCTGTGGTATTCATGATTTCTTATTCTAACGAGGCATTATGATTTATTCATTGCGTACAAGATGTCGGAAAGAGTATCATTAAACTAAGATTTACGTATAATAAATACAAATAATGGAATAACGTTATTGCATTTATTTTCATCACAACATTTGATAAACTTACAGAATGAATATTTATAAAAACTGTATTTTTGTGTAATAACTATATATTTATTAATAAAGATGTTTTGGTACAAATTGATAAGAACATTTATCAATTTATTTATTGATATAATCTATATATATATATATATACATATATGTAAGCGATTTACCACTCACTGACTCATCGGTAATATCAGAAACTATAAGTACATACTGCAACAAAATAATATCGCCAGACATTCAATTTATAAATATTGATTATCAGATTTACATTATGAAATGATTGTGTGTATTTAAAGACAAACCATGATACAATGTAGTGTTATTTAATTAAGATGTAAATACGTATAAGTTATAAATTGTTTTCTTTACCTAAGGGTTCATTAATTGTGGCCACCGAGGAAAATCTGGAATTTTTCTAACATCCTTGTTACCTGGCTGTCGACACAAAGTGATACATACTATATTAATAAAAACTGCATGTAGTTACGTACGATTTACGTACACAATTATATAAATTTAATTCTATAGTTACAGTACTTTATAAGTACGGATTTTAAATTGTCTTTAAAATCTCTGAATACAGTTTCGAATGTCTCCGTGACTTCAAATCATGATATAATTAAGTAAATAAATAATTTAGGAAGTTATTCAAAAATATTAACCATAGAAAAATCTATAATCATTGAATATATCCTATTGTAATCGGAACCGAAGGTTTATTTATTATCCTGATAAACTACGTCTGAAAAAGATCTCTCTTGTACGTTTTGATTTGAATGAGAGTTATGTAACATGAATATATAATCGCCCTTTTTATTGAAATGTAGTCTTAGGCACCGATTCTTCTTGCAATGTCTTATTAAATTAAAGAAAAGAAGTTGTGTATCTAAAAATATTTTATTTTAGACATTAGAGATATACGATATATCAGTTAAAATTAAATTTTCAATAAATACACGATCCTAACTCGAAATTTTTTTTACTTATTATAATATTTATTTTTATTCCGTCACTTGTAATTAAAAGTTCTTACTCATAACATTTATATTTAAAGTTAAAAGCTTTATGTAGTATTTATAATGAATTATTTATTTAGACATGAATATTCTAACAGTTATCTGACACTTGTGATCAACTTAATTATTTTAACATATTCTGCCATACTTCAGTTTGTTGATACCGATTTTCCCAACTGTCGTTAAATTTACGATGCACTGAAACCTTAAAGCATCCACATACTACCGGCATCTCGTGCATTCAACTTTGTAACCAACAATGATTATGTCGCCTGAACGTGACGTCACTGTACACGCAAAAGTGGAATACCGCGTATAAAAACATTACATAATATGTTAACTGGATTACTTTATATTTATAACCAACGAAATTGAAATTGCATAATTAGGAATTTCTATTCTATGAATATGATAATGAACTGTTTTATGAAAATAAAATGTATGATATAATTTAGGATAATAATTAAGATATTAATAGAATTTAATAAAATTATAATAAAAAATCCTTGATATAAAATGTTAGTATACTATAAAGAATTCATTTTTCATCTTTTTGCCTGAATGTGACTTAACAAAATATAGTGTATGTTGGTATCAACGTATTGTTATGCCGTGCTTGGTATCTGGTTGCTGGAAGGTAGAAACTAATAAAAAAGAGAAAATAGTCTACATTTATTGGTTATTGTAGGTTGAGTTAAAAAAACTTGAGGCTAAACTTAGACGATTGTGAAATTACAACGGAGAACGTTTTAAATAACATTTACAAGAAGTCTGTATTTTGTATATATATGTTTAACTTATTAAGCCCAAATAATGTATCAGGAAGGAAGCTGCAAAACTAACAGTTCATCAATTGTGTACGAGGCATAACATAGTTTTAAAGTTTTCCAATAAAGTCCATATGAAACTTTATGTTACAAGAAAATTTTAAACTTTTATTGACAACTTTATATAAAAAAAGCTAGTTCATCGACATTTTATTAACGCTCAAAGTTCAAAATTTAGTTGTAATAATATTTTTAATGAATCATAACGTAAAAAAGTGTTGATTTGCGATTAAAATACTCGTTCAAGTACGTCTTCTAAAGTATTTTCTTAAAATTTAATTATAAAAAAAACAGGAGAACAGACATAATTAACAAAATGCAAAACGCAATATTATAAAAT
Organism: Melinaea menophilus ssp. n. AW-2005; assembly: GCA_918358695.1. Classification (NCBI taxonomy): domain Eukaryota; kingdom Metazoa; phylum Arthropoda; class Insecta; order Lepidoptera; family Nymphalidae; genus Melinaea; species Melinaea menophilus. The sequence goes on from OU911049.1 coordinate 16,345,615, forward strand.
GTTCTTAGAACCTGTTCATTAAACGAATATACAAGAATAAATATAAAAGTATTTGTTAATAAAATTAATATAAGTATAATAAGTAATTTCTTGTAATGTCATTCATTCTTATAATAAACTGCCAAATCCAAAGACAGATATCTGAGGATAACAGACCATAAAGAAGAGCGTTATAAGACCTCTTTCTGCTTTCTGCTCTATAAGGTCTATGAGGCTACGATAATGTATAAGATAGTGATCTTTTTAGTTTTACAATTATTGATAAACAATATTGTATTTATTATTTAAATTGTGCAATTTTTTTATAAATAATTTATATCTCTTTCGTTTTTGTGTATAATAAACATATAATTTGAGTTGTTTTATATTCATTTTTAATATATAATAAAAAAATGAAAATTAATATTAAATGAAGTTTCTCGACGGTTTTTCATGGCTTTATTCCTTGGAAGTGTACAATGTATGCTTAGCTATATATTTATTTTTGCTTATCTCATTTACAAGATATAATCAAACTTATCTCTTATCTTTGATCTCCTTTGTTATCCTTACTTTTGACATTGACTTCCTTTTATAAGAAACTCAATTAAGTTTAAGAGAACACAAATCAGGTAAAGAAAATACATAAATAAGACACGAAATACCAAAGAAAACTTTATAATATATCTTTAATATTGATTTAGTTTTTCTCCTGCACGTATTTCATAACACAAAGTACTGAGATTTTACTCGACACACAACACGCTGTCACTGATATGTTTAGCTATGCTAGATATATTAAATACATTTAGAATCATGGCAATGCTAATAGGTGTTACTTATCTACATTATGTAGGTAATTAATTAAGTGATTAAGTTAATACGGAGAAGTGCCGAAGCAATGTGTGACACAAAACAAACACGGCTTGATTAATATATGAGTGCCCGAGCTGATATATTACATACAGGTAGTGTACACACATAGAGCACCGAGTAATTTGTTAGTGACACGATAAAGTTATTATTATTTGGTAATAAAACATTTCTATAGATACTCATTTACATGAAATGTAGATTAAATCTATTCAATATGTTTGTGATCGTTGAGTCTGAAGCTGAAGGGAATATGAAATATTTATATAATATTTAATGTAACATTGGCAACTGAGTGAGCTTTTCCGTTTTCTGCAAATATTGAATAAAGCTAACTTATGGCTTAAAACTAATTGTGCCATTAGGATTAATATGAATTTATTTGATATAATATTTATTGAAGTGTAAAATTATTAGTAAGAACCTATACAAACTACTTATTTATATAGAGTTAAAAAGTTTCCTATTACGTAGCATCTTGAGGTGACACAAAAAGAAACCGCAAATTCATTTACGGTATGAAATGAACTCCTTGAAATACCTATATAACATTTAAAAATATAAGAATATTCATATATACTTGAAAACCTTACTTTAAAATTACATTAATAACAAAAACAAAGAGGAAAGGTTTCAGAGGTGGTTGCTATCTATCTATCCTATCCTATTATTTAATCTTATCTATATCTATTTTTTGTAATTATAATATATTTTTCATTTCATGTTATTTCCCTCTTATACATTATAAAAATATTTGTAACGTATTTGCAATGTGGGACAAACATTTTGAAATTCAAACGAATTATCTTTCAACAATTTGATTTTGTTTTGTTTTGTTGTCTTTGAAACAGACGCCAAACTAGCGACAATTTTTCACCCATGCAACTAGAATGTGGAACTGCAAACCGTGGTAGGGTAGCTAGTTAAACATATAATCTTATTGCCGTCCTCTCACTATCATTACAGTTGCCGTACGCAGGTCTGTCGACTGGTGTGTCAATTGATCGAGCTATCGCTAACTGGGATTAAAAGCCGATAATTATAAATGCATTCGACCCGCTTTAACAAGAGCTTTTCCAGGGATGTAACCTATAGAATAGATATATATTGATGTCTAAAATTTATTAATCCTTTATAAATAATATACTTTAATAAATTATATATTGTAATAATTTATTGAATTATGATACTGTAAAAGTTATTTACTCGTATCTAGTATTGTGTGAAAAGGAAATCTAATATATACTTAGTTTAATTTTACTGCAAATTCAAATTATCTTTACCGTGTAAATGAAACTTCTCTAACTTTATCAAGAATTATAAGTGTATCTACGTAGTAATTGTTATAATTGTTTGCGTCGATTGTTCGTTGGATCTAATCCCTAAAAGGGTACCTGAATTTCATGAGACCATTGTAGATAAATATTTGAGAATAGCTTACATGAAACGAAACATAGAACTATTTTTATTATTCACTAAATAAACCACACTTAGTGTTCGTTATTTGATTTAAACCTATTTGAAACGCCTTTTGTGAAAATATTAAGTATTAATTTCTGTATCAGTTGTTTAAAATGTAGATGATTACAAAGAATTATATATACGTATTGTAACTTTATAATTACGTAATACAATAGTAATTTATATTAAATGATAAACCAAAATAGTATATCAATACCACCATTACGAACTAGAAACTATATTTATAAGATCAGTAATATTTGTATGAGATCAACAATCAGTGGTATTCATGATGTCTTATTCTAACAAGGCATTATGATTTATTCATTGTCTACAAGATGCCTGATAGAATATCATTAAATATATATTAAATTAAAATAACGGAATAAAAATAATAATAAGATTTGCAAAAATAATACAGAATGGTTTTTTATAACATAATAGCTTTTATGATACAAACAAAAAAATTAGAAAAAAAGAAAAATATGACTTTTTATTAATATTAACATTAATTATCCAATATTTCATACATTCTATTCAATATTTAGGATTTAAACATTGACAAAAAAAATATTTTATCCCATCCCTCTTAAAAATTTTAAAGATGACTTTATTCTATCAATCTATACAAATGAAGATCTTAGTGCGTCATGAATCCGACAAGCCATTGTGAAACAGGAATCTTTGCGCTCCTGTAAAATAATTGATTTTATTTATGAGAAGATACTTCTTCTATTTTATTGGAACGGGTCGATTGTTACTGTTACATTAAAAGGATAAAATATTTTTCCTATTTTGATAGTACTAAAACATCAAACAGGTAACTAAAATAGTCTTCATATATTTTTTACATTAATCCCTAGAAAGAATTCTTATAAAAGAATTCCTGAAAGATAAGAAAAACTACTAACAGAAGCTTTTACTGCAAGCTATATTAGAAATTCTTTGATGTTTTCTTGAAATTCAGAACCCTTAAGCTTCTCTACTACTATTACAAATAGTTTGCAATTAAACTTATAAATACAGGAAAACCTATGAGATATATAACTACTATATTTCTTCTTAATTAATAGGCGAGTATGTTTCGTCGTGTCGCAGAGGCGGGACAGCGTATTCCAGACGATTTCTTTTAGATTTTTAGATAAAGACTACTGTCACGAATATAATTCTTACTTTTACAGTATGTACTGTATTCGTATATCAAAAATGAGTTCATATTAAAGTATAAATAATATTTGTTTCATTCCTTCATACATGAATTAATAGCCTTATATTTATGAAGGTAGGAAGAAAGAATTTTCAAGTAAGGTCAGTGTACAAACTAAATTTTGTGACAATATTATTTGTAGTTTTCGGAGAGATAAAATAATTTTACTATTATATTAAATAGTACTAGTTGTGGAGTTTGTTCAATGTACTTAGAACTTTAATATAAAAAGGCTTAATATGCTTCTACATCATAAAAGAATATGTTACTCAAAAATTAAAATATTTAACTCCAGTTGATGGGGCTGTGTAATCATAGATCAGATAGGACACATATTTTCATATCTGTAAACTATTATAGTTGACTTGCTCCAATTACGATAATTTTAAGTAATGGTGTTTATTCTTTTACATTGTTTTTGTTTATTTCATATTATACATAAGCAGGTTTACATTGCTAAGCTTATGTACATGACGCCGTACAAGTTGCCTGTCAGGGATACTCAGCTGCACACACATTTTTCAAGTTTTCCTATAAAGTCGATAAATTTACTTTGCTAGTCGGCCATGCAATATTAACTTTTCTCTTCACAACATAATCAAAAAAGAAGCAAGATTGACTTTGAATTTACGCTCAAAGTTAAAAAAAATATGTCCTTTTCATCCATGACAATATTATAAATAAAAACTAATTGAAAAGTGGTTTGTTACATTAAGAAAACAATGTAATAAAAAGAGGAGAGAGACAAAAGACAGATTAATTTAAATATTTAGACATAATCTACTCCAATAGTCTTTCATAGCATTATGTGTTATGTATCGATAACTCCTACGAGTTATTTCTCACAATGCCTTCGATCGTATAATAAACTGTCAAAGGCAAACACGGAGCTATTTGTGAATCAAATACCATAAAGATGAACGTGTTGAGTCTTCTCTTATAGCTCTGTGCTGTGTTAGAGCTACGAGTTACTGACAATTGATTGATTATATAAAGTATACGATTATTGATGACGGGTATTTTATTCGATGTTCTTGCAGGTGCCAACTTTATGTAAATAATTTACATGTCTTTCTTTTATGTTTAAAATATAAAGATAAATGTTGTGTAAGTTTCATAATATGTTTAAAATATTCTTCTCATATCTTTCATGTGACAAGTGAATGAAGCGGTATATTTGGGAAGTATGTTTAGCAGAGACGGAAGATACGAAATGGATGTGGAAAGGCGTATTGCTGCCGGTAACAGAGTTAACGGTGCTTTGGCTGCATTGTTGAGACGGCGAAACGTTTGGCTGTACACAATGCAGTTTTGCTACCGACGCTGTTATACGGCAGCCAAACGTGGGTAACACAGAAGAAGAATGTAAGAAAGATGAATGCTGTGGAGATGCGATCTCTTCGCAGAATATGCGGAGTCAGTCTAGCTGATCGAATCCGCAATGAAGAGATCCACAGAATGGCAGGTATTAGCGAAGATGTCACGCTGAGAATGAAGAAGAACGTGCTAAGGTGGTTTTGGGCACGTCGAACGAATGAGTGATGAAAGAATGGTAAAAAAATTATATAGGAAAAGTGAGCGGTAAGAGAGACAGGGAGAGACCTCGAGTGACCTTCGAAAACACAGTATCTATGATACTGGAGGAAGATCACGTAAAAAGCATGAGGACCCCCCGGAGGGCATGATATCATACCACAGGATATCTCAGTAATCTCTACATGATGCAAATTTATAAACTGGAAACATTTTAATTCTACTTCCTCCTCTGTTGTTTTAATGCATAATTTTAGGACAGATTACAAAATTCCAAATTAGTTAACTTGTATTTTTTCTGATTCCATTTTTGCATAATTTCACTTAAATCGAATATGCATTGTGCAATAACACATATATAGTTTTCAAAAAACAAAGTAAAGCCGAATTTCATTAGTTAGTGTCCGTATTCGGTGCACATAATCCAGGAAGCAGCGGAACAAACCTAAAGAGATTTGTTGAACACTTTGAGGAAGAGCTTCAGCCTTCAGTAAGCTCATTAATTAAGGATAAACCAGTCACTGTCCTCACTGCGGTCCTATTCAAATGTTTCTACTATAAACTATTAAGGGCTTTAAAATATTTATATGATAAATATATTTTCGTATCTTTCACGAAACTTTCTTTAAGAATTATTTATAAGTATTAAAACGATCTATTTTTTCAACTCAAGATAAAAAAAATGGGGGAAACTTGTTAGTGGAATCAATAATTTTATATAACATTATGTTACAAGAATAATGTACTCTTACTTAATTAATATATACACCAATAATAAATATGGTTAATATTCATACTGTTTTAATTAAAATATAATTATAAGTATTATTTAATTCAATTTCTACTATTAATTGACGATATATAAAATGTATAACTATAAACTTTGACGTTATATTATAAATTATATTACTTTTATTAAGTAAATATAACATTATAATTGTAATAATTATAAATACCGAAATTATGGTGCTTGTTGCAGTCCATAGCATCCTTCAATTTAACAGAATCTTCACTTCACATATAGGCTTGTCTTATATAGTCGAACTTTCGTCATATGATGTATATATATAGAAGTATATACTATACCATACGTGCATATATTTTACCTTAGCATTGATTAGAGTTACATATTCAATATAACAAACGGTAAGGTCATAAAAGTAATAAATAACTTATAAGAATAATGTTGGAAATCACTATCAGAATAGTGTACACATTTTTTTCCTATTGATGACTATATCTTTTATATTATCAAGAATCATCTGCTATAAAATTTTCTTCATGTTCGAAATAAGACATCTAAATAAAAACATCTAAATCGCAATTGCTTCTTATAATTCACGTCAGTTCCTAAAGTGTATGTGTGAATAAACCTTTTATAGACTTGTGTCAATGGATCATTCTTACCACATATTATTAAGCTAATTTAAGTGAGTAGCATCATTTTGAAGAGACACCCATCTACTTCTCTGATAAAAATTCTTGAAAGTGGTAGCAGTTACAAAATACGTTCCTTCCACTATTCTTGAAAATGGTTTATAAACGGTTTTGTTTTGATAAATCTCAAGATACAAATAATCCCAAATTGTTCTAAAAAGATATGGTTTTACAGAATCTATGAAAGATCCCTCTTTTCAAATGTATCATTGCATACTCATTGAAGAACTCTCCAAATGTTATGTGTTATTCAATAAAAAAATAAATATTATTGAAATTCAGATTGATCCTTAGTTTTTTGCTTACTAAAATTAATACACTTAAATATTATAAACGTAAAAAATATATATAAGAATTGGTATAGAAGAAGGATTTTTGTTGACGAAACCATACTGTTAGTTTCTAACTATGATTATCACCCTTAGTACGACTGTTGACAGTTCAAAAACTACTATAGTTATCGAGGTTTCACGAAACTATGAGTTTATGGTGTTATTGGTAGTTATGAGTTCAAATATGTACGATACAGATCATAGACCAGCTTAATTCCTAAATTTCATTTCCGTCTCCCTTACATATATGGCAAATAAGAAAGATATATATAGTATAATTGTAATTTAAAAAAAATGGTTTATAATTCGAGTTTAAAATTTAATGATTTAAGTGGTTATTATAATTGACATGACAAGTCGTATTACTAAACACAGACATAAATTATAACTATTATGTATGTATATGAACTTCTATTGAACTATGTAGATATAAATATACATATATTATATTTTATAGTATTATTATTATTATGTACCTGCAAAATTTTAAAAAATATTTGGAAGATATTTCTTTTCATGTATAAGTGCCTTCTATGTATGGGTCTTTATTATTATTTTTTCTAACTCATTGTAATTTGTGTCTTTAGATTTTATTCAGAGTGGTTTTTTCTTACCTTCATGACTCGTCTCTAATTTACTCTTAAATGTATTACAGTAAACTTAAGCTACGGTATAATCTAAACAGAGATGACTGAACAAACTTTGATGGCTGGAGGGTATTAAAAAAATATTTTTAATATGTATGTGGATAAACGTTTTATAAACTTTGTATGGATTTGGAATATTATAATTATCTGGATATCAGTAATTTGATATTTTCAACTCATTGCTAGTACACGATCTCACATTAAATTCACTCTTAAAATTATTAAAATATCATGATATTATTAGCAAATTATTATTATTAAAATAAAAAAAATATTTGAAAAAACTACACAGGATCCGTTGGGAATCGAACTTGCGTCGAAAGGCTTACCTACAAGAATCATCCTGGCACCTTAAACATGATACAAAGTAAGTATTTAAACTTGTTGCGAACTACTTATAGTAACCTAACTGTAACACTTAATAAGCTATTACCGATACCGTTTTCATATTTGGTGCTACGACGGAGCCTATATTGTTGGGTGGTTAAAGAACGGCCACTTTTCTTCGAGTCACGCTGAAGACTACCCCACTAACAATTCTCACACGTTACATTTATTGAAGACTAGTGCAGATATTGAAGATTACGTATCCGATATATATAAAAAAATATCTGTAGATCTGTTGTTTATATAATAGCTTTATCAACTTCTATCATTAGTATTGAAAAACATAAGCTTTATATGATAACGAAATGAATATTAGACAAATAATGAAAAAATTAAAATGTTATATCATTGTTTGTAAGAGTACTTATCAATACTTTAGGCACTGAATGAACAGTCTCCGCGTAATTCCGAAATGTTTGCTGTGTGCCCTACTATGTATGAGTACCTTAAGTATCCCCCAGAGTATGATAGGAACTTTTGAAACCTTGTTTTCTCCATCGGTACCTCGAACTTGACTTTTTTTTAACTAATAGTAAATTATTTTATATTACTTTTGGATATTTATTTTGATTAAACGTAGTTGAAGCTACTGATCTATAACATACCGGCTCACGTAAAAGAATAAAACTTGGTACGTATTATAGAAATAATGTTATCCAAATAACATAATGTTAACGAGTTTCATCGTAGGTAAAAGTGAGTTAAATTAAATGTGTCAGTGATTGTGCTGCAACCGATGAACTATATCATTATACACTAAATCCCTTTGTCATTTGCTGAATTGCAGAGTAAAAAGCACCATCGCTCTGTTTGATGTAAAATGTGAACCTTTAATTTCTGATATATATTAGAACATTTAAAAATACAGTGTGCTTACATAATCGTTAAAATTAAAACATGTTCTTCTTACAACCTATTACTTATGTTGTTAAATACAATAAAAAAGGTTTTATAATACTTTTTTATTATATAACTTTATATTTATATACTTGTTGTAAAACAAAAAATGATTTTATGTAACTTCCATTAAATTTTTATTACTTAAGGCACTGTTAAATAAATCATAATTATAATTGTATAAAGAGTATTTTCTACTTATTTTGTAATTTACTATTAGTATATCTGAGGTAATAAAAAGTAGTATATTGCATTTAAAGCAAGTTACAAGCAACACTAATTGGTATCCAGAGCAAATTATATTAAAGTCACCATCAAAGACTATAATAATAATAGACATGATATGTATTTATTTATATTGATTGCGAAGCGACGCACAATATTCCTAAAATATTCCAAGACATCCCAATTTACTATTGTCCGCAATATTCTTTGTACTTATAAATGTAATCTATTAAATATAATAATATATAATATTATATTTAATTTTTTATTATAATTAGTTATTTTAAACTTTTGCTTCTCTTCTTTATATTGATTCCATAACTTAGTAATTGATATATCGAATAATTCAACTTAAATTGTATTGAATTTGACACTATAGTTTCTTAATTGTATATAGTTTTAAAAATGTTGATTTTTTTCTAATAAGAATGTAAGAATATCACGTACTCTTTTTCATTTTATTATAAATTAAATAAAAATAGCAAAAGCTTTCCAATCAAACCCCTAACAATGGCGTATTGTCCACCCCAGTATCAAACAACAGACGCCATGACTCGACTCTCACTAATAACTGTTTTGTTATTCGTGTCTTTATTTCAATTATCTCGGATAAGAAACTAGATTCCATTACTTTACAGAATAATCAAAACAATTTTGTTCTTTACTAATTTATCAAAGCTAACTAATTTCTTTATCTAACGACTTATGTATCCTTGTGTAAAATACAATGCATAGAAGTATTATTATATATTATATAGTATATATTATAATTAGAGGCTACACACCATAATAAATAGTACGCTTATTTCTATCGATGATTGACTTTTACGAGCTTCTGTAAATTTCCCTCACAAGTAAGGAGCAAAAGAATTTATCATAATTAAAAATGTTTACACCATCATTAATGTCACTCAAATTACTTTTGGTATTGTCTCATTGAAATCTTTAAAAAGCATAAAAACCACAAGCTACTATTAAATTATGTTTAAAAAAAACTTTGGATATTATTTATGTTACGTGCAAACAAATACACTAAAATAGCAAATTTAAAAAAAATCAAAACGAACACTTACATTTTTTTTTTCTTTACGAACTTATAACTAACAAAAAATACCTATATACTATTTGATAAAATGTAAAATATGTATAATTTAACAACACGAAATGTTCAATATGTGCTTCATTATAAAGCGGAGAACTCATGATGTTTCATATTTTCTTCATTAATAAGAAAGTCTTTCAGACGCTCAGCGCACTGCACTCTACAGAAACTTCTTTTGAGTGTAAGAAGTGACAATTGCTTCTTAGAAATAACAACGTGTGCTATGTCTCATGTTCGTAAATTTGTAATGTGATGCACTTAGAATTCATTGTATAGTTCAGTAATTGGTTTTGCATATTTGTATATTTATATTAACTACTATCTTAGATAATGCTAGGCTACAAGAACTTTATATTTAATATTCAAAAGTAATTAATTAACATTGACTTTCATGATAATTAATATTTCATCTTATACCTAAGTCAAAGGTAATGAGATCACAATTAAACTTTTTTTTTCTTTTATTAACTTTCCAAACAAATTTCAATTCTCTCTACACAACTATATGTAGTCGGAAAATACGCACTTTACTTTTTGGTTATAAAAATGAGGTAAATGGTTAATTGAATTCTGCAGAAGGTTTTTTTTTTATGGAAGAGGAGGGCAAACGAGCTGGCGGGTTACAGATGACTTGTGATCACCGCCGCCCATGAACTCTTGCAACATCCGAGGATTTACAAGAGTGTTGCCGGCCTTGTAGGTAGAAGTAGACCCCTTTTTTGAAGGTACCCATGTCGTACCGATCTGGAAATACCGCCGAAGGGAGTTCGTTCCACAAGCGAGTGGAACGTGGAAAAAAGGTCCTTGAGAACCGCACAGTGGAGGATCGCCACGCATCCAGGTGGTAGGGATGGTAAAGAAGTCGATGGCGCGCTGTGCGGTGATGAAATTCGGCGGCAGGCATCAGATCGAAAAGTTCTTCGGAACACTCCCCGTTGTAAATGCGGTAGAAGACGCACAAAGAAGCCACGTCTCTACGCAATGCCAAAGAGTCCAGCGGTTCGCAGAGCACCGGGTCCCCGACAATCCGAGAGCGGCTCTCCGTTGTACGCGGTCAAATGGTAGAAGCTGATATTGGGGTGATCCGGACCAGAGATGAGAACAGTACTCCATGTGTGGCCGGACCTGCGCTTTATAGAGCGCAAGTCTTTGGCCAGGTTTGAAATACTGCCTCGCTCTATTAATCACTCCCAATTTCTTCGAGGCCAACTTGGCCTTGCTCTCCAGATGACCACGAAACTGACAATGATATGATACGACAAATGAGGTTTTCTTAGTGGTAAACGCGCAAACTTGTGTCTTTAGGAGATTAAACTGAACATGGTTCAGTTCACCCCACTCAGAGACCATCCCCAAGGAAGTCTATATGGAAGACACAAGTTTCTTTCGGCACTCGTCGACGTTTTCCCGAGAGAGACCTGCACGGCCGGAATATACCGCATCCCCAGTGCTGTCATCCGCATAACAATGTATGTTGGAGATATCCAACATATCATTGATGTGCAGGAGGAACAGAGTTGGGGATAGCACGCAGCCTTGGGGTACACCAGCGTTCACGGGCTTGGGGTCCGAGCGAAAACCGTCGAGAACGACCTGTATGCTCCGCCCAGTGAGGAAGCTGGTGATCCACTTGCATAAACTCTCGGGAAGCCCATAGGAAGGTAGCTTCGAAAGATGCTCCTTGTGCCATACACGATCGAAGGCTTTCGCCATATCCAGACTAACTGCCAGACCCTCTCCCTTGCTTTCAATAACAGCTGCCCAACGGTGTGTAAGATACAACAGAAGATCACGAGCCGATCGACCATGGCGAAAGCCATATTGCCGGTCATTGACCAACTGGTGATCCTCGAGGTAGGTTAGGAGCTGTTTATTGATAATGCTCTCCATTACTTTGAAGAGCAGAGAGGTAATGGCAATAGGTCTGTAGTTAGCTGGTTCCGAGCTATCACCTTTTTTAGGGATCGGATGGACAAGGGCACGCTTCCATGTGACCGGGACTACGCCTTTAAGGTAGGAGTACCGAAATAGACGCGTTAGCACTGGAGTCAACTCAGGGGCACACGTTCGTAGCACCAATGGAGAAATGCCATCCGGCCCACTCGACTTATGAACTTCCAAGGAAAATAGAGACTGCCTAATAGTTCTGCCAAAAAACTATTTCCGGCATTGAGCTCTGACACCGCGGGATGATAGGCGGTGTCTTCCCCTGGTCGTCCAAAGTCGAGTTGGAGGCGAAAAGAGTGCCCAAGAGATCGGCTTTCTCTTTTGCCGTGTAGGCCAGAGAGTCATTCCCCATGTGCAACGGCGGTAGGGACGGCTGGCTAAAGTTTCCCAGAGTGGCCTTTGAAAGCGCCCAGAATTTGCGCGTGCCAGGCGGGTACTTTGCCAGCTGATCCCCAATTTTGACGACATGCTTGAACTTTGCTCTAGCGATTTGCCGTTTGAAGAATCTGGAGGCACGATTATATTTCCTCTTCAGAACTCTAGAGTTCGGATCCTTAGTGACTAACGCATTGACCCAAGCCTGATAAGCCTGCCGTTTGCCAGTTGCTGCAGCCCTGACAGACGCATCAAACCAAGGCCGCGATCTGCCACCAAGGGGTACCACAGAGTTTGGTACAAATAGTTCCAAGCCCTGTAGTATCACATCAGCTACAGCCGCAACGCAGTCACTAAGATCATCGGAAGGGAAACAAATCGGCCCCCATGTAGGCCCCGGGTAGGATGCAAAAAAGGACCGCATTCCATCCCAATCCGCTGACTTGTAGTGCCAAACGCGTCGAGTCGCAGGTGTTGTGCGAGCCGACCGTTGAATGGGCACTACACTCCGTACCAGACAGTGATCAGAGGAACCTAAGGGAGCTTCGACAGTGATCTGGTACTTTTCTGGATGTGTAGTCAGCAGAAGATCCAACAAAGAGGGCGTGTGGCTGTCCACGTCCGGTAGACGAGTGAGCGTCTTTACTAGCTGGGACAGACCATTTGCCAGAGCAAAGTCAAACATAGATCTCCCCGCGCAGTCGGTGGCACATGACCCTAGCCAATCGGCATGGTGCGCATTAAAGTCCCCTAGGACTACGACTTCGGCGGAGGGAGTCTGTGAAAGCAGATCGTCAATCTTCGTCTGAACATGGCCCAAGAGTTGATCTGTTTCTGCATTACCACTATGGGACCTGTAGAGGCACGCGTAGACTCTGACATGGTCGTCCATGTCCACGCGTAGCCAAAGTATAGACAGGTCCCGACCTTCAAAAACCTGAAGGCGACGGTAGCAGATATCCTCCCTTACGAACACAGATACCCCGGCGTGTGGTATAAAATGGTGTTCTAGTTTATACCCGGGGTATGACAGGTACGCTGTGTCGCTAGGTTGAGATATCTGCGTTTCCGTCAGAAACAACAAGTCCGGCTGCGCCGTCTCTAGATGATAATGGACGGCGTTCAAGTTGGAATGAAGTCCCCGGATGTTGCAAAAGTCCACAGTCGGGGTGCCGCTGCGTTGACTCGTCGTTTGCCCTCATAAAACACGAAAGGCGATACTTTGCCCGCCCCAGATACGACGGGCAGCCCGAGCAAAATCCGAGAATCATTTCCCCGATTTTGCTCGGGGAGGGGTCCCCGGCTTCATCAAAGCCGGTACCCTCCTGGGGTATTTTTCTTCTAGGCATCGCTTTCATGTTTGGCGCGGGGGGGAGGTTGGGCTTCCGGATTCTCTCACTCACCGACGGAACATAACCAAATGAATTTGGTTACTACACGTCGGTCTTCTGTGAGAGGGTGGTCCTTCCCCGGTCGAGCCAGCCCAATACGAGCTGCAGTCAGATAACTACAGCTAGGCTCTACCACCTAAAAGTACGCGATGAATAGTGTTTTAATCGCGTGTAAAGGAAGAACGCAATTTAATTATTCCCCACCACATTTTTAAAAGCATTGTAAATTAAAAAAAAATAATTACATAGCGGAAGGACCAAGTGTTAATGAAAATGAGACGGCATTGTTCAAAAGCAATCGATAGGTTCAACTTTATTAATATTCAGTTGGACTACGGCGAGTAAACTTACTATTTAGATTGCTAAAGCGATTTAACTACAGAGTTGAGAATGTCTTAGAGATATTAATTGATTTAACTGAATTCAACTACATTCCGTGAAGATTTCCGCTAGTTATACAAAGATATATTATAAGTTTCTTACTTGACTCACACCGAACAAACTATAAAATTCCCACTTTACATTAACAACTCTTTAATGAACAAAATTATTAAACTACAAATAATGACGTAGAAAATAAAATAATATGCCAAATACCTTTGACGTTTAGCAGCTTTCATACTTTATTCAATTGTAGTTAAATAAACGTCTAAAATTTCGCTACAACAGTTTTAACATAATATTTTCTAAGTAATGTATGTATGAAGAGCCGGTTCTAAAAAAAACAGAGACTTTAGCCAATAAAAGGAAATAGATTAACAAAATATTTGTTTGATCTTGACTGCTATCAAATGACTTACAATAATTCCGTACTTATTGGAAATTGGAGTGAAGAGAGGCTTAAAAATGAGGTACATTTACAATTTTAACATTTTAAGTACTTAGTGGACATCAATTTAGTGGTACTTGAGAGTTGTAGCAATCAATAAATTATAATTTAAGGATAGAAAATCCGTTACAAATTAGAAGATCATTAAAATCGAATAAGCAGTTTTTTTTTGTAAATAATTCTAAATTTATATTGCTTAAAAAAATTGAAATAAGAATTCCATTCATTTTTTGTTTAACTACGTAATTTGAAGCGTCATTGGTATTAATAGATTATGTAGTGCTTCATAGAAAATAACTTACACTGGTGGGCTTATTTCTTTTCATATTTATGGAATGATACATATTTTAGGGTCTTTTAAAATTAATAAATAATTGGTTAATGTCCCATTAGGACTTAAGTCCTACCAGTAGCTTATAAATTCGAGTTAGAATATATAGAATTAAACTTTACATTATATAATACACAAAAGACTATTTATAAGAGGAACGTAAAGTTGTGGACAACACTTTTTATTGAAGTTCCACGTTAGGTCGATTAGAGACAAGCCGGCCACTTCTATTCTGGCTGGTAAGTGTCTGTGGCATGCAACAAGTAACATGGAGTAAACGTTTTTATTGATTATATTAAATATTGCATAGCTTATATCCTGCAGCAGGTACACACGGATCAGACATTTTTAATGTTCCATATTGCGTAGTTACAATATGCCATACAACGGTGAATTATCTGTTTATGATTCAATATCAATGCAAGCAATATCTATACAAAATTAATTTATTTGTGTAGCAGGACTTTAAAGTAAAACTTTGTTCTTGTATCACGTTTATTTATATATTTAATATCAATAAGTTCCTCAGTAAATGTGTAACGTGTTTGTAGTAGCATAAGGGGAGTGTATGTAAATTAAAGTAAAATACGAGGGGCTTGTAACGCTCCAAAGCTCGAAGAGCGAGTGGTTTTTGAGTTGAAGTCACCCATTATATAAATACAAACTTAAAAAGAAAAAAATGTTAATGAGATTTTAAAAGGATGTAAAGTTGTCAATTGTAAGACAAGGGCTGTAAATAAGAGCTACTTTGATACACAAATACTTCAGTTTAAAGTTTCATATATGAATGTATTATTTAATAATACTAGAGTTTTTTGCATATATATTAATCTTACAGGTGATATACTGGATTAAAAGATTTATAACTCGTTTGTTATCGTATCCATTAAGTTGTAGATATGAGTTCTGCTCGTGTTTATTTATGATCATATTTGTTTTTATTTTTTCAAGACGTTTCTTTTTCTCTTGACTGATAATACTTTGGGATTAATATATTATTAAACATTTTTATAATAGTGTATATTTATTAATGCATTAAGAAATAAATTTTAATTCTGTGTTATTAATATGTATCTTAATAAAAATATATATTTATTACAGTACGAGTTTAAAATATTTCTCCGTAAACGAGATAGACGCGAGCTATTGCTTCAACATTCTAGGAATTTATTCAGCAATTTGTTGAAGGAGGTATATTTGTATATATTTTGATATACAATAGTTCTTTACTTTGACAAAATAATATTATTGTACCATTGTTTCAGAGACCACTTGCAATAAGCGGTACTTACGTTTTGTATGGATTTAATGTTCAAGTAGTGGCGTCCGATATGCCAGGTATTTATCTTATCAGTTTTCATTTAATTATATAAATAAAGGACAATATATTTTTCGCTAAATCAACGATAAATAGAAATAAACTTAAATACCTATAGCAACTATAAATATTTATTTTCATCAAACTGCATACTATTAAAGCTTTTAAAGTAAATTTATTTAGCCCCTTACGCTACATAGTTTAAGGCATTCGAGCATTTTACCGACAAGGGGGGGGGGGGAGGGGGGTAAAATAATAAATATGCCAAAAAAGTCACAAGAGAAAAAGTTAAAACTTGCCAACCAGTTTCGAATTTAATGCGAACAAAACCACAAGCAAAATCCGGGTTAAAAAAAAATCATTACTTTGTATAATAGTATATTTAATTTTCAGTTCAAAAAGGCTCAGCGGGTAAGCCTCAATATGGGTTGGCGTTATCTTCTCTAGTCAGTGAGCGTCAGGTAGACTTTATGCAAAATATAACCGACGGATGTCTCATGACCCTGTCTCCGATTACTACACCCTGCTGCCGGAACACTTTTGTTATACTCAGGTTAGAATAACACTCATCTTAGTCAGCTATTCTATTAATCTAAATTTATAGGTATAATATATTTTAAATAATTATAAAAAAAGAAGTGACTATAATCTGTGTTTGTTTGTTAGAAAATTACGGATAAATAAAAATTTATTTTGGTAAAACTTAGTGCGATGATAATTAATGAGCTAACATAATTATATTTTAATAAGGTAAAAATAACAAATCTTATGTATTCTTGGGAACATAAAAATGGTCAGGTCTATAATTACAATTAAATTAAAAACATAAAAATATAGGCTAATGAGATACTTTCCAATTCTGATTTTCATACAATTATTTTTAATATTGAAATAATAATATTGTATGAATGATTACAGTACTCAAGACGTTAGTATTCGTGGAGAGAAAATGAATTACGGTGATGAATTTTTGTTAAGAGCTGAAAATTATGGAGATCCGCAGGTAGGTTTGTATCCAAATATGAAATCAGTACTCATACATTCTGAGATGAACAATAAAGTTATATTGGATAATTGTATGTATTTCAAGTCTATAAAAGTACTTTATTGTTAGGCGGCGCCTTTATATGTCAGATACACCCCCGAAGGTGTCCCGGGTCCCGCAGACAGGATGCCAATCCGCCTCAGTGCTATAAAGGATAGCAACTGTCGTTGGACGACTATGCCTCTACTACCATGTGATCGACTTGAAGGACTTGGGAGCCCGATTAAGGTGGGTTTAGCACTATATACCACATTCGTAAAACTAAATATAGTTTCGTGTTTTTTTTTTGTAATTTTATTACATAATATGCTGTTATATTATATTCATAATCATAAATGAATATTTTTTTACTAAGCGTAGTGTGTCCTGAAGTAACTAAACTGTATGTATTTTGCAGACGAGTGCAAAACTCATTATAAAGAATTGCGTCGCCGACAAAAGTTTATGTGTCATGAACCAAAATTGGATGCAGACATTTTTTGGTCCTGTAAGTAATAATGTCAGAATTTTTTAAAATATGTAATGCTATAATATTCAACAAATATAATTTTCGCATTCGAATTAATTTTTAAAGTTTGCATTGTTATGTAAGTGTCAATATATATATATATATGTTGTTTGACATTTCACTAGTTGACAATTTTAATTTATTAGGTATAATAGGTTTAGATAGTAATATGACATGGAATTCACACATTGACATAATTAAAAATAAATTAAATAAATTCATTTACGGTTTAAGAGAAATAAAAAAGGGGGCAAATATAAATGTTGCTCTTTCTGCGTATTATGCTTATGCGTACGCCTGGATTAAATACGGTATTGTTTTATGGGGAAATGCTACAAATGCACAAGAAATATTTATCTGTCAAAAAAAATGTATACGCGCAATAGCGGGTATAAAAATTACAGATAGCTGCCGGCCTTGGTTTGAAAAATTTAAAATATTGACAATGCCTTCCATTTATATCCTAGAAATGTTAATGTTCACACGGAAACAACGCCACTTGTTTCACTTAAATGAAACTACATATAACAGTCGTAGAAAACAACATTTAGATTACCCTCGTGACAAAATGATGGCTTTAGTAAAAAAAGGTTCTTATTGCATGGCTATAAAGACGTACAATAAGTTACCAAATCAAATTAAAGAAATTAAAAAGGACACTATTTTTTATAATAAGATCAAACAAATGTTGACATCAAAGGTTTATTATAGTTGTGACGAATTTTTAAAGGATAATTTGAATAATATTGACATACAAATATTTTAATGACACTCGTATTTTAAATTTATTATTATGATTTCGGTATTTTACTTTTTTTTTTAATTATTTATTTATTTTTTTTTTTTTCTTTATATTTTTGACATTTTAGTTTCATTATAATGATTTGTATATTTTAATTGATATAGTTATCAACATTTATCAGAGAATGTTAATTAATGTAGTAAAGTGTAAATGATACTTATGACGACTGATTTGGGACGCCTTAACCGGCAAATTTATATTTTTGGAAATAGTTTTAAGAACATTGTAAACCAAAAATATTACCAAATAAATATAAATATAAATATAAATATAAATATGTAATAATTTTTTGCACTTTATTGGTCCATGGAACATTTTCGTCAAGCCATCGTAAAATAATGGTAATGCTTTGCTTCCTTATTTAATTTATTGTGTAATTTCTATAATAAATAGTTGTGTAGAAGTAACGTAACATAATATGTTATATTATTTTACAGGAATGTGGAGTAACTTGTCGTAATTATATTGACATTCATAAAAGATACACCGCTGAAAATATATTTACATTAGTCAGCGACGTGGAGACCAAGACCAAAGATTGATTTAAACTCATATATTTGTAAAGTACTATTGTAAACAATTGAAATTTTGATGATTATTAAAATTATTTACCGATCAAATAGTTTTGTTTAAATTGCATTGGCTAAAAAAAAATGTATTATGTCGGAACACACCATGTATTGTTGGAATTTAAGAATATTATTTTTATGTTAGTTCAACTTGAAACTAACGTAGAAAAGCTTTGGAAGGTTTTATCAAAATCATTTTAGTGTTTTCAAGATACAAACTCGTACATATATTTTGAGAAGATGAAATCCTGAGATCATAATAAAGGTATTTGACAACATAGTTGTCGGTGTTTAATATCATGAAAATTACACTTACATTCCAGAGATTTTGCCGAAATTCTTGTAATTAACAAAGCATTCTAATAAGGACTTGTCACACAAAATTCGTCACCTCTGATAGAGTTAACGCATGCAGTTGAAGCTTGTTGGTATATGTGTTTATTACATCTTTTGTTCTATATAAATACGTGTTTATTACATAAGTTACTGTTAAAGTGACTTGTACTATAATAAAGTTTTCTTTTTTAATGTCATTTGTTTTCCTGATTACTGGTAGCATGGTCGACCAATAAAGTCTTATGAATTTGTTAATTTTGACTAAAGTAATATATTTTTAAATATTCTTTGCTGGTAAAAGTAGTATTATTTATAATTTTAAAATGGAAGTGGACAAATATATTGTATTGCAATCGTGTCCTTCTCGGTAATTGATACGAAGCTTCTAAAATAGAGGTAATAATAAAATGCATTATATGCATTCTTATTTATATAATTGCGAATCATCTGCTTAGAGTGGCGATATTTTTATGTTCAAACCAAAACTAATAAACTAATAATAAATTTATTACACTCTTATAATAACTGTTAGAGCCAATATGAGTTAATATAAACCAGGTAATAACATTTATTTGTCTAATGCTATAATAATCTTATAGTTAATCGGGTTCAAAAAGTACATGAGAATGTGCGTAATCAAAAAGTGCGTAAGAATTGAACATAGAATAGTATATAATTTAATTATATTAATATTACAGTACAAACTGAACGAATTTCTTGAAGTGAGAAAAAGTGGTTTAATGTTGGCAATATAAGATGAGAATCCTCAATAAACCAACCGTATTGAATCAATCCTCGAGCAGTATTGGTTTGGAGCTAAACTAGCCCTCCTAGCACCCCAGTGCCTGGTCAGCAATAAAATAAGTTAGGAATCCAGTTGCTACGTAATCGGTTTTATATTTCATTTTAATTTTTTATCTCGAACTGTCCTATGGGTTAAGAATTTTCTAATAAATATTTCCAACAAATTATAATTCGCTCATAGAACTGGCTTTTAAAAGTACTTTTATTTTAAAAAACTATATTGCAAGTGAACGAAGTCATGGACACAGCTACATTATTAAAAACTATTCCATATTGTTTAAAAAATCCCTGTGAATAAGGAAATGAACTTTTTCTTTATTTTTTTAAAAACTTCCCATACCACATATATAAAATAATATTTATTATATTTCGTTATTATAATAAATATATAATATCGCAAATCATTGATTTTAAACAATATTAAAGATGGTATATATGAGAGCGATTTTCTGTGTAAACAAATTTTTTAAATCCTTCTTTTAGATGTATATATAAAAATATTACATAATATAATGAAATGTACATAGGAAAATATATTTTACTTACTGTACATATAACTGGCAAACCACCCAAATCAAATTAACTTATATTGTACTTCCGAAAAAGGTGGTTCTTATATACGTTAAATCTACTACATTCAACTAGTAAATGTTGAACGTCATCAATCATACCACAGATATCCCAGTTGACAGAGTTGGCTTTTTACTTTAAGAAATTTCTTTGAGAGATTTCCTGAATGTAATCTATGAGTTGTTATTGCAAATTTTCTGCTAAAATTAATATTGTTAAACCACGGGAAAGGAGGAGGTTGACATTGAATAGTTTTGTACTAAAATTATCTTCACTCTACTTCTTTATTCTGAATATACATTAAATTTATCCTAACTACTTTTTATATTATATACAATTTCAATAGAAATCCTTAAAATAGATCATTCTGATCCTATACTTGTTGCTAATATTGTTAATTGTACTTAAACTTAGACTTAAACTTAGACTTAAAATTAGACTGGTATCAGGGTTTGGTGGACGGTAGGTTATGTGAGGGCTTTCAATAGTTCGTAATATATAAACTTATGTAAGTTATAACGTACAAATATATTTCTTATAATATGTCATAAAAAATACCAAAATTATTATTTTTAATAACTAATCATTTTTAGGTGATCAGTAATGTATTAGCAATATTCATTGCTCTCCAGAATATAGTTTGTAAGGAATCTTCTAAAATATCTCGAGAAGTCCGAGATGAAAACACTTCGCACACGAGTAGACGGACAAGTCTCAAGGGATTTCGTGTGATCTCGGAGCCACTTTCAAATATGGGCTTGACTTTTATAACTTACCTGCCTTTTGTACAAATTTAAAAAGTTATTGCACTATAGTAGTGTGTTTAATATGAAATATTAAACCAACCAGTAAAAATAGTCATATTATCAAAGATATTACTTTTGGCCTTATTGCTAATTTGGCGAAAAACATCCACTGTTACGAAAAATATCAACTAACAAGTTGTATAATAACATAAAATGTTATATTATGTTATATAATATATTTAAAACAAGAGCCCTGAAATAGAACATATATTGTATTTTACAATAATATCGTAAGTACTTTAATACCTATGTAACTGATTTAAGTTATCCTAAGATAAAAACTTCTGACAATATTACGCAAGTCGAACTCGTAACAACTCTAATTATATTGACTTATTATAATGCAGTGAAGTAAAGAAAAGTTTTAGTTTTTATTGAGGGTCATCTGGAGAAAAGTGTCATACAATAGACTGTAGTATATGGACATTCTCACCTTTAGGGGATTTTATCAAACACAAGTACAGGATACAGGGTAAAAGGTCTGATGGTTTTGTGGTGAGCTCTAATTTATTATTATTATTTATTCATCACGCCATATCCCTTGCGGGGTAGCCAGAGACTAATCACTAATTAATTGAACTCTAAGTTAAGTAGGAAAAAACAAATGAAACACATCAATAACATCACTAACATGTAAATTCTCGTTTTTTGTCTGTTGACTCTCAGGAAGGTTCTTTGAAGTCCATTCATTAACGCGTTGACGTCCCTGATGAAACACGTGACGGGAACAATCTTTTATTACTGCGATGTAGGGATTGGAGACTCATTGCACAGGAAGAGAGGCTTGCAATTAGATAATGTTTTTATTTATAAATATTATGTATTGTAGGAGAGAATAAACATGTATCATGACTGTCTTCTTAGTGTTTTAAAAAGTATTTTAAGGATTTAGAAAGGTCTGATATACCTATATCCTTTTTGAGAAGAGCAATTTTATGTTTGTTTTTCTACGAATAAACTGATTTTAATTACTAGATTATGAAATATATTAAAGTTGAGATTATTTTACACAAACTATTTATTAGTATAAGCTCTTCATATAAGGAGTTACTATTGATATTTCGATTTCTAATACGACTATCTTCGTTATATAAAAATGTTATAATTGACTATGGCCGCATCTATTTATCTATTTACACTTTTAATTCTTTTACAGGTATTACGAGGTACATGCTAGCTACGTATGTTTAAAGAGATTACTCATACTATTAAATAGAAGTTAAGTTAATTCAGAAGAAACAACCCGAAGTCCTACGAGTCTTAGAGACGGTTTTGAACTCTCTTTTAATAATCTACTGGCGCGTGTTCACTCGAACTCGCTATGACTCTACTCATACGAGTATTCATATCACTGGACTATGATTAACTTGAGTTCATCAGAGAACATATTCATAAGAAAATGTAATGTATTTTTTTCATATGAGTTATGCCAGTTACCTTTAAAAAATATGTTTTTATAATTAAGGATATAATATTAGGGGACTTACAGCTCTGTTTGTAAAGAAAGTGGAAAGGGGTAAGGGACTTGACATTATTTGTATTCTTATATTTTTATTATTATAGACCATATTTTTTGTTTTGTTGACTTATTTATTATTATCATTGACTCTTATCGGCTTACGAAGTCTTTTTTTAAATTACAAATTGAACATAAAATAACAATTTAGTCCTTAATATATCATTATTATTATTTACACTGTTGTAGTGCAATTGTTTTTCTATCGATTAAGTAGTATTGAACATCTTAAGACAATTATTTACAATGCTCCCAAATTAAAAATGATTATTTCAAACACTACGTCTCAGAGAGTCAAATTAAATTGCTTAACACCCGATTGGATGTCAAACCAGGGCGACATGCCATTCCAAATCCACAAAAGCACAGAAAACCTTTTGGTTTAGGGTAGTAGTTAGTAGTTAGTAGTAGTTAGTTAGTTTAGTTTACAGTAGTATTTTAACATATATTATAACATGGTTTCAAATAGTTTTTAATCAGGTCTAAGTTTTCACGCAAAACTTTGTGTGTCTAAAAATATCAACTCTGCTATGAAACTAGGAGTAAAATGTACGTATGAGTAAAATGAACTACGTGCCGTTGAAGAGGTTCTCTATATTCACTAAATTATTTGTATATTTTCTAAATTTGACATTAGTTTTAATTCAAACAGTATTTATTATTATTAAGAAAAAAGTATGACTTGAAAGAAATGTTAAACTTGAAAAAAATTATAATTTAATACTAAAACCAATTAAAGAAATGTACAAAAGTTACCTTTTTAATTTAATAATTATTCACTCATAACGTTTCGATAATACAGTATGACTAATACATTTTCCAGACACATTTTAACAGAACTTTATTAAAAACTTTTTTGTCCCGTATTATTATAAAAAAAGTAATGAAATTATTTAAATACAATATACTCACCGTATAAAAATTTAGTTGAATAATTTTTATAAGTGTACTAATTATCGCACCGGCATTATGAAAGATGACCTTTATGTTCTATTACAATTATTAACTGCAATTACCTATAAAGCCTGTTAAAATGATTACCACCCTAGTCTAAATAAATATGTTTGTGAAGATTGAAAATGATTCAATTCGTATAACCATTGTTACAAAACCATTGTAGTGTTTTACCCCAAGAAATAATTTTATCAACGTTTGTCCTTTATGTCCGCTTATCATACATATAGACCGAGGCTTACAAAAACCTAAAATCTGTATTAAATTACAATGATTAATCTTTGAGCGCATTATATTCATGTATATCAAATATGTAAGACACTGTAATATTTTAAGGATTATGTGATTACAATAACAATCACAATAATCGTCTACGGAATTTCCTTATAACTGTTCCTTTAGATATTATCTTAATAAATAATTACATATGTCATTTATTTACAAAATGTACTATTTATCATAATGGTTTATCTATATAATATTCAATACCAAGTCACTTAGGTGTGTATGGATAACAATAAGTTCTAACCATTTCATATTTATTATTCAATATGTTAACCTTTTTGATAAAGTTGTTTGTAAAGAGTAAATCTATATTAATTATTGTAATAGTTATTTTACAATAATTAATATAGATTTATACTCTTCTGAAAAATTATCATAAAACATATTATTTTTTATTAAAGCTTTGAAGATACCTATAAGAAAATTATAACAGAAAAGTTAAGGAAAAACTCTCGTGGATGACTTCATAACTTATAACGAAACATAACTTCGTCGTATTTCAATTACGTATATATTATGTTTTGTGGAAGATTTTTTTCTGATTTGCTTTTGCATTGCTTTTGATGTTAGCTTTTCATTTCGTCGGGTTTCTGTGAAATATTAATAATAATATTGGTAAACAAGGAAGTATATTCCTTAAGTAGTTCTTTTATTTTTGTGAATAATATAGTATCATGAGTCAGTTTTATTTTAAAAAACTTATTCACTTATTACATTTATTTATTATATAATTATTCTAACTTTCGCTTTTATTTGTCCGTGTAATTTAATTCCTATTAATAATTATTTTTGTACAATAACAGATCTCAACACAAATTCAGTATACACTCTATATGGTATGTGTAAATATGATTGATTTAACTTTCTTTAATTTTTTATAATCCCTGAATTGTTATTTTTTCCGAAACCGAAGAGTTAATACTTTCAAGTTGATACTTTTACACATTAAAGTTATGACTTCAAATATGACAAAAACATTTCTCACTGATTAAAATCCTCTTTAACACATGATTACATTATACGTTATATAATAATAATGTATATTAAAAGTTAAATTTTTTAAATTTGTGTTACATTTCAGTTAACATGTATATTAGATGAGCGATAGACAAACAGCGGGATAGTGGAGCTCTTAAATTTATACTTCCGTAAATGCAGCGTATGAGTTTACAGTTTGTTAGTTACAGTGACATTCGTACTGAATGTAATTTTACTGCGCATCCATTAACCACACTAGAACTTAATTAACGTTGATAATATAATAATTATATTTTAAATAGGAGAGCTATTAGAATTTTTATTTAACCATATAAAATAATTTTGTTAACAGAAAATTAACATTACGATAATGAAAAATACCAAGAGAAAGTCGGCCTGTTATAATATTTGCATAACATGGCAGGCCACGAGTCGTCGTGAGATCATCTCAAGATGACTCGTGGTAAACGGATTAGAAAATTGTTTCAATAATACTCATAATATATAAACAAGTTAAATGAAAAGAC
Organism: Melinaea menophilus ssp. n. AW-2005; assembly: GCA_918358695.1. Taxonomy (NCBI): domain Eukaryota; kingdom Metazoa; phylum Arthropoda; class Insecta; order Lepidoptera; family Nymphalidae; genus Melinaea; species Melinaea menophilus. The sequence goes on from OU911049.1 coordinate 16,371,586, forward strand.
AATTGTAGAAATATATCTTATATAAATTTATGGTTATAATAAATATGTAAACTATTTTTTATTTAATAATAAACTAAAATTACAGTACAATTCCTCAAAGTTAAAAATCTTTGGTAATAGGAACCTTGAACCATATCTACCCGATGAAAAAAAGTTACCAATTCGTACAAAACGAAAATATATTAAAAAAAATTAAAACTAAGTAAGTCCTGCATAGGAAGGATATTTATGTGTTATGAGTAATACGGATTACAAACACATTATAAGTATGTACTTAAATAAAGAAATCATCTCAATCCATCCTTTGATCTCAATAAGAACTGAGCAGATATATTTTTCCATTTTTTCCTTGAGATCAAACGTTCTTTACAGATACATTATATTATGTGTTATGTATTATGTTATGTGGCTCTAAATCATATAAATAAAAATTAGTTTATATTAAAAAACTTGCTGATTTCCGCCCGCTTCGGTGGGCACACTATTATTTTGGATGTGAACTTAGGCTTCTTGTATTGACAAAATGATTAATTTCCATTTTATATTTAGTGTATTTTTTTTACTTTACATTGAGAAATATAATGCTAGTCAGTGAATACACAGATTTCCACATCACCTATGAGCTACTGTGTATTGGGATGCGTTCCCGTTATGTAATGTGGCGGGATCCCCAGTGGGCCTACACAACGATAAAAGTGCCAGCATATAACTAAGGACAGATTTTGAAATTTTTAGTGGTTGGAAAACATATTTATAAGAGAAAAGTAATATGTAGTATCCTTGAGAATGTTTGTTATCAAAGAATATTCTTTTGAGATTATACCTGCTCAGTTTACTTTTAGATCAAAGGATGGGTTGAGACCAAATATATATAAATACCTATTTACATAGAAACGTATTTTGTCCACTATGTAGTATTACTCGTTGTAAGAATAACATACTTATATTCTATGAATAATATAAACTTATTTGAAGTAATTAATTTAATCATATAGATGACCCGGAGGCAATTATTTTATTTATTTAAATACCGTATTGCACTATATAACATAAAAAATAACAAGAATAGACAATAACATACAAACAGAAATGTAAACCGTGCAAAGGCGATCTTATCGCTTAAAGCGATCGCTTACAGATAACCTTTGAAGATGATTAACAATAAGAGATCAGAAGGTATAGTGCAAAATGATAATACAAATTAATATTAATAGATGATAAACATACTTATACTAGAAACAATATATACTTATATACCTAAATTTTTTACTTTTTTTTTTACATATATAGGTAATGTTGCTTTAAACGATTTATTTGTTATGTTAGAGAAAATCTTAGATTCTTGTAAATTGTTATTATCATACGTGCTTTTTCTTTATGATTATGAAATCTTACTTATTTAAGCGTATATATACGTATTTTTATAAAACAATTTATACGTCGCGTTACTAATAAAGAATTTTTATTAGTAACTGCTTCATTTAAAAGTTTCCAATCTTCTACTACGAGTACCTACAGCTGTGTACAAAGAGTATCATCCATAAAAATCGAAAGAACCACTTCTTACAATAGATTTTTTCAATTTATTTTGACTAACACGATTTTAGCTGTACTTTTTCTCACAAATAAGTAAAAGGCTTTCAGATATTTACATTGTACTTTCATCTCAAAACTTTTTTGTTTTGTTGAGGTTTTTATTATTATCATAAATTTAAATAGAGTTTGTTCGTCTTATTTCCCCTCTATTTTGCATTGTATACTTCGAGTATTTTTAAACCAATTCTCTTATCCGCGTAGCAAGTCGTCTTATGCATATATTATAACGGAGTAACTTATTGCTTTTGTGCTGTTTTATATAAAAAATAAAAAAGATTAAATGTAATAATTGATAATTACAAAACTATATTGTTCCTTAAAGTTTTCCAAGTTTAAATAATTCTTATAGTTTAAAATATTTTTAATAATTTTCTTCTATACTAAAATAAGATCTGTCACCTATTTAAAATTTAATTGTTATATTATCAACTTTAATTCTTGCTTGCATGAATAAGTTCTTGCGTGGTTAATGAAGCACGGTATCAATTAAACACATTATGAATATCACTGTCACCAATGAACTGAAAATTCATGTGCTGCATTTATCGAAAACCTCATCTCCACTATCCCGCTGTTCTCATTCAATATATTTGTTGACTGTAACTTAAATATAAAAAGTCATATTTTTAATGATACTGCATAATGTATGAAATTTGTAATATAATTGTAGGGTTAAAAACAGGTTTTTAATCAGTGAGAAACTTTTTATATTATAACGTATAACTTTAGTGTTTACCGTGTTTTAAAATAATAATTTCAAAGTAATCTCATGAAATGAAAAGCCATTGGGAAGTTAATCTCGAAAATCTTCCAAAAAAATACGTCTTATTTAAATATGACGAAGTCATGTTTTATTATAAGTTATGACGTCAGCCGCATAATAGTTTTTTCCCACTTTTATAATGTTACATGTTCAAATTTTCTTTAATGTACAATCTTCACAGGAAGATAAATAATCTATTTTATTTTATCTAAAATTACAATCTATTTACACTTAACTATAAGGTATATAAAGTTCAATATAATTAAAAAATATTTTTGTGAATATAAGGTTATAGTATTTGTTAATAAAATTATTGAGGTAACCGTTATAAGAAATGAAGGAGATAAAAGATTTAGATAAAATGTAATTTAATTTTTATGTAGACCGTATATTTTATCAAAGTATAGCATTTAATGGATACTTCACTTTTGAAGACCCTTTGTGTTTGGTGACTTTTAGACGAATACACTCTGTAAATACAAAATGACCTCAGAATTAAACATTTATTAAGGTGAATATATGTGCCTGTGCAAATATATGTAGGTGGTTTTGTAGGTGGTAGAGCCTAGCTGTAGTTATCCGACTACAGCTCGTATTGGGCTGGCTCGACCGGGGAAGGACCACCCTCTCACAGAAGACCGACGTGTAGTAACCAAATTCATTTGGTTATGTTCCGTCGGTGAGTGAGAGAATCCGGAAGTCCAACCTCTACCCCGCGCCAAACATGAAAGCGATGCCTAGAAGAAAAATACCCCAGGAGGGTACCGGCTTTGATGAAGCCGGGGACCCCCTCCCCGAGCAAAATCGGGGAAATGATTCTCGGATTTTGCTCGGGCTGCCCGTCGTATTTGGGGCGGGCAAAGTATCGCCTTTTGTATTTTATGAGGACAAACGACGAGTCAACGCAGCGGCACCCCGACCCACTCTAAGTGTGGACTTTTGCAAAATCCGGGGACTTCATTCCAACTTGAACGCCATCCATTATCATCTAGAGACGGCGCAGCCGGCCTTGTTGTTTCTGACGGAAACGCAGATATCTCAACCTAGCGACACAGCGTACCTGTCATACCCCGGGTATAAACTAGAACACCATTTTATACCACACGCCGGGGTATCTGTGTTCGTAAGGGAAGATATCTGCTACCGTCGCCTTCAGGTTTTTGAAGGTGGGGACCTGTCTATACTCTAGCTACGCGTGGACATGGACGACCATGTCAGAGTCTACGCGTGCCACTACAGGTCCCATAGTGGTAATGCAGAAACGGATCAACTCTTGGGCCATGTTCAGGCGAAGATTGACGATCTGCTTTCACAGACTCCCTCCGCCGAAATCGTAGTCCTAGGGGACTTTAATGCGCACCATGCCGATTGGCTAGGGTCACGTGACACCGACTACGAGGGGAGATCTGTGTTTGACTTTGCTCTAGCAAACGGTCTGTCCCAGCTGGTAAAGACGCACACTCGTCTACCGGACGTGGACAGCCACACGCCCTCTTTGTTGGATCGTCTGCTGACTACACATCCAGAAAAGTACCAGATCACTGTCGAGGCTCCCTTAGGTTCCTCTGATCACTGTCTGGTACGGAGTGTAGTGCCCATTCAACGGTCGGCTCGCACAACACCTGCGACTCGAAGCGTTTGGCACTACAAGTCAGCGGATTGGGATGGAATGCGGTTCTTTTTTGCATCCTACCCATGGGGGCCGATTTGTTTCCCTTCCGATGATCCTAGTGACTGCGCTGCGGCTGTAGCTGATGTGATACTACAGGGCATGGAACTATTTGTACCAAGCTCTGTGGTACCACTTGGTGGCAGATCGCGGCCTTGGTTTGATGCGTCTGTCAGGGCTGCAGTAGCTGGCAAACGGCAGGCTTATCAAGCTTGGGTCAATGCGTTAGTCACTAAGGATCCGAACTCTAGAGTTCTGAAGAGGAAATATAATCGTGCCTCCAGATTCTTCAAACGGCAAATTGCTAGAGCAAAGTTCAAGCATGTCGTCAAAATTGGGGTCAGCTGGCAAAGTACCCGCCTGGCACGCGCAAATTCTGGGCGCTTTCAAAGTTTCCCAGAGTGAAACTTTAGCCAACCGTCCCTACCGCCGTTGCACATGGGGAATGACTCTCTGGCCCACACGGCAAAAGAGAAAGCCAATCTCTTGGGCACTCTTTTCGCCTCCAACTCGACTTTGGACGACCAGGGGAAGACTATCATCCCGCGGTGTCGGAGCTCAATGCCGGAAATAGTTTTTCGGCAGAAAACTATTAGGCAGTCTCTATTTTCCTTGGACGTTCATAAGTCGAGTGGGCCGGATGGCATTTCTCCATTGGTGCTACGAACGTGTGCCCCTGAGTTGACTCCAGTGCTAACGCGTCTATTTCGGTACTCCTACCTTAAAGGCGTAGTCCCGGTCACATGGAAGCGTGCCCTTGTCCATCCGATCCCGAAATGTGATAGCTCGGAACCAGCTAGCTACAGACCCATCGCCATTACCTCTCTGCTCTCCAAAGTAATGGAGAGCATTATCAATAAACAGCTCCTAACCTACCTTGAGGATCACCAGTTGGTCAATGACCGGCAATATGGCTTTCGCCATGGTCGATCGGCTGGTGATCTTCTGTTATATCTTACGCACCGTTGGGCAGCTGTTATTGAAAGCAAGGGAGAGGGTCTGGCAGATAGTCTGGATATGGCGAAAGCCTTCGATCGTGTATGGCACAAGGGGTTTCTTTCGAAGCTACCTTCCTATGGGCTTCCCGAGAGTTTATGCAAGTGGATCACTAGCTTCCTCACTGGGCGCAGCATGCAGTTCGTTCTCGACGGTTTTTGCTCGGACCCCAAGCCCGTGAGCGCTGGCGTACCCCAAGGCTGCGTGCTGTCCCCAACTCTGTTCCTCCTGCACATCAATGATATGTTGGATATCTCCAACATACATTGTTATGCGGATGACAGCACTGGGGATGCGGTATATTCCGGCCGTGCAGGTGTCTCTCGGGAAAACGTCGACGAGTGCCGAAAGAAACTTGTGTCTTCTATAGAGACTTCCTTGGGGATGGTCTCTGAGTGGGGTGAACTGAACCACGTTCAGTTCAATCCACTAAAGACACAAGTTTGCGCGTTTACCACTAAGAAAACTCCATTTGTCGTATCACCGCTCTTCGAGAGCACTCCTCTTATTGCCTCGCCAAGTATCAGAATACTGGGTCTCGACATTTCGAGCGATTGTCAGTTTCGTGGTCATCTGGAGAGCAAGGCCAAGTTGGCCTCGAAGAAATTGGGAGTGATTAATAGAGCGAGGCAGTATTTCAAACCTGGCCAAAGACTTGCGCTCTATAAGGCGCAGGTCCGGCCACACATGGAGTACTGTTCACATCTCTGGTCCGGATCACCCCAATAGAAGCTTCTACCATTTGACCGCGTACAACGGAGAGCCGCTCGGATTGACGGGGACCCGGTGTTCTGCGAACGGCTGGACTCTTTGGCATTGCGTAGAGACGTGGCTACTTTGTGCGTCTTCTACCGCATTTACAACGGGGAGTGTTCCGAAGAACTTTTCGATCTGATGCCTGCCGCCGAATTCCATCACCGCACAGCGTGCCATCGATTTCTTTACCATCCCTACCACCTAGATGCGTGGCGATCCTCGACTGTGCGGTTCACAAGGACCTTTTTTCCACGTTCCACTCGCTTGTGGAACGAACTCCCTTCGGCGGTATTTCCAGATCGGTACGACATGGGTGCCTTCAAAAAAGGCGTCTACTCCTACCTACAAGGCCGGCAACACTCTTGTAAATCCTCGGATGTTGCAAGAGTTCATGGGCGGCGGTGATCACAAGTCATCTGTGACCCGCCAGCTCGTTTGCCCTCATATTCCATAAAAAAAATGGGTTAAGAATTTCTAGTAAATAATTCTAACAAATTGTATATATGCATAGTTGATATGTTAGATATATATTTAATAAGTTTACATGTTAAACATAGATATCACTACATATTATAAAACAAAGTCCCCCGCAGCGTCTGTCTGTCTGTTCGCGATAAACTTGAAAAGTATTGGACGAATTTTCATGCTGATTTCAATAATAGGTAGAGTAGTCTCTGAGGAAGCTTTTAGTGTATAATAAGTTTAGGTTTTGAGCAAACTGACGATATTACGACGATATTAGTTCAACATGTCGGAAAAAAATTAAGCCGATCGCGAACTTTTCTCGAAAAAAAAAAAACATTTTGAATTATAACAAAACAATGTATTTTGGGATTTTACCTCCGTAATAGATCTACAAATAAGTCCACAGTAGTAGATGTCTATCTTACAAGGATAACCCACAATAACCATCACTGATTTTACATATTACAACAAAATGATGGGTTATTTTCGAACTTATTTTTAACAATAGTATTATCTTTATTCAATTAAATACGCATAAGTTATGCATTTAATGAAGATCAAAATCGCCATTTACACTATGAGAAAAAAATAATCATGAGTTATGACAAAATAAAAACATCCAAGCCAAGATGTCGCTCACTCGCTATTACTTTCCCTGTAGACGTAGTTGAAAATAGATGCTTCCAATTATTAGTGGTAAAGGAAAACTCCATATTAATTTCATTTCCAATACTTCCCGTCTGAAATTGTAAGTAATAAGTATGTAAGACATCAGTATAAGTGTGTATGACGTCAGTTAGTCATAACTAACTCACTGAATGTTTAAGTCTCAATTAATCCTGGACGAAATCGGAGCGGGCTGCTAGTATATTATATGTATTGGTGCTATTGAAACAAATAGTTGAAATAAAAAATTTAATTCCTAATTTGTAAAGCAACCGATGCTCCATAAAAAGACAAAAAGGACTTCTTTTCGGGGACGGATATCATCTAATGAAATAAATTACTCACAAGATCTTGAACATGGCTGTTCCATAATGAGTCTGTAAGACCTGGAACCTGCCAAGAAGATCAGAAGATTTATTTTAAAAAGTGCAAATTACTGTAATCATTTTATTAAATTATTTGTATTTATTATCAAGAGCAAAAGAGTAAAAATAAATTAAATCTTATTTTATTTAGGTATTTAAGGGTACTGCAATAAATGTTATTGCATAGTATAACAATGTATTAATAAATTGTCGGTACTGTAAAAAAATATATAAAACTCATCATTAACATCGCCACTGTAAATATTTGAGCGTTTGTTTGTTCGTTGACTGTGAGGCGGCTCCCTTCAAATCATATTCATTAACGCGTCGACAGTCTGATAAAACAAGTGACGGAAACAATGTTTCATCCCTGCGAGTATTGATGTAGGAATTGTAGACTTATCCCCCAGTATGAGTTTATGTATAAATATTTTATAACCAATGTTATGAATGAGAAAGACAAAAAAATGTTGAGTCATATCAATTGGCAACCATTTCACATATTTAGATTTTTTTTATAAAATAGTTTTATATAGGAGAGAGATAACAACAACAACGTTTTGTTACAACCAATTCAATTGTGACTTTATATTCATGTAGTCCGAGACCAGTGACCGGTTTATATATTCATATATTATTGTTTTAACTATAACCAAATAACTCCTTTTTTTGGTAGCAGATATTGTTTTGATTTTAAATCAATAGTTACAACAGATAAGAAAATCTTAAATTCTATTTTCAAATGGACTATAAGTTTTACTTTCATTTAATTTTGATTTGGGTTTAAAGAAAAGCCGAGGATTTGAATATTAGTTTTCACTCCCAGCGCCTTTCACTATTGCTACTTGCTTATATTGCTGTCTGGATTACGGGTATCTTACAAACAGAATATTATCGTAATATATAATCAATACAATGGCATTTTAAATTTTCAATATTTTCATTATATCTTCCTATCAGTAAATTTGCAAATAAATAGACAACAATTATTACAATACTACTTTAAAATAAAGTAACAGTGATATTTCTTATACTAAAGCAAAGGTTTAATTCTTACTAATTTTTAGAAAGACTAAATTACTTTATAAATAATTGTAGCAATGGTAATATTCACACGACTTTTATTAATTCTGATTCAAAAGAAACCTACTGAAAGTAGTTACACTGACTTACTGGCTTGTGATATTAATGATCCAAGGGAAATTATGGGAGTGTACCTATTTCTCAGATTGTTTTCGCTTCTAGTTATATGTATGTTTGTATGTATGTATGTATGTATGTATGTATGTATGTATGTATGTATGTATGTATGTATGTATGTATGTATGTATGTATGTATGTATGTATGTATGTATGTATGTATGTATGTATGTATGTATGTATGTATGTATGTATGTATGTATGTATGTATGTATGTATGTATGTATGTATGTATGTATGTATGTATGTATGTAAGTATGTATGTAAGGATGTATGTATGTATGTATGTATGTATGTATGGATGATAATATGATGGATATTACTTGTCTACGAGGAGCCATGATTGGAGGGAGGAAGGGATTACGTCAGATTAACATACTTTTATTTATTTTGGATTATTATTAAAGTAATCTATAATTTATTAAAATAAAGTAAAATTATCGAAAATCAAATCAAATCAAATCATCGTAGTAAGTAGTAACTTTCAAAAGCCCCAGTTTCAAACTTTGGTCGGAGTCGAAATTTATAAAATAGCAACTTACTGTTGTAACTCTTTTAAGTTGAAGAAAGCCTTAAAATGACGTCAGGTTTTATAGCATAGATAGTTACATACGTTAAAATAAACACTTAGAGAAAAGCTACAATTAAATTTTACGTCGTGTTAGCCAACACGCCCGTACCATGAACCTATTCATATAAACCATACGATTGTGCAGTTTCCATTCCAAATTTGTTTTGAAATATTTGTTGGCCCAAAAACTTCTTAAATAATTTAAATTCGATAATCTTATAGTTTATACACATTTACAGTTACCTAGTTCTTGTAATGAGGATCTCGTAGTAACTGTGCATGAAGTTATAGTATGTTAAATTATAATACAAGATTTTATTAAATAGTGAACTTTACCTAGTTTTAAAAATGCAAAAAATATATTTGTTTCCAAAGTACTGGATTTTAATGCGTGTATTAAGCATAAATAAAAAAATCGCTTGCATTTTTGTTTTCAACTCAAAAGTGATGTTATTCATATAAAAGTTAATATGATTGCGTGTTTTCTCTTTCAACTGTGTTGGGAATCATAGACCCTCTATTGAGAATGAGGCTAATCTTTTAAGTAATTTAATGCTATGGAGCCTTTTGTTTAAAATTATTGAAAAATAAAATATAGATAAATCTCATGCACTTAGGTAAAACAAAGATAAAAAACATCAAAAGAACTAATTATGCGGAGGAATATAAATTAAAAACAGTTTTGTTTAAATGTGTACCACACTTGCAGGCTTAAATATTAAAAACATATTCTAATTGAACTCTGTATCATAAGTTAGAGTCTTTTAGTAACAATAAGTTGACTCCGTGGTCAGCGATATATTAAATATGACGTGCTTAAAGATTTCATATTCCCCTAAGCTCTTCACAATTCACAAAACTAATATTTGAACCGGAATATATTTATATTTCTTTTTTTAACGTCTAATGAACATAAATGCATGCAATAGATCAAACATAACATTACTAAAATAAAGAAACAGGACCAAATAATAATAACGTTACCGTGTCACTAATAAATTAGTCTGTAATCTATTTGTGTACACTACCTGTATGTAGTATGTTAGCTCGGGGACTGATATATTAGTCAAGCCGTGTTTGTTTCGTCGCAAATTGTTTCCAAACTATTTCATGTTAACTTGATCACTTTACTAATTAATTACTTATATTATTTAAGTATTTTCATGCGATTCTTATTATATTCCACATATTTATCTGAAATAAATCAAGTTGAATACATCACTGACACCGTTAAAACCAGTGAACTGTGCATTCAAGTACGAGTATCTCTTCATACGATACTGAAGTGTAAATTAAAAAGCACAGTACTTTTTGTGTTCTGAATAACGGGGATAAAATATTAAATGAATATTGAAAATACAATATATTTTATATTTTAACGCCAAATCTATTGTATTGTATGTTAGTGTTAAAAATTTTATATAACATTTATTTTATTGAATTTTTTCATTCCTACAATTTTTGTATTTTTTGCTTACTAATATACTTACTTTATAAATGTAGATGTACATGCTACAGTGTATTTTATATTGTAGTACCGAGTTGCCATTTATCAGATAAAAGAGGAAATAGAATAAAGTCTTTTCGTATAATGATTGCGTTTCCCCAAACTTCTTCTTAGATATTTTTTTTAAACTGAAATCGAAACTTTCTATTATGCATATTTTCTACAAAATCAAATATTTTAATTACATTGACATTAACGAAGAAATTACAAAATATACTCTGTTAAGTTTCTCAAAAACAAAAGAACAAGACACAATAAAATAATTGTAATATATTATCAAAGACATTCACAAAAGTTTACGACAATATGTAGATAGTTTAGATTGTTACAACATTTTTTGCTTAAAGTTCACCACCTCACAGTCAATACGTGAAAACAAAATCCAGGTCACTGCAAATAAATATATTATTTTAATTCAATTCACTTATCTTTTATTTTAAATAAATATACATTTAAGTATGGATGAAATCATTCTCAGTAGGAGAGAAATGATCTTTATTTACCTCAATCGTTCAGTTTTGTTAAGGTTTAATCTTTAAGTAACTTTTGATTCTTCTAATTGAGGTATCTTAAACTGAATTATAGTTAAGTAGTCGAAAAATAGTAATAAAGACAAAGAATGCAAATAGATTGTGTTTATATTTATCAATTATAAATATTTATCTTAATTAAGATAAGATTAAATGTTATCAATACAGATACAGGTAAATATTTAAATTTTAAACTGATACACAATTGCTGCATCAATCAATATGCATGATGATTTAATACAAGTAATGAATGTGCTTAAAAAAATATAAGAATTAAAACACACAAATTAATCAATTACATGTTAAATGGTAAATATCATCTATTTAAATATTTTATAAATAAATTACTTGTAATATATAAGAAAACACCTCAACCTTGAAGTAATGTTCCAAGTATTTAACATCATTCAGAAATGTCTTCGATTAACACGTCTTAAAAGATCTTAAAAAACTCGTTGGTTAAAAGTGAATATCTTAGTATTAAAATCGAATAATAAAATCAAAGTGGTTTTATATGAAAAACAAAATAAAATGAACAAAGTTACCTGCAACAGAACAGGACAACAGTTATTTTAGGAACATGTAAATCGAATATACGACTAGGTACAAATGGTTTCATAAAATAACTATATCAAATGTACATATAGATCATCAGTTAGAGATCTCCAGAAGAATAACAAAGAGAGTTGTGGCGTTTGAATCGAACGACATCCAAATGCTTTTAATGTTCATTTTCATTAAAAAAAAATTATTGTATTAAAATATAATTCCAATGATGTGTGAAACAATGTTGTAGGATTTAATTTTCTTCTCTTGAAAGATCAAAATTACGTCTTTGATATGTATATAATTGATTTGGTAAATAAAAGACACTGTGTTTATTTATGACCTCAAAGATAAACATGAAACATGTTATTAAACCAAGTGATTCATAATAAATGAGTAAACACGAGTCTTGTGATTACATTATCATATTCAGTAACATGCAAATTTATTTCTTTTTCCCTTTACTTCTAACCCTCCTTTATACTTATAAGCTACATTAGATACTTGTTTTGACTATTGAATTTTATTGTATTAATTGTAGTATGTATTTTGTCTTTTCTCTGATTATTCAGAAGAGATTGAAAAGTATTAACCATTGAAAAACAAATTTAAAGCCGTCTCGTAATCAAATTGGATCCAAACTGATACGTAACAAGTCGAAATATTAGTCCAGTTCTTTGTATAAAACATAAAAGTCTGTGCTTTCAATGCAGAGCCAGAATGAATCATTGGTTTTGAGTTTTTTTGAGATTTTTAAGTCTTGCTTTATGAAAATATGATGTAATGTATGTATAATGTGGTGGAAATGTATTTTTTAGAAGAATGTACAACTTCACACAAGTAATTCCTGGCATAAAAATCGAAAGGACTTGTTATTACAATTGATTTTTATAGATTTACTTTAACAACAACGAACAAGTAAAAGAGATTTAAACTTTGAGATATTTATACTGTTATCTCATCGTAGTCCCTATTTGTTTTGCTGAGTTTTTTATTATTATCATTAAATGGTGTTTGTTCGTATTATTTCCTTTACATTTTAGTGCTTTATATGATAAGAGTATTCTTAAACCAAATCCACTTAACACGTTGTCTTGAGATCAGGTCTGACTTACATATAAATCAAATATTATAACAGACTGATATAGACTTTAATAAATTCATCGTACATATAATTATAATATATTTGTTAAATTGCTGCTGTTAAATAAATTACGTTTTATGGTTAAGTAAAAATGCTAATTCTTCTATTTTAAGTAAAATTATTATATTATCAACGTCAAATAAGTTCTTGTGGTTAATGGAAGCACAGTAACATTACATTAATTACTAATGTTTCTATATCAATGCCTTTTAAAAATGCCGTTCGTATTTTCTATTCTATTCAGACTCCTGAAGTTTATAAACTGCATACTACAAATTTTACGTTTATTTATGCAATTCTTCGCTATAATTGAACACAAAAAATAATATAAGCTTTACGATTTCATTAATTGTCTCGTAGGTTGCTTATTAACATGGCTTAGCAACTTTATCATTTTACTAAGATTTTTTTTTTTTTTTTTTTTTTTTTCACCTTCACGCCATATCCCTTGCGGGGTAGCCAGAGACGACGGAGCGCCAAACGCTACGGTCTCTGCATACCTCTTTCGCCTCGGCCACAGACATCAACTTCTTCATACATGCCCTCCGGGGGGTCCTCCTGCTTTTTACGTGACCTTCCTCCAGTATCGTAGCTACTGTATTTTCGAAGGTCACTCGAGGCCTCCCCCTGTCTCTCTTACCGCTCACTTTTCCCATATAAATCTTTTTTACCATTCTTTCATCACTCATTCGTTCAACGTGCCCAAACCACCTGAGCACGTTCTTCTTCATTCTCACCGTGACATCTTCGCTAGTACCTGCCATTCTGTGGATCTCTTCATTGCGGATTCGATCAGCTAGACTGACTCCGCATATTCTGCGAAGAGATCGCATCTCCACAGCATTCATCTTTCTTACATTCTTCTTCTGTGTTACCCACGTTTGGCTGCCGTATAACAGTGTCGGTAGCAAAACTGCATTGTGTACAGCCAAACGTGCAGCTATACTGACGTTTTGCCGTCTCAACAATGCAGTCAAAGCACCATTGACTCTGTTACCAGCAGCAATACGCCTTTCCACATCCATTTCGTATCTTCCGTCTCTGCTAAACATACTTCCCAAATATACCACTTCATTCACTTGTTCTATTATCTTATCATTCACGTTGATCTTACATTCTGTTCTTTCTTCATTTCTTTCAAATATCAGAACCTTCGTCTTATCTACATTCAGGTTAAGACCATTAAATTCACACCCATCTTTCAGAGTGGTGACCAATGCCTGCAAATTGCATTCTGATGATGCAATGAGCACTGCATCATCTGCATATAGTAAGCAATTGACCTTAAGGTCACCTACTTTCACTCCCATGTCACTATCTTTCACTCCTTGGAGACAACTATCCAAATACAAATTGAACAACCAAGCTGACATAGCGCAACCTTGCTTAACACCCGATTGGATGTCAAACCAGGGCGACATGCCAGCTCCTACTCGCACACAGGCTGAGTGATCTCGGTAAAGAGACCTTACAGCCTGTAGCAAGGGTCCGTTCACATTGTATCGGGGCAGTATCTCCCATAACTTCTTTCTCACAACCCTGTCAAACGCCTTTTCCAAATCCACAAAAGCACAGAAAACCTTTTGGTTTAGGGCCAAAAACTTTTCCGTGATCATGCGGAGGGAAAAGATCTGATCTATACACCCTCTTCCAGGTCTAAAACCTCCTTGTGCCTCCCACAACATCCTTTCAGATCTCTCTTGCATTCTTCTCGCTAAAATTTTAGCATAAACTTTACCGCCCAAGCTAATCAAACTGATGGCCCTATAGCTTGCACAGTCTATCTGTGAACCTTTGCCTTTATACAAAGGTACGATGACTGCACTTCGCCAATCGAAGTGCAGTTTTAATATATATAAATACAATAATAGTTAAACAGTAATAAAATAAAATACGAAAATACAAGTATTTCTTTATTATAATAGATAAATTTAATATTGCAAATTGTAACGTAAATAAAATAACGGGTACACTTTGCCTATTGTGGATGTCTACTCTATTATCATAAAATTAAACTAGTATACCCACGAATATTACAATATTATGTGTGATGGTGGGTAAATAGATTTATTATGGTGTCGATTTGTTTGAATATCATAATACCGAGCCTATTTCAGCAAACGATTGTATTGACCTTTAAGTCCTCTTCGGGTAAGTTAAAGAGTTTCTTAAATGGAATGGCTTTGGTTATGATATTGCAGATTGTAGCTGTCTGGGATAGGAAGTATTTTAATACCATTCAAATATTAGTAATTGATAAAATAGGTTTAGTATTTTTTTTAAAGATCAGAAATTGACTTATTCAATTAATTGAATTGTTAGGTTTTCAGTCTTTCAATATGTTTCTTAACATGTAATGATTTGACTGAAGTTATCTCTTTAACTCATTTTTGTTCTTAATATAATTCGGCATTTTTGCTATTTTATGGGAAATATAAAATAATGTTGTTTGTTAATTATTATATTAATAAGTAAAAAGCAAAGAAAAATATACATTTCGTATATATTGACATAAATTTTTTGACTTTATCATTATGAACCTAGCTTTAATTTTCTCCAAATGCAGTTCAGTCACGGCTGACAATAGACTTCTAAGTCCTTCTAAGTCCTTTCCAATCCGGTTTTCGTCCTCATCATAGCACTACCACAGCACTAATACTGATCAACAATCACAAAGTCACTGATGATATCCGATATGCGATGGATGACAAACTGCTTTCAATACTCGTTCTTCTTGATTTTACTAATGCATTTAATTCAGTGGACTTTGATATTTTGCTTGGCATTCTTTTAACTTTCTCTATATCTCCTTCCGTTTTAAACTGGTTTAAATCATATCTTGTCGGGCGTCGGCAGATTGTGAAATCCGATGACAGTTCTTCTCATTGGACGGATCTTTCTGCTGGTGTACCTCAAGGCGTACTATCTCCTCTACTTTTTTCTATGTCTATAAACGAAGTCTCTAAAATAATATCTTCTCCCTACCATCTCTATGCAGATGATTTGCAGCTTTACAGACACGTCACTTTTTCTGGAATCGAACAGGGAATAGCATCAATGAACATCGACCTTGAAAGCATACGCTTATGGGCAGAAGAATATGGATTATTAGTTAATCCTAATAAATCGCAAGCTATTATAATTTATAATATGCAATCTCGCAACAAAATTAATTTCTCGACCTTGCCTTGCATTTTTTACGATGGTACACCATTACAGTACCTAGATACCGTAAAAAATCTGGGATTAACCTTAGACTCCCATTTCACTTGGGTGGCTCAATTCAGCGACATAAGCAAGCGCTTATATCGATCGTTACATTCACTGAAACGTCTTCAAAATTTTCTTCCCTTTTTTAAACTAAAATTATTCTAGCCCAATCTCTTCTTCTTCCTCTCCTTGACTACGCTGACATTTGTTATTTAGATGCGACTGAGGAGCTGCTTGATAAATTCGAACGACTTCAGAATTTATGCATTCGCTTTATCTACGGCTTGCGTAAATTTGATCACATTTCGGAATACCGCCGTGAGTTAAAGTGGCTCCCTATCCGCTTTCGCCGGAATGTGCATATACTAACACTTCTCTATAAAGTTCTACAAAAATCTTCTCCTTTTTACTTGCAAAATCTCTTACAACTATGTCCACCTAGACAATTGCCAGAGCGCTCTTGTATTTCTTTAAAGTTTCTTGAGGTGCCGCATTATAACACTGCCAATACCGCAAATCCTTCTCTGTTCGCGCCGCTCAACTTTGGAACTCATTACCTTCTCACTTGTACAAAGATTGCCCCACTATTATTTCCTTTAAGTTTAGACTGAAGAATTACTACCTCTCCCTCTAAAATGTTCTCGGTATATATATTAAATTTATGTAAGTATGTATTATGTTTATATTTATGTACATTTAAATAATATGTGTGTTTATATACTCATTTATAAATGTGTATGTATGTAATCTTTATGTATTTAATATATTTATAAATATCTTTTTATACTTTTATCATTTATATATATATTTGTATTTATATTTATTTTTATTGTACCTATACCGCAACTATATAAATATTTTCTCCTATAATAAAGGGTTGCTGGTAGAGATCTCTTTTAAGAGATAAGTCATCCTTTTTGTGTACATTTTATTTTATTTAGATTGTAAATTGTATTTTTTCCTGGTACATAAATAAATAAATAAATAGACTCGTCATCGATTCTGAATACTCGCGATGATGAACAAAGGTTTCATCAGTGTAAAAGAGCACTAATGCAAGTCTTAATTCTCTCATAGCCTCGTGCAATTAGATTAAGTAGAGCAACTGTCTTGGGTTACTTTTTATCTGTACCTATCAAATATGAGGTCATTAAATATCAAACATTTATCTTTAATCAACCTTAAAGATTGTGAAAGAAAAAATATAACTTGAGATAGGTTTTATCAAATCATTTATTATTCATTCCTGATTTTTTATGTAACAATGAATTAAAAGTTAAAAGTCTTAAAGATTTAATTAAACTGTACATAAAGTTTACTTCGTTGTTCTTGTTAAGTTTATTTAATGGAAAACAAACTATGGTTGTTTAATGAATTATTATAATTTATTTATATAAACTCGTATATTTTTATATGAGCATAGATAACAATCGAGTTCTGTTTAAATTTATAATTGTATTTGTAAATCTTAAAAAAAGAAAAAAACATTTTCTTTGAAAATTAATATAATGGTCCGTATATTCCTAAACGTATAATTATAAAAGATAAAGAAACAAAATTTATACCGCTAAAAAATATAAAACAATTGCTCTCTCAATTTTTAATACAGAGTTTTGTTTATTTGATTTTCGTTTTATTTATCACCGTATTAATCCATTTCATTGCGGTTCAGCTCATGACTGGTGCCACCCTCTAATTTAAAACCTTAGTTTACGACCCCCCCCCCCCCCATTCCGTAAAAGTAACGCGTAAGTATTTTGTATGTTAGTCGGTGTATTTTATTCTGTGACAGATATCGATGAGTGGCAGTTCAGAGCCTTCGTTTGACAAACAAGCGACCTCAGTTTTTACTGCTTCATTTAATTTATGTTTTTTAAATAAAATGCAGTTTCAGTTTAAGTATTATATTGCGCAGTAGTGTACAACAATCAATGTATAATTACTTACCGCTGTGTAAAGAAGTTGCAAATGGCGTAGTTAAAGGGATTTTATTATTTCGATTGAAGACAAGTAAATAATGCAACTAGCGTATAAGTGTAAATGAAGGTTAGAAGCAAAGGAAAAGAATTTACAAGTTACTGGTTATGATAATGTAATTAAACGACTCGTTATTTTCTTATTTATTTTGAATCACTCAGTTATTAACATTTTTCTTCTTTACCTCCGAAGTTACAAATAAGTAACAGTGTTTTTTATTCATCAAATGAATAATATACCTACCAAAGACGTAATTATGGTTTTTATAGAGAAGAACATTAAATATTTCAACATTGTTTAGTGTAAAATTAAAACTTTAATACTACTTAAAAAGTAGAATAGAAAGTAACATTTAGATGTCGTCGGATTCAAACACCACACCTCTCCTCGTTTCAGAGGTCTGACCATTGAGCTACGCGCACATTCAAATTGATTATTGTAATTAAGCATTAGTAAATAAATAAAATGTATTCCATTTATACCTTACTAGAAATAACTTTATTTTAGCGGTCTTGCTGAACTGTATTTTGTTCATTTTATTTTATTACTGATCTCTATTTTTTTATAATATTGTTTTTTGAATTGTATATTTTTTTTTTCAATCAAATTAAATCTTATTTTAAATGTGCATTTAATGTTTATTTAAATTTAAAATACCCTTAAGTTAACATTTATCTTATGATATACAGAATTTGTCCAGCGATGTACTTTGTAATATATTGTGTATTATATAACGACATCAAATACAACAACATGACCATTTTTACTTCATAATCTAAAAAATAGAATGTAAAAAAATTGTAATACCATTATTAAAACAAAAAGTACTGTAAAATTTGTTCAACAACATATTTACAAACTTTGACCAGCTTATCCATTAAAGAGCGCTGACGGGTTGACACCAACCTTACTATGGAGCAACTGCATTGCTCGGCTTAACTCTCGAACGGGACAATTTTTATATAAGTTGCAATCTGTTTTGCAGTGGTGAATGTAATGTCGCAGTCGTTAAATTCAACAAAATGTTTAATGTGTTATATTAACAATATATCGTTTCTAGCAATGTTAGACGGTAGGGCAGTATTAGGTAAATATTTAGATTGAAAAAGAGGGTTTCATTTATGTAATCGTCACTTGTATAAATAATAACTGCATAAGTTGTGCGAAGTCTTTTTTATAATTTAAATATTTGTTATATTTTTATATTAAAATAAAATGTAGAACTTTAAGAGTTAGTAAATTAATGTAAATGACATTCAAAGAAGTTGTCGCAAGCGTCCTCGTCTGTGAAGTTGTTACAAAACAAAAGTCGAAAACGTACTATTTGTTAAGGTTAGGTTAGTGCCCTCTTTTAGTGTTAGCAGACATTTTAACTAGTATATTTGAATATTTTTTAAAATATAACCTACTCTTTGAAATCTTCTACATTATTATAATACGTCGATTGCTGAATTTTAGACTAAAAACGCATTATATTGTAAACTTCTTTCCTTTCAAAAAATTCTGTGTAATTCTAAACTGTTGTAATATATAAAATTATATAAATATGACTGTTAGAGTACAAAGATTTATCAATAGGTTACTTTAATAGTGCTATGGAAACATCCAAACATCGGGTAAACATAGTAATATAATTCAACATAAGTTCTAACATTTATCTAAACATCTATATTTAAATAAAACGTTATTATTATATTTAAACATAGATATTTATGTTTTACAAAATTATTTGCTCTAAAATTAATCACGACAATAAAATTATTATTAATAAAAACAAGATCTCGTTCCAATTGGATTAGCACTAATGACTGGCATTAATTTCTTAAAAATGAAATCTATTCAAATTAAAATAATTAATAATCTATTAAAATACGGTCATGTATGAAGAGGTCGATGTCTATGGCCGAGGCAAAAGAGGTATGCAGGGACCGTAGCGTTTGGTGCTCTGTCGTCTCTGGCTACCACGCAAGGGATATGGCGTGAAGATAAATAAATAAATAAAATCTAATGTTATCTATCTATCTATATGTATGTTATAACCAAAATGAACATTGTGTCTTATACTGTAATGATGAACAACATATATATATATATATAAAATTTGTTATTAATATATAATTTATAATATTATTTACATAACTATGGATCATTCCACATTTATAAAATCATTTTAAAAATATATACAAGACACGCAAAATTAAACCTGCTTCCCCTTGCAGCTCCTTCCAATTTCTTTACAATCTGAGCTATAATTGTCTTTATATTGTCTTTAATTTTAATGATATGGCAAATATAGAAGCATTTTAGAATTAATTATACTAGGTTCAGAGTAAAATATAAACATGAGTAACGCCGCGGCCATCTCGAGTGAACTCATTTCAGTAGGTTATTAAAAGTGAGGTCAAAGCTGACTGTTGTGATCTCTCGTGGACTCTTCGGACTTCAGCTTTTTGAAGTTCCAATGATTTCAATGAAAGATTCTATTTGATTTATGTATATTGTTACTTTGTGAAAAAAATCTCATCTCACGTAGTTTTGTTTTTTGGTTAATTATATACGTTTACTTCAATTACATTAATAACTTAAGGTTCTTCTTTTATTTCGTATATTTAACTTATTTCTTACTAACCAGAAAACTGAATTGCCATCACAAGTAAAGTCCCTATTGTTGCAATAAAACTATTCTGGTATTTGCAAAACTAATATACAATCAGTTTTAGTTTGACCAATCAAGAAGGATTTGTATGCAGCCTTGTAAAAAGATGGCTTTAGATTTAAAGAATGCTATATATACAGGTTTAACACGAATCTTGTTTTTCTATAAAAATATAATATGAAACAATTAACATAGAACCACCTTCATATATTTCAGTACCACTATTGTATGTATTTTCAGTTAGTTAGTTATTCAGATTTATACAAAAATATATAAGTATATACTGCAAGATATTTATTGCTTTTTCTCTTCAATTAAATCAGTTTTAACCTTGTAATAATTTTTGATTCTCCTTCAAAGATAATTAAAAAGATAAATCCTAACAAAACTTTATCATTAGTATAAATTAAGATCGCTTCTTTCTTAAATCGCATTTATCTTTATTAGTTGTAATACATTGTTCCTTTCTCAATTTCTGAAATATATAATTATTTCGCTTTGATTTATGGACGGTGTAATAGTGAACTTTAAGCGACTGTAATATAACTTTATAATATAATTTTCATTTGTCAATATATATGTGGACGATAAAATATATCAATTCGGTCTCAATAAGACAAGATCAATTTGAATAGCAAAGTGTACTTCATTCAGCGCTTCCAAAGGATTTGATGAAGTGACCATTACTCCAATAATTAATCAAACTTACCATCTTCATTGTCTTTCAGCATCTCTTTAAAATATATCTGGGAAATGGTTTAAGTTCCTGTTCAAATATGGACAGTTTTGTGCTATATTATTTATGCATTATAAAGGTTTGTGTAGTTAAAACAATATTATAACTAGATTAAAAAGAAAACTTATTTTTATTTATTTAACTTTCTACAATTTTTTTCACTGAAGGTCAATAAGAGATAGGATGGGTTTCTTAATTATGATAATTTAAGGTTAGTGAGTAGTACCTCTTACCGTAAACCCATTCGCATATCTCGATTAGGGATTCTTTTTGTATACTAGTATTATTCTTAAACATACGTAGCTAGTTCATTGCCAGTCATAATAAAATTAAAAGTAAAACAAAAGTATATAGAAATAGTCAAAATTAATTCCTCCGTTTCTTTTAATCGTACGAAACTCTCTGAATTACTGCTCTTTAACAATGATAAAACCTTTGTTCTTCATTTTGAGTTTTAGAATTGATGACGAGTCTATTGTCAGCCGTTAATGAACTGCATTTACGGAAACGAACACTAGGACAAAGATAAATAAATTTTACACAAAATATATAATGTACCTATGATATTCTAGCATCTGTTCAGAGTTTAGATGTAATTATTATAAAAAAAGGTGAGAATTTTACTTTGTAGTAAGTTTATAATATTTTTAATAATATCACACTTCATGTTGAATGTCAAACTAAGTTGTGGATACAAGCTTCCATTTAAAAATAAACACTTGTACATTTGGATTCGTCATACATACATAAAATTTTAAAATGTCAATTGTTTTTTGTTCAATAAATTTAAAATTCAATATTTTTTTTAAGTTTATTGAATTTTGAAAATCGGGAGAGATTTTAAGAGTGGCAAGAGTAAATTACTGTCTACTACTGAATATAAGGATAAATTTGAAAGTCAATTGACGAAATAATTTAAATTACAGGTTCTCTCATTGCAAACATACACACATTACACATTACAGCAATATATTGAAGATAAGACCGTTTGGCAATCGGTTCCCAACTTACCATGTTCCACTGCGGCCATTCAAGTTTCCGGCGGATGCCGTCCTATTTAGATTTATAGAGTATAGATCATACTATATGAGATTCGGTTGGACATACCTAATTACATTAATAAAAATAATTTTTATAATCTTATGACATTTTATTTAACATGTATAACTTATAAATAAATAATAATACCATGTAAATGACCGATTGTGCCTTAAGTTGTGTTCCAGTTCCAAAAATTATTTTGTTTGCATTGTATAGCTGCTTGACGAACTTTGTTAGTGTGGAAGTGTCTTGTGTGACTTGCCATTATTCGATTCTTTCATAATCGGTAACTCATATAACTCAGATCCACATAATAATACGTGTTCAAATATGTAAACAAACACTCATTGTAAAACAACTGACTAAAAAAAAAAAAAAATACTGACTGAAAAACGATGACAAAAAAGAAAACCCGGAGTTTCTTTCGGCATTTCTTCTACGGGCCGTCATCACCTACGGTAGCTTTACGAAATGCTGGTACGGTTAGGTTTCGAAGAATTATAGCTTAATACCTTCATTGACGTGTGAAAGTGTCTATAATGACCTACTCGCTGAATATATATATATTATATTAGAGGATATCTGGGCTGGCTTCAAAATCACTTTCAATAAAGTTACAGACATGTGTTTGCTCCACTCGCTCGCTGAAAAACATCGTTTTATTATAATATTTTATAAAAGCATTACTTTTTAATGTACATTCATTTTTGGAGATCTTTTGTGTCTGGTGACTTACAGATTCAGATTACGAAATTTTATTTTCAAACGAATAAATTTATTTTGAAACATATATTAAAGTTAATATCATAAGTAAACGTCTCTAAATTACTGAAATTAATATTAATTAAATATTCAAATAAGTAGTTATTTAGTAAAATAAAAATAAAATATTAGTAATTGTTTACTATCTAGCCGTAATTATCATTAAAATGCTGTAATTATCATTAAAATAAAGTTATGAAGATGCTCTCAGACAATAGGCTCCTCGAAAAAAACTAATCACATTTTATCAAAGCGAGCGTCAGCTAGCTCCGAGTGACGAAAGCACCCATAGTGCTGAAAGTCTAACTCGGGTATATATACGCGCAATATCGAACTTTTTATTCTGGTATGAGTGTGATATTTTTAGAAAGCCTTTGGCCCATAGACCTAAAAAATGCATTTACACTTAGCAATATACCCACTGCCTCTACCTCTACGGCCGTTTGAAAAATGAGACTAAAATTTAGTTTTTGGCTCCACATCAGTATAATATCACTTATTTCCACCTTGAAAAGGATTTTCCAACAAGCCCAAAAACGCCAAAATCCGGCCACCGGTTGATGAGATATGACATTTTGAAAATTTTGACTGGTGCCTCCATCGAAGATTTCTTGAAAGTACTTTGTCTGTCTGTGTGTATGTTCGTAGTTTCAACCGATTTTGTTCAAACTTTGAAGTTCAATTCAATTTTGAAGTACATCAAAAACTAAGACTTTTTTGTTCTACGACTTTTCGATTTGGCCGCCATGTTGGCCGTGGCCGGCCCTCGAAAGGCCAAAAATGGACATTTTTCGTAGAGGCACTGTGGCCAAACCAGTTGACGTACATTGACAAATTAGGCATCATTGGAAAGGTCTCAAGCTCTTCTTTTGAATGATATCCATCTTGATGGCAAAAACATTTGTTGGCGTGACGTTTTTGGTCATAAACAAAAAATGGCCGACTGGCCAGGGACATATCGGCCATTTTCTCGAAAACGGCGCCAACGATTTTTTCCAAAATTGATCAATCTAATAAAATAAAAACAAAAATGCATTTTGTGCAATGTTTCGAGCACATTCACATTTTTTGTGTTTGTTTACGTTTGTGAATAAAAATGTTCGTGGTATTTTTCGTCGCAAAATTCATATGAGGAGTTTTGTGTCAGTGGATTCGCTTTTGTCACTCGGTATTTACTTCGTTGAGAAGTTTTTGTTTTGTTAAATAGTTTATCTTCATATTTTGTTCTTTAACAACCTCATAGATGATTGTAAGCTTCAGATATTAACGTCATCTTGTTCTTTACCTTAATACACCAACCAGACTCATAATACAAATAAAATAATGTAACGATATAGTACTCTTATCGATAACAAACCTTTGATTCGCTACATACGTAAAATCACTATATTTTTAAGTCCCACATAATTGGGTAGACCAATATTATTCAGATCATATTATATCACTTGTTTACAACCGTCGACGAAATTGATATTGCACGACTTTATTCACAATATGTATATTGAAAATTACATATTGTATTTTTGCATGTGTTTGATTATTAAAGGCTGTACAAATAAAGATGGTTGAAAATTAAGAAAATCTAAATTAATTCTAGCTGAATTAATTACATTGTCTAGTAAACATAATTAGTTGGGACTTATTTAATGGAAAAGAAATTGATACTAAATAACATATTTAATAAGGAGAAAATATTCTCATAATACAAGATTATAAAAGATTAAAACTCTTTACTCAATTACTAATTACACAATAAATTTAAATACACACAAAGTAACAACATTAAATTAAAAAAATCAACCATAGTGGTGAAATACTTAGTTTACGTGATTACCAGTAAGGATGTTCTTCAAAATCGTTGCCATATTTATACTTTGTGCTTATCATATATACTTTATACGTTATAAGTTATACTTACTGTATTTTCATGATATAATATTAATATAATATTATTAATATATTAATATAATATCAATTGTTCTAAGTAATTGTAAATTCCAAAATGTAATTAATACAACAATAGTACACTTTTACACATTAGGACTATGAGAACTAAATAGTTATATAAACAATGATATTATTACCTTACCCGAACTATAAAACATTATATCATGAAAATACAATAAGTTAAGATTATAATACATATAATATAATACATGCAATGGATATTAGGAATGCACGGTTATTATTTATTTAAATATTATACTAAAATAATTTAAAGAAGTAATGAATAATAATAAATAAGAAAGTTACAGTATTAAATCAACAATAAAAAGAAGGGAGTTGTGTTTATTGTATCTGTCTGAATTACCAAACGGAAAATATATATAAATGGTTTTTGCGAGGTGACTTGATCTGTATTGTGTTATCTTCCAAGAAAATCTATTTAGCCATTTCAAGATTATCAACAATTTTCAACTAAATGGGGGGTTTGAGTAAAGATTTATAAATAGATTAATTCACAAACAAAAAGAACACATATCTGGAGATTCAATCTTCAAAGATTTACAAAAGGTAAATGGCTTTTAGCGGCAAAGAAACCCTTTATGTGATGATAGATTATTTTATTTTGGTATGTCACAAGGCGAATAAAATCGCAGAAACACATTGCCTCTTGTTGCTGTTTACTGTATCATGTCGAATTTAACTATACACCCACCTTGTATACACCCGCAAATCAAATAAGACGGTGGATAAATAGATCTGTTATGGCTTCGCAGCCTTAGAATATTCTATTATCGAATCTATTTCCGCACACTGGTTGAATTGATCCTTAAGTCCTCTTTGCAGTGCAGGGCAGTGTGAAGTGTTTTACAAATGGAATGATATTGATTATGATATTTCTCTTTGTAGATACAAAGATATAGAAAATAGCTTAATGAAAACCAAACACTAGTCATTTAAAAAATAGGTTTATTATGAATTTTATTCATATTTCAGCACCAGATTTTATTTGAATAATTCAATTTGTTAAAATGTTAAGTTTTTCGTCTTTTTTTTGGTTGTTTATTTCATTTACCAATAAAAAAAAAGTTTAGTCTTAAAATAATGGTCTATGAACAACTATCAGATATAAATGCTTAGTTATTATTTTTTTTATCCTACATCTTTAACGTTCTTAAAAAGTGAGTAACAAATGTTAATTATATTTACATATGGCGTGCATGGCTTCGACAGATTGCTTACCAGTGGTTCAGCTAAAACAGGAAGTTACTGATCGAATTTGTTAAGCTGCTGAACATTACCAAGTCCCTGGTATGCTGTGTATGGCTGTGTTGCGGTACAATAAATTACAAAAGCAGCGATATCTTTTGTCTATTATTAATATCTATTATATTTTTAACACCTGATATAAGAAAATGTAAACAAATAGATAGGAAAAATTTAATGCGAGTGCAAAGATACACCTTATTTAAAATGTAAGTGTAATGATGAAAAATTAATATATCAGAGACTTAAATGTAACGTAAACGTAAGTCGTTATTTTAGACGTTAGATAATAAGCTAATACCACACAATATTTTATCAAAACGTTTGTTTTTTTTTTGAATAATTTTCTTTTTTATTTATCCAAAATATTTGTCTAATTATTTCTTTTTAATCCTTTATCTGAAATTATAAAGACTATTTAAAGCTAAAATTAATCTCGACAGTAAAACATTTAATAAGGTGGAAGAACAAGAAGCTCATACTAATTGGATTAAAATGTAGGCAATCATGGCTGGTGCTAATTTCTTATTAATGTCTTCATCAGAATTTTTTTCAACATATAAAACAATAATATTGTAGTGTTTATGATCATTAGAGTATAAAATACAATATACAATTTTGTTAATATGTAAATGCTATGCGCTACGGTTAGCAATTTAATGTGGAATTTGTAAGCCAGTGGATAAACAGACAAAAGAAACAAAACTTGGAATAAAAAATATGAGAATCATTTTGTTAATTTATTAAAAAAATATTATATAAAAGAAGTGAATACCAAAAATTTTAATGTCGTACTAATTAATTAATATTCAGAGTTGTACATAACGTACGTATATATATATATACATTAATACCCCGCTTTCCGCGACCCCGTTATACGCGGATTCAGTATAACGCGGATGAAAATTTCGCGCTCAATTCCTCGAATTACGCGAAAAAGTGTGTATAAATATAATGTAGTCATCAACAATAGATGTATTTTTCCGTAAAAAATAAGAGTATGTATTGCATAAAGTGTTCCTAGAATTAAAGTGATTAATTAAAATGATTTGTATTTTTTTGTAATAATTTTTGAGTATGTTTAATCATAAAACTCGTTATACGCGAATTTCAGTTAACGCCATTTTCTTTGGAACGTATCCCTCGCGTAAAGCGGGGTTTTACTGTATTTATATTTCATATATATAATATGTATGTTATAATAGATTGAACTTAATGGAAAGTCGACCTTAATTTTAAATTAGTAACAGTAGTCTATTTATTCATTTATTTACCTTCACGCCATATCCCTTTCGGGGTAGCCAGAGACGACAAAGCGCCAAACGCTACGGTCCCTGCATACTCATCATCATCATCTTCTCTTCCATTACTCCTCTTACATTCCATGTAGCTATTTGTAGCTCCGTCCTCCGCCTCCCGCCGTTCGGAACATGGCGTGTTGATTGGCGGTCCCCAACGCCGTAACAATACTTATTCAATTGATTTTTATCTTAACAATGAATAGTAATAAATCGTAAATACACTCTTAAGCATATTTTACTAAATAAACGACACGACATTAAAAAAAGTTCTTAGGTCTATAAAATTATAATAAAGGGTTCTATTTAAATAGACATTTAATTATGAAAAAACATAAAGTCGCTCTTAACATCTGTAACTTTGACATTCATATTAGTCCTAATTAATATCTTATATACTTGTATAGTAACAATTCATAAATAAATTAAAATATTATTCTATGGAAGTCGGTGATTTAAACATGGTTCGAAGTTAATAAGCTTTCAGAGTTCTTTGGAATAATTAATGTAAATTAGAAGTTTTTGGATGCGAGAAAATGTATTTATCTTTGAAATATTAGGAACTATAAAAATTACAATACACAGTGAAAAGTGTATATACGCCGTGTTAAATCAGACAGGTTACCTGAGATTCTCGCTTAAAATCTTAACCTAATGAATCCAGACTATAGTTTGTCCTTTTGAAAATTAAGTAATCAACAAAATTTATGGGCCCGTTTATCTTTTTTGAACAGAGACAATTCTTTATGCGATTTATAAATTCTTCCTTTTCTATAATCACATGAAATAGTAATTGAGAACTATAATAATATCTTATATTACTTATATTTTTAATAACATAATTGTAATAAAACATCATTATAACCATATTTTAACCATAATACAAGTACATGGAAAAATGTAAAGCAGCTGCCTTATTCCTCTAAAAGTTAATAAAACTCTCTAGTGGTTGACTTCGTAACTTGTAACGAAACAACTCGTCAATGTCAATTACATAAGTTTTGATTAAAAAAGAATATTTTAAAATATTTTTTTATTGGCTTTTTATTTTATCAAGCTACATTGAAATTCCAAATTATTAATAAGAAATTTTTGTACTTGTACACAGATTTATCTTTTATGTGAGAGGGTAAATTGTATTCTATTATACAATAATAGAAATATTTAAAATTTAGATGATTATTTTACAAAAGAAACAGTGTAATTATATCTATTATAATTCAATAATATTTTAAATGTTATCAAACTTTTTGTTCAATCAACAAGTAAATTTGTATCGAAGTCTCTGATGGAAAATAGTAAATTGTGCTATAATAAAGTATATTTAATATCTGTAAGAGATCAATAATCAGTGGTATTTAAGATTCATCATAACGAGCCGTCATGATTTATTCATGGTCTACAAGTTGAAAGTAGAATATTGTTAAATCCAGTATGGACCGTATAATAAAAGAAAATAACACCATGACTTAATTAGATTATCATATTTACCAGCATTATAAAATTTTAATTTATCGGTCAAAATTTTATAATAACTTGCGAAAGTCTATTCCTTTCTTTTATCTAATGCGATATTAGGAGTAGAACAATATCTGCATTACGGCTCTTTAACAATGATAAGACCTTCGTTCCTTTATGTAAGGCTTAGATATTATGACGAGTCTATTGTCAGCCGTTAATGAACTGCATTTACAGAAATGAAAGCTAGAATATAGACAAACATATATTGTCTATATTCTAGCTATAAACATATATAGAAACTGTTGAATTATTATTAAAAAAAATATTATTTTGTTAAGCTGTGCCACTGGCAACTCTATAATTTATTATTATTTTTTATTTATGTTTCCTCTATTGCGTGACATTACGAATAACGTATATGTAATAAAACTTTAATACTAAGATTAATATTTATTTAAAAACAAAACTGACTTTGGTTTTTAAAAATCAACAGAAACTTACTTTAGGAATTAGACAATCTCGTTATATGAGATTGTCTATTAGAGAGAACTTACTTTAGGAATTAAGAATCTGTAATATTCGTAAGAGATCAATAATGTGGGGTATTCATGATTTCTTATTATAACGATGCAATATGAATTATTCATTGTGTACAAGATGGCTGAAAGTAGAATATCATTAAACCAAGTGAAGTATGTATAATAAATGTAAATAACGGAATAACGTAATTGCATTATCTTATTCATCAGTTCAACGTTAGCGATACTTACAGAATGGTTCTTTATAAACATTGTATTGTTGTGTAATAGATGTACATATTTAATAATGCAGTTTTTATGATACAAACTGGGAAAAAAGGGGTAACTATCAAGATTTTATTATTAAACAATTTAACTTACAACATTTACTTCATATAATAAATCCATAACACCGCTTATGTTTTATATATTTGTCTAATATTAATTTGGTCCCCTTTTTACCTGTTACCATGGACTTATAAAAAATGTTTGTCTCAGGGTCACACGTAATTATAAAATAAGAATGTAGATAAAACGAGGATATGTTCTCTCTATAATATGTATTTTCTACTTCTTATTGTCAGCCCACTACAAGGCATAGGCCTCCCCGAAAAATCACGATCCACAATCGCCACACCACGCCACTCCACTCGGCGGGAGGGTTGGCGATCGCAGTGTGGTGTTATGGTACGCAGAGGATGCTGCAGCCCACCCTCCGGGAAAACAATCCCTCTGTCGTCTAGTATGACATCACAGAAGGAAATGAAATAAATTAAATTCATCTGTAAAGCACACGGCTCTTTTACTTCTTTTTCGTGATATGTTAGAGGTTATATTTTTGGTACTCGTAAACAATATTGACTTAACGTTGGTAGCTCAGACCTAGACAAATTCTTAATCGTGTCACGGTTAGTCAAATAGATTTTGCAAAAATCAGAGGTTGTTGAGAAAATACCTATGTGTAACGCTTTTGAAAAAATTACATACGGAAAAAAATCATATCGTCAGGCATTCAATTGATAGATATTAGTTTCCAGATTTAGATTAAGAAAAAAATATGATACGTATATTTAAAGATAAACCATGATACAATGTAGTGTCATTTAATTAAAACGTGAATACGTATAAATAATTAAGTTGTTTCTTATATATCTATCTTACCTAAGGTAAGAAAAGCGAAGTACTAACAAGCATCGCCTTGTTACTGAGTTCAATAATTGTGAACGTCGATAAAAACTCTTGACTTTTCTAATATCCTTGTTACCTATACCTGCCTTCATAGATATGGATTTTAAATTGTCTTTAAAATCTCTGTATATGAAATTGTGTGAAGAAAAATGTTTTAATGTTTCCGTAAATTAAATTCGTTTTGTAATTGAGTAAATAAAAAATTTACAAAGTTATAAAGAAATTTCAACAATAGAAAATCTATAATCATTGAATATATTCTATTGAGATCGGAACCGAAGGTTTATTTATTATCTTTATAAACTACGTCTGCAAAAGCTCTCTCTTGTACGTTTTGATTTGAATGAGAGTTACGTGCCAAGAATATATAACCGCCATTTTCATTGATGTTTATTGCTAAAAATATTTTATATCATTAATGCAAAAAAGTTGTGTAATGAAAAATATTATATTTTAGATACTTATGACATACCTAATTTAAATTCAATTTTCAATAGTTAATTAATCTTTAGAACTATGAGAAATAAATAAGTATTTATTTCAATAATAAATATTCAGCACACAAAAATAAAATTAAAATTCCGTTAAAATTTTATGTAAAGTAAGGTATTAAGCTGATACTGACGAAGAGCAGATACTTGTGTTGTATGAGTTTTTATACAAATAAGCATAGATTATAGATTACTTTATACTTTTCTGGCTGATAGAAATAAAAACTTAGATTTATAATTTGATTGAAATGACGACAAGGGATCGTTCATAGTACTAACAGAGAACTAGAAACAAAAACAATTTGAAATATATCCTCATATAATAACCCTTGGGGCATTAAAATTGCAGGTCAGTAGGCCAATGTCGTTCAATACCTTTAGTAGGTTTTTTTCTGAATCAGAGTCACTAACACGCGGATTAATACTATTACTAATATTAAAGACATGTTACTAAATAATTTAATAAAACATTTGCTTTGATAAAATAAATATCACTTTTACTTAATTTATTTAGGTAAAGTTGTTGTAATAAGTAATGTTTATTTTGCAACGTACTTGCAAATTTACTAAAATTAATGAACATCATAAACTATTTAAAATATGAAATAACACTTTATAAATTATATATTGGGTCTTTATTTTGTTTGTAAGAAGATACTGGTAACCCAGCAAACAAATATTCAAATCCTCGATCATGTATATTGCAAACTTATAAACTGCAAACTAAGAAATGTTTCCATTTCACTAGCTCTCTCCTTTTGCTTAAAACACAAACCACTGAATGCAAAGTAAATGTACTTCTATTTAATATTAATAGTTAAATAGTAAAGCAAAGCTAAACTCTATTTTAAATCTAAAATAATTTAGTTACTAAAGGTAACAAAACTTTATAATAAACGGTCACAAAGTATATATTTTATTAACGTTTGTGTCATATAAAGAAGTTAAAAATATTTTAACGCCATTAAAATAGAGATGTGTTAAACACAAATTATGGACATGTACTCCTGACATATAACTCTTAATGCAGTTGTCCAAATATAAAGAGACTTTTAAATCAGAATAACCCAATCATTAGTAAATCGCTAATTAGGAATAAAATAATCACTGTTTTTGGACTACATATATATATATTTCTATTCTATTAAAAACAATTAAAAGACTTATTTTAACACATTTATGAAATAAATACTTTGTTTATTTTCTTCTCTCCTATTTAAAACTTTCTTTAAAATATATTCTAAAGTATAATACATAGTATAAAGGTTATCACGTATAGAAACTTATTCAGTAGCGACTCAGAATAAAGTAGTGTTAGTAGTTGTTAATAAACTGAGAGAAAATCATAACTCCAATTTTATATAGTCTATCTTCATTGTATCATAAGTTAAGATTAATTTTATATTTATATAGAGACAACTCTAAAATTTGAACATTTTATATGTATATATGAACTGAACTTTAACAGATAAAGTTCTGAAGTTAAATGACAAATATGACAAAGCATAGGTTGAGAAGTCAACAAGTTTTGGAAGTGTGAAAAAATTCACGATAATAGTACATATAACAATTTTAAAAGGAAAACTGTTACACAAAATTTTCCTTACCTACTTAGGTACAAGTTTACGAGTAGTAGTCGGTTTATTAAAAATACTTATTTTTGTGTGCCTACATTACAAACGCGGCCTAAATCTTAGAAGATTCTAAATAATGTACCATAGAATTGTATATTTTAAAAATATGTTCAAACAATCCTGAAATATATACAACTAAGGAACATGGCCTGTTTTTGTATTTTATTGTATTTTAAGGAATTGTCTGTAAAATCATCTTTATGTTTGAAATAAAAAAGGATTTATCTTTTAATAATCATCAAATTCTTCTATTGATACGCGTCTAAGTATTCATATGACGTGTTTGTGTGAGGTAAACCTTTGATTGATTAGGGATTGTAAATGTATACATCTCACCGTCATTGATATTGCTAGATTCCAGTCATGACGAATACGTGGATCTAAATCTAAATCGGTGGTAAATACGCAGTTTACTTACTGGTAAGCGGAAACTGACACCAATCAGAGAAGAAGCTTCTTAGCGTTCCATGGATTCACCGTGCGGGTGCCGGGTCCATTCCCTTGCAAGAAGAGGAGCACAAACAATGCCTGGGACTTGCGACCCAGGTGCAGGTTTAAGGGCCCCCTTTATTATGCACATACACGCTCACCTTCACTGTTCACACTCCTCTCCCTACCTAGCCAAATATCGTAAGAACCTACTAAACTCGCCTTTGAAATACTTTCTAGAAATGAACCGATGATCGTTCTAGACAGTCCGAGATCCTTGAGTATGTTGTAGAGAGATTTTGTTAAAGTTTGTTATTTTTATAATTATCTATAATACAGATAAAAACTGATCATTACTTAATAATAATTAAATATTTTTTATTTTTTATTCATACTATGCACTCCAATTTTCCGAAAGGAAAACCAAATGTAAAAATATCATTTCATTTAAGATAAATAAATAAGACTAAAAATGTTGCTACAATATATCTAGCTAGTGTAATATTTACAAACAAGTAATAAAATACATTGCAATATTGAATTCATTGCTGACGTCTCTAATCCAAATTAATATTTACATTTAAATAGTAACTATTATCACTCCACGAGTCTTGATTAGAATCTTACCTTTATCTGTTTATTTATGTAAGCATTCAGCTTAAAACTGTTTTTTGCTATAATTAATAAAAATAAGTATTGGGAACCAAACTTTTAAATACTACAATATTTTATAATATTACTTCTACAAATATAATAACATATTGTAATTAATAGTCGTTAATGATTTAACTGTCGTAGAAACTAATTATATTCAGAAAGTGACATATTTTTTATCCCAAAAAACAAATGTTAAAACTACTAACGTAAGAAATGAGTACAGTATGTATAAAAAAAAATAACTCTTTCAAATTTTATGATCTTGTTATTTGAGCTGTTACTTTTATTCGATACAACACATAATATTGATTTTCATAAAGAATACTATACATATTTCCGACATTTCTAATCCCTCGAAACCATACTGTTAAAACACTTCACACGTGTTTCAAAGACTTGTAATATCTATCCTTTCTTTCACATAATACCCTCCTTAATACCTGTATCCGCTTCATTTTCGGACTTCGTAAGTTTGACCATGTCTTTGACTATAGATCAAAACTTAAGTGGTTGCCAATTCGTAAACGAAGAAATGTACGAATTCTGTGTCTCCTTTACTCGATTTTGTTCAATCCTTCTACTCCTACATATTTAAAATGCAATTTCTCCTTCTTATCAGATGTACATGACAGATTACTTCGTTCTTCTAGCAATTTACTGCTCCACACTCCTCTTCATCGGACTGGTTTCTTATCCAACTCATTTGCTCTAACTGCAGTCAGACTTTGGAACGAGTTACCGGAACATATACGAAAAGCGCCGTCTCGTGACTCATTCAAACGCCAAGTAAAACATCTTTATTTAAATGAATAATTTATAATGTGTATAATATGCATGTATGTATGTATAAATTATAAATATTTTATTACTATATATAATACTATATATAATGCTATATTGTAATTTATTGTATTTGTTATTATATTATATGATTGTAGTTATATTTCTGGATTTATTTATATTTTTAGTTTTTTTTTTAGTGTTTTTTTTTGCACGCCTACCAATGTTCTTTCTTGTACATTCTAAGGTTGGCTGGTAGAGAATGTCTTTGTGGCATTAAGCCCGCCTTTTGTGCATTATTTTGTATATTGTGCAATGAAGAATTAAATAAATAAATGAATACAATTATATGAAATGAAAAAATCTTTGTCTAATCACAAAAAAATAACTCGCAGTGATAAATAAACTAATGTTCCCGTCATCTGCTTCAGCAGGGTTGTCGACGCGATAATAAATAAGAAATCAAGAGAGCCGCGTGACACTCAACAGACAAACCAACACTCGAATACTTACAGTGGCGAACTTAATTATGTTTTTTATTTATTTTTTACAGTACCGATACAATGTTTTATTGTGCAATTATAATTTTTCTGTAGTTGTGTAAAATAATTAAATAAAAAATTGTATCTATTTTAGTTTTTTTATTATTGTTCTTCTAAATCCTTACTACTATTTGAAAATCAGGAAATCACAGATTCTAAAAATAAAGCATTTTCTATCAAGAAACATTATTAAACTGGAGCTCACTACAAAACAATGCCTTGTATCCTGTTTCCTTTGCTTGTTTGTGATAAAATACCCTACAGTCTGTACTGAGACAGCAGAAACATTTCTTCATTTATAAAAGTTATATTTACAAACAAATAAAGTTAGTTTGGCCAATCTCGGTAACTGTGTAGATAAAAATAGTAAAGGCTTAATTAATAAAAACTTTTGTGACATTGTCATTATTAACAAAAAACATATGTACTATTTAAATACTTTCTTCTTTTAAAATACTACACTCGTTGTATGTTGTTGTGGATGTTAATAACAATTTAATAGAAATCTAATGAAATGTAAGGTAAGTAAAAAGTTGTTTTGAAGGGAAAATGTATGTATAATGGAAATATAAAGAAATTAATTTTCATTATAAGTTATAAAGTCAGCCGCACGAGAGTTTTTCCAAAATTTTGTTTTATTACGTTCTAATTTTTATGTACATTTCTTGAAATGTTTAACAGCTATCATCCAGAAATATACAAATATTCATCAAAAATATACACTTCAAATATACACAAATGACCTGGTTAAAATCTTAATTATCTAAAAATAGTTAATTTTATTCAATTAAAATGTGAACTTCAAAATCCTAGAACATTAAATAGAACTAAAATACGTAAATGTAAATTGAAAGATCATTATTGTTTTACACGGACTTACTTCCTCTATTTAGCCGCCTGCAGATTTTCAAAAGTTCTCATTTTAGTTAATATCAAAAATTTCTGAGACCAGTGGTTAAGGCAGTACGTTAATAGATTAGTCACTAAGGACAAGTTTCTTACAGTCAAGTACAGTGTACAGTACAGTAACAATGTTTTTGAACTTTTCGAATAAAATTACCCCGTTGATGTTTTGTAAAAATGGTTTTGATAGAAATTTATAAATAAAAATAATTTAAATAAAAAGAGAGGACTTTTTTAGCTTATTAGTTAGCATATGAATGAAAATACAATTTATTAATTTATTAATGTTATTTTATTTATTCATACAATTATGAAAAATATGTTTAACGTCACTTTTAAGCTATTAAGGCTTGACAGTAATTTTAAAAATATACCAAAATATTCATACATTTCCCTTTAATGTATAGAAAGTCTTGTTTTTTGTTTGTGTTTTCAATGTGTTTTCTTTGCTAAAATGTCAAGTTTAGAAAACTCAGAGCGGTTTCAAAGTAGAGCTAATACTTTCAAACAGATAACCTTATTCATAAAACTTTAATTGTTAAAAAACTCTTTTAAACCAAATATATGAATATGTCACATACATGGTTTAAAATAATATACAGTATGCTTAATACAAATGACCGGATTTTATGTGCATATAATCTGGTATAATAATACAAAAAATATTGTTTTTACTTTACATTTCAGTGAATGAAACACCCCAATTATCAATTCATTAACAGTGACGGATATAGTATAATAATATTCTTAATGTGATGTTTTTCTGTCTTACACTACGAGATAGAAAACATATTACGGTAATAAATTTTGTTTATAAATCTATATTTTCTACAATAATTTCCATTTCTCTATATTAAAGATATTTTCGTAAGTCTGTATAAGCATTACTTATTATAAATGTTAGAATCATAATCTACTGATTTCGTAAAAGTACCTGGAACTTAAGAAAAAAGCGTTGTTTTTCAATTTTTTACAGAGATCTCAATAGCTTGAGCGATAAGGTCGCCTTTTGAATATTGTTGAAATATGTAATATTATATATTGTTTTTTTCTCTCTTGTTTTCTGGGTGTTATAATTTTTTTTTATTATTATTGTTATCTGTTTAAACTAATGAAATATTTGCGATATATATTCCATTTAAATAATAATCAACACCTTAAGCATATTTTACTTAAATAGTAAGATTGCTAGCAAACTAGTAATAATATTGTCATATCTGAATACTTTGAAAGAAATGGAAACTGCTTTTTACATGTAATAATAAATATAACTTATATTTTAACGATTGTGTATATATATTATCTCTGTATATATATAAATATTATATTCACACAAAATTGCGTCTATTTCCTATTATGTATTTTATTGTTCGTCTATTTTAATAAAAGAAAATCAAAGTGTAATAAAAGGTTAAACCTTAACAAAACTGAATGATTGTGGAAAATTAAGATCCCTTTTCTCTGTAATGCGATTGATTTATCTTTATAAGCGGTAATAAATTTGATCCTTCTTGAAATATACAATTATTTAAAAGAACAGATAAATGATTATGATCACTATGATAAGTTACTTAGACTCTGTTTTAAATTATTTACGGTAAAATGTTGAATTTCAGCACAAAAAAATCTTCCCCTTAATGTGACCTATAAATTGAAATGTATAATAAATGATTATATTATAATCTGTTTGTATGTAGAGAATGGATAAATTATATCATTTCATTAGTTCCAGTTTGGTTTCAATTAGACAAAGTCAATATGAATAGCGAATTGTACTTTGTTGAGTTTGATTTTAATTAACTGACCATTATTTCGATTATCAATTAAATAAAAACTTCGTTACTACAGTTCTCAGTATCATCTTAATATGTATCTGGAAAATGTTGTAAGTAAATTTTTAAGTGAAGACAGTTGAATGCTATATTATAAAAGTAGAAGCTGAAAGTATAATATCATTAAACCAAGTACGGACATAGTATTAATTAAAAAAAATGAGACAATGTTATTGCATTATCTTATACACCAATCCAAAGATTTGTAAAATAATATAGAATGGATATTTATAATATACTAGGTTTTATGGCACAAACTTAAATTTAAAGAAATAAAATTAGAAGGAGAGAAAAATATCAGTTTTTGGTTCAAATTTTAACATATTACAATTAATTAACTTGGTAAATTATAAATACCAACGCTTACTGTTAATTTTCGAAAATCTTCCAAAGATACATATATTTTAATGTCAAGATTGTACATATTT
Organism: Melinaea menophilus ssp. n. AW-2005; assembly: GCA_918358695.1. Lineage (NCBI taxonomy): Eukaryota > Metazoa > Arthropoda > Insecta > Lepidoptera > Nymphalidae > Melinaea > Melinaea menophilus. The sequence continues at coordinate 16,410,113 of OU911049.1, forward strand.
ATAAATGTATAAGAAGACAGATTCAAACATATTATGTAGTATATAAAAGTACTATTGTTTTGAAGGAGCGTCTAAAAAAATTATTTTTAGTTTTTCAATATAGTCGATACGAAATCTACTTTGCTGCTGGATATACGAGAAAGATTAAAACTTTTCTCTTGACAAAATTATTAGAAAAGCCGCAAGTGAACAGTCATTGTACTACAGAGACAATTCCACTAACAATAGGTTGGTACGCTTGTGTTTTCTATTGCGTTTTTCTTTCACTTTCATTTTAAAAAGGTAAACTCAGTAACACAATATATTCTATATTGCTCACTAATTACAAAGGAATTAAGAAGGATAAAGGCAATGAGCAAAACATATAAAACTTATCACATATATAAATATTACATAATATTTACAATATATTTACATAAATGAAATATTAGTAATGAATACTTCGTGTTTATGTTCAGGAAGTCTGAATAAATTCATATATAATACTTTTGCTTCTCATATTTAATATAGGATATTGAAATTCGTATAAGTGAATATATTTTCTTCGTGAAAGCCACATCAAATCCCTAACAGTTGATCGACTGTTGTGGATCTGCTAATGTATGTAAAAGGTTTTACTGGTAGACTAATCTAAAGTTATATTCCTTTACTATGTCGGGATACATACACTTGTCTGTAACTGTTTCAGTCATCATCCAAACCTCAGTCGTACATCCCTTTGTTACCGGGCTTGCTTGCGTGGCACCGGTATTAAACCGGTATTAACCGGAGAGATAACAAATACATCTAAGACGGTATACTTTATTAGAACTTATACAAAGACGGGAAATTTACCGAACATGTTTGATATAAAAAAAAATGTTTAGGATATAATTGCTTTGAAAACTTTTCGATCAAAGGAGGAGAAAACTTCCATACATGAGAATTGATTTATTTTGTATGAATTGGTAAATAATACTTCGTTGGGTAACTATACTACGAGAATATCTTTGAGATATATTATTTTGAGTTTCGAAATACTAAAATTATACTCAGTTAATTCATAATATATTAAATATCAATCAGAATGAGTATAAGAGAGGAGGACGGCCGAGGAACACATGGATAAACTGCACCAAAAATGATATGATATGACGAAATTTACGTATCCGCGAACTCCCAATAACCCGTTATTTGTGTGGCAATACCAATACCAATACCATTTATAAATAAGTAATGGTAGGTGATGATGATAAGGATTAACAAGGATTATTTATCTTACTTCCCTTTTACGTCCATTTTACTTTTTATATTAGTACTATGAAAATTCTAAAAGCAATTTTCTGATCCGCTTACAAAGTCTTCTTGAGCTTAACTTAATGGCCTGCCATGTAACGCTGATAAAATCTTAATGCTTTTGTTTATTTTCGAATGCAGTTATCTTAAATTTTAAATGTGTAATTTATTGAAAATATTATTTAATTATTCAAGGACTTGGTTGTTCTACATTCTTGAATGTTGTGGACAATGTTTTACTCATCGTTGTGGACAATGTTGGTAATGTACGAGTAGGAGATTTCATTGTAATGAAATTTTTACGCGCTATTTTTTATCCCATTGACTTCAAAGGAATTTCAGGTTTTTGACGATTATTCGTCAACGACATGACATTTTTCAAATTTTTTTAACCATCACCTAATATGTCTCTTTTTGATTGCGACATTTCACAATTTTCTGTCAAGTCGTTTTCGAGCCTATTCGTGACAAAGAGTGAAAAAGTCTCCAGTAGAACGCTCTGCTCGATTCGCTCACTTCGCTCAAAAAATGTACCTGACAAGTTCTACCTGCCTTTCTTACCCTATTTTTATATCTCCAACGAAAGAGATTCTTCTATATTTTCTGGCTTTGCTTTAACAACCAAAAGTAATGAAATATAAGTAGATTAACGAATTTCAAAGGTAGTCAAAATTAGTTGTACGTTATCTAATCGCGCGAGGCATGAAGCTGAACAACCTCTGCATTACTCTTTAATAATGATAAAGCCTTTGTTCTTCATTGTGAGTTTTGGAACTGATGACGAGTCTATTGTCAGCGATTAATGAACTAAACTGTATTTAAGGAAACGGGAGTTAGGATAGAGATAAACAAGTTATATTTCTAATATTTTTGCAGTACAGAATAACTTTAAAGAAAAAACGAAATTTGTGCTTGAAATAGTTTATTGCATGTGTAGTCGCCAGATCGCACTGAGTGATGCAAGTTTAATGACCCTGAGGTGCACTTTGGGAATCACTAATAAAAGATTTATAACACGGTATCCAGGAAAGGCTACGATTAATTCTTATTTTATTATTATTTTTAGTAATTTTTAACGTATATTTAATAAATATCCACTTTACCTAAAGTAAGAAAAGCAATGCACTAAACAAAATTGTTGTCATATTGTTATTTTTTTTTTAAGAGGACTAACAATATAAAAATGCTTAATTAAGAGTAAAAATGTGAGATACATTACATAAAGTAGTTCGAATAAAAATATATTAAAATATTTCATTACTCTAAATACCACTTGGGTCATCAAAAAGATTGGGAAGATTTAATTATTATACTTATAAACTACTTCTGTAACAAATATCTTTTGTAAATTCTGATTTGAATAAGAATAACGTGTCATGAACATATACACTACAAAACCTCTGTTTAAATATTCGTTTAAAAATGTTAAATAGATGAAAATATGCGTAGATGTAAATTAAAAATGATAATTGTCAATGTCATTTACGACATTATTTTGATTTTTTATATTGAATTCAAGTAAAATATTATGAAACTCGATGTGTTTAAGTTTTTCTCATCGATATTTTGAGATAATATCATAAATATTTTTGAAACTTAGAAATTAAAGCAAAATTTAAAAACGTATTTCATTTTATCAACTCCAAAAACAGACTCCTGTGACACTTTAGATTCAATTTACATTAATTGCTCAATCCTAACTTAAAAGCTTAACTTCTTAAAATCCACTGTCACTTCTAATTTAAGGTTTTACTTAAACATTCAAACTGTAAATTTAAAGCAATAGGTATATGGATTGTTATTAAACATGAAAATAATACTAAATTGTAACAGTAAGAATTGAATACTACACACAATATGTTATCAATACTTACAAAAAGTCTTATCTTTTTTTAATATAAATAAATTAATTTTTTTTCTTCAAATGCGTCATGTAGGCAGAAGGTGTAGGAATAATAAAATATATGTTCATCATTTTTGTATGCTGCATATAGTTTTTAGGTTTTCCAATAAAGTAATACTTAGACTATTGAACGCATGAAAAATTGTCTTTTGTAGACATGAAAAGAACCTTACCTTGAACACATGAAAAAAACCTTATTTCAAACCCATCAAATATATTGACGTTAAATTTAAGCTCAAAGTTTCTACGTAAAGTAGTTTTAGTAAAATTTTTCAATTATTCTTTTTCAGTGATCACGGCATTTACCTATATATCTTTCTTTTATGTATGTAAGATGAAGGATTTTTTTAAATATTTTTATTTATATTACCTCTTGTGACATATCAACATTTATTATTAAGAAGGCTTATAAAGTTTCATTTAATTTAATTTCCTAAAATTCTTATTATTTATGCTAAAGATTATTAAAAAAAAGTTTTATTTACATAGAATGTTGACTCGGGTCTCAACCAAACAGTATCGAACTAGTGTCGAACAACTACGCGCTAAAAAATTAATTTTGAAATCTGTAATTGAGTCTTCGCATTCTTTAAGAATAACCTTGAACGCACAAAAATGGCGTAATACTTTTTTTTTTCATTAACATGGGATCAAATATTTAAATATATATATATATATATATATATATATATATATATATCTTACTTGTCACGGGTATCGCAATAAATACCGAAGTCTTATTCACGAATTTGATAATTAAAAATTTATCTATGGTGACAATTTCACTATTCTTGAAACTTTAGGCGAAACATGTGGCAGATACCATAATTGTGGTAATATTTTTAGTTCTATCGTAAATTAAAACATTTATTTTATTATCATCAACAACCACTGTTCCAACGATTTTCTCTCTTCTAGCCATCACCAACAACTGAGAAAGAAATAAATATAAAAACATATATTTGGTATAAATAATATTTGCATTAAAGACAATTAAATAAAATAACTCATATTATTCAAAAATAAATAAGCACCTTCCTAATACCATAAATGGATTACCGAGTAATATTATTATTTCAACTGACTAAACCAATGTCATTAAAGTAGATGTGTATACTATATTGTAATATATATACTATTTTGTTAGCTAAACGTGTGATTGACCTAGGTGAGCTGATAACTAGTATGTTGACAAATTTACATAAAATGCTTTAATTTTTTATTCTACAAATAAGTAACATTCAAGTAAGAAGTTTAATTCATATGTAATATTCATTGCATGCACCGATTGAAACAAACATTAAGATACTATGTTGTGATAGTGAGGTTAAGGCGAGACATAAAATAACAACAGTATCGACGGACGCATATACGAGTATTTTAGTTCAAATTCAAATTCAAATTCAAAATATCTTTATTCAAGTAGGCATTTACACGCACTTTTGTATCGTCAATTACTACAATACAAAAAAAGGTCAGTGTAGTCAGTACGTAAGTAAGCTACCACCAGATCGGAATGCTGCTCTGTTGAGAAGAGCCGGCCAGAAACTCAAGAGTTGCTCTTTTCAAAAGAAATATAACAATAGGTGATGTACATTATAATATAAATCCTGCAAATGATTCAACAACTTAAATTCCACACATTTCGATCCACTAAAAATTAGTTATAAATTAAATTATAGTGTTAAAGTTTAGTATGGGAATAATTTCGATCGATAAAATATTCCAGAAGCTTCGACACCTAGCATTACGAGTTTCATTATTAATTTAATGGATAATGTAGTTTCAGTTTTGTTTATTTTATAAAATAAATAAATTTTGTGTTCTAATAGAAAATTAATTGAATTCGTATGACTTCATTTACATAACGTTTGTATGTTAAATAGAAATAATGTTGTAAAAATTTTATTATTTTTAATTGTATGTTTCCTTTCTGATTATTATTTAAACAAATATTCAAGTAATATTTCTTATCTAATATGGAAGTTTTATTTTAGTTTGAACAAACTTCTTATTGTAATCTGTAAATCTATTGAATTTCAGGACGTTGTAGAAAGCGGAAGGTACTAAAGAGATTCTTTTAGATTTGTCTAAGTAGTATCATGAGATCGTAAAAGTAATATTGTTGTACAATAGTCGTCCGTATGTACATAGTAACACATAAAAATAATGAAATATAATGTTATTATTAATTTACTAACAACATTTTATGACATAATTATGATATATATACTGTTTAATTTTTATTACTATAAAACCAGCCTTTGACGAAGTATTTTTACTTTTAATATTTAATATTAATCACTTGATAAAATTATTTCATCTCATATTTTTATATCACAAACTATATTAAATTTATCAAGCTTTTAAGAGAACATAACACTATAGGTTAACTATGAGTAAATATAGAAGTATATAAGATACTTTCTAAAATAGAATAGCAGGAAAAGAAAGATAAATATATACGTTATAAGTACATTATTTCTCGGCCCGCCTTATGGTAAGTCATGTAGAAAGCTTTAAATTTCATTAAGAATTCAAATACGTAATAAGACAAATCAATATAATTATTGCTTATACTATTAACTGGTATGGTGTTACTGTAACTGATGTATAAACATTCCTTAAATATTTTATTTGTCCAATAAATACACTATAGTGTTAACAAGCCAAAAATAAGCTGAAATATTGAATACATTGCTGCATTCTATAACATAAAACAACGGTATTTATTTGTACGAGTAAATCCTTGGGCATATATCTTACTCAATATCGTGTCACGAGGATACTTTAATTTACACTTATACAGTGCTACTTAGCACTAGTAGTACTTATTTAATTATATATTTCTATGAATTCAGGACAGAAAAAGTTTCTATAACTAAATTCCCGTGTGGTGTCTGTGTATTGAGAAATGAATTTTTAAATGCCATAATATGTTATGGGTATATCTGATTTTTCTGAGACCTCGACAAAGAAAGTCAATAAAATTAATAACAACATACAACTTTTGAAACAGTGTACTCCGGTACAAACTTTACAACGCTAGTCCTTTATTATAAAAAATATATATAAAAAAAAAACTTTATCTAGTCGCAAGCATGAGTCTACAATCCCTGCATCAATACACACTGTGTTGAATATAAAAAAGAGTGTTGTTACATACCTAAATAAAAAAGTTATTTCATTTATTTTTATTTATTGCCTTCGATAATAAATATAACAATTTGAATAAAAAGTATATTTTGATAATTGAAGTTTCTAAATATTAGACATTTTCTAAGTAATAATAATTAAATTGAAATAGAGTAAACTAGAACCCTTACCCTGTTACCTGTACTCGTTTGTGATAAAAGACCTCTGAAGGTGCGAATGTCAAATACACTAGTGGTTATTGTGTAAAGCATATCTCACTCTTCACCCTTCGATTCGACTTCGCTTCTCTCCACATGAAAATAAGGCAATATAATTAGAATTATTACGTATTCGCTTTGTTTGTTGTATTCAGTAGCTTTTATCTTATGGAAAGTAAGGTACTTCCGAGATCAACCACATTTTTCATTAAAGATTGTTGTTTATTTATAGTGGGAACATATTCCAAAATAACTTTTCTAAGAATCATAATACACCTGTATAATTTTATAAACTTTTACTAGTTCCTAGTTAAGCTCGGTGCAGTTTTTTGCAAGTCCTATCAGGCTCCATCACCCGTCACATTATTTTTCACGCATTTCCATGCGCTTTTCGGTTCCCTTATTCTCTTATCACCATTATAACTAAATTAAATGAGTTCATAAAGTTAATAAAGATTTCATAAAAATGGAAATTTTTTAATCGTATAGGTTTAAAAAAATATATATTAATCTAGTGTAGTTTGATTTCAAATAGAAATAGTTGTAATTTAGATGAACGTGTTTAGGAAAACAGTAAAGATTTTTTTAAAACATGTAGTAAGTGATATTTAACCATTCTGTATTTACAATGACAAACAAAGCATCATATTTTTATTCTTTTAAATAGAATAAACATTATAATGTTTTAATAACTTCAAGTATTTTTTATATTATCTTTAATCATACACGCAAAGATGATTCCATAAAGTTTTTTGTTAAACTTATAAAAGTATTAAAACCATGTAATATATAATCTTAACGTAACAGGTCATCTGTATAATCAAGAACACAGCTGTTATTCAGGCAGCATGCAACATCCGAGGCACGTCTCCACGCTCTCTCATGTATTTAGTTAAATTCCCAGATACAATTTCAGGTTTGCTTTGTGCATCCTTTGTGAGATTGTTCCTTAACAGAACGTTACAAACTTTGCTTGCATTCTTGATATTTGATCCTAGTTTCATGATAAAGAAAGTCACATCTCTTATTTCAATAGAAACCTTAAAGACCGTGTTTCTTCGCTATGATGTCAATCAATATTTTTTATCACATAAATGCGTAATCAATTATTTATGACAAAAGAAGAATAAGGACTCTAGAATTCAGGACGTTTTTTAAAATCATTCGGGAAGTATTTTAAAAGTGCCAGACAGGTTCAAGATGAAAATAGGCTGGGCACGTCTCCACGATCGTGGCTCACGGGAGTTTGTGCGATCTCAGTACCACCTCCAAATATATAATCTGTCATACAGAATCTCCAAATATAATAATATATATATATACAAGTGTCCTAGCTTTAATTTTCCTTAAATAGCGTTCATATAGTCGTAATAGCTGACTATAGACTCGTCTTCAATTCTAAAAACAATGGTAAACAAAGGTTTTATCATTGTGAAAGAGCAATAGTGCAGGTCTTAATTTTCTCATATCATCGATCGTCGCGCAATTATATGAAGTAGAGCAACTGACTTGGGTTAGATATTATTAGTGATTAAATTAGAAAAAAATGTTTTTAAACATCCTCAAAGGTAAGTTATGTGGTTAAATAAACTTTGAACAAGTATTAAGAAATCAAACTCCAACTAAAATTAATAATTGAATTTCTATCCCACCGGATTTCAACTTTTTGCATTTCGCCAAGTGTTAAATCTGTAGGAGCTATTCACTTAACGCAACCCTAGTTTTGGGAGAAAGTTTATAAAATCCGATCTTAGCTGACTTCTACACTGCGAAAGGAAAATTCCTACCAAATATCAAGTGAATCGGCTTTACAGCTACAGAGGTTTCATGATGAGTGTGTAAATAAATAGAAGTAAGAATTACTATGACAATGACTATGGTTGCCATAGCAACCAGAGTTTATATGAGGTTGGGAGGGGTACAACGGGTTGAAAATGAAAATTAAAAATTGAAAATCATAAATAAAAAGTCAAGGACGTAAAAATATAATTCATAACGAAATTGAATTCGATATATTTGAAAAAAAAATGTATTATTGAAAAAACAACATTTCAAACTTAATCCTTTGATATATTTATTTATAAAAAGCAAAGATTTTTAATATCGTAATATATATATATATATATATATATATAAATATATAATATATTATATTACCATATTAAGTCACAATATCAAAAAAATCGCGGGTATACGAATACTTTGGTGATGTTTTCTGTATTATGACAAAAATGAAATAGCAATATTGAATAAATACATCTGTTGTGACTTCAAGAATATGATTTATCATCAATTATAATATAATGGTATTAAATAGTATATCAATATAATACCACATTATAAAATATGGTTAACTGATGACATGAAAACCTATTGAAAAATTATTTCAACAAATTACTATTTTAAGAGAAAATATATAAGTCTTTGAAATACGGCGAAGTTTCGTTATAAGTTATAGAGTCAACCGCGTGAGTATTTTCTCAACTTCTTTAACTTTACTATGACCTAATTTTCTTGTGAGTTTATATAGAAATATAAATAAATGTTAATATTTATCATACAGAAAATTACACTTTAGTAATGATAAGGTCTATAAAGTATAATAAAAACATATATTATGGTTAATATGAAACTAGTAGTAAACAAGTAGTTGTTCAAAAAAAAGTCTACTTAATATTGTTATAGGAGCATAATGGTATCTGTATATTAGAAGACCTGTTTAATATCTAACCTGAACCAAAAATGCTATAATTTATTTCACAAGACGCCCTCAGAGCATAGACTCCTCAAATAATCGATTCATATTTTATTAAACAGTTCATCTTCATCTTTTGTTCTGTAACAACTTCATAGATGCAAACTTCGAACTCTAAAGCCATCTCATGTGACTGTTCTTTATAGTTATTATTCCAACCAGGCTAATGAAACAAATAAAAACAAAAAATATAGTAACGAAACAGATGTTGTAAAGTCATGAATGAGTAGAAACGTTTTTAATATTTTAAAGATAGTAAGCACTGTCGATGACAAACCATACATTACATACATAAAATTACCATATTTTAGTTCTAATATAATTGATTGGACCAACATTATTCAGAGCATATTTAATCATTTGAATAATGATTTTGCACGACTTTATTATCACAATATAATTTATGTGTATATATAAATGTTTGAATGCAAGGGATATTATGAATGCTCGACATTATTTACTTAAGTATCATGCAATAACATTTTAAAGCAGTTATGAAGAATAATAAATTAGAAGTTTCTAGTTTTAATGTTATGTGGAAAAAGAGGTGTTATGTATTTAACGAATCCAACTGGATTAACAAACGAAAACCGTATACAATTTTTTTTTTGTTAGGTGACTTTTGTTCTGAATTGTTTTAGATATCTTTGAAAAAAGATCTATTAAGTCATTTGAAGATTCTCAGCAGTTTTCTAGAGACTCTTCGAGTTTCTGTAAAGATTTATAAACAGATTAATTCACAAACAAAATATGAGATATCTTGATAATAAATCTTCAAAGACTTACAAAAGGTAAATAGCTCTTTGCGTCAAAGCAAAATACGCTGCAGCTACTGTAAATATAAAAATATACATATTTTTTTCTGTACTATGCCTGTATTAATTACTTGAGATATTTCTGGGAATAAAAATAAACTATCTATTTCATTTATCCAACTATTTTCGTGAAGAATAATGTCCATTCATTTATATCCGTTAATGTTCCAGATTATAATAATTCAATTTCATACAAGATTTTGATTTATTTGCAATAATGGCGAATATTTGAAATAAAACCAAATCCTAAGCAGTCACTTAAACGTAAATGAATAGTAATCAGTGTGTTTTCAATTATCTCTACGAGACAACTCAGTTTGTCTTTACAATAATATTAATATAGAAGACCGAAAAGATGACTCATTTGTCAGCATTATAATTAATTATTTGTTTATTTATGTACCAGGAATAAGTACAAATAACAATCTATGTAAAATAAAATTATACAAAGGATGACATATCTCAAAAGAGATCTCTACCAGAAACCCTTCATTAATGGAAAAAAGTTTTTCATATTCCCCTAAGACTATTTGGCCTTTACGACCACAAACATATGAAAAAAATCATTCCATTCCATGATTTAGTTCCCCCACCCACGGCGACTTTTCAATACAAACACGTGTTTAATAAACGCGTGACAGCTTCGCTACTAACGCATGTTAGTCACATTTGCAATGCGTCAGTGCATCGACTATATTGATGCAAACGCGCGACCGTATCGCTGTGCATGATTTTATTGCTATACACAAACTCTGTCACTTGTTTTAGAATATTTTTTTCGAAGATCTTACTTAAGGTCGGTAAACAAATAGGCCTATAATTTCCAAATTCAAGTCTATCACCACTTCTAAGCAAAGGAACTACTTTACTGTTTACTTTTGTGTATATTAATTTATACCTAATATTTGAATTCATGTTTGATAATAATTTAATTTAACTTAATAATAATTTAATATACAAAAACTATTCGAGAACTGTCATTTTCTATTCGTATTAGATTGTACAAAATTTTGATAAAGTAGGAGCGAAAGCCCACATAATAAAATTTATATTTTTGAATAAATATTTTTTGTTATGAATTTATTTATTTATTTATTTATTTATTTATTTCAAAAATTCTTAAAACTATATACATGGTATACATATCAAATTTGAATTGAATTTATTGAATTTTGAAAACTACAATTTTCATTTGTAATCAAACAAACATATATCGTAAACGACTACAAAAGTATAAACTGTGTCGCAGCCGTTTACGCCCACTCCGGGACTCCGTGTATGTTCTAGTATCATATAAGATGTATTCAAATATTCAGTAAATTAACAATTCTTATAAATATTATTTTCTATACAATAACTAAATTATAATAAATAATTATTATTCGTTTTTGAGACAAAAATAAATAAAAATTTATATTTTTCGCTTAAACTTAACGAAAAATTATTAAATTGTTATTATTACAATTTTATTAAAGAATTAAATAATGTATTAAAATAATAAACAATGATTTATTGATTAATTATTAGAGTTAATTATATTATTATAAGAATGTGAGGTGGGTATGTGTTGTGTGTGTGTGTGTGTGTGTGTGTGTGTGTGTGTGTGTGTATATGTCATTATTAATTATAAATAAGCGTTTCTGTTTCATCGTATGAAAGTTTCTGTAAGTAATTACAAATTTTATTTTTACAGCTCCAGTATGTCAGAGGATATATGTTTAAAATTTTATTTAATTTATTGTAATTAAATAAAATTTTAATTTCAACTTATGGTAGATATTATTATCTTTTTACAAAATTAGTATTTTAATTAAGATTGAACCAGTTTCTTCGGATCGATTGAGCTGTTGTGTATATACCTTACAAACATAAATGATTTCATTCAATTTAATATTTTATGTATTAGGTCTACAACTTTGCTCCCGCCGTTTTTTTTTTAATTTTAAAAATAATAATAAAAAAATGGTATCTTATTTATGTTTCAAAGTATTGTCCGTCACTTTCCACTACTTTGGCCCATCTTTCAGGCAACAAACGAATCCCGCGTCGGAAAAATTCTTCATCCTTTGATAAGATCCAAGAATCGATCCATTCTTTCACTTTTTCAAAAGAATTGAAGCACTGGCCCGCCAGGACGTGTGCTAGGACTTAAATAAATGGTAATCAGATGGAGCAACATCTGGAGAGTATGGCGGATGAGGTAGAATTTCCCATTTCAGTGTTTCGAGGTACGTCTTGACTACTTTCGCCACGTGAGGTCGAGCATTGTCGTGTTGCAAAATTACTTTTTCGTGTCTATCAGCGTATTGCGGCCGTTTTGCTTTTAATGCCCGACTCAAACGCATTGATTGTGTTCGATAAAGTGCACCAGTAATTTTTTCAGAAGGTTTTAGCAGCTCATAATAAATTACGCCAAGCTGATCCCACCAAATACACAACATGGCCTTGGATCCGTGAATATTCTGTCGAGGTGTCGCTGTAGGAGTGTGGCCGGGCAATCCCCAAGATGTGCGTCGCTGAGGGTTGTCGTAGTGCACCCATTTTTCGTTCCCAGTAACAATACGATGAAGAAATCCTTTTCGTTTTTGTCTTTCAAGCGGCTGTTCACAAGCAAATAAACGTCGCTCAATATCTCTTGGTTTCAACTGATACGGTACCCAGTATCCTTGTTTTTGGATCATCCCCAGCTGTTCCAGGCGTTTTGATACTGCTTGCTGAGTTACTCCCAATGATTTTGCTAGCTGTTCTTGAGTTTGGCACGAGTCTTCATTAAGTCAAGCCTCCAGTTCATCATCTTCAAAAGTTTTTTCTCTGCCACCGCTATGCCGATCTTCAACAACAAAATCACTGCTTTTAAAGCGCTGGAACCACTCGCGACACGTTCTTTCACTAATAGTATCATCACCATAAGTACTTGAAATAACCCGATGAGCCTCAGCCGCCGATTTTTTCATGTTGAAATGAAAAAGTAAAACCTCCCGCAAATGACGTGAATTCGGTTTATAAGTTGACATATTTAATTAAGTGTAACTATATGACGCAAACAAAAATTAACTAGCATCGATGTAAGGTTATATTTATAGATGTCAAAACTGATGGAAAACAACTGTGATAACAACATCTTTTGGAAAAAGGCGGGAGCAAAGTTGTAGACCTAATATTATAAATAGTATTTATCCTAAGACAGTTAATTTTTTTACGGTGAACTGAAAGTGAATGGCAAGTATAACAAAATACTTACTTACCGTTGTATCCGCGGGGAGCCGTATTTCAAGAAAAATGTTAAAGGTGACAATTCATAATATCTTTATAGATAATTATTAAAAATAGAAATGTTGTAAATCTTTACAATTACATCAATTAGCTCGTAATTAATATTATTAACAACTTTCTAAATTTGATGCTTTCCACATTACAAACGCATTTGCATTTTAATATTAATGTGAAATATCTGTATTATAAAATATGAAAGACAGACCTCCGCAAACTAATATAATAACCGATCGTCGATCATTTAAAACTTATACAAATCATAAATTTTTCGTTTTATTGTAAATTTAGCCCAAATTAACGTTGTGTTTCTCTGTAAAAATATAATTTTGTTAGTGAAAGGCGCTAAATATCGATATAGTAAACTAATACCACACAAGATTTCAACAAATACCTACTTTTATTTTCCTGAGTTTTAAAATTTTCTTATATCTTCCGAAATTTTCCAAATTATTTCTCTATTAATTAAATTTTAATCTTTTCAAAAATAATGAGGAATCGTTTTATCCTAAAATTTATCGCGACACTACATTTATATAAAAATAATATATTTATTAAGGTTTAAACACATTATATCGGCGAGACCGTTTTATTTAATATTATAATATTCTATTTTGCTCACAGCGTTCAAAGATATTATTTTAATTAGGAGTCGCTTAGCATGATAGTTGTGTGCTTTTAGAGTTTATAATATTTAAGTACACATAAGTGGACAACGAATTGTATTCCAAAATACCTTATTTATCCCTCTCCTTGTAGCCGGGCGTTAAAGTTTATGCGACTTTCAAATTAACATATTTAAAAGTAAATAAAACTCTCGTGCGGTTGAGTTCGTAACGTGTAACAAAACAACTTCGCCGTGTTTCGTTTACATAATATATATTTTTGTTACGTAAGATTATTTTATACCCTAATAACTTTTTAATGGTTCTTCGTATTAACACCTTGGAATTATTAATGAGAAATTCATGTACGCATATGTTACTTTTATGAGGTAAAAAGTATAATAAGGTAAATAAAATATCGACTTTTACATTTAGCGTACATATTATTTCACATGTTATAATACATATAATATAACATAACCCATACATCTAAATAGTTGCCATAACCCATACATCTAAATAGTTGTATTAAATAATAATAATAATAATGATAAATTTAAAATCTTTATTGTTATATAATATTCAATTTGTATCTTTTGTTTAGGAAAAGAGTCAAAAAATTTAATAAAGTGTATTTCTATAATTATATTATAAAAAAACAATCAACAATACAAAGTCAAATCCCTTACCCCTGGCCGTTTGTTCCCATTTCCTTATAAACTGACCTTAATAAATTCTTTTATATTGTGGCTTTTATTTTAAAGATAGCTGGTTATATTTTTTTACGACCATTTCAATATTAAAAGTAACAATTATAAGTCATATAAAAAATATAACAAATAAAGAAGTATTACATTTTCAGATAAATATATTCTCCGAAAATTCAAGTTATCGGAAAATCATAGTCCAGTAATACTCGTATGAGTAGAGCTACGGCGAGCTTCAGCGAACACGCGCCAGTAGTTTATTAAAAGTAAGCTCAAAGCAGACTCCTAGGAGTTCAGGCTGTTTATTTTGAATTAACTTAACTTTATAAGTTCTAATGCATTTATTATATTGCAATGCAAATATTATTTGATTACGAAAAACATTTACCATGGCTTTGGTATTCCATATATGATATTTCTTAAATATTTATCTGTACTGCATTTGTTACTTACGACAAATAACTGTAAAAATGACATTAAACTCAGAATTTATTCAACATGCTGTTTATTGTTTTGTGAATTATAATGTTTGTATTAAAATAAAATTTAAAGCATTACATTACACGTTCATTGAAGCAGTAATTGTGTATCAGTTTATAATAACGAGGATCATTTACAATAAAGATTCCGTTTAATTAAAAATCAACTCGGAATGTATATATTTTATTTGAATAGTCAGATTTTATATAAATGATATATTGTATTATATTATAGTATAAGAAAAGTATGATAGTAGTTAGATAAGATAAATCCTTAAAATAATAAACTGTATATATATTTTACTCAATAATTTATATCTTTGTATATTAAATAATTATATCGTTATATCTGAATAGTTTGCAAAAACCTAAACCTATTTTATGTTTATTTTTATTACTAAACATAACTCTTAAATTTTATCATTTTCGTGCTTATAATTACATACACAGATGTTTATTAACTTTTTTTTTATCTTTTTATAAATAATTTAATAATAAATATTGTAGTTAGGAGAAAAAGGTTAATACAAGATGACACCATAACAAAACTTAACTATAGAGGTAAATTACGAAGTCATTTCTCGTAATCGATTGATTTATCTTTGTTAGCGATAAAAAATTGTTTCCTCCTCAACTCTTCAATATAAACTTATTTAAAAAAGTCTATAGATTAATAACATTATTATGATACATTTGTGATCAGTGACTGAGATTGCGTTTTAACTTATTACAGTAGTATGATGAATTTGAAGCAAATAAAATATGGTCATTCCCTTAAATGTTACCAATGAATTGAAATTTGTAATAATTTTATAAGAAAACGTATAAGATTATAGCAATTCTTTATGCAATCCAAGTTTGATTTTAATTAGACAAAGCCAATTACAAATAGCGAAGTGTGTTTTGTTGAGTTTAAAAACCTTATGTTAAAAGAATTTGTTACAAAAATATTTACAGTCAGGACTGTATACATTTGAACCTATGATGCGTTTCTAAGTTAACACAATTTGATCGTAGTTTAAAACTAAGAATGTATATATGTAGTAAGTTTTACCTGTATCAATAACTCCATCTGCATATCGCCATGCAGGCAGGCATGCATGCCAAAAAAATTAAAATAAAATGCAATTATGTTCGTTTCTCTATTTTATCTAATTGTACGATGCTAGGAGCAAGAAATATCTGCATTAATGCTCTTTAAGTGATAAAACCTTTGTTCTACATTGTGAGTATTAGAATTGATGACGAGTCTATTGACAGTCGTTAATGAACTCCATTTACGGAACTGAATGCTGTGATACAGACGTTAAGCATAAATTACAAAATATATCTACTGTAGCTATAGTTTAGAATTTTGAGGATTACATTACGAAGGAAATTAGGTAATACTTATTACTTCGTAAGAGATTAATAATATGGGGTAGTCATAATTTCTTATCCTAACGAAACGTTATGATTTATTCATGGTATGCAAGATGGTTGAAACTGGAATGTCATTATACCAAGTGTTATAAATAAAAATAATAGAATAACGTAATTGCATTATCTTATTCATCAAAACATATGAGAAACTTACAGAATGGATCTTTATAAAACTGTATTGTTGTATAATAACTGTATATATTTAATAATGCAGTTTAATAGTACGTACTGGGAAATATGAAGGGAAATGAGTCAACATTATACTACCTAAACAATGTCATTTACAACATAAATGACATTGACATTGCTATAATAATACAGAACGTGAAACAACAAAAACATATATTTATGTATTTGTCTAATATTACTTGTTGTCTATATCTTACTATGGACATATGAACCTGTTTGTCTCTAGGTCACACATGACTGATATAAAAATATAGATTAAAAGAGGCAATGCACAGTCTATAATATTTATTACTTTTTAGAAAAAAGTACATGTGGAATAAAAACCATATCTTCTGGCTTTCAATTGATCGGTATTAATTCTCAGATTAAGAACAAATAATGATGATGTCTATTTAGAGACAAACTGTGACACATTCAAACTAGACCTTATCATAGTTTGTCATCAAATCATTTACTTAAGAGATTTATACATATAAATTAATGAATAATAAGTGGTTGGTTATAAATTTACCGAACCGAAGATAGAAAAGCAATGCACTAATTATAGCCCTATTACAGTGTTCATTAATTGTATATGGTGATAAAAAAATAAGTTTTGCTATATCTTCGTTATTTGCCTACACTTGCACTGATTTTATTACTTAACATTATTAATAAAAAAATACAGTTACTTAGGATTTACACAATTATATAACTTTTTATAATTTACGTTGTTTACAAAATCTGAAACATAGATAACCTATAATCATTTAATATGGACCCTATTGTAATCGGAACCGAAGGTTTATTTATTATCCTGATAAACTACTTCTGCAAAAGCTCTCTCTTGTACGCTTTGATTTGAATGAGAGTTACGTGCCATGAATATATACTTGCCCTTTCATTGAAATGTAGCTCGAGGCACCGAATTTTTGGCAAAATATTTCTTATACAATTAAAGCAAAGAAGAGTATCAAAAGATATTTTATTATATATAAGCTATTTACCACTTTCTGACTCATCACGAAATCTTCGAAACTATATGTCCGATTAACTTAAAATTATACATAGTTACTTCTTTTGTGACGTAAACGTCCACTGAGATCGTATTTTACGGAATTCCTATCCCATCGATTACAACTTTTTGCATTTCGTCAAGTTTTAAACCCGTAGGAGATATATACTTAACGCCTCTTTTTATGTTTGTGCTTTAAAATGTCTTTGAAAACTACTAATATGAGAATAGTGACAGCTTTTATGCGTTTTTTTGAAAGTAGAAGAAATCCTTAAAACAATTTCCTTTATTATTATTTAATGTGGGTTTGCAATCTCGTTTCTACAATATCCTAATTGCATTAACAAAGTAAATGTTCGTAAACTATAAAATTGTTGAAAGCATATTTAATTGCCTTATTTAAGTATCTTAAATTAACAAATCATTGTAATAAGGGTTAGGGTATTTGAATTCAATTTGAATTTGAAACAATGGATGACCGTATTATTAGAAAATGAGAAGGTTTTCGGCACTTTGGCTTAACGTGGCGTGGTAATAATTAAATTGAAACGTTTCTCTGGTTACTTTATCACGTCTGTCTCTGTCTGATAACAGCTAACGTCCATTACACGAACACTTTAATTTCAAAATACTTTACTTTTAATGTTCAGATCTAAAATAATAAAAAAAAAAACAATCAAAAATATATGCATAGTAAGTTATTAAGCTGTGCCTATTTTCCATTTTACTAGCCAATTTAATAAAAATAATGAACAACATAAAGTATTGAAAATTACATTTTATTGATTATATATTGCGGCTTTATTCTGTTTGTTAGAAGATACCGGTAACCTAGACAGCAATATCGAAGTGGAAATCGCTGGGAGCGAAAACTAATATTCAAATCCCCAATCATGTACGTTGCAGATTAATAAACTGCAGACTAAGAAATATTTCAAGCTGTCGTCTGTTACTTAAACCCAAAAAGTGAATACATGTAAATAATGTATGCCTATTTGCCTTTTTTAAAATAATTCTAATATTAATATTTACCGAAGTATAAAGAAAAAACATCAGAATAACGTAGATTTCCTTGCTTAGTTTAAGTATCGATTCAAAATCAAAGCAAATGTTTGCAGCTGAAATAGATCTACCGATGATATACGACTATTTATCAAATGTTTTAGTCATTAAAGATGATAAATTTTATAAAAAACATTTTAAGTATTATGAATCTTACATTGTTTTAATTACGTTAGTATTATATAGAGGATTAATTCCTCTTTACGTCGTACTTTACGCATACTTTAACGTCTATCATAATAAAGATGCATATAGTTCTTGGTGCAGCTGTGCAAATCTAAATGGGTTTGTTGAACAGTTTTACTGATACCTAATAACCAGATTCGAATCGTGGCGAGTACGTAAGTCTAAACAAAGTAACTAGCTTAAGCTGAGGTAAAGTTGCCACAAATTACTTAACATTTTATAGTTTTATTTATGCATCATGAAGGCCAGGTATATCTTTTAATATTTTGTTTTTGGTGAAAAGTAAATATTCATTTTTTTTATTGTTGTATAGATATAAGATTTTATTTTTGTTTAAAGGTGTTTTGTTTATGTAATTGATCAACATTCATTTTTGTTTACAACCGTTCTACAGAATGACGTTAACCCTCTTTGGGAATGCATGTTGGTAAGTTTTGAGACATCTTTTCGTTAAGTGGTGTAAGCTTGGACACTCTTTTATTTTTATACTTATACGCTATTCTAAGGAACATGTGACGATCCTCTTTCTTAGAATAGAGGCAATAATATGGCTAAGATAAATTATAAAACTAAATATCAAATTTTAGAGCTTATGACGAAATTAAAAAAAAAACTGAAATTGTTTTAATTCAACATTTATTTTAAAAGATATCGTCGAATATTGTTATAGTTATAAGAAGTCACTATTATAATTTTGAGCCTCAAATCGTTAAATACGAGTAAACAGTAAAATTACAAAAAATCTTAAATTAAGCAGGAGAGGTAGCGGAAGTGATAGTAGTTGCGGTTCCGACCTCAAAATCTGCAGCAGAAGCGGCACGGTTGTAAAGTTATTTAGTTTCAAAAATGATAACTAAACGGTAAGTACCAACTTAACTAAAATAAGAATGAAAACATAAATAACAAACACTAGTAAAGAAATAAAAGATAACAATCTTCGAATTCGTCTTTTAATATGTAAAAAGAATATTAATCTTTATGCTCTTTTATCAAACAATCCCAACTGTAAAATTAGAAAAATATAATATTTTTTGCCATAGGCAAATCTATAAAAAAGAAGTATTGTTACAACGCCTCATAATTTTATTAGAGGATGTGTAACTATGTGCAGGCTCACTAAAAGCTTCCACTTTCCATTTGTGAGATTAAATCTTATTGAAAAATGTCTAAAACTGGGACTGAAAAAATATTACTTAAATAAACTATATTTATAATTTTTTGGACCGAAATGTAAAACTATGTATTTTTATTAGATATTTTTCATTGAATATTAATTCGAAAAAAGGATATAAAATATAGCTCATACGTAACAAACAGAAAGTATTTTATTAACTTTTGTTACATTATTATTAATAAAAAATGTAATAAGAATTTAAATGTTTGTGTTAAATTACTCCACTTTCTTACTACTACCTCAGCAGGAAGTTATAAATAACTCAAACACATTGTACCAGGAAACTATATCAAAGGGAAAAAGAACGAAATTATATTACTTTTTAAAATTGTCTGTTATATGTGTATCTCTTGCAATTATATATGGTTAATAAAAGAAAATTAATTTAATTCAATATTTTTCTTTTCAGACACCAATGAGAACTACAAGTTACTCAAAACAAATCAGTTCATATTAACACAGTTTAGTTCTTTTAGCTGTATGTAACGCTTTGCGTTGTAAATATACTTCCTTAATCATTCATAATTTGGAACTCCTGTTTAATCATTATCTACGGCTGAAAGTAGAATATCATTAAACCAAGTGATGTACGCATAATAAACTTTTTAAACAACTGCTAGAGAGTCAAATAATTTATAATTTCTGTGAAACGTGTTTAGCTTCGTCTAGGACAAAGTCCGTAAATGCAGTTCATTAACAATTAACAATGAAGTCGTCATCACTTCTAAAACTGACATTGAGGAACATAGGTTTTATCTTTGTTAAAGAGAAGTAATGCAAATATTGTTCTGCTTCTAGCATCGTACGATACCATGAACGTACTAGTACGTACTTTTCTCTTGTACGTTTTGAATTGAATGAGAATTATGTGCCATGAATATATAATCAGTGCCAGTGTTCAGAACTTTTGTTTGAGTATTCGTATTTAATTAAAATAAATATTATAAAGTAAGTTTCTAATTTTACTGTAAATATAAATTTAAAAAAGTCAATTTTATTTCATACAATCGTATTGCTAAGTGATGTTTTGAACACGTTTTTGTTTGATTTGCCACATCACTTTCAGACACAAAACAAAATCAATATTGATTTCTAAGACAACGTTGAATGCAAACAATACCTTCTTTAGTATGTACTAAACCTAAAATCTAACAACTACCAAATGAAAACAGTATTTTGAGAATTTAACTACAATTTAACATAATTTAATTGAGTTAATTGATATTTAAGAAAAAAAGTAATACACAGAGTTTTATTAAACGATTACTTACTTTTTATATGATATACCTACATTATTAATTTTACTAAATAATGTGTGAAGTTGAAAGAAGGTATAGGAATAACAAAATATGAAGTCTCACAGTTCATCAACTGTGTACGCTGTGATAGTTATAATAGTTTTAAAAATTTCCAATAAAGTCGATACAAAATTTTCCTTTGCTATTTGGACATACATACAACTTTAAACTTTTCCCTTGATAACATTTTCGAAATGATGCATGTGACTTTAAAATTAAGCTCAGAGTTACTTTACTTTTAATAAAATTGTGTCAACGATGACAATATTTGAAAAAGCCTATAATGAAGAGTCGGTTTGGAAGGAAACTATAGGTAGTGCTTTGTTCGTAAGTATATACTACACCGGATCTATGTTGTAGGTAAGATATAAATAAAAATAATTGTTACATTGACAACAAAGGATTATTGTTACGTTGACAAAATTAACAACAGAGATTAATTAGAATATTTAGACGTCAATTTGTCATATAATTAAATATTCTCTCGTGCCATTATGTATTTGCAAATTTATTAAAATGTAACTTGATAAGTCCTACAAGTTATTTCTTGCAATGCACACGTTTTTATAATAAAGTGTCAAAGCTAAATACGGAGTTGTTTGAGAATCAAAGACCACAAGAACGTGTTGAGACATCTTTCTATTATTCTCTTCTGAACTTAACTAAGAACTATTGAAAATTTATATAAATACCGATAAATTGAACAATTATTGATTACAAATATTTAATTCAATTCAATTAGTGATGTCTTTTAGGAAATAATTAATATTTTTTTTTCTTTAAAAAAAGAAAGTTACTAAGTTATCAAACTTATCAAGCCACTCGGT
Source organism: Melinaea menophilus ssp. n. AW-2005 (assembly GCA_918358695.1). Lineage (NCBI taxonomy): Eukaryota > Metazoa > Arthropoda > Insecta > Lepidoptera > Nymphalidae > Melinaea > Melinaea menophilus. The sequence continues at coordinate 16,432,427 of OU911049.1, forward strand.
GTAACTGAAATGTAGAAACAAAGTAGATAATCCAAATATTAAATAAAATAAATTAAAATAATATTAGTGTTTTATATATTGTGTACTTAGCACGCTAAAAGACATAATAATTAACGTGTGAAAAGAAATATACATAAATTAAATACAATTGGAATCACATGCAACTATTTATATATTGGTAGGTAATTAGTAAAGTTGTAAAATTAATTTGCAATAGTGTTGAAGCAATCTGCGACACAAACCAAACATGTCAGTCGCCGAGATGACATAGTACCCACTCGTACATGCAGTGTACATAAATGGATTACCGAGTAATTTATTAAATAATTTATTAATAAAATTATTATTATTTAGTCTCGTTTTAGCCTGATTTACAACAAACAGTTAAACAAACTATGAATTATTCATAGTGCGTGTATTAAAAGAATAATTAAATAAATATTTAAGTTTTACTGACTTTAAATGATGACATGTGTCTATAGTTGTTAAATTTGACAAACACATTTTAAAAATACACAGGTTATAAATAACATATGTCTCAAGGGACTTCTCTTATTTAAACGGAGATGCTAATACAGATTTCGTACTTGTGTTCAGGAAGGCTGAATAAGCTTAGATTATGAAATTATACTTTATACTTTAGTAGATTATACTTTAGCATATAATATTTAATACACCGAACTCAAATTCGTATAAGCGGTTTTCATGTTCTTGTGCAACGTTTCTTTTTGAATTAAAATAGTTTTTTTATCTAATTTTCTATCCGTGACCGAGTGTTTAATCAGTATTATTACGAAAATATATATTATATATAATTTGTTTATGACATAATCTTTTTAAAATGCCATCGCTCTGAAATCATTTAACTCTTATATAATAACTACTAAGTAATTTAAGCAAACATTTGATTCTATATTGTGACAATGAAGTTAATGCGAGTCGTAATATTATAATAGTATCGGAGGACGCATAGAAATGATCAAATAAGGGCTTAATATATTAGTCTGACCCAGTTAGTTTAGATAAAGTTATATAGAAATAACTTCTATCGTTAAAATATTCATGAAGCTTCAACATGTAGTTACGTTACGTTACGAGTTTCATTATTAGTTAATAGATAATGTAGTTGCAGTCTAGTTTATTTTATAGGATTAAATGAATGTTGAAAATCCTAATAGAAAGTTAATTGAATTCACTTTATTTACGATTCAAAATAAAATGTCGTGTTAAATATAAGATATAAATATAAGTATATAATTATATTATATATTTAAATTGTTTTTATAAATTTGTGCCTTTAAAGTTACTATATCAAGTTTGATCAAATAACATTGCATACAGGTAACATTCATTTAGCTTTTTAATCACTGGTGGACCCCTTATACGATAAAATATAATATTTGTTTTATAAAATAATAATATCTCATTAGACTTTTCAATCATATGGAACTTTATTTTACTTTTAATAAATTATATTAAGTTAGATACATTCTCAAACTGAGTAGCATATTAGTCATCTCAGTAATCAAAGGAGCATTATTTATACAACATTTTTCGAGTACACATTTGTTGCAGTAAAAAAGGAAGGAAGCAGCTTGTAAATACTCTGATTAAGATTCGCTGCACATATTGATTGTTGGGTAAAAGATATAAAAAATTCTATGAATGTATTGACATTAAACTTTTTCAATCAGAAATAAGTTATACATTTTAGTTGAACCAATTAAAAAAGTATTAAATATTAAAGCTGCAAAAATGTATGTATATAGCTTATAATGGGTAGAACTAAATAGAATTAATGGAATAGTATAATCGTATAACGGCTAGGATTTGTACTACGTAGTCAGCTGGGGCGAGATGGCAGCCGCAGTTTATAAATAATTATTCAGTTTGATCATTCATAAATTGTAATTAATTTCATCAAGAGGTCATCTTAACTGTAAAAAAATGGATATTTCAATCAAAAGATATTAATACACACCATTGATTTCAAATATTTCAATTGAATTCAAATGTATTCATATCATATGAAAGAAATCAATCTAAATAAACTGAATAAATATATCACTATACGGTTACATTGTAGTATCTTTATAAAACTACATAATTAAATATTTCTTTATAAAAAAATATAATTTTATATAATTTGATTTTCGATTTTCACATATTGTATAGTTCAGCGAGAACGGAAAATGTCATTTTCAAAAGAGTTTTTTACTTGGATCGTTTTAATATAAGTAATATATCAGCAAACATAAACTCAAATATTCCGGAGTCATTTGCAAAACCGTTTTCCTAAATGGCAACCATTTCATCTCAATCTTCTTGCTTTGAGAACCTTACATCCAACCATTTGTTTGAATTATTCATACATTCGAGATATCTTTTACATACAATAACAAGAAACAATAGACAAAAGCAGGATTTTATAAGACCCAAAGTTTTCAAAATAAAAGTCTCAGATCAAGTTATTTGTATGTAACTCCAGTAACATTTCGTTTTAAAATCATACATAATTATATAATAATTGAAATAGGTATGAAACCTTTAAACCACCAATGGTAAGAATAATAAAATAATTTGTTTATTTCAAATTTCAATCATTCTCGAATATCTAAAATGGTCTAAATCTAGCAATGGTGTCATGAAAATCGGTAACCCTTTTGGGGCTTCTCTGAGACAAACAAATAAATAAACGTTGTAAAAAATTCACTCGTGTTTAAAGATCCATAAAAATGTTTTTTTTCTATTGTCTATGTATGTTGGCGGCAGATCGCGGCCTTGGTTTGATGCGTCTGTCAGGGCTGCAGCAGCTGGCAAACGGCAGGCTTATCAAGCTTGGGCTAATGCGTTAGTCACTAAGGATCCGAACTCTAGAGTTCTGAAGAGGAAATACAACCGTGCCTCCAGATTCTTCAAACGGCAAATCGCTAGAGCAAAGTTCAAGCATGTCGTCAAAATTGGGGATCAGCTGGCAAAGTACCCGCCTGGCACGCGTAAATTCTGGGCGCTTTCCAAGGCCACTCTGGGCAACTTTAGCCAGCCATCCCTACCGCCGTTACACATGGGGAATGACTCTTTCGCCTCCAACTCGACTTTGGACGACCAAGGGAAGACACCGCCTATCATCCCGCGGTGTCAGAGTTCAATGCCGGAAATACTTTTTCGGCAAAAAACTATCAGGCAGCCGCTATTTTCCTTGGACGTTCATAAGTCGAGTGGGCCGGGTGGCATTTCTCCATTAGTGCTACGAACGTGTGCCCCTGAGTTGACTCCAGTGCTAACGCGTCTATTTCGGTACTCCTACCTTAAAAGCGTAGTCCCGGTCTCATGGAAGCGTGCCCTTGTCCATCCGATCCCTAAAAAATGTGATAGATCGGATCCAGCTAACTACAGACCTATCGCCATTACCTCCCTTCTCTCCAAAATAATGGAGATTATTATAAACCGACAGCTCCTAACGTACCTTGAGGATCACCAGTTGATCAATGACCGGCAGTATGGCTTTCGCCATGGTCGATCAGCTGGTGATCTTCTGTTATACCTTACGCACCGTTGGGCAGCGGTTATTGAAAGCAAGGGAGAGGGTCTGGCAGTTAGTCTGGATATGGCAAAAGCCAAGGGGCTTCTTTCGAAGCTATGGGCTATTCCTATGGGCTTCCCGAGAGTTTATGCAAGTGGATCACCAGTTTTCTCACTGGGCGGAGCATACAAGTCGTTCTCGACGGTTTTTGCTCGGACCCCAAGCCCGTGAACGCTGGTGTACCCCGAGGCTGCGTGCTATCCCCAACTCTGTTCCTCCTGCGTATCAATGATATCTTGGATATTGATACACTCCTCTTATTGCCTCGCCAAGTATCAAAATACTGGGTCTCGACATTTCGAGCGGTTGTCAGTTTCGTGTCATCTGGAGAGCAAGGCCAAGTTGGCCTCGAAGAAATTGGGAGTGATTAATAGAGCGAGGCAGAACTTCAAACCTGGCCACAGACTTGCGCTCTATAAGGCGCAGGTCCGGCCACACATGGAGTACTGTTCTCATCTCTGGTTCGGATCACCCCAATATCAGCTTCTACCATTTGACCGCGTACAACGGAGAGCCGTTCGGATTGTCGGGGACCCAGTGCTCTGCGAACAGCGGGACTCTTTGGCATTGCGTAGAGACGTGGCTTCTTTGTGCGTTTTCTACCGCATTTGCAACGAGGAGTGTTCCGAAGAACTATTCGATCTGATGAACTACCGCCGAATTTCACTACCGCACAGCTCGCCATCGCCTCCTTTATCATCCATATCACCTGGACGCTTGGCGATCTTCAACTGTGCGGTTTTCAAGGACTTTTTTCCCACGTACCACTCAAATGTGGAAAGAACTTCCTTCGGCGGTATTTCCAGATCAATACGACATGGGTACCTTCAAAAAAGGCATATATTCCTTTCTCCAAGGCCGGAAACGCTCTTGTGAATCCTCGGATGTTGCAAGAGTTCATGGGCGGCGGTGATCACATACCAACGGTGACCCGCAAGCTCGTTTGCCCTCCTCTAACATAAAAAAAAAAGTATTTCATGATGTCTGGGAGGAGGGAGGCCTTGCTATTGAGCAATTCCTTTTAGTTGTTATAAATTTTTTAAAGCTAGATTAGTGTATTATTATTTCTTGCAAGTGTTTATTTATACATACACTGTTTCTGTTCCAAATTTAATTGTACGCAGTTGTACCAAAGACTACTTGAAATCTTTTAAATGTAATTTTCTAATTGTTTACTTACATTTACAGCTACCTAGTTCCTGTAATTAGATCATGAGATCCTAACTTCTACGAAAAAGGGATATCTGGGTACAGTATATTAAATTATAATAAAGAAAATGGTTGAATGGAAGGACTTCGTTTTGTTTTTGTTTTTTTTTTTACTTTTTTCATATTAGCAGATTTCAAAGACTTTTATGCAGTAGTTTGTATTTTTATTTTCAACCCGAAAGCTAATGTTTTTCATAGAAGAGTTAATAGAATTGCGTATATTTTATTTCAACTGTGTTGGAAATAATAATAAAATAAAATAATATCTTCTATTGAAAATATTTAAAGTGATTTAAAATAATAACAACTTTTTATTTTTATTTTATTGCCTAATATTTACATTAGTCATTAGTCATATATGTATGTAAAGATAGAAAGCATCAAAATAACTAAGAAATTGAAACATTTTATTTAATATTTTCATACCGAATTGCTTATTTTATTCATGCATTATTCAAATTATTAATATGAAACCACTATTGTGCGGTTACAAGGTGAGTTGTGGTGACTCATTTTAATAATTAATTGTATACTGCGGTTGTTATCTCTCTCCAGCTGACAATACACTGCAAATACTGACCATTACATGAATTTGACATAGTTCTACATTTATATTTATATATAATATAGCATTTTAGTTGTTTTAAGATTTAAGATAACATAGATTTAAATTGATCAAGGAATATAAGCAGGATTCGAATTTTAACTTGACTCATAACTTGGAAATTTAGTTGTAGTAAAATAATGTTCTACGTTACATACATATATTACAACAATATTAATTTGATTAAAATAATGTTAGAGAAAAGTACGATATTCTGATCAGGTAATTACAGATAATTTCCCAGCACAGCCACGAAGCACCATAATTTGTGCATGTGCAATTATTGTTTATGAATAGCGCGGCAATTCACTTAAAAGATTATGTAATTAATTAAATATTTTAAGTCAAAAACTTATAGTAATAAAATAAAATTATAATGCTGTATTAACAGCAAAGACAAAAGAGTTGACGATTTAGCTGCTTTTAACCCCTCAAATATCGGTTGGCAAATTGCTTTAACTATCCTTACTACATCCTTACTATATAATAATGACCTAATTGACTCTGTATGCACGCGCATCACTTATCACCCACAAATCACACAATAATGTGTAATACATCAAAAAAAAAGCTATTTAATCAGGCTACAAAATAGAGTGGGTGCCAACCTCATTCGTGACCTCTGACCCTTATTCCCTTGTATATAATAACGAGCTAATTGACTCTGTATGCACGCGCATCACTTATCACCCACAAATCACACAATAATGTGTAATGATTAAAAAAAAAAGCTATTGAATCAGGCTACAAAATAGAGTGGGTACCAACCTTATACGTGACACCTGACCCTTCCCGGCCCTTCGGACCGGAAAGTTCCCTCGTTTTTAAATATTAATATAGATTCTTAATTTTGATTTACTTGTTTTTTTTGTATTAGTAATATATCACATCTTAAAACACTTATTTAGAAATGAACCCAAATTCATAATGAGATCTCTCCGTATTGAAGGCACTACGTCATTAAAGAAACAAATTAAACGCGTTGTGAATATCACCGAACTAACTAACAATTTAGTAGTAGTTTTCATTTACTAAAAAACAAATTAGTGCATCATTACTCCATACTCAATATATGTTGATATGTTGAGATGTAAATAAAATCCAGAAATTTGTACTTTCTATACTGTTTATTGCTATTTAACATTGATACATGTAATAATATAGTTTCGAATGTTTTTTTAATAATTCAAAGTTTTTACGCAAAACTTTGTATGTAAAAAAATATTAAATCTGCTATAAAATTGTTCCACGACTTTTCTAAACTTCATATTACTGGAAGGTAATAAAAAAACGAAGATACACGGTGTTGGAAAGTTAACCGGCATTGAAAAAATGTGTATATGTTTTGCTATTTTCCACTTTACTTTTAAACATAATAATATATATTTTTTATCCTTAAGTATTATGGCTATAGAATATTATAGTTTCGTGATAAAACTTAGAACTTTAAATTATGTAGCTATCGATATCTTTAAAATCAAAAACCGTCCATTTGCACCAAATTATTTTCTCTTTTTTTTATTTAACTGTATAAAAATTTTAACAAAATAGGAAAAGTAATAGAATGTAAAGTTTACGAAACACTTAATAACTATCTTTATTAAAGTTATTTGTTCTGATTGACTGATCTATCAACGCACACTGTCACTAACTTACACTTGAAACACACAAAATATATTATAGATAATCACAGATATAGAAAAGTTAGTTATTTTTTAAATAAAATCTATATAAGTTTTGTATATGAGAATTTGAGTTTTAAATATAGTTTCAGGATTTTACAGATTAAAAAATACATAAAGCGTCCACGAAAAAAAAACACCAAAAGAAGTTATCAATAAACAAGTCAGCATATACTATATGTTTTATTTAGTGTCTTCAGAAAGGCACTTCAGATCAATGTTAAATGTTATAAATTGAAATGAATACACAAATTTTAGTTTAATATTGTGATTATTCTTAATATAAAAATTTCAAGGAAACCTCATGCCAAAAAAAGTTACTTTGGAAGAAAAATATATTATGTAACTGAAATACGACAATGTTTTTTGTTACCAGTTATGAAGTCAACCACAAGAATGTTTTTATTTTCTTTTTAATGACATTGCGTAAGTCAACTGTGTGACATTTATATACTTTTTATAGTATTGATAGTTTTAATTGTTGTGTCACTTTATTATGTAATATATATTACCAAATAATATAGTTGATATAAGTTTTAATAATAGTTCCAATCTACCATTTCGTATTATTATTTGTATATTAAGTAACAAAGTAATTTTAATGTTACTTATCAAGTTAATATGATACTTAGGAAACTCGTGATTTGATAATGTGTTATATGGAATAAGAGCAACGATTTTATAACCTCAAAGAATTGTTTTTTTTTTACTGTCTCTCAAAATTGTAAGATATAACCCAATAGCATTCCTAAAATAGTGTAAATTTCTATTCGGCGTAAGATGCCAAAAAGGTTTCTGATAACGGACCGGATTCTGTTCTGTAACAACTTCATAGATGACTTTAGACAAATGGTACACTTTGTATATATGTCATTTACATTTATTATTTCACATAGACTCCTAAAAGTTTCTTTGACTTATGAAATATATCTAATTCACCGGCATCATAAGAATAATATTTTAATTAATTAATGACTACATAAATATACAAAATAGTTATTAGTTTTAACACGTATGTGAAAAATATAGTTATGCGAAACTTATTCCACTTTATAATTTTATGTTTATTTAAATTAAATGTCTCATAAAAAGTTGATTAAATTTTTTTGACTTAAGAAATGTTTGTCCAAGTGTGGCTCAGCCAAAATGTTTGAAAAATTCAAATATTCATATCATTTTTCTTTGTTATTATTATTTAGATTTGTTTATAAAGATAACAATGTTTCAAAAAGTATCTACTAATCATTAAGCAATAGTGTTAATATTTTACTAAATTAATATTAATTTTAATATCATTATAATTCATTTTTTAAGTTCACAGTACCCATTGAAACAGTATTTTTATGTTTATAAAATAATTAATTAATATTATGTTGGCGATTGGCCCAAGAATGTCAGTAGTTTCTATCCCGTTTCACAAAGATGGCGGCAACTCGAGCATGTGTCTTTTTCTCTAGACACGAGGGTTATCGTCAGCATTCGAATTTAGCACTTTTACTAACTTTTTATACCATACTTTCTCGAAGACACTTAGATCAATTGAACCCATTTATTGAGATTGCATCGATATCCTAGCAACATATTAATAATGCTTGCATTACATGCTTTTGATATTTTGAGAACTGCAGAACAAGCAAAGTCAAAAAACCTACAATAAAATTATTATAAAATTATTATAATATTAAGTAAAATCTAGTGTCTTCGTAACTAGGTATTAAGAGCTCCAGATACATGAAAAGTTCATTCTTTCTTTGCCTAGATCCCCATTGGTCCAGACCAATCCACGGAAATCACACACAGCTTAAAAATTATTTAAAAACTGAATATTTCACATTAAGATCCTATAAAAATAACCTATTTTATAAATATACAATTATTTGAATTTGCTTAAACTACTCAGGTGGCTACAATAGGCAATATTATAGCTAATACATTTGAGAAACTCTTTAAACTTACCCGAAGAGGATTTACGGACCAATCCAACCCGTTTGCTTAAGTAGGCTCGATATATGGATATACTAAGAAATCGACGCCATAATAAAGCTATTTATCCACCATCCCACATAATATTATGTTTGCGGTTAAACTGAATCTATTTTATGATAATACAGTAAACATCAACAAAAGGCAAAGTGTACTCGTAATTTTCATTCGACAATAAAGTTATCTATTATTAAGTAAAATTGTAATAAAAAAAATAAAGCATTTTTATGAATCATAAACTAATTGTAAAGTGTATATTATCAATATACTAAAAAAATATTCTAAGGGTGTTGGTACCTCAAATTTTTGGTGAGCAGTGTATAAACTTTCAGGAGTCTTGTTTTTTTTTTTTTTTATACCCTCTGGGTTAGTGCTTGACTACATTCCACCTGATGGAAAGTGGAAATGTAGTCATAGATGGTAAGGCGCATTAACCCAGTAACCTATTCACTCTTTTCTTGAAGACACCCACATCGTATTGGGACGGAAATACCGACGCAGGCAAGCTGTTCCAGTCCTTCGCTGTACGAACTAAGAAAGACGAAGCAAAGCGCTTTGTTCGGACAGGGGGAATGTTCACAACGTAAGGATGGATATCTGCCGTGCGTCGGAACGTCCTGTGATGGAAGGGGGATGGAGGAATTAAATCATGTAATTCCAGCGCACACTCACCAAAATGTATCCTATAGAATACTGAGAGGCTAGCAATTCTACGCCTGTGTTCAAGGCTGTGGAGGTTGGCTTCAACCAATTCAGGGTCGCCTATAAGCCTCTTTGCTCGCCTCTCAATTGAGTCCAGAACCGCAAGATGAGACATAGCGGCACCAGCGAATATATGCCCACAGTACTCCACACACGACCGGATCTGTGCTTTGTATAATACAAGTAGCTGTCCCGGTGTAAAGTACTGACGGACCTTCGCAAGAACGGCAAGCTTTCCTGCAGCTGCTCTTGCTCTGGACTCAATACACCGACCAAAATTGAGGTTCGAGGAAATCTCTAAGCCTAACAACTGAAGCCGGTCACTGTATTCCAAAGATACACTCTGGAAAGTAGGAGCCAAGGTGAAAGTGCTCCTTTTGGCGGTGAACAGACACGTCTGCGTTTTGGTGGCGTTGAATTTGACAAGATTGGCTTTGCCCCATGCGGAGACTGCCTGAAGTTTGTCATTCAAACGTTGCACCATGGCTTCTCTTTCAGACTGTACTTGATCTCTACTAGCCCGACTACTCGGCAGGTATCTTTCTACAACTGTGCTGTCGTCTGCATACCCATAGATACTGGGCTTCAGCAGATCGTTAATGTGCAGCAGAAATAGAGTTGCAGAAAGAACGGACCCCTGAGGCACTCCGGCATTTATTGTCAAGGGTTCCGAGGAACACCCGTCGACAACTACTCGGAGAGATCTTTGGTTCAGAAAGTCCGTTACCCAACCGATCAGACCAGGAGATATACCGTATGTTGAAAGCTTGCTTATAAGGCTCGCATGCCAGACCCTGTCAAATGCCTTCGAGACGTCAAGAGAGACGGCGACCGCTTCTCCGTTCTTCTCGATGGCCTCGCCTAAAATGTGCGTAGCGTACACTAGAAGGTCCCCAGTGGACCTATTTCGGCGAAATCCGTACTGTCGGTCACTGAGGAGATCGTTACCTTCAAGGTACGCTAAAAGGCGCGAGTCCAATACACGCTCCATAATCTTGCAGAGTATGGAGGTGATTGAAATCGGTCTATAATTGGCAGGATCGGCACGACTGCCTTTTTTGGGCACTGGTTGCACGTTAGCAAGCTTCCAAGATTTCGGCACTATTCCAGACTTGAAAGAGAGACGATACAGACGTGTCAATACAGGAGACAACTCAGCTGCGCATGTCTTGAGCAGAATGGCTGGTATACCATCAGGGCCACTGGCTTTATTCACATCAAGACGACACAATGCTCTCCATACCATGCATTGTTAGTGATGCGGATTTCAGGCATCGAAATACCGCAGTGAGGAAGATGCGCTGGAGAAGCATTGCCAGTGTCTAGATATGAATTATCAGCGAACAGAGAAGCAAATACATTCGCTTTCTCTGTCGCTGTATGGGCCAGAGATCCATCCGGCTTCAGCAGAGCAGGTAGTGAGGGTTGGCAGAAGTTCGACTCGATCGCTTTGGCAAGAGACCAGAAAGCTCGACTGCCAGTAGGTCTGACAGAGAGCTTTTCGCCATTCTTAGCGATAAGATCGCGACGAGCCTTCCGTAATGCCTTTTTATAGGACTTGGCAGCTTGGTTAAAGGCTCTCTTCTTTAAACTTACATCCGGAGCTTTGCGGCTTCGAGCATCAGCCCAAATTAGGTATGCCGAATGTTTTCGGTCTTCGGCATGACCACATTCGGCATTAAACCATGGGCGAGCTTTGCCACCGATGGGTACGTCAGCAAAAGGAATGAAGTACTCCATTGCCTGATGTACCACATCGGTTATAGCATCCGCGCAACTCGACGGATCCAAAGAAGAGAAGCAGACCTGCCGCCAAGGATAAGACGCAAAGAAGTGCCGCATCTCATCCCAATCTGCTGACTTGTATTTCCACACTCGCCTAACACCAGGTGGTTCGAAAGCTGGTGGGGAATATGTAAATACAGATTTCACCAAACAGTGATCGGAGGTTCCCAGGGGGGAGGTCACCTCAACACGATACCTGTCCGGATCAGTTGTCAGCAAAAGGTCCAGGCAATTGGCTGTATGGCCAACTACATCTGGTACCCTTGTCGCTTGCCTCACCAGCTGAAAGAGGTCGAAAGACAACGCAAAATTCCGCGCTTCTCTTCCAGCATGGTCGGTCCTCTGGTACGGTAACAGCCAGTCCTGATGACAGGCATTAAAGTCCCCCAGAAAGACGAGCTGCACTGAAGGGTACTGATGCAGAGCCATATCAGCAGCCTCACCGAGATACTCAAATAATTTAGTTGTCTCCTGATCACCGCTGTGCGAACGGTAGACACAGCAATACAGGATTTTTTCGTTTCCTGTGTCTACTAAAATCCATAAGGAAGAAAAAGTAGGGTCTTCAAGATGACGGAGACGCAGGATACAGAGGTCGTTCCGTGCGTATACACAGACCCCGGCACGTGAGCGAAAGTTGTACTCTAACGAGTAACCGGGATGATCCAGGTACGCAGCGCTTAGAGGATATTGTATCTGTGTCTCCGTCAAAAAGAGCAAGTGCGGTTGCTCTGTCTCCAGGTGGTGGTGGACAGGTAAGAGATTAGAGTGCAAGCCCCTGATGTTAGTGAGGTGCACTTTAAATGAGGAGGAGTGCAACCGCTGTAAAAACTTCTTCTTTTTATTGGACTTTTTCATAATAAAAATAAAATAAAAGAGTGAATAGGATGAGAAATGGCAGTTGAACGAGGCGGTACGTATCAAACCCGGCGCCGAAATTGGTGATGTCATGCCACTGGGAGGCTAGTCTGGAGACTGCGGGGACGCCCGAACCCCCCCAGGGATCGCCATCGGGCCTCCTCATCTGGTCGCCAACCAGCACGATGGAGCCACCCTGGGATTTTACGCAGCTGGCGGGGCAGCCTTTCGTGGGTGGCTGGCCCACTAATTGGGCCCCCAACTAACTGCGGGCGGCCAGCGGAAAGCCGTCGCTTCGGATCCCGCTACCCTCCTCGACTAGACACCCGACACAATAAGCACAAACTCAACGCCAAACCGGTTCGCCAACGCAACGCAACTGTTCAGACCCATTTCCCATATAGACGGCTTCATCGAACAACGTGCCGGAACACGACTAGGTCGCTTTGCGGCACGACATTGCCCGATGGGTGGTAACCTTGCCGGCGACTCGATGTTATGGTCTACCACCGTTATATGTTAATGACATTTACACAGGTGTTGTTAGTGTCGGAACTCTGTATTCGTCTGTTAAGTTATTACAAAACTAAAATCAAGGATGAATTGTAAATAAACCTAGATTATATTATTTGAGAAAGGTGTCAAAGAGCATAAGTACATATTTAGGAATTTTATAAATAGTATACAAGTTATAGATGTTGCTGTGCACATAAAGAAGGATAATAAATGGTTATTTTTAAACTAATTACATCAGTAACGAGCAGAGAATCCAAATAAGTACAAATTTATTAATATTATATTTAATACTTATAATTATAATAGTTGAAAAACTATATGATCCTTGCTCAACTTGGAGACGAGAATGAATATAATAAAATGAAATTATATTAAAATAATTCAGAAATAAGTACAATGCGCCTGTGTCTTATAAGCGTTTCCACGGTTCTTGAGAATATAATGAATGCTAAATTAACAATTTTATAATAAGATATATTTTTTAAATGTTAACAAAGTATATAGAAATATAATAAAATATACTTTTACTGCTACTTATGTCAATATACTTTTTTAATTAATTAATATTATTTACAGACGTTTACTCATGACAATAATCTTAGTATATATTTTTGTATTATATATATATATACATATATATATAATACAAAAACTAATTTGATATCTCAAGGCGAAAGACAACATACACAAAAGGTTGTCAAAAGTAGTGTTTATTAAAAAGTTATACTTTTATAAAATATAACATTGTATAGTAGAATCAAATTACAAATTTTCTAAATATTCTTTACAATTACCGTCTGTTTAATTCTCTTATAAGGCTTAGCATCGTGTGTGTATTTCGTTTCGTTCTTACTGTTAACTTAATAATTTCATTATTTATTCCTTTATTCACAAAATGTATATTTTAAAATAAAATTAAATTAAATATGAGAGAAATTTATTTAAGTATAGTAGTATATATTATTAAGTTATAATTATTTATACTTACAAATATTTAAGAATACAGAAGAAAACAGTTTCGTAATATTAAAATCAGTCAGCCTGTTATAATATTTGCGTTACATTTCTGGCCATTAGCCGATGTCAAGACGACTCGCGGTAAGCGGATCAGAAAATTGGTTTAGTAGTGTAAAATAAAATTGAAGGAAACAATGACGAACAAACCCATTTAAACCAAATTTATGATAAGAACAAGACACTTGACGAAAAGAAAAGGTATTGAGATGAGAGTATATATTTCAACGCTCAAAATGTATTTTACTTATTTATTGTAAAAGAAAATACAGCAAAAATCGTGTTGGTCAAACAAATATAAAAATATCAATTATAATAACTATTCCTTTCCATTATTACGACAGGATTTACTTGCATAATGTTATAGGTAATAAGTTGCAGATTGCAACCTTTTTAATTAATATTGCCTGAATCTTTATCTGTAAACTTTAAATTCTTTCATAAAAATACACTTTTACAACATTCAAAAACTAAGATTTCACAGTAATAATTTTAAAAGTATGTATTCACAGCAATAACACTTTATAAGAATCTAAGATATTCTCTAACATAATTTCCCCCGAGCCATATAATAATATATGTAACATGAATTATAATAAATAAGTTTATTTTATTCATAATATTATTCATAAGGCACTAAAAATATATTTTATACTTACAACGAGTATAATACAACGAGTACAACGACATACGTAAACATAGTTTTTTAAGTAGGTACTTTTATATAAATTGGTTCAGACCATCCTTTACTCTAAAAGTAAACTGAGCAGGTATATAAAAATAAGGAAAATGAAAATCATATAACAAGTAAAAGAGAGAAACGCGAGTTGTTAAAAAAAACTCAAAAATATATTTTCGCAGTGATTCATTCTGGCCCTGCATTGAAAGCACAGACTTTTATGTTTTATACAAAGAACTGGATTAATATTTCGACTTGTTACGTATCAGTTTGGATCCAATTTGATTACGAGATAGCTTTCAATTTAGTTTTCAATAGGCAATATTCATGAACCTGTTTTGAATATTCTGAGAAATCTCTAAAATATCATTGAGTAAGGTTTTTTAAGAGGTCGAGCATATATCAGATGAAAACTCGGAGAGAAAATCTTGACGCTAGTGTCTCATGGGATTTTCTTCGACCTTACAATGCCACTTACAAATATCAAATCGTTCTGTATATTTTCGTTGCTTTTTTAAGGTTCAAATAGTAATAGTGTAGAGATTGTATGTGTGATTTTTTATTATAAATGATTTAAAAAAATCATCAATTTTATTATACTTTATAATACCGCAAAAATACAAAGTGTGCATCTTATAATGTCCAATTTAAGTGGTTAAATCATCTTTCAAATAAGGAATCATGTTTTTAATACAATTGTGAACTTTTTGAGTTCAATATTATTGTTCTAATCTACAACCATAGGTGTAATTTTACTAAAAACATATATTTTGTAAAAAATTGCAATTTCGGTGTGTCAGGTACCAAGTGGAAAGCAAAGATAGAGACTACACTCTAGTACCCTGAAGCAAATATGATAATGTAATCAAGGAACCCCTTATTTTTCCATTTATTATAAATTACTTGGTTTAATAAAACGTTCCTTGCATATCTTAGAAATTATAAACAAACTGTGTTTTTAACAAATTATTAATATACCTACCAAAGACACAATTTGATCTTTTTATAGAACTAAATTAAATCTTACAACATTGTTTTACACATAATTTTTGTGTGGAATTAATATTTTAGAACATCTAATAATTTTGAATGCTAAACAACATTAAAAACATTTGGGAGTCGTGGGATTTAAACGCCGCACCTCTCCTCGTTTTGCTTTTGGAGAGCTCTAAACATTGAGATGTACACATATTCAAATTTTTCAGTTTATGAAAGCATTTCTAAACATTTTCAATTCACACGTTCCTAAAAAATCCTTATTTTAGAGGAATTTTGTTAATTTATTTTGTTTTTAAAATGAAACAACTCCGGTTCTACTCGTATTACTGGTCTGTATACTGATTTGAAACCATTTTTTTTAGATAGAATATTTTCTTTCAATCAATATGTTAAATAATAGTATCTATATTTTGTCATTAGTTCATAGTAATATGGACAATTAAACCAGTTAATATGAAAATACCCAGGGTATTTCCCGAACGACGAAATTATTTTTTTTTTTAAAAAGCAATTGTTTTTTAAGTCAAAAGATTATTATTTGTTGAAGAAAAGAAAATGTTAAATACATGTTTATTTATAATTACTAAAAAATTACAAAAAAGTGTAATTAATAATAATATAAAATAGTTATAAAATAAAATATGAAAATAAACTAAATCAGTGAATTAAAAACAGCGATATCTCTCGACGGTAATGAAAATTTTTCTTGTCGACAGACATCCATACATTCATCCGAGAAAAGTGAAAACAATACAAAACGAACAAAGTTCGTTCGTGAAAAATATATCCTCAAATAAAAATTATTTTAATATTTAGAATACTGTTTATTGTATTTTACTACTTAAAAATTAATGTTGTCAATTTATTAACACACAATTTGTTTATTGTAGATGTGATTTGAGGGCTTACTATTTATTTACTATTTAAATTATAGGGAAACTATATAGAAATCATGTTTATGACTCTGACAAAAAGAGCATGGAAAGCACAAACGTCAGACTGCAAACAAAGTACCGAAAACCAATGTTCAACGTCAAGAACAATTCCGTTTCTGATTTAATTCATTTCTTTAGATTATTTGCGTTAAAAACATAATATAAAGTACAAATTGAGTTATACAGCCCATGTAGAAATTTCACTCGGCAGCCCATACGAATGGTAAGGCTCACATTGGAAATAGGCTGGGAAAAACTCATTGGAATTGCCCGATAAAAACCAGGTCTGATTCTCCCCTGAATTTGGGAAGGCAAACTTCCTAGAAATGCCCCCTTAAACCCTATTGAGGTTCATGGCGGAGATTCGACCGAGTTCTGAATCACGCTATCGAAGTTTTTTAGAACGATAAGTATATATAGAGATACTGGGTACATTACGTCGGAGGGTCCGTAGCTACTAAGTGAGCCGGTGAAGGCAGGGAGCCGGTCTAATTCCCCGCCATCAGATATGTTGAAGCGTATAAGCACTCATATATGGTAAACTAATGTCAAAATATGTCAAGAAAATGATAAAGAGAGGCTTAGGCCTCATCCACACGCTGCTGCCGTTTACAAAGCAGTCGATGACAGAACCTTCCGTGCAACGTTGACCGTGCAACGTTGAGTTTCTGATAATAAATATCTTAACCATAACTTCTTGTTATCAATTAATTTTTATTGTTATCAATTTATTAATTTATCGTCAATAAAAAAGTAGACCATGTGTGAGCCTTACTAGAATCTATAGAATCTACATGTAAGGGCCAAGTAAGAAATGCCCCGTATGGCTCTCGTATCAAAATCTCGTTAGAATCACATATCGGGGACACGTAGGGTTCACGTTGGAAAACTCATGTGGCAACCCTCCGTGAGCCACGTGAGACGGCGCGTTACATCCACATGAACGCCCTCCCAGAAATGCCCTCGGAGGGCCACATGATTACCCATTTTCAATTTCTACCTGGGAGTTTTCATTTCGAATTACATTCGGAGTGGAAGGAAAACTCTAAGGTACTTCGTTTCTGACGTTGATCCACGGACCACACAATTTTTTATAGTTTATTTAAGGTCGCAATATCAAGAGAGTCTAATACATATTCTATTTGTACTAAATCCATTAAATTTACTAAATCCATTCTATATTGGAATCCATTTCAAAAGGGATTTCAATTTGAGCAAATCTCAACATTTACTCAGAGAGGGCTCGAGGATCAATTCAACCCTTTTACTATACATGGTGTTAATATCCTGGCAACATAATAACGATATTTACAACAAAGCTACTTAAAAATTGTGCTTTAAATATGGTATAATGTAGGTACAATTTATGAAAAGAGAAATTGTTAAATGATGTACTATAATATATTATGATATATTACAATAATATCATATTATATCATGTTATATTTGACGAGCTCTTTCTTCATGAAGATATCAAATATATGTTCAGCTGAACAGCTTACAGCTGTATATCATGTCACATTACGTTTCATTTTCATATTGTAATATTTGTACAAACATGAATATTTGCAGCGACAATAATCATTTACATCTAAACGACGAATCTGAGGAGATAATTGATGTTGCACTAGTTTGATACAACGAGAGCTACATATATATACACAGGCTTATAATAGTCACTGAGACGCGTATTCTCATATTTGTAAAAATAATTTATCAGATAACTTTTTTTGTACATTTATTATTAAAAAAAATGTGCTAGCAGTGTGTTGTGTTATTGTGCAAAGTGTTGTTCCACATATATATATATATATATATATATATATATTGTAAGATCAGCTACATTGATGCCAATGTAGCTGATTTACTAGATTATTTTTTTCTACAATTTCCAAAATATATTTGATATTTTGAGATGTTTGCGATAAAATGTTTTTTGATGTGTGAAATAATATATTTTAAAATGACATTTGCAAATTATTCTTTCAATATAAATATATTTTGAGGTACTAATTCCTAATAATTAATAATCAATTTTTATATATTTTTATGAATGTTAAGGTTACCAATTAAAAAAGAGTTTTGAATTTCAAGTCACGCCTTTATAAAAAAAAGTGTTTGTAAACAAAGGATTAATTTATAAAATTAAGGATTATATTTTATAAATTTAAATATTGTCATTAAAAATAATATTAATAGAAAAGCATGGAGAGCTGTATTAAGTTAAAACTGATATGTCATTATAAGTATTAAGGTATCTACACATCGTACTGATGGCGTTAAATTTCGTTTAATTTTTTTCTTCTAATCAGCTGATAGTATTCACACATATTATTTTAGTTAGGAGTCGCTTAGCACAATAGTTGTGTGCTCTTAAAGTATATAATAATAAGTACGCATAAGTGGACCACGAATTCTCCGAAATCATTATCGACAGTTCCTTATTTATCGCTCTCCAGATTACGCAACCGGGATTGTATGTGTAGAAGAGTTTACGCTACTTATACATTAACATATTTAAAAGTAAATAAAATTCTGGTCCAGTTGACTTAGTAACTTATAAAATAACAACTTTGTTTTTCATTTATATAATATATATTTTTGTTTCGAAAGATTGTTCCGAAATAACTTTGTTGTGGCTTTTTGTTGTCTTGAAATTATTAAAGAGAAATTATTTTACTTATAACGTTTAATATGTTTTTAAAAATATTCATAATAATAACAGCATTTAACATATATATTATTTTATCCCTTATTATATATTATAAGCATTAGGTTATTAATAATTTCCGCTATTATAAGCTCTTTCAACCTTCATATTAGAAAGCAACTGTTTACATAACAATAAATATTGTGATATAAAATTTTAAATTACTCTATTCATACGCTTTCCAGGTAAGATTTGGTAGGGGATATAAAATAGAAAGAATTTAAATAATAAGATAATATATTTGAATATTGATGAGAAGACAGAATATAGCTGTCTGTACATAAATTGTTATTCACATACGAATGAAAATATACATTTATAGGATCAGGATGGGCCATAACAGAATTCTCGACATAACACTTATATGGGTGATCCAACAAAAAGTCTTAAAACGTTTGAAAATTATCACATTTAATAATTCTAAATTCACTACTACAAAATACTAACTGAATTAGCTTTCTAAAAGTACTAATAATCCAGATAGCGTCGGTAAAGAGCAATTTGTCATGACTATGTTGTCGGCGGTTGCCGCTTCAAAAGTAAAGGATGCTGCTACCTATCTGAAGCGCCGTTAGAATGACAGTCGTGAAATCAGATGCCGACGCATTCCAATAGATGACATTTTGTATGCATTGACAAATTTTTCTTTCATATGTCAAGAACAGTATTTTTGTTTCTTTATATTATCTATAGTTACATTTTTTTTAATATTATTTCCCAGTAATATAGAAAATATACAAATACGAGTATTTTACTGAAAATAGATAACATCTTCAATGCTATGTAATACGTTTCTTATCATCAAGATAGTTGAAGAACCTACTGGTTTCATAGCAGATTGATATTTTTATACACCGAGAGTTACGCGAAAATATTTAGACTTTATTAAAACTTTTTGAAACCATGTTATAGTTGTATAAAAGTGAGGGTGTAAATGAGTTATGTATAAAAGTGAGAGTAGTTCAAAAGGAACGAAGACGTATCTAATTAATTGTACTTGTACTCGTAACCCGATTTGTATATCTCCATTGATAGAGCGTCTCCTTTATTTACTATCATTGCTTTTAGAAGACACAGTAAATACATAAAATACAGTTATCATGTTATGAACTTAGAAATAAGGAATCCATGCAAATGTTTGTTAAATACATTAACATTTTATATACATACCGAATTATATATATTTATATAATATACATATTAAATACATACCGCATATGTATATATATTATGAATTTATGTTTTTTTTAATAAAATTTAAAGAAATACTTAGAATTGAAAAATATAAAAAACATGCGTAACTGATATTTCTTTGACGGGTCGATTGCAACGATTGTATTACAATTAAATCAAATTGCATCTTATTTTATTCATTAGAAATATGAGTAAAATAGTATCTTTATAACCAAATATATATTTATATATATTTCATCAAATATCTTGAAAGTTTACGTAAGATTTTCTCAAAGGCAAGAAACCCAACTTATAGAATCCAATACAACCTGTATCCTGGCTTTAATATGACTTCTTTGATGTTTTGTAAGCCCGTAAGCTTCCTCACTCCTTTTATAAATTCTCTTCCTTCTAAACCTACCACATTAAACTTATAAACAGAGGAAATATCTGTGAAATGTATAATCACTATTTGTTTTTAATTAATAAACGAGGGAGCTTCCTCGCGGTGTAGATGCGTCATAGCATACTGCAGAGTATTTTCTTTTGAGACGAAGTATTATGAATTGCTCTTACAATTAAGACGAGTACCACTAGTATTACAAGTTACCTAACATGTACAAAGTATGTATTGTATTCCTTTAATAAAGATGGATTTATATTTATGAACAAAATAATTCATCTGATTACTTCATAGACTCAAGTGAATGGACTTGTATGAATGTAGGTAACTATTTTTAGTAAGGTTATTTACAAACTAAAATGTTTGACTAAAATTTTTAACTATATCCTAAAGTTATAACCAATGTTGTATTAGATAAAATAAATAGACAACAATACTTGAAAATTTAAATATAATAGTTGCGATCACTTTCACGGCTGGTGCACTAATACACATTTAAAGCATTAAAAATGTTTATTTAAATAATAATATGGCTAAAAATAAGGTGAACACATCATATCATACTATAATATACGAGTAAGTAACAATCTCGAGATGTAAATAATTATAAGGGGGGATGGCTAAATAACTTTTATACTATATTAGAGCTGTTTTTATTATCATGATCTTTTGTTTTTTGGAACTTTATAAACCATACATACAAAGTCCCTTTAAAAATTCCAAGGGATGCATTCTTTAAAGAAACTACCTTATTCCTTGTACAGCTTGTATACACTATATATTGCTAATATATATATATATGTATATAGATGTTGAAAATATTTGAATTCCTCAAATAATATATTGATTCCTATATAATATTGGTGCATGTAATAATTGAACCAAACATTATGGTCCATATTGAGATAATGAGGTGAATGTGAATCGTAGAATAACAATAGTATTGAGGGACGCATAGAAATTATAAAATGAGGGATCAATTGTACTGGTCTAACAATTTTTTGTTATCTTAAATATTTGAGACAATATATACGTATACTGTACGTACGTACGTACACGTACGTATGTACGTACGTACATACGTAATGAGACGTATAATTATAACTTAAATTATAAGGTAAAAGTTTGATGGTAAAATTTTGAATGCTTGTGTTAATGAGAATCCTAAACTAATATTTTTATCGTGTTATATGCTTCTGTAATCCAGCGACTCACTCACTAAATTATTTAATCGATTGATTATATTTAAATAAATTTTGTGAGTGATTACTCACTAAATTAATTTAAATATTACCCTTACTTTCAATAGAGGGTCTGTAATTCTCTACACAGTTGAAAGAGAGAACATGCAATTCGATTAACTCCCCTATGAATAACATCAGCCTTTACGTCAAAAATAAAAATACAAACGAAATTTACTATTTTTGCTTAATACATGCTCTGAAATAAGCTAATACGAGAAAAGGGAAAGCTTTTATTTGATTTTCTGAAACTGGATAAGGTCCGTCCTTCAAATAATTTACTTTTTTACAATTTCATTCATTACACTGTAATTACCTGTACCATTTCTCCGAGATCCTAGTAACTGTAAACGTTAGTGAACCATAAATTTAAATGATTTAAATAGCCATTGGATCACTTCGGACTAACACATATTGTGTGAAAACAAGATCGTATCATTGATAATAAAAGAGATATCTGCAGAAGCGTGTTGGGGTAAGAGAGAAGTATACTTAAGTAGTGTCCTTTCCGTTACTCTCTTTACTTTAAGGTAATATCCACAGTATATAATACATATATAGAACTAGAAACAAAACCAATCTGATAAATACTCTTATAATTTCCCTTAATTCCCTCACTAATTCCACAGGCCAGTAGGCCAATACCATTACGTTCAGTAGGTTTCTTTAAGTCAAATCTACAACATGTGTATTAATACTATTATTTATATGTATTCTAGCATTCAATTATATAATAAATAATAAGTTGATCTTCACTAAAGTCAAGAAGATTTGAATTAATGTTTTAATAAAATAAATATTACTTTACTTAATTTTTAAACATAATTTGAAAGTTTTAATAAAATAATAATTGTTGTCTATTTATTTGCAATTAATAAATTAATATATTAACATATTGCTGCTCCCTTTATAAAAAGATTCTCATAACTTAGACAGCAATAATGTCGTGAAATTCGTCGGGGGCGAAAACGAATATCCAAATCCTCGATCATGTGTACTGCAGACTAAGAAACGATTCAAATTTACTAGCTCTTGTTCCATAAATGCGAATAAATTGGAGAATTAAGCATGTTAATATATGCCTAATTGTCAGATTCTTAGAAATCTTCTGAATATTTATTTTATTACTCTACGTTAAAACTAAAAAAATATTAATTCATTTTCTTGTCTGGTTTAAGTATTGATTTCAAATTAATGAAAATATAATGAAAGAAAAACGTGTCACCTGTTTGCAGCTAAAATGGACCTAGTAATGATATATCATTACGACTATTTACTAAATATTTTAATTACACAGGCACACAAAAAAAAAAAAACGTCATGAACCAGAGGGGAGACCCCATTATTCCTAGGTTTTTGGGATCGTTGAAACCGAATATGATAATAAAAACTAATTTTAAATGCCAGTTTTCCCGCTAGCACCCCCTTACTACCTCTTAAGGGGTGAAAATTGAAATTGTTGTAAAAAATCAAGATAGATGTGTCTTTCTACGTTTTTTGGGATGCTGAAACCGAAAATGATAACTAAAAATAAATTCATGACCACTATCACCCCCTACCATCCCTTACAGGGGGTGAAAATTTCATTTTTTTCTATAAAATCAAGACAGATGTGTATTTCTACGTTTTTTGGCATAATGAAACCGACAATAACAACCAAAAGTGAATTTGATACCTCTTTTACTCAATACCACCCCCTAACTACCCCTAACGGGGGGGAGGGGGTGGGGTTAGTTTCAATTTTGTATAAAATCAAGATGTATGAAGAAATTTTGACGATTTACAGTAAATGACATGTTTATCAAACTAGTTTGAAGTTACTCTTAGCTCTTATATTAGAAATTCAAATGCTTTATCGATCAGAAGTATCTGATATATATTCATGATTTAATTCTATTCTTAGCGTAACCCAGGAACAACGGCGTGGACGTAGTAGATTTCTGTTCCCTTTTGGAGTGCTGGATTAACCCTTAACCAGGCTATGGGTTGAGGTCCTCCCACATCGATTTTAGTATGTTTTTCCCAGGTTTTGGTAAATTATTTACCGCAATCTGTCAAAAACGCAAAAATAGAAATATTATCTATGGTCACATAACAAAATTTGCTTGAATCGAAACGCAAATGTCACTTTTACGGCCATTTTTTTCTTTGGTCGTCCGCTCAACTGTTGTTTCTGTGGAAAGTGCGGTGAATTTTAATCGTAATGGCGGATCGGAGAAAGGTAAGTCGTACAATTTTTTTATATGCTGTAGAATTTGAGTTTTTCTAGTGATATGTGCATAAATTATACGTAAGCACTTGAAAAATATCATGATATAACGAAATGAAAAATGTGGGGAACCATATAACCTTAGCCTGTGAAGGAGGTGCACATTGTGGGAATTATATGCCCATTGCCTGGTGAATTATAATCTTTATTTTGTGCTAACTTTTTGCCGCGGGTTTTCTTTTTTATTTATTCACTCTACAAATTACGAGGAAATTAGGTTTTGTTTTATCGAAATATAACTTGTGGGTAGTGATAAACGTGATTTGTCATCATCGATTTGTCAGTCAGCATTTACCTACTTTAGTGTATTTTTGTTATACAGGTATTAAAAAGACATCAAATTGAAAATGCGCTTCATGAGATGTTTTCGTCGGAGGATGAAAGTGACGAACATGACAATGATTATACTGATTATGTCCCAAAATCACTGAACGCAAGGTTAAACGATATTCAAGGTATGTCTAATCGACAGTTATTACTATTAGACGGCGATGCACGTCAGTCTTACGAAGAATCACCTAATGAGGAGGTGTTTTTGGGGTACCAGACGAAATAAGATTGGCGCAAAAAGGAAGTCATTTTTTATCATTGTCTACGTACAAACGATGCAGGTTTTGTAGCACCAGAAAACAGGATAAGCGGTCAAAATACGAATGCGAAATTTGTAAAGTAACATTGTGTGTTACCCCCTGCATGAAACTGTACCACCAAAGTCAAAATGTAGCAGATGAATAAAACCTTTTTTGTCAACTCTCAATATTTTTTTATTACTGAAATAAAGAATAAGTGTCTAGATGTCATATTTTATTTGTACATTGTATTTTTCTTTCCTAAGTTCTAAAACATGATGTTCAACATTTTAGGCGATAATTTGGAATGGGAAAATCCACAGCATATTGTTTATTTTTTTATTTATTAGACCGCATTGTAAACGACTTTATATAAGAACATGAAAATGACAAACATAGTTGTTTATATATATAAATATAAAAGTTACGTCTAGACAGGCAATGGGATTATGTATTCCCACATGCGTTTTTTTCAATTTTCAGCTAAATTTCTAAATACAATCGATAAAATCGCATACTACAGTTTACTACTCATATAAATCTACAAAAAGATCACTATTACTGCAGTATTTGTACGAGGCCTGGTAAAGGGTTAAAGTGAGTCCCCTTGCCTCTCACTATCCGGGGTGCTGAATTAAAGTGAGTCCCCTTGCCTCTCACTATTCAGCGTCTACCTGTTTCTACGATAACGAACTTTCTCGTTGTCAAAAGTTCTTCTAAGTGGTTGCCTTTTATTGGTTCTTTTCTGTTCTGGCAAATCTCTTTTTAAATTCCAACAGTAGTCTGCTAACATATTGACATCCCATTTACCCTGATAGCGCTGTTCCATTGTCTTAAGATCCTGTCTGATGGAACCTTTCACCTTGCTCCTCACTATAGTCTTCTAAATTGGCCGAAAAATAGTAACCTTTCTATTTCGGAGGCATAGAATTAGGTTCAGCATCTTTTAAGCGTTTTACAAGACTGCCGGATGGATAACAGTATAAACAGAATTAAATAGAAAGCAAAAAAAAACAAAAAATAAAACAACTTGTTAAGAATAGGACAAAAATCATGATTCAGTCTTAGTATCATAATAACAAATATATGCATACAATAAGGTTACCATATACTTTATAATCATTTTTTCTCTCAGCATCTTGAAAAACATAGAAATTCACATATTTTCGGTTCCAGCATCCTAAAAAACGTAGAAATACACATCTATCTTGATTTTATAGAAAAATTGAAATTTTCACCCCCTTTAAGGGGTAGTAAGGGGGTGATAGAGGTCATGAATTTATTTTTAGTTATCATTTTCGGTTCCAGCATCCCAAAAAACGTAGAAATATACATCTATCTTGATTTTATAGAAAAATTGAAATTTTCACTCTCTGTAAGGGGTATTAGGGGGTGATAGTGGTCATAAATTTATTTTTAGTTATCATTTTCAGTTTCAGCATCCCAAGAAACGTAGAAATACACATCTGTCTTGATTTTATAGAAAAAAATGAAATTTTCACCCCCTGTAAGGGATGGTAGGGGGTGATAGTGGTCATGAATTTATTTTTAGTTATCATTTTCGGTTTCAGCATCCCAAAAAACGTAGAAAGACACATCTATCTTGATTTTTTACAACAATTTCAATTTTCACCCCTTAAGAGGTAGTAAGGTGGTGCTAGCGGGAAAACTGGCATTTAAAATTAGTTTTTATTGTCATATTCGGTTTCAGCGATCCCAAAAACCTAGGAATAATGGGGTCTCCCCTCTGGTTCATGACGTTTTTTTTTTTTGTGTGCCTGTGTTATTAAACATACCAAAACTTTTAAAAACATATTATAAAGTATATATGTATATTTGAAGTGTTATGATTTTTACATTATTTTGTTAACGTTTGTTTTGTTCATAAGCATTTGACATACTTTAAAGTCATTCATAGTAAAGATAGTTTTAACACAAAAATTACGTACATGTAGTCTGTGCATATAATTCCTGGTGCAGCTGCGCAAATCTAAAGAGATTTGTTAAACATTTTGACGGAAAGCTACCAGCTGTAAGTAAGCTCACTAATTAGGGATAAACCAGTCGCTGTTCTCGCAACGCGTATCAATAAGTCGTCGCAATTGAATAGATTCTACTAAAAATTGTTAAAAGATTAATAAATTTGTTTGCATTATATACAATTTGTTTATTATCTTATCTCCTATTTAGAACTCTCTTTAAATATTTTTGTAAGTGTAGTAAAGATTAAATGAAATAATATTTGTTTTATTTTTCTTATTCGTAAGATTTGTTATAAGTAATTTGGATATAAGATATCCAAAAAGAAAAAAAAAGTTAAAATATTGTTTCGCTGCAAAGTATATTAGTTTTTCAAAAAGATTTAATCATGTATTCAAACACTTATCACAAACATACATTATTGTTGATTATATTTATATTTAATAACACAATAAACCACATCTGTGTACTTGTATGAAATAAAAGTTTTTAAAAATTCATAGTACATTATTGTTACTAACAAAATGGCTACTACACTATAATGTTTCCCAACGTGTAATAAGTTACATGTAATAATAAACTATCATTTCTAACCTAACCCTAATATTTACTTGTACATAAATCTTAACTAATATCAGGCCCTGAAGATTTGTCGATTGGAGATCTGCCAGTATTTGTTTGTTTATCTAATCTAATTTAATCTATCTAATTATATTAAGGCATAAAATGATTAAATTTTATATAACTAAATTATCTGTTTGACCATTAGATGTAATAGAAATCGAGTTATCAATAGAAACATGACTTCCTAACACGAGTGAAGTATTGACACTAATAAATATTTCGTGTATAATTAATTCAACTTGAATATATTGTACAATCTTATAATTAGAATAAACTTATTCGATGTTACAAACAAACAATGGACATTGTTAAAAATGATATAGGTTTATAAAACTTTTCTAAATCCTTAAAATATTTTTCAAAACACTGCGCAGATTACAAAGACAGTCATAATACACATTTATTCGTTCCCAAAACATACTTATATAAAATGAAAGAATAAATCTCTAATAACTAGTATTTCGAGCTGGGTGATGATCCTTCCCAACCCCTCCATCAATATTAGTAGAGATAAATCATTGATTCCGTTACCTGCTTCTTTAGGACTGTCGACGTATTAATGAATACAATTTAAAGGGAGCCGTCTGACAGTCACCAGACAAACACACAAGTGGCGATGTTAATTATATATTTAATTTATTTTTTACAGTAGCAATAATTGATTAATACAATGTTTGTATAATATATTTATTTTTGTTAAAGCAAAGTCATGTTCACAGCTGGTAACAAATAAAAATCTTCTATATAAGAAAATACTTATCTATGTAATAGGAACAAACAGCAAAGGTTTAATATAAACGTTGTTCGTAAATATCAAATAACGGAGTATAAATCGAGATGTGACATGTAATTCTATTCTCGTCCTCTCAGTGACGTCACAGTCACTGGACGCAACTCACTTCACTAATTAATCGATTTATCACTAACCAGAATTCAAAGGCTGGTAGTAATAGATGCATTCGAATCGCTATAACAAAAGCTTTTACTTAAAAAACTTATAGAATAGATATCTGGAATCTTACTACCTGTCTTTTTTTGACAACATCTATTCATAGATTAAGGATGAGTTTGACAATATTCATAATTATAAGTCAAAGTTTAGTTTAGTAATAACTACTATCGATAAAATATTAATGAATCTTTGACATGTAGATAAAACGAAATCAAACAAATAGGTTGAATTTTTATATTGACGGGATTGTTTAGTAGTTCTCCACTAATGTGCATAGCTGATACACTACATTACATATGTTCTACTTTATGCATATAAATGTAAAATGTAATGCTTACAATTTGTACTGTGTTATCAAATGTAAAGAGATAACAAACACAGTTAACAATTAATTATTCACTTTAGTTTTATTACCAAAACTCATCTTGACCCGTTTTGAAACGATTAATTAAAATGTTTTATTTTCTTACTTCTCTTCTCTTGGTGCATTCTTTGTTATACATAAGTAAAAAAGACATATATTTTTAATTTCATTATTTATAATTTTATAATTAATTTGAAAATAACACTTTCAATAAAGGGCTTATCATTTCCCGCACAATTGGAATAGAAATACGCAATCATATTAAATTTTGTTAAAACAAAAGTACAAACTATATTTTGAAATCCACAAATACGAAAAAAGTGAAAGCGATTTCTAAAAGTAGATGAAATTCGTGCCTTAAATAATCTGCTTTATAATAATTTTATAATGTGGGTTTTGCAGTCTGTTTTCTAAAATATTCTAATTACATAAACTAGGTAAATATTCGTAAGCAACAAGATTGTTGAATTTAAATGATTATAAGTATTCTTCGAATCACGAAATCCTTTTAAAACACATAGCATATTAAATTTCCTTATTTAAGTATCTAAAATTCTAAATTAACGAATTCATTATTATAAGGAATAGAATATGTGAATTCAATTTGAATTAGAAACAGTGGATGACCATATCATTGGAAAATGAGAACAATAAAACATCTGTGTTAATACTATAATACTTATGTGTTACAGCATCTAATTATTTAGTAAACAAACTTTCAATCTTTCCTTCTATAAAATTAAGAAGAAGTAAAATCTCATTTTAATAAAAATATAGCACTTTTACTTAATTTTTATAAGTTATATATTTTGAATGTTTTAATTAACAAATTATTATTATTGTCTAATTTGTCTGCAAAACTACAATACACAATAAATTACTGTTAATTTGAAATTACATTATTTTGATCCTATATTGTTGCAATATTTTGGTTCTAAGAAGATACCCGTAGCTCAGACAGCAATATCATAGAGAAAAGTGTTAGGGATCAAAACTAATATGCAAATCCTCGATCATATATATACGAGTAGCAAACTAATAAACTGCAGACTAAGCAACATTTCAATTTCACTTCTTCCTCTTGCTTATTACCAAAAAAATATATAGAATGTAATGTTTATGTATTTATCTATTTAATATAAATAGTTATATAAAGTAAAATTGGGGTATATTTTAAATCTTATATATTAACATTTACAAAACTTTAATAAAGGTATTTGTTGTTTATGTTTGCATTATATACAAGAATTAAACACAGTAAAGATATTTATAAATATATATTTAGGACATGTACCCAGTGCAGCTGTGAAAATCTAAGATATACATTTAATATTTAAAATTTAATATATTGACAAAATTAAATTTAATAAATTTAAAATTCAGATAAATTATTTATTATTAGGTGATTTACAAAGTTCTGAAAACAAAAGACCACGGTTATGACAAATAGAATGAGAAGTCAACAAATAATCTATCAATATTAAGCATTTTAGAAAATATTAAAATATTATACCGTATGTATAATATGTAATTAATATTATTACTTTCTTTTATTATTAAATTAACAACTTCTTCTACTTATTCTGTCTAAATATTTGTATGGTTTGTTTGAGTTGATTAGGAACACTTGATTAGGAATTCTCAATGTTTACATCTTACCGTCATTGACTTTGCTTGATTCTAATCGTGACGAGTACGTGTATCTAAATCGTTGCAATGTTGTCGTTCGGGTTGACGGGGACCCGGTTCTTCGAACGTCTGGATTCTTTATCATTGCATAGAGACGTGACTCTCTGTGCATCTTCGATCTAATGCCTGCCGCCGAAGTTTACCGCGCAGCATGTCATCACCTCCAATACCATTCGTACCACCTGGATGCGTGGTTATCCTCCAATGTGCGGTTTTCATGGACCTTTCTTCCACGTATCATTCCAATGTAGATCGAACACCTTTCGGCGGTATTTTAGCTCAATACAATACCTTCAAAAAGACCGGCCTTCCAAGACCGGCAGCTCTCTTGTATATCCTCGAATGTTGCAAGAGTTCATGGGCGGCGGTGATCACGTATCATCAGTGATCCGAAAGCTCGTTTGTTCTCCTCTACTTAAAAAAAGTGTTGTTAAATATTTAACTAAATAAATAATCAGATGTAATTTGTTATTATTGTCTTTGAAGGTATATAATGTAAGTAAAATCATTATTAAATTAGATTAAAAAAGTGTTTACTACAATACCATTATGCCTTATATCCTTATCACTTTGTGTGATAATAGACCCCACAGGTGGGATGTCACTATACCACGATCTATTATGTGATGCAATCAGTCCAGATAACCCTCAATAAAATCACTAGGATGACTGCTTTACGTCACTTAGCATTAAACAAGTCAATATAATAAAAATGATTTCCGAGTTTACCTTGTTTGTTGTTATAAAAAGGAATAAGCCTCACATATTTATAATTTTACCACTTATATAAATCCTAATTAATACTTTCGATTCTCGTAAAGTAACAAATTTCATGAATAAATTAAAATGTTCTTGTTCCTGTGGATTAAGTTTGTGGTACTTAGTTAATAAATTTCCAGGAGTCTGGTTGGAATAATAAATGTAAATAACATTTACATTAGACGCTAGTGTCCGCAGTTTGCAGTCGACTGTAAAGTTATTACAGAACAAAGGATGGACGCACTGTAGGATTATATTATAAAATAAATTAAGGTGAAAATCCTGTCCGAGATCTAAGAGTGTTTTCGCAGCTTACTGCGTATGAACATTGGTACATTTTTAGCAATAATTATTTGGTTTTTGCAAATTTTAATTAATAATCATACATGGCAAAAGTGTGTTTACATTATATTATTAGATCTATAAAATAAATATCGACCACTTTGGTATTATTATGGGATAAAGAAAATATTTTTAAATGTTTATTATGATTGATTATAATAAGTATCAAATGGCAAGTAACTGAGGTGTCACTTGTTAAAAAAGAAAATTGTATTTTGTATTTAATATACAAGCAAGTAATAATATTAAATAGAAAATAAGAACTGTAATTATACTATGTATTACCAATATAATTCAATAATATAATAATTATAATAATAATTTCAAAAAAAATCAAAATCAAAAATCTTTATTGAAAGTTTCATACAAAACATTTTATCATTGTCAAAGCTACAAAAATTATTTCCACAGACCTGAAAAGAGCTGGCGACAGAAACTCAGCGGGATTGTCATGATTTGTTTTTTTTTTTTAATTCTAATCTAAATATCATAAATACATTACACAATACTAAATAAATAATCTTGAAGCAGCCTGGCAGCGATCGCTTCATACCCACGGTGCATTATCCTTTAAGTATTCAGATACGTTGTAGTATCCTTTTGCACACAAACGTTCCTTAGCTATTCTCTTAAATTTGTTAAATGGTAATACTTGAACGTTTGCTGGGACTTTGTTGTAAAACTGTATACATTGCCCCATGAAAGATTTACTCACTTTTTTAAGTCGAGTAACAGGTAGCGCGAGCTTGTGTTTGTTCCTGGTATTTATAGTGTGTATATCACTATGCTTAATAAAATTGTCAGTATTTTTATGTACATATTTAAGATTTTCAAAAATATACTGACTGGCGACCGTAAGTACATTAATTTGCTTAAACTTATTTCTTAAAGAATCTCTAGGGCCCAGATTGTAAATTGCACGGACAGAATTGCTCTTTTTTGTATAACGAAAATGGTATTTATATCAGTAGCACTACCCCACAGTAGGATACCATAAGACATTATGCTATGAAAATAACTATAATACACTAACTTAGCAGTAGTCTCGTCAGTTAGGGATCTAATTTTTTTAACAGCGTACGCGGCAGAGCTAAGTTTACTAGCCAATCCAGCTATATGAGGGCCCCATTGCAGCTTAGCATCAACAGTGATTCCTAGAAAAACTGTGGATTCCACCACTTCCATCGCTTCCTCATTTAAAAGTACATTAGTTTGCACCTGTTTAATATTAGAAGTAGAATTCAAATGTATTAACCTTATTGGTATGAAAAGAATACAGGTAAAAACATAATGATTATTCGCTAATTTACTCAAAAATAAACCAAAACTCTCAAAGAAACAACTTCATCTTCATCAAGTATGTTTTTCTTTCGTAAGAGTCTTTTTAAGTAACTTTTTATTGGCTTTTCGTTTTATCAAGTTTCGTTGAAATTGGAAAAAATAATTCACAAATGTAGCCTTTATATAATAATATAAACAATTGAATATAACATATGTACACATTATCTCACATGTTGTATTTATAATAATATTATACATAACCAATACCTCAAGTAGGTGCTTTATTATAAGCTCAAGTAACTTTCAAATCAGAAAACAGTTGCGTAATTTAATTATAATAACTGTAAATAAGATATATGTTATAACTATAAGCAATTTTAGTTATTTTAAATGAAACATAATTTAACACTATATCTATTTCAATGAATAAACTTAGATACTAACAAAATATATGTCACACTAGATAACTCATTAATAACTTGTATACGAACTTACTCGTACATCCTCTACTAAGCCATCTACGGTTTTTCTAAAGATTCCATCTTAGTAAGTGCCTAAAGTTTCTAAGCCTCTTAGTTTAAACTATATGTAGATAGATCCGTCAGATTGAATTAAATCTCTTTACTAAAATGTTATTGAAATAGATGCCATCAAAGTGTAACAGTTTTTTGAGCTTTTTAAATAAAATTTGCCTGTAGGTGTTTCAGGTACAAAATTAAATTTTATTTAACTATTAAGTTAGTTTTAACATCCGTGTTGATAAATTTTTCATTGAAATATTTAAATAAAAAGGTGTTTTTTTACTTGGAGATCAATTATTATGGACATATGAATGAAACTGTAATTTATTAAAATATTGTTTTTTTAATTATATATTATTAGTAAAATAAAGTATGTGTATAATGTTGCTTTCCAGTTCAATCAACTATAATAATACATTTATTTAAAAATAAGAAATATTTATTCTTGGGTTTCTAAGCAATATCAAAAATACAGGACAATTTTTAAAATTTTTTGGTAAAGATAAACCAGTTCAAGAGTTTTATTTGTATTTTCCATACGACTCTTCCTTGACATAATGTCAATATTACAAAACTCCACGCACACAAACTTATGTTTAAAACTTCGAATTGATTAAAAGTTGTATTACATTATTACAGCAATAATAATGTACAGCATTTAAATAGTATGTAGATTTAGTAAAATAAATACAAATATATATAGTACTATTTTCCGTATTTTTAATTCTGTATTTCCGTAATTAATAGGTAAATTGGATGCTTGAAGGTACTCGTATAATGGTGATTTTAACTTTTGCACTTCACCAAATGTTTTTTTTTCTTTTAATGTATTATAAGTGCTTGGTACTACCGCAATACTTTCTTGTTTAATCAAAGATAATAAGCTGATTAAAAGTGATTTCAAAGCCATCTGTCGTCTGGAGGTCTCCAAACGTTGTAATGATATTAATGCTTCTCACTTTGTATCGTATTTTATACTAACATTTTATAAATATAAATAATCCTTTTTATAACAAAAGTATTAAGTATTTGCATATAATTATAGAATAGTAGTGGTTTTAAAAATCAAATAATACCTGTTAGCACTCTTGTTATAGATAAGCTGGTTGAAGCTTTACATTATATTGTTTATACAGCTTTCCACGATATATTTGTTAAAATAAATACTATTGGATTTCATGTTACTTCTATTATCCTTTCGCTTTGAAATCTGGATATTAATTAAATGCTTTATACGATACTGACCTCAGCGCATTCATACGGATATAAATTAAAACGGCATGTATGGATTAATTTGTAAAAGAAAGCTTGCAATTCTAAATAAATAGTTAGAATTGCAAGATTTCTTTTTTTTATTATTTTGTTATGATTAGTGAGTTCTATTATGATAAGTATGCGCTGCTGGTTTCAAATTTAACATCATTATCAAATAAATTATATTTAAAGAGAAAAATTGCACGAACTCAAGGCGCAAAATTTTTATAAAAGTGTGTCTCTAGTCCTCATTGGGCATTAGGTTTCTCTACACAATTAAATCAATATAAACTATAGTGTTATAATCCTCAGTGTAAAAATAATATGTATTATTAAATTTAGTTACTGTTAATATTTGGACAATTTTACACTCTAATATCTAAGCATTATGAAGGGTTGTTTGTATAAGAGGTTTCTAGTTTTGCCCTTCATAACATATTTGTATATCTCCACCGATAAACTTTGTTCTTTATTTACTCTTACTGTTTTTACAACCATATAACACTAGAATGTTACACCGAAATTAAAAGATAGATTAATATTGTTTAAAAGTAGCCAAAAACTGTCTTGTTTTATCTAATCGTGGGACTCTATGAAAAATGTCTTCATTACTGCTTTATTTACAATGATAACATGTAAAATCTTTGTTCCTCATTGTGAGTTTTAGAATTGATGACAAGTCTTTGTGTTGAGTGTGTTGCAGTAAATTTGAAATATATATTTTTTCACTCATATAATCATATTTTGTTATTTAATTGATTAAAAAAGAAATATGCAAACTTTTACCATATTGTAATATAATTAGAATTAAATAATACTTAATTGTTAAATATCAAATTTTGTATAGTTATAACGTTTTCACTATATAATAGTTACTTTGTTATAAGAAAGTTTTAAAAAACATTTTTTCGGGAGTATTTATTTTTTCTTATTGTAATTAATCTTTATGATTTATTCATTGTCTACAAGATGTACGTATCTGACCGTTTAATATGATAAAAACAAAAGTTGTACGTATAATAAATAAAAACAGCAAAATAATGTAGTTACATTATCTTATTCACCGGCACAAGGATTTAGAAATAATACGGAATGAAATTTCATAATAAAATATAGTTTTTTTGATGAACTAGGCAATAAAGAAGGTATAAGAGTAAACTATGTAATTAATTGAATTAAATAGTGTTAGCGTAAAATAATAAGCCCTTAAGGTTACGTCCTTCATATTATATAATTTGTATACTTTTCGTATCATCGTAGATGCGTCACAGTATGTTGGAAAGAATTTCCTTTTAGATTAAAGAATTGTTATTATAAACAAAAATAAGTATAATATAACAAATAACATACATTTTAAAAAGTATTATATTGTATTCGTATAATTTAATCTATTATAATAAATATTTTTTAAATTGTTTTTTATTAATTGTCTATAAACATGTTTACATAGCTATTATAAAGGACAGGAAGGAGGTGACGTCATTAAAACAATAATAAACAATATTTAAAATTTTGTAATATAGAATAACATTAAAGAGATGGCACAACCGAAATTTATGCTTGAAATTGTCCATTGCTTGTACAATCGCCAGAACGTACTGAGTCGTGCAAATTTAATGACACTGAAGTGCACTTTGGGAATTACTTATAAAAGATTTATAATACGGTTTTCAGGAAAATCAACCACTTATTCTTATATATATTTAATAAATGTTCACCTTACCTAAGGTAAAAAAACAGTACACTAGCAATCATCTCTTTAATAAAGGGTTTATTAACTATTTACGGCAATAAAAAGTTTTCGAACATCTTCATTATCTTAAATCTGCCCACCTACACTTAAAACTAATATTAATACTCAACATTATTAGTAACAATTGAGTGCAGTGACGTAGGAGTTACGTAAACAATTATATAACTTTTCGTTCCTGTTCAAAAGTATAAAATTTGTAAAATAATATCAATCACTTATACTTATTTAATTAATATGTCGTTAATTAATAATACAAATTGAAATAAATAATATATGACGGATTCTAACCTAAATTAGTATTTCTAAAAAGATCAATTTTTTTTAACTCGGAAAGTACAATATTTTTGATTGATTTTCTATCAATACATAACAACACACGAAAACAATTATATTATTATTTACATTTATTTATTTATTTTCTTACTACTTTAGTTTGAGGAGGCAGGAATACTGCAAGGTGAAGACGTTTCGGATGTTTCTGTCCGATCTGAATTCATAGGCGACGCGGTCATCTGAAAGTAAATAGTGTTTTCGAAATATGGACGCAGCTCGTCATGAATCACCTTTTCTTTATTATGATATTGATGACTGGTGTATATCGAGTTGCTATTTCTTGATTTACAAGTTCAGATACACCAGTTGGCTTATATCCCCCTTGAAAATCATTCAGACCAACCTCCAAACGCATGATTACGGTATCTGAAACATATCTGTGGCCGACAGAAAGGGAATTTTGGAGCGATTCCACTTCTGATGACGGATTCAAAACTAAATAAGAAATGTTAAAAAGATCAGAGTCGGCTCTTATCAGTATTACTAATACTTATCAAATAAAAAGTCAAATACACTCAAGAATACATTTTTAGGAAAAAGAATAAATTACATATTAACTAAACTTAATATTTTATTAGGAATAATTAAAATTAATAATTTAAAGTAATGGAAGTTATTTAATACACCACTTTTAATAATAACTCAATAAATAAAAACTTAACTAAACTGAGTTTATTATGAACAACACAAAGAATTAATCGCTAAAAGTTTCTAAAGGAATAAGTAAATATTTATAATTACTCACATTACAACACCAATATGTTCTTATCACTATCCAACTCGAGCACCAGGCAGAAAGTGAGGTGTCGAAGCAAGTTATCCGCAATTTATACAGTTCTCAAATAATTTGATCGTTTGACTCGATTCCGGAAAAATAACAATATCGCACGATTACGTGACAGCTCTGACTTGACTAATAACTTTAGTCAAATCAAAGTTTTAGAAATTAATGAATACCAACTTTCATTACAACAATTTTTAAATGTAACTGTTATCTACTTTGACCTAATTTATCTTATTTTTGCAACGAAACTAACAAGTGCTAATAATGAATTATTATTTACCCATTATATTTATCAAAACACTATCCATTCATAATAATAAAAAAATAGTAGATAGAAGTCTCAAATCTACCTTATATTATTTTAAAACAATTTGTAAATATGTAACGAATAGTTAATATAATAATTTAATAAACTTTCTTTTATTATTAACCATGTATGGTCGATGGTTGGTATGGTGGTAACCATATACGTTATAACGTATAAACATAATGTAACAGGTCACGTGTATGATCAAGAACACACAACTGATATGCAGCAGCACGCGGCATCCGAGGCACGTCTCGACGCTCTCTCATGTGACTAGTTAAATTCCCGGATACACTTTCATGTTTGCAGTGTACATCCTTTGTGAAAATGTTCCTTAACTAAACATCCATATACAACGTACAACGTTTCAAACTTTGCTCGAATTCTTGAAACTTTATCCTAGTTTCATGATTATTGTTGTTTTTAGTCATATATAAATAATGGAAAAAACTATACGATATAAAAATATTTTGTTACGATTGCAATTTTAATGCGAGGTCTCTTGATCCAAAAGCTACTACAGAAGGCAGAAGGAAAATGTATCGACAAGAGTCTCAATGTTTTCATTATTTATTTATTGGTATTGGTTTAACGAGCAAGCGCGGGGCTAACTGAATAAAAATAGTAATATACATAATATAAATAAGGATTTCTTTGAATCTCTATCTCTAACATCAATATATTTTTAAATGGGTGGTTACATTCTCGTACTTTATAAAAGAAATCGCAAAGATATATTGTAAAAGGAACATCAAACGAAAGTAAAATATAAGACAAACCCTTCTTCCTTTATTTTTTTCTTTTGGAAAATACATAATAACTTTGGTCAACATTGCAATTTAGCTAAAATTGAATACATAATCTCAAGGCACTTGAGTTGAGAGTTATAAAAGCAATATTAATATTCACTTGTACATCTGTATAACTGAACTTTATAAACTACTACTTTAAGTTACTTTGATTATCACTTCATAAGGGTTGGGAGGAATGTAACATTAATTCAAGTTTGTTTGTGAATATGCAAAAACATATAATTTTTACTCTAATCTTACGCCACTGTGTAACAAAATCCGTTATATTATATTACTAGCTTTTGCCCGCGACTTCGTCCGCGTTTCCGTCGTTTTTCGAAAAAAAATTAGCAGATGTCCTCCCTCATAGTTTTGACGTAACAGGCAGATTCACTTTCGTATTTTAGAAGGGCAATAGTAATATAATATGCCAATCCACAAAACTGTTGAAAAATATAAGTAACCGCAGAATATTATAATATACCCACGCTATACCCACGACTCGGTCAGCGTGTAACTCCTTGTTTTTTATTAAGATAATATATTGCTAATATTTTTAGATCAAATTAAAATGTTTCAGCGCAAAGCTTCTGGGTAGACTATGTTAAGAGTCGACCCGTCCGGCACGTGAACGTAAAGATTCCTAGAATTGCTAACCCGGGAAAGAGCGACGTATAATTGACCATGCGAGAAACAGCTAACACCGAGATCTACTCCAGCAACACGAAAAGTCTGCCCTTGAGCTTTATTGATAGTCATGGCATAGCACACCGATACTCTGAATTGCGTTCTTTTAAATTGGAATGGAAAATTATTTGGTATTATGGGAATTCTGGGAATAAAGACAGTTTCTCCTGCACCGCAACCTGTTAAAATTTGAGCCTCGATTACATTTTGTTGCAACTGGGTTACTTTTAGCCGAGTTCCATTGCAAAGTTGAGGTGGTCTTAAATTTCGGAGCAGAATTATCGGTATGCCAATTTTTAAACAAATTATATGAGAAGGTAGTCCAGGCATACTTAAAGAATTTAAAAATTCTATCGGGTAATTAGTGGCTTCTTGTTCATCAACCATTCTATTTATTGAACTATAAACTTTGCTTTCTCCCTGT
Organism: Melinaea menophilus ssp. n. AW-2005; assembly: GCA_918358695.1. Lineage (NCBI taxonomy): Eukaryota > Metazoa > Arthropoda > Insecta > Lepidoptera > Nymphalidae > Melinaea > Melinaea menophilus. The sequence goes on from OU911049.1 coordinate 16,472,186, forward strand.
ATATTAGACAGTATTTTATTATTAATTTCAGATGCCTGGTCATTGCGAGGAGTCAAAATGGACCTTTCGCAAAGCCAAGAATTGTCCCTATTTAATATAATTGTTATGTCACCGTAAACCGAAGATATAAGATGTTGTTGGGATTGCACTATACAACATAACTCAGGTGTCAGAATAAGTTTTCCTTGGTGTAGTTGTGGATAGGTACCTTCACCAATCTTCAATAATGTATCAGAAAATTCACGATTATCTGCGTTGTCTCCAGTTCTCACTCGCATATTTATAGTCAAATGCACCGATTGTATATCACGCCACAAATAAGAGCTTTTCAGGCAAGCCCTAATCTCATCAGCTCGGGTTCCCCGTGGTATTACCGGTAAGGTTTGTCGGAAATCACCACAAAATAAAACCGTAATACCGCCCATTGGTCGATCATTTTGTCTTATGTCCCTTAGAGTTCTGTCTACTGCTTCTACTCCTTCTCGATGGGCCATCGTACATTCATCCCATACGATTAAATTACACTCACGCAATACCTTAGCTTTGTCGCTATTTCTTGAAATACTACAGGTTGGACTTTCCGTGCGATCTAAATTAATTGGTATTTTAAACATAGTGTGAGCAGTCTTACCTCCTGGTAGCAATGTTGCAGCTATACCTGATGAAGCCACGGCAAGAGCGATTTTACGCTGATTTCGAACATAAGCTAATATTAATTTAGTCAAAAAAGTTTTCCCAGTTCCTCCAGGTGCATCTAAAAACCATATTGTTCCTAAATTATTCTGCACACTCTCGCACACGCGATCATAGACTAAGCGTTGTTCTGCAGTCATCATTGGGACACCGTTTTCTAATGTTACCAGCAGTTCCATTGGGTTGTAACCAATCTCTGCGGAATATTCCCTATTGGTAACCTCTCCGACTGAGGTTGGCGTTGGCAAACCATATTCACAAAGTGATTTACCGCCTACTGCTGTTAAGTCTTCCTGAAGAGCTAATAAGCACTGATTTATAGCCAGATCTCGAAAATTATCATTAGTTGCGCCTTCATTATTGTGAGATAAATTCCGAAGAAAGTCTTCTGCAAATTTTTCTTTATATTTTTCCCATAATTGGACAGGATCAGATAAATTACAAAATGTGAGTAATGTTACAAATAAATGGCGTAACCGTCGTGGATTATCACTAACACAGGATTCTGCTAAAGCGTCATCGCAATGTTGATCATTTTCAAGCAAATGACGCGCTTGGCAAGCTGCATGATAAGTTGGATAAACAACATCGTCTACTTTTCTCAAATCTATAAATGATGTTGGTCCTCGCACTGTATGTAATAATAATCTCAAATAAAAACACTCTGCGTTGTTAGGATGAACAGTATACACTCTACCAAGAACATGTTCTTTGAAAATACCTGTCTCGCCATCTACAGGCCTGCCTCGGCGTCTACGGTTAAAGACACCTCGTTGTTTATCGTAGGTATAATACGATGGAACTTCTTCATACAAAAGAGACTTTGCGAAATTATCAGTTTGGCAAAGTCGAAAGAATGCCAATAAAGTTGTTTGTCTAGGGTTCTCTAATCGTTCTGTAACATTTTCGGCGTTAAAATATATACGTTGACCGCCTTCCAGATGAACATCCAGATGGGTCACAGGTGGATATCTTTCGTGAATATTAAAACTTAAGATCCGCCACACAGCTTCTGAAGAGCTGATATATCTGCCTGACTGAAATCTAGTAACTTCATCATGTTCATTTCTTTTTTGCCCTTGTTAATGTACTTACAAATATATTTAATTGACTCTACACTATTACACATTTCTACATTTATGTGAGCTTGAAATGCTCTGGACAATACAGGCGAATACGGAACGACCCACCTATTATCTAAAGTAACCTGTTGTCCAGACATTCGCTTTTCAACAGTAAAACCACCATTGTCTCTTGAACGGCGACGATATAATGGGTATCCATCATGTCCTGTTACAGTTTCATCCACTAATGCTTTTGGATACCTTTTAGTGCAACGACCGTCTTGCATGCAAGGAGCATTTGCGTTAAATGCACCACATGGACCATGTATCATATGAGTTTTAACAATGTCGTATAACAGGGGATCTGCAGTCGGATCTGGAATTTCAGCACTGATTAATCTGTCTACATCATTAGGTCGAACCTTATCTTTTAACCAAAGCAAGATATGTGCGTGAGGTAAGCCGCGTTTTTGCCACTCAACACTATACATATAACACAATACTTCTCCAAAAATGTTATCTTTGGTAAGAAGATCTATCATTGATTTTAATTTTAAATGAAACACTCTTGCAATAATATCATGGCGGTCATGCGGTGCCTGACTCTCAAGAAGCTCCCGAGTGATTTCTTCCCACTTGGGATTGGTAGTTACAGTAACAAATAAGTCGGGACGTCCATATTTTCTTACGTAACAAAAAGCGTCTTGAGTACGTTCATGCATGTAGCGTGGACCACCAGTAAAAGAAGAGGGTAAAATAACTAAACGACCCATATTCACAGTATCGTTATCTTGCTGCATGGCATCGCGAAGGTGCACGTATTCTTCAGCGCGCAGCTGCCTTTGATTAGATCGTATATAAACTAATCTTTCGGTTTCAATTTTTGCGTACATGTCAACAATAAACTGATTAAATAAGCCACGAAAACGTTGAAAGTATACCAATCTATTCCGTCTCACTTGCAGGTGGTAACAATAAAATTGAAGGCATGAAACCTTTTTATTATAATTAGGTGCGCCTGTGCGCGGATCGGTTTGGTATACAGCGAAATTATAACCATCTTCCCCTCGACAGTATATCATAGGATATTGCAAACTGTCGTAAGCCCTGTGGGTTTCGAAAATACGTTGCAAACGATTGTCTCTGGAACGTATAACGATATCACACCTATCACATTCCTGGTCGACCAGTACTACAGCAACTTCATTCGTGGATGGAACGTTATGACGCCCAGGGTGTTCCTGAGTTGGACGCTTATCGGCATTTATAACAATTTTATAATTGTTATTACCATCTTGAGAAAGGGCTTCTAATGCCGATTTAAAACTGCATACGTACGAATTAACCTGATGTAACATGTTCTGAAGTTGTGAAATGAGTTCAGTATTTAAATTCGGAAAATATTGATTTCTTATATTCGACTGTTCGTTGTAATCGGATACAAAATATATTTGAAGAAATTTAGGTTGTTCTTCAGGCAAAAGGGACCCTATCAAATGGTAAACCTGACCTTGTACCTTAAAAGTAGGCATGAAAGGGCCTTCTGAGATTTGTTTAGCACCAAAGGATGTCATTTGGAATGCACTATTATAAGTGCGAATATTATCTAAAAACTGTTTGGATTGCAAATGTTCCCCTAAAAGTAGTGATTTTAAAGGTTCCGGTGGGTCTTCGAACGAAGGCAAATTTATTTTACCTCCAGAACAACAGAAACCAGCAGACTCCTTCCTCCACTTCGAAGCATTACAAAAGGAACATACTACGTTCATATCGCCTATTTCAGAAGATGATCTGTAATCAATTGTGAGGTTATAAGCAAACCCACTTTTATATTTATCGGACCACGCCACCGAATTTGTAGATTGATCTACCACGTGTATATCTAAGTCATTAAGACCATGTCGAAATCTATCTGCAGTAAGACGGGCCTCTCGCTGTTCTTCTGTTTCAAGCGACCGAATATTTTCAATTCTTAATCTTTCATTAGATAAAGTAATCAATTGTTCTTGTCTCAAAGAATTGTAATAATCGCGTCCCGACTCTAGTCGTTGTTCATGCTCATGTTCATCTTCAAGAGATCGAATCATGTTATGGTGCGCCCTATCATTTGTCAAACGGGATTCTCGAGACAAAATATGACGTTCGCGATCAGCTGTAAGCCGTAATTCCCTCTCAGTGAAGGTTTCGGACTCGCGAGATAAAATATGACGTTCGTGGTCAGCTGTAAGCCGTAATTCCCTCTCAGTGAAGGTTTCGGACTCGCGAGATAAAATATGACGTTCTCGGTCAGCTGTAAGCCGTAATTCCCTCTCAGTGAAGGTTTCAGACTCGCGAGATAATGTATGCCGTTCGCGGTCAGCTGTGAGTCGCAATTCTCGTTGTAAAGCAGTTTCAGCTTCTCGGGATAACGCATGTTGTTCCCGGTCAATGGAACGCCTTAGCTCTCGTTGAGAAGAGCTTTGAGAAGCCCGTGTTGTAGCTCGTCTCGCTCTTTCAGCTGCTAATCGCATCTCTCTTTCTGGAGAGCTTTCATTAGCTCGAGATGTTGAGGCACTAACTCTCATAGAGTTTAACCGATGTGCTCTTTCCTCTTCCGATTCTTGAGAACGCGTCATTCTCATTCTCCTAGCTTGACTCGAAGTTCGAGATAAAGATGGTCGTTTTTTAGGTGGCATCGTTTATTTTATTTTTAATCGACGGTAACTTAAATTCTATTTAGTTACCCAACAAAAAACTTACGTCAGAGGTCCTAACTATAGCTAAGTATATAATAAATAGAATATAAATCTAAGTGCCTATTAAAACTAAAATAATATTCTAATCGAATTATAAATATGTACGTAGGTACCTACAAATTACAAAAGAATAAAAAATGAAAATAAAGCTATACTTAATGCGTGTGCAATACTATCTACACTTACCTACTTCACTTAAAAATGAATAATAAGAAATACCTACAACTACTGTAATTAATCAAAGTACCTATGCTAATACAAAAAAAACCTTAGATGTTCTAAGTACAGCTGCTATATAATAAAAAAATATAAATCTAAGTGCCTATTTAAACTTAAATACCTAATATTCTAATAGAATTAAACTAAGAAATATGTACCTACCTACCTACAACTTAGGTACAAAAAAAAAAGAAATGAAAATAAAGCTAAAACACGTGTGCAGTATAGGTAGATAGTAGGCAATATCTACCTATACCTACTTCACTTAAAAATAAATAAAAAATACCTATGAATACTATAATTAATAAAAGTACCTACCTACGCTTTTATCTACTCAATACAAAAAAAACTAAACATAAAATGCCCAAAACTAACCTATCAGTAACTAAAAATCTAACAATAATCTAATCTATCTATCTATTATCTAATCTAAAAATCGAATCTAAATCTACTTAAAAAGAAATAAAATAGGAACTATTAATAGTTAAGAATTTAAACAAAACTAAAACTAATTTAGAAAATAACAACAAAAGAAATTAAAATAAACTATTTAAAGACAAAAAGTCGCGCTGATAAGCACGGTTTATAAAATAACAATTATTGTCTGTCAATAAAGTTCAACACTCTGAACGCATCAACAGCCAAATATTGAATGACGCTTGCGCTCGCCTCCCGCCCCTTTTATACTCTGCCGCCGCGAGCCCCGTCGAGCGCGGCAACCGTTACGCAAAAATAATCCTTATAGCTTGATTCACTATTCACGCGCGATGTCTTGTTGGCGTATTTCATGTAAGTAAGTATAAGTTTGGTGTTTCTACACCGATTTCAATGATTCTTTTTTTATTGAATTGGTGCTAATGTTTATTTTTTTTTAATTAGGAATGATGGTGAGCATTATTGGTTTTATAAACGTAAAAGTAAACAAATATAATAAGAAATCTCCGAACTGCTAAGCTATCGAGAGTTATGCGTGTTATTGTGAGTTAACTATAAAAGGTAGATATATGCTGTCTTGGAATATTTTTCGTGTATTTTTATGTAGAATATTTCCGTTATACATAGTTTCTATGTAGCTCTAACCATTAAGGCTGCACACGCGACGGAAGCTTAAAAAATCAAGCAACTTCTCCCATTTTCTCAACATTTCCTTATTTCCTTTCACTGCTCTGCTCCTATTCATTGTAGTGTGATGAAAAGTATACTATTACCTGCCCAGGAGTATAAAGAATAATTGTACTAAGTTTCGTTAAAATCCGTCGAGTAGTTTTTTTTTCTATAAATAACATACAAACAGACAGACAGACAGACAGACAGACAAAAATTTTTTTAACTGCATTTTTGGCATCAGTATCGAACACTAATCACCCCCTGCTACTTATTTTGTAAATATATTTCATGTACAGAATTGACCTCTCTACAGATTTATTATAAGTATAGATTGTGAGAATAACATTTCGGCAAAATAAAGACAGTAGCGACAGTGATAAAGCTGATCATTCTACTCTCAAGCTATCTTTATCGTTAATTGAATTACATATAATGTGTTAAATGGATCAGACTACAAAAAACACAGATATTTCTCAGAGATTTTGACGGTTTGTTTAATTTCCAAGAAATTCTATAAAAAGTGCGAAACTCTAAATTAATTTTGTTTCTTAATCTTTTATCAAAAGTATTTAATTAAAATAAATACAAAAGTATTGTAAATGTAACAGTTATTGTAACTAATTCATTTGTAATTTAAAATATAAAATTAGAGGTTCCGGTAGATTGAATTAAGCGTCTGCTAAAATTTCAGTAGACGGGGAAGAGTAATAAATGTAAATAACATTTACACAAGACGTCGCTGGTGTCCGCAGTCTGCAGTCGTCTGTGAAGTTGATACGGAACTAAGGATGAAGACGAACCTTAAATGGGCTGTGATTAGTTTAGCAGAGGAGTCTGTTGTCTGAGAGTATCTTTATAACTTTGAAATAAATGGTGACATTTAATTTTTATTTGTAATAAAACCCATTAACTGCAATATTTAAAATTAATTCCAATTTAAATATATGTTGATTGGAGATTAATATTGTTTTTAATATTTAACATAATAACTTACATTTAAAATAACGTTATTAAATCCACATAAACTTCATTAGTAAACAAAAATACAGCAACTAACGAAAATACACAAAAAAAAAATTTACAATTCATATATCTACAATAAATCATCAGTGCACTGAATCCTTGCTGCAGCTGTGCAAATCTGACGAGATTTGTCAAACATTTTGAATGATAGCTATCAAACAGCTACAGTTCTATTAATTAAAATTTTTATTAATATTTCTAGTACTAGATCACAAATGACAATAAGTTGTTAGGTACTTAAAAGCATTGTCTAATAAACACAAAAAGCAAAATCTATAAAACAAAATCTGCATGTCATTGCCACAAATAAAATAAAATAAATTAAACAATCTATTTATATGGACGATCCAATTTCATTTGTGTAATCACTCCCTTGTGTGGTTGATTTCCTTATAAGGTTAATGTTGTATTGTCAAGTTAAAAAAGTTTTATTTTTTGATTAATGATTTTTTCGCATTTCCAAATGACAGGTGGGGCTAGGTTACGTAAGCTGTCTATATCGGCAAACTTTAAATGATATTAAACTGTGTACTTTAAATGATATATTTCTTATGACTCACGTTTATTCGATCGAAATTTGCCAGACTAGATTTTTACCTTTATTTACAAAACGTATAGTGTTCTGTTTTTCTTTAAGTTAAATGAAATAGTAACAAAAAATCAATTATTATAATTAAGAGCTACAACATCCAGTACCTGATCTTTATATCGAAGACTAGACCAGAAGTTGAAACGACTTTACTGAAAGTGATTAAAGTTTTTAAATAGATAATTCTGTGCTTACATCTTTTTATTGATAAAATATGTTTTATGTTAAATAATATTAATTCAGAATTTTAGAATAATCACATATGATAATAGATCCATAAAACTTATTACTTTATCACGGGTCTTTATCAGTGCTATAAGTAAAATATGAGCAGCTGTTTACTATTATAGAATAAAAATGGTCAGAACAACAAATATATTTTATTAATTTATATTAGTGTTTATACATTTTCATTTGAAATACGTAATAAGGTAAGAAAGTGAAGACAAAACAACACATTTAAGATATCAGTAATCAAATACGACGAATATTAAATGATTTCCGCACGAAAGTCCATTTATCAAGCAACCGCTGCAAAAGTTTTATGAAATGAGTTCGCAAAGTGCACTCTCGTGTCACCCTCTTAAGGTTGATGGTCATCCTGACTTCTCATTTTTAAATACATTTTTTACATATTACAAAGAAAAAAACTAGTGTTACTTCTTCGGGTCTTATTTACTAGAGCTGTTGTAAAATATAAATAATTCAAAGCGCGTGTTGTATGAAACAGTCTCAAAGGAAAGAACACAAATTGCCGACGTGCGGTGTCTCATGCAACATCATGGTTTTTAAATCAAATTTGTAATATATATTATGATATAATGTTATATTTCCTTCAATAACAATACTTATTACTTTACTTTGAAATGAATATTTGGTGAATTCTAAATTGTACCTTAGTTACAAGAAATAATGTTTAATATTAAAATTAAGTTTTAGGTCCCTAATAATATAGCACCATATTATAAAATTAACTCTGAAAGACGCTGTAATATGCTATATTAACTTTGTTAAAAGAGATAGAAGGTTTGTAGGTACCTTATATCTTATACATTGTAATAACTTTTTAGGAGGTGAAAGAGCTGCCTTAAACTAAACGAGTAAAATCAAACCTATTTTATATACACATAGATCTAAAATTAAAAATAATATTCGAAAATCGCAAGAAAAAAAATCTTGATCGAGAAGATTAGCAATCGCTATAATAAGCTTTTTTATAAGCTACTGTAATGGTGGATGGTGATATTAATTAAAATAAAGAACCCAAATTACTGTTTCTACATTTAACAAATTTATTCATACTTCAAATTGAAGAACATAAAAATAATAAGGGTCGTCGTTTGGTCAGGCCCGTCTGGTTTTACTGGAGTAGTTATATACTACCCTCTTGCCTCTGACTATACTTGTCCGAAGTGTGGTAGGTAAGAACTCGTATGGCATCATCGTAGTATAATCAGTACGCTGGTGTAGTCGGTGTTCGTGTCTCGATTGTTTTTTTAAGTTCACACCCTGTGAAAAATGTCTACAGTTAGTATTTACCTTAAATACCTCCGCTGATATTGATCCCATGTGCATATAGCCAAGAAGAGAAGTCGCAAATAGAAGTATGGTATTCATAATGAGAACGGAGGTACAAAATTATAGCAAAATAATTTAGTAACAATAAACAAACAATAGCTAAATGCAGTAGTAGTATTTATATAATATATCTTACTGTTTTTCTTAACTTCGTTACGTTCTGTTTGAAGGTATCTCAACGTACTATATATTTAAACATCAGTTAACATTAATGTTTAAAGGTTATTAGGTACAAAGTATTGGAATATTCATGAAAGGGATTAAAGGTGACAATGGACGTAGTGAAGGGAACCGAATTGAAGAAGCCGCAGATTCTCTATATATATACATATATATATTTCATAGTCAAAGGCGTTCATTCTAAGACGTTGTTTAAATTGTAATTTTAACTATTACAAGAATCTTTTTAATAAAATAGGTTTGGATAAATATATAGGACACCATAAATAATATCCATTTTATGTGGAAAACATAAAAAGAAACTGAAATGTACGTTCATACTTAAAACAAGTGCCTTTATTTCCCGCTCATAGAATAATGGAAATATTTATGTGTTTACAAGACCGCCTCTTGTACATTGTTTAAATATGTTATGTGTAGTTTTTTTTTAATGTACAATAATGATTATTATTATCAATCAGAATCCTTTTAGAATCCATAAAATAATTTGATTGTTATTAAAATTAAAAAATTAAAAAAAAGGATACTTTTACTTATGTATCGCTTTAATGAAATAATTATTTACTTATTTTCCTAAAAAAAATCATTTCTCAATTAATATCATTCTAAAAATAATCTCAAAAAGCCTTTAAATAGTATATCATTAATTCATTCAATTCATGAATTGTGGTTAGACTAAACTTGAATTTTCTAAATATAAATTTGAAAACATAATGTTGAATACTTATACACACTTGTGGATAAAGATAATATATATTCATTTAATAATATTACATCTGAGGTAACAACTTTAAAATAATTAGATGGACAATTACTGTGATAGAAGATTTAGAATAATCTTTATCTGTAGAAACTTATACTTTATCAAAGCATATCATGAATGTACTTTAGGTAAACCTTTGTGTACTGTAGCTTAAAGTTGAAAATATCAAAAAACTTCTTTAAATATTGCGTAAGTACTAAATAATGTCAAAATTCAATATATATTATTTAGTGAAAATTAACTTAATATTATTGTCTTCTAATTTATCAATTTTGAGAAAAACTATTAAATTAAATAATATATTAAATTGTAATGAAAATGAACGTATATCCTAAACCTATTCCTAAATTATTTTTTGTGTTTGTTGCCCTACGTAGGATCCCGTAAATAGTACTTGGGATGCTTGGTTTTAAGAAAGTATTAAATTTTAATGAAGTAAAATGTATACCGAAACTCTAGAGGATTTCACCTTGTTTAAAGGAAACGCATTAGAACCTCCACTATTCTACTATTAGTGGGAGATAAAGGCACTTATATTAAGTATGAACGTACATTTCATTTTCTGATATGTTTTTAATTCAAAATTGATATTAGTTATCACCATAAGGACACCTCGTTAATATAATTGGGTTTATATTAGGTTTATATTTGTCAAAATAAACCTATTTTAATTTATAACATTTTTGTCATAGTTAAAATTACAATTTAACCAACGTTATTGAATAGCCGACGTTGACTTTTTAATATATGTATGTACTCGTATATAAAGCAGTTCATCAACAGGGTGCGAATCTGACGCTTCTTGAATTCCGTTCAAGGATCAAATCAATCAGTTCTTTCAATTTGTTAATTAATAATCTGTATTATTGTTGATTATTTATAATTTTGTGTAACTCAATGAAGACTTGTTACTCACTTACTGCATCCACTGCATAGGAGGACTTAAAAAAATATTTATATAAGGAATCGATACGGTTTAATAGACCCAAAAAGTGATTATCGTTGACATATTTTACCTTTTTTTAATTACTTATTGTATATTTATAACAACAGAAGAAAGTAAAATGTATTGTATTGTAATCATAACTTGAAATATGAACTTAAATGTGAGCTATCAATATATTTTTAAATATTAGACTCGAATGTATTAGAGGCTGTTTTAAAATGGTGGCTTTCATGGCACGTAATTCTCATTCATATTAAAATCATTCTTTTAAAATGAAGAAGAGAATACGTTGTTATAGATAGTTATTTCCACTATTACTAGTACAATTTTCCATTCAAACATTTATTAATTATAAGAATGTTTAAAATTCCAATTTTTTAAATCCGACATGTTTTTCATTTATTCTATAAGTTAACATATGACATTAATATAGTTGTGTGAATAAAAGCCAGTTATTAAACTATTGCTCCATGATTTATCAAATGATAAAATATTGTAAAGAATTTGTTAAATTATTTATTGTTGTGAATTTTTTCCTCGTCTTTTTCTTATTTTATTTTTAAATAGTATTTACCAGAACAAGCATATAAAATACCATAATAATATAATATAGTTGCAATCCACTCGAAAAATAGGATAATTATATTTATTTATTAAATGTAGATCGTTGAGATTGATAATTTAAATATGTTTTTATTGACTTATTTCATATTTAAAATATTATTTTTCACTATAAATACAAAACACTGAAGGCATTTGTTCTAAGCTGTAACTTAGCACTTTAACAAAAGTTATTTACAAATAATAAGAAAATAGTTTTCTACTTTGTAAAGTTTAAAGTCCTTTTTCTCCCTATCGTGCCTTTGTCTCTCGCTTCTTCACATTCTATGTAATGGATATCCGGAACGTGTGAATGACTCAAACAAATAGTGGCGTTTAAATTTTTCAAAGGAAGAAAATTCTGAGGTACGGTTCAAAATTAACGAAGGCTAAAAAGTAAATTTAATTAAAGTCACGTTTCTGGAAATCTTTGGACTCATATTAAAATATGTATTATACTATATAAGAACAATCCAATACAAAACCTATGTTAGATATGTTATTTTACTTGCATACATATATATGTATACAAATTTTATCAAGTTGTTTATAACAAGTTGTAGATTCAGTGAAGCGCAGCACACTCCAAATAACAGAACAATATTTTATTATGAATGTTAAAGTACATATCATTTTACTATACAGTGATATGCTAATTGTTTTGAAATCAATTTCCTCTAAATCTTCAGAGTCAATTGAAGTGTTAAACAAATAGCTTTGTTATGAATAGCTCGATATTAAATCCAATATATATATAAAAAGCGAAGGCTATATTCTTATATAAAGATTCTGATTAAAAATATTACTTGTAATATTTTATGGAACCTACAACTAATATATATTCCTAGAGATAACTTATTTTGACAGATATAATAATACGAGTAGCGGTGGCTGTTATAAGCCTGTGTATTATTAATGAGGCTCTCGTTATATCAGACTACAACATCAATCATCTCCTCAGATTTGTCATTTTAACGTTTGAATGATTACTGATGCTGAAAATATATTTGAGTCTGTCCATACACTGATGATTTTTATTACATATTACGTTAAAACAAATTTATTTTATTTATTATTTTTTAAAGGTTATGAATAACATAAAAGAGAGAAATATTTATTAAATTAAGTTAAGGATATGATTCTGTTAAAAAACAATAAATTAACCTAAGCTATAAGTTGAATAACATATAAATATTAATATTTTTTTTAGTATTGCGTATTGAAGTAGTTTGTTTAATTTTGTCCATGTTATGTTTACTTTAAGTATTTTTTTAGAAGTAATGAGAACATCCTATGTTTGTTTTAAAATAAAATTTGAACTAAAATGAATACCAATTTTAAGTCTTTAATAAAAAGAGCTTCAGCCCGTTCTAACTGGATTACAATTTTAGTATTCGTATTCTGATAGAAGTACGATTACTGTTTATCAAAAATAAAATTAACAATGAAGTCATGGAAACTGCATTCACTTATAACTGTTATGATATTATTATTATAAAAATTTTCTCACATTTTGCTGAATGCACTACATCCGTTTATGTTATAAATTTGTATCAACGGCAGACATTATTTTCGTTAAGAAGGTCGTTTACTTGTGTGCTAGTGTTAGAAACTGAGCTTTATTTCTTCAACAATATGTGATTCTTATTTTTATTTGGTTATAAAAAAATAAGATTAAATTGTACGAAAAAAATTAACATATAATATATACATACATGCATTTTTATATCAATATGTTCTCTAACGCACTCAAGTTATTGGAAAATCCAAATTCAGAATATAATATGAAAATGAATAGAGTCGCAGTCTCGAGTGCAGACACTCCGACAGTTTATTAAAAGTAAGTTAAAAGCTATGTGGTGACCTCATATCGTAAATATTATATTAAATGTTTCATAAACATAATTGTAATATTGCAGTAGTTTTATATAGAATAATATCATAATTATTTCATTAAGATTTTTATATAATGTTCGTAAAATATATAAATTCAAATCTGAGTTGATCAATAGTTTTTAAAATCTTTCTCTGTTTATCTCTTTGTTCCCTGACTATCAAAGGAAACACAAACATTTTTACTTTTTACAAAGTATCCAAACAAACATCTGAGTAATATTTTTGTGTTACTTTACAGCGGAGCTCAATTTATAAAATAATAAATTTATACAAATGTATATTAAATTCCTGTCTTTATTTTTTATTAACTGGGCAAATTAATAACTAAATTTTAACAACCAAAATTATATAACTTCAATTTTGATTTTCATTTACAAAAAATGTTTTTTTGTAAATTATAATACAACTTGAAATTTAGAGTTTTCTATAAACTTTATAATAATAGACAATTCCAGAAGAAAAACAACGCAGGAAAATCGCTGACAACACACGGATGAGTAGTTTACTTTACATAAGTAAAAAGTAAATTTCGTTTATTTGCATATTCATTTAACTCACAAATATTTTTAAGTGTCAACTTTTGCTTCTAACACTATTTTTGCAATGTTTCATTGTTCATTTTGAATACATGCACCGATAGAAATACTTCTTTATTTGCTGTTATAGGTTTTACAGCCATTTAATATTATATGAAATATTTTCTATATATATATATATACATATATATGACAGATTAGTTAATTCTTAATGTAGCCAAAGTCAGTTTTACTCTAATCTAAATCTAATCGCGCGACGCCATGAGCAGAACAATATCTGCATTACTGCTCTTTGACAATGATAAAGCCTTTGTTCCTCATTACGAGTGTTAGAATTAATGACGAGTCCATTAAAGTCACGTTTCTGGAAATCTTTGGACTCATATAAAAAATATGTATTATATAGTATATATATGGTATATATAAGAACAATCCAATACAAAACCTATGTCAGATATGTTATTTTACTTGCATACATATACATGTAGATTCAGTGAAGCGGAGCACACCCCAAATAACAGAAAAATATTTTATTATGAATGTTAAAGTAGATATCATTTTACTATACAGTGATATGCTAATTGTTTTGAAACCAATGTCCTCTAAATCTTCAGAGTCAATTGAAGTGCTAAACGAATAGCTTTGTTATGAATAGCTCGATATTAAATCTAATAAAGCGAGGGCTATATTCTTATATAAAGATTCTGTATAAAAATATTACTTGTAATGTTTTAAGAAACCTACAACTAATAAATATTCCTAGAGATAACTTATTTTGACAGATATGATAATACGACTATCGGTGTCTGTTATAAGGCTGTGTATTATTAATGAGGTTCTCGTTATATCAGACTACAACATCAATCATCTCCTTAGATTTGTCATTTAACTGTATTATGAAAATGTCACATAGTTTGTTGTTTTGTAATAAACATGTTATAGTATAATCATAATTATTATATTATTATGTCCTTGATATGAGTTTATAATATTTAATAAATGAATATGATGATTTTTATTACATATTACGTTAAAACAAATTTATTTTATTAATTATTGTTTAACGGTTATGAATAACATAAAAGAGAGAAATATTTATTAAATTAAGTTAAGAATATGATTCTGTTAAAAAACAATAAATTAACCTAAGCTATAAGTTGAATAAAATATAGATATTAATATTTTTTTTAGTATTGCGTATTGAAGTAGTTTGTTAAATTTTGTCCTTGTTATGTTTACGTTTAAGTAATATTTTAGAAGTAATGAGAACATCCTATGGTTGTTTTAAAATAATATTTGAACTAAAATGAATACCAATTTTAAGTCTTTAATAAAAAGAGCTTCAGCCCGTTCTAACTGGATTACAATTTTAGTATTCGTGTTCCGGCAGAAGTACGATTACTGTTTATCAAAAATAATATTAACAATGAAGTCATGGAAACTGCATTCACTTATAACTGTTATGATATTATTATTATAAAATTTTCCACACATTTTGCTGATGACACATACATCCGTTTATTTTATAAATGTATGTCAACGGCAGACATTATTTTCGTTAAGAAGGTCGTTTACTTGTGTGCTATTGTTAGAAACTGAGCTTTATTTCTTTAACAATATTTGATTCTTACTTTTATTTGGTTATAAAAAATAAGATTAAATTGTACGAAAAAAATTAACATATAATATATACATAAATGCATTTTTATATCAATATGTTCTCTAAGGCACTCAAGTTATTGGAAAATCCAAGTTCAGAATATAATATGAAAATGAATAGGGTCGCAGTCTCGAGTGCAGACGCTCCGACAGTTTATTAAAAGTAAGTTATATTATTTTAAAATGTCGTAAATATTATTTTAAAATATTTCAAAAACATAATTTGTTATTATATTGCAGTAATTTTATATACAGGGTGGGCCAAAAATTTTTGCACTTTTGAAACATGTCTAGAAATAAAAGTACAAATGTTATTTTGTTTATGATTTATTTAACGTAATTATCATTTATTAAAATTTATTTTTTAAAAATGACATCGTCGAGATGTGCTCCGTCTCGTCGTTGGCTCTCCTGCAATCGACTACGTAAACTTTGGAAAACTCGTTGACACATGCTGCGAGAAATCGCGGCTATCTCCTCGTGGATGTTTTCTTTTAATTGGGATATGGTCGTCGGTTTATTAAGGTATACTCGACTCTTCAGATATCCCCACAAGAAAAAATCGCAAGGTGTAAGGTCCGGGTTTCTGGGAGGCCATGGGATATCACCTCTGCGAGAAATCAATTTGTTAGGAAACATTTCTTTGACCACCGGTAAAGTCACGTTTGATGTATGGCATGTTTGTCCATCTTGTTGCATCCAAGTCCGGCTATTGTATCCTTCAAATTCATGCAACTGTGGTGTGTCAAAAACTCTCGCAACATTTTCACGTATTCCACTGAGTTCACAGTTACGTTATTTCCTTGATTATTTTCAAAGAAGCATGGACCGATTATGCCCTTTGCGGATATGGCAGCCCACACTGTCGTTTTTGGTGAATGAAGAGGCTTTTGGTGTTTATAGTGAGGGTTTTCCGTGCTCCAATAACGACAATTATGTTTATTTACGTGACCATTAATGTGAAAATGGGCCTCG
This sequence comes from Melinaea menophilus ssp. n. AW-2005, assembly GCA_918358695.1. NCBI lineage: Eukaryota > Metazoa > Arthropoda > Insecta > Lepidoptera > Nymphalidae > Melinaea > Melinaea menophilus. Next base: position 16,488,749 of record OU911049.1, read on the forward strand.
TCCGTAAACAATACATTCTCAAGGCTAGAGAATCGCTCCAGTATAGTGTCAGCAAATAACTTGCGTTGAATGTAATCGTTTGGTTTCATCTCCTGTACAATTTGAAGCTTATATGGGTGCAGTTTAAGGTCCAAAAGTAAGATTCGCCGCAGACTAGTTCTTGGTATAGCAAGAGCCGCCGACCGCTTACGCGTAGATGATTCTGGATCGTCCCTTACAGAAATTTCAACCTCCCGAATGTTCTCTTCGCTTCTTCTTGAACGTGGTCGCCCAGTTTGTTAGTACCACCCACCCTGTAGAATAATTTCATAATTATATCATTAAATTTTTTATATAATGTTCGTAAAATATATAAATTCAAATCTGAGCTGAGCAATAGTTTTTAAAAACTTTCTCTGTTTATCTGTTTATTCTGTGGTTCTCAAAGGAAACGCAAACATTTTTACAGAGTATCCAAACAAACATCTAAATAACATTTATGTTTTAGTTTACAGCGGAGCTCAATTTATAAAATAATAAATTAATATAAATACTCTAAGAATGAAGTGACTGTTTTTGTTAGTTCGTTTGAAATCAATGTCCTATAAAAGTGCATATTAAGTTCCTGTCTTTATTTTTTTCATTAACTGGGCATATTAATAACTAAATTTTAACAACCAAAATTATATAATTTCAATTTTTATTTTCATTTACAAAAAACGTTTTTTGTTAATTATAATACAACTTGTAATTTAGAGTTATTTATAAACTTTATAATAATAAACAATTCCAGAAGAAGAACAACGCGGGAAAATCGCTGACAACACGCTGACGAGTAGTTTACTTAAATAAGTAAGTAATAAATTTCGTTTATTTTCATATTCATTTAGCTCACAAATATTTTTAAGTATCAACATTTGCTTCTAATACTATTTTTGCAATGTTTCATTGTTCATTTTGAATACATGCACCGATAGAAATACTTCTTTATTTGCAGTTAGGTTTTAGAACCATGTAATATAATTTGAAATATTCTGTATATATATATATGGCAGATTAATTAATTTTTAATGTAACCAAAGTCAGTTTTATTCTATCTAATCTCGCGACGCCATGAGCAGAACAATATCTGCATTACTGCTCTTTGACAATGATAAAGCCTTTGTTCCTCATTGCGAGTGTTAGAATTAATGACGAGTCCATTGTCAGTCGTTAATGAACTACATTCAAGAGACTAAAGCTAGGATACACATAAATATACAGGTATATTGCTGAGAATATAAAATATATATTTATTTAATCTAATATATCATTTTTTTTATATATTGATAGCATAAGAAAGAAGAAAATAATGTTTTTAATTATTGCAATATAAATTAAATAATGCTAAATTTCATGTTCAATGTCTCGCCCACTTTGGTGCCAAAGCCTTAATTATAAAACAGGTACTGTTTTTATAAGAAGGAATTTAAATATTTCTACGATATCAATAATCTACAGCATTAATAATAATAATAATAATATACTTTATTGCAACCACAATGTAAAATAACAATATCGAAACAAAAAAAAACATTTAAACTATATATGGGTATACAATAAGGCGGTCTTATCGCTAAGTAGCGATCTCTTCCAGACAACCTTATATCTAAGTTTAAGGTGAGTTACATACAAGAGTGGTGCATAATATTAACAGACATAATTACATAAACAAACATAAATATATACACAAATACAAATAAATATAACATAAATAAAATACATAATTAAATAAATATATATTTATATATATATATATTTATATATATATATATATATATATATATATATATATATATATATATATAAATATGCCATAAGGAACCACAACAGGTGTGTACATCTTAGTTTAAGTTCTGTTTTATGCTATTATTATGTATTATGTATTGAACTGATAGGTTTTATTCTTTTAAAATGTTTGTTTGATTTTATTTATTTTAATATATCTAATCTTTTTATAATTTTTTAGATTGTGAAACTTACATAAATACATTTATATTATAAGTTTAATTTACCCTGAATAACATTAATCCTAGATATATGTGTTTTACATGCTAAAATCAGAAAGATTTCTTATATTTCTGCCAGGTAACAACTTCAGACAATGTATGCTATACCTGTTGGTTGCGAACCAAAAGAGAGGTCCCATATATGAATCGCTTTAATGAATTAAGAGTTGAAGAAGCCATTCAACATGGGAATGATGATGCCTCACATACTGAGCCACCTAACGAGACTACTGTTGTGGAGTATTTCTTAATGCCAAAGTTGTCATATCTTTGGAGGACCACCAATCTCATGAAGATCTGCATGAGCAACATATTGTCATTCCATCAGGCATCCAGAATACAGAGAATGGATTTATAGCATTACCAGATTACAGGAGAGCCGCCAATACTTGTAACCATTGCCTCTTTCCTGGCTGCAATAATATTGATATGCAGTGTTTAAAATATTATGTAATTAAAATACCATCTTGTTTTATTTTTACTATAAATACCTATATTCATTTTTTATTTTTCTTTATTTATAGACTTTTATACATATGTCTGTCCTATATTATCCTTATCTAAATAAATGTACAGCGACATTTTTCTAAACAAAATAATTTTTTTTCATCTGTTTACTATATGATCGCTATAGAATAGCGGTGCGCTTGTCGATTGGCGCCGACTACACGATGGTGTTCGCGGGTTCGATAGTAGGTAATTTGCTAGCACGCATTGGACCATCGGCTGATTAAGCAGCGATTCTTTTCCTATCTGGTGAAAGAAGCCTATGCCCAGTATTGGAATGTTAGAGGTTGAAGCTTAGTAAATAGAGATAGCTATCTGACACATTTGCAAAGAAGAAAGATCGGTTTTCATATATTTAGACAAATATTATTAAATATACATTGCAAATATATATTTTCGTTAATAAACGCGATAAAATCCGTTCAAGACTTATTTTAACCCTTTACTAAACTAATAACTAATATTAAAAACATCATTTAAGAAATCTCTTACGTATTTTTTTATGTTTGTATAGACTGTACCTACAATCAGTGACAACTAGTATTGACAGGTAACCTCAAATTATTATTAAACAAAAACTTAAATATCTTTTTTTTGTGGCTTTCTAAAAAAATATTTTTTTCTGATTAAGCTTATGCAATGTTACCCCTATCGTTTAAACATTTTTTTATATTTAGACGCTTCAAAAAGATGTCAGGTAAAATGATGTATGGAAAGCTGCCATTGTTCTTTATACAATTTAAATTCCAAAAAGTAAACAAAGTGTAGGGTAAATGTGAAAAGTTCGGAGTAATGTGAAGATAAACTTAAAAAGCAAAATATCAAAATGTCTACTTCTTAGTTAAACGTTTAGACCTCACATTAGGGACAACTCTGCGATCTTTTGATGCCACCGTTGCGCATTCCGATGGAGGATCCGTGGTGTTATTGCTGCATGCACTATGTATATTGTTCACTTCAAAAACACTAGATACACGATGACGCTCACCATCACTACCCAACACTATAATATGGCCATCTCTTGTCCAGCAATTCGTAACGCCAAAATGTTTTCGTGCCAAAACAAATGCGTCATGTCTAGGTTTCGTAAGAAACTCGAGAAGTGTTATCCCAGTACCTTTAAGACATGTTTTCACAGACCAGCACTTGTCTCTAGACTTGGTTTCATGAAACCTCACTAGAATGGCCCTGGTTTTTTTGCTATTTGAAGACCCGAGGCGGTGACAGCGACTAATATCACAATGAGATATATCTGGAAGCCTCAGTTTTTCAGAACAGACTTTCAAAACTTTGGCAACAGTATCCTCACTCTTATCTTCAGCAATACCATGGATGAGTAGAATTTTTCTGCGGGACCTCATCTCAAGCTCATCGTGATGTCTTGAGAGTATATTAATTTGAAGCTGGAGGCTCTCCAGAGCCGACATCACAAATGTTCTGAAAGACTGGAACTGTGAATTTATGTTTGAAGACGGACTTGCTGCAGGAGTTGCTGCTTTCAGATCCCGTTGAAAGTCATTCATAAATTAGAATTAAAAACTTCACTTAATTCTGCCATTGTTTGTTTTAGTGAATCCATTGTGTTTGTTTTAGTGAATCCAATGATTGATGTGAAAATAATTTCGTGCAAATGGTAGGAAAATTGAAGCAATTATTGTATATAAGTGAAGCTGGTAGGTAGTTACTTTACATACACATTTTAATTTTGAATATAATTTAATAATATATATAGTTTTTAATTTAATTTAAGAGCAAATAAAGACACGTCTAGTCACTTATGCACCTACCCGCGAAAAAAGCATTCATGATTTCTTATTATAACGAAGCATTATGATTTATTCATTATGTATTTTAAATATTTAAAAATGAATGTAATAAATATTGTTGTCTAGAATAACTCAATATCTTAAATATTTTTAATTTTAAACCAAAACCATATATAAACAAACGTGAAAGAAACTTAGATATATTAAATACACTTACCACTCTCATAATGTAGGTAATTAATGAAGTTTAAAGTTAGTATGGAATAGTGCTGACTGCTGAAGCAATCTGCGTCACAAACCAACACGTCGTGATTAATATATCAGTGCCCGAGCTACACACTACACACAGGTAGTGTACATAAATGGATTACTGAGTAATTTGTTATTATTATTTGGTTTCATTTAAGATTCATTCAAACCTTCAAACAATGTATCACGATTATATTTCTTGATTGTATAACTTACAGACTCCTCTATAGATGATATTAGTTAACTGTAGTAGAAACGATCTATCTGTCCAATTACTTTAAAATTTTACATAGTTACTTCTTTTGTCACGTAGACGACACCTAAGAACGGTTTTTACGGAATTCCTATCCCAACGGATCTCAACTTTTTACATTTCGCCAAGTTTTAAACCTGTAGGAGGTATATACATAACGCGGAGGTAAGAGATACTATAGCAACGGTTACCATAGCAACGGTTACGATCACCAAGGTTAGGACAAAAGTTACCATAATAACTTAAGTTCACACCCAAATTAATAGTTTACCCAGCGAAGCGGGAGGGAATAAGCTATTATCTTAATATAAGTTTTCTCATGTGTCAAATGTCAATAAATTCCGTTTAATATGTTAGTGTTCATGAAGTTGGTATGAGCTTAGGAGAAAATTAAATCTTTTGGCATCACATATTATATTATATTATTAACCATTAAATCATCTTCTCCGTTTTCTTTCAATATTATTAATATAATAAGATATGCTTACTAATACAATGTGACTAATATAGATTGATACTATTAATATAAATTTATTATTTAACAAAAAACTATTATCTAAAAAATATTAGCATCTTTGTTCAAATTTTAAATTCACATTATTTATACCATTACTTGTAAAAACATATATAATATTTCCACAGTTAAATGTGCAATTAGATCAAGTTCCGATAATTGTAAAAGTCTATGAATAATATATTTCAAATGCATTTCAAAAGCATTGTAGTCCACGCAAAGAATTTCTATGTATAGTAATATTCATTGCATGGATTAATTTAAAGTAACATTAAGATCCTATACTGTGATAATGAAGTTAAGGCGAGTCGTAAAATAACAATAGTATCGAGGGACGCATAGAAATGATCAAATAAGGGCTCAATATATTAATATAACCAAGTTAGTTCGGATCTCAAATATTTTAATAATATTATAAATTAAATTATACTGTTATAGTTTAGAGCATAAATAACTTCTATCGATAAAATATTTATGAAGCCTTGATATGTAGCATTACGAGTTTCATTATTAATTATATACATAATGTAGTTGCAGTTTTATTTATGTTACACATTTTATAGCATTTCTTATTATTATTATTTAAATAAGTTACTGTTAACAAAGAGTGACACAAAATATCAAACAAACAAATAAGTAACATTTATGTGTTACTTTACAGCGGAGCTCAATTTATAAAATAATAAATTTATATAAATACTCTAAGCATAAAGTGACTGTTTTTGTTTGTTTGTTTAAAATCATTATATCATGAAAGTGTATTTATAATGATCAAGATAATTACTAAACCGACCAAAATTATATATCTTCTCACTATCAATTAAGTACGGATCATATTTATTATAATTTTCATTATCTTTATATATAATATTACATGGTTGGTGACAATTTACTTTTTTATTTATTTACCTTCACGCCATATCCCATGCGGGGTAGCCAGAGATGACGGAGCGCCAAAAACTACGGTCCCTGCATACCTCTTTCGCCTCGGCCACAGACATCAACCTCTTCATACATGCCCTCCAGGGGGTCCTCATGCTTTTTACATGACCTTCCTCCAGTATCATAGATACTGTGTTTTCGAAGGTCACTCAAGGCCTCCCCCTGTCTCTCTTACCGCTCACTTTTTCTATATAAATCTTTTTTACCATTCTTTCATCACTCATTCGTTCGACGTGCCCAAACCACCTGAGCACGTTCTTCTTCATTCACACCGTAACATCTTCACTAGTATCTGCCATTCTGTGGATCTCTTCATTGCGGATTCGATCAGCTAGACTGACTCCTGAAGAGGTCGCACCTCCACAGCATTCATCTTTCTTACATTCTTCTTCTGTGTTACCCACGTTTGGCTGCCGGTATATTACAGCATCGGTAGCAAAACCGCATTGTGTACAGCCAAATGTGCAGTTATGCTGACGTTTTGCCGTCTCAACAATGCTTCCAAAGCACCTATGACAAATAGTTTGAATATTTATATTGACGGGATTGATCTGTAGTCCTTTGATTCAACTTATGTCTTTTTTCCATCTATCTGTAAAACAACTTACTGACAACTGTTAGATAACAAAAATAATTAAAACATATGCACATTGTATATATTAAATAAACTAATAATAAATAACAAATTATGGGAAATCAAGATACAAACGTATTTATTATTTTAATAATAATGATGAATTAAAATGTTTTAATTGCTTAGACCTTTTGATATTTTATATTTGAGGTTTAACAAAAACATTCAAATGTTTTTAAATTAGCTTCAGATATTAGACTCACTTTCAATAGAGGGTTTATAATTCCCAATTCAGTTGAAAGAGAAAATAAACAAGCATCATTGAGCACTCTATGAATAACATCAGTTTTGGGCTGAAAACTATATAACTATATATTAAATATAAACGGTGTTTATGTTTAATAAAAATGCCTTTGATTTAATATTTAAAAAACGAGTTTCGCGTGCTATTTTGCGTTTTTCTGTAAATAGATCCCTCGTTTTTACATTTCTTTCGTAATAAAGTGTAAAACACGCAACTGCATGTGAATTTAAAGCGAGATTCTAACTATAAAATTTCTGTTATTTCTCTTCAGGTTATCTAAAATATTTTGTTAATAAAAACGTTACGTAAGCCAATATCCATTCATTATTAGGTCTCAATTTGGGTAATAATTTCTAATTAAGATTATTCAATTAATTAATATGAGTGTTTGAATATTTGAATTCAATTTATATTATAAACAGTGGATGACCGCATCATTTGATAATGAAAATGTTTTCAGTACAGTCGTATTGACTTAACGTGGTGTATAATTAAATTGTAGCTTTGCTTTTGTTGCTTTTTTAATACACGTATGTGTTTTTGTATCTTGTGTTTATACTTTTATGAATCATACTTATATAGAATCAAATCTGAAAATATTTTGAAAAAAAAATAACATTATATTTCTTGAACTCAGAGCAATAAAAACTGACGATCTATTTTGGTTAAAATAGAGAAATAATATTCCTCAATAGCGAGAATCCATCCAGACTTCATGAAATATCCACAGTCTAATAGATACATAGAAATAGAAACATAAACAAATAGTCTCGTATAATTTCCCTTGAGTCATTAGGTACTATTGCGGGTCAGTAGGCCGATGTCTTCACCTTCTTGGTTTCTTTTAAATCAAAATAGAAAACACGTATATAATAATAATCTTAATCCTCCTTTCTTTCCTGAGATCCTTTGTATCTAATCCTTAATGTGAAATTTTTAGTTTATTACAATTTTTTACTTATAAGAAGATACATAATCGTAACCCAAATAAGAATATCGGACTGAATGACTCACTAGTATACTTCGATCTACAATAATGTAAATCTGCTGCAGGTTAATCAACTTGAAACATATCAATTTTACAACTTCTTGTTTTGCTTACAAGAAATAAATTCAAATATATGGGTTTTAAAGGTACGTTTACATGCTAGCAGATACTTATAGTATTTCCGAATATTTGGAACACGATACCACCTGGGTATGAAATGCTCGCTGCCAGGCAACTTCAAGATTTATTATAAATGTAATTTAGGACAACAAGACAAGCCCGCTGAGTTTCTGTCGCCAGCTCTTCAGGTCAGTGGCAAATAAGTTTTCGAGCTGGTGGTAGCTTCGACAATTGAAAAAATGTTTTGTATAAAACTGACTTTCAATAAAAAAAATGATTTTTGAAATAAAATTATTGAAACTAAGTCAAATATTCTAATTCATATATTAATAATTCCTTATATTATCTGTAATAAAGACTTTGAAATTGGTATTTGTTATTTAATCAATCCGCAAAAGGTTAAAGAAAATTCTTAATATCACCTCAAAAATACTCGTAGAGCTTAAGATCAAAACATTCATCTCTCAATAAGCATCGCAAATGTCTAAGTATTCCCATGAATAGTTCGTGTGAGTTATCCTTTGATTAGGTATTCTCAATGTTCACACCTCACTGCCATTGACTTTGACAGTCTCAAGTATAATGAGACGAGTACTTGAATCTTGAAATATTGGTCTTCTTTGGTAATAAACTAACGTTGATAGATTATTATGAATAAATTTAATATTATAATGTACTTAAAAATATGTATCTTAGCCGGTTAGTTCTGTTACAGACTTTGTCTATTTTTAGAAATATATCATGTATAAGTGGTTATTTTTTTATTTCTGTAAGTTAAATACATATTGAAGTAATAAACTTTACTTGACGGTAATAAAATATTGATTGTTTATTTCTTTTTTTTTTTATAATAAAAGCACTTGAAGTTTTCAAAATGTAAAAGAAAGTTAAATATCCGTTGTTAAGTACATTATTTTCCTCGCCCTTCATTTAAGAAAGCTTTGGATCTAATTCAGTATTGTCATACGTATAGTATATATATATGTATTTCTTCATACTGTAATATATAAATCTATCAACTGGTATGTATGTACAGATATATAGACATTCTTAACACGTTTTATGGGGCCTAAAAACTATAGTGTTTACAAGCGAACAATAGCGTAGAATATGGAATTCGTTGCTACAGTCTTTAACTCAAATCTAAAATTTACTTGTATGTGTTAAATCATTGGGCATATGTGTTAACTAATTATATCTGACTATGAATTAAAGTAAAATAAAGGTTTTATAAATAAATCCCTGTGGACTTAAACTTTCAAAGCCCTCGATAAAAGAAATTAAATAATAATAACAACAACATACAACTTTTAAAACACTACTCCGATTCAAATTGTACAACGAGGCTCGTAAATAAATAAAATTAAAAAACCTTATCTAATCGCAAGCACAAGTCCACAATCCCTGCATCAATACTAGCAGCTATAAACCATTATTCCCGTCACCTTCAACAGGGTTGTTGACGCGTTAATGACTGCTACCTCAAGGGAGCCGCCCGATAGTCAACAGACAAAGAAACGCTCGAATATTTACAATGGCGATGTTAATGATGAGTTTTGTTTGTTTTTTCCAGTACTTTAATTTATACGATTAAATAGATAAATTACGGTATATTTATAGTAGTGCTTAATAAATAAACTAATAAAGTGCTTAAATAAAAAATATTTCAATGTTGTTTATTTATTGTCTTGTTTGTTTTATTTAGTATCTTATTTTATGGAAACTAAAGTACTTCCTATAATAACGTTATGTGTCATTGAAGATGTATGTTTACTTATAATCTTACCATATAAAATCGATTACTTTTTATCTTTCTTGCACTACTCCTCCTAAACCGCTTATCCGATTTTTATAAACAGGGTATCAAATGAAAGCTTATAGTCTAATGATGCCAGGGTTATGTTTTGGCGACGCTGTAAGGTCAATAAGGTCACCAAATTAAAAAATTGCATGCTCTGCGGACTAGACGTAGGCGAGCGAAGCGAGCCCTACGGCTAGTAGGAACATATAATTAAGAACCTTAAGAACCATAAGCTATACATATAATTTTACGAGCTTGTTCCTACAGCTGCATAAATATAATAGTGTATTCATCGTTATTAATATATAGGTAAATAAGTAACAAGATCAAAAGGTATTGCCAACCGTGAAAATAAAAATAATTCAGTAGCGGTCACGAGCAATATATATTTAATAAAATCTTTATCATTGTGAAATGAATATAATTTATAATTTAACAATGAATCATTCATAATTTTACAAAAATCTGATTCAACAATGATAATAAAAATGATAGGTTATTTAAACAGCATTTTTCTCGGCATTGTGGTTGAGGTTCGTTTGAATTGCACTATATTAGTTGTAGCTAGCTATTCCTAAGAATAGGTAATACGCATCCTTCCGAAATACAACTAATCAAACAATTAGTATTATAAAAAAACTAAGAAATACATATTCTATAGCAATATTCTATGTCAACATAACTTGTGTTTTGACTTAATGTATTTATTATAAACGGTTATTTCTCGTCGTATTCAATATTGATACCGTATTAGACATTTCTAAGTCACCTCGAAGTGCATAATTATTTTGATGGATAAGTCAGTGAATGAAAAATTCTAAAAAGATTTAATATAGACAACTCCATAATTAATTATTATCCTGTGCTTATCCCAATTATTTAAGGTTGGCGTAATTTATAAATTCCTACCAGACTCTATCACCCAAAACTTTAAAGGAAAGTAACTTCTTCATGGTCTTTCAAGAACTGCATCCTTGTGCTTTTCGGTTGGTCTAATCTCTTATCACCATTATTACTAAATAATTCTATAATTTAAATAAATTCTATTTTCTTTACATTTTAAAGGCGTAAGTTTAAAGAAAAATTAAAATCTTTCAATTGTAGTTTGTAGTTATGGTTAAAAATAAAAATAGTTGTAATTCAGTTGAACGTGTTTTTATTTAGGAACTCAATATTTTTTTTTAACATGTCTTAACTGATATTTAAATTCCGCTTTGAATTCATAAGGACAAACAAAGCTATTTTTATTTGAAATTGAATTACAATTATAATATTTCAATAACTTCAAGGAATTATTATACTATCTATAATCATACACATAAAAATAAGCCAATAAAGTTTTTTATACTACTTATAAAAGTCATGAAAACCATGTAATATATAATCTATAATCTGTATAATCAAGAACATACAACTGTTATTCAGGCAGCGTAAAGCATCCGAGGCACGTCTCCACACCCTTTCACGTGACTAGTTAAATTCCTGGATAGACTTTTATATTTGCTGTATACGTCTTTTGTGAGAATGATCTTTAACAGAACGTACAAATAAAAGAACATTTCAAAGTTTGCTGGCATTCTAGATTATGATCGTAGTTTCATGATCGTAGTTTGATGTTTCTGATGTCAAGTGAAGAAATATAGATACGCAATATAAAAATATTTTGTTATGGTCGCAATCCGATCCGAATTCTGTTAATTTAACTTCTTAATAGTCGTCGTAAAATAATATAAACGAATAGATCTCAATGTTCTAATTATTTATTACAAGGCACGAACGAAACAGACATTAAATCGTGTTAAAAAGACATGCGACAACATCTCAACGATACTAAATTTTAAATGTTAATATATGAATTGTTAGTCATAATAGTTATAAGCAATTATTATGCCGAGAAAGAATCCGTTACATGAAAATATAATAAATTATTTTTATCACCACTTAATAAGTAGTAATAGAAACAAATATCCTTATCCTTACTATATAATAATGAGCTAATTGACTCTGTATACACGCGCATCACTTATCACCCACAAATCACACAATAATGTGTAATACATCAAAAAAAAGCTATTGAATCAGGCTACAAAATAGGGTAGGTGCCAACCTCATACGTGCCCTTTGACCCTTCCTGGCCCGAAGGGCCGGGAAGTTCCCTTGTATATATATATTATAAATAAGAATTTTACTTCAATCTAGATCCGTAAAATCAATATGTTTTTTATAAATCTAAAAAAGATATATTGTAAAAGGAACAACAAAGGTATACTAGGAGCGCAAACAGACCCTCAATTAGGACTCGCTGCGCTCGCGAAATCTTGGATGCCGTTTGCATATTGAGCGAAGCGAGCCCATCGTAATGACTTAAATCGAAAATCGACTTATCATTTCCCCATTGACTTCCATGGGATATCAGTTTTTTGACGATTATTCCTCAACTACATGACTTTTTCAAATGTTTTCTTCAAACGATCACCGAATTTGTGTCTTTATGATTGCAAAATTTCATAATTTTCCGTCAAGTAGTTTTTGAGCCTATTCGTGACAAAGAATGTGAAAAAGTCTCCAGTAGAGCGCACCGCTCGCTTTGCTCGCTTCGCTCAAAAAAAAAATTTTCTTGAAGTCTGTGCAATAGTTAATGGTGACATATTTTCTCAAGAAACAAATGTTAAATAACGGTTCATCGTCATCCTGTGTGCGACTGCGTGTGTGACTGCGGATACAAGCGACGTCTTGTGTAAATGTTATTTACATTTATATCTCCGTCCCATCTGAAATTTCACCAGACGCATAACTCAATCTACCTATTCTAATTATCTTATATTTTCAATTACAAACATACTGGGCTACAATAATATTTACAATACTTTAGAATTTATTATTAAATATTTTCAATAAAAGTTTAGTATTTTTTATGGGATTTCATTGAAATGAAAGGAATCAGTAGGTCTCGTCAGAAGCAGGATCATCTTGTCGGATAAGAGGTACATACCTACCTGTTTTTTTCGATTGTTCCGTACGGACGAAAACATTAATCTATTATATTTTATTTTCGTAGTACATTTACTAATACCAAAATGTAATGTACTTGTAATATTGTCATATTTCTGTATGTCAGACGGGCTTAACGTGCTATGCAAAGTATTGCAATTTGTATCAAAATAAAATATTATAACAATTAATAATTATATAATATTAAACTTTTCTTTATTTTTTTAAATTATATAGAATTCTATGAATTTGCATCGATTCCGGCTAAATATTGAATGTTAAAATGCACACCAACATAATTTTGATTTCTTTTCAATTTTATCTATCTATATTTCTATCTATATGTGTGTTCATAAAAATCTGTTAAGGGCTACATCTATTATTAGAAAATATCTCATTTTGATAAGTTGTTATTTTCAATTTTTTTTGCATATAAATTGCCAATTGACGTTCTTTATTATTTTATGATAATTAAGTCTTTTTATTTTTTTCCAGAAGGAAAAAGACAGTTAAATTATTCACCCTTTGTAAAGTATATTATTTTTTCGGCCCCGCCCTTCAGTAAGACTTATTAGCTTACATGATTATTTATATTTGAATGCACTGCAATATGCTACACTGCAGTGGTACGTATATACATACGTGTAGGTGATTCGATATTCCTAGAACGTTTTATGTGCCCAAACTAATATTTTCATGTGGATCCCTCGGCATAAATCTTAACAGATATCATGTCACAAGGTTATCTTGGATGTAAACTTAACACTTTTATTTATCTTAGTTATAAATAAAAACCCTGTTAATTTTTATATATAAGTTGTCTCGGGGACTATTTAAATGTTAGGAATTGAAATTTTATTGCCACATTATTTCATAAAATCAAATTTACCAAGGGTTTTAAGAAGAAAAAAACAAAATGAAAATATTATTTTTTTTCTTGAAATCTGTGCAGTAGTAGAAAGTGACATATTTTCCAAAGAAACAAATAAATGTAGATAAATAACTCCTTTAACCACGTAAAATGGTGACAATTGCGGAATATTTCAATTATAGATGTTAAAAAAATGTGTAAAAAATGTTCAAGATTAATCAAACTTCTTCAAAACTCAGACACAAAAAGAAAAAAAAAAATGCCAATAGACATATAGTTTTAAACAAGTTCCATCCAGCTACAAACTATATAACAACAGTTAAATGTCTCTCACACAATTTATATTTACGTTACATAAAACGAAAAAAGTTTCTAATCATAAGTAACTCGGGATGAGGCGGAGATGATGCAACAACATCAATACAATGCAGACTGTATCATGTAAAGCATGCCTCATTTGTCAAATGCGATCCAAATAAGATGATATAATTAAAGGTTTCATTACGTGGTCACCTCTGGTGTTGTATTTGCTGGCTTTAATCTTATTGAGACTACAATAATTACAATAATAAGCTAATAGTAGATTCCTTAAAAAAATATATATTCAGTATATATACAGTAGAAATATACCTATAATTAAGTTCCTACCATAATCATCATAATATAAATGTATAATTATAAACTTGAATGTAATTGTTAAAGTCATATATATATATTTTGCTGATGATACTTCTCTTACTTTTAAAGTTAGCAGAAGGCAATCTGTTATTGACGATGTAAATAACGCTCTCTCAGATGTTGTACAATGGTTTAACGCCAATAATTTGTTGCTCAATAAAAAAAAGACGAAATGTGTTAAATTTACTTAACCAAATGTTAAAAATGTTAAAACCAATGTACAATTAAACAATGAGGAATTGGACTTGGTCACATCTACTACTTTCTTGGGCATTACCTTAGATGAAAAATTGCAATGGGGTCGTCATATATTTGATTTATCAAGTAGACTTAGTTCTGCTATATACGCGGTTAAAAAATACGTCAATTGACAAATATGGAAACTGCTCGATTAGTTTACTTTAGTTACTTTCATAGTATAATGTCTTACGGTATACTCTTATGGGGTAATGCAGCCGACATCGATACCATATTCACACTGCAGAAGAGGGCTGTTCGAGCAATATATAATATGAGACCTAGAGAATCCTTAAAAAACAAACTTAAAGAATTTAAAATAATGACTGTTTATAATCAATATATTTATGCAAATTTAATTTACGTTAAAAAAAATTGTGATTTTTATAAAATTAATACGAGAAATAAAAATAAACTCGCTATGCCCAACACTAGGCTCCATAAAATAGGTAAATCCTTTAAGGTTGATTGTATACGTTTTTATAATAAGCTCCCAAATGAAGCCTTAAGTTTATCATTAAATAAATTTAAATTATATATAAAAATAAATTTGATAAAAAAATCCTACTATAGTGTACAGGATTACATTAACGACGGTATGGCCTGGGAATGAATTGTATTATATTGCGAATAACTAGTAATCTCCGCAATTTGTTTTTTGTTGTAGATTAATTTCGTTTTATCGACCTGTTGCATCACACCGATTCCTTAGAAGTCATTACTTGCGGTAGCGTCGGGAGTCGGGTTGCGCTCCTCCCTCAAATATGTGCGAAGAGGGTGATGGCTGGCTCTTGCGTTATGCTCGTGAACGGGTGCTGCTTGCGGTGACTGGTTGTGTAGCAGGCCTATTTTTATTTTTTATTATTATTATCATTATTATTATTATTTTTTGTTATTATTATTATTATTTTTTTCATTATATTGCGACGGTTCTAGTTGTTCCAAAATAGCTTTTAAGATTGACATTTGTGAAACAGTGATTACAATATAAAAAAATATATATCCGGCTGAGTTTGTTGTGTGGTTCTTCTCAGACTAGGACGCGTTTGAAACCCTCATAGCTTTAACATTAAGTTGGACAGTGCTTTTACAGAAGGGCTTATTACGATAAATCTGGTATCGAAATAGGCCCTCCTAACACTTCCATTTTGATGTACACAAGTGATCACTGATAATGATTCAAAGTGGAAAAGATATAAATAAATAAATAAATAAAAATATTCGTAATATGAGGGAATATGAAGGAAAATATAAAAAAATATATAAGACTCGTTAATAAAATTAAACCTGTATAATTAAAGACACAACTGACATTCAAACAGCATCACGCGAGGCACGTCTCGTCTCATGTGACTAGTTAAATTCCCGAGTACAATTTCACATTTGCTGTGTGCGTCCTTTGTAAAATTGTACTCTAACCGGACGGTCCGACAGACATATTTCTAGCCAAAATGTGTTAAATGACTGATTTGGATCTGCTACTATATTAGAGACTTTGTGAGGATAAAGTGAGAAAGAACCTTACTAAGTGCCATGTAAGCCCTACATAGATAATATTTGCTGTAGGCCAATCTTTCTTTTGGATATTAGACGAAATAGGTTTTTTATTCAAAGTATTGGTACTAAAGCTTACACTAGATACTTTTCTATCCAGGTTTAGAGGAATAAAAGAAAAAAATAATACTATAAAGGAAATAAAATAATCCATAAAGTTTAATTGTAGAACAATTGAACTTGAACGTTATGGAATATTGTTTCTAGCAAGTTATCCAGTTGTTATTGCAATACTTAGTTAATGTAAATGCAAAAGTCACTCTATTTTATCCTTTTGTCACAATGTAATAAACCATCATACATTTTGTAAGAACCAGAAATCGGAAAAATGGAGTAGTGACAGCGTTAACGAAGCTGAACTACACGCTCAAGTAGTCGTAGTCGTTAGTTGAATCATTTATTCAAAGTACCTAATAGATGGACTTACATTTTTTTTGCACACAGATATACCATAACCTGGAAAATAATATACGTATTCTTCAGGGGCAGCAATGCAATTAAAATTTTGCAAATGTCCATAGTCAACCTTAACATTTACCGGCAAACTTGGGCGATCTGCTGGTTTTCTTTTAAATAACTAATAAAATAATGTTTTGTTTATACAACTAATTTATTTCTTTTAAATATAAATGCATACTGAAATATTGCAATGCTATAGTCAGAAATTCATTTATAATTTAAAATATAAAATTAGAAGTGCGATAGATTAAATCAAGTCTTTAGTGAAATGCGCGTTGTTGGAATTGGGTAATAGATTTAAATAACATTTACAGTCTTCACTAGTATCCGCAATCTGCAGTCGTCTGTGAAGTTGTTACGGAACAAAAGATGAATACGAACTGTGGAGCCTGTCTTGTCAATCTATCTTCGTATATCATCCATAATATAAATTGCCTTAAGTAACTTTCAAATATAGATAGATCGAGATATACTGTATTTGGCATTAGGTATTCTTTTATATAAAAAAAAACCCAAAGGTATATTGGACCATGTTTATTATATTCACAATACATATAGAAACAATACATCGTCAGGGCACTGAATCCTTGCGACAACTGTCCAAATCTGATGAGATTAGTCGCACTGTTTGACTGATAGCTACGGGTAGCTATTAGCGCACCCACTAATTAATATACAACAGACAGTTCTCGCATTGCGTATCTGTTAGCCACCGATACTAAAACACTACAATGTATCTTAACGTTTCTAATACTAGATAACATTGATTAAAATGACAATAAACAGTTAACCTAAAAGGACCTAATCAAAATGTAAATAAATTGCCATAAATGTTATTTACTAAAAAAAATGAAAAAGTATATGAATGATCAAATTAAAAATAACCTCGTTTAATCTTACCCTTATGTAGTTGATATCTTTATAAGTATTCGAAGTCTCAAAAACACGTCACGTCTTCTCTCCCGTATTTTAATAATGTTGTGAAGTATAAAGTTATACGTTTTTGACGCATTTCCAAATGAAAGGTGGCATGGTGTCGATATTGGGAAACTTTAGACGATATTAAACGGTATACAAAGTTGATATACCTGGTAAGTATAAGAATTATGTAACAAGTTTTAAAAAACTTTAAATTTTCTAAAAATAATAAACAAATAATGTTATAATTATAAAAACGTTTGTGTTACCCGTCTAAGATTAATGGTAAATCCTGACTAAGTGAGTATTGTATTACTACCTTGTTTTCTTCCAACTACTTATTGTTTATTATTATTATACATTATAGTTACAATAGTTTATTAAAATTTCTATTTATGTTTGTTTCAATAAATTGGTATAAAAATATATAGTACATTTTTAGAAGATTAAACAAATTTATTTTTAATACAAAAAATAATTAACCTAAATGAGAATATTAGACAAATCTGTAGTGCTACGTCGCGGGCTTTACCACGCTGATCTCACTTTTGGCGTGTCCTCACAGAATGTGATGGTGCTCTTTGTCACTAATACTAACTAAAACAAATATTACGTCAAAGAATTTCCTATACAAAAGTTTTTGTATTTGTCAAACTCCTTACTTTGTTTTTATGATATTGATGAATATTAATACACTTTTTATTGATGACTATATTTTCTATTATATTGAATCAGTTCATGTGCATTTTTCTTAATGTTGATATAATAAAGATTCATCTCTCAGTAAGCATCGCAAATGCTTCTTACTATTCATGCCTAAGACTTCCACGTGTTTGTGTGAATACACCTTTGATTATCACCTCACCATCATTCTTACTATCTTTGGCTGTCTCGAGTTTGACGTGTGCTGTAAGTAACCTTATAAATCTTTATCCACTTTTTTCTTTTTGTATATTTATCTGTTTTCTCTAAGTGTAATCTCACATAAATAAATAAATCTTTGCCTGACCTAACATACATTAACGTTGAAAGCTCAATCTGAGGTAATGTTATGATGCCTTGAAGTGTTCAAAATTTAACAGTATTACTTTTCAATCATGATAATGGAACGTTTATTATATTTATATATTATTTTGTTATTTGTTACAAGTAAATAAAATTTAAATACGTATGCTATATTTTGATAGCAACAGTATATTTAACACCACTTTATTTTAAACTTTGTCATATACGATTCTTTGCTTGATCTAGGCTTAATATTTAATGCTAAAACATACATGCAAGAAAACATTCTTATCTATCTTTAATGATTCTTATCTCTGTCTATGTATTTGTAAAAGGGATTTATAATGCTAGTGGTTAAATATTGTATTATAATGAACATAAAATACTTCGAGCAGCTTAGGTTTGTTGTAACAATCGTGTTATATATTTAAGTTTTGTTGGGTAGACCTCGAAGAATTCGGTCTGCCCATTCATTTGTCCCCTACTTTCGAATTTTGGAAAAATTTCTTCACAGGAGGTCTTCTTATGACCCCCTGAGTCCGAAATGACCATTGGTCAAAAAGTTTATATATATATATATATATATATATATATATATGCGTGCGTGCGTCCAGATTCGACTTTTGTCAGCACGATAGCGGCCGCAGTTTCGCTCGGATCGCTTTCAAACTTTGCACAAAAATCAACCATCCAAAAATGAAGGTCAAGTTCGTTAACCAGAGAAATCCGGACACAGGGGGCGCTAGGGCCTCACTTTTTCTGATTTCAGTTTTTCGACCATAACTTTTTCCCTATACAAAGAAGATCAATCGCGTTTATATTATATGACGTCTTTGATTAATACCTATAACTAATGTAGATAAACCGAAAACCTAACTTCAATAACTTAGGGGTGGGGGTAAAAAAACCGAAAATTTTTGGAAAAAAATTCATAACTTTTTTCTGGTAAATATTCTTACATCACAAGTATTTTTAATAGAAAGGTTATTTTTTACTTTAAATTTAAGTATTAGAAGTTTTGCCCGTAAAAGGTACCGTTTCCGAGAAAAAAAATAAAAACCACTTTTAGCTTGAAAATTTAAGGTAGGTAAAACCACGTCAACTTTTTTCTGGTAACATTCCCTCGTCTCAAATATTTTTAATAGAAAGGTTATATTTTACTCTAAATTTAAGTACTAAAAGTATTTCCAAAAAAGATACCTTTTCCGAGAAAAAAAATTAAAACCGCTTTTTGCTTGAAAATGTTTGATGTAAACAACGGCATCATGTATTATTCTTAGGTAGTGAGTTATATTTTAAACGAGTTACACACGAGGTCTACCCACGCGTGTCCCCCTGCGGACACGGATTTTTTTTTAAGTTGCTTTCTATTTTTTTTTGCAAGTTCATTCATTCGAAATTTATTAAATATTTGTAGGTAATTTCGTATATGTTTTTGTTCTTTAACATTTATTTTATACATAAAACTAAAATTTTCCAGAGGGAAATGAAAGTTAAAATATTCTTTCGTTGTAAAGTACATTATTTTTCTCGCCTGTGAACTGTGTAGACAGCTTTCGGTTTACTTAGGTATTTAAATATGTAATAAGACAAATTAATATTTTTACTGATTTTATATATGATAAAACTCTAATATATAAATCTGTCCATTGGTTTGTACTTACAAGTCCAAACATATTTCTAACACACTTTATGTAGCTATAAAATAAAAGCGACTAGATTCTAGTGTTTACAAGTGAGTCAAAAACAACAAGCTAAATCTAATATATAACTACAAATCCTTATGTATGTAATGTACTCGTAGTGCCACGAGGCTCTTTTGATTGGAAACTTGCCAATACATCTGTATCTATCTATATATTAAGATATAAAATGCTTTTCTTTTAGGATTTAGGATCACTTTGTTATTCGTCTGTTCATTCATTTATTCGTCTGTGTGTAAGACAAAAATAAAAATCATTTACTAAGGGCTATTGCTCCTTGAAGCCGTGAAAGCAATAAGACTTCTAAATGTAAAAAGGATATGACCGTTTTTTCCACAAAAAAAAACATATTGTTACACTCGAATCTGAATCAAAATTAATAGTGTATTAATCTAGAACTATGAAATTTGGCAAGTAACATCGTTTTATAGTACACATTGAAAGAAAATTCCAAAATCTATACATCTGTAATTAAATCATAAAAAAATATACTCACATGGGAGGTAAAAATTCAAAATTGAAACTACTATTTCAAGTGAGGCATTATGTGACAAGGCTTGATGTGAATATTTCAAAATATATTTCATTTATTTTTAAGAGTTAAAAATTAAAAACAAAGAGTTTAAAACCCCCTTCCCTTCTTCTATTAAGCAATAAATCATAAATAAATATAATAAAAGAGTAATTTTATGTCAGAACTATTTGCAATCAACAAAATTAAAAAAATATGGAGTATATTAAATCTATCAACCCTTACATCCTTTGTCCTATACTTGTGTGTTTTAAAAGATCCCTGAAGGTGAGAATGGCCAGATAGTCCCCGATAGAAGCTCCAGGATAGCAACTGATCTGTGCTTCAATACAAATGAACGTAGGTCAATATAATTAGAAGTAGCTCTAATCTTATTGAAGTTAAAGTGCTTAGGACATACAAATATTTATATGTATGTGCTCTTATGAAAAGAACATAATATTAACCCCCCACCTTAAAATGATAATCTACATGTCTTATTTCGGACTACGTATGAACTTGTACTACACCTGGAAAAATAATATAACTGATTCATTTTTGTAATACATAGGAAAATCAATAAAAAGATTAGAAATTATTTCCAACGATTAAAATAAAAAAGGCAATAGCGGTTACAAGTAATAACATTTTAATTAAATCTCAATGAAGTGAATAATATATTAAATATAAAATATTTAAAATTTATTACAATATTTAAAATTTATTACAATTTTCTCAGCTAAAACATAAACATAATTTTGTATTTAAAATAATTGTTCACGCATTATTTAATCATAACCTCATTCAATGCTGTATTTGATATATAAGTTCTGTAATTGCACTAGATCAAAAGTAACTAAAAGCAAAAATTTCCTCGTAAATCACAGTCAAAGACTTGCTAATTGTTTTGTAGTAATTTTTTAGTAATGTTTATGGATGTACAAACACTTTATCATATAAAAATGTATGATTATTAGTATGTTAACATTATTGATAGTATGATTTATGATATAATAATTAAGTCTTTATGTTTTAAAATCTTTAAAATCCTTTTTTTTTTTTTTTGTTTAATAGTAGGGCAAACGAGCTGGCTGTCACAGATGGACGTGATCACCGCCGCCCATGAACTCTTGCAACATCCGAGGATTTACAAGAGTGTTGCCGGCCTTGTAGGTAGGAATAAACGCCTTTTTTGAAGGTACCCATGTCAAACTGATCTGGAAGATCCTATATTTGAAATTCTTCCTTAACTGAACAGTCACACACTGCTGTATGTGACTGTCCAGTTAAGGAAGAATGCTTCCTCGGTCATTACATTTTAATAAATAAAATAGGATGTACTATAATATAATCTTACAGTCTATTTATCTTTAGTTTTATATTTTCGTAATAAGAATGTTTGTAAACGATGACGAAATCATACGTGTCACATTTTTTTAGTATAAAATGAATATACTATCTTATATAAATTAATGACAAGGAAACCGAGCGCTAAAAATCATCACACATCACTCACATGATGTTCGTCTTTAATTGTATCATTAATTTATAGTTCAAAATGAATTTACTCATTTTTGAACTCAGATCCTCAGAGGTAATAACGTATTTTCTGATGTTTATAGGCGACGGCACCATTTACCATCATTTGACGCTTGAAACGTCGTACACAACTAACCTTTACTACACAATCCTGTAAAAATACTATACTGTTACTTGATTTTTTTTAATAAAACGTATTCAAACAAAATAAACTCTAAACTGAACTTTTGTAAATTATTATATAGCTTCCTTTCTAGCATAAAGTATAAAATGGTGGGTAAATCGAATTGTACGTCTGATGAAATTTCAGTTGTTGGAATAGGGTAATAAATGTAAATAACATTTACACAAGGCGTCGCTGGTGTCCGCAGTCTGCAGTCGTCGGTGAAGTTGTTACGGAGCAAAGGATGAAGACGAACCGTAAATGTTCTGTGATTAGTTTAGAAGCGGAGTCTGTCAATTGATAGTATTTTTGCATCTCACTCTTACTTACTCGTAGGTAATAGACATTGTCATAATTCCTTTGAATAGACGATAATATACAATATTTTATTACAATTCAATTCAATTCAAATACATGTTAATTAATAAATGATAATTATTTGTTTAATACACATGCAGGTTAATATGACTTTAACTTAAAAAAAATATAAAGCATTTTCTAAAGGTAATAATTAAATTCTAAATTTTAGGTATAAAGTTGCGGCAACTACTAAGAATATACTAAAAGTATCCTTATAATACATTTTATTACCATTATTATTATCAGAATACATATACCAACAATGTATCCACAATACACAGAAGCTTTGCTACAGTTGTGCAAATCTGACAAGAATTGTTGTAAATGTTCAGAGTGCTACCAGTAACCATTAGCGCGTTCACTAAGGATAATCCAGACACAGTTCTCGTATTGCGTTTCTGTGTGGCCGCCATCAAAACACTACAAATAGTTCTGTTACCTTTTCTATTAAATCACAAATGACATTACGTAGTTAAGTTAACATAGAAAAGTGCATCAGGAACACATAAAAATTTATATATATATGCTATGATAAATAAATAAAAAAAATACATTTAAAATTTTATTTCTTTTAAGAATTTCAAGTCTCAATAGCACGTCGCCTTTCCTCTCCTGTATTTAAATAATGTTGTGAAGTATAAAGTTTTACGTCTTTGACGCATTTCCAAATGAAATGTGAAGAACGTGTGATGTCGATATTGACAAACTTTAGACGATATTACACTGTATACAAAGTTGATATGTCTCGTAAAGATAACAGATTTCTTATATTTCTTTTAATAGATATTCCAACAATTATTAAAAGTTATTTAATCATTACTAACATATAAAATTCTATTCAGGATAAGTATCTTAATTTGCAATTCCAAACATATCGCGTTCTATTTTTCTTTAAAGTCAATTAAAAGAAGTACAATTTGTTATGAATTGTTATAGTAAAGCGTTATGACTTTAATTATAAAATATAGCACAAAAAAGATTTGTATAGAACTCTCAATAACTTTCTAAACGGCTATTTACGAAGTTAAAAAGTAAATCCTCGTGTCACTCTCTGAAGATTAATGGTCACCCTGACTCAGTAAGTATTCTACTCCTACTTTGTTTTCCAACACCTACCTATTATTTATACTGCCTTATTTTTTAATATATTTAGAACAATTTTTTTTTTAAATTATATTATAATAAAAATATTTTTTCATTAGAAGTCAACGGAGAGTATTTTACGTAAAACCTTGTAAATATTAAGAAATATTTCTTGTACGTTATCAAAGCAAGTGTTCACGTTTGATTTAATAGATCTGTTGAAACATGAATAATACAAAAGACGTTCTGCATGAAACGGTCTCAAAGGAAAGAAAACGAATTTTTGCTTAATATTGCTGACGCTATGGTGTCTAGTGTATTGTCATGACTTTCAATTCACTCTTAAAAAATACATGAAACATATATTTGAAGAAAATGTTATCTTTTTTATTTCGTAATATTTCTTAATTATTTCAAAATAGATATCCAGGTCGTTTTTTGTCTTAACTTTATAACCTCTTTGAAAAAGTTTATCGATACCCTCCCTTGTTATCTATAAAAGAAACATAAATTATAATACAATGATATGAAATGACTAACAATATAGCATACTTCAAATAAATAAATATATTACTTTTAATAATATCTATATATAATGACAATTGTGTAATTCATACATTACGTATTTTTTATTTACGAAGATCCTTTTTGTTACTTTGACTCTTTGAACAAAAGAAATCTTTAAAAAATATATGATAGTTTTATTGTTTATATATTTTTTACACAAATACTTTCTTATTCACTTCTTGTGACAAAAGAAGAAGTTATGTATTTTATACCCCAGAGTAATAACAATAGCAACTTTTTTAACAGTTAAAACAAAAATCTTGCCTCATTCTTATAAGCCATTCATTCATTGACGATTAATGAAACTGCATTCAAATTTAATATCATACCGAATAAAATTAGAGGCAATTTTAAAAGTCTCTATTTTTCATCTCATCGTAAAAAGAAAAGAGACAAAAAATAAATGTTATTTCTATCTTACTTAATGCACCACAATACAAATATTTTATATTAGATCCAGGTACAAAACACTAAAGTTAAATCTACTCATCTACAAACTCGATTTTGCTATTAAGATTTTCATAATTTACTATGAAAATCTTAATAGCAAAATCGAATATAATGAATAATACGTATTTATAGAATCCCTTATAGAAATACTGATTGTGATTATTCTTATGCAATGTAGTAATTATAGGAACAATAATAAATTAATTTATTTTTTATTTATGTAATACGGAATGAATAGTCGTTATTAATATCCATTTATTTACAATATACACTGGGGTATACAGAAATATAAAGTTTTAAAATAAATAAGTAGAATATAAAGTAAATATAAAATATAAAGTTAAAATAAATAAGTAGTATTTTTTTTTTCACAAGGTACAAAATATTTTGTTTGATGAAAAATATTGCATTATTTTAAACGATTGTCTAAAGCACACTCACTAATGTTCCCATTAATGAGCAAGGTCGTTTTACGACGTGGGTCTGGAGCATGTCTCTGCAGACACTTCATTTAAAGCCAATTATACGAGAATTGCTTTATAGAAACAAGGACACGTGCTACTAGCCTGGCCAGTTGCTAACTTTTATGTGTTGATCCTTGAGAATTTGTTTTATAGTTGAGCTATTGTTTTTTTCATCTATAACATTTCTTGTATGTCCTTTAATAATAAACAAAGTTTATTTGGTGATATACCTTGTTTTTGCTCAGAGTGGTTTTCTTTATACCTCCAAGATTCGTCTCCAATTTGTACTTAAATCTAATAAAGTACACCTAACTATGTAAATTAAAAAACATATATATAAATTACTTAGGAAAAAGCAGTGGGAATTAAAGCTATTAATAATTACTTTAGCTGTCCTTATCAGAAAGTCCAAATAAAAAAGATATTAACATTAATTTTGCAAATAGTCTGTAAAACAATAAAACTTGCTACGTGTTCAAATCAAAAGCGTAGTTAACTAAATAACATCCTGTAAACGAATTCACCCATTCGTCTGTCCCCATTTTATATATATTCTATATTAAACGAACATTGTGTTTGTTTGTATGTGTGTGAATATTTCGGGTAAAGCCGAGCTAAATTAAATGCGTCAGTGTCAGCGCTGTAACCAATGAACTATACACTCAACCTCTTTGTCATTTGCTGAAGTGCACAGTAAAAAGAACCATCGCTCTGTTTCATGTAAAATGTGAACCAGGTAAAAGAAATATAATACATCCAGTTTTACAACAACGTAATATCATCCACTTTCACGGATTGAATAACATGTTATCTCTTATTTTAATTTATATATAATTTAGAAAAGGAATTTAAAATGTATTTTGTTTTTTGTATCACTACTTTCGCTAGCTGAGATTCATAAAGGCAGCTTCTTAATATATACTAGTAAAAATATTTTGTCTATTTTTAAAATACCATACACATAGACATACAACTTTAAAAGTGCTATAACATTCGAGATACATAAATATTATACAATAATCTTTATCAAACTTGGTTAAAAAATATAGTAATAGTTTTTAAATATATAAAAGTTCTCGCAAAGCTGCTGATATTAAAATATTTCCAAAATTCTTCTTCAACAAACTCATTTTTTTAAAAGTATTAAGATTGATATATTTATATTTTAAAAAGAATAATCGTTTCACAAACCTTTAAATATGTTGTAAGATATATTTTACAATTATTTTAAGACTAAATGTATATTTTTAAAACACAAAGACTAAAATAATGAAAAGAAAAAGTTATTGGAAATGTTTTTATTCATAATCTGTAAATAAAATTACATCGATTTAATTATCATAATACTTTTATTATAATAAGGTAGTTTTATAACAAATTATTGTTCACGTCACCTGTTTCAGCGTGACCGTCGACGCGTTAATGAATGCGATTTCACGGGAGCTGCTGACAGTCAACAGACGAACTCGAATATTTACAGGGGCAATGTTAATTATTTGTTTTATTTGATTTTAACAGTACCGATAACTGGTTAATACAATGTTTTAATATGCACTGATATATTCAATGCCGTCAAATAATACATACATATTAAATTTTCAATTTAGTAAAATATTATCTATTTATATTAATTAATAATTTTACTTAACATAGACCTCACTACAAAACCAGCAACCCTTACGTCCTGTTTACTGTACTTGTGTGTGATAGAAGACCCCTATAGGTGAGGATGTCAATACACTACAGGCAATTGTGTAAAGGATATCTCACTCGAGGTCAAATAACCCTCAATAAAAGCTCAAGGGTGCCTACTAGTCTTTGCGTTACTCCGCTTTAAAATGAGTCAATATAATAAGAGCTATTTCGAGTTCGCTTTGTTTGTTAGAAAGATTTTAACTTAGAAAACTAATCTACTTACATGAATATACTAATGTTTCTAAAAAATATTTATGTTCTATTATATATGATATATAATGTATCCCATTATTAACTGTAGTGCTACTACGTTGGGAAATAATTCAAAAGATCAGAAAGTATTTTTATAATGTTAAGTACAAAATTAAAAGTAATCCAAAGCGGCCACGAGAGTAATATCATTTCAATTAAATCTGAACCAGGTATAGCAATTCCCTGTTCGCCTTTTTAATAAGTGTTTTCTGTTTCTTTTATTTTATACCAAAAAATCTATTAAAATTTGTTTCCTCAAAGAAATTATTAAATGATAATATTTTTAAAGCCACTATTTAAACATTATGTTATGATGATTTGTATTATTTTAATATAAATTGATATACAATAATTTAATCAATAATATTATAAATGTATATACCTCGACTTACTTTCATGTTATAGTATTAGATAAATCGTACAATGTATAACCTAAAAGAATAAGGTCACCTTTATATCCAAGAAAACACAGCTATTACTCGGGTAGCACGCGGCATCCGAGGCACGTCTCTACGCTCTCTCATATGACTAGTTAAATTCCCGGGTACTACTTCATGTTTGCTGTGTGTGTCCTTTCTCAGATGTTCCTTTACTGATGGTCCATATACAAAAACATTTCAAACTTTTCATTCTTGATACTTGATCCTAGTTTCATGATGTTATCTTCAATCATATGTGAAATAATATAAGTAAACAATAAAAAAATATTTTATTACTATATAATTTAATAACTGTTACAGACGCTCATCATTATCTCGTATAAAGTAAAAGTCTAGCCTAATACATACATTATGAAGCATTTTAACTACTTTTAATAATGCTAACTAGGTACTGTTTTACTATTTATAGAAATTTAGAAAATTAGACTTCTTAACAATACTAAATAAATAATTCTCCTTTTTTTACTATTTTTCAAAATGTAGTTTTTTTATCAATATTTTTCGATAACCTTTTAATTATTAAAGTGTAATATATTCTAAACGGTTTTAAGTAGATTTATAACAGTGTCTTCACATCGACACTAAAACTAAAATTATAATAAATTAATTATTAATCTATATAGTGATATTTTTATAAGGATTCGTTAAATTAAAGCATAATAAATCATTTTTTATAATTTTGTAAACACTGACTAGAACTTATCACATTATTTTTTTTCTTTCCAACTATATTTATCTAGCACTTAAATATTTATACCGCCAAATTTCATCAGCGCACAACGTGTCATCGCCTCCAACACTCCTGCCACTTGGATGTGTGGCGATCTTCCACTGTGCTATTCTCAAGGACTTTTCTTCCACGTACCACTCGAATCTGGAACAAACTCTCTTCGGCGGTATTTCGAGATCGGTATGGATCGACATGGGTACCTTCAAAAAAGGGGTTTACTCCCATCTCCAAGGCCGGCAGCGCTCTTAAAAATCCTCGGATTTTATAAAAGTTCATGGGCGGCGGTGATCACGTGTCATCTGTGACCCTCAAACTTGTTTGCCCTCTTGTAACATAAATATATATATATAGTTAGCCTGCTCTACTCAAGTTAGTTTCAATGAAATTTAAATGAAAATAAATTCTCATAACTAAGGAACCCGAATGGATTCAACATTAAGATAAAATCAATGTGAGTCAATTGAATTTAAATACATATAACAATTTATAACCTTACTTAATAAAACAATTGTTGTTAGAATTGCAGTACTAAAAATTATTAATATTAAATTGAAATAGAAAACAGGGGATCAAACCTTTGAACAATAATTATCGGATGAGATATTGCCAGATTACAAACATTTAAAGAAACTAGATTAGCAAAAGCTCCTTCGGTTTTATAAATACAATTTTATGATTCAATTTATACTTGGAACTGGAATTAAACCCCTGAAATAAAAATTTATTAGAAATATCAAAGGAATGGAATATTTTAATATAAAAAACAAAATAAACATTTTCTCTTTTTAAAAAAAAATAAAAACGGCTGATATGAACTTTATAAACTGTACAAAATACAGTACTTGCAACAAATAAATAGTATTTTTAGTTAGCTCTCGTTAGTTAGTTCTGCTCTCTACTTGTTTTTCATGGTAATTAATATATAGCGAAAATTAGAAGAACAATGAAAAGAAATATGTAGTATTGATCAGTTTTAGAGTGTATTATGCACACATATACACAGGCAAATTATGTTTTATCATTTGTAAGCACTACTTGAACTATCCTGACAAAATTCAAATTGTGTGCTGTGTGCCCTTCTTTTTAGTTTAGTTCCATAAGTCAGAGCATTGCCAGAGCATACAGCAGAGACTTTTGAAACGTTATTCTAGACTTGCTTTAATAATAATAATAAATTATTTTCTACCCTGTAGTTAAAGAGTTTATATTTGTTTTTTACACAAAGTCAGAAGTAAGACAGCATCTAAAAAGTCTTCAAATTTAATAAGTTATTTATCAAATTATTAAAACAAATAGTATGAAGTAGAAGCTTTTAGTAATTACACTATATCTTTAACCTTAACAGGGACGATCTAATGAACACTTGGATACCTGGAGGGATGAAAGAAATACTAATAAATAAAAACTTTTTTGTAACCTGTATATGAATATAAAAAAAGTATTGTTCTTGTTAAGTAAACATGATGTGAGAGAAATATTTCACTAAAAGTTATTTTCGTCAACAACCAACATATACAAACCAATAAAATTGTTGTTTATTTCCTCATATTTAAAATTAAATATATACGAGTATTCATTTGCAATGTTTACAACATTTAACTAATTAGAGCTATTGATTTTAGTCGAATTATAAAAAATGGTATAGGTAAGAATATGTAATTTTTAATAGTCTACCCAGGTATAAACTCTAAAAAACGAACTGCCATTCTTTCTCCGTCACCATACATAATAATATAAAATGAAAAAACTTTGTCTAATCGCAAGCTACTGTGTTAAGGTTGAATTTGCAACTCGTGCATCAATACTTGCAGTGATAAACCATTGTCCCATCACCTGTTTCAGGAGAGCTGTCGACGCGTTAATGAATGCGATTTGAAGGGAATTTTCGAACAGTCAACAGACAAACAATCCATCGATTTTTTTACAGTGGGACCTTAATGTTTAAAGTGTTTTATTTATTTTTTTACGATGAGTTGTATTTGGTTTGTCTGTACCGATAATTGGTTGTTTACTACAATATTGTAGAATAACAGGTTCTAAACGTAAACCAGTTTCTTATTAATACTGTTTTTAAATTAACCTCTGACAAAGCACATGACTTGTGTATTATAAAATACTTCCAAAATTGATGAAGTACTACAGGTTGTTGTATAAATAATATTTCACTCGAGGTGAGAAACTTTCAATAAAAGCTCGGGGGAGGGTACTTTTATCTTTTCATCACTTCGCATGACAATAGGTCAATATAGTGTTATTAATTGTTAACCTTCTTTATTGTATTCAGCAACTTTTATCTTATGGCACTTATTAACCTATTTTCGTTAAAAGTATGATTTTATATATTAGGAACATTTTATTTAAAAATGTACATACATAATTTTAAACTACATATAAATTTGTACTGAACTCATATAGAGAAAGTAATTTATTTTTCTTTTGTAATAATTGAAAATACTTCAATCAATGACAACTTTTTTGTGTTGGTGTAAATAAAAAGAAATCAATAGCTGCCACAAATATAATTTGAATTAAATCT
The DNA here is from genome assembly GCA_918358695.1 of Melinaea menophilus ssp. n. AW-2005. NCBI lineage: Eukaryota > Metazoa > Arthropoda > Insecta > Lepidoptera > Nymphalidae > Melinaea > Melinaea menophilus. The sequence goes on from OU911049.1 coordinate 16,520,000, forward strand.
TAATAAATAGAGTGACTTTCTGCTCTCCGTCTTAATGAATATCTTCTTCTATTTAACAATTTTATATTGGAGTTAATATAAAATAATAATAAATATAAAGCAACAGTTCAAACATCATTAATTCAAGACCTCATAACATTGAAGTGGTGTTATTAAATGTAGATTAAAATGAAGGAAAAAACAGGCTCAAAAACTTAAATTGTCAACGACTCGACCCATTTCGTTAAGTTTAACCATATTAAGTGAAGTCCATAGGTTTTTATAAGTGACGTTTAATTTTTTAGTTGCGTAATAATATACGAATGAAACATTAAACGGAGGTATTAATACAACTTAGAGCCTTGGTGCATAGGTGGCACTAAGGCAAACCCATTAAGATGTAAAAAAAAATATTATAGCTTTTGTTAAAATTATATCTTAGCTTTAAACTGAGTACTTACTCTCAAGGCACTCCAGCTGAGAGTTATAAAAAGAAAAATACTATTATAAAATTGTACAATTGAATTATATGAAATATTATTTTCAGTTATTTTAATTTTTAACTGCAGGAGACAGGAATCTAATATTTATTTAATTTTATGAGTGATTATAGTAAAATTTTGTGTTCTTTATATTCTAACCCTATGCTACAGTGTACTAAAAATTTGTTGTACAAAAGGACTACAAGTTGGTAAAATTAATGCGGCACAGAGAGGGCTAAAAGTCTTGTACGCTCAGGTAGTCTATCGTTAATTAAATCATTTATTTAATGTACTAAATACATTTATATTGCTTTTCACACTGATTGATTATAATGAAAAAACAGTTATCAAGGGCAACGAACTATTTTCATTTTTCTAGACTTCCGTAGGCGTTCTTTATTCTTTCATTAAATGCATTAAATTAAAATTACAAACTAAATTTAATATTATTTTAACAAAAAATTTGTTAATAAAAATATAAAAGAAGAAGCGCTGGAAGATTGAATTAGGCGTCTCGTGAAATTACAATAGTTCAGATGGAGTAATAAATGTAAATAACATTTACACAAGACATCGCTACGGTCCGCAGTCTGCAGTCGACTGTGAAGTTGTTACAGAACAAAGGATGAAGACGAACCATAAATGAGCTGTGATTAGTTTAGAAGAGGAGTCTGTTGTCTGAAAGTCTTCGCATCTCACTCGTAATAGACATTGCTATAGTCACTTTAATATAATATATGGTAATATATTATTTTAAATTTTTATTTGAAATAAAAAATACTAATTGAAACATTTAAATATTACACAATACTTCACATGTCACGCCATGTGAAATATATTTTAATATAATTATTTGCTTATGCAAACATTGGTTTAACATTAAAGGAATACCGAATGTGACAGTGAATATTTAAAGGCAGTCATAACACCCATGTAATTTTGACTTATACCTTTTAAAATTGCGTCAGCTAAAAAAATAGGTACACTAAAAATTCCCTTAAAGTATATTTTACCAAGATTATTATATTTAGAATCCATATACCAACAATCATACTCAGTGAACAGAATGCTTGACAGAGCTGTGCAAAACTAATGAGATTTGTCGAGCATTTTGACTGAAATCTACCAGTCGCCATTAGAGCGCTCGCTAATTAGGATTAGAAGCAGCTACAGTTCTCCTCTCTTTCTCTCTCAGGTCACATTACGTGTCTGTTAATAGTCGCCATCAAAACACCACTAACAATTCTGTGAGTGTTTCTAGTATAAGATCATTTTCATTACACCAATTAGTAATTTAGTTAAGTATTTCTTTATAATATCATGGAACATAATGTAAATGCATATCGTTGCCACGAATATTTTTTTAAACAAAAATAATAGTGTGTTTATATTGATAAATTTTACTACTGTGTAAATGATTTTAATTATTCTAAGAATCTCACGACAGATATATCTTGTAGGAATAATTAACTTATTATTCTTGTACTGCTTAAGCACGGCTTTATGGCGGATAAATTCACCCCGACCTTGTAGACCAGTATCAGTATATTTTTAAAGATTTATTACTTTTGAGAACCTCGTTCAATTTGTTAAATAATTTTCTCTACATAATTTCAATGATATAGACAAGAATTTACATATACAATAACAAAAGCAATAACATAATACTTAAATAGTGATGTCAGTCTAAACAGCTGAGTTGTCAGTTACATCAATAAAGACCGCTGAGGCTGACCTATGATTGTTAGCACACCCATATTCTAAGAAGATAAAATTTGTAATAAATTTTTACTCGAGAATCATTTATTAAGTTTTTGTTACTTATTGCCTTATTGACAACTCATATAACTGTTGCTCACACCTTAGCAACAAAACAATATTAGTGAGGTTCAGAAACCAAGAGTGTTATTTGTGTCTTTATACAGTTACATTAAGAATTCATTGTTGCTTTAATTTAATTATATGATTTTTATATAGACAGATTATTTTTTTATTTTATTATATTCCTTTGATACTGATATCTTTTTTTTATATTCAAAAATGTTATTTTAAGGATCGTCGAATGTTATCGTATATATTTTTTTTCAAATCTAGTAAATAAAAAGAGTAAAGGTTACTTTAATCTGATGGGTTAGTTTTTAAATATTTTATAAACAAAATGTTGTATATGTCGGGTTTTGCTCGGACATCAGGAAGAAAATTCAAATAGAATAACAAAATTTATTTACAGTTTAAAAACACACAGAACAAAAGTATTAGTAATTAACAAAATATTAATAATAATTTGATCAATTGTTACAACAGTTATTAACTAACGCGTAACAGAATTATAATAATTAAAAATCAGTAAAGCTATGTCGGGCGGTCCCATAGGGCCTACTTACTGTCAGGGACAGAGTTCGGGCACCCACCGCAATACGAGCACTACTTATTGTCAAAGACAATTTTCGCCGCTCAACCCCAATATGGTGTATTCGACTATCAAGAGACAGTGATCCGTACACCGAGACGCAATCATTAGAAATGCGTGCCGACTACTCGGAGTGGGCTGCTTTTATAGTCGATTCTGAAGGAAGGAGAAATTGTATTTTCTCGAAGTACCCGCAACTTGCGTTCGGTGTACGTTCCACCGGCGCCTATTGGACGCTGTTCCTTGAAGCCGCGCATAAATAGCGTGACTGCCGACACGGCCATTCTGACGATCACTCGCCCTCGAGTGATTCTTCAGAACCAAAATACATCATCATCACTATATAACTGGTCTAGGTTAAATACCACTTGGTAAAAACCCCTACAGTACGAACATGAAACACTGGTCTAGGTTAAATACCACTTGGTAAAAACCCCTACAGTACGAACATGAAACACTGGTCTAGGTTAAATACCACTTGGTAAAAACCCCTACAGTACAAACATGAAACACTGGTCTAGGTAATTACATTCTGTAAAAACCCCTGCAGCTTAAAACACACTGGACTAAAACACTGGTCTAGGTAATTACATTCTGTAAAAACCCCTGCAGCTTAAAACATACTGGACTAAGTCGTCACCCACTAAAGCAGGTGAGACTCCTACAGCGCATCACAAAACTAGGTCGTCACCCACAAAAGCAGGAGAGACCATAGTCATTATTACTCATAAAATTCTATCACACCTTCAGTATTATCTACACTGAGTGTTCGAGGGCTGACAGATAAAGTTTCTTCAGAATCACTTACACTTAAGGTACGAGAGCTTACAGATAAAGATTCTTCAGAATCATTTGACGGAACACAGATTTTATCTGCCGACACGGTCCCTAGATTGCTATCAACATTCTCATTACTATAGTTTTCAGAAATTTCTAAATATCCTTCTTGTCCTTTAGGTACTTTCCTTAAATTTTCATGAGAAAACTTATAAATTCTATTAGAACCGTTAATATGTTCTAAGACAATAACTACCTTAAAAGGCCCCTTAAACTAATTGTCTAATTTTGTTTGGTGTCTTTCTTCACATTTAACAAAAACAAATTCACCCAATGAAAAAGGTTTAATCCTAGCTTTCCCCTTATTAAACCGTATAGTATCAGCTTTAGCTGCCTTTTGAATATTTTGTGATGCCGATGAACGAACCGAATCGACATTAATTGTAGTTGGTTCAGAGGAACTAGGAGTTATTTTAGCTAAATTAAGCGAGTTGCCTTGAATACCAAACATAAGTTCCAGAGGCGTGAAACCTGTGGTTCTAGAGCGTGTACTATTGAGAGTAAGTTGAATCTCTCCTAGTTCATCTTGCCAAGCATTACATGTATTACACTCTATAACAGTAAGGATGTTTTTCAAAGTTCGCATGACCCTTTCAACCTGTCAATTGACTCTACTGGAGCCGGTTGCTATTAAATGGAGCTCGATTTTATTATCATTACAAATTTTTTTTTTAAATTCAGCGCAGTCATAACATTTTCCCCTATCTGCAATAATACGTTTTGGAACACCAAATAAATTAACAGCGTTTTTGACTGCCTTTACTGCGTATGATGAACTTAAGGTGGGCGTATATTCAAGGAATACAAACTTTGTAAAGGCGTCTATTAAAACTGAGCAATATTCCTTCCTATCACTTTTGCCCGAAAGTTTTCCCGTTAAATCTACATGAATAGTGTGCCAAGGGACTGGATATTTTGGAATGGAATGTAACTGCATTTGTTGTGCACCTGAAGGACCCTTAGAAGTTTTACAAATTACACAGCAATTGATAAATTTTTTCACAAACTTAGCCATATCAGGAAACCAATAAAGATCATACAGTTTATCTAAAGTTTTTTCATATCCTAAATGTTTTATCTCGTTATGAACATGGCTAATCAGGGACCAAACCAAAGAACGAGGGATAATAGGTAGCCAATTAGAAATTCCTCTACGTTCAATCTTTCTGTACAGTACTCCCTGCCTTAAATCGTATGTACGCGATATTTCTTCAGGTAATTGATTATTACGTATCTTGGACATTATGTCTGAAAGTTCCGAATCACGTTCCTGTTCTACTACTAACCAGCCTTTATGTAATTCTAGAAAATTTACGTCTCGGGGTTCGGAATTTGTTGATATGGGTTCAGTGTTTGGCAAATTACGAGATAAAAAATCTGCATGAGCCATTTTACGACCTTCTTTGTACACGATATCAAAATCATAAGCCTGTAATATAGCCCACCAACGGTGAACTCTTGGAGTTAAGTCACGTTTTGAATGTGACGCTTTAAGAGAATTACAGTCAGTGAATATGGTGAATTTTCGCCCATGCAAATAATGGCGAAAATGTTCAATAGCTTTTACTACAGCAAGTGTCTCTAACTCATAAGAGTGATAACGAGACTCTGCATCGATGGTCTTTCTACTATAATAAGCTACTACGTGAGGAGTTTCATTATATTATATTTGAATAAGAATTGCACCATACCCTTCACTACTTGCGTCGGTATGGAGTTCAATAGGTAAAGAAGGATCAAAAACTTTCAGAACTGGTTCGGACGTTAAAACGTGAATAATTCTTTTATGTATCTGGTCATGCTCTGGGGTCCACTTAATATTACCTTTTCCTTTTGTTAAACAATATAAAGGTCTAATAATTTGAGAAAAATTAGGAACAAATTGTCTAAAGTAAGTTGCTAACCCTATAAGCTGCCTAACTTGGGTGACAGTTTTCGGAGTTGGGGCATTAATTAAAGCTTGTATTTTTTTTGGATTGGGTCTAATTTCCCCCGCTGAAACCATATAACCAAGATACTCCGTTTGAACTTTTAAAAACGAGCACTTCTTTAAATTAAACGAGAACCCTTAATTTGACAATGTTCTCAGTAATTTGTCTAAACGGTTAAGTCCTTCATCAATATCCTTTGAAATTGAAAGTACATCGTCCATGAAAACTAAGATCTTTTCATCATTAATAGGCTTCAATGCAGTATTAATAGCCTTTTGAAAAATAGAAGGGGCATTCCGAAGCCCGAAGGGCATAGCCAAATATTCAAATTGTCCTTTTGGGGTCACAAATGCAGTTTTTTGTATGGAATCTTTGTGAACGGGCAGTTGATGAAACCCCGAAATCATATCAATACTACTAAAATAATGAGCTCCGTGAAGTTTATCCATTTGTTCACCAATCAAAGGTAAAGGATAGTGAATTGGCTGAGTATTGCTATTTAGCTCCCTATAATCAACGCAAAGCCACGAACTACCGTCTTTTTTGTCAACAAGAATTATAGGGCTGGCAAATGGGGACGAACTTTCTCTTATAATATTTGCCATCAACAATTGCTCAATTTTTTTCATCAACTATCTTAGATTCCTGAGGGGATAATCCATAAGGTCTTCTATGCACTACTTCATGGGGATCAATCAAATCAATTTTTTAACTTGCCTGTTTTAATCCTAGTAGTTGGCAAATTCTCAATAAAGTTATCTGAATACCGTGTTAAAATATTGAAAAGTTTAATTGTATCAGATCCTGTCAAGTCTATATTATTAGAATCAATGTCGAAATTAGGTTTGGACCTGGCACACGTATTAGACTTTCTACACTGCTTGAATATTAAACCACTTTCTGACATTTCAACAAGAATATCGCGATCAAGTATGTCTCTGCCTAATAAAAGAGTATCATTAAGGCAATCATCCGGAACGACATGAAGAGTGATGTGACTAATTTCAACGTTTTGAATTTTTGCTTTACAGACGATTTGCTCGGTACTAATAACACTTCTTTTACCGATACCGGTCATATTGATAAGGTCATGCGATCTTTGTCCAATAACTTGGTGTGAAATACTCTGTCTTATTAGACTGCACTCGGAACCGGAGTCAAAAATGAAATCAAACGTCATACCAATACACTCCATAACGCCACGAACAGTCTTTGAACAGATGTTGACTTCTTTGCTTCCAGCTGCGTTTTGCTCCCTTTTCGTGTTGTCTGTTCTCATCGGGCAGGTGGTGATAACGTGGCCTAGCTCCCCGCAGACGTAGTACGTAATTTGTGGCTTCTGGTTCCCACGTTTATCAGCGACGCTGCTTGAAGAGCGAACTTGAGTTTTGTTTCTGTCACGGCAATCGGCGGCGCGATGACTAATCTTGCCACAACTGAAATCTAAGGATATTATCAAAGTGATCCTGAATTAGCATAGGACGAGAGAACTGAGCTGTCAAAGTTTCCCGTATACCTTCCCATTGGTATTGACTGGGAAGTATTTTAGTGAGTAATGTGGCTGCACACCCCCTGAGACAATGGGTTAACGTCATAATTAAATCAAGCCCTTTTAAATTTTTGGACCTAATTATGGTATCTGATAATCGACACCAGCCCTCTATGTCTAAATTGGGGTCGTCGGGATCGAACGGTACCAAAGCTGTGGGAGATTGCGAAGCATTGGACCGAGACAGCAAAGCATCAGACAATTTCGAGAAAATCGCTTCTAAACTACTGAGCGGTAGCGATAAGCTCTCTTGCATGTTCTGTGTGGTGCCAGAGATGAGCGGAGAATCCGATCCCACTTCTGATGTCGGGTTTTGCTCGGACATCAGGAAGAAAATTCAAATAGAATAACAAAATATATTTACAGTTTAAACACACACAGAACAAAAGAATTAGTAAGATTAAACAAAATATTAATAATAATTTGATCAATTGTTACAACAGTTATTAACTAACGCGTAACAGAATTATAATAATTAAAAATCAGTAAAGCTATGTCGGGCGGTCCCATAGGGCCTACTTACTGTCAGGGACAGAGTTCGGGCACCCACCGCAATACGAGCACTACTTATTGTCAAAGACAATTTTCGCCGCTCAACCCCAATATGGTGTATTCGACTATCAAGAGACAGTGATCCGTACACCGAGACGCAATCATTAGAAATGCGTGCCGACTACTCGGAGTGGGCTGCTTTTATAGTCGATTCTGAAGGAAGGAGAAATTGTATTTTCTCGAAGTACCCGCAACTTGCGTTCGGTGTACGTTCCACCGGCGCCTATTGGACGCTGTTCCTTGAAGCCGCGCATAAATAGCGTGACTGCCGACATATACGTATTTGAAAACTTAGTTATTTTAAATTTTAAAAATTGTTAAAATTCTTCTATTCACTGCTCTCTGAATAGAGGGATTTTAACAATAAGTATTTTGAAAGAATTTTAACTTTTTACTCAGTTTACGTACGCTATAAGAAATTTGAGTGCTTTTAAAATTTTAAGCAAAAGATTTTTTTCATCTATAAAGCTAGGATGAGCTATTATTTGCACAGACATCGTTAAAACTTATTATGATGAAGTTTAATATAATGAATGAAGCCTTCCATAACAACTTTGTAAGAATATAAAACGTGACTTTGTACCGATTTCTTATCAGAAAATTAAACTCTTATTTTAATTAATTTTATTTTATATTAATTTACTCTTTAATACATAAGCTTCTATTAAGTTTACTCACTTAATCGTGAGGCAAACACGTTATAAAATATACATTTCTTTCATTTCAGACAATCTCTAAATAAGACAGAAAATTCATAGTTCAGGCTACAATAACACACTTATTGACATATTAATAGTAATTATAATAATAACCAATATAATAGGAATAATAAATATATGACGTGATTGGGGTAAAAGATAATAGCATCTGTAATTTGGAGCTAAAGTAGTTGCAGGTCCTTATTTTCTTTAATATTTTCAATGTAAAACTATGAAGAGGGTGCATAGATCAGATCTTTTCCCTCCGCATGTTCACGGAAAAGTTTTTGGCCCTAAATCAAAAGGTTTTCTGTGCTATTGTGGATTTGGAAAAGGCATTTGACAGGGTTGTGAGAAAGAAATTATGGGAGATACTGCCCCGATACAATGTGAGCGAGTAGGAACTGATATGTCGGACTGGTTTGACATCCAATCGGGTGTTAAACAAGGTTGCGCTATGTAAGCTAGGTTGTTCAATTTGTATTTGGATAGTTGTCTCCAAGGCGTGAAAGACAGTGACATGGAAGTGAAAGTAGGTGACCTTAAGGTCAAATGCTTGCTATATGCAGATGATGCAGTGCTCATTGCATCATCAGAATGCGATTTGTAGGCATTGGTCACCACTATGAAAAATGGGTGTAAAAATAATGGTAATAAACCTGAATGCAGATAAGACGAAGGTTTTGATATTTCAAAGAAATGAAGAAAGAACAGATTGTAAGATCAACGTGAATGGTAAGATAATAGAACAAGTGAATGAAGTGGTATATTTGGGAAGTATTTTTAGCAGAGACGGAAGGTACGAAATGGATGTGGAAAGGCATATTGCTGCCGGTAACAGTGTCAACGGTACTTTGGCTGCATTGTTGAGACGTCGAAACGTCGGCATCGCTGCACGTTTGGCTGTACACAATGCGGTTTTACTACGACGCTGTCATACGGCAGTCAAACGTGGGTAACACAGAAGAAAAATGTAAGAAAGATGGATGCTGTGGAGATGCGATCTCCACAGCATCCATCCACAGAATGGCAGGTACTAGCAAAGATGTCACGGTGAAAATGAAGGAGAACGTGCTCAGTTGGTTTGGGCACGTCAAACGAATGAGTGATGAAAGAATGGTAAATGATTTATAAAGGAAAAGTGCGCGGTAAGAGAGACAGGGGGAGGCCTCGAGTGACGTACGAAAATACAGTATCTATGATGCTGGAGGAAGATTATGTAAAAATCGTGAGGACCCCCCGGAGGGCATGTATGAAGAGGTTGATGTCTGAGGCCGAGACGAAAGAGGTATGCAGAGATCCCCGCAAGGGATATGGCGTAAAGGTAAATAAATAAATAAATATATATAAAACTAGATTTAATGAACAACGAATTATAATTGTACTCAAATGAATGAATTTTAAATGAAAGTCTATAGTGAGCTAGGTCCGACAGGGATCGGATGGATAAGGACACGAGACTGGAACTACGCCTTTGAAATAGGGATGCCGAAATAAACGCATTAGCAATGGAGTCAACTGTGAGGTACGTGTTAATAGCACCATCGGGGAAATACTATCCGACCTGTTAACATCGATTTGTTACTTTAATTTATTAATAGTAAAAATTTACTTTTAAAACAAATACATTTATAGAGTTGGAGATATCACGTGATCATCGCAGCGTAATATATTTAAGTTTGCTTATATTACCACGACATCACTTATATTATCACTTATATACTCGTATATTAGTGTTTATTTAATATTTGTATATTATTTTAAATCATTGTAATATTATAAAACAGAACTTAGTGTGGTTAAACCACCGATTATTTACTTAAATATAATGGCCATAAATCCAAAGTAAATGATACGTTTGTAATAAAATATTATTTATATTTTTATATAAATATTAGTGAACAGATGAAAATATTTTTGGATATTTTTGGATTGTAAAGCACACACACACAAGTAGCAATGACACAAATAGATGCAACAATTTAATAAGTTTACGTTAAAGGTTTTTTTAATAATTATTTTAAGCGTCTTTTTATTTATTTAATTTGTTTTGAAATAAATATTATTAATGTTTGCTTTATAATGTTACCCATGTTCAAACTTCTGGTACATCACAAGGTTAAAAAAAAGTAACAGAAAGGCTTCAGTCATATATAAAACGAAGCGTTTATAAATATATTCCAATTTTGCAATAAGTCTATATTATTTTAAAAAACGTATGTCTTATTTTACTAATTCATACATAACGTAATTTAATACAACAATAAATTTTAATAAAGTACTAAATTAAACTATACATATAAATAAAATGCTACAATAAACTATCCGTTGCATTAAGTCACAAATTTTTACTAAATTTTAAATTACAACATCTGGTATAGTTGATACACTTCGACTTCAGGCATCTCATTCAGAGTAATTCTATGTTACTATAGTTGCTTTATTTAAATTCCTTGTTCATTAAAAAAATAACAACGCCTTGTGTAAGTATAATTTGTTTTATTGTCTCAATGCCTGATACCTTTTTATCAATTATACTTAAATATTATTTTCCAGTTTAAAGTACTAATTAAATCATAAACCTCTCTCTATAAATTTTGACGGAGCTTTTCCTATACTTCTTTCTTTAAATGGTAGTAGTTTGATAATTTCACATCTCATATCTAATATATATATCAATTATTTTTTAACATCGACTATTTTACTACTAGTTTAATTTATTGTTTAATTTCACACAACAACAATGTTTCAGTACTGCTAACCTAAACTCAAATCGAAAATACTTTACTAAAACGAATATGGCCAATCTTTTGAAATATTGCGCTTTATTATTTACGTGAATTTATTGTTATTTAACTGCTGTTGTTGATGTTTTCTGTAGAAAACTGGATCGGGCATCGATGGCCACGATGATACATGAGGCACCAACGCGTTGGCAATTTTAAGCATAATTTCATTTTTTTTCCGTTGAGACCGTGTCATGGAACTCGTTCTTTGCATTATTCATACTTTCCAACAGATATATTAAATGAAACGTGAAGAAATAACACTTGTTTTGACAATGTAAATGTCTTTATATTTCTTAATATTTTTATTTTAGGTAAATTATTTTTTATTAACTTAACAATTTATATATTTGAACATAGTGAAGGATTTTATATTAAAAATACATTTGTTTAATCTTCTAAAAATACTCTACTTAAATAATGATATATGTTAATAACTAAAGTTGACTTCATTTCTGTTAATAAACCACCATTTTTCTCTACAGTTCCCGTTATCGACACCATTTCAGTCAGTCAGAGTCCACGGGCGGACCGCTGCAAAAGTTTTGTGGTAAGAGTTCACAAAGTATACCCTCGTGTCACTCTCTTAACATTAATGGTCATCCTGACTCAGTAACTATTGTAGTAATACCTTATTTTCTTCTAACTACCTATTGTTTACACATTATATTTTATATAACCATATATTGAAACCGTTTAAAAATACATTTTTTATGTTTGTTTCAATAATAATCAAATAATCAATACTAAATAATTTAAAAAACATTTTTAATATAAAATCTTTCACTATGTTCTATTTTGTAATTTTTCAAGTTAGTAATAATAATTAATTAGATGAAAACAATAAGAAATTTTAACACTTTTACTTTGTCAAAGGAAATGTTATTTTTTCAATGAATAATGCAAAGCACGTGTCGCATAAAACGGTTACAAAGGAAAGAAAACGAATTTATGTTTAAAATTACTAACGCGATGGTGTCTCGTGCGTCATCATGGCTTTCAATTCATTGTTAAAACATATTAGAAATGTATATTTAATGAAAATGTTAGCTTTCCCTTTCATAACATTGGTTAAAAAAATAAATATTATTAGAGAATACATATTCTGGTCGCCCACTTCAAGACATAACCCTCCCCCAAAGATCGCCACAATAACCCCCATGCAGCCAAGCCGCGTCTACCGGCTCGTGGTCGCCACTCGATAACCTTTGTGAAAGATTTTCCTTGGAATAAAAGAGTACAACGATAGTCAAGCCTAATTCTCATACGTCTATGCCCCAAACTATTCATAAAATTTAATTGGAAATTATACAAAAACATATACATTCTAATCTGGAATTGGAACTTAGGTATTCCAATCTCGAGAAAGACGTCAAGCGTAAAACAAATTCGGGTTGCAAAAGTATGAGAAACAATATTTTATGTCCTAAATTCGGAAATCCAATGTCTTGGCACTCTCGAAGCACCCATTATGTAACAATATATCACTAAGGGAGCAATATAAAAACATGCTCGAAGTATCATTACGGAGATTCAAACAAAAAAAATACAATTCTTTGTAGAAAAGAGAATCAAAACATCGTACCAAGGATATATTATTTAATAACTATCACCATCTTCTAGTTCTACTTGATCTGAAAATGGGCTTTTAAATACGTGTTTAGTTCTTCAATGAAGTCATATCTTAAAAGTGCATTCAAAACTAATATAGTGAGATAAAAAATCTGATATAATAAACATAATGTATTTTTCACTCTCATCTAAATAAAAACAATTAAAACTAAACTAAAATGTGAAAATAAAACAAAATATAATATTATTTTTGCTAAATGCATGTCAATTCAAAATTATCTTATTTAATATTAGTTCAAGGTACAACAAGCAAAAACTAATCCAAAATCTACTACAAACTTATTTTGCCATTATTTTCTATAGGTTATTGTATAAAAATTATACAATATTATAAGATCCCTAATTAAACAACTAATAGTGGTTACTTTTTAAATGTATATGTATATGTATATGTATATGTGTGTTTAACAACATAGATAATACGTTTTATAAAGTTTAATAATGTTTTATATGAAATGATTATCTAAACCACACTATCTTTTTAAACGTTCTCATTAATGGAGAAGTTAGTCTTGTGTCATGGATCTGGAGCACGCCTCTGCTTCACTTCCTTTAAGGCAGAAGATGAGAGAATTGCTTTTAAGAAACAAGGACATGTGCTACTAGGATGGCAAGTTGGTAATTTTTATAATGTTATGTTCCTTGTAAGTTCATTGTATTGTTAAATATAAATACAATTATTCTACTTTCATTATTTTATATCCTTTTTTAATGATGTATATAGCTTTACACACGGTGTGTGTCTTCCTACCTCTAAACCATACTCTTAGAATTAATAAAGAGATAAGCATCTTAAGCATAAGCAACAGCAACCTAAACAGTAACGTAATGAGCTCTCCGATGCCTGGAGGGGATGAAAAAGATACTAATTAGTACATTATAGTTTTTTGTTTTCTTTTGTTGTAATTATTTTGTGTAATATAGCAGTTCTAATTAGTATTAATTTTGTAATTTTAGCGCATTTTTATAACTAGCAAAAATTCTGGATATTACGACAATAAAAAATATATACTAATAATTATAAGATTAATTTTCAGACATTATAATAAAAAAGGTTTATTACAAAATTTATAAAAATAAACAAAATTAATATTTAATCAAGTATGCTATCAATTTCTATAATCTATGACATTACAATAACAATAATTGTAAATAATAAAATAATATTATATTTCGAAAAATCCAAAAATACTCAAGTTGGCAACATCTAATTCCTAAAACAATACCAAATGTCATAGACTATTAAATAATCGAAATATACGATGGTGGTATTTTATTATAATATTAATAATACCAATTTTGCAAGGCTACAAGATCCTAACTACAGTAACTAGGTAGCTATAAATGTCATTAAACTATAAGGATATCAAATTAAAATTATCTTAAGCAATCTTAGTACAACCAAATATTTTAATTAAATTTGGAATACAATTAAAAGTGCATAGCCATATCATTAAAACATAAAAATGTTTTCGGCACAGTCTTTTCAGCTTGACGTGGTTTATAATGTGTTGTTGCCTTTTTCTTTCCGTTTGTGTATGTTTCTGTATGTCTTATAAAAAAAACTGATATCAATTTAAGACATACATCAATATTAAAGAGCTTTAATAATGAACGTATACCTTCTTATTTCTGAATAAGAATGTATAATAAATGTAATGTAAGTAAAGTTAACATAAAGAGATTTCATAAAAATCCTCCCATCTGCCCGTACAGATTACGAATGCAACTGCTTGGTAACATAGGAAGCTCGATAAAAAAGAAAATCTCGAAGTGAGTCATAAAATAAATGTCCCTTAGTATTATTTTTAAAATTTAATAGTAAATATAAATTTCGACTTCAATCAGAAGTCGATAATCTTTACTCTCCAAATCACTTACTTCCCTAAAATCAACTTCTGATTGCATAATGTAATAATCTACATTGTTTCATTTCCTCATCTTATAAATTTTGCTATATGATATATGTATGAAGCTATAGCAGTTATTGGCAACATTCTCTACAATTAAATTATATTAAAATTCATTCATAGTATGTTCTGAAGTAATAATCTACACGTTCCTATTTTGCAGACGAGTACAAAACTCATTATAAACGTCGCCGACAAAAGTTCATGTGTCATGAACTAAAATTGGATTAAGCCATTCTTGGGTCCTATAAGTAACAAAGCCACAATTTCCAAGAATTTAAACAACAAATAAATAATGTTGAACTAATTAAATATTTGTATTAAAATTGTGTAATATAATTAAAAATAAGTATGGGTAACAGTTTTATTTTTCTTGACATCAGTGTTACATTTGAATTTAATAGTCTATGACATCTGGTATTATTTTAGGAATTAGTTTTGGCCAGCTTGAGGATCTTTGGATTCTTCGAAATATAATACTTTTTATTGTTTAGATTCATTATTATTACAATGTCATAGATTATAGAAATTGATAGCATATTGCTGTATATTATTTAAAATTAGCTGTCATGTCCTGTTTTGACAATTGGAATCGACATAGGCTATGGTATTGCTTGTGAGGCCGTTTTCCTCCATAAGGTGTTATATTGATATTATTTGAATAGATTACGGCGTAATTAGTGCTATTTCGTAGTTTAACCTGTATATTGTTTATTACAGGAGGTTTTTTTTATGCTTATAATAAATCTTCACCACGTGCATGCGTGTCATTGCGGGTCGTCGACTTGCATGTCCTGCTTCTGAACTGTTGCTGTAACTGTAGCTGCATGTGAGGTCTGCCTTTTAAATGCCTGCTCCTCGTTAAATATTAAGAAGGTATCTGGTAATGTACTACTTTATATATAGTAAATCTACACTATAAATTAATATTTGAAGAACAAGTGTTCGACTGCAGTCTTGTACTGATAAACAAGAGGGCTGTGTATATGTATTCACTTGTCCATTGTCAGTGGCGCTTAGGAATTTAATTTAAAAGATTAATTTAAGGGTATTATTCAATATAAGTATTTCAGTTTTTTTTTTTTGCTTATTTCAAGTGACCCACCACTGAGTCTAGGTGGCAAACTATCTATTATATTCAAATAAATTTAAATAATCATAAATTTAACTGTTATAAATTGAGTCTTAAATAATAATTTTATATTTGATTTAAATTGACCGACTGGTTACACAAACTAAATTGGGAAGGTTATAATGGCACCACAACTGTGGGGTCATTATTTGAGGTGGTTGATATATCTTATAGCTGTATCAATTAAAATACTCTAATACTTATTTAGGTAGTGTTGAAATATTTTAAATGTTTTTTTTTAAATATTTTCCTATTAATATTTGTGGTACATTTATTAAGTTACTAGTAAATATTATGTTTTTATAACTTAAATTGGTTATACTTATTTGAGTGCATTATAGTGTAGCACCTGTGAATTCTTTATACTCAATTCACATATTGTATGATGTTTAAGTTCATTATTTTGTTATTACACTGTTAATTCAGGTCATTATTATGAGGTCTTAAAGAAATTTCTTGAAAGTTACAAAGTCTTAAAAAGATTTTATAGTTTATATTGATTGAAATATTCTAGCAAGTCTTAATTTCTTAATATTTTAAATATTTCATTTATTCATAAGTTCATTATTCAAGAAAAAAAAATTATAAATTAATTAACTTTTAAGTTATTCCTAACAATATTAATATTAATAAATATATATATATATATTTATATATTTGATAACTTACTAGTTCTCTTGTTTTGAAGAAATATAGTCTGAATTAGAAACATTAATTTTTGTTTTGAGACTATAGTTTTTTTGTTTGGTTCTTGAACATCTAGTTGTATTTGTTTATTCTGGAGCGACCAAGAGCTTATAATTTGCTTCAAAAGGATGTATTGTTATATGAGGTTGTAATTCCAAAAGACACCGTGGAAGAATTTTGAATGCTGATTAGGGATTTAGCCTCATTAATTCCTGGTGATAAGTTTGTCGAAAGAAATTATGGGTTGTTATATGATATTAATATTATTGAAATAAAATGAACTAATATTTTGAATGGCTTGTTAACATGCCCTTGTTTTAAACATTTTAATCATTTCAGAAAGTTTAAATAACTGATAAGGTTTCAACAATCAGTTCATTTAATTTTGATCTTGTTTATTTCGATTTATCATACACTTTATTATGGTTTATTAGATTCAAGTTCAAATATTTTTTTAGGTTCTCCTTTAGGAAATAAGTTTATTGTTCAGGAGTTATATTGCCTGGTGGATCTGATATTCCACATGTTTTCTGGTATTAATTGGACGTTGTGTGTGTCTGGTTATTTATTTCTACCAGTTACACTAAAGGGTATGACTAAGGTAATTATGTTTTATGTTGTTCCTTATGTGTCAATGCCTTCATTGTAAGGTGTTAATTGTTGAGTGCTTTTAATTTAGAGCCAGATTTATTTTGTAAGGTTTTTTGAACCTTCCTTAGCCCATGTATCAAGAACTTAGGTTTTTACATCCATTTGTGAATCCTAAAGAATGACTTAATTTGAAGTATATTTGTCCAGACAGCTGAGTTTTGTAGAATGCAACATTGGTCCTGACTGTTGGTAAAAGAATGGTTTGTATTGTCATTAGGTTTTGATACTAATTTTTAAATACATTAAGTTCCAGTATCTGTTCAAAATAGAGATATTATTAAGCGTTAATTTTTTTATTAGTGTCCAATTAGTTTATATGTTCATTTGTAAAGGATATTATTTTTTATATTTTATTTCTAGTTTGATAGGAATTTATAAAATATGCCTTAACTGGCAGCTATCTATGTAAGAATAATAGATATCTGTTGTTAAGTGTTATTCATGGTTAGGTTTGCTTTATTAATTCCAGACATTTATTAAAGAATTATGAATATCTGTGTCTAATGATTTTTCTTTTTTAATCTTTAGTTAACATTAGATTTTTAAGTTTTGTTCAGTTTGTTGTGTTAAGCAACTTATGTTATTTGTAATGAGGTTATACAGGGTGGACCAAAAGTCCGTTTTTATTTGAAATGTTGATTAAAAAAAAACCTATTACAGTAGATTAACATTGTTTATTGTTTTCGATAGTTAACAAAAGATAAATTTATTTCTTAAAAATCATATCATCCGTATGCAGTCCTTCATTATTCTGGCATTGCTGCAATCTAGAGCAGAAATTTTCAATAACAGCTTTACATGTTTCTGTTGAGATGTTCTGGATTGCTGTGCGAATACGAGCCTTTAATTCGTCAAAAGTTACTGGATTCGTTTCGTAAATTTTAGACTTTCCGATATTTCTTTTTTAATTAGCCTTCGGTGAGTTTGGTTGAAATTTGTGTTCTTAATAACGCTTATAACGCTTGATCCTTTTCATTATACAGGTGTATTATTGCAGGGTTGATTAAATATTATGGATTAACCCTACTTCGTATTGACGGATATTTATCGTCGTTGCCTGCGCTGCCTAGAGGATCCAGTGACAGTGATCCTGTCATTTGGGAGTGGCAGGAGACTTCAATGCCAACTATGAGACCTGGCTGAGATCTCCCAGATCGGACCATGCGGGACTAACTGCCCGTGCATTCGCTCTCACGCACGACTTGACCCAGTTGGTACTCCAGCCCACCAGGATACCCGACGTTTCAAGGTCAAGCGCCCGCTTTACTAGACCTACTGTTGACGAATCAGCCAGCTCAGTGTAGTGTATCAGTGCGCGCCACTCTGGGTACCTCCGATCATTGTTTGGTGTGTGCTTTAGTGGCCGTTCTGGCCCCTCCACGACCTGTAGATGTGAAGCGACGACTCTAGCATTATTCGTCTGCAGACTGGGATGGTATGCGAGCTGCTGGCGACATGCCAAAGCCTTGCAATCTAACTTCTGCCAGTTGTCGCTGCCCCCGCTGAACTACTCGGATGGATCGTTTGCCCATGACCCGTAAGAGAAGGCAATAACAGCCACCAATATCTCGACCTATGACGTTACCATGCCGGATATTTGTATCAGACAAAGTGACATCCGAGCAGAGCTACGGCCACTCGATGTGCGGAAAGCCAGCGGACCGGATGGTATTCCCGCACTCAAAAAATGTGCAGCGGAGTTGTCTCCGGTACTAACGCACCTCTACTGCCAGTCCTACTCCTCAGGAATAGTGCCGGAGGTTTGGAGACGGGCGAAAATTCAACTAATCCCCAAAAAAGAGTGTCGGTCTGACCCACCAAATTATAGTCCAATAGCCATAACCTCAGTTCTGTCTAAAGTGCTCGAGTGGATCATCAATAAACAACTGATCCAATACCTAGTAGATCACTCTCTAATAAATGATCGTCAATACGGCTTTAGACCAAATCGACCCACGGATGATCTTCTAACGTATGTCACGCATCTCTGGGGTGAGGCTATGGATCGGCATGGCGAATCTCTGGCTATTAGCCTTGATATTTTACAATTACATAGATACGTTTCCACTATGGCAGTCTTTTATCGGAAAGTTATGCGTGAAAACTTAGATCCGGTTAAAAAAAATTCAAACCATGTCAATATATGTTAAAATACTATACAGTACTAATAATGTATAAAAATAAGTTTGATTACATTTCAACAGCTATGTTGAATACTAATTGTTTTGTAGTGTTCTTTTCAGTTTGCACCCAATTTCCAGTTCATTGAGTACAGCAACATCTGTGATAGGTTTGATTTGTTTCTCTAATGCGAGTGTTTTAATCATTCTTTTATATATTTTTTAATTGGAGAGATGTACAATATTAATAAGTCATATAAAAACAAGTGAACCATAAATCAGTGTAACTAATCACAATAAAGTATTTAAAAACTGATTTGTTATTTTATGTTTAATTTGAAACATATTAAATAAAATATATTACATTTTTCGATATATATGTTGTCCAAAGAACTCAGTTATTGGAAAATCATAGTCCAGTACGGTGAATACTCGTGTGAGTGGAGTCACAGCGAGTTTTACTATCGACTATATTCGATCAGGCGCTAGTAGTTTATTAAAAGTGACTTCAAAGACGTCTTTCTAAGGTCCGTAGGACTTCAGGTTTATTTTTAATTAACTAAACTATAAGTTTCCATGCTTTTAACGATATGTTCTATTTATTGATTTTACTATATGGTTTACTATATTACAGTTATAATTACAAGCCGGTACACGCGGCGTACGGTCAGTACAGATCGGTTATATCATCGGCCATCTTTGGGGGAGGCCTATGCCCTGCAGTGGGCGTCTTGGGCTGGCATGATGATGATGATGATGATGATGATGATGATGATTATAAAAAATACTGTTCTTAAAATATTTTTCACTATAAACTGTACCCTTGTCAATCAATTAACACTTTTGTCATGAAAGAGCTGGCTGAAGATAAAACTAATATACTTCATACATATAATGTTTTAAAGTAGGTTATATTTTCATTATTTCGTATATATTACTAGTTGATTATTTTGTATTTTAATGTTTATAATAAAATAAAAGTAACAATGCTTCCATTACACGTTATTGCAGTAATTGTGTATCTGTTTATAATAACGTGAAACATATTTTCAATACATTGTTTAATTAAGAATCAATAAGGAATATTCTTTATTGAAATATTCAGATTAATATTTTGTTTACATTACAGTAATAAGAAAGCGGTTCTAATTGTACACAGATGTCTATACACCAGTGTTTTTTGTTCGTCTATTTTACTATAATTAAATAAATAGTACTGTAGTTAGAGAATCAAATGACCCTTGACAAAACCGAACGATTGAGGAGAATTAAGAACCCTTTTCTGGTAATACGATTGATTTATCTTTATTGGCGGTAATAAATAATTAGTTTCTTCCTCAACTCTTCAAATATATACTTCAAAGAATAGATAGATAAAATTATTATTAAATTGTGATCACTGAGATTCCGTTTTATTTATTGACAGTGAAATGACGTACCGTTTGGATGTACCGTATTTCTTAATTATAAAAAGTTAAGGGTAGTTTAAATATTGATGTATGCAGTAAGTTGCATCTATACTCGTAACTCAATTTGCATACCGCATAACATTTGTTATATCCATGCTAAGATATCCGCTGATCTCTTCATTGACGTTGTTTCCTCACCAATATATAACAACAGCTAATGAGAGTCAATAACCAGTCAGTCCACTTCCTTAGCTATTGGCTGCCAAAGGAGAGTACCTTCTGTGCTTAATAATTAATTATATTAGTCTGCTTTAGGACAATGAATATTAATTTGAAATAAGTTTTTTTTAAACAAATGTTCGTGTTATAACATATTGATACGTATTCTTCTTTATTAACTATTATTGCTATTAGCACATACATATCTAGTACGTTCCAAATTATAAAAGTAACACAACATTAATTTAAAATACAATCAAAGTAACTTCCTTTAATTCCTTCTACTAGTACAATGCAATGCAATATCTGCGATACTGCTCTTTAACAATGATGAAATATTTTTTCCTCATTGTGCGTGTGATGTGATGGGAGAAGTGATGACGAGATTATTATCAGTCATATAATACATAATGATCTGCATTTACTAAAACAAAAGATAGCTTTTAAATAATAATTTTGCATAAACAATAAAACATATGATAATATAGGAATTGTTCAGAATTGGGTTATTACACCACAAAAGAAGTAGATTTTTTTTACTTTAATTAATATGAAACTTAATTTTGAATGTTAAACTAAATTTATATTGAAGCTACATTGTAAATAGACAGCCTTGTTAATAGAAGCATGTTTAATATTTGTACCAGATCAATAATCTGTGGTATTCATGATCTTCTATCTTATTCTAACGAGGCATTATGATTTATTCATTGTCTACAAGATGGCTGAAAGAATATCATTAAACTAAGATTTACGTATAACAAATAAAAATAACGAAGTAACGTGATTGCATTAATTTTCATCAAAACATTTGAGAAACTTACAGAATGGATCTTTATAAACACTATTGTTGTGTAATAAATATATATATTTTATAATAAAGATTAATAGTACCAAAAGGTACAAACAGACAAGAAAATAGATTATATAATTTATTTATTGATATAATAATAAATAACTACGCTAATAGTTATTTATTATTAGTTAGTTATTTATTATATTATACTAATATATATTATATTTGGATTATTATTGTTCGCAAATTTCTAAATGTTTGTATGAAGGTCGCACACGATTTTTAAGTAATAATATAGATTAAACGAGGAGATGTAGTGTCTAAAACACGTCACTCTTTAGAAAATAGTACAAACTGTAACAAAATAATGTCAGACATTCAATTTATAGATATTGATTACCAGAATTACTTTATGAAAAAATTTTGTGTATTTCAAGACAAACCATGATACAATGTAGTGTCATTAAAATAAGATGTGAATCCGTATAAACAATAATTTGTTTGTTGTATGTTCACTTTACCTAAGGAATCATAATTGTGAACGCCGAGAAAAAGCTGGAATTTTTCTAACATCCTTGTTACCTGGCTACACACAAAGTGATTTTAATACTTAACATATTAATAAAAAGTTGCATGAAGTTACGTACGATTTACGTTCAAAATTTTATAATTTTAATTCTATAGTTATAGTACTTTATAAGTACATATTTTAAATTGTATTAAAAATTTCTATATATAGAGTAGTGCGAATAAAAATGTTTTGAATGTCTCCGTGACTTAAATTCATGATATAATTGAGAAGATAAATAATTTAAGAAGTTATAAAGAAATTTCAACAATAAAAAAATCTATAATCATCGAATATGGCCCCTACTGTAATCGGAACGGCAGGTTTATTTATTATCCTGATAAACTACGTCTGCAAAAGCCCTCTCGTGTACGCTTTGATTTGAATGAGAGTTACGTGCCATGAATATGTAATCGCCGTTTTCAATGATATGTAGTTCTAGGCACTGATTTTTTTTTTGCAATATCTTATATATTAAAGCATAGAAGTTGTGTATCTAAAAATATTGTATTTTAGACATTAGCGGTGTACGATATATTAGTTAAAATTAAATTTTCAAGAAATACTCGATTCTATCTCGAAAGTTTTTTTACTTATTATAATATTTAATTTAATTCCGTCATTTTTATTTAAAAGTTCTTACTTATAAAATTTATACTGAAAGATAAATGCTTTATAATGACTATAATGCCATTATTTAGGCGTTTACTTAGAATATAAGATCAACGTGAATGGTAAAATAATAGAACAAGTGAATGAAGTGAAGTGAACGAAGCAGAGACGAGAACGAAGATACGAAATGGATGTGGAAAGGCGTATTGCTGCCGGTAACAGAGTCAACGGTGCTTTGGCTGCATTGTTGAGACGGCGAAACGTCAGCATAGCTGCACATTTGGCTGCACACAATGCAGTTTTGCTACCGATGCTACTATATATATATGTTATACGGCAGCTAAACGTGGGTAACACAGAAGAAGAATGTAAGAAAGATGAATGCCGTGGAGATGCGATCTCTTCGCAGAATATGCGGAGTCAGTCTAGCTGACCGAATTCGCAATGAAGAGATCCACAGAATGGTAGGTACTTGCGAAGATGTCACAGTGAGAATGAAGAAGAACGTGCTCAGGTGGTTTGGGCACGTCGAACGAATGAGTGATGAATGAATGGTAAAAAAGATTTATATAGGAAAAGTGAGCGGTGGAAAAAGAGAAACAAGGGGAGGCCTCGAGTGACCTTCGAAAACATAGTATCTATGATACTGGAGGAAGGTCACGTAAAGAGCGTGAGGACCTCCCGGAGGGCATGTATGAAACGGTTGATGTTTGTGGCCGAGGCGAAAAAGGTATGCAGGGACCGTAGCGTTTGGCGCTCTGTCGCCTTTGGCTACCCCGCAAGTGATATAGCGTGAAGATAAATAAGTAATAACTTTAAAATAAATATTCTAACAGTTACTCGACACTTGTGATGATCTTAATTATATTAATTTATTCTGTTATAGCTTAGTTTGTTGGTACTGATTTAGACAACTGTCGCAAAAATTACGATGCATTGAAACTTTCGAGCATCCATATACTACCGGCATCGCGTGCATTCAACTTTGAAACCAACAATGATTATGTTGCCTGAACGTGAACGCACTGTTCAATCAAAAGCGGAATAAATTATAACATATTAAGTTAATTAGTTTACTTTATAATCAACGAAATTTTTATTGCATTATTAGTAATTTCTATTCTATAGTGAACTTTTCTATGAAAATAAAATGTATCCCATATAATTCAGAATAATCATAAAGATTTTAATAGAATTTAATAAAATTATAACAAAAAATCCGTGGTATAAAATGTTTGTTTACTATAAAAAATCCATTCTTATCTTATATGTTGCCTCAATGTGACGTAACAAAAGACAGCGTATGTTGGTTTCAACGTTTTGTTATGCCATCCTTGGTATCTGGTTGCTGGAAGGTAGAAACTAATAAGAAAGAGAAAATAGTCTACATTCATTGGTTATTGTAGGTTGAGTTAAAAAAACCTGAGGCTAAATTTAGACGATTGAGAAATTATAACGCAGAACGTTTTAAATAACATTTACAATGTTTAACTTATTAAGCCCAAATAATGTATCAGGAAGGAAGCTGCAAAACTAACAGTTCATCATCTGTGTACGAGGCTTAACATAGTTTTAAAGTTTTTCAATAAAGTCGATACGAAACTTTATGTTATGAGAAAATTTTAAACTTTTTCTTGACAACTTTATATAAAAAGCAGTTAGTTCATCGACATTTTATTAACGCTCAAAGTTCAAAATTTAGTAGTAATAATATTCTTCGACAAATATTTTTAATGAATCATAACGTAAAAAAGTGGATTTGCGATTACAATACTCGTTCAAGTACATCTTCTTTAAGGTATTTTCTAAAAATTAAATTATAAAAAAAACAGGAGAACAGACGTAATTAACAAAACGCAAAACGCAATATTATAAAATGTTCTTAGAACCTGTTCATTAAATGAATATACAAGAATAAATATAATATTTGTTAATAAAATAAACTAGACAAGTGTAAATAATTACTTGTAATGTCATTCGTTCTTATAATAAACTGGACATCCAAAGACAGGTATCTGAGGAGTACAGACCATGAAGAAGAGCGTTATAAGACATCTTTCTGCTTTCTGCTCTATAAGATCTATGAGGCTACGATAATAACTATCTTAATACAAAGAAAATGTATAAGATAGTGATCTTTTTAGTTTTACAATTATTGATGAACAATATAGTACTTATTATTTAAATTATGCAATTTTTTTAATAAATAATTTATATCTCTTTCGTTTTTGTGTATTAAAAACATAATTTGAGTTGTTTTATATTAATTTTTAATATTTAATATAATATTGAAAATTAATAATAAATGAAGTTTCTCGACGGTTTTTCATGGACTTATTCATTGGAAGTGTACAATGTATGCTTAACTATATATTTATTTCTGCTTATCTCATTTACATGATATAATCAAACTTATCTCTTTGATTTCCTTTGTTATCCTTACTTTTGACATTGACTTCCTTTTATAAGAAACTCAATTAAGTTTAAGAGAAAACGAATCAGGTAAAGAAAATACATAAATAAGACACGAAATACCAAAGAAAATTTTATAATATATCTTTAATATTGATTTAGTTTTTTCCCTGAACGTACATAATATTATTTTATTTATTTTATTTAAAAACTTTATTGTACAAATTATACAAATGGCGGACTTAATGCTATAGCATTCTCTACCAGTCAACCGAAATATAAAATACAGAAAAAACAAATGAGGGGTACAATAGAAAACGAACAGACAAATACGCACAACTTATGTTTATATCAATTAATACACAAATGGATACATATATAAATATATATAAATACTTGTACTACATATAAATATTATATGAATACGTATAAATATATTAAATATATAAAATAAATACAAACATATACATACATAAACATACATACATACATGCATAGGGCGATAGTAAAACAATGATGTATATATAAAGATGAGGATAATATTATGCCAAAATATAAATATCACTACGCAAAAATAATTATGAAAAGTTAGAAGGATGGTAATGTCATTTCTGGTGAAGATATCTACGGATACGTTTTTTGAACACAAGTTTATTCGGGGCACGTCGAAGCACATCAGGGAGGCCGTTCCAGAGTTTAATAGCGTGTACTGTGAAAGAGTTAGAAAGAAAACCAGTATGGTGCGAAGGTACAAATAAGCTAAGATTAGAATCTGACCGAAGATGTAAATCGTGAGTTGACCTCAGTAGCTGAAATTTACATTTCAAGTATCGAGGAGAAGCTGGATCATTCAGGATAGAGAAGAGCTGACATAAAGTTCTGGATCGTCTTCTTTCGCGGATAGGTAGCCATTTAAGCTTAGAGCGGTACTGAGAGATGTGGTCAAATTTACGGAGATTAAATATGAAACGAATGGAACTGTTAAGAAGACGATCCAATTTATCTAAATTATATTCTGAGATATTAGAGCAGCATACATCAGCGTAGTCAATGAGCGGAAGGATTAGGGTCTGCACTAACAGAGTTTTGGTCCGAATGGGTAAAAAGTGTTTATGCCGATAAAGAGATCGTAGTGAATACGTTACTTTTCGGCATAATTCGACTATGTGGACGTTCCAACTTAGCGTGTTGTCAATATAAAGACCCAGGTTTTTAACTGAAGGCGTGAAAGGTATTATAATATTGTTATACATAACTGGTGGCGTATTATAACTATCAAACTTAGAGAGCCCATGTTTGCTACCAATAACAATTGCCTGACATTTATTAGGATTTACTTTAATACCAAATTTTAAACACCAATCAAGAATGTGCTGCAGGTCATTGTTAATGGCAGCAATAGCAGAATCAATGCATTCCAGCTTTGTATGAGTATATATTTGCAGATCGTCAGCATACAGATGGTAAGAGGAAGATAGATTAATAGTGATGAAATTAATGAACAACGAAAACAGAAGTGGGGAGAGAATACCACCTTGCGGGACTCCAGCTGCCAAGTTGCACCAGTCAGACAAAGTATTGTCAATGCAAACAGCCTGCTGGCGATCCCGCAGGTATGAGGAGAACCAATTTAGTTCTTTGGACGAAATGTTTAAATGAGTTAAAAGTGCGATGAGTATATCATGGTCAACAGTGTTAAAAGCGTTCGAAAAATCCATTAACACTAACACAGTTAAACGGCCATGGTCCATCGCATCTCTGATATCTTCAGTAACTTTTAGTAATGCTGTGCAAGTGCTATGGCCAGGACGAAAGCCAGACTGAAAATCGCTAAGAAGATTATTCTTCAAAACAAAATTGGAGAGTTGTTTTTGGACAATTGCTTCAAGAACTTTTGATAGATATGGGAGTATAGAAATGGGACGGAATTCATTACAAGTCGTGGGATTGGGAACTTTTGGTATTGGAAGGATACGGGCTCTTCTCCAGATTTTAGGAAAGAACCCGTCAGATAAAGAAAAGTTAATAATATGGGTTAAGGAAGGCAGAATAACATCCAGCAATGTCACAATCATAAATCGGCTAATATCGTCATCGCCAACAGCATTGGATTTAATTGACAGCATAGTTCTTTTAATTTCGTCCTCAGAAACTAAAGAAAAAGAAAATGAGTCACTTTTAGAGTTTTGCAAGGAAGATATAAATGAAATAGTTTGCGATTTTACATTATTGTTAAACGTAGGGACTGAAGAAAAATGTCGATTTAACTCGTTGGATGAGAAAGAAGAGAGACCAGAGACTTTGGTAGAATGAGTAACACCTAATGTTTCAAAAAACTTCCATGTAACTGCTGCGGAAGAGCTTAATATTTTATTATGAATGAATTGCCGTTTGGCAACTCTTACCAACTGATTGCAACGATTTCTGACAGCTTTGTAATGGCCCCAGTTAACTTTACTCCGATCCAACTTAAATTTACGAAAAGCTTTGTTGCGTTTATGCATTGCTGATCGTATCTCTTCGTTAATCCACGGCGATGGTGAGTGTTTCATTTTAACAGCTCTTACAGGTGAATGCTTGTCATAGAGACATAAAATATTCTTATTTAAATCAACAATCATGCTATCAATGTCTGTCATACTATGAATGGCATCCCAGTCGACAAAAGTGGCATCAGTTAAAAGACGATCTATATTTAATTTTGAAAAACTCCGCAAGTGCAGCACTGGGTGTTTAAGTTTAGGAGACTTAAGGTTATAGGAGAGAAATAATAAATCATGATTAGAAAATTCAGGAGCTGATAACTGACCGTGTGTTATAACTTTGTCACAACAAGAGGTAGCAATCAGATCGATCCAGGTATCGGGAACCGTAAGATTAAGATGAGTAGCATTTAAAGGAAGGATATTTAAACTGTGGGAACTGAGAATAGATTTTAATTTTAGAGAAGAAGGAGAATCTGATAATAGGTTTGTGTTAAAGTCACCCATAACTATCTGATGTATATGTTCTGAGCTTCCTATTTCGAGAGCTGACTCTAAGTCGGAAAAATAGTTAGTAGAAGGAGGACAGTACACAACACCGAGAACAGCTTTGACTCCTTTAAGGTTAATTTCCAAAAACAGAAATTCCGCCGTAGCAGCATACGAACTTGATGAAGTACACAAAATTTTAAAAGGTATATCAGATCTGAGATATATTGCGACTCCACCACCTCGTCTGCCAGAACGGTCGCAACGAATTAACTGAAAACCAGGCAACGAATACGCGTCGGAGCTTAGGTTAGGTTTTAGCCAACTTTCAGATACGAGAATAGCATGTATTTTGTTGTAAGAAAAGGTGTTAAGTAGATCTGAATAGTGTTGAGGTATGCTTTGTGCGTTGATGTGGCAACAATTAAAGGAATTAAGATGAGATGATAATTTAGAGGACAACTTTTCAATGAGAGATAGAGTTGAAGTATCCGTAGAATCCAACGAAAAGTAGGAATCTGAATCATATGCAGAAATGAAGGACTCGCAATCAGACATAGTAAGTGCGTGGTAATATAAATAAATAAAACAATATTATATAAAATATAAATAAATATAAATATTTACCAATACGACAATACAAAATAAATCTAATAACAAAATAAATAATATAATACTAATAAACCAACACAACCTGCACTTGAATAAAAGTCTTTTGACTTCTAATATAACAAGAAATAAGGATAATAAATAAACAGAATAGCAATTATTTAAAGCACACAGCTAACAGCGACAACATTGAGGGGTTGCTTAATTAAAAATAAAATAGAAGAAAAGAACAAAACCATAAAATAATATGTAAAATTGCACAAGGTAAAAATAAATTTATAAAATAATATATTCAATGTATATAACTCCATAGTGATATTGTAAAATCTAATCAAAAACTAAAATTTTTTAAAAAGTATTTAAAACTAGGGAGAGTAATTTAAAAAGAAAAAGATATATATAAATTAATAATAATCAGCATAACTTAAAAAAAACCTTAAAATAAACTAATAGTAATATTAAAAGACAATAAAAAAAAATACAAGCAAAATTACAATTCTGTAAAATAAAACAACGGTAATTACCAATAGTCTATGGAAAAAGCGCATCAATGACAATTGTTCTCTTAAATCTATAGGTTCGAGCTGTCAACTGAATCATAATAAATAAAGTATAACATGCACATCAATTATAAAATAAACAACCGAGACACACATTTTACATAGAAATAATAAACAGTGGTAATCAAAACTGAGGAAAAATGGAGAAGAGAGAAAATACAATTTGTAACTTACATAGCAAATACATAGTGGTTCTAAAACAGTGAAATTAAAATAACAAGAAACTTTTTAAAAGACTAAAGCATGGAATTCTATAATAAAAATGATATATTTGTGAATTCAGTTCATTACTCAAATAAATTAGTAAAACAAAAAGTTTGTAAAAGTATAAACAATAAAAAAGTTTCATAAATAAATCAAATGGAAAAAATAAAAATAAACTATAGAAAACCAAGTAAAACTAGTAACTTTTAGATAAGGAAAACATAAATAAAATGTATTGTTATTTCTTCTTACTACTAATAACTCTTTTAGTGCGACCGGGCTCAGAAGTGGATATTGACACTGGAACATTTTGCGATGACTTTTCAGGTTCAGATTGTGTAATAGGATATTCTAACATTACAGCATCTAATTCATCTTGATTGAAGATCCTCTGCAGATGGCCAGTTGGCAGCTTTAAGATAATACTGCCATTGTGTGTCCACACATTTCTCATGCCAAGATGCTTACGAGCTGATATAAACAAAGTCTGCCTATGTCTTGTCAAATATTCACTCAAAACATAGGGGGAGCCTTTGAAATAAGACTTCTTACTCCACACTAAAGACCTAGTTTGCAAATCACTAAATTTAATTAAAACAGGTCTGCATTTATTGTTTGTCGACACTCTGCCTAAGCGGCTACAAGATTTTAAAGAGGAAGATACAATAGTATTGATTTTTAATTTATCATGGAAGATAGATATTATACAGTCATTTATATCCTCAGTAGGATTTTCAGGGACACCTGACAATAAAAGAAACTTATTGCGATATCTTGTCTCAGTAGTGTCAACAGATTTGAAAATTTCTTCAACTTGACGTTGTAGAATTGATAAAATATCCCAAACATGCTGTTTAAACGTATGAAACTCCTCACTTAGACGAGAAACAGGATCATGACTAGTTGCCGCTTTAACAACCAACTGTTTTTCAAAGTCAGCCATTCGAGCCATGAGTTGTGAACTCAATGACTTCTGTGCCTCAGCAATTGATTGAATGGTTGCCATATTCACTATTTAGGTGCACTTAATCAGTTTCTTTTCTTGATTAGTTTCTTCAGAAAGGTTATGTCACAGGCAGGTATGTGTGGTACACTTTCAAAGAAAACACACACTCATATATGATTAACTATTATATACACTTTAATTATAGGTGTAAATAAACTTAGAATTATTAATTGAATTTAAAAATAATGTTAAAATAAAAATAAAATAAATTAAAAGCACAAACAGATGTTTCTTTGTTGATGACTACCCTCAAAAAAAAAAATATATATAAAAATATTACAGAGTACTGAGATTTTACTCGACACTACAACACGCTATCACTGATATATTACATGTGACTTACTTTTATATACAATAATTAGTATCATGTTAAGGTTTTGATTAATTGTTCCTAAAAACATTTAGTTTGAACCTAATTCTAACCTTAAGCTATGCAAAGTAAGATAGTCTAAAATATAGATATATTAAATAGATTTAGAATCCCGGCAATGCTAATAGGTGTTACTTATCTACATTATGTAGGTAATTAATAGAGTGATTAAGTTAATACTGAGTAGCGCCGAAGCAATCTGCGACACAAAACAAACAGGGCTTGATTAATATACCAGTGTCCGAGGTAGTGTACATAAATGACTTACCTGGTAATTTGTTAGTGACACGATAAAGTTATTATTATTTAATAATAAAACATATCTATAGATACTTATTTATATGAAATATAGATTAAATCTATTTCATTAATTTCGATTGTTCTTCATGCTCTATACTTCACAGACTTCGGACACTAGCGACGTCTTGTGAAAACGGAATTACATAAATTAATTCAAACAGAACTCTTGAAAGCTTATTAACTAAGAACCAAAGAAGTAATATGTACTTCGAAACGCAAATAATAATATTTAAATTTAGTTTATAGTTCTTTACTATAAAAGTATACAAGATATAAAGTAGGTACTATTTTTTGTTTAAGATATAATTTTATATAAATTTAATACTACTTATGTGCCTTTGATACATGTTTTAAATAATTATCAAATTGGGAATACATTCTAAATTGCTTGTATTTTTATGATAAGGATAATTCAATTTAAGTAAAATTATGAATTTACTCAATTTAGAATGAAATTCTTTTATGTTTTTAAAGGTGTTGTCTTAAACAAAACTATATCTTAATTTGTAGTAGCTACTGTATAACGAACATCAAAATGTAAAAGTATTTTTATTAAAATTGCTTTCTCTATCATCTATTTAATATCAAAATAAGAAATAAATAAAGTCAAAGTATTGAATAAAAATAGATTTTTATTCTATATTCAATTATATGCTCGTTAAGTTAACACGTCTTTGAAGAAAATCTTTTCATTATCCAATGACGCGGTCACAGAGTGTTCCAACCCATATGTTATTATCTTCTTTAATCTACATTACGAAGTATTTCATAAGCTACAATTATAAATAAAATGTATAAAAGTTTTTATTTAAAACAAATAAGCATATAGTCATCGTCATTTACAACCACTTCGTTCCGCAGTTAGAATATCTCAATAAGTACGTGGGACTCCTGATTACAAGTAATACTAGTATTATATCTAAATTAATTATAACGTATACCGCAACTCTAGGGAATTTCAAGTTAAAAGGAAAAACATAAAAAATTTCGCTTTTAGAGTAGGGTTCAAAGTATAATCGTACATTTGAGTTTCTGTTTATCTTTTCCACACATAATGAATATTGTTCATGCTGGTCTTAATAGAATTGTTTTTCCCTTTCAAGTATAAAAAAGGTATAAATACAAATAGCTTCATTTCGAACCTACTTGAAATTGAAATGAAGCTATTTGTATTTATACCTTTTTTATTTTTGTCATAGTTAAAATTAGAATTTTACTAACATTGTGGATTGTACGAGTATGACTTAGATGCTTAAAATATAGAATTAGTAGTTAATTCCATTCCTGCCGCTATAATGGAAAAAGCGTTGGCAAAAGTGCGTTTAATCGGAAGGAGATTACTTTGAAAGGAATGAAATTGATTTTGAAGAAAAAATAAATTTTATAAACAAATTCACTTTAATTTTTGATCACAGTAGTATATTTGTATGCAATGAATGTAAGGAGTGGCTGATAATGTTTATTTGAGTATCATGTTTTATAATAATAAATAAAAATAGAAATAGGTATTAACTCAGTTTTTAGTTTTAAAAACGCTATGGGATAAGGGGAATTAAGTATCGTATAATCAATTTATTTTCAGAAGATTTTTCAATTAAAGACTTTTAATTTTAACCCATATACAGAGGAAGAGATGTTTATGTTTGTCAGTGAGTAAGTTAATTAGTTATATTCTCATATTTCTAACCGTTATTCTACACTCGGGCCTATAGTTCAAAAAGGTTCAAAGTAAAAAAAAACACACCGGGATAAAGATTTAAACCTGTTGCTTCTAAAAACAGCCATCATGATCCTATTACTACTCCTTCCTGTCACTTACTGACATTTGCTGGCGATGGTAAGACTTTCATGATAATAAAATTTAATTATATATTATTTTGTTTTAGTAAACCTGACCAACATTTTAGATAATTCTAAATATCTATTAAAGTATAATTGTTAACTCACTCACACCAAAAATTTGTGAAAAGGTTTCCTCAAGATATCCAGTAATATCTACCACAGTCTAATAGATACATAGAGTTATAAACAAAACAATCTGAAAAAACTCTTGTATAATTTCCCTCATTATTATCTCAGGCTAGTACACTATCGTTACCTTCGATATTATTTTTTTAATCAGAAGGATAAACACGCGTACCAATATTATATAAATTATAAGCTAAGTAATTTGATCTCAGTTCACAATAAATGTAATCGTAATAATTGGGATTTTATTACAATGATTTACAATCGGACCATTGTTTTTAATAAGGTACAATTATTACTTTAATTTAATTTGTATACGTAATTTGAAAGTTTAAAAGTAATAAGTGTTATTCTAAATTGTTAGTTAAAAATATAAAGTATTACTTATTTGATATTACTCTGTATTAAAATCATATTGTTATATATAAGAGAATACGTTATCATACCACAGGATATCTCAGTAATCTCTACATGATGCAAATTTATAAACTGGAAACATTTTAATTCTACTTCCTCCTCTGTTGTTTTAATGCATAATTTTAGGACAGATTATAAAATTCCTAATTTGTTAACTTGTATTTTTTTTAATTCTAATTTTGCATAATTTCACTTAAATCGAATATGCATTGTATAATAACACATATATAGTTTTCAAAAAAACAAAGTAAAGCCGAATTTCATTAGAAAGTTAGTGTCCGTATTCGGTGCACATAATCCAGGAAGCAGCGGAACAAACCTAAAGAGATTTGTTGAACACTTTGAGGAAGAGCTTCAGCCTTCAGTAAGCTCATTAATTAAGGATAAACCTGTCACTGTCCTCACTGCGGTCCTATTCAAATGTTTCTACTACAAACTATTAATAGCTTTAAAATATTTATATGAAAAATATATTGTCGTATCTCCCACGAACTTTCTTTAAGAATTATTTATAAGTATTAAAACGATCTATTTTTTCAACTAAAGATAAAAAAAATGGGGGAAAATTGGTAGTGGAATCAATAAATTTATTTTGAATAAAAAATTTGAATAAAATTTATTTAATTCCATAACAAGCTAATAATAACATAAAGTATTAAATAGTAGGGTACAAGATAATTTTTCAGCAAACATTAGATTACCTGCTTTAAGATAAAACTTGTATTGCAGGTAATAAATTAATTTAAAAACACCCCAAGTATACAATAAAGTCATAAGTAACATTTGTATCGACACAGTCCCCGTACATTCAGTTACGGCACAAAATTTATGTAATAGACTTTAATGTAGGTTCAATTAATTAACTAGAATAATATGATAGCTTATACTAATAACATTAAAAAACTAAAATAGAAAATATATAAATAAATAAATTATAAATAAATACTTAATTAAATTTATTAATTATTTAACAAATTAATAAAAATAACTAAAAAATATCAATCAATTAATCAATTAAACAAAAAATAATGACTATATACTGTATAACAAATAATAGATAATGTTAAATTATAATAGAATATGTATATTTAGATTACTTCTGAATTATTAACAGATTTTCAATTTCCTGATAATCGAGCCCTTTTAGCCAGCCATGAAGCGCCAAACGGCAATCGTGCCGGTTTAACCTGTGTACGCCAATGTGTATATTTATTTTATTATATAAAAAGGCTGATAGAAAATATGCATGATGCTTTGCAGATTCAGTACGACATTTGACTTGTTCAAGTATCCGATGATTTAGTCGCATTGATTGTATAACGTTTTTAATGAATGGAGTAGTAGTATGCTGTTTAAGGGTAATGATGTATATATATAACTGTCTAATAGAAAGCACATCACACTTTTCATAAAGTAACTTTGTAGGATAACGATAAGAACTAAAACTCATTGTTTTCAGGAGAGATCTTTGTACTCGTTCAAGACTTATCATAAATGATTTACATGCTCCACCCCAGACGGAAATGCAGTAGGTAAAGAGAGGTTGGGCGAGTGCTGAATAAGTTTCACGTAGAATTTTGAAGTTTGCTGCGTGTCTTAACTTGCTTAAAGTCCAAACCAATTTCCTAGCCCGTGCACAAACTGTTTTTATGTGTGGGAGCCAACCAAGTTTAGAGTCTATTTCAACTCCCAAATATTTAACGCAACTAGCTCTGGTCATGTTAGGACATTTACATGGGTTATGGTTGATAAATAAGTCACCGATATGGGCTCTAAGGTTAATATTATTATATGTGTTAGAAAAAGAAAATGGCACAAAATAGGTTTTAGATAAATTAAGTGTTAAGAGATTGTTGTTTAACCATTTCATAATTTTATGTATTCCAATTTCAGCGTATCTTGTGACCTCGTCCCAAGAATCGCCAACAAAAATAAGAGCAGTGTCATCTGCATATGCAAAGATTTTTCCATTTTGTAATACTTCATTACAAAGATCATTGACATATATCAGAAAGAGACTGGGGCCTAGGATACTTCCTTGGGGGATGTAATGGGAGTATCAGAACTTAAGTAATTTCCAATTTTAATCTGTTGAGTTCTATCCAGAAGGTAATCCTTAAAGATTTTAAATGCATCTCCTCTTATGCCAATACTTTCCAATTTTTGTAAAAGGATGGGAACAGAAACAGTATCAAAAGCCTTGGCAAAATCTAAAAAGATTCCTAGACACTTCTTGCTCTTGTCCAGATGAAAGACAATATGTTCAGTTAGATTAGAAACCGCATCTGTGGCACCTTTACCTAATCTGAAACCAAATTGGTTACTAGACAATATTCTATTAGTTTCTAAGAAATTTGTGAGTCGTGAATTTAGTATCCTTTCAAACACCTTAGACAAAGATGAAAGAACAGAAATAGGTCTGTAGTTCGATATACAGGTTCTAGATCCAATCTTGTATATCGGAGAAATAATGGCTTTTTTAAATACCTTTGGGAAGACTCCTTGTTCAAGACAAATATGAAATAATTTAGTTAAAGGCGCTGCAATGATATGTTTCGCATATTTTATAAATTTGATTGGAATGGAATCCCATCCCACAGCAGTAACATTTTTTAAATTGCTAATTATGGTTGCTATTTCTGATTCATCTGGAGGTAATAGGACTATAGAGTTAGTTAGTTAGAAATATTTATTTTTAGAGGCTCGGCATGATCGATTAAATTATTAGCTCTCTTGCCTACCGATGAGAAATATTTATTAATATCATTAAGAGTAACAATCGGGTCAACATTAGGGGTTAGAAGTTCAGATGCTGAAGTTTTTTGACTATTTAAATCGGCAATAGATTTAATAGCGGCCCATTTTTCCTTATTTGTGTGCGCGTTTTCTAGTAGTGACGATTCGTATTTTTTTTTTAATTTCTTTAAAAGACCGTTGCAAAAGTTTCGATAACGTTTATAGGTAACCAAAAATATTTCATTATGGGGGTTCCTTTTACAGTTTATTTGAAGCTTATTTCTGTAACGTATGCATCGAACTAAGCCAGGTGTAATCCAAGGCTTTAGGACACGATTTCGGTTTGAGACAGTTATTCTCTTTGTATTCATTTGAACGATATCACTTATTTTTTTAACAAAACTGGCTGCTAGCAGGTTAGCGTCAGTGGTTGAGTTTGAAAAAAATAAGTCGGTGTTTGCCAATTGTTTAAGTGCAGCATTATAATTTAGTTGTACAGAATAAGTAACATTTCGGATTTTCTTTGAAGTTGAGCAAAGGTTAAGTATTACGGTTTTATGGTCTGTAATATCTGAATTAACAATATACACGGATGCTCTCCCTGACGATTTTAGCCTGATATGGTCTAGACAACTACGGTCTCTAGTTGGGTAAGTGTAGGCAGGAATAAGTCCATACTCCGCCAAGAAGTCAAGATAAGAGGAGCCTATTCTGTCGATATTTTGTGGCTCAATATCTATATTAACATCACCAATTAACATTAACTCACAAAAGGCACTAAGGTTAGTTATAATGTTTTCCAAAGAATTTAAAAAATTGTCAATATTATAAGTGGAAGGTGACCTATATACAGATACCACAGCGATATCTGAGCCTATTTTTAATACTAGGAAATTAGCGCCGCAAGGTTCCGGTTCCTCTACTGTTACAGATAGGTTATTATTTGTGTAAATAACTATTCCATCGTTTTGATTTAAAAACTTTTCTGAGTAATGTGTATTATACCCGTATAAATAAGGAGGACTTTTCTCCTTGGTTAACCAACATTCAGTAAGAACTATAACGTCTGGGGAGTAAGATAAAGCATTAATGTTTACAATTAAAGTGTCAATGTTTTTATAAATGCTTCTTATGTTTTGGGATAGTATTTTAAGGGTGTTCTTGGTATTACAATTTATAATAGAGGAAGCGGATTGTATATCACATTCTAAAGCATTAGCAACATGAAGTTGGTCAATTTCTATTGAGATTTGTGTAGTCGACGCCATTTTTTAAGGGAGAATTTATAAAAGTCTCGAAAATGAGTAAAAAGGTAAACCCGATGAAACTTGAGTATAGAAATATAATAATTGAATGTAATATATGAGTGTAATGTCAATAGTATGACTGTCATATAAAATAATAAATAATTATTCCATAAATATATAATATTTCGACACAAGTACGTAGTAATTAACATAACATAAAAGTTATTAATATGACTTTGAAGATATGTTATATTCATAATAAGTATTATTTTACTGTTTTTTATATATATTGGTATCTTTGAAATTATATAAGCTATCACTTCCAGAAAATATGAAAAATAAAAAAATAACAAAGTATTAGAAATAATAAATCTAAGACACATTAAAAAAATAATTAATACTATAATTAAAACTAAAGAGCAGTTCCTTATGAAAATATACATTGTGAGGGTAGAATAAGGTGAAGTGATAATTGTCAGTCAAATAGACTTCCGTAATTTTTCAATATCACTCTCGCAGTTAATTGTAAATTTATTTAAGTGATCGTCCTTGCGAATGTATATTTTCCCAAAAGAAGTCCAGACATGTTTAAAGGCATATTCTTTTCCGAAACTGCGGGCCAGATAGTAAAGACGCTTAGCTTTGGGTGTTAAATATTCTGAAATATAAATAGGTTTTAATATTCCTGTTACACCAATATGTGAAGTATTTAGTTTGTTTTTTTGTGTTTTATTAAACACTCGAAAACCACCTATTAAAGCTTCTTTTCTATCTGTGCAAGTTAACTCCACAACAATTCCCTTAGGTTGAACCATACGGCCAATACGATAAACATCTTTAATATCTTGGTTACTAATATTAATATTAAGGCCTTAGCCGTCTGAATAGCAATAGCACGTAGAGAGTCCTTATTTTCCACTTGCAATTTCGGTACATTTTTTATTTCTATTTTTGACAAATGTAGCGAACGTTCCAAGAATTCTACCTTTTCCTCTAGACGTTCCATTTAGGCACGATCTGACTTTCTTTCAGATTCCAGAATTTCCATTTTCTCTTTAAGGTCATCATATTTATTGGAGATAAATTCTAACGAGCATTTTATTTCCGTGTCTTGTGATATAATTTCTGCAATTGACGATTGTAAGGTTGTCAATTTTACCTCATGTTTAGCGTTAGAGGAATTTAAAAGTTCTCTTATTTCGGCCATGAATAAGGACAGGCTATCGTCTCTCTTACATTTCATTCTAGTGCTAATCTGTTCTCTGTTGCTTGTACTCTGACTGGAAGCTGAGTTCTGAATTTCCGTACTATCACTATTATCAGAGGATATAGGTACTGGTGCTTTTGGCGAAATCCTTTTTAGTGGCATGATGTTTTATGAGTATAATATAAAAGCAATTAAATTCAATAAAATTAACAACAATAATAAAATTTACGATAAATTATTCAAAAAGTAAATAATTAAATTAATAAATAAGAAACTAACTAATAAATAACAAAACCAAAAAAAAAATAAAAAATAAAAAATAAAAATAAAAAAATACAAAGAATAAAAATCAAATCAGATACAAAATGTTCGAACGTTTATAAATTAACACTGGATCCCTTTAGATACGAACTATACTTAAAAACAATAAAGTATTGTTGACACTTTTAACCACTACACCAAACCGAACTGACACTGCGTCAATGAATATTAGTTGTATGTTTGTTGTAAAATGGTTCAATTATGCGTTTGTTCGTGCTAATTGGTTCTCACTAACTTGCGGTCGTTGACCTTTGCATTAGACACTTCACTTGTCCACGACCGAATTTATTGATTTTACTATGCACCGACTTTTGTTTTAAAAGTATTCGTGTTTATTGGAAAGTAATAGTATTTTCACTATCACGAATTTTCACAGAATAGTTGTTTTGATGATATTGTCCACTTTTATAAACTTAGCCACTATTTTTAATATCACTTTTTATTTAAAATAAGAAGAGCACTCAAAAACACGTCTGCACAGTTTGATGACGGGGGGGGGATATAACATTATGTTACAAAAATAATGTACTCTTACTTAATTAATATATATACCAATAATAAATATGTTTAATATTCATACTGTTTTATTTAAAATATAATTATAAGTATAATTTAATTCGATTTCTACTATTAATTAACGATATATAAAATAAATAACTTTAAGCTTTGACGTTATTTTCTAAATTATATTTCTTTTATTAAGTAAGTATAACATTATAATTGTAATAATTATAAATACCGAAATTATGGTGCTTGTCAAAGTCCATAGCATCCTTCAATTTAACAGAATCTTCACTTCGCATATAGGCTTGTCTTATATAGTAGAAGTATATACTATACCATACGTGCATATATTTCCACAATGTTTTAAAGCATTGATTAGAGTTACATATTCAATATAACAAACGGTAAGGTCATAAAAGTAATAAGTAAATTATAAGAATAATGTTGAAAATCACTATCACAATAGTGTGCACATGTTTTTCCTATTGGTGAGTCTGCCTTTTATACTATCAAGGAATCATTTGCTATGAAATTTTCTTCATGTTATAAATAAGAAAAACATCTAAATCGCAATTGCTTCTTATAACTCACGTCAATTTCTATAAGATGTATGTGTGAAATAAACCTTTTATAGACTAGTCTCAATGGACCATTCTTACCACATATTATTAAGCTAATTTAAGTGAGTAGCATCATTTTGAAGAGACATCTACTTCTCTAATAACAATTCTTGAAAGTGGTAGCAGTTACAAAATACTTTCCTTCCACTATTCTTGAAAATGGTTTATAAACGGTTTTGTTTTGATAAATCTCAAGATACAAATAATCCCAAATTGTTCTAAAAAGATATGGTTTTACAGAATCTATGAAAGATCCCTCTTTTCAAATGTATCATTGCATACTCATTGAAGAACTTTCCCAATGTTATGTGCTATTCAATAAAAAAATAAATATTATTGAAATTCACATTGATCCATAGTTTTTAGCTTTTCTAAAAGCAATATTTTGTTTACTAAAATTAACACACTTCAATATTGTAAACGTATGAAAAATATATCGTAAGTGGTATAGAAGAAGAATTTTTGTCGACGAAACCATTCTGATAGTTTCTAACATGATTAACACTTTTAGTACGACTGTTGACAGTTCAAAAATTATGATAGTAATCGAGGTTTCCCGAAACTATGAGTTTATGGTGTTATTGGTAGTTATGAGTTCAAACATGTACGAAACAGATCATAGGGCAGCTTAATTGCTCCCTACCTTCCTAAATTTCATTTCCGTCTCCCTTACATATATGGCAAATAAGAAAGATATATATTATTATTATATAAGTATAATTGTAATTTAAAAAAAGGAAAATGGTTTATAATTCGAGTTTAAAATTGATTGATTTAAGTGGTTATTATAATTGTCATGACAAGTCTTAAGTATTACTAAACACAGGTATCAATTATATTTATTATGTACGTATATGAACTTCTATTTAACTATGTAAATAAAAATATATATGTTATATTTTATAGTATTATTATTATGTACCCGCAAAATTTTAAAAAATATCTGGAAGATATTTCTTTTCATGGATAAGTTCCTTCTATGTATGCGTCTTTATTATTATTTTTTCTAACTTATTGTAATTTGTGTCTTTAGATTTTATTCACAGTGGTTTTTTCTTATCTTCATGACTCGTCTCTAATTTACTCTTAAATGTATTAAAGTAAACTTAAGCTACGGTATAATCTAAACACAGACGACTTAAAGAACTCTGATCTCTGGAGGGTATTAAAGAGATATTAATATGTATGTGGATAAACGTTTTAGAAACTTCTTTGTATGGATTTGGAATATTATAATTATCTGGATATCAGTAATTTGATATTTTCAACTCATTGCTAGTATACGACCTCACATTCAATTCACTCTTAAAATTATTAAAATATCATGATATAAAATTATAAAATTAAAATCTATTTGAAAAAACTACACAGGGCCCGTTGGGAATCGAACTTGCGTCGAAAGGCTTACCTACAAGAATCATCTTCGCACCTTAAACATGATATTAAATTGAATTACTTATAGTTACCTAACTGCAACACTTAATAAACTATTACCGATATCATTTTCATAGTTGGTGCTACGACGGAGCCTATATTGTTGGGTGGTGCTAAAGAACGGCCACTTTTCTTCGTACCACGCTGAAGATTGTCACACGTTACATTTATTGAAGACCAGTGCAGATATTGAAGATTACGTATCCAATATATATATATAAAAAATATCTGTAGATCTGTTGTTTATATAATAGCTTTATCAACTTCTATCATTAGTATTGAAAAACATAAGCTTTATATGATAACGTAATGAATATTAGACAAATAATGAATAAAGTAAAATGTTATTTCATTATTTGTAAGAGTACTTATCAATACTTTAGGCACTGGATGAACAGTCTCCACGTTATTCTGAAATGTTTGCTGTGTGCCATACTATGTATGAGTACCTTAAGTATCCGCCAGAGTATAAGATAGGAACTTTTGAAACCTTGTTTTCTCCATCGGTACCTCGAATTTGACT
The DNA here is from genome assembly GCA_918358695.1 of Melinaea menophilus ssp. n. AW-2005. Taxonomy (NCBI): domain Eukaryota; kingdom Metazoa; phylum Arthropoda; class Insecta; order Lepidoptera; family Nymphalidae; genus Melinaea; species Melinaea menophilus. The sequence continues at coordinate 16,562,370 of OU911049.1, forward strand.
TTTTTTAACTAATAGTAAATTATTTTTATCCTGTACCATATTTAAACATTTTTAATTATGTTTTAGAGAATCAAAAACTAGAAACTAAAAATTTAGTAAATTTAAGAAGATATAAAAATAAACAGTACGTAGAAAAATTATTATTACTTTTGGATATTTATTTTGATTAAAAGTAGTCGAAGCTACTGAACTATAACATACCGGCTCACGTAAAACAATAAAACTTGGTACTTATTATAGAAATAATGTTACCCAAATAACACAATGTTAACGAGTTTTATTGTAGATAAAAGTGAGCTAAACTAAATGCGTCAGTGATTGCGCTGCAACCGATGAACTATACACTAAATCCCTTTGTCGTTTGCTGAAGTGCAAAGTAAAAAGCACCATCGCTCTGTTTGATGTAAAATGTGTACCAGGTAAAGGAAGTATAATAAATGCGACTTTATAACAATGTAATATGATCCACTTTCGCGGTTTGCATATGAAATTTTGTCTTATTTTTATTTATTTTCCTTTTAAGGAAATGAATTTTGAATGCTAAGTAATATTAAACGTATTTCTATTTTTGAGTAAAAATTAGTAAAGGTTTTTTTATTATAAATGTTAAACATACATCAACAAGCACAGCACTTGTCTTCATCATTTTGCAAGTTGAAGTAAACTTTGGTCACTCATAATCAATTTAGGATTCATAACATTTTGACTTAACGACTTAAAGACGTGTAGTTTATTCTTATTTTATAAATGGCTTGAAACAATACAAAGGAGGCACAATTTTAAAAATAGTATAACAGTTACCCTTTATTATTCCCCGAGTCCCAACTTATTTATTATTATTAAATAATCATTAGCCGACTTATCGAATTGATTTGATGGTTCTAGTTTTTTGTAAATTTCTCACTAAATATTTCGATTTGTAAAACATTGATGACAATAAAGAAATACCCGGCAGTATTTAATATGTGGTTTCTTGTCAGACCAGGGGATTCCAGGGGGTTTGGTGCGGGGTTCTGCTTTAATTTTAAGTTGTACGAATTTAAAATTACCTAATCTTTTGAGTTACATTATGAACGTATGATTATAAAAAATTAATATAAATTTAGTATAAGTTCGTTGGTCGTTTCTTAAACGCGTTGAAATAAAATAACTAGAGAAGTATTATAAATATTATTTCAAGTAATTCATTTGTCAATTCAAATATAAAATTAGGAGTGCTGGTAAATTTAATTAAGCGTCTGAAATTTCGGTAGTCGAGATGGAGTAATAAATGTAAATAACATTTACACAGGGTGTCGTACTATCCGGAAGTATAGATGTGTGTATAAGTGTGTTGTCTGAGAGTTGCTAGTTGCTGCAACTCGTTCATGGTAGCCATTGCCAAAGTCCCTTTAAAATATATGGTAACATAATAAATTTTATTAGAAGTAATAATACCCTATCAAAATACTAATTGAAATATTTAAAAATAATTCAATATCAATTATATATTCATATAAATCAGATAATAATTTTTTAATGCAGACTAAAATTGGTTTTATAATGAAAGAATTTCGGATGTGATAGTATTTTTATAGACATTTATTAAGTACACATAGTTTTCACTCATACCTATTAGGAATGTAGCAAAAAGATTTACTAAAATTACCCTCAAAGTCTATTTTATTAATTTTATTATATTCAAAACACATATACCAATAATGCATCATCATTGCACATAATCCTTGCTTCAGGTGTGCAAGTCTGACGAGATTTGTCAAACATTTTGACTGAAGTATACCGGTAGCGCGCTCGATAATTAGGTGTATACCAGCCACAATTCTCGCCTCTCTCTCTCTCTCTCTCTCTGTTTAAATTCGCCATCAAACACTAGGTACTAACAATTCTTTGAGTGTTTCTAGTACTTTCATTCAAACACCAATAGGTAGTTAAGTAAAAATGAAAATATTAAGTCAAAAATATGTGGACCAAAATCTAAATAGCATGTCATTACCACAAATAGTTTTTATAAAAAAAATAACTGTATTTATATTGATGATCATATTTTGTTCGTTTAATCTTAGTTTGGTGTAGAACATTGAAATTCCTTTGAGAATTTCATGACAGATATATCAAGTAAGAATAATTAACCACCACATATTTTATTCAAAAAGAGTATCGAACTTTAAGCTAATCTTGTCTCGTTTAGTACTTGTTTTTCTTCGTCATAAATTACAAAGTTATGAAGGTTTTAGAAATATTTACACATACATTTTGACTTCAAGCAGTTAATCCTCATTAAAGAGATCCGACGAAACTTTCAAGGATATTTTACTTGCTTAAATATGTAACTCAACACTTACATCTAAGATTTTTTTATTGATAAAATATATTTTCGATATAAGGTCAAGAAACTAATAATATACAAGTATAAAGAATAATCATTTTTGATTAAAAATTTAGTTTGGCTTTATGGTGAATAAATGTCTTAGAACTTATCCCTTGATCTTTAAACAATACTTATTAGGAGAATATTGATTTTCGTCATTGACAATGGTATATTAACTTAGAGAAAGCAGTTTTATACTGTTAGAGTATTTTCCAATTACAACAAAAATATTTTGCGAAACAAGAAATATTATTATATATATTTTTTATAACACGAATAGATTATAATAATAAGTGTTTATAATATTACATTTCATCTATCTATTCTTCTTTATAAGAAATTGAAAAGTCGAAATAAAATTAGAACTTAGGTAGGTAGTCCAAAATTTTATCATCACCATGGTCATCCTGACTAATTTAGTAATAAGTAAGTGAAGTTGATACCTTATTTTCTTCCGAACTATTGTTTGTATATTATATTTATATATATTTATATAACCTTATATAGAAATGTTTTTTTATTTATGTTTGTTCAAATAAATGGGTATCAAGTATACAACAAAAAATCATTTTGAAGACGCAAATAATTTAAAAACAGTTCTGTTATACAATTGTATTGTATGTATTGAATGTGAATAATTATTCACATTCACATGTCCAACTGTATAATTTATTAAGCTATTAAAAATAAATAACGTACATGAAAATATTAAGGAATATTAAGACTTTTACATTGTCAAAGCGAGTCTTATTTTTTTCACATTTCATTTAATAGATCTGTTGTAAAGAATGAATAATGCAAGGCATTTGTTGCATGATCCGGTCTCAAAGGCAAGAAAACGAATTTATGTTTAAAATTACCAACGCGATGGTGTCTCATGCATCATTATGACTTACAATTAATTCTTAAAACATATACGAAATATATACTTACAGAGAATATTAGCTTTTCCTTTTATAATACTGGTTAAAGGGTATATTATTTCAGAAAATATTCCAGACTTTATAATTGTAAATCGCCCTATAGAAGATCGTTTCCTATACAAGACACACAAATGAAATATCAATAAAATAATGTGAAAAATAAAAATCAATATTTCAAATATTTAAACATATTCGTTTAAGTAAAGTATATATACTTTAATTTAAAGGTAAATTTTATAAGTAAGGATCAATTATTGTCAAAATATACAAAATTGTCTGTTAAATTAAGGAACCTTTCGTTTAAACGTGAATAATGTCAAATTGTTTTCTCAAACTAAAGCAAATAAAAAGAATATTGAAAAATATACGACCTGTTTTTTTTAAGTCAGACACCCCTTCTCTTCACTTCTTGTGACAAAGATGGAAGACGTGTTTCACCCTTATAGTACTACTAGGGTATAATTTTTCAGCTGGTGAAAGATGTTGCTTGTTATAAAAGAGTAAAATTATAATCAATCTTAATTCTCATACATTCATAACATTTGATTGGAAATTATATAAAAACATATTAATTCTAATCTGGTACAAGAAGTAAGTTATTCCAATCTCGAGAAAGTCGTCAACCGGTAATCTATTTCGAAACACAAGAGTTTGAATGACAAGATTTTCTTATTCAAAATTTTGAAAATCAATGCGCTGGTACTTTAGACACACAAGGAAAGTATTTTAAAAACTTGGGAGCTAGGTATTTCTACGGGGATTGATACAAGAAAAAGGAAATACTTAGTATAAATATATAGCATAAATTGATTAATTCGTTTGTATTCAAAATAGATATCACCATCATTATGTCCACTGAAACCACAGTCAATATGAGAGTGATTCTAGGCTTTTAATAAAGTTTTTACTCTACCAGGCTCTTAGAAAAGTGGTTTATAATTAAGTGTGAAAGTTTCAAAACTGCAAACAGGCAAATACCGTCCTTTTTATTTGTAACTATATACTTGTATGAGAAAATCATTGTAAATTCATGTTTAATGTTTCATTCGTTATTATATTGATAATGTGCAACTAAATGGTTGTTAATATCGTACAGATATTAATTGATTTAACCAAATCCAATTAGCTTCCGTGAGGAGTTTCACTAAGTACTTCATTATAATTAATGGAATCAACGATTTTTATATAATTAATTTAATTAATAAAATTGTTATATATGACCAGGCATGCATATAAAGACGCATGCTCTTTATTGGAGTCGTTTAATTTATTATCGTAATATTGTATATTCAGTATTCATTTCTGACAAAATAACTTCACAAAATCCAAAAAAATAAGGTTTCATAGTTGTCGTATGCAGCATATCCACATCTGATTAAAATAAAAACCCTAAACCTTAAAGTAACACAATAACATTAGTTCTTATATTGTTGTAGTATATATTTAACGATATGAAGGTTAACGTATACTCGAGTATAAAAGATAAAAAAAAATGTGATAAAGCTTATCGCTCAACAGAATAGGGCCTTCTAGAATATTGTAGTGATTGTTTTAGGCTCACATAATTTACTCATATTTAAGACAATATTCTCTTTACTATCATAGTTATGTTTGCCCTTCACGAGATTGTTCTTTATCTGATTTTTAGACCTAGACAACTTTGCCAACTTTGTTAATTCCTTATTCTTTGTAATAAATAACACCTAAGACACAGTATTTGTCATTGTTATTAATGTAATAAAATAAAATGTTTGGTATCCTTAAAAAGAATTTACAAAATACAATTAGAGTAAAGCTTACTATAAACAACACTAATTACTTTATGTACTCGTATATATGTATGACGCAGTATGTTTTTTCATTCCATACTCTCCTATAACTCATCTCTGTACACACTCCCTTCTTCTCCATATATGTTAGTTTACACATTTAGCAATCCATCCATCTTTTGTTTGACCGTCCTCTACCTGTCTATCCCTTTACTACCATACCCACCATTTTGGTCACATGCCTTTCATCTCTCCTCATAACATACCCATACCATGATAGACGGCTACTTTTATGTGGAGTAAAATTAGATTGTTAAAAAAATATTGCAAGAAATTATTCGAACTTGTGCGAGATATTTTTCGCTTAAAACTAGCGTATTGACGTTTTTACCTTATAAAGGGTCTTTTATTAGTCACAGTTATAAAATCTCATAGCACTAAAGCTATGAGATTTTATAATATGAAGTTTTGCGGCAATTTACGTAGATGTTTTAACTAACATATTTTTACATTGTAAGCAAGAAATATTTGTTTAACTTTGAAGATAAAAACATATATTATAATAAAAAAAAATATTTAGCTATTATGGATATTCACGAAGCCTTAACTTATAGTAGTATATTTTTCTTCACCTTCAAGCATCGAAGAGCTCATAACGCCGTCCCTGTTAACAATAACACTGATATAAAATAAAATTTGAACTCGCATCACATTATAAAAGATGTCAGACCAACTTCCCTTTGCCTGTCTATTGTCCTATTTGTTTATATACAAAGCAGCTCAACCCCTCTTACCCCTTGGGCATATAAGTTGAGCCGCTATACATGTGATTCAGGTTTACCCCGGTCACATGGATCCTTGGTACGGCAGATCTGACCTCCGAAGTCATCCGACATCGGCACTATTAAGCCTAGTAAGCTCGCAAAGCTATCGGTCATAGACAAGTCCAATCGCGACCACCCTGCTACCTTTTTTCCATGAAAGGTTCCGGAGCTGTAAGGCACGCTCACTTCCCGTGTGATTTCTCACACTAGCAAAACTTGCTAAGATCGTCAGAGAGGCCAACTACCAGTTTCCTAGCTGGTGCCGGAGCTGTAAGGCACGCTCACTTCCCGTGTGATTTCTCACACTAGCAATAACTTGCTTAGAACGTCAGAGAGGCTAACTACCAGTTTCCAGCTGGTGCCGGAGCTGTAAGGCACGCTCACTTCCCGACAGGCGTTCAGGCCGCAAGCCTACCCTACACTACAGTCGGGTGACCGGATAGATGCTAGCTCATCCATCTAACCTCTAAGCAGGAGGCTACCCGAACTGCAGTGACCCCCGAAGGGATCTCTGCTTATGGACCGTTCCAAGCCCCGAAGTAAAAGACCGCAGCAGCCCTTCGCCTTAGGCAGGTCAATTACCTCTCGCTGCGCACGAGATCAGCGGGCCCCCGACAACTGTGGGAACCCAGACGAACAGCGCCGAACCTCTACAGCTAACCACATTACCACTACGAATCCAACACCAAAACCGGTAACCCGGCAGTTTACACGCGCAAGCGCATGCGTCGCTGCCGGAGGGCTTAGGTACCGGGGTCCCGTAGTACCCTGATCTTAGCAGCTGACCCGTAGTTCAGCTGCAGACTATCTACCGCCGGGTGTCTCAGTAGATGTGTCAGACCAGTAGCATGTGTCCTTGTACTCGTAGCTAAAAATTAATTCTTTCACCTTCATCTCTAAAGCAAGTGTCTACAGAGGCCTGCTAGGAGCCACGACATAAAACCACCTTTTTCATTAATAAGAACATTTTAAAATACAGTGTGCTTTACATAATCGTTAAAATTTAAAAATGTTCTTCTAACAACCTATTACTTATATTGTTAAATACAATAAAAAATGTATTATAATAATTATTTATTATATAACTTTATATTTATATACTTGTTGTAAAACAAAAAATGTTTTTGTGTAACTTCTATTAAATTCTTATTACTTAAGGCAGTGTTAAATAATTTTTAATCACAATTATTTTATAATTGTATAAAGAGTATTTTCTACTAATTTTATAATTTACTATTAGTGTTTCTGAGGTAATAAAAAGTAGTATATTGCATTTAAAGCAAGTTACAAGCAAAACTATTTGGTATCCAGAGCATATTATAATAAAGTCACCATCAAAGACTATAATAATAATAGACATGATATGTATTTATTTATATTGATTGCGAAGCGACGCACAATATTCCTAAAATATTCCAAGACATCCCAATTTACTATTGTCCGCAATATTCTTTGTACTTATAAATGTAATCATCTACTAAATATAATAATATATTATTATTATAATTAGTTATTTTAAACTTTTGCTTCTCTTCTTTATATAATATATTGATTCCATAACTTAATAATTGATATATCGAATAATTCAACTTAAATTGTATTGAATGACTCTGTGGTTTCTTAATTGTATAAAGTTTTAAAAATGTTGTTTTTTTTTCTAATAAAAATGTAAGAATATCATTTACTCTTTTTCATTTTATTATAAATTAAATAAAAATGGCAAAAAGCTTTCCAATCAAACCCCTAACAATGACGTATTGAGCACCCCAGTATCAAACAACAGACGCCAGCACTCGACTCTCACTAATAACTGTTTTGTTATTCATGTCTTTATTGCAATTATCTCGGATAAGAAACTCGATTCTATTACTTTACAGAATAATCAAAACAATTTTGTTCTTTACTAATTTATCAAAGATAACTTATTTCTTTATCTAACGACTTATGTATTCTTGTGTAAAATAATTGTATGCATTGGCATAGAAGTATTATTTATATTATATATATTATAATTACAGGCTACATACCATAATAAATAGTACGCTTATTTGTATCGATGATTGACTTTTACGAGCTTCTGTAAATTTCCCTCACAAGTAAGCAGCAAAAGAATTTATCATAATTTAAAATGTTTACACCATCATTAATATCACTCAAATTACTTTTGGTATTGTCTCATTGAAATCTTTAAAAAGCATAAAAACCATAAGCTACTATTAAATTATGTTTAAACAAAAATCTTTGGATATTATTTATGTTACGTGCAAACAAATACACTAAAATAAATTTTTTTTTAAAAATCATACTTTTTTTTCTTTACGTACTTACAACTAACAAAAAATACCTATATACTATTTGATAAAATGTAAAATATGTATTAAATTATACATATACGAAATGTTCAATACGTGCTCCATTATAAAGCGGAGAACTAATGATGTTTCATATTTTCTTCATTAATAAGAAAGTCTTTCAGACGCTCAGTCCACTGCACTCTACAGAAACTTCTTTTAAGTGTAAGAAGTGACAATTGCTTCTTAGAAATAACAAAGTGTGCTGTGTCTCATGTTCGTAAATTTGTAATGTGATGCACTTGGAATTCATTGTATAGTTCAGTAATTGGTTTTGCATATTTGTATATTTATATTTACTACTATCTTAGATAATGCTAGGCTACAAGAACTTTATATTTAATATTCAAAAGTTAACAATAAACATTGACTTTCATGATAATTAATATTTCATCTTATAACTAAGTCAAAGGTAATGAGATCACAATTGAACTATTTTTTTTTCTTTGATTAACTCTCCATACAAAAAATAAGACGAAAATATTTCTCAATGAAAATATATTGGTATGGTGAAATACTAATTTTCCTCCACATTTAATTTGTCTAATTGGACAACTTCGTAAGTTTACGTCCTATTAAAAACATTTTGTTTTCGATTTGGGGTTACTGAAGTAACTGAAGTAACAGATACGAATCCAACTTTAGCAGTTTATTGTTAGTTATTTTAGACAAAAAGCGTTTATTCTATTTCTTGGTTAGAAGCTTATGAAATCATAATCATTCGATACCGAAATAGTTATATCTATATATTTAAAATAGTTTCTTTTGTATCGATCTTTACGTAAATAAACCTGTAACATTATTGATCCAAAGGTAAACCTGTCTCTTCTTATTTTAGAGATATTTCTTATTGCCTTTTATTAGAAGACTATTTCCCGCGGTATAATCTATTAACCACTATATTCACTAATCACTAATCACTAGCGACTTCACTTCTTGATGCTAGCAGTTCCACGATACGAATGAGCTCAACTGACCAGCGAGTGACTTATATACCGTCTAGAGGCAAGTTTCCTAATAGCGGTGCTACCCTCTTTAACAATTAATCATGGCAAACTTCACGCATCAAGTATCGAGAATGTTACAAATACCCTCCGAAAGTACTGGCGATAACATCCGGCCTTCCTGCAACGTATTCGCCCTCGAATTACGTCTTAGTCTGATGTTATTGCTGAGAACTGTAATAATTAATAATAACACTTGGTAAATAATTCACGATTATATAACAATTATTCTTTTCCGAATGTTAAAATTGGATTCAGAGAGAATGTATAAAAATAATATGTGTCATAAGATGTCTCTATGTGTCTGTGCGGTAATTAAGATCATTAAACCTTGAAAGGTCTTAAGTCACTTCTGCAGCACCATATTGACATCCTATGTTCGAAGCAAATACATTAGACATTCACCACATTACCAATATAGTAGTGTTCACAACGGATATCTACTGCAGAACCATGGTTTAGAATAGAGATGCCTGAGGCCACTCTAAACGTTTATCACCACATTACCGGTACAGTAGTGTTCACAACGGATATCTACTGCAGAATCATGGTTTAGAATAGAGATGCCTGAGGCCACTCTAAACATGTATCACCACATTACCGGTACAGTAGTGTTCACAACGGATATCTACTGCACCACCATATTGACGTCCTTTAATCAACCTTTGATAACATCTGGATTACAAATCATTATTTCCTAGTTGTATCCATGGTTTCATGTTTTCAATACATGTTGTGCTATTATATGGCCTGGTACTTTGTTCTGCTCCTTGCATATCATATACATTGTCTAGAAACGAGCCAGCGTCTACCATATTCTGTTCGTCTGTAAATTTTATTCCCCAAAAGTTTGCCTCGGCCTCTCCTGATTGTAAGATATCTCGAATACTACAAATGCTTGGATCTTGTAGTTGTACGGAAAGTAACCAATCAGCCTGTGAGGTGATTTATGACGACGTCTTTATTTCGTTTGTGATACTCATCAGAGCTGCTACTTGTCCAGGATACTGAATCGGTACATAAACTTCATGTTGATACTCTTCGAGATTGTCTATGGGTTTTCCTTTTTATCTGAGGCATGGCGGTAGGCGTTGTTTCACATCCCACTTCTGATATTAGAAGACTATTTCCCGCGGTATAATCTATTAACCACTATATTCACTAATCACTAATCACTAGCGACTTCACTTCTTGATGCTAGCAGTTCCACGATACGAATGAGCTCAACTGACCAGCGAGTGACTTATATACCGTCTAGAGGCAAGTTTCCTAATAGCGGTGCTACCCTCTTTAACAATTAATCATGGCAAACTTCACGCATCAAGTATCGAGAATGTTACAAATACCCTCCGAAAGTACTGGCGATAACACTTTCGTGAGATAAAAACTAAAATTTAAAGTTTTTATTTCAAATAGACATACATTCAACTTATGAAACTTCAAACTCAAGGTAGGTCCACGGAGAGAATTGAAAGAATAGGAGGTACTACCTCCCATTCTTTAATTCTCTCTACACAACTATATGTAGTCGGAAAATACGCACTTTACTTTTTGGTTATAAAAAAGAGGTAAATGGTTAATTGAATTCTTCAGAAGGCATGAGATGGATAGTGTTTTAATCGTGTGCAAACGAAGAACGCAATTTAATTATTTCCCACCTTTTTTAAAAGCTATGTAAATTAAAAAAAATAAATTACATAGCGGAAGGACAAAATATTAATGAAAATGAGACGGCATTATTCAAAAGCAACCGATAGGTTCAACTTTATTAATATTCAGTTGGACTACGGCGAGTAAACTTACTATTTATATTGCTAAAGCGATTTAACTACAGAGTTGAGAATGTCTTAGAGATATTAATTGATTTAACTGAATTCAATTACATTCCGTGAAGATCTCCGCTGAGTTACATAATGTTAATAAATTTCATCGATTTATATTATTAAATCAATTAATGAGTTATATAATAATTAAGCTTTTACATTTTAAGACTTTGATTTGATATTCATCTGTGGAAAGGAAAGCGTTAGTTTTTTTCAACTTTTTTCACTCGTTGTCCGGACACTTTTTAATAAATTAACAGGCGTACAACTTCACTTGGAAAACGCTTTTAAGAATTCCTTTTTAAATAATTTAACTGGTTACAAAAATCTACTCAATACAAACTCATTGGGTTTCGGTATTCGGTTCACGAAAGATGTTACCAGTAAGTCAATCACCAACTTGTAGTGACGTTATTTAAAATTATTGATGACTATTATTTATTTATTAATAATTTATTTATTTAAAGACATTGTTTATATCGCTATGTCATTGTAAAAAATATATATATATACTATAGCTATATATGTTATTTGTTCAGTGGGCTTGGCTTGGATATGGGTTGTATATTAGCCGAATCACGCCTGGAGCTAGTGCTACAAAGATATACGAGTATTATAAGTTTCTTACTTGACTCACACTGAACAAACTATAAAATTCCCACCTTACATTAACAACTCTTTAATGAACAAAATTATTAAACTACAAATAATGACGTAGGAAATAAAATAATATGCCAAATACCTTTGACGTTTAGCAGCTTTCATACTTTATTCAATTGTAGTTAAAACTTCTAAAATTTCGCTACAAGAGTTTTAACATAATATTTTCTAAGTAAAGTATGCATGAAGAGCCGGTTGTAAAAAAAACAGAGACTTTAGCCAGTAAAAGGAAATAGATTAACAAAATATTTGTTTGATCTTGACTGCTATCAAATGACTTACAATAATTCCGTACTTATTGGAAATTGGAGTGAAGAGAGACTTAAAAATGAGGTACATTTACAATTTTAACATTTTAAGTACTTAGTGGACATCAATTTAGTGGTACTTGAGAGTTGTAGCAATCAATAAATTATAATTTAAGGATAGAAAATCCGTAACAAATTAGAAGATCATTAAAATCGAATAAGTAGTTTTTTTTTTGTAAATAATTCTAATTTATATTGCTTAAAAAAAATTGAAATAAGAATTCCATTCATTTTTTGTTTAACTACGTAATTTGAAGCGTCATTGGTATTAATAGATTATGCAGTGTTTCATAGAAAATAACTTACACTGGTGGGCTTATTATTTCTTTTCAAATTTATGGAATGATACATATTTTAGGGTCTTTTAAAATTAATACATAATTAGTTAATGTCCTATTAGGACTTGAGTCCTACTAGTAGCCTATAAATTCGAGTTAGAATATATAGAATTGAACTATACATTATATAATACACAAAAGACTATTTATAAGAGGAACGTAAAGTTGTGGACAACACTTTTTATTGAAGTCCCACGTTAGGTCGATTAGAGACAAGCCGGCCACTTCTATTCTGGCTGGTAAGTGTCTGTGGCATGCAACAAGTAGCCTGGAATAAATCTAACGTTTTTATTGATTATATTAAATATTGCATAGCTTATATCCCTCAGCAGGTACACACGGATCAGAAATTTTTAATGTTCCATATTGCGTAGTTACAATATTCCATGCAACGGTGTATTATCTGTTTATGATTCAATATCAAGCCAAGCAATATCAATACAAAATTAATTTATTTGTGTAACAGGACTTTAAAGTAAAACTTTGTTCTTGTATCACGTTTATTTATATATTTAATATCAATAAGTTCGTCAGTAAATGTGTAACGTGTTTGCTACTATAAGGTGGAGTTTATGTAAATTAAAGTAAAATACGAGGGGCTTGTAACGCTCGAACGCTCAAGGAGCGAGTGGTTTTTGAGTTGAAGTCGCCCATTATATAAATACAAACTTAAAAAGAAAAAATGGTAAATGAGATTTTAAAAGGATGTAAAGTTGTCAATTGTAAGACAAGAGCTGTAAATAAGAGCTACTTTGATACATAAATACTTCAGTTTTAAGTTTCATATATGAATGTATTATTTAATAATACTAGAGTTTACTGCATTTATAATATTTATACAAGTAATAAAAATAATAATAAAAATATATATTTATTACAGTACGAGTTTAAAATATTTCTCCGTAAACGAGATAGACGCGAGCTATTGCTTCAACTTTCTAGGAATTTATTCAGCAATTTGTTAAAGGAGGTATGTTTGTATATATTTTGATATACAATAGTTCTTTACTTTTACAAAATAATATTATTGTACCATTGTTTCAGAGACCACTTGCAATAAGCGGTACTTATGTTTTGTATGGATTTAATGTTCAAGTAGTTGCCTCCGATATGCCAGGTATTTACCTTATCTGCTTTCATTTAATTATATAAACAAAATTATATTGTATTGTTGGCTAAATAAAAGATAAATATAAATAAACTTAGATACATATAGCCAGTGTAGATATTGATTTAATATTGACTTCCTTCAAAATTCAAACTTTTAACACTGAAAGTAGATATATTTAGCCGCTTTGTACCCTAAGCGTAGTAGTTTGCGTTGTAGTTTGAACAAATATACCACTAAAATTCCAGCAACTAAAGTTCCAGCAATACGTCAATAAAAGGTGCAAGTGAATAAGTTGCAACTTCCCAACCAGTGTCGAATTTAGCGAAAGTCGAGTTATAATAAAAATATTATTTTGTAATAGTATATTTAATTTTCAGTTCAAAAAGGCTCAGCGGGTAAGCCTCAATATGGGTTGGCGTTATCTTCTCTAGTCAGTGAGCGTCAGGTAGACTTTATGCAAAATATAAACGACGGATGTCTCATGACCCTGTCTCCGATTACTACACCCTGCTGCCGGAACACTTTTGTTATACTGAGGTGGAAAGAACACTTATCTTTTGTTGTGATCAGATTTATTAAGATAAATTTATAAGTTATTGTAAGCTAAACTAATCTAAATTTAACATATTTTAAAAAATAGTAACAGTTTTTAATAAAACTTGGTCCGATGATAATAAATGTGCTACCATGAATCTAAATTTAAAAAGTTAAAAATATAATCTTAAGAACATAAAAATGGTTAGGGTTATAATTACAATTATATTTGAAATATAAAAATTTTGTATGCATTTTATGTTACTTATTAGGGCGAAAGATATACTTTCCAATTTTTATTTTCATACAATTATTTTTAATATTGAAATAATAAAAATTGTATGAATGATTACAGTACTCAAGACGTTAGTATTCATGGAGAGAAAATGAATTACGGTGACGAATTTTTGTTAAGAGCTGAAAATTATGGAGATCCACAGGTTTTGTATAAAATATGAAATCAGTACTCATACATTCTGCTGAGATGAACAATAAAGTCAATTGTTACTTTATCTGGTACAATGTATGTTGGATCATTGTATGTATTTCAAGTCTATAATGGTGCTTTATTGTTAGGCGGCGCCTTTATATGTCAGATACACCCCCGAAGGTGTCCCGGGCCCCGCAGACAGGATGCCAATCCGCCTCAGTGCTATAAAGGATAGCAATTGTCGTTGGACGACTATGCCTCTACTACCACGTGATCGACTTGAAGGACTTGGGAGTCCGATTAAGGTGGATTTAGCACTATATACCACATTCATAAAACTAAATATAGTTTCGTGTTTATATAGAATATTTTTTTACTAAGCTTAGTATGTCGTCCTGAAGTAAGTAAAATGAATGTATTTTGCAGACGAGTGCAAAACTCATTATAAAGAATTGCGTCGCCGACAAAAGTTTATGTGTCATGAACCAAAATTGGATGCAAACATTTTTTGGTCCCGTAAGTAATAATGTCAGAATTGTCTAAAGTGTATACTGCAAGGATACATTTTGGAAAATTATAGGATATTGAACAAATAAAATATATTTGTATTTGAATTCAGTTTTAATGTTTGCAATGTAATTTAAGTATTAATATGTATTTGTTGTTTAATATGTACTAAATTTGCACAATATTGGTCCATCAAAAGGGATTACTTTTCGTCAAACCATCGTAAAATAATGACGCTTTGCTTCGTCATAGGCTATAATAAATATATTTGCTTTGTTATATGCTATAACAAATACATTTGCTTCGTCATATGCTATAACAAATATATTTGCTCAGTTATATATTATAACAAATAGTAGTGTAGTAGTAAAGTTAAGTGACATAAAGTGTTATTTTATTTTACAGGAATGTGGAGTAACTTGTCGTAATTATATTGACATTCATAAAAGATACACCGCTGAAAATATATTTACATTAGTCAGTGACGTGGAGACCAAGACCAAAGATTGATTTAAACATTTATTTGTAAAGTACTATTGTAAACATTAAAAATTTGATGATTATTAAAATTATTTACCAATCAATATTTGTGTTTAAATTGCATTGGCGAAAAAAATATATTATGTCTGAATAAACACCATGTATTGTTGGAATTTAAGAATATTGTTTTTATGTTAGTTCAAGTTCAAACTAACGCAGAAAAGCTTTGGAAGGTTTTATCAAAATCATTTTAGTGTTTTCAAGATACAAATCTAATAATATATACAATACTAATATATATATACAATCTCAAAATATATATACTAACTCGTATATATATTTTGAGAAGATGAAAACCTGAGATCATAATAAAGGTATTTGGCGACATAGTTGTCGGTATTTAATATCATGAAAATTACACTTACATTCCAGAGATTTAGCCGAAATTCTTGTAATTAACAAAGCATTCTAAGAAGGACTTGTCACACAAAATTTGTCATCTCTGTTAGAGTTAACATATGCAGTTGAAGCTTGTTGGTATATGTGTTTATTACATATTTTGTTCTATATAAATAGGTGTTTATTACATAAGCTACTGTTAAAGTAACTTGTACTATAATAAAGTTTTCTTTTTTAATGTCCTTAGTTTTCCTGATTACTGGTAGCATGGGCGGCCAATAAAGTCTTATAAATTTGTTAATTTTGACTAAAGTAATATATTTTTAAATATTCTTTGCTGGTAAAAGTAATATTATTTATAAATATTTCATCTAAAGTGGAAGTGGTCGAAGGTATTGTATTGGAATCGTGTCCTTCTCGGTAATTGATACGAAGCTTCTAAAACAGAGGTGGTAATGAAATACATTATATGCATTCTTATTTATATAATTGCGAATCATCTGCTTAGAGTGGCGATATTTTTTTGTTTAAATCAAAACATTCATTATTACACACTTATAATAACTGTTATAGCCAATATGAGCTAACATAAACCAGTTAATAACATTTATTTGTCTAATGCTATAATAATCTTATAGTTAATCGGGTTCAAAAAGTACTTGATTTTTATCACTCAACACTTATTGTACTACTTTTTAAAGTCTGAGTCAGTCTTACGTAGGAATTAAACATAGAATAGAATATAATTTAATTATATTTAAATTACAGTACAAACTGAACGAATTTCTTGAAGTGATAAAGGGCAATATAAGATGAGAATCCTCAATAAACCAACCGTATTGAATCAATCCTCCGGCAGTATTGGTTTTGGAGCTAAAATAGCCCTGCTAGCACCCCAGTGCCAGGTCAGCAGTAAAATAAGTTAGGAGTCCAGTTGCTACGTAATCGGTTTTATACTTCATTTTCATTTTTTATCTCGAACTATCCTATGGGTTAAGAATTTTTTAATAAATATTTCCAACGAATTAGTATTCGCTCATAGAACAGGCTTTTAAAAATATTTTTAGTTTAAAAGACTATGCTCCACATGAATGAAGTCATGAAGTCATGTTTCCCATAGACCATATATAATAATAATAATATTTATTATATTTCGTTATTATAATAAATATTTAATATAGAAAATCATTGATTTAAAACAATATTAAAGATGGTACATATGAGAGTGATTTTCTGTGTAAACGAATTTTACTTAAAAACTAATTGAATTTAAAATTATTTTATTATTTCATAGTTTCAAGCTATTTTTTTTTAATAACTAATACTTTTCAGGTTATCAGTAATGTATTAGCAATATTCCTTGGTCTCCAGAATATATTTTAAGAGGAATCTCCTAAAATGTCTCGAGAAGTCCGTGATGAAAACATGCCGCACACGACTAGACGGCCGAGTCTCAAGGGATTTCGTGTGATCTCAGAACCACTTCCAAATATTGCTTGTCTTTTATAACTTACCTGCCTTTTGTACAAATTTAAAAAGTCTTTGCACTATAGTAGTATGTTTAATATATAATATTAAGGTAATATAATAATTACTTAAACCATAGTTGGTTTTTTAACTAGTGTTAAAATAGTCATATTATCAAAGATATTACTTGTTGCCTTAGTCCTAATTTGGCGAAACATTTCAACTGTTATGAGTTCGTTATATGGTATAATAACGTAAAATGTTAGGTTATATGTGTTATATATATATTTAAAACAAAAGAGCCCAGAATTGTTCTGGTATTAAAATTAATATGATGCCAGAATAATTCAAATTAAGAAAACATAATTAAGAATCTTATGTTATTTTTATTCTGACAACATCTAAATAAATTTTACTTATTTCGTTATAATCCTCCAATTTAATAAAAATTCGTATAATTATAAAAAGTGAAGCAGGGAATTGTTCTACTTGAATCAAATTAAATTGTATTTGTTATTTCAGATGGCTACTGGATCATTTTTGAACTTCGATATTTTTAATACTTCGACTTCTTTCAAATACATCGCCAATAATAAAAAAATGGTTCTAAATGAAATACAATAAGAAATTATTAAAAAACTAAAATTGTATATAAATATTATCATTAGATACATAATAATATGTTACTCTTTTGAGAACACATGTTTTACATAATTGTCGTAAGTACTTGGTACTACCTACTTAACTGACTTAAGCTACCCTAACTTATAAACTTCTGACAATATTACGCAAGTCGAACTCGTAACAACTCTTATTATATTCACTTATTATAATACAGTGACGCAAAGAAAAGTATCTAAGATTTTATTGAGGGGCATCTGGAGAAAAGTATCACAGGGGATTTAGGGGATTTTTATATTAGATATTTGGTTTTGTGGTCAACTCTAATTTGAGTTGGAACAAACAAATAAAACACATAATTGTCATCGCTATTGTAAATATTCGAGCGTTTCTTCTGTGTTGATTGTCAGGAGGCTTCTTTAAATTCCATCCATTAACAATGATTTATCACTGCAATGTAGGGATTGTAGACTCAATGCACAAGATGAGTTGCTTGTAATTCGATTGTGTTTTATTTATAAATGTATAATTATGTATAGTAGGAGAGAATAAACATATATTAGGAAGGTCGGATGCTCTAAATCATTTTTGAGAATATCAATTTTATGTTTGTTTTGTCGAATAAACTGACTCTAATTACAAGATTATAAAATATATTAAAGTAGAGATTATTTTACACAAACTATTTATTAGTAAAAGCTCTTCATATAAGGAGTTACTATTGATAGTTCGATTTCTAATACGACTATTTTAGTTATATAAAAAATGTTATGCATATACTTAGATATTAAACAAATACTGGCAAGTCTCCAATCAGATATCGCATGTTGGTTAAAACTGATTGAGGTTAGAAATGAAAAAAAAAACATTAATTTGGTTACTGGACTTATTTATTGCTTGTATTTAAATAAACTACTATAATACAGACAAGACAGACAAGACAGACAAGACAGACAAGACAGACAAGACAGACAAGACAGACAAGACAGACAAGACAGACAAGACAGACAAGACAGACAAGACAGACAAATCAAAACAGGAAGAGAGCAATACAATACTCATTAAGTAAGGAATTCGTAATAAAGGATGACGCGGGTACTATTTGATAGCTTTTCAAACTTTTACAAGAGTCGCTTCAAATACGTTTTGTATAAAGAAACTTAAGGCATAATTGTTTACTTTTAATAAAACAGTAATGAAAAGGAAATGTTTAGCCATTTATATGCACTTCATCTTTTAAGTTCTTCTCTCTTCTTCTTTTTTTGCAAGCCTTTAAAATGTTCTGTGAAAGGCTTTGGTCTTTTGTTTTTGAGGAAATTTACAAAACAATTATCATAATTTTTATTAAAAATATTGTAATAAAAAAACGAGAAATATAGTTTCGATTTCTTCCGACTCGTAAATGAAAACAAATGCCCACGATAAAGTAAAGAAATCGCAGTAATTACACCAAAAGAGTTTTCCAATAAGCTATCAATACTTTCAGTCTTTTTAAAGTAAGAAAACCGAAAGAGGTTTTCTTACTTTTCCATCTAAATAAGGTCGACTTAGTGTTACAATATATTTTATATAAACTAAAGCTAAACTAATCTAAATTTGATCGTCAAATAAATATCAGATACGCATCTTTTTTATTTTATTCAATTCTAATTATTTCTTTATACTGTTTATAAAATGCAAAATATACCTCTATAATCGGTACTTCTACAAAATAAGGATATATATAGCAAACTCTTCGTATTATAAAAACTGTATTTCATTATAAAACTCCATTCTGTATTATTTCCAAGTCGTGCTAGTGAATAAGATAATGTAATTATGTTATGACGTTGTTTTCATTTATTATATGTACTCATTAATAATATTATACTTTCAGCCATCTTGTAGATTATGAATAAATCAAATTAAAATAAATCAAAATTCTTGTTATATAAGTAGTGTTTATTTTCTAATAAAAGGTTTTATGTAAAATTTAATATGACGTTTGATGATATTTATAATATTATTAATTTAAAATAAGGCAAATTTTTTAACTTTTTTGGATATGTAAGTATCTACATTTTAAACAGTTAGTAGAATAATATATTATATATTTTATAATTTGGATTAAATGTTTTGTCTCTTTCTTAGATTTTAGTTCCGTAAATGCAGTTCTTTAACGGCTGAGAACGGACTGTCATCAATTCTACAACTCACAATGAGGAACAAAGGTTTTATCATTGTTAAAGAACAGTAATGCAGGGATTGTTCTGCTCCTAGCGTCGAATCATTAGATAAAATAGAGGAATTGACTTTGGCCGCATCTATTTATCTATTTACACTTTTAATGCTTTTATTACGAGTTACATGCTGGTTAGGTATGTTTAAAGAGATTACTCATACTTTTAAATAGTAAGTAAAGAAAATAACCTTTTGAAGGAAATATGCAAATTGATTTAGAACCCTCAACTTATGGCAATAACACAGCGTACCTACTAGTTTTAAAACAAAAAGTTTTTTTAATCTAGTTCATGTTATTTTAATTATACAAATATTCATATTGCATAGATAACGTAACATAATTACTGCCTCTGTATGTTTAATATGTAATAGCGCTTTTAATTTAATTTTAATATAAATATTAAAACGTACAAAATAATAAACTGCATGTTGAATCTTTTTCTTTCCTATTATATAGTGAACATTATTATGTACTTTTATTTTATTTCTTGTATTTTATGTTACAAGAGGGCAAACGAACATGAGACGTACCGATGACAGGTGTTCACCGTCACCCACGAACTCTTGAATCATCCGAGGATTCACAAGAACGTTGCCAGTCTTGGTGTTAGTAAACCCCTTTCTTGAAGGGTACCCATGTCGTATCGATCCGGAAATACCGCTGAAGGAAGTTCTTTCTACATTTTAGCGGTATGTGGAAGAAAGGTCAACAAATATAAAAAATATATAATTGAAATTAATTAAACATTTGTGACAAATTGTAAAATATAATGAATAATATTAAAATGCTGAATGAAACGAAGCTAATGAAAATGTTGGTAAAGATACGCGCGGTTTTAACTTGAAAAGACTGGACAAGGATTTATTAATTTCGGTGGTGTCTGTAAAACATTTTAAATACGAATAAAGCCTTATTTTACTGAAGGCTATTCTGTATTATATGAAAACTGAGTAATGAATGCATTGTGTAATATTTCGTAAACAGACATTTTCGATTCTTAGCATAATAATATTTTTGAGAAATACAATACTTTTCTGATTACAGAGTTAAGAGCTAAGAAAGTATAGCAACATAGTCCATCAACCTATAATTTAAGTCTTTATGAGTAACGCTGAAGTCAAATTAAGGGACCGTGTATAAGGCTTTAAATTGGTTTCAAGACCAAAGTAATGATAAATGAAGAAGTGATACGAAAATTAATAGAAATAATATAAATTTTAAGTAGAAAGCTGTAGAAACATCGTTTGTTGTCTGTAAATCTTCAACCGACTTATTAATGACAAAAACGATAAAAGATTGACAGCAACGTTACAGCTGATTTTAACACTCAAATCTTATTTATAGATATATAGATTAAAAATATAAAATAAAAAAAGTTATTAATGTAATAAAAGTAAATAAAGATACATAATTATCCAAAAACCGATTTTCCGATAACTTGCGTTCTTCGGAGAATATATTCATAATAAAATGTAATGTACGTTATTTCATTGACTTGTGCCTGTTACCTTTAAATATAGTTTAAAACAATATTTTTAAAATTAAGGACATAATAACAGGAAATTTTTAGCTCTATTTTTAAAGAAATGGGAAAAGGGTAAGAGGTTTTACTTTATTTGTATTCTTAATTTTTTTATTATTATATATATACAAGGGAACTTCCCGGCCCTTCGGGCCAGGAAGGGTCAAATGTCACGTATGAGGTTGGCACCTACCCTATTTTGTAGCCTGATTCAATAGCTTTTTTTTGATGTATTATACATTATTGTGTGATTTGTGGGTGATAAGTGATGCGCGTGCATACAGAGTCAATTAGCTCATTATTATATAGTAAGGATATATATATATTTGTTTTCTTGACTTGTTTATTATTATCATTGGCTTTTATCGACGTACGAAGTCTTTTTTTTAATGTTACGAATTGAACATATTTAATAAATATCATTATTATTATTTTTTACACTGATGTAGTTCACATGTTTTTCTTTCGATTAAGTAATGTTAAACATCTTAAGATATTTTATGTATAATGCTCTCAAATTAAAAATGACATTAACTAACACAGCACTACATTTCAGAGAATCAAATTAAACTCTCCACGAATTTGACTGTACCCAATAAAAATGAAAATTGAAGTGCACATTGCACTGTTAACATTTAGTATTCAATAGACCTGTTACATTATTATTACATTTACATTATTATTATTAGTATTTTAACACATATATATCATGGTATCAAATACTTTTTAATCAAGTCTAAGTTTTCACGCAGAACTTTGTGTGTATAAAAATATCAACTGTGCTATGAAACCAGGAGTTTATTAAACTTTTTTAATCATAAGCGAAGCAAACTAAAACATTAGTATATTTTCTTTATTTTTTACATTAGTGTCAATTATATAAAAAAAGCATTAAAGTCATGCTAAAATATTATTTTTACAACTACAGATAATTAAAAAACATAAGAATATACAACTGTTATTGGCATATAAATGAAAAATATGTCAACCCATACAAAATGTCATCAGTCGAAATAAGTCGGAACATGATTTGACAGTTGACATTCTAGCGGTACTTCAGAGGTGACAGCGAGGTGACCATCCTTCACTTTTGAAGCAGCAGCAGTCGACATAACACAGTCACGATGAATCGCTCTTTACCGACGCAATCCTTAACCATTATTGTTCTAATCTATGTTTGCTTGATTGATTGTGTTTTTAGAAAGTTAATTTAGTTAGTATTTTTTGAATCAATAATTATTAGGAATTATTAAATAACTTTCAATATTTTTGAGACTTTTTGTTTGATTACCCACATATGTGTTTGATATTACACATAAATATAGATTATATAAGATATTAAATTAAATAAATTGAATATTTTTATATAATATTACCAAGAAAAAGGGGCTCAAAATTACATTTGAATGAAAACGGCACGTGTTCAAAATATCACTTCAAATCAAAGAATTAGAGACAGCTGTTGTAAAAATATACTCTATATCTATGTAAATAAGTTATATATTTTTGCATATAAAATTCTACGTCACTACACTCTTATTTCATGAATAATGTAAAGTATTGAAAAAGTCTTATGTGTAAGTAGGAGGCAATTAAATATTGAAAAACATATTGTGATATTTTGCCGAATATATTTAAACCCCATAAGAAGGCACTTGTTGGTCCTTCGTTTTTCTTACTTTAGTCAAGATGTATTTGTAAGACATATTTGAAAGACAAAATAATAACTATCATTGTTGTTCGTTGCTTTGTGATAAATTTTTTATTAGTAAAAGTGTCAGTATGATGGCTACAATTAAGTACTCGCTCGCTGATATGTTCTGTATGTCTTTTCTCACAAAAAAATCCCATGAAGAAGTATTCCTGTCAGTGGAGATAGGCAAATAGGTACAATTTATCACAAAGTTGTCAATGAATTTCGAACTACCTTCAAATTAAGATAACTAGGGGCGCCAACAGACCTTCAATTTCGACTCGCTGCGCTCGCGAAATCTCGGGTCCTGTTTGCATATTGAGCGAAGCGAGCCCAGTGTAATGACTCATCGTTGTGGAGAATATCGGTAATGTAGGGGATTTCAGATTAGGCTGACAATCGCGCCACAACCACCATCAAGCCATCAAATTAGATTTAACGTAACTTAACCAAACCTAACAAGATAATTAGGATTGAACTAATACAGGCGCTTAGCGTTATCCGTATGGAGGTGGCCTGCGTACTCACCCTCGCCGTATTTATATACCGGCAACGGCTTGCTCCGGATATGAATTTCTGGTATGTTTAGAGGCGGAACTGATCCTTATGGGTGTAGGCTGTTCAACCTCGCGATTTCTTGCTGTCTTTTTTGGAACATCTTCATGGTTGGGATCTTCTGGAGTCTGTCTCGAGGAAAAGGTGGGTCCAGCATTAGGCCGTCTAGTGTTCTCACTCTAGACAGACCTACGTAGCTCAAACCCACTGTAAATTCGTGTTCACCAATGTCAACTACTGCGCGTGGTACAGTGATTCCCTGCGATTTATGGATGGTCATGGCATATGCTAACTGTAAGGGAAACTGTGCACGATTGCAGCTGACTCCATTCTTTTTGAAGTAAACTTTTACTGCTGGCACTGGTATTGAGCGGCCGATGGCAGATGGTCCCGTGTAGTTGTCAAAGGTCACTAATATGAACATCGGCTGTGTTTCCAAATGACATTTAAGGCTATCTTCAACATTGTACACTATATCAGTTACAATGCCAATGCTGCCATTACATAATCCACATTCAGTCCAAAGGTTGTTCCTTAACATAACTCGGGCCCCGATCGCAAGTTTTAAAGTTGCTGGCAACCCTTGCGCGTCCTCCGATGAAGCTGTTGCGGCAGTTTGGTTGTTGTGGACTGCGTGGATTACTGTCACTGGATTATCGAGTCGTTTGAGCTGGTCGTCATTAATATCCGCTATCCGACCTTTCTTTGATACTAATCGAATACATGTATCAAAGGCAGAAAGTTCAGTGGCAGGGATATTCCGTCTAAATCTTGTCGATAGCAGGTTGTAGTCAGATTCGGTTATTGTGTCGTTTGATAGTCGTGTAAGAGCATCACGGAATAATTTTTGAGACTCGCCTTGCTGCCTCATAATTGTGTTCAATTTGAAAACGTTCTTGAATTCTGAGTATGAAACTCGGCCTGCCAATTCATTCCCCATTGTAGGTTTCGCGTAAAGGGGTTTATCCAGAACAGGTGGTAACTGATTGATGTCACCGAATAGGTAAACAATGAATCCGCCAAGAACTTGAGAGCTCCTCTGAGGTGCAGCTTGCCTGAGACGTTGATCCATTGCACTAAGCAGCTTCAGTCCGATCATACTAAACTCATCTACTATGATGACCTTCACCTTCTCCATTGCCAGCTGATAGTCACGTTCAGTCTCACCCTTCAGGTCTGCGACAATGCGTGTGTTTGGATTCAGATGTAATGCGGAATGGATAGTTTTTCCGCATATATTATTCGCTGCTACACCTGTTGGCGCTAGCAGGAGTACACTGCCGGCCCCAAACTTCCTTTCCGTTATTATGGTCATCTGCTTGATCACACATGATTTCCCTGTACCAGCGGGTCCAGTAATTATAGACAACTTTTTATTACTCGTGCCATCCAAAACTGCGATCAAGTGTGACATGACTCTCTGTTGCTCAAAGTTCAATGCAACTTCAGATCCTGAGACATGAGTAGTAGCAAACCCGTTCGTTTTTAATAGTTCAATGAACTTTGCCATTTGTGTATGGTCGTTGTAACAATGGTAACTCTCGAACCAGTTGAAGTTCCTGTCGAAATCTCGATATCCGATCTCAACTGCTTTAGGCACATTGTGAGGTATAGCTTCAGCTATAGCCATCCACTCACGTTGCTCAAGTTCGACCTCTCTCTGGATGTCTTCCTCTACGTCGTCTGGTTCCGGGAGCTTCCAATCGTTCAAGTTATGGGATTTGTAGGACAGCTCCCATGTTTCATGTGTCTTAAGTTCTGATAAGTGTTGGAATGGAACAGCCAATGCTAGCTGCTGGAAAAAGTGCAGCTCGCTATCGTGTCTAGCTGTTGGTATCACGCGAAGGACACGATGTTTTTTGTACTCTGTGTACTTCTTCTTACGCGACACGTTGAAAGAACTCGCGAACGTCTTAAGAGACATTGTGCTAAACCTATTGGAGTTTGGTCGCTTCATATAACTGTGAAGGATGTTGTTGCCAGGCTCGTCGTCGTCGGTAAACTGTTGGTCTGTTGTAGAAATGACTGTATACTCAACTTCAGTCAGAACTAATTTCAAGAATTGACGGGTGCAATGGTACAACGGCTTGCCTGTAATCAGATGCATTACTTCTGGTGCCGATATGTCCCTCTCACCAATAAGTTTCATGAGGATGCTTGAAACTCCTGACTGGAACGAAGTGTTGTCATTCTTCTCCTGGAGTGTTGCTTTTACCATATCCAATAGGGATGATGACTGCTTCTCTCCTTTAGACGCATATTTAGATATGTAAGCCACTATAGCATGTTCAGAAGCTATAACCTGACAGTCAGTGTTTGCCCTGAACATCATTAACGTAAATGGATTGAACGAATTTAATAGTGGGTCATTGCGTTCAGGTGTATATTCCCAATGACCCTTTTCATTTTTTTCAAGCGTAGAACATGATAACAGGTCCTTTGGGAAGTTGAAACGACATTTCAGTGGTCGACCACGCAAGCAGTACGAAGCTGTGCATTTAGTGTGTCTGTTGACGCGGTTCATAAGCTGAGACCACTGAACGGGAGATCTTGTATCGCAATCACTGGCATAAATGCGACATGGATGTATGTCGGCAGGTGGTGTGGCTGGCATCGGGTTTACTGCTGATACCAGCTTGTCGTAGTACTCCTTAGCTGATTGTAACTGATTTGATGTTGCTGTGTCGAAGGATCTGACGTCTGGGGCGTTGGCTAACCAGATAACGCAGTGAAAATGCGGTGAACCACGGTGCTGATATTCGAACCTTCCCCAATAGTCTAGTATGTTATATCGTTTTGACAGAACGTTGAAGAACACAGTGATTCTCTCAGTGAAGTATTCGTCACCGATCAATGGATTGTTTGATAATGCTCGTTGTGTCAATCGACCTAAATGAAATTCACTAATGTTTGCAACATCGTTTTCATTGAGTCCGTAGTGTCGAATAAGGCACGGCCACCAAAGGTCTGCAGCACTGATGGTTAGGAAGATGGTTGGCACACCTTGCTGCTGCACCATCGACTCTAGCTCCATCCGGCGCTGGTACCAATAGGCATTACTTCCTCGTATTTGCGATCCCCAGCACATGATTTTGTTTAAGAACGATGGTTCAGATGCTATCTTCTCACGAAGTTCAACAATGCCGCCTTCGAAGTCAGTTTTTCTTGCATATAAGGCACTTTTCAGCAGCGCCTGTTTTCTTTGATTGGTGTTAAGTACGAAAAAACGGAACCGAGCATCTTTTGCGAATCTGCGGTCCTTGTGTCTAATCAGATGTTCACTCCATTCCGTAAATGTTACTTTAATGGAGCGGGATCTGTCGTTGAAGTCAGCAAGTCCATTAGGAAATAGGTGAGGGAACGCCATTGTGATGTAGCCTTCAGTAGTGAATTCGCTGATAGGGCTATCAGATGCTTCTGGCCACGACAATATCACTTTACATCTTTCTTGGTTCTTGTTATAGTTACTTGATGGCAATGCAGATTCTTGTACATCGTCATCTGTGATGTTGTCATGTGTTTGAGGAGATGTCGTGTCGTCAATATTTCTCAATTCGTTAGACACCTCTCCGTCAACAGGTAGTTGTTGTAATCTGTTGTGGTCAATCACAATATCGCGGTAGTAAGGATTGTTTGTAACTAAGTACTCGAGGGCTTGTTGTACTTTAGCCCGTCGAACCTTAAAATCAGTATAGTTTGAAGTATCGCCCTTTCTAATCACTAGAGTAGTAATTTCGCTAGGCAATAAAGGTAAGGAACTGGCAATTTTTGTGACATCTTGAGCAATGTTAATGACGTTGCCCTTGTAGCGGAACTGACCATCTCTGCCGGCTGACTTGAGTTGGTACACCTTGACAACTGGGTGAACCCGAGCAATAAATTGTTTCTCGACCTCAGACAGCTCGTTGAATAGTAATGGGGCGTTGCCAGGATCCATGTTGTTAGCAGCTGTGAATTTTTGTGGGGTTTTCACGCAATGCGAGCAACGGAAATATTCTGTACTTTTGACGAATCTTTCAGATGAACAGTTGCTGCATTCCACGTATTTCATATTCTTGAGTGTGTCGTCAAATTGCTTGAAATATAGTTCATCTGCTTCTAAAATTCTCGTAGACGAATATATGTCTTCGGTTCGGTTCGGAATAGCTTGATCTCGTCTAATTGCTGCTTGTATAGCAGTATTACGAGTCTTGCGTCCAAGATGAGTACGTTTTCGTAGAGGCATTTGTGGTTAGTAATGAGATTGGTGACAAATATGGAAAGAAACGATGTAATTTGAAAACAATCGAAAATTGTTATCGTAATATTGAGGTTATTTTATTTACGTCGTAGGTAGTCCGCGTGGGGTGTCAAACTGTTGATCTAATTGTATAACAGTGATGCGAGTCTTGTACTAAAGTTGAGTGCGTTTTCTTAAAGGCATTTGTGGGTAGTAATGAGATTGTTAACAAATATGGAAAGAAACGATGTAATTTGAAAACAATCGAAAATTCTTTTCTTAATATTGAGGTTGTTTTATGTCGTAGGTAGTCGTGGGAGGTGTCAAACTGTTGGTCTAATTGTAAAGATTGTTTTTCTATACAGTAATATAGGAATTATCTGTTGTATTTGCTGGGAATAGTAACCAATTCGTCTAATGTTATATTAATTTAAAAGATAAATCCAAATATCTTGACGATCTAGGTGCGTTAGCTAATAAGATTATATTTAAATCGTAGCCCCAAACTTTGTGAATATTTTGATATATAGATCGACTGGAAGTAATGGCTAATTCCGCCGGAAATAGGCCGCAAAAATTCACGCGTGAAAAAAAAAAAAGGACGACATTTTTAATTTTTTTTTTTTTAAGAACCATCTCCTAATGTGTCTCTTTTTGATTGCAAAGTTTCATAATTTTCCGTCCAGTAGTTTTCGAGCCAATTCGTGACAAAGAATGCAAAAAGTCTCCAGTAAAACGCTCCGCTCACTTCGTTCGCTTCGCTCAATAAAGAGACACTTCATCGTCCTAATGCAATCAGTTTGTAAACATGAATATTCAAAATAGTAATTAATTAAGGCCAGTTAAATAAATGTACAAAAGTTTTCGTTTTAATTTAATAATTATTCACTCATAACGTATTGATAATACAGTATAAATAATACATTTTCCAGATACATTTTAAAAAGACTTAATTATCTTTGTTAAATTTTTAGACTACACGAGATGTTATTTCACTGATTAATTATTTCCAATTAACTTTATTGTAAGCTTTTTTAATTCTGTAATATAATATAAATAGTTATAAAGATTTTTAAATAAAATACGTGAATTATTTTTATAAGCGTACTAATTATCGCCATTGCATTGTGAAAGACGACCTTGATGTATTGTTACAATTATTAATTGCATTCACCTTTAAAGTTTGTTAAAAGGATTACCACCGTTGTCTAAATAAATAAGGTTTCTGAAGATTGAAAATGATTTGGTACTAAAGTCTTTGTCTGTTAAAAGCACAATTCGTATAAGACTTTGTTACAAAACCATTGTAATGGTTTACCTCAAGAAATCATTTTATACATTTTTGTCCTTTATGTCCGTTTATTTTATATATAGACCAAGGCTTACAAATCCACATTAAATTACTTTGAGCGCATTATATTATTATATGTTATATCAATGTAAGACACTGTAATATTGTAAGGATAACGTGATTATGTGATCTTAAAAATTAATAGAAATTGTTTATTAATATAATATTGAAAGATTTTTATAAGAATTGTTAATTTACTGGATATTTGAATACATTTTCTATGATATTAGAACATACACGGAGTCCCGGAGGGGGCGCAACGGCTGCGACACAGTTTATACGATATATGTTTGTTAGAATCGAGATGAAAATTGCAGTTTTCAAAATTAAATAAATTAAGAAAATAGTGTTAAGTCGTTTATTATTTATTGTAAGAAATGTCGTATTTATAAAAAAAAAATGATTTACTTAATTTCACTTTTCACTATTTATTACCACACAGGTATTTTTTTTCATTTAATAAGATAATTAATTTAATAATACAAAATCATAATCACTTATTGAAGTATTCATCATTTATTACTATTATAAATAATATAAACAACCAAATTAATGATTTAACACTAATGCTTCTATTTTCCTACTATTTACGGTTACAATATCCAGAGTCTGATATATAGTCTATTTATAGAATTGCCAAGACATTTATTAAATCCAGTCTACATTCGAATCCAAATCAAAAGCTATTTCAATTTGAGAAATCTCCACACTTTCTCAGAAAATACTTGAGGATCAATTCAACCCTTTTGCTGTATATATCGATACCCACAAAATAACGCTATTTACTACAGACCTCCATAAAAATAGGTTTTGTAATTGAAATTGAAATATATTGCATTACAATAGTTATTAAAAATTATAAGAACAACTTTAAACTCTCATCATTAACCGTCTGAAATTAAATATTATTTATTTGACTTAAAAGAAATTACAAGACATTGTAATAAATTAATACGACACTGATATAATATTTGCATTGATGTCTGTAATTGTAAATTTAATCTAAAGTAACGAAATATTTTGTACTACAATATGTTATTAAAATTATAAGTGTAGTATATAATTTTATTAATAATAAGAAGTAATGCAAATTAAATTAAGTATATTAATAAATATTCTCATTAATGTATATTTTCATAGTACATATCAAGCAAACTATTATTAAACGACTTATTTCCACTTTTCTATTCCCAATACTTCAGTGCATTAATTACCTTAAATTGTAGATATAAATTTATAAAAAGGGAAACTAAACTAATGGGATCGTCACACTAAACATATATATTAAATATTGCTATATATTTGACTGTAAAACTGAGTAATCATTTACACTCCAACATTCACATTTTATTGTATGTACAGACTACAGATATGATATTTTCAGTGTAATCATATACGTCTTAATAACGAATCTGTGGAGATAATCAATGTTGCAGTGGTTTGATATAACGAGAGCCTCATAAATATTACACAGCCTTATAACTGCCATTGATACTAGTATTCTCATACCTTACAAAATAAGTTATTACTCGAATATTTATTATGATTATGTACTATTTTTATCCAAAAGCTTCACAAAAGCAAAATGGTTTATTTATTGTTGAGATAAAGGAAATGTATAGATCAGCTCGCCTGTGTTCAAATAAATATTCAACATCAAATGTACTGAAAACAAAAATTTCTATACTACCCTTTTGATGTAAAAAGTGACAATATCGAACCGAATCTGGCTGAGCATCTTGCTTTGAGAACCTTAAACGCAACCATTTGTTTGAATTATTCATTCATTCTAGAAGAAACAATAGACTAAGATACGATAAGGAAACTTACATATAACTTAAAGTTTTCAAAGTAAAAGTATTATTTCATGATACATATAGAAACCACATGTAACATTTAATTTTACAATGAACACCAAAATAAAGAAAAAACAGCGAATATAGTTACTTATTTAGTTTTGTTATAATATACAATGATATAATAATTGAAATAGGTACTAAACTGTTTGACAAAGTACAGTAGGTCGTTATTCAATAAATAATAATATAGGGGAGACCGGGGATGATTGACCAATTTTCAGTTTAAAAGTTAATATTTTTATTGCTTTAATGATTATGTTTGTGAAAAGCAATTCCTTTGATAGTGGCACTATTCAGCTCTAAAAAGAAATTACAATAAGCTCGATATCCATCAAAACATAGCATATAGGCTCGATTTTATAAAACGGGAAAAACGAGTCAACCTACCCCGTGCCTGGGGCAGGTTGACTTGTCACTAGGGGTAAGTTGACCTAAGAAGTAATGAGTACCAAGACTACGAAAGAACAAGATTAAAATACTGAAGTAAATGCAATCATCATTTTTAAGAACATCTTCAACAACATTAAACATGGTTAAGAACCTATCGGTCCACCTCCAGTCTAAAATAGTCTTTGATAGTCCTTTAGTCTAAAATAGTCAAAATAGTATTTATAGTGGGAAAACGAAGAACGGGAGCACCATGTTGCCGAGGCCGAGATAGCAACTGCGACTGTCACCAGCGAACCTCGGTCAGCAGACATCATTTTTCCCAATTTTTTGGTGTCAAGATGAGCTATGTCTCTATCAGGAATGTGAACCGTTGTCAGTTCTGTTTCATCTACATTCCAAATATACCTAGGGCTTAAATTTAAACGTAGGTAAACGGTTATTAGGTAATCAAAGAACAACTGCACGTTGTTTTTGTTGAAAGAAGTGGCTCGAAATAGTAGCTTGAGGAGATCGAATAGAGAGAATAGGATGACGTTTAAGCAAACTCCCTACCCAATCTTTCGATTCAGGAATAGATTTATTTATTTTGTTGCAAATATGCAAATTTGCATATGAAAATTTTCGGGACTCGTAAGGCGTTAATCCATAATAAACATCATCAGCTCCCTTATGGGCAATTTTCTGATGCATGCTCTTCCTCGTCACTGAATATTTGTCTGTTTTTTATGTAGCCAACGCTTTCCAAGGTCAATTGAGATCTAGACAGTCCGGGATTACATTCTTTTTTTTCATATGTACTACATAGTGATATTTTATATGGTATAGCAAATTCTTTTGGTGAAATTGATACTTTTTTCGGCGAAAATAACTTATCGACATACTCTCTCCAGTATGTCCTTACGTCGATTTGACTTTCGTTTATAGATTCGCATTGTTCTAAACTGGAAATATTAGGTTATATATTATACCAATTTATATCTAGTATATCCAAAATTGTATGGGGCAGGTTGACTAGATAGTCAACTAACCCCTTTCAAAATGAGTCAACCAGCCCCAAACAACCTAGTAATTTTTAACTACGTGCCTAAACCTTAAAATGGTGTCGTAATTAAAAATAATAAGGAAGCATACAAAGTTTGGAAATCAAACATTCGTATTAAACAGTTTGACAAGCAATCAAAACAAAATGAAAAGAGTTATAACAAATAGAATTAGGAAAAAAATTGCTACTTAAGTGTCTTGTTTTTGAACAATAGGCTCTAGCTGACAAACGGTGTGCGTCTGCTCCCCGGTTTTTCTGATGATTGTGCGCGGGTGAATAATGGATACGCTCACCTAGTCGGTCGATGCAAAAAATTTGCCTAGCTCGCGTTTTTGACAATTAGTCTACCTGCCCCTATAGTCAACCATCCCCGGTCTCCCCTAAACCCCACATTTCGTTCCGCTTAAGTTATTCTCAAATGTTATATTACATGTAACAATCTCATGGGAATCATTAAGCCTTTTGGGATTAGTTCCACCCAGTTCCAGATATCCAGGTAGTTTAAAAAAATATAGTGAACATTTTTTTTAAACAAGTTAAAAGTACATTTTGCATGAGAATCACAATTAATATTAAAAACATACTTTATATAAACTGGAACCATAAAACTTTTGATGTGACCTTTTAATAAATGGTTTTTGTTAACAGTCATATTGTTGTTTTTTATTAAGTTTAGGAAGATGGTATAAATAACATAAATAAAAGCGAGGTTTTAAATTTAAATATAAGTTTTTTTTAGAAGTTAATGCATTTTGATAATAAAAAAAATAAAAGAATAACAAAGATCTAACAATAAAAGATTACAATTAACAATAAATATTATTTTGTTAGAAAAGGAGACTTTTCTAACAAAATAATATCAAATTTCTACTTTTTAATTTCTCACTTTACTCTTTAACAGAGAATAATCTTATTGTGATACTATGGTAACTGTATAATGATAACCTGAAACAGATTTTAATCTTTGAATTTGAATGAATGCCATTTATATTAATTACTCGATCCCAATTCAAAAAATTTACTTACGTTTAGAAGTAAATACTTTTAAAAATATAAAATTAAAATGATTTCATAGATGTCATTCTTATTTAATTCAAAAGTATAATTTAAATGCGCTTTCATTTAAATTATGATTGAATTATGAATTATATTATTACCAACAATATTTTTTTTAACATTTTACCCTAAAAGACATCTCAAACATTGTCTCAATCCCATATCGTTTCCTCAGTTTGATAACATTTAGTTGATTTTAGTTTAATAAAGTGGTTGCATATTAATTTATTCTACAAAGATGAATAAATGTTATTTATTAATTTAAAATAATTTGGTTTGCCGTTATTTGCAGCGTTGTGTTTATTGATTGTTTTTTGTCAGTAAAATGGATAAAAAATTTAGGTATAAAGGAATTAAATTTATGGTTTTTTTTTTGTGGAAAAGTGGAAAGTTAAGACAAACAATGATCTTTGCTTAAGTAAATAATATTTTTTTTTATATATTGTATGTATGTTTATTGTAAATAATTGTGTAATATATTAAAATATGATATAAGTATTGCCCATGAATAATTTTGTGGTACAAACAAACATTTACATAGGACCTCGCTTAGGTCTGTAATATGAAGTCGCTTATCAAGTTCTTACAGAACAAAGGGTGAAGACGAACTGCAAAATGACCTGCGACTGATTTAGTTTTTAAGTTTTGAGTTTTTGAATTTCAGGTGTGTTAGTTACGTCTGAGAAAGTAGTTTTACATAAAATACAGTTTTTATTATATAGATTTAGATATTTTCACTAATTCAGATACGATTGCTAATGATATTAACCTCAACATATGTCTCATACTGACATGATTTTATATTAACACAACTAAATTGTATAAAAAAATCAATAACTATTTTAGTATTTGCAGCTGTAAGCAAAAAGACAAAGGGTTACCGAAAGTAAAGAGTTCATTAAAAAGTTTTCCTTGGATAAAATATATAATTCTACAGACGCATCTAATTACCGATTTTCTAATATTCTATCACAGTAATGGACTACGGAATTCTTTTATAACTGTTACGTAAGGTATTTTCTTATGATTACATATACCATTTATTTACAATTATAAATAAAAATATTATATTTAATCACAACGATTTATCTATATAACCAAGTCACTTAGGTGTGTATAGATAACAACACATTCTAACCATTTCATATTTATTAATCATTATATTAAGCTTTTTGGTAAAGTTGTTTGTAAAGAGTAAAATTATTGATATTTTAGAATAATTAATAGAGATTTTTTATTCTTATAAAGAATTATATTAAAACATATAATTTTTTTATTAAAGCTTTGTAGAGACCTATAAGAAAATAATAACAAAAAAGTTAAGAAAAAACTCTCGTGGCTGACTTCATAACTTATAACGAAACATAACTTCGTCGTATTTCAATTACGTATATATTATGTCTTTTGGAAGATTTTTTCTGATTTGCTTTTGCATTGCTTTTGATATTTGCTTTTCATTTCGTCGGGTTTCTGTGAAATGTTAATAATAATATTTGTAAACAAGGAAGTAAATTCTTTAAGTAGTTCTTTTATTTTTGTGAATAATATATATTGACACATTTAAGTAAGTTTTAGTTTAAAAAACTTACTACTTACTACATTTATTTATTACATAATTATTCTAAGTTTCAGTTTAATTTGTTCGTGTTATATTTTGTAATTCTTATTAATTATTATATTTGTATATTACCAAAACACAATACAAATTTAGTTTCACTCTATATAAAAGTAAATATGATCGATTTAACTATATTATATAAAAAATATTTTAATCGATGAATTGTTCCTTTTTCCGAAACCGAAGAGTTATGTTTTGTTGATATATTAAATGTTAATATTTTTGAATTATACATTTCAGTCAACAGGTATATTGGTTGAGAACAGCGGAATAGTGGCGCTCTTAAATTTATACTTCTGTAAATGAAGCGCATGCGTTTACGGTGTAATAGCTAGGGTGAAATTTGTACCGAGTGGTAATTATATCTATTATTCAAACTAGAATTTAATTAGCGTTTATAATATAATAATTTAATTTTAAATAGGAGAACTTGCTAGCTGTTAACAACTGCAATTTAACGGTATAATTGTGAATTATTCCATTAAAGTTATGATAATTAACATAAAAAGGAATAAGTCAGCCTGTTAAAATATTTGAATTACATGGCAGGCCACGAACCGTCTTGAGATTAGCTCAAGATGACTCTTGATCAATGGATTAGATAATTGTTTTAAAAATACTCATAATATATAAAGACGTACAATAGAAAGTCATTTATTAGTTTATGGTAATAATAAATAAGCAAACCAATTGTTATGTAACAATAAACTGGAATTAGAGTACAATGTGTCAAAGTTAAAAATCTTTGGTAATAGAAACCTTGAAGCATATCGTCCAAATGAATAAAGTTACCAATTCGTGCAAAACGAAAATATTTCTAAAATATTGTAAAATAATGTAAGTTCTATACAGCAAGGATATGTGTGTTATGAGTAATACGGAATATAAATACGTCCACAAGTAGGTATTTAAATAAAGAAATCATCTCAATCCATTCTTTGATCCCAATCAGAACTGAGCAGGTATATTTTTCCATTTTTTCCTTGAGATCAAACGTTCTTGATACATATATTATATTACGTGGTTGAAAGTTATGTACATATAAATTAGCTTATATTTGAAAATTAATTAACATGAAGCTTCTGGATAAAAACAGTATATATAATGGTGTAAGGAAAATACTAATAATAAATATTCAAGCCTTAACTTATTTTGACAGAAATGAGAATACTGGTATCGGTGACAGTTATAAGCCTGTAAATATTGTCGAATCACTCATTTCTACATATTCCGAAAAGTTCCAGGTTACTGTTGAGACTCCCCTAAGGTTCTCTGATCATTGCTTGGTACGGAGTGTAGTGCGGTACCAACATGTGTTCTTCAGCAACTGCAAGGGAGAGGGTCTGGCAGTTAGTATGGATATGGTGAAAGTCTTTGACAGTGTTTGACACGAGGGGCTTCTTTGGAAACTATCTTTCTATGAGTTTCCCGAGTGTTTATCAAAGTGGATCATCATTGTTCGCACTTCGAGGAGCATATAGGTCGTTCGCGACGGTTTTTGATCGGACTCGAAGCCCGTGAACGCTGGTGTACCCTAAGACTGCGTGCTATCCCAACTCTGTTCCTTCTGTATATAAATGATATGTTGGATATTTCCAACATACATTTTTATGCAGATGACTATGATATATGACGGATACAGGGTTCTCTCGGGAAAACGTGGACGAATACCGAAAGAACTTGTGTCATCAATAAAGATCTCTCTGAGGATGGTCTCAGGATCGAGTGAACTGAATCTCGTTCGGTTCATTTCCCAAAAGGTTAAAGTTTGCACATTTACTGCTAAATAAAACCCGTATCAGAACACTGGGTCTCGACATTTCGAGCAAGTGTCGGTTTCGTGTTCATGTAGAGAGCAAGGCAAACTTAGCCGCAATGAAATTGGGAGTGATCAATAGAGCGAGGCATTATTTCAAGCCTGGCTAAAGACTTGCACTCTATAAGGCGAAGTCCGCCTACTGGATTACTGTTCTCATCTCTGGTTCGGATCACCCCAATGTTAGATTTTATCTTTTGATCGCGTACAACGAGTCGTTTAAGAGTGATATTTGGGGAAAAATAAAGCTACGACCATGAATGTATACTTAAAGCCAGAAACTTACACCGCTATGTATTGAACTAATAGTTTTTTTTTCATATTTTTTTTTAGTTTTACTACACCTATGGTTGTAGGATAAAGATAGAATTAATATCATGATCCTTTATTTGAAGGCTTATTTACTATTTACCACTTTGATTTGATTTAACATTAAGAAGTTCACTTTGTATTCTTGTGTTATTATATAGAAGTAACATAGATATGCGTTTATTTTTTCAATGAAGGACCGGAATTAATTACTTATTACAAATACTTTTAACTTATAATATGGAATAAATATTTTGTATATAAAGTGATTCCGGTCATATTTATCGATTTTATTCAATTGACAAAATTGAGTAGACATTTTAAGAAACAATGGGCAGTAAGGTATTATTGGTCCTCCTAT
This sequence comes from Melinaea menophilus ssp. n. AW-2005, assembly GCA_918358695.1. NCBI lineage: Eukaryota > Metazoa > Arthropoda > Insecta > Lepidoptera > Nymphalidae > Melinaea > Melinaea menophilus. The sequence continues at coordinate 16,600,299 of OU911049.1, forward strand.
CTGTTGGGGTAGGTAAGGATTGTGGAAGTCAATTAAAGAAATAGTTTCATGTTGTTAATTTTATTAATAACAATACAATTTTAGTGTAAGCAGATGATTGTATTTCAATTCAAAGTGATTTAAATAAACTTGCTCTCTACTGTGTGAAGAATCTTCTATAGTTAAACGTAAGAAAATGAAAAAAAAAATCATTTTTATACAAATATAAATTAAACAATGAAGTTCTGAATTGGATCACTGAGATGAAAGATCCGTGTATAATATTGGACAGCAAATTAACTTATGTTCAGATCACATATCAATTACATAACGATAAACCCTGATAGAATCTTGGGTTTTATATATCAAGAGTAGGCAAAGTGTTTAAGTGAGCTTCGACTTTTATTCCTCTTTTTAACACTTTTATGCGGTCAGTTTTAGATTAAGCATCTACAAATTATAATCCATAGTATAACGTCATCATCATAGAGAAAATACAAAGTAATTAATACATTTATATCACAAAAGTGGTTATTCCGGTGAAGAATATCCTGGATATATTATTTCCAGCATTTAAATTTTTCTCGAAGGCAACTGAGACATCTTATGTTTCTGTACAAAATTGTTAATGGCTTGAAGGATTCAACTTATCTCTTGGTAAAGTACAATTAAAATGTCCAGGAGGAAGTGCTCATGCACTATACACAATAATACATGATTTCATAATCATGAATTATTCAATTTACCTACGGCTAAATTTTAATGTACAAACAATATATTCATTTTTCACGCTTGTCAAGATTATAACAAAACCTATCAAAATGTTGACTTTTTTAGTGTAAAAATTGGTGCTATAAATTAAGTAATATTTTATTAAATTGGTGCGGTATTAATTAGTTATATAAATTTGGATGTATGCATGTTTTCTAAGTCTATATTAATTTGTTTTTTTTTAATATATTTTTTTTAATTCTATTTCTTAACTAAATTTAAATTTATAAGTTTTAAATTTGACTGATGTGAAAGTAAAATTTTCAGTTTCATTTACTTTTAAAGTTCTTATTATATCTGTTTTTATAACAGTGGATTTGGTTTAAATATTGTTTGTTTTCCAAATAAATAAATTTATGTTACAAGATTGTTCATTATAACGAGTCCATTACTACGAGAGAGGACATCTGAGACGGCTTAAAAATCACTTTTATTAAGTACAAGCACGTGTTTGCTCGAGAACGCCGTGAATACCCATATTCATTTCATAGTCTGACTCGAATTTTTCAATAACTTGAGTGGTTCGGAAAACATATTTATATGAGAAAAGTAATATGTAGTATCCGTGAGAATGTTTGTTATTAAAGAATATTCTTTTGAGATTATACCTGCTCAGTTTACTTTTAGATCAAAGGATGGGTTGAGACAAAGTTATGTATAAGTACCTATTTACGATTACCAACTTATATATAAGTACCTATTTACGATTACCAACTTATATATAAGTACCTATTTACATAGAAACGTATTTTGCCCACTATGTAGTATTCCTCGTTGTAAGAATAACACTTATATTTTATAAAAATATAAACTTATTTGAAGTAAGGAATTTAATCATATATATGGCTCGGAGACATTTTTTTTTTAATACTTTATTGCACTATATTACATAAAAAATAATAAGAATAGACCATGAAATACAAACAGAAATGTAAACCGTGCAAAGGCGATCTTAACGCTTAAAGCGATCGCTTACAGACAACCTTTGAAGATCATTAACAATAAAAGATCAGAAGGGATAGTGCAAATGATAACACATATTAATATTTATAGATGATAAATATGATTATACTAGAAATATATACTTATATATACTTATATATACTTATATATCCTTTTATACCTACACATTTTATCATTTTTTTATACTTTACATATATAGATAATGTTGCTTTAAACGATTTATTTTAGATGATTATAAATTGTTATTGTCATACGTGCTTTTTTATGATTATAAATCTTAGTTATTTAAGCGTATGTAAATACGTACTTATATAAAACAATTTACAGGTCGCGTTATTAATAAAAAATCAGACTGTTTAATTTCAAAGTTTGCAAATTTTAACTTATTCCCTACAGCTTTATACAAATATATCCATAATAATCGAAAGTACTACTTATTAATATAGATTTTTTTATTTTGACTTGACATGAATTTTACTGTATTTTTTCGCATGAATATATAAAAGAGTTTTTTAGCTTTCAGATTTACATTGTACTTTCATTTCAAAACTTTTTTGTTTTGTTGAGTTTTTTATTATTATCATAAATTTAAATGGAGTTTGTTCGTCTTATTTCTCTTCCATTATCCTTTGTATACTTCGAGTATTTTTAAACCAATTCTCTGATCGCGTAACAAGTCCTTGAGTTCAGCTAATGGCCGGTCGTGCAATGCATATATTATAACAGACTAACTTATTACTTTTGTATTTTTTTGTATCGTTTTATTTAAACAATAAAACTTAATTACGAAACAATATTGTTTCTTAAATATTTTTAAATTGAAATAATTCTTATAATTAACATATTTATAATTATTTTCTACTGTACTAAAATAAAATTAGTCTCCTATTTAAAATTTTATTTTTATATTATCAACTTTAATTAAGTTCTTGTGTGGTTAATAAAAACAGTAAAATTTAATTAATTATGAATCACTGTAACCAATGAACTGAAAATTCATGCGCTTCAGTTACTGAAAAGCTCCACTATCCGCTGTTCTTATTCAATATACTTGTTGACTGTAACTTAAATTCAAAAAGTCATACTCTTAATGATATTGCTTAATACTCGTATTAATGTATCAAGTTATTAATATAATTGTATGGTTAAAAAGAGGTTTTTAATCAGTGTGAAACTTTTACATTATAACGTATAACTTTAGAGTGTACTGCTAGAATTAAACATTATTAAGGCTTATATGTGCAAATGTTTTTAAATAAGTGCAAATAACATTAATTATTTAAAATTATATTGACACAAGTAGCAGTAACAGTACAAGAGTAACAATTTATATATATGTTTACTATCACAGCTCGGACACTAACAACATCTTGTGGATGTTGTTTATATTTTTTATTTGTTAAATCTTTATTATACAAGAAATATATATAATTGGCAGAATAAATAAAGCACTCTCTACCAGTCACCCGATAAATTAAACACAAACGAGGTACCATAGAGAACAAACAAACAAAATACATAAAACTTATGTAAATAACATATAATACAATTAATACATGTATGTATATATATGTATGTATATATATGTATGTAGGGCGATGTTATATATTATTATTAAGAGTTTAAAAACTGTTAAGATATTTCCTGGTGTAGAATCTCATATATAGTACACAAGATAGCATAAATTTAGCTTATTGTTTTTGTAGGATGCTTTCCCAATAGTCCATTACAAGGTTGCTATAATTTTACTAAGTGTTGGTACATAAAAGTAAAATGAAACTAAAACTGAAAGATATTTTTGGTTGTAAGTCGTAACCAAAATAAAATCACGGGTACACTTAGCCTATTACAATAATGTGCAAACATAATATTATGTGTGATGGTGGATCAATAGCTTTATTATGGCGTCGATTTCTTAGAATATCATAATATCGAGCCTATTTTAGTAAACGGGTTGTATTGGTCTTTAAGTCGATTAATTTAACTATACAGTTTTCAGTCTTTTTATGTCTTTCTTAACAAATACTTAATTTAGTTTTCAAATACATGTCAAGGTTTTTTTTTTTTTTTTTTATATTATTATAAATTTACCATAGACTTATAGTCCATGCCATTTTTAATTTGTTTTATAATTATTATTTTGATTTCTTTTTTTTTTTGAGATTTTTGCCTGTGTATTCAGGCACAAGAATTACTTTAATAAATATATTATACATGTCAAGGTTTGAGAGACTGCCATGGATTGGTTCAGTATGATGAGGCTCTTGATACATAGTTACGAAGGCTCTTGTATTTATTTAGGGTTTATGATTGTGGTTGGTATGTGTTGCAGTACTCAAAATACTCATAGGATGCGATCGGTGTACGTTAATTCATTCGGTTTCCATGTTTTGTCTTGCTAATTCTGTTAAGAAAGAGTGATTAAAGAGATAAATAAGAAAAAATAGACATAGACATAGATAAAGACATTAGATAAAGATATAGTGCTACCCTATGTATTATATATAAGCTACTATTATTTATGAGAAAAGTATATCGAATAAATGAATTTGAATATCTTCTAAGAACCAGTAATTAGAAACTTCGTAAAAATAATGTGAAATGTTTATTTGCAGCTAACTAGTTTGTTTTCGTCACCCAATCCCGCATACTAAGCTCTTTGACTGTGTATCAATTGTAATTTAACATCGATCTGCAATGTATTAGACACTAAACAAAAACACCTAGTATTAGCTACACCTAGTATTATTACTTTTCGTGTTAACACACGAATTTTTTTAGATATTCTCTGTAAAATCCTAAAACTATATTTAAGAATCAAATTTTGAAGTAAAAAATTTATAGCTTTTTACAAACTTACTCACATGTTACATGTTAATAGGAGATGTATTTAGGGGGCCAGGCTTTTCAAAGATGTTACCATAGTAAGTGTTTCAAGTGTGTGACAATGACTGAGAATATACATTGATAGATCAGTTAATTATAGCAAGTCTCTTTATGTGAATATATTATTGAAATATACGATAAGTTATGTAGTGATAATGCAGCACTTTGTTATTAAATAATCAATTGTCGGTTCATTGGTTACATCAACATTCGTAATGTGTTTAATTATTTTTTTTAATGATGTAGTGCTTTAAATACTGTGATAAGTTTTTTACAATTTGATTAAATGTATAATATAAAAATAATTTAAAGGTGATTTTTATTACCATATCGAAAGAAAAACAAGTGAATAAAATAGACATAAATGTAAAATTAAGTAAAATCTATATAATGGTGAGGATTTGTAGTATGTTGTCTGCTGGAGAGAGATAGCAACCGCAGTATACTTCAGTCAACACAATTCACCTTACCTAACCTTCATATATTTCAGTAACCACGCAGTAGTGGTTTCTGAAATATATGAAGGTGGTTTCATATTAATAATTTTAATAATACCAATTTAGCAAACCTACGCGGTGCTAACTAGAGAGAACTAGGTAGCTATAAATGTTATTAAACAATAAAGTTACCAAATTTAAATGATTTTAAGCAATCTTGGGGACTACCAAATATTTCAATTAAATTTGGAATATAAACAATGCATAACTGTATCATTAGAACATGAAAATGATTTCGGTATAGTTTTGTTAGCTTAGCGTGGTGTATAATGAGTTGGGGCCTTTCTCTTGTCGTTTGCTTCTCTCTATCTTATTAAAGCTTTTATCAATACTTACTTACTAAAGAGTTTTAATAATAAACATTATAATATAATTTAAAAAAATTATACATAAAAATCCTTTTCTGTTTCTGTAACTGTAGCTGTATGTGGGGTCTGTCTTTAAATGCGAGCCTCATTAAATATGAAGAAGTTATCTGGTGATGTACTATGTAGTAAGTAATATTATAAATAAATGTGTTATATAAAATGGAGGAGGAGAAAGGTATTGTGTATTGCAATTTTGTTTAATAACGTCTTGTCTTTTTATCTTTAATTAGTACGCAACATCTCAATAGGAGGAGGTAACGAAATAATGTAGATTAACAATTGAGTACATAGAATATAGTTTAACTATATCTAAATTACAATACGAACTAAACAAATTTTCTTGAATAAATAATAAAGGTGATCTAATGTTGTCGAGATACCGGAAAATGACTGAGAATCTCATAAACCCACCGTATTGAATTAATTCAATATTGGTTTGGGAGCTAAAATAGACCCCCTTGCACCCCACGTTAGGTCAGCAGTAAAATTGGTTCGAAGTTTAGTTGCTACGTAACCTGTTTAATATTTCAATTCTGTAAATTCGAACAATCCGAACAAGTTGCTTCTTTGTGTCTATGGGTTAAGAATTTGTAGTAAATAATTCTAACAAATTGTATAAATGCATAGTTGATTTGTTAGATATAGATTTAATAAATTTACATGTTAGACATAGATATCACTACGTATTATAAAAAAAGTCCCCCGCCGCGTCTGTCTGTCTGTCTATTCGCGATGTACTCGAAAAGTACTGGACGAATTTTCATGCTGATTTCAATAACAGGTAAGTTTAGGTTTTGAGCACTGACGATATTACGACGATATTAGTTCAACATGTCGGAAAAAATTAAGCCGATCGCGAACTTTTCTCGAAAACGCTGCCAAAACATTTTGAATTATAACAAAACTATGTATTTTGGGATTATACCTCTGTAATAGATCTACAAATAAGTCCGCAGTAGTATATGTCTATCTTCCAAGGATAACCCACAATAACCAATTTTTGATTTTACATATTACAACAAAATTATGGGTTATTTTCGAACCTATTTTTAATAATACATTATTATCTTTATTGCCGTGTGGTGGCGGCGTAAGAATACCATTTCCACCACCCCTTCTCTTCTCGTGGGTGTCGTAAGAGGCGACAGAGAGAATATACCGGCTCAACTGCCGAGGGAGGAACGGGCAGCAGCGTTCCTACTCATTTTATTACAGTCCATCTGTACTGCGCTCGCCAACAGGCCTGCCCAGCGTGGCGAGTATGGGCAATTCCCCTTAATGATACGACTACTAAAAACCAGGCCCCTAGTCCCCGGCAGCCCTGCTATTCCTGGCTCCGGTAGCAGTCATGGTAACGGCGGGGCAGGGGGTGCTAAGAATCCCCGGAAGAGATTCGGCTAACACATCAAACGGAAACTGGCCCTGGTAACACACAACATCCGCACTTTGAGGACAGACGAGAAGCTTGTGGAGCTGGAAGAAGAACTGAGTAAGTTGAACTGGGACATAATTGGGTTATCGGAAGTCCGAAGAGAGGGTGAGGACACCGTGACCTTAAGTTCCGGCAACTTATTCTTCTACCGGGAGGGTGAACACCAATCTCAGGGTGGTGTCGGATTCATCGTCCATAAGTCCCTTGTAAAGAACATAGCGACCATCGGAAGTGTCGAGTAGGGTGGCATACCTGATACTCAGAATATCTGAAAGATATTCGTTGAAGGTCATCCAGGTATACGCACCGACCTCGTCACACACTGATGATGAAGTTGAGGTTATGTATTAGGACGTAAGTAGAGCCATACATACCTCCAAAACTCACTTCACTGTTGTTATGGCGGACTTTAATGCAAAACTCGGCAATAGAAGCGATTCAGAGATGAGAGTGGGGCAATTTGGATATGGACAAAGGAACCCAAGGGGCCAGAGGCTGGCCGAATTTCTGGAAAAGGAGGGACTCTTTATGATGAACTCCTTTTTCCAGAAGCCGCCTCAGAGGAAGTGGACCTGGATGAGCCCCGACGGTGTGGTCAAAAATTAGATAGACTTCATCTTGACCAACAAGAGACACGTCTTCAATGATGTGTGTCAATGATGTCTTCAGTGATTCACAGGGTGAAAACCGGCAGTGATCACCGAATGGTAATAGGCGTATTGAAGATCGACGTCAAGCTCGAAAGGGCTAAACTGATGAAGTCTACGCCCCGACCATCTAATGCTCATATCCAAAACCCCGAAAGCTTTCAACTCGAATTGCAGAATCGCTTCAGTTTCTTAGAAGATTGCGTTACAGTGGACGATGTAAACAACAGGTTTGTGGAAACTGTCCATGAAGTGGGGTCAAAGTTCTTTACACCACTTCGTAAAGGTAGACCTCAAAAACTTTCCACCCATACTCTCGAACTCATGGCAGGTCGACGCTCAATGGTGTTGCAGTCATCCTATGACACAGAGTCATATAGGCAGCTCAATAGAAAGATAAAAACTTCCTTGCGATACGACATCCGTGCTTTCAATACTAAATGTATTGAAGACACGATCGAGCGAAACCAAGGCTCCAAAGTATTCGCTAGGAATGTTTCTATTGGGCAAAGCCGGCTGACAAAGCTGAAGACGGAGGACGGCAATATAGCGTTGACTAAGGCCGACATTCTGAGGGAGGTAGAAAGTTTCTATGGACAGTTATACACATCAGCTACAAAACCTGTTGTTGCCTTGGAGAAAGAACCCAGAGCCAAGCTAACCCGACACTATACTGAAGACATCCCGGACATCAGTCTGTGCGAGATTGGGATGGCTCTAAAACAGCTAAAGAACAATAAGGCGCCGGGCGAGGACGGAATCACCTCGGAGCTTCTGAAAGCGGGTGGAAAACCAGTACTTAAAGCCCTTCAGAAGCTCTTCAACTCCGTCTTGCTCGAACAAGGGACCACGCCAGAAGCATGGAACAGGAGCATCGTCGTCTTGTTCTTCAAAAAGGAAGATAACACCCAATTGAAGAACTACAGACTGATATCGCTCCTGAACCATGTTTATAAGCTGTTTTCTAGAGTCATCACGAATCGTCTCACTCGCAGGTTCGATGACTTCCAGCCTCCCGAACAAGCCGGATTCCGAAAGGGCTTTTCTACCATAGACCACATTCATACGCTGCGGCAAGTTATATAGAAGACCGGTGAGTATAACTTGCCATTATGCTTAGCGTTTGTGGACTATGAAAAAGCCTTCGATTCGATCGAGACTTGGGCTGTGCTTCAGTCTCTCCAGCGGTGCCATATTGACTATCGGTACATCGAAGTGTTGAAGTGTTTGTACAAAAACGCCACTATGTCGGTCCGAGTACAAGAAGAGCATACCAAGGCTATTCCATTACAGCGCGGGGTAAGACAGGGAGATGTCATATCTCCGAAACTGTTTACCACCGCGCTTGAAGACGCCTTCAAGCTTCTAGAATGGAAAGGATTCGGCATCAATATCAACGGCGAGTACATCACTCACCTTCGATTTGCCGATGATATCGTAGTCATGGCAGAATCGCTGGAAGACTTAGGCACTATGCTCGTAGGCCTCAACAGAGTATCCCAAGAGGTGGGCCTTAAAATGAATATGCACAAGACAAAGGTCATGTCGAATGTCCATATTGTGCCCACCCCCATAACCATTGGGAACTTTGTTCTCGAAGTTGTTGACGAATACGTATACCTAGGCCAAATGGTTCAACTAGGTAAGTCCAACTTTGAGAAAGAGGTCAATCGACGAATCCAACTCGGTTGGGCAGCGTTCGGGAAACTTCGTCACATCTTCTCGTCCAAAATACCTCAGTGCCTCAAGACCAAAGTCTTCAATAAATGTGTGTTGCCAGTGATGACTTACGGGACTGAGACGTGGTCTCTAACTATGGGCCTCATAAGAAGGCTCAGAGTCACGCAACGAGCTATGGAGAGGGCTATGTTAGGTGTTTCTTTACGCGATCGAATCAGAAATGAGGAGATCCGTAAAAGAACTAAAGTCACTGACATAGCCTAGTGGATTAGCAAATTGAAGTGGCAATGGGCAGGGCACATAGCTCGACGAACCGATGGCCGTTGGGGCCGTAAGGTTCTAGAGTGGAGACCACGTACGGGAAGGCGCAGCGTGGGTCGGCCCCCCACTCGGTGGACGGACGACCTTGTAAAAGTTGCAGGGCGCCGTTGGACGTCAAGTGCACAAGACCGTCCGTTTTGGAGATCGTTGGGGGAGGCTTATGTCCAGCAGTGGACGTCAATTGACTTATGATGATTACTATCGTTGTCATCATAATTCAATCGACATATATAGCCGTAATAATAATAATAATAATAAATAATAAAATTATCTTTATTCAATTAAATACGCATAAGTTATGCATTTAATGAAGATCAAAATCGTCATTTACACTATGAGAAAAAAATAATCATGAGTTATGACAAAATAAAAACATCCAAGCCAAGATGTCGCTCACTTGCTATTACTTTCCCTGTAGACGTAGTTGAAAATAGATGCTTCCAATTATTAGTGGTAAAGGAAAACTCCATATTAATTTCATTTCCAATATTTCCAGTCTGAAATCGTAAGTAATAAGTATATAAGACATCAGTATAAGTGTGTATGACGTCAGTTAGTCATAACTAACTCACTGAATGTTTAAGTCTCAACTAATCCCGGACGAAATTGGGGCGGGCTGCTAGTATATTATATGTATTGGTGCTATTGAAATAAATAATTGAAATAAAAAAGATAATTCTTAATTTGTAAAGCAACCGATGCTCCATAAAAAGACAAAAAGGACTTCTTTTTGGGGGCGGATATCATGTAATGAAATAAATTACTCAAGACCTTGAACATGGCTGTTCCGTGATGAGTCTGTAAGACCTGGAACCTGCCAAGAAGTTCAGAAGATTCATGTTAAAAAGTGCAAATTATGTATATATATACTGTAATAATTCTATTAAATTTTTTGTATTTATTATCAAGAACAAAAGAGTAAAAATTAATTAAATCTTTTTTATTTAGGTATTTAAGGGCACTGCAATAAATGTCATTGCATAATATAACAATGTATTAATAAATTAGCGGTACTGTAAAAAAAATATATAAAACTCATCATTAACATCGCCACTGTAAATATTCCTGCGTTTGTTTGTTTGTTCACTGTGAGGCGGCTCCCTTGAAATCATATTCATTAATGCGTCGACAGTCTGATAAAACAAGTGACGGAAACAATGTTTCATCCCTGCGAGTATTGATGTAGGGATTGTAGACTTATCCCCCAGTATGAGTTTATGTACAAATATTTTATAAGCAATGCTATGAATGAGAAAGAAAGAAAGAAAATGTTATAATAATGTTGAGTCATGTCAATTGGCAACCATTTAATATTTTATTTATAAGAAAGTTTTATATAGGAGAAAAACAACAACAACAAAGTTTTTGTTACAATCAATTCAAGTCCAGACCAATTTATATAGTCATATATCATCAGTTGGTCTAGTTACCAGCGAATAGCAGATATCGCAGTTATTGTTTTAGCTTTCACAAAAAAAAAAATGTTTTTTTTGTTGCAGATGTTGCTTTGATTTTGAATTAATATTTTAACTTGATAAGAAAATCTTAAATTCTATTTTCACCATCTATTTAACTATAAGTTTTTCTTTTCTTAATAAAGTAAAGTGAGTTTTAAATATTTAAGAGATTATATAATAAAAAGGGAAACATTAAATTTTTTTTTGGGTTTAAAGAAAAGGAGAGAGCAAGTGAAATCAAAAACTTTCCAATTTATTATTCTGCAATATTCGAGGATTTGAATATTAGTTTTCAATCCCAGCGATACACTTATACATTTTCACTACGATATTGTTGTCTGGATTACTGGTATCTTACAAACAGAATATTATCCCAATATATAATCAGTAGAGTGGCATTTCAAACTTTCATTATGTTATCATGTTCATTGTATCTTCCTATCAGTAAATTGGAAAATAAATAGAAAAAAATTATTACTTTACTACTTTTAAAATAAAGTAACAGTGATATTTTTTATATTAAAGCAAAGCTTTAATTTTTTTTAGAAATACTAAATTACTTAATTAATAATTGAATGTAAAAATAATTATATTACAAATAAATTGTAGTGTTAACATGACTATTATTAATTCTGGTTCAAAAGAAACCTACTGAAAGAAATCACACTGACTTACTGGCCTGTGATATTAATGATCCAAGGAAAATTATGCGAGAGTATTTCTAAGATTGTCTTCGTTGCTACTTCTATACTCGTATTTGTAGATATTACAGATTTCCGACGAGCCATGATATTGGAGGGATACTTTTTCGTTGTTGTAATCAAATAACGTGTTCAAAGTTCATTTATCAGTCAGATTAACATACTTTTATTTATTTTGGATTGTTATTAAAGTAATCTATAATTTATTCAAATAAAGTAAAATTATCAAAAATCTAATCATATTATCGTAGTAACTTTTAAAGGCCGCATTTTCAACCAGACCAGAAGATCGGATACGAAGTTTATAAAATAGCAAGGTTATTGCTGCAACTCTTTTAAATTGAAGTAAGCTTTAAATTGACATCAGCTTCTATAAGATAGATAGAAACATTCGTTAAAATAAGCTGTAAGAGTAAAGCTACAATTTATGTTTCCGTCTTGTTAGCCAACACGCCTGTACCGCAAACCTTTTCATATTCAAATCATACGGTTATGTACTGTTTCCAATCCAAATTTATTTGAAATATTTGGTGGTTCTTCTTAAATAAGTTAAATTCCATAATCTTATAGTTTATATACATTTACACTTGCCTAGTTCCTGTAGGGAGGATCTCGTAGAAACTGTAAACGAAGTTACATTATATTGAATTATAATACATGATTTTTTTTAACGAACGAACGAACTTCATCTATTTTTAAAAAGGCAAAAAAGAAAATTCAAAATAACTGAATCATGTATTAAGCATAAATAAAAAAATCACTTGTATTTTTGTTTTAAAATGATGTTATTCCTAGAGAAAGTAATAGAATTGCGTGTTTTCTGTTTCAACTTTGTTGGGACCCTCTAGTGAGAATGAGGTTACTATTTAAAGTAATTTAATGCCATGGAGGTTTTTGTTTATTAGTTATTATATAATTAAATGTACATTAGTCTTATGCACTCAGATAAAACAAAGATAACACCATTAAACAAACTAAGTAGTAAAAAAATTTTTTTTTTTTTCAAACTGAATTATTTATTTCATTTATGTATAATTGCTATAATTAATATTAACCACCTTCATATATTTCAGTAACCATTACTGTGTGGTTACAAAGTTGGTTGTGGTGACTGAACTATATAATTACTTGTAAACTGCTGGTACTATCTTTCTCCAGCTGACAACATAGAACAAATCATGACCATTATATAAATTGTACTTACTTCTACATTTGTATGTAGCATTTTATAACTTTTAAGATTAAAATAAAAATAGGTAGAGATTAGTTAATAAATATGAGCAGGATTTGAATCTTCGTCCAGGTTATAACTTGGATATTTATTACTATTGACTGAACAGAAGAACGCTACGTTAAGATACAAACATTTACATTGCTAACCTAGGCCGTGGAGCCGAATTACTAGACTGTCGCCTCCCCCTGAAATGATGGTTATACGGTAATTTATTTTTGTCACTCATTTAAAGTATTGTATCAATAGGAGTGTGTGAAAATAAGTATTTTTTTTAGTTCGTAATAATTTTTCAAATTTTTGAGGTTAATCCTTTATTTGGTTACAAATAAAAAGCCACTGGTTTCATGTTTTTGAAAAACTGAACCATATAAGGAAACCAGAATATTGTATAAAAATCTTAACTAAATTGTTTTCATAGACACCCTTTTTCAAGATTTCACAAATTTTCTCAGTAACATCTACCTTCTAGATACGAGAATGCTGAACGCTGATGTAGGATAAACTGTGGGTGGTTCGAGATGAATTTTTAAAATGTACATCCAGTTATGCGGAGTTGTATTCATAAAAAAATGTTTATTTATATGTGTACCACACTTGCAAGCTTAAATATAAAAAAATATTCATTTCAAAACATTAGTTTAGTTGGAGTTCTGTATCAAAAGTTAGCGTCTTTTAGTAACAATAAGTTGACTCTGTGATCAGCGACATATTAAATATGATATGTTAAAATTTTTCATATTCCTTTAAGCTGTTCAGACTTCATAAAAACATTTATAAGAGCCGGAATATATTTATATTTCTTATTGTGTGTGTCATTAGATATGAACATAGATGCATGTAATCTGAATACCAAACATAACGTTACTAAAATAAAGAAACAGGAAATATAATCGTAATATATTGTTTGAAAGTTTCATTGAAATGAAGCTTTAATAGAACTAAATAATAATAACGTTACCGTTTCACTAATAAATTACTCTGTAATTCATTTATGTACACCACCTGTATGTAGTATGTCAGCTCGGGGACTGATATATTAGTCAAGCCGTGTTTGTTTTGTGCCGCAGATTGTTTCCAAACTATTTTATGTTAACTTGATTACTTACTAATTAATTACTTACATTATTTAAGTAGTTTCAAGCGATTCTTAATATATTCCATATATTTATCTGAAATAAATCACGTTAAATATATCAGTGACACCGAAAACCAGTGAACTGTGCATTCAAGTATCTCTTCATCCGATACTGAAGTGCAAATCAAAAAGCACAGTACTTTGTGTTTCATGAATAACGTACATAAAATGTAAAATGAATATTGAAAATATAATATATTCTACCTTTGTACCTACTTTTTAATGAAAAACTTACTGCATTGTATGTTAGAGTTCAAAACTATTATATAATAATTACTTTATTGAATTTGTTTCATTCATACGATTTTTGTACGTTTTGCTTACTGGGCATATTCTTTAAATTTAGCTAAAATGTAAATGTTACTACAATGTATTTTATATTGTAGCACCGAGTTGCCATTTTTCTTCGAATTAAGTGTTTTGGTGTGATGATTGCGTTTCCTCAAACTTCGCCGTATATATTTTCTTTTTGCTTGAATGAAATCAAAACTTTATATTATTATTTCATGTTTATTTTCTACAAATACTTTAATAACAATGACATTAACGAAGAAATTACAAAATATACTCGGTTAAGTTGCTCATAAACAAAAGAACAAGACACAATAAAACAGCTGTAATATAGTATCAAAGACATTTACAGAACTTTACGACAACATGTAGATAATTTAGATTATTACAAAGCTGTTTTAAGTTAAACGACTCATTTATAATATTGATCTTGTATGGATTAAAAGTTAAGTTTAATAAATATTAATTACATTTAAAATAAAAAAAAGTATTTTAAATGCTACAGTAAAATAAAGTCTTCATTAATGTATTTTTTTCCTTTCTTTTTCCGGTAAATGAACTAATAAAAAAAAAATTGATGCCTTCCGTGGTCCATCGAACTTACATTTCTTACTTAAAGTTTATCATCTCACAGTTTATGAAAACAAAATCCAGGTCACTGCAAATAAATATATTCTATTAATTCTATTCGTCTATCTATTCTTTTAAATAAATCTACAATTAAGTATGGATAGAGCTATCATGAGGAAGGAACAAATTTATTTCTGCTAATAAAGATAAATCAATCCCATTACGAGAGAAGTGATCTTCATTTACTTCAATCGTTCAGTTTTGTTAAGGTTTAACCTTTTAGTAGCTTTTGATTCCTCTAACTGAGGTATCTTATATTTAATTTTGGTTAAGTAATCAAAGAATAATAATAAAGAAAAAGAATGGTAGGTAGATATATGTGTATAATTATGTATATATATGTATAAAATATAATATTTAACTTAATTAAGATTAGGTTGAATGTTATCAATACAGATACAGGTAAATATTTATATTTTAAACTGACAGACAACTACTGCATCATTGAAAGTTCAATACAAGTAATGTGTTTTAAAATATTTAATATAAGAATTAAAACACATGAATTAATCAATTACATGTTGAATGGTAAATATCATGTATGGTATGCACAGAATTTAAGTAACTTGTAAATAAATTACTTTCCGCTTGTAATATATACAAAAAATATATATGAAAATAAAATCAACCTTGAAGCAATGTTCCAAGTATTTAACATCGTTAAGAAGTGTCTTGGATTAACACGTCTTAACAGTTCCTAAAAGAAAAGTTGATTAAAACTAAATATCTTAGGTTTAAAATCCAGAAATAAAATCAAAGTTGTTTTATATGAAAAACAAAATAAAATGAACAAAATTATCTGCAGCAGGACTTCTAAAATATAGTTATTTTAGGAACGTGTAAATCGAATATACGAGCATGTACAAATGGTTTCATAAAAAGACTAATTCAAATGTGCGTATAGATCATTAGTTAGAGATCTCCATAAGAATACCGAAGAGAATTGCGGCGTCTGAATCGAACGACATCCAAATGCTTTTAAGGTTCATTTTCATTTAAATTTTATTATTGTATTAAAATATTATTCCAATGATGTGTTAAACAATCTCTCTTCTCTTTAAAGATCAAAATTACGTTTTTGATATGTATATAATTGATTTGCTAAATATAAGACACTGTGTTTATTTATGACCTAAAAGATAAACAAGAATCATGTTATTTTAATAACATGTTTCTTATGATCACCAAGTGATTTATAATAAATGAGAAAACACGAATCTTGTGATTACATTATCATATTCAGTAACATGCAAATTTATTTATTTTTCCCTTTACTTCTAACGCTCCTTTATACTTATAAGCTACATTAGATACTTGTTTTGACTATTAGATATTATTGTATTAATTGTAGTATGTATTTGGTCTTTTCTTTGAATATTCAGAAGAGGTTGAAAAGCATTAACTATTGAAAGACAAATTTAAAGCCATCTCGTAATCAAATTGGATCCAGAGTAGGAAGTAACAAGTCGAAATATTAATCCAGTTCTTTGTATTAAACATAAAAGTCTGTGCTTTCACTGCAGGGCCAGAATGAATCACTGTTTTTGATTTTTTTTTAGATTTTTAATAATTTTTTAATTCTTGCTTTATGCAAATATGTTGTAATGTAAGTATAATGTGGTGGAAATGTATTTTTTAGAAGAATTTACAACTTCACACAAGTAATTCCTGGCATAAAATCGAAAGGACTAGTTATTACAATTGATTTAATATTTATTTTAGATTTTTAGATTTATTTTGACTACAACGAACAAGTAAAAGAGATTTAAACTTTGAGATATTTATATTGTTATCTCATCGTATTACCTATTTGTTTTGCTGAGTTTTTATTATTATCATTCAATGGTGTTTGTTCGTATTATTTCCTTCACATTTTACTGCTTTATATGATACGAGTATTCTTAAACCAAATCCACTTAACACGTTGTCTTGAGATCAGGTCTGACCTTCCATGTAAAACAAATATTATAACAGACTAACATAGACTTTAATAAAATCATCGTACATATAATAATAATATATTTGTTAAATGGCTGCTGATAAATAAATTATTATACGTTTTATGGTTAAGTAAAAATGCTAATTCTTCTATTTTCAGTAAAATTATTATAATATCACCGTCAAATAAGTTCTTGCGTGGTTAATGGAAGCACAGTAAAATTAAATTAATTACTAATGTTTCTGTAATCAGTGCCGTTTAAAAATGCCGTTCGTATTTTCTATTCTATTCAGACTCCTAAAGTTTATAAACGTACTACAAATTTTACGTTTATTTATGCAATTCTTCACTATAATTATATGAACACAAAAATAATATAAACTTTACGATTTCATTAATTGTCTCGTAGGTTGCTTATTAACATGGCATAGCAACTTTATCACTTTACTAAGTTTTTAATATATAAAAATACAATAAAAGTTAAACAGTAATAAAATAAAATACGAAAATAAAAGTATTTATTTATAAGATAATAGATAAATTTAATATTGCAAGTTGTAATATAAATAAAATCAAGGGTACACTTTGCCTCTCGTGGACGTCTACTCTATTATCATAAAATTGAACTAGTATACCCACGAACATTACAATATGATGTGTGATATTGGGTAAATAGCTTTATTATAGTGTCGATTTGTTAGAATATCATAATACCGAGCCTATTTCAGCAAACGATTGTATTGATATTTAAGTCCTCTTCGGGTAAGTTAAAGAGTTTCTCAAATGGAATGGCGTTGGTTATGATATTGCAGATTGTAGCTGTCTGGGATAGAAAGTATTTAAGTCCGATTCAAATAATAGTAATTGATGAACATCTGTCAAGGATAGAAAGTAGTTAGTAGAAACTAGTAATTGGTGAAATAGAGTAAGTATATTCTTTTAGGATCAGAAATTGACTTATTTAATTAATTGAATTGTTAGGTTCCCAGTCTTTCAATATGTTTCTTAACATGTAAAATGATTTAACTGAAGTTATCTCTTTAAATCTTTTTTGCTCTCAATTTTATTCGGCATTTTGGCCATTTTATTGAAAGTATTAAATAATGTTGTTTGTTAATTATTATATTAATAAGTAAAAAGAAAAGAAAAATATACATTTTGTGTCTATTGACATATTTTTTTTTTACTTTATCATTATGAACCTAGCTTTAATTTTCTCCAAATGCAGTTCAGTCACGGCTGACAATAGACTCGTCATCGATTCTGAATACTCGCGATGATGAACAAAGGTTTTATCAGTGTAAAAGAGCAAGAATGCAAGTCTTAATTCTCTCATAGCCTCGTGCAATTAGATTAAATAGAGCAACTGACTTGGGTTACTTATTATCTGTATCTATCAAATACGAGGTCATTAATTAGTTAACATTTATCTTTAATCAACCTCAAAGATTTTTAAAGAAAAAATATAACTTGAGAAGTTTTTGAACAAAAGGCAAAAAGTCGGCAAAACCCTAGATATTATTAAAATGTTACACCTTATTCTTAGTAGTTGCCATTGTTAGTTATTTCATAACTATTATTAATCAATAGGTTTTATCAAATCTTTTATTATTTATTCCTGATTCTTTATGTAACGATGAGTATACTTTGAATTAAAAGTTAAAAGTCTTAAAGATTTAATTAAATTGTACATAAAGTTTACTTCGTTGTTCTTGTTAAGTTTATTTAATGGAAAACAAACTATGGCAGTTTAATGAATTCCTATAATTTATTTATATATATTGTTTTATATGAGCATAGATAACAATCGAGTTCTGTTTAAATGTATAATTGTATTCAAAAATCTTTAATTGTTAAAAAGATAAAACAATTGCTCTCTCAATTTTTAATACAGAGTTTTGTCTATTTGTTTTTGTTTTATTATAAATAAACATGTATTTAACATTTTCTTTTCTTCAATAAATAATAATCATTTTACTTAAAAATCAATTGTTTTTTATTAACATTTATAATTTCGTCAAAGTTCGTTCGGGAAATACCCTGGGTATTTTCATCTTCACTGGTTAATCTTGTTTTTTATGTTAAAGTTAATTTTACAGCGTATTGCTTGCTTTAAACGTGCAATGATGCAGTAAATGTGTATCAGTTTAAAATAAAGAGGAACACTTTTGCGATACAGATTCCATTTACTTGAAAATTAACACAAATTATATTGTATTTTAATTAAATAGTCGGATTACTAGCAGACGTTCGAATTGTATTTATAAATAATATTTGTTAATTAAAGTTAATAGGTAATGATAAATAATAAATGAAATATTATGTACATAATATTCAATTATTAATATTTTATTTAAATATAATAATTATATTGGTATATTTGAGTAAACCCAATGTCTACTCTATTTTCTTTTAGATTATAAGTTATAGATCATTTAATATACTTCAATTAAACCAGTTTTAACCTTGTAATAATTTTTGATTCTCCTTCAAAGATTATTAAAACGATAAATCTTAACAAAACTTAATCATTAATCTACATTAAGATCGCTTCTTTCTTAAATCTTATTTATATTTATTAGTTGTAATACATTGTTCCTTTCTCAATTTCTGAAATAAATAATTATTTAAAAGAAATAAATACGTAACCGGATCATTACGATTGTGGATTCCGCTTTGATTTATAGACGGTGAAATAGTGAACTTTAAGCGACTATATATTATAGTCGCTTAAAGTTCACTATTTCACTGTTTCAACTGCCAATATGTATGTGGACGATAAAATATATCAAGTTGGTCTCAATAAGACAAGATCAATTTGAATAGCAAAGTGTACTTTATTCAGCGCTTCCAAAGGATTTGATGAAGTGACCATTACTCCAATAATTAATCAAACTTACGATCTTCATTTACTTTCAGCATCTCTTTAAAATATATCTGGGAAATGGTTTAAGTTCCTGTTCAAATGTGGACAGTTTTGTGCTATATTATTTATGCATTATAAAGGTTTGTGTAGTTAAAACAATATTATAACTAGATTAAAAAGAAAACTTATTTTTATTTATTTAACTTTCTACAATCTTTTTCACTGGAGGTCAATACGAGATATGATGGGTTTCTTAATTATGATAATTTAAGGCTAGTGAGTAGTACCTCTTGCCGTAAACCCATTCGTATATCTCGATTCGGGATTCTTTATTATTTACTAGTATTATTTTTAAACATACATTGTCAGTCATAATCAAATTAAAAGTAAAACAAAAGTATATAGAAGCAGTCAAAATTTATTCCTCCGTTTCTTTTAATCGTACGAAGGTCCCTGCATTACTGCTCTTTAACAATGATAAAACCTTTGTTCTTCATTTTGAGTTTTAGAATCGTTGACGAGTCTATTGTTAATGAACTGCATTTACGGAGATGAACACTAGGACAAAGATAAACAGGTTTTACACAGAATATATAATGTACCTATGATTTTACAGCAACTGTTCAGAATTTAGATGTAATCATTACACTTTTGTAATGATTACCATCTTTATGGTGATACTTTTACTTTGTAGTAAGTTAATAGTATTTTAAATAATATCACGCTTTATGTCGAATGTCAAACTAAATTTTAAATACAAGATTCCATTGAAAAATAAACACTTTTATATTTAGATACGTCATTCGACATAAAATGTCAACTGTTTTTTTTCAATTCAATATTAGGATAACACTGTGGAAGTCAATTGAGGAATTAATTTACTGTTCATTGCAAAGAGTAATACCAATAACACGAGAGAGGACATCTGGGCTGGCTTAGAAATCACTCTCAATAAGCTACAAAGAGACACAAAGGATCTCCACTTTTGGAGATCCTTTGTGTCTGGTGGTTTACAGCTTCAGATCACTAAATACCACTTTCAAACGAATACATTCATTTCAAAAAAATATACGAGTATTATGGTTAATATCACAAGTAAACGTCTCTAAATAATATTAATTAAATATTAAAATAAGTAGTAGGTATAGTAAAAGTCAACCTAAAAATAAAATATTAGGAAATTTGTTTACTGTCTATAAATGCTGTAATTATCATTTAAAAAAAGTCCTGAAGATGCTCCCAAATAAACACATTTTATTAAACAGTTCATATTCATCTTTCCTCTTTAACGCCATCTTGTTTTAACGTTATTTTCTTTTATAACAGATTCCTGAAACAAAGATAATACAAAATAAAGTAACAAAATATATATAAATTGCGATAAAATAAATGCATAGGAACATTATTATCTTTTTAAAGATAGTATATATAAAGATATTAAAATTTACATATTGTTGCTTGTTTGCAGGAGTTTGATTATTTAAGACTACAAATAATGATGACTGCAAATTAAGAAAATCTAAATTAATTCAGTACAGTACAGTACAGTACATTACATTATAATGTCTAATAAATACAAAATATATGAAAATACATTAGTTGGGTCTTATTTAAAATAAAAGAAATTAATATCAAGTAACATATTTAATAACTTTAAAATATACTCATAATGAAAGTTTACAATTCTTTACTTAATTACTAATTACACAAATATTTTGTGTAACACACACAAATACACACAAAGTAACAACATTACCTAAAAAATTTAAACAATAGATGTAAAATACTTAGCTTCTGGATCTTCAGTAAGGATGTTCTTGAGAATCCAACGGGGGCTCGTTACAATATTTATACTAATTTTACAATTACAATGTCGCCATGGCCTTTGTGTTTATCATATTTAAGTATAATTTAATATTATACAGATGGCTACTGCCAATATGTCAAAAAGTTTTACCACTTACTAATATAATACGTTTAGTATCAACAATTGTTCTAAGTAATTGTAAATTCCAAAATGTAGTTAATACAACAACAGTACACTTTTACACATTAGGACTATGAGAACTAAATAGTTATATAAACAATGATATTATTACCTTACCCGAACTATAAAATATTATATCATGAAAATACAATAAGTTAAGATGATAAAACATATAATATAATACATGCAATGGATATTAGGAATGCACGGTTATTATTTATTTAAATATTATACTAAAACAATTTAAAGAAGTAATGAATAACAATAAATAAGAAAGTTACAGTATTAAATCCACAATAAAAAGAAGGGAGTTGTGTTTATTGTAACTGTCTGAATTACCAAACGGAAAATGTATATAAATGGTTTTTGCAAGGTGACATGATCTGTATTGTGTTAGCTATCTTCCAAGAAAATCTATTTAGCCATTTCAAGATTATCAACAATTTTCAACTAAATGGGAGGTTTGAGTAAAGATTTATAAATAGATTAATTCACAAACAAAAAGAACAAATATCTGGAGATTCAATCTTCAAAGATTTACAAAAGGTAAATGGCTTTTAGCGGCAAAGAAACCCTTTATGTGATGATAGATAATTTTATTTTGGTATGTCACAATGCGAATAAAATCGCGGAAACACATTGCCTCTTGTTGTTGTTTACTGTATCATGTCGAATTGAACTATACACCCACCTTGTATATACCAACAAACCTAATAAGATGGTGGATAAATAGATCTGTTATGGCTTCGCAGCCTTAGAATATTCTATTGTCGCATCTATTTCCGCACACTGGTTAAATTGATTCTCAAGTCCTCTTTGGGGCTGTGTGAAGTGTTTTACAAATGGAATGATATTGATTATGATATTGCTCCTTGTATCTGTGTGATATAGAAAATAGCTTAATGAAAACCAAACACTAGTCATTTAAAAAATAGGTTTATTATGAATTTTATTCATATTTCAGTACCAGATTTTATTTGAATAATTCAATTTGTTAAAATGTTAAGTTTTTCGTCTTTTTTGTTTGTTTATTTCAGTTACCAATAAAAAAAATTTAGTCTTAAAATAAGTGTCTATGAACAACTATCAGATATAAATGCTTAGTTCATTTATTTTCTATTATCCTACATCCTCAACGTTGTTGAAAAGTAAATAATAAATGTTAATTATATCTACATATGGTGTGCATGGCTTCGACTGATTGCTTACCAGTGGTTCAGGAAACAGGAAGTTACTGATCGAATTTGTTAAGCTGTGCTTGCTGTGTGCTGAAAATTACCAAGTCCCTGGTATGCTGTGTATGGCTGTGTTGCTGTACAATAAATTCCAAGAGCAGCGATGTCTTTTGTTTATTATTAATATCTATAATATTTTAACACCTGATATAAGAAAATGTAAACAAATAGATAGAAAAAATTTAATGCGAGTGCAAAAATACACCTTATTTAAAATGTAAGTGTAATGATGAAAAATTTATATATCAGAGACTTAAATGTAACGTAAACGTAAGTCGTCATTTTAGACGTTAGATAATAAGCTAATACCACACAATATTTTATCAAAACGTTTGTTTTTTTTTTCAATATATTTTTTTTTATTTATCCAAAATATTTTTCTAATTATTTCTTTTCAATTCTTTTTTTAGAAATAATAAAGACTATTTAAAGCTAAAATTAATCTCGACAGTAAAACATTTAATAAGGTGGAAGAACAAGAAGCTCATACTAAGTGGATTAAAATGTAGGCACTCATGGCTGTTGCTAATTTTTTATTAATGTCGTCATCAGAATTATTTTTCAACATATAAAACAATAATATTGTAGTGTTTATGATCATTAGAGTATAAAATACAATTTTGTTAATATGTAAATAATGCGTTACGGTTAGCAATTTAATATGGAATTTGTAAGCCAGTGGATAAACAGACAAAAGAAACAAAACTTGGAATAAAAAATATAAGAATCATTGTGTTAATTTATTAAAAAATATGTTATAAAAAGCGTCAATACCAAAAATTTTAGTGTCGTACTAATTAATTCAGGATTGTAAGTAATATATATATATTTTTCATATATATAATATTTTTGTTATCATAGATTGAACTTAATGGAAAGTAGACCTTAATATTAAATTAGTAACAATATTCATTCAATTAATTTTTATCTTAACAATAAACAGTAATAAATCGTAAATACACTTTTAAACATATTTTACTAAATAAACGACACGACATTAAAAAAAAGTTCTTAGCTCTATCAAATTTTAATAAAGTGTTCAATTTAAATAGACATTTAATTATGAAAAAACAAAAAGTCTCTTCTAACATCTGTAACTTTGACATTCATATTAGTCCTAATTAATATCTTGTATATTTATAGAGTAATAATAAATGAATAAATTAAAATATTGTTCTAAGGGACGTGATATAAACATGTAGTTTGAAGTTAATAAGCTCTCAGAGTTCTTTGAAATAATGAATGTAAATTAGAAGTTGTCGGATGCGAGAAAATGTATTTATTTGTCTTTGAAATATTAGGAACTATAAGAATTACAATACACAGTGAAAAAAATAGAAGTGTATATACGCCGTGTTAAATCAGACAGGCTACCTGAGATTCTCGCTCAAAATCTTAACCTAATGAGTCCAGACTATAGTTTGTCCTTTTGAAAATTAAGTTATCAACAAAATTTATGGACCCGTTTATCTTCTTTGAACAGAGATAATTCTTTATGCGTTTTATAAATTCTTTCTTTTCTATTATAATCAATGAAATTGTAAATGAGAATTATAATTATATCTTATATTACCTATATTTTTCAATAACATAATAGTAATAAAAAAACATTAACCATATTTTAACCATAATACAAGTACATGGAAAAACGTAAAGCAGCTGACTTATTCCTTAACATATCTAAAAGTTAAGAAAACTCTCGACTTCGTAACTTGTGACGAAACAACTCGTCAATGTCAATTACATTACATAAGTTTTGATTATGAAAGATTCTTTCGAAATAACTTTTTTATTGGCTTTTTATTTTATCAGGCTCCATTGAAATTCCAAATTATTAATAAGAAATTTTTCTTCTTGTACACAAACGTAACTTTAATGTGAGAGGGTAAATTGTATTCTATTATACAATTATATAAATATTTAAAATTTAGATGATTATTTTACAAAAGTAACAGTGTAATTATAAATATAATAATTTAATAATATTTTAAATAAATTCAAACTTTTTGTTTAATGACAAGTTAATTTGTATCGAAGTCTCTGTTGGAAAATAGTAAATTGTGCTATAAGAAAGTATCTTTAATATCTGTAAGAGATCAATATCCGAGGTAATCAAGATTCATCATAACGAGGCATCATGATTTATTCACGGTCTACAAATTGAAAGTAGAATATCGTTCAATAAAGTATGGACCGTATAATAAAACAAAATAACACCATAACGTAATAAGATTATTTTATTTACCAGCATTATAAAATTAGAATTCATCGGTAAAAATTTTATAATAACTTGTAAAAGTCTATTCCTTTATTTTATCTTAAGTGATGTTAGGAATAGAACAATATTTGCTGCTCTTTAGCAATGATAAGACCTTCGTTCCTTTGTGTAAGGTTTAGATATTAAGACGAATCTATTGTCAGCCGTTAATGAACTGCTTGTACGGAAACGAAAGCTAAAATACAGACAAACACGTTTTGTACAAATTATAAAATAAATATATTACTATAAAAAATATTTTGAAATTAGATGATTAAATTACATTTTAAAAGAAATAAATCGATTGTGTTTTTACTTTTTTGTCTATTATATACTCGTATTAATATTTTAAATAATATCAAACTTCATTTTGAATGAAAACTAAATTTTGTATAGAAACTGGTGAATTGTTATTTTAAAATTTACATTTTCAAATGTAATTTAATATTTTGTTAAACTATGCCACTGGCAACTTTATAATTGATAATTATTTTCTTATCAATGTAGTCTCTATTCCGTGACACTACGAATAACGTACATTTCATGAAAGTTTAATACTAAAATTAACATTTATCTAAGAACAAAGGCGACTTTCACTTTTAAAATCAACAGAAACTTATTTCGTTATAAGAAGAATCTTTAATATTCGTAAGAGATCAATAATCTGTGGTATTCATGATTTCTCATTATAACGATGCACTATGAATTATTCATTGTGTACAAGATGGCTGAAAGTAGAATATCAGTAAACCAAGTGAAGTATGTATAATATATGTAAATAACGGAATAACGTAATTGCATTATCTTATTCATCTGTTCAACGTTAGCGATACTTACAGAAGGGTTCTTTATAAAAATTGTATTGTTGTGTAATAGCTGTACATATTTAATAATGCAGTTTTTATGATACAAACTGGGAAAAAAGGGGTAATAGTCAAGATATTATTATTAAACAATTTAACTTACAATAGTTACTTCATATAATAAATCCATAACACCGTTTATGTTTTATATATTTGTCTAATATTAATTTGGTCCCCTTTTTGTTACCATGGACTTATAAAAAAATGTTTGTGTCAGTCTCATGTAATTATAAAATAAGAATGTAGATAAAACGAGGATATGTTCTCTCTATAATATGTATTTTCTACTTCTTCTTGTCAGCCCACTACAAGGCATAGGCATCCCCGAAAAATCACGATCCACAATCGCCACGCCACGCCACTCCACTCGGCGGGAGGCTTGGCGATCGTAGCGTGGTGTTATGGTACGCAGAGGATACTGCTGCTCACCCTCTGTAAAACCAATCCCTCTGTGGCCTACGACATCACAGGAGGAAATTAAATAAATTAAATTCACCTTCAAAGCACACGGTTCTGTTACTTCTTTTTCGTGATATATTAGACGTTATATTTTTGGTACTCGTAGACAATATTGACTTAATGTAGGTAGCTCAGACCTAGGCAAATTCTTAATCGTGTCAAGGTTAGTCAAAAAAAATTTACAAAAATCAGAGGTTATTGAGAAAATACATATGTATAACGCTTTTGAAAAAATACATACGAAAAAAAATCATATCGTCAGGCATTCAATTTCTAGATATTAGTTCCCAGATTTAGATTAAGAAAAAAATATCTATATTTAAAGATAAACCATGATATAATGTAGTGTTATTTAATAAAAACGTGAATACGTATAAATAATCAACTTGTTTCTTATATATCTATCTTACCTAAGGTAAGAAAAGCGAAGTACTAACAAGCATCGCCTTGTTACTGAGTTCATTAATTGTGAACGTCGATAAAAACTCTTGACTTTTCTAATATTCTTGTTAACATAGGTATAGACCTACCTTCATAGATATGGATTTTAAATTGTCTTTAAAATCTCTGTATATGAATTTGGGTGAAGAAAAATGTTTTGAATGTTTCCGTAAATTAAATTCGTTTTGTAATTGAGTAAATAAATAATTTACGAAGTTATAAAGAAATTTTAACAATAGAAAAGTCTATAATCATTGAATATATTCCATTGAGATCGGAACCGAAGGTTTATTTATTATCTTTATAAACTACGTCTGCAAAAGCTCTCTCTTGTACGTTTTGATTTGAATGAGAGTTACGTGCCAAGAATATATAACTTTTTTATTGATGTTTTATTGCTAAAAATATTTTATATCATTAATGCAAAAAAGTTGTGTAATGAAAAATATTATATTTTAGATATTTGTGGCATACCTAATTTAAATTCAATTTTCAATAGTTAATTAATCCCAAGTCGATTTTTTTTTCTTAAAATATTTAAATTAATGCCCTGTCACTTCTAAAGTTCCTACTTATTAATAGCATTTTTACTGAAATTTTAAATCATTTTGTCACATTTATAATGAATTAAATGCCTGTATTTTTATATATAAAACCTTTAATAACATTTTAAACTTTATGTGACGCTTGAGATTAATTTTATTATTTTCACTTTTTCATATTTTAGTCTGATAACATCTAACTGATAACAGCTGATGTCGATGGCAAAGCACTTATATTTCAGAATATTTTTGAATTAATCTTTAGAACTATAAGAAATAAATATAATAATAATAAATAATAAATATTCAGCAGACAAAAAAAAATTAAAAATCCTTTAAAACTTTAAGTAAAGTAAGGTATTAAGCTGATACTGACGAAGAGCAGATACTTGTGTTGTATGAGTTTTTATATAAATAAGCATAGATTATAGATTACTTTATACTTTTCTAGCTGATAGAAATAAAAACTTAGATTTATAATTTGATTGAAATAACGACAAGGGATCGTCCATAGTACTAACATAGAACTAGAAACAAAAACAATCTGAAATACACCTTCGTCTAATTTCCCTTGGGGGCATTAAAATTGCAGGCCGGTAGGCCAATGTCGTTCAATAACTTTAGTAGGTTTTTTTATGAATCAGAGCCACTAACACGCGTATTAATACTATTACTAATATTAAAGACATGTTACTAAATAATTTAATAAAACCTTTGCTTTGATTTACGTAAATAAATATAACTTTTATTTAATTTATTTACGTAAAGTTGTTGTAATAAATAATGTTTATTTTGCAACGCACTTGCCAATTTACTAAAATTAATGAACATCATAAAGTATTTGAAATATAAAATAATACTTTATAAATTATATATTGTGTCTATATTTTGTTTGTAAGATGATACCGGTAACCCAGACAGCAATATCGGAGTGAAAACTAATATTAAAATCCTCGATCATGTATGCAGATTAAGAAATGTTTCAATTTCACTAGACCTTTCCTTTTGCTTAAAACCAAAAAACTGAATGAGATTAAATGTGTTCCCATTTAATATTAATAGTACCCTGTATATGAAGCGAAGCTAAAATCTATTTTTAGTCTAAAATATATTAGCGTTAAAAAAGTATTTTATGAACGCTTGTATTATATACATGAATTAAACATATTTTAACGTCATTAAACATAAAGATGGGTTAAAAACAAATTACAGACATGTACTCCTTGCCAATACTCTTCATGCAGTTATTAGTTTATTAATTAAAGATATTTTTCATTTTTTATTCATACTAAAAGCACTTCAATTTTCCAAAAGGAAAGCCGAGGGTAGAAATATTATTTCATTGCATGTATTTCATACCTTGCTTTTTGCCTTTCAAAAGCTTTATCGAAAGATACATTTTAATTCGGTATTCAAATGGGTTTTAAGATAAATAAATATT
The DNA here is from genome assembly GCA_918358695.1 of Melinaea menophilus ssp. n. AW-2005. Taxonomy (NCBI): domain Eukaryota; kingdom Metazoa; phylum Arthropoda; class Insecta; order Lepidoptera; family Nymphalidae; genus Melinaea; species Melinaea menophilus. The sequence continues at coordinate 16,629,321 of OU911049.1, forward strand.
AAAAAGAATATTGCTACAAAATTCATAGCTAATGTAGTATTTACAAACCGGTAATAAGCTACATTGCAATATTGAATTCATTGCTGCCGTCTCTAACCCAAGCTAATATTTACATTTAAATACTAACTAATATCACTCCACGAGACTGTCTTGATTAGAATCTTACCTTTATCTGTTTACTTTTTTGTGTTTACGTTGTTTGTGTGTGTAAAAACTTCTATAAATATTATGACATATTGTTATTAATAGTTGTAAATGGTTTAATTGTCGCATAATCTAACATGTGTTTTAAACAAGTGGTAACTGCTACTATCTATGTATTTATAAAAAGTCTTTCTACTTATATTCAGAAAGTGACATTTTTTTTATCCCAAAAAACAAATGTTAAAAATACTAACGTAAGAAATGAGTAAAGTGAGAGAACAAGGTAAGTCGGTAGTAATAAATATTTTATGTATAAAAAATAATATCTTTTTCAAATTTTATGATCTTGCTATTTGAGCTGTTACTTTTATTCGATACAACACACAATATTGATTTTCATAAAGAATACTTACTATACATATTTGCGACATTTCCAATCCCTCGAAACCATACTGTTAAAACACTTCACACGTGTTTCAAAGACTTTTGTAATATGATAGATATTTTCTTTCACATAATACCCGAAATATAATTATATAAAATGAAAAAATCTTTGTCTAATAACAAAAAAATTAACTTGCAGTGATAAATAAACCAAAGTTCCCGTCATCTGCTTCAGCAGGGCTGTCGACGCGATAATAAATAAGAAATCAAGAGAGCCGCTGACACTCAACAGACAAACCAACACTCGAATACTTACAGTGGCGATCTTAATTATGTTTTTATTTATTTTTTAAAGTACCGATACAATGTTTTATTATGCAATTATAATTTTTCTGTAGTTGTGTAAAATAATTAAATAAACAATTGTATCTATTTTAGTTATTTTATTATCATTCTTCTAAATCCATACTACTATTTGAAAATAAGGAAATCACAGATTCTAAAAATAAAGCATTTTCTATCAAGAAACTTTATTAAACTGGAGCTCACTACAAAACAATACCCTATATCCTGTTTCCTTTACTTGTTTGTGATAAAATACCCCTACAGTCTGTACTGAGACAGCAGAAACATTTCGTCATTTATAAAAGTTACAAACAAATAAAGTTACTTTGGCCAATCACAGAAACTGTGTAGATAAAAATAGTAAAGGCTTCATTAATAAAAACTTTTATTACATTGTTACATGCATAACAAAAAACATATCTACTATTTAAATAATTTACCTTCTTCTTTTAAAATACTACACTGCTTGTATGTTGTTATGGGTGCTATTAATTAACTATTTAAAAGATATGTAATAAAATGTAAGGTAAGTAAAAAGTTGTTCTGAAAAGTTCTTTTAAAAGAAAATGTATATATAATGGAAATATCAAAAAGTTAATTTTCGTTATAAGTTATAAACTTAGCCGTACAAAAGCTTTTCAAACTTTTTATTTTACTCCTTCTAATTTTGGTATATATACATTTCTTCAAATGTTTACAAAAAATGTATGATAGGTAACATGCAGAATAAAACGAAAAATTTATCTAAAATTTACACTTTATAAATGACCTAATTAAAATTCTTAATAATATTCAATTAAAATGTGAACTTTAAAATCCTAAAACATATATTTAATTTTTTTATCAAATTCTTAAATAGAATAAAAATATGTAAATGTAAATAGAAAGACAAATTGTTTTACACCGAAATCCTCTATTTAGCCTCCTGTAAGTTTTTCAAAGTTCTCATTTTAGTTAATGTGTAAAGTTTCTAAGCCCAGTGGTTTAGGTTGAATGTTAATAGATTAGTCACTAAAGACTGGTTTGGTACAGTAAAGTACAGTTACAATGTTTTTGGGCTTTCAAAATTAAAGTAGCCCGATGTTTCGATATTTTCATAAATGTTTTTAAAATAAAAATAATTTAAATCAAGAGGATTATTGAGCGAAGCGTTTTACTGGAGACTTTTTATATTCTTTGTCACGAATTGGCTCATAAACTACTTAACGGAAAATTATGAAACTTTACAATCAAAAAGAAACAAATTAGGTGATGGATTTCAAAAAAAATATTTGAAAAATGTCCTCAAAAAAACTTTTTTTTTTTAAATATTTTGTCAAAAAACTGATACCCCATTGAAGTCAATGGGAAAAGATGAGTCAATACACTGGGCTCGCTTCGCTCAATATGCAAACGGCAACCGAGATTTCGCGAGCACAGCGAGTCGAAATTGAGGGTCTGTTGGCACCCCTAGTTTAAGTGGAGATCAGATATTAGTTAACATATGAATGAAAATACAATTTATTCTAATAATGTTTTTTAAAATATTCATAAAAATATAAAGAATGTGTAACGTCACTTCAAAGCTATAATAATGTATTTTGAAATAAAACAAATGTTTAGGTTTGAGAGTAATGTTATAAATATATTCACACATTTCTCTTTAACGTGTAGAAAGTTTTGTGTTTTGTTTGTGTTTCAAATGTGTTTTCCTTACCAATATGTCAAGTTTAGAAAACACGAAGCGGTTTCATAGTAGAGCTAATATTTTTAAATACATAACCTTGTGCCTAAAACTTTTAAATGTTAAAAAACTCTTCGAAACAATATATGTGGTTATATCACATATATGGTTTAATGTAATATACAGCATGCTTAGTACAAATGACCGAATTTCATGTACACATAATGAGATACAATAATACAATAAAAAGGTTTTATATTTTACATTTCAGTGAATGAAACAAACCTCAATTATCAATTTATTAACAGTGACAGTTGCAGTAACATTCTTAATGTGATGTTTTTCTATCTTACACCACGAGACAGAAAACAATTTACCGTAACAAACTTTTGTTTATAAATCTATATTTTGTATAATACTTTCCCTTTTTCTATATCCTTTGATATACTCTGTATAACCTGTATAAACTGTAAGAATATCTGGTACTTAAGATAAAAACACATTTTTCTTTAATTTTAATTTATTTTAAAAATAAAATATACTAAATACTATACGAGCAGATCCCAAAATTGCGTTTGGAATCTCCGACGAAACCCTGGACGTCTATTTTGTCCGTTCAAATCGTTCAAAGATCCACTCAAGTTATTGGAAAATCGTTATTCAGAATAAAATATATATATGAGAAGAGTCTCAAGTCGAGTGAACACGCGTCAGTGGCTTATTAAAAGTCAGTTTAAAGCCGTCTGCGGCGATCTCTCGTCGTAGACTTCAAGTTGTTTATTTTAAATTAAATTAACGTTAGAAGTCCCAATGCATTCAATAAGAGATTCCATTTTTTTAATTTATATTCTCAGTTTATAAAAAAGGTTTTGCCATTTCCCGTATGTTCGGGATATCTTATTATATATTTAATTATAATAACATAATACTTGCTATATAGATAATTAACACGTTAAGCATATTTTAGTTAAATAGTGAGATTGAATTATACATATTTATAAATAATATTTTGTATAATATTACAAAATAAAATCATTTGGATATGAAGGATTGGATGAGATAAAATAAATTGTTTTTTACTGAACAATTTAATCCTTGCATGTTCAGTAATAATATTATCATATCTGAATACTTTGCAAGAAATGGAATCTGCTTGATACATGTAATAATAATATTATCTCTGTATAGATATAAATATTATATTTACACAAAATTGCCTCTATTTCCTATTTTGTATTTTATTGCTCGTTTATTTTAATATAATTTAATAAAAAGTATTTAAATTAAGAGAATCAAAGCTTAATAAAAGATTTAACCTTAACAAAAGTGAACGATTGTGGAAAATTAAGATCCCTTTTCTCGTAATGCATTTATCTTTATAAGCGGTAATAAATTTGTTTCTTTTTGAAAGATACAATTATTTAAAAGAATAATTAAATGAATATGATGACTATGACAAATGAGTTAGACTCCATTTTAAATTATTTACGGTAATTATGTACGGTAAATGAAGATTTTCAGCACAAAAAAAACCTTCCTTTAATGTGACCTATAAATTGAAATATATAATAAATAATTATATTATAATCTGTTTGTATGTAGAGAATGGATAAATTATATCATTTCATTAGTACCAGTTTGGTTTCAATTAGACAATGTCAATATGAATAGTGAATTGTACTTTGTTGAGTTTCATTTTAATTAAGTGACAATTACTCTGATTATCAATTAAATAAAAACTTGGTTATTACATTTCTCAGTGTCATCTTAATATGTATCTATAAAATGTTGTAAGTTCTGTTTAAATGAAGATAGTTGTATGCTATATTATAAAAGTAGAAGCTGAAAGTAGAATATCATTAAACTAAGTGATGTACGTATTAATTAAAAATAATGAAACAATGAAATTGCATTATCCTATTCACCAATTCAAAGATTTGCAAAGTAATATAGAATGGATCTTAATTTTAACATATCACAATTAATTAACTTGGTATAATTATAAGTACCATCACTTACCGATAATGTTCGAAAATCTTCCAAATATATATATATTTTTATCCCAAGATTGGACATATCATGTAATACATAAAAGTACTACTGTTTTGAAGGAGCGTCTGAAAAAATATATCTTAAATTTCATTACAATTTTACTTTTAGCGTTCACTAGATGTACATTAATCTCCAAGCATAACACATAACACCTTTAGTTCAGATCTTATCGAAGACAGAGGTTGGAAATTGTAATCCATTCAGTATCTTATCTATTCAATTCAATACCTTAGACACACGTCGGAGATATTATAAATTAAAATATTGGCAAAAAAATATTTTTTATTTTATTTGTACTAATTCCAACATGATAAATATATATATACGAGTATATATACTTACGCATAAATAATATTCGTTTCATTTCTTTATTTATATATGAATGGATAGACTCATATGAATGAAATTTTTAGCAAGTTAAGTTTAAGCAAGCAGAAAATCTAGACTTAATGATTCATTAAGACTGAATCATAAAAAGGTTCAAAATTGTATAAAATGTATCTGCAAACAAAGAATCGCGTAAAAAGGTAAAACGTTTTATTTTGGACATGGAAGTTATTGGACATTGGACTTCTTTTGATGGAATGGCAATTTGATTTTTTTTGTTAGAAACATGAAAGGAATTACAACGATCTTTAAAAATAGATGAAAAAAGTTTTAGTTAAATGATCAGCTTCTAAGAAAGTACCATGACAATGAATACTTTTACTTTGGAATAGGATACAAGTAAAATATAATTAAGGAAAATTTTTCAGTAAGATGCTTATTATCCATACATTTTAAAATTGTAACACAACTTATCTATATAGCAATAAACAAGTTTGATCGAAATCAATTATCTAAAAGAGTATATTTTATATTAATTGTTTTGTCTCCAAATTACAGTTACCGTGTCGTTATGTTGTTAAACAGGAAGCATAATGTAATAACTACGTACTCGTACATAAGGTGCGTATTCGTTACATCTTACTGAGTTGTGTAAGTATAATGACACTTCGTGATTCATTAATGAAAGATTTATCACATTCTTCAAAACAAACAACGATTAATAACTAAATTTATCCAAAAAATATTAAAGTTAACTAAAGATAGAAAGCGAAGAACCTACAAGTGTCGCGTTCTTACGCGGTTCATCAATTGTGTACTCGTCGAAGTATGCGATATTACAATATCTTCGTTACCTGCCGCCTACCATATAAAACTTATTCCAATACTTAACATTATTTATAAAATGTGAGTGTTTTGACGTAATAATTATTTAAACAATTATAAACCTTCTTATTCCCTAAGTTGTAAAAATTATTTTTTAATTATCTATATTAATTCCAATCGCTCCAGAAATCGGAAACGAAGGTTTATTTGTTATTCCAATAAACTGCTTTTTCAACAGCTCTCTCTTGTATAGTTTGATTTGAATTGAATAAATAATCAGTGAACAGTATTAAAACATCTTTTTGAGTGCCCGTATTTAAGCGAAATAAATATATTATAAAATAAGTTTATAGATTTGGGGGTTGATATAAATAAAAAAATCATAATAAATTTTAATTGTAACAATCGTACTAATAATGCTAAGTGACATTTTGAACATAAGGTCTTATAACTTTCAGTTTTCATTTAAAAGGAATCTTGGGGAAGGCATGTAATTATTAAATGCTTTTATTTAACTTGACATGTATCGGATCAAATCTTGTAACGCGAAATTTTAATACTCAGACTCAATGAATTTCGATGAAAATTAGAGCACATCTTCGGCTCCGGTGACAATACAAGTAAATGGGGTTACCCGAAGAAAATATCCCCTTTTGACCCCTGTTTGCCACCCCTACGTGTTTTTAATCGCGTTTTCGACCATATTTGCCGAATTTTATTGTCCGGGTTAAATATATTTCACGAAAATTAGTCTTTATGTTATATTTTAGTTAAAATACAAGTGGGTTTTATTTCAATATGTAACATACAATATATATAACATATAATATATATAATAATTTGTACAAAATAAATATATATTAAATATGCTTATACTAACAAGCGTACAATATTATATTCCATTATAATAAATTATATTACACACTTTGTACATTTATAATATTACCAAACCAATGCGAAACAATATTTTGTAGCAATAAAATTTAACACAGTTAACGGAAAAGTTGACAAAACAATGATTTAAGCGATCGAAGGGTATACACGAAAGATTTAAAAGATCAAAAAAAGAAAATAAGTTTAAAATAAATTTAACTCTTTCAGCCAGATACTCCCGAATCGTCTTTGTCAAAGAAACGTAGCAAGTTTTTCTTTCATGTGTAAGTACGCTGGTAAGAGAGACAGTGGTGCTCGTGTGACTCGTTTTTTTTCTTTCATTGTGTCGGTGAGGTTATGTCCAGTTGGAGAAGGAAGTGATATCTGACTTGAGAAGTTAAAAAAATTACAACAAAAAAAAATACAAAAAACAGAAGACTAAAAAGTAAAAAAAAAATTACAAAAAAAAATTAAAAAAAAAACAAAAGACTAAAAAGTAAAAAATAAAAAATTACAAAGAAATATTTTAAAAAAATATTTTAAAAAATTTACAAAAAAAATTACAAAAAATATATAATGAAATTTTTTTTTTTTTTAAATGCTTTTATTTAACTTTGTAAAAAAAGAACTAAAAAGTAAAAAATAATTTTTTTTCAAAAATATCAAAAAAATTGATGCAAAAAATTATTTGAAAAAAAATTATTTACAAAAAAATTGATTCAAAAAAATATTAACAAAAAAATTTTACAAAATATTTTTCAGATAAATCGTTAAACAAAATCGTGGCGCGTTACATCATCATATCATATTTGATACAAATACTTAATTAATTCTTAAGTTTCTCTTTGTTAAATTTCATATCATTCGAAAAAAAATTATTTACAATTTAAAATATCGAAAAAGTGTATTGAAAAATGGTTTATTTTAATAACTGCGATCTCAATTTACATGAAATGCTTTATCCCGACTTGAAAGTATATTATATTCTTAAAATATTATATTTAATCTACTGTCACTTGTTATGTTCCTAGTATTTGCGTCTTCATAATATTCAAACTGAAAATTAAAAACAAGTGATGATTTTTCATTTCTAACTGATTATTATTATTAGAATTGTGATTTCAGTACGTCATACGTGTGAATCGGCCTTAACGAACTCAAGATGGCGTCTAGTGTCAGTGACGTTTCGCGAAAGTGACAGTAAAGTGACTGCTATTTTTTCCGTCAGCATCATTCCGAAACTCCCTTTTGTGGATATACTCGTATATAGTCTACTGGTGAATAAAAATAAAGTTGACTGAATAAAAAAAATTTAATCATTAATTTTCTATGTTTATTATTCAGACAAGGTTACAATTAATAGTTTTGCTCAATGTGCTATAACGTATTAAACGTGCCATATACATAATTAAAATTATATATATATATATATATATATATATATATATATATATATATATATATATAAATATATATATATCAGAGATTTTTTGGTGTAATAATTTAATAATGTCTTTTGTCTTTTTTTACATACGTAAATTTTTTGTATCTCTAAATAATGTGTCAAGTTTAAAGAAAGTATACGAATAACAAAGTATGAAATTTCATAGTTCATCAACTGTGTACGTTGCAAAATAGTTTTAAAGTTTTTCAATAAAGTCGATACGAAATTTACTTTGCTGCTGGATATATGAGAAAGATTAAAACTTTTCTCTTGACAACATTATTAGAAAATCCGCAAGTGAACAGTCATTGTACTAAAGAGACAATTCCAGTAACAATAATATGGTACGCTTGTTTTTTCTATTGCGTTTTTCTTTCACTTTCATATAAATATATAATATTTACAATACATTTACATAAATGATATATTAGTAATGAATACTTCGTGTTTATGTTCAGGAAGTCTGAATACATTCATATAAAATACTTTTGCTTCTCATATTTAATATAGGATATTTAAATTCGTATCAGTGAATATATTTTCATTGTGAAAGCCACATCAAATCAGTAACAGTTGATCGACTGTTGTGGATCTGCTAATGTATGTAAAAGGTTTTACTGGTAGACTAATCTAAATTGATATTCCTTTACAATGTCGGGATACATACACTTGTCTGTAACTGTTTCAGTCACCTTCCAAACCTCAGTCATACCACATCCCTTTGTTACCGTGCTTGCTTGCGTGGCACCGGTATTAACCGGAGAGATAAAAAATAATAACATCTAAGACGGTACACTTTATTAGAACTTATACAAAGACGGGAAATTTACCGACCATGTTTGATTTTAAAAAAATGTTTAGGATATACCTGCTTTGAAAACTTTTAGATCAAAGGAGGTGAAGACTTCGCTACATGAGAATTGATTTGTTTTGTATGAATTGATAAATAATACTTCGTTGGGTAACTACGAGAATATCTTAGAGATATATTATTTTGAGTTTCGAAAAACTGAAATTATGCTCAGTTATTTCATAATATATTCAATATCCATCAGAAAGGATATAAGAGAGGAGGACGGCCGAGGAACACATGGATGAACTGAATGAACTGAAATTTACGTATCCGTGAACTCCCAATAACCCGTTATTGGTTTATACCTAAGTACCAATACCAATACCATTTTTAAATAAGTAATAGTAGGTAATGATGATAAGGATTAACAAGGCTTATTTATCTTACTTCCCTTTTACGTCCATTTTACTTTTTATATTAGTACTATGAATATTCTAAAAGCAATTCTCTGAACCGCTTACAAAGTCTTCTTAAGCTTAACTTAATGGCCTGCCACGTAACGCTAATAATAAAATCTTAATGCTTTTGTTTGTTTTTGAATACAGTTACCATATATTTAAAATGTGTAATTTATTAAATATATTATTTAATTATTGTAAGACACGGTTGTTTTACATTCTTGAATGTTGTTGTGTAATTCTGCTAAGTATGTGTATGTAAATTGTTACAATGAAAATTGTAAGTCAAATCTTGTTTTAAGAAATAAGTATCTCAAAAATGATTTAATAACACATTTAAATAAAATGATTTTACTAACAAATTAATTAATATCTTATGTAGTCGATAGAAGCACAGTAAAATTATTTCCTTACGAATATCACCAACCAATGAACTGAAATACACATTTCATTTACGGAAATGCAAATTGAAGAGCGTCATTATCCCGCTGTTCTTATTCAATATATCTGTTGAAATGTAATCGAAATAAACGAAACCATGCTTTTAATGTTATTGTACATTATCATTACCGCAAAATATTTTTTATTATCATAATAGAAGTTTGTAATCAGTGACAAAAAGAACATAAGAATAAACATGTGCCGTTATCGTTAAAATTACATGTTTTGATATTTGTTGCTCTTGTCAAAGCCTAAACATAATTTGACTATCTATAAAGTATTACTTATCATAAATGAAAGACGTCTTATTACATATATACCTATAATCAAGTACTTATTTATATGCTGAATGCTATGAATAAAAACATTTATTCAACAGTTATAATTTTAACCAAATCAAATCAAATGAAATCAAAAATCTTTATTGAAAATAAGTTTCATACAAAACATTTTTTCATTGTCAAAGCTACCACCAGCTCGGAAAATTATTTCCACAGACCTGAGAAGAGCTGGCGACAGAAACTCAGCGGGATTGTCATGATTTGTTTTTTTTTTTTTATTCTTAAATTCTAAATTACATAAATACATTACGCAATACTAAATAAATAATCTTGAAGCAGCCTGGCAGCGATCGCTTCATACCCACGGTTCATTTTCCTCTAAGTATTCACCAGTGAAGATGTACAAAAAATGATTTTTAAGTAAAATGATGAAAAAAAAATGGTTAAAAGTAATTATTAAAGATAACATAGACTACACACAAAAATAAATTGTAAAAAAATTTACCTTAATTTTTATACACATTAATTTAAAAAAAAAATTACAAAAAATTAAAAAAAATTAAACTGAGCAAGACCCAATAGATGTTTTTCGATTGGAAAAAAAATCCCTTCAAATTTTCAGGACTTTTTATTTTCATTCTACAGACATCCATCCACCCACCCATCTGAAAAAAGTGAAAACAATACAGAACGAACAAAGTTCGTTCGTGAAAATATTTCCTGATAAACCTTTAAGTAGTTTATCGCTATAAGTCCTCTTCCGAACTACTACAACTTAAAGAAACAGACTATGAAATATTTTCATTCAACAAACTTTACGATTAGGTTAATTGGGGGATGTTATGAAACGTTTCTGAATTGTATAAAAGTTACAGAAAAACAACAAGGCGTGATGGATGCTTATCTTATCATTAGAATTATTAAAATTCAGAAATTGACAATTGGGATACAAGAATTGTATGTAGACTAAATGTTACCTTTCCACATGTTTCAACATTTTACTTATAAATATTCAGTTATACGTACATTTCCTGAATGATTATGATGATGACTGATGATGGTAGTATGTATTGATTTATTTATGTATAAATTTTAAGACTTTAACATCTTTAAAGAATTACAAAGACGATTCTTATTCTTATTTTGATTTATCTCTAGAAGTTAATTTTTTATGCAACTTTAACTTTTTAATAAACATTCCACTTTTAACAACCCTTTGTGTTTACAATACCCAAGGCATCACATACTAAATATACTTATTTAAATATTTACAAACGATTTCCTTATGTAAATATATAGATTATATCAGAATTAAGTATATATAATTTATTAAATGATATTCAAACTTAAGAAAGTGATTTTAAGCTATCGTGATAAATTTCACTTTAGAAATCTCCTTTAAATGAACACAATGAGCACAATGAACTTCGAGTGCACTAACGTATTAGTTTGATTCTCAAGTATTTCCAAGAATCGGAAATAATGGTTGTAATTTATAAATTATCTTGTTGAAACAATACAAAGTGTAATTTAATACATGTATGCTGATCTCGTAAGAGAATAATTATTCTGAGATAATGTGCATATCTAAGAAAAAGTAATCGTATTAATTACTATAAATATTTTAATTGAATTTCTACTAAATTTCATGATGGTAACTGTACTTTATTAGGTTTATTTAAGGACAAAACAAAACAAAAGTAGTAATAATATATTAACTATATAAAGTGAAGGGAACGTTCATGTGACTTAAAAAAATTAAACGTTGTTTAAGGTAAGAAGGGATAGCGTGGTTGAATAGAATGGAATGGGGAGGATTCATTCTTCATAGAAATACTTATATTTAGGATATAAGTATTTCTATGAAGGCCACTTGAGTATCTTACGAAAATGGGAAATATGAATATCCCAGACCATTGATCTCAAACAATATTAAATTATACAAATAAAAGCAACTTTTTCTTAATAATTAATTCGATATATAGACAATTATAATAAAAAAGCAAAATCAAGATTTGTCCCGATTTGAAAACGTAATTTCATAGTAATTCATTTCGCCCGTACATTTAAAGCCTAGACTTTTATGAACTGGACTGGAGTAATAATCTCGACTTGTTACGAATTTTGGTTTCAATAGTAGTTTTTATGAATATGTATAAGATTTGTTTTGGTGTTACATAGAATATGTAACACCAAAACAAATTCGAAAACTCGTACTATAACGTATACTTGTTGTAGTCTATTATAAATATTTTTCAACACATATAGGTCTCTAGAATTCGGGAAGCTTTTTAAAAGTGCCAGACAGGTTCTAGACGCAAATAGGCTGGGCACGTGTCGACGGTCGTATCTCACGGGAGTTAGTGCGATCTTAGTGCCACCTCCAAATATATAATCGTATATATATTATACCTGGTTGATTATAAATAGTATTGTTGTATCACAGTTATTAAAATCAACAATTTGTCAAAATAGACATATTGTCGAAAGAATTTTTAACTTGTATACCAATAAATAAATAAACTTAATAAATAATAAATATTATTATTACCCTTAATAATTCTGCAACACATAAAAAGTGTCGTTATAATAAGGTATGATTTAAGTAGTTAAATCATTGTTTTAATAAATGATCATGTTATTAATTTAATTGTGAACTTTTTGTGCAAAAAATGTTTGTCGGACTCCCGGTCAAAAAGTGGTAAATAAAGATGAAGACTAAATTCTAAACACCTGTAACTAATACCTAACTAAAGTTATCTAACTCTTTGAAGTCTCAATTTAACTCCGCACTTTCCGTCATGGTATTGAAATATTATATATATATATATATATGTATATATATATATATATATAAATATATATATATATATATATATATACGGTAATGTTACTTGTTAAGAATTGTACAAACAAGTAAAAGTAAAAACTAAAGAATGTTACATTACTATGTATTACAAGTGATGTAACATTCTCTGGCAACAACAACAACAACAACAACAACAACAACAACTGACAACATTTCATTATAAAAATTTATTTGAGAATATACTTGTTCAGTTCACGATGAGATCAACGAATGAATGAACGTATGTATATTTCATATGACTCATAATATATATATATATATATATCCTTGCAGAGAATCAACTAAGTGTAGATTTCACTTAGGCATATTATGATCATAGCAACTTAAATAATTACATTTTTTTTTATCTAATCTATTATAAATAATGTTTTCTATGTGAAAGTTCTTTTCTCAAACGTCATTTTACGTAAGATTGTCACCTAAATTAGTGGCAGCTTATTAATTAGCAGTGCATCTTTATCCTTTATTATATAAGAAATACATAAACGATTTCAGACTACAAGTGATACCTAGCGGAAATAATATTTAAATTTGTTACTTCAACCAGACTCTTTACACTTTACAATTAATTTGCTGGCATCTGAATATTGTTTTAATTATTTGTTATATTGCTATATACACCAAATATAAAATATATTTTTAAAAAATCCTAAATTTCAATACATAGTTAAACGGATATTATTGTTTTACATATAACGTACATATTGTTTCACATGTTATATAATATCAAATAAGAATAAAATATTTTTTTCTACTATTGTACCTTTTGTAACTTTGATATTAGACTGCAACTGCTTACATGAATATTTTATTATCTTGACATAATAATCCATTTATAATAATAAAAGGATAGTGTTGTAGTCTTAAATCTACCTTACATTATTTTACAAACAATTTGTAAATATGTAACAAATAGTTAATATAATAATGAGGCCTTTAAGGCTCTTCGACACCATAAATAATTCACTCAAAATTGAATGTGTTACCGCTGGCAGTTGTTTCCCATCTTTTTACAAACTAATATTTAAAATCCGTTATATTATTTCTTTAATTTGACAAATAATATGAAATTTGGCGATTTTATTTTGAGACAAAGTAAAAAGCAAAAATTGTATGAAATATTTTAGCGAATACCGCCAACACCTACCTAGTTATAATTATGCACGGATATAATTCCGTATATATTATACAGTTTATAAGTTTTCTTTAAATAAAATACTCATATTATGTGGTCAAGTAGCAATTACTGTTAAACATGTATGCATTATTATTTTTATTTATATCAAATTAAATTGTAAAGCACTTTGCTTGCATTTAATGTTCATTGATGCAGTAATTGTGTATCAGTTTAAAATAACGAGGAACATTTGCTATACAGATTAAATGAAATTTAAATAGTAGGATTACTAGCAGACGTACATATTATATATATAATAATATACGTTTATAAATGAAGTATATAATACTCAACAATTTAAATACTATATATTTAGTTATAATATTGTATATTATATATTTAGTTATAATATTTGCATATCGTAATAGTCTAAAAGAATCTGGGGCAACCTAAATGTCTACTCCCAAGCTTCTATTTTTCATCTATTTGGTGATAATTTAATATACTCTAATCAGAAGAAATACAGTTTAATAAAAACTTAAATTTCAACTAAACTAAATATTCAAAATAAATTAAGATGTGTTTTCTCTTTATCTTATTGTTGTTTAATTGATTTATGATTTATCTTTAGCTGTAATAAATTTATTTCTTCCTTAATTACTCAAATATATAAATATGTAAAAGAATAGAAAGATGAATAGGATCATAACAATAAACAACAAGTGACCTGGATTCCGGTTTAATTTATGGAGGGTAAGGTTTAACCAATTAAAATATGTACCTTTCTTCATTTATCAAATATAAATTGAAATGTGTAATAATACTATAAAAGAGGTAATCTGTCAATATATATGTAAACGACAAAATTAAACCAATTCATGATACAGTCACAGTTTAGTTTCAATTAGACAAAATCAATTTGAATAGCGATGTGTACTTTATTCAGCGTTTCCATAGGGTTTGATTAAGTGACCATTACTTAAATAAACAATCAAACTTGCAATCTTCAGTATTATAGGTTTTAGTACAACTTTAAAATGTATTTGTAAATCGGTGTAAGTTAAATAAGTATGTAAAGTGTAATAATATAATGTGACTATCAAGAATGTTTTTTATAAAGGAATATTTTTAGGAGAATATACCAGCTGTCTACTTTGAGATCGTAGGATGGGTTGAGATCAACTTTATATAAACTCCTACTGAAAAATGTGTTTGTATTCGCTGTTTCTTTACCCGCTTTAAGTATAAAATATAAATTTTGAATAACTTTGTACAAAAATAATTTCATGAAGTTTAATGTATTGAAAGCGTATTCTTATAAAAGTTAGAGGTTGCGGTTTTATTATTAATTTAATTTACCTCCACCTCTACAAATATAAAACCTGGCATAAGAATCGAAATAACTAGCAGCAATAAATTTTTGAGGTTTTTATTACACCAGCAAGATTATTACAGGGTACTACGGACGATTTTGAGAATTTACATACTTAAATTGTACTCTTATTTCAGCACCTTTCGGTTTTCTACACTTACTTTTTATTCATCACTACCATAAGCCGTCTTGATTTTTTTCGTAGCCAAAGTCACCGTACATATTAAATATGTATTTAAAAGGTGTTTAACTTCAGTTATGAAATACAAATTGAAAACCGCTATTATCCTGCTGTTCTTATTCCAATATATTTGTTGATTGTAGTGTAACTAAAATTCATAAACTTAAACTTTTAATATGATTTATCATCAATTATAATATTATTAAACACCATATCAATATAATATTATATTATTAAATATGATTAACTGATGACATAAAAATCTATTGAAAAAATATTTCAAAAAATTACTATTTTAAGAGAAAATATATACGTCTTTAAAATACGACGAAGTTTCGTTAAAAGTTATAAAGTCAACCGCACGATAATTTTTTCCAACTTCTTTAACTTTACTACGTCCTACGTTCTTGTAAGTTTCATCATAGAGAAAAGTACACTTTACCAATGATAAGATCTATAAAATTTGCAGAAATTAATTTGTTTCTCCAAGTTTTACTGTATATTTTTTAAGATATTTTTAAATAGAATATATGTCATCATTCATTAAAATAACACAGTTATAAAAGTACAATTGTAACAGTAGTTGTGATGGAAGTTTTAGAACATTCGTTATTTGATTCTTATGTAAAACTTTATATCTTATTTAATGAAACCTTAACAAAATTTAACTATTGAGGTAAATTACTTTAGATAACAAATTTGTTCCTTCCTCAACTTTTCAAATATGAACTTATTTAAAAAAGTCTATAGTTACACTAGTATGATGAACTTCAAGCAAATAAAATATGGACACTCTCTTAAATGTTACCGATTAATTGAAATTTGTAATAATGTTATAAGAAGCAAGAAAAGAAGAAGCAATTCATTATGGTTTCAATCAGAGAAATCCAATAGGAATAGTGAAGTTTATTTTGTTGAGTTTGAAAACCTTATGTTAAACTAGAATTTGATACAAACATATTTACAGTCAGGCTTGTTTACATTTGGACCTATGATGCGTTTCTAGATTAAATCAATTTGATGGTAGTTTAACATTAAAATGTATGTATGTAGTAAGTTTTACCTGTACCAATAACTCCATTTGCATACCGCCATCGATAGGTATTCTTCTTTATTAACTACTATTGTTCATATACACGTAGTTAGTACGTCCTTATTAATATTAGAATAAAAGGTAAAAAATAATAATTATAATTCAACTAAAGTCCGTTCTTTGATTTAATTGTACGATGCTAGGAGCAAGAAATATCTGCATTAATGCTCTTTAACAGTGATAAAACCTTTGTTCCTAATTGTGAGTCTTAGAATTGATAACGAGTCTATTGACGGTCGTTAATGAACTGTATTAACGGAACCGGAAGCTGTCATACAGACAAACACTCTCTCTCTCCTTGGCAATTATTATTCCCATCTGATGGCGGGGTCTGCCTTTCTCGTCTTCTCTCTCCACTTCGCTCTGTTGGACGTATCTTCCTCAGTCACGTCGCAGGAACTCATATCCTTTCGAATAACATCTAACCACCTGGTCTTCGGTCTTCCCCTTCTCCGGACCCCCTGGGTGTTCAGATTGGCTACTGTGTTGCCTATATAGTCAGGACGTCTTCTCTTGACGTGTCCGAACCATCGCAACCTACTCTCCTGCAACTTGTCGGCAATGTCGCGAACGCCGAGACTACCGCGAACGTACTCGTTGCGTATCTTGTCGAGTTTCGTCACCCCGCACATCCATCGAAGCATTTTCATTTCAGCCACAGATAAAGATTGGACTTGTCGTTGAGTCAGAGCCCACGTTTGGCTGCCATAAGTTAGAACAGGCCTAATCATGCTCCTATATACAAGGCCTTTTAGCTTTACAGGCATTCTACGGTCGCAGGTTACTCCAGTTACTTCCCGCCACTTAAGCCAGGCGGCCGCAATTCGATGCTGAATGTTTGCTTCCAGATCTCCTGTAGTGTGCAACATAGTGCCTAGATATTTGTATTCATCACATTCTTTAATTTGTTGACCATCTATAATGAGAGGGTTATTTGCGCCTGGATTGTTACATACCATGTACTGGGTCTTAGCAACCAGGTGTTCAATGAGGTGTAAGCCTACTGGAGATCCCGCCACATTACATAACGGGAACCCATCTCAATACACAGTACCTTATAGGTGATGTGGAAATCCGTGTATTTACTGACTGGCATTATATTTCTCTATTTATTTATTTAAAAAAAAAATACTAAGTATACAATAGACATTAAACATTTTGTCTTATTCATACAAGAAGTCTAAGTTTACATCCAAATTACTAGTGTGCCCAGCGAAGCCGGGGGAATCAGCTAGTTTATAAATAAAAACATTGCAATGTTTTTAACTTTATTTTAAATATTAGATTTCTAAAGAGGGTTAAGAATTTACACATTTGGAAGAGAATATATGCAATTCTAGTAACTCTCGTAAGAATAACATATTTTTAGGTTAAAAATAAAAACGCAATTTTATGTTTGTGCTTTAATATATCTTTGAAAACTACTAATATGAGAGAAGTGACAGCTTTTATGCGTTTTTTTTTAAAGTAGAAGAAATCCTTAAAACAATTTCCTTTGTTATTATTTAATGTGGGTTTAAAACCTCGTTTCTACAATATCCTAATTACATTAATTAACAACGTAAATGTTCGTAAACTATAAGATTGTTGAAAGCATATTTATTGCTTTATTAAAGTATCTAAGAGGCTAAATTAACGAATTCATTAGAATCATTTTGAATTAGAAACAGTGGATGACGATTTCATTAGATGAGAAGGTTTTCGGCACTTTAGCTTAACTTGAAGCTTTTCTCTGTTTGCTTTAGTACGTCTGTGTCTGTTTGATAACAGCTGATGTCCATTACACGATCATTTTAATTTCTAAATACCTTCTATTTAATATTTAGAACTAAAACCAAAAGATTTAAAATTCAGTTAACATTTTAAGCAAAGTAAATTATTTATCTGATACCAATGAAGAGCAGATACTCGTGTAAAATGACGAAATTTCAGATAAAATTCACCTGTTTGATAGATACAAAAACTTAAAACATATAGGGAAAATGTCATACAATATGTACTTTTAGTAGGTTTTTTATCAAAATCAATAACACGCGCATTAATACTATAGTAAATATATATTTAAGAATGACATTTACTAAATAATTTGATGAAACCTTTCCTTTGACAAAAGAAATATCACTTTTACTTAATTTATATTTATTAATTGAAATTAATTTGAAGCATAATTTGTAATAATAAGTAATGCCTATTTTCGTAATTACTAAAAATAACAAACATTATGAAGTATTGAAAATATAAAATTACTATTTATTGATTATATATAGGGGCTATATTCTCTTTGTAAGATGATGCCAGTAATCCAAACAGCAATATCGCAGTGGATAGCACTGAGAGCGAAAACTAATATTCAAATCCTCGATCATGTACGTTGCAGACTAAGAAATGTTCCAATTTCACTAGCGCTCGCATGTTACTTAAACCCAAAAAGCGTAATCGCTAGTATCCTGAACCTACGGACGAGCTGCAGCACCTGGAGATGTATCGAAACTTCGATTCACAGGAAAAAAACAGAAGTAATTGTATGTGAGTACATTTAAACCATTCTCATGTTGCTCCTAACCTAGTCTTAATTCCTTTCCAAAATTTATTATCCTATAGTTTATAGCAATCGGGGGAACCTGCATCGTAACAGGCCTTTAAGCGTAGTTTAGATATTAATAAAAAATTTGATAATATATTTAATTTATTTTATTTTTATTTGATTTTATAATTAATTCAAGTGATATTGTTGAATATATATTCAAATATGTCTCAAGATCTGGATAATATTTATAAAATCCTTAGGATTGTGCCCGAATATCATGCGACCCCTAACGTTCCTACTAGGTTTAGAGATACGAGTATATGTGATTGTAACGCGATATTTAAATAATTCGCTCGGTAGCTAATAATATAATTTGTGCCTTTTAAATAGTATATAAAATTTTTTTTTTGTGGTAAATCCGATACGATATGCCGGTTACCCTACTTGTATACTTCCATTCTTCTTTATTTACTGATATTAATCATGGAACATGGGTCTTACTATCGTACGATGGTAGGAACGGAACAATATTTGCATAACTTTTTTTTAACAACTTAAAATTCTTTGTTCCTCAATACGAGATTTAGAACTGATGACAAGTCTATTGTAAGTCGTTTATGAACTGCATTTAAGGAAACTTTGTCCTAGACGAAGATAAACTCGCTATGCTGAAAGTATTAATTTATTATATTCTTTAGTAGGCATTTAAGACTAAATAATTTAAATAAGTTTCCGTAAATGCAGTTCATTATCTATTAACAACAGAGTCTTCAAACTTCTAAACCTTACACTGAGGAACAAAAGTTTTATTATTGTTAAAGAGAATTATTACAAATATTATTCTGCTCTTAGCATCGTACGATACTCGTACTACGAAATATCAGAAAAGAAAATATATATATATTTTTGTCAATGTATAAATACAAAATATTTCCGACGTGGATAAAAATTGTTTTCCAGTTTTATCTCAAATAGTAGTTTCAATACCGTTATGTTGTCTTACAAGAAAAACAACATAATACGTATTCGCCAAATCTTACTGAGTCGTGCAAATATAATGATACTGAGGTACATTTTCTGATTCGTTTATATAATATTTATAACAGAGTATTCAAGAGACGCAACGATTAATTATTAATTTTGTCCAAAAAATGATCACTTTAACTAAAGCTGGAAAGTAAATGTCAAACAAATGTCGCTTCCTCACGGGGTTCATTAATTGTGTACTCGGCAAAAAAACCTAAAGTTTTCCAATGTCTTCATTACCTCCTTCCTGCCTACACATAAAACTTAATTTAATACTGTTATTAATAAAATATGAGTATATTGACGTAGTGTGTACTTCCACAAAAATAATTTATTAATAACTGATTTATTTTAAATTATCTATATACATTCGAATTGTTACTGAAATCGGAAACGTTATTATTCCAATGAAATGGTTTTTTCAACAGTTTTCCCTTGTACGTTTTGAATAGAATGAGACTTACGTGCTTTGAATATATAATCAGTACCATTGTTCAAAACTTGTGTTAGAGCGTCCGTATTTAATTATAATAAATATTATAAAGTAAGTTTTAATGTCAATTTTAATTAACTTTTTTTTTAATTGAATTTACATTAAATACTTAATCCTGAGTTAAATTTTAACCACAGTATTTCGGTTTTTGTGTAAATTGCGACAACACGTTCAGGCAAAAAACAAAATCAATGTAAGTTTCTTCGGTAACGTTAAATGCAGACGATGCCGTTTTTAGTAGATACTAAATTTAAAATCTAACAACTGTCAAATCAAAACAGTATTTTGATTTATTACTGTACGTAGTGTTCATAGTATTTATTTCAGTAATATAATATTTGAGAAAATAAATACTACATGATACTGCTACATTATTAATTTTATTAAATAATGTGTCAAGTTGAAAGAAGGTATAGGAATAACAAAATATGAAATTTTTACAGTTCATTAACTGTGTACGCTGTAATAGTTATAATAGTTTTAAAGATTTCCAATAAAGTTGATACGGAATTTTGCTTTGCTAGTTGGACATACATACAACTTTAAACTTTTCTTTTGATAACATTTTCAAAATGAAGTGAGTAAATTGACTTTTAACTACGCTCAAAGTTACTTTACAAGGTAGCTTTATAACTTTTCTCAAAAAAAAATTGTGTTAACGATGACAATATTCGAAAAAGGGTTTTGCACGTTAAATATAAGTAGTGCTTAGTTCTTAAGTAACTACAACACCGGAATAAAAAATAATTGTTATATTGACAACAAAGGATTATTGTTATATTGACAACATTAACAACAGAGATTAATTAAAATATTTAGACGTAATTTCTTCGTTTAATTCAATATTCTTGCATGCCATTATGTATTCACAAATGTTATGTATTTACGAAATTTAAAATAAAAGCATTGGTTATTAAAGTTTAAGTCGATAAGTCTTACAAGTTATTTCTTGCAATGCATTTGTTCTTATAATAAAGTGTCAAAACCAAAGAAGAACGTGTTGAGACATCTTTCTATTACTCTCTTCTGGATTTGAGTTATGAACTACTGAAAATTTATATCAAGGTAATAGAAACGGTAATTTCAACAATTATTGATTACTAATATTTTATTCAATTCAATTACAGATGCCTTTTTATTGTTCTTAATAAAAAAAGGCATTTTTAGTAAGTTTCATATTATTTTTCATATATATTATTTTCATAACATCTTAATAACATTGTTATAATTTATGATACAGTACAGAAATGTTAAATTTTAGTGATAAGATATTTTAACAATTTATATATTTTTAGAATGCCTCTGCTGGAAATCAGTCAAAATTCTGAATGTAATAGCATTCACTGACTTTGAATATGACATGACATGCATTTATAGCTGTTAAATTTAGCGAAACATTTTTAAAATATACAGGTTATACAAAACATATGTATTTCTCAAGAGACTTCCCTAATTTATAACTGAGATGTTAATAAAGACTATATCATGTTTGTGTTCAGGAAGGCTGAATAGCTTAGAGGGTTATGAAATACTTTACCATATCATATTTAATACAATAATTCAAATTCATATAAATTGGCTTTAATTTTCCTGTGCAACACTTCATTTCGAATTAAAATAGTTTTCTTATCGAATGTTCCATCCGTGAACGGGTGTTTAATCAGAAATGTTACGATAATATATATTATATATAATTTGTCTCTGACGAAATCTTTTTAAGATGCCATCGCTCTGATATCCGCATATAAATGACACTCAAATAAACCATTTCACAGTTAACTACTAAGTAATTTATATATTAGATATAAATATTAATTAAATTATAATGTTAAAGCTATAAAGGAATAATTTCTAACGTTAAAATATTCATGAAGTTCCAACATGTAGCGTTACGAGTTTCATTATTAGTTGATAGATAATGTAGTTCCAGTCTAGTTTATTTTACAGGATTAAATCAATGTTGAACATTGTAATAGAAAGTTAATTGAATTCATTTTATTTACGGTTCGAACCAAATGTTCGAATTATATATAACATATAAGTATTTAATTATTAAATATTTAAATTGCAACTTATAAATTTGTGTCATTAAAGTTACTATATTCAGTTTGACAAAATAAAATTACATTACAGGTAACATTTATTTAGCTTTTTAAACACTGACGGATCCTTATACGGTGTTTGTGTTTCTTGATAAGGAAAAATGTAATAGTTGTTTTAAAAATAATACTATATAATTAGGCGTTTTAATCATACGAAACTATATGTTATTTTTAATAAATTATAGATTAAGTTAAATATATTCTCAAACTGAATAGCATATTAGTCATCTCAGTAATCAAAGGAACATTATTTATACAACATTTTTCGAGTACACATTTGTTGCAGTAAAAAAGGACGGAAGCAGCTTATAAAAACTCTGATTAAGATTCGCTGCGCAACATATTGATTGTTTGATAAAATTAAGTAGAAGACATAAAGAATTGTATAAGTGTATTAATATTAAACATTTCTTACTTAAGTGTAACTCAACTGCGAAAATTACGAAATGTATATAAATATTTTTTAACTTTTCGACTTTAATTAGTAGAAACAACAAAACTATTGGGTCTTTGGGAATGATATTAGCTCATTTAAGTATGTTAATAATTTTTATGAATAGATCAACAAATCCGTCCTAGTTTATGAAAAGAAGAAGTGTTTCTATCGCGTAAAGTCCATTTGTAATCCAACCATAGACTTGGTGGTAATTTCTAAGTATAACTCGAATAATTAATGACATGCAATAGCTCCACGAAAATAAAAATATTTTATCAATCTGAAATAACTTATACATTTTAGTAAAACTAGTCTTTTATTAAATCTTAAAGCTGCAATAACATATGTAGCTTAAAAAGGCTAGATGGTGCACTAAGTAGAACAGTGTAATGGTATAATCGTATAATGGTTAGGATTTGTACTACGTTGTCAACTGGGGCGAGATGGCAGCCACAATTTACAAACAATTATTCACTTTGATCATTATAACCCATCTTGTAACGGTACAATAATGGATACTGAAATGTATGAAAATTGTTTAATATAGATTATTTTAAAAACAACTAAATGAATGTTAGAATACTTACTGAAATCATGAATTGAAATGATTTAGGAAAATGATATATGTTTAAAGTCTGTATAAAAAAAATGCCAAGACTTTAAAAATACTTCAAACATTGTCTCACTATTAAAAGATTTAGTTTTCGTAAAAGAGTGGAAAGAGAAAGTGCGCAATTGTATTAAGCCCTCTATACATGACGTCTGTTTTTGAGTATTGTTATGTTTTCACAAAAATATATTTATGTATATTTTTGTGTGTATATTTTTGTTTGTATAAAATTGTATGTTTTTGTTTAATACAGTTGAAATTGCCAATAGGATAAAAGTGAAAGATTTATGTGTTTTTTATTTAAACGAAATTCCTGTAAATGCACTTAAACTATTAAGTTATTGAATGTAAATAAGTTGATAATAAATAGTTCTTGAAATAATAAAAAAAACTATTTATACAATCTTATAAAATACGTTTAATAAAACACTTTTAATAAAAATGTTTATATATTAGTGTCGTTTTATTTCAATGTTAAGTTGATATATGCTTATAAGTTTTAAAAGATAAGGAAATTTCCTTCTATTTCATATAATAATCAATAAATAATATCACATAAAAAAGGGTAAGAATAAATTAAGTGATTGACATCCTGTAGTTTAAAATAATACTAAATAAGCTTTTCATCACTATTGCCTAAAATTAACTCAACCTCCTACGACGGGAGGTCGCTACAGAAACTTATCGACTCAATTTTAATAAGCTGCTGAATCTATTCATAATCACTTCATATTCCGGCTTTGGTTTGCAATTTCAATAACTTGTTGATTCTTCCGGAAAACATATGTTTTGTAAAATATAGAATTTAGATTGTTTCTTTTTCTGAACAATATTTATTACTGGAGGAATATTTAATGGATAAAAATAGTAGCAAATATTAGAATTAATACAAAGATATGTGAAAACTTAACTACAATGAATGGTTAGGCTCCCATGGTTTTTATATATATTTCTTATATAAAGAAGTACGTAATTTAAAACCCATGTTAATATAATGTAATTACCGAACATGTTTCATATAAAAAGAAAATATTTTAATATTTTAAATTTAAGGGATGAGTGGAGATCAACTTTTATCTGTGACAACAAAATGTGATAGTATTCTTTAGGTCATATACTTGTCGCAAATATTTAAAATAGCTTTGCTATATGAGAGTTTTTATGTATGTAATTGCTAAATAATACTTTTTTTTATACCATCTGGGTTAGACTATATTCCACCTGATGGAAAGTGGAAATATAGTCATAGATGGTAAGACGCATTAACCCAGTAATCTATTCAGTCTTCTCTTGAAGACACCCACATCGTATTGGGACGGAAATACAAACGCATTCAAGCTATTCCAGTCCTTCGCTGTACGAACTAAAAAAGACGAAGCAAAGCGCTTTGTTCGGACAAGGGGAATGTCCACAACGTTAGGATGGATATCTGCCGTGCGTCGGAACGTCCTGTGATGGAAGGGGGACGGAGGAATTAAATCATGTAATTCCTGCGCACACTCACCAAAATGTATCCTATAGAATACTAAGAGGCTAGCACTTCGTAGGTCAATAATAATATGAGAATATCTAACGGTTATATCACAAAGGATTTTGAACTTCGAAATACTTAAACTGTGCTCAGTTATTTCATAATATGAATGTAGTATGAATGAGAATATTCATAAGTAAGGGAGACAGGGATGAAGTGTATTATAAGGAAGAGAAGTAAGTTTTCTGCCGGGATGGATGGTTGGATATATGGTAGATGGGCATGGAAGAAATTTACGTATCCCGCGAAGCCCCAACAACCAGTTATCGGGTTATACCCAAGTACTAATACCTATACCAATACCAATAATAAACAAGATTACTTGCTATTGTTATTAAACAGGTGATATCACCAAATCATATATTATATATATTGTTTTGTTGACTTGGTTATAATTAGAATTAAATGTAACACAGCTTATTTGTCTTGTTTGCCTTTTTACATCCATTATACTTTTTATGTAAGTACTACGAAAATTCTTAAAACAATTCTCTCATCCGCTTACGGAGTTTTCTTGAGTTTATCTTAATGGCTGCCATGTAACGCAAAAGTTATAAAAGCTTAATGCTTTTGTTGTTTTTGAAGAAAGCTGCCGTTAAGTTTAATAATTAATACACGAATATACATAGATAAAATAGTATAGTTACGACAGGAAATATTACAAGTCTTCAACTATAACATTTTACAACTGAATATAATAGTTGATAAAGACAATCTCTGATATAGGACCACGTTAGTCAATAAAGATGATGTTTCAATTTGTTGATTAAAAATCTGTAATATTGTTGATGATTTATATTATTGTGTTTTAGTGCAGATGTGTTAAAATATTCCTGCACCCATTTATAAGAGAATCAAATCTTTTCATAAGCAAGGGTGCAAGATGAGCTTAAAAATATTATTTATATAAAAAATATATACGAGTTTTTTTGACCCAATAAGTGATTGAACTTGTCTTGTTGTTACCCTGTATTTATCATACGAATTGTAATTAAAGATCACTTTTCTGCCAATCATATTTGAAAGTGTATATTACTGCCTGCGATTTAATCAATCTTAATCAATATTATATGGTTAGTAATCAAAGCTAAGTATACAATTTTTATCATTCATAAATAATAAATTGCAGATATCCAGTGAAGGGGATCGAAGCCCAAAGAATATAAACATATTTTTATAACTATACTTTTTTGGTTAAATTTAATATGAATATTATAATCTTTCTAGATAGTGACATCTTCATTTATTAAAAAAAAAAAAATTTTTTTTTTGGTCATATGATTTTATAAAGATTCTTTATAAAAATACTACTACATAAGAATCTTACTAATAATTATATTCAAGTGATAAGTTAATTTGACAGATGTGATACTCGTAATACGAGTGTCAGAGACAATTATAATGACAATAATAATGTGTATTATTTATGAGTCTCTGGTTATAGCCGGCTTTTGCAAAATCAATCATTTCCTAAGATTCGTAATTTAGACGTAAATGATTACTGACGCTGAAAATACATGTCTGAAGATACGTACAGACAAAAATAGGAAAATTACATTTTTTTTATAAATAAAATAATATATTCTCAGGCTTCAAAAACGAAACGTTAAAAATATACAAAAGATTCACACATTTTTGAACGTAGCCAAATTTTTCTTTTGGTCGTATTTTGTTTATAACATTTCCTTACCATAATGTCGTATAAAAAATTTCATATACAAATTTATGCCCTAAAACTTCGAAATAATAAAAAAATCTTTATAACCACATTGTACATTTACATATTAAATACTACATTATGTTATTATTAATAATAATGCTTAGCATACAAAGTACAAATTTTACGGGTTTTAATTACATTTCGTATAATAATTCTTTTTACTTTGCACTTTACTAAATGGAATATCTCATTTTTACAGTTCACAGTGAATTCTTTAATCACGTGTGACCTTATCTCATTTTCTTTTTCTTGTCAGCCTATAAATGCCTATTACTTTCTGGGTGACCTTGAGCTTTCTTATAAGGCCCATCGTAAACGACCTTTCAGAGCCATAAGTATTCACTGGCAAAATACATTGGTACAATACAGACACTTCGTCTTCAGACTTTGCGGTATTTTAGATGTGATGATGTTTCGGAGTTTTCCGAATGCTGGCCATCCGACTTAGATTCAGCGAGTGATCTCTTACTCGAAATTGGACCTACCTAGCTGGACGGGTCGTCCCAAGTGTAAGTCCCAAGTATAAGTAAGTATAAGTAAGTAAAGTCTATAACTTCGAGCTTAGCACCTCCGAAAACTACTAGAGAAGGCACGAAATGGACATTAGACATCAACTTCGCTTTGCCCTTATTAATTTTAAGGCGTTCTTGGCCGGAGGTTCTACTGAGTTCATTAAGCACTGTACCCAGATCTTCGATAGTCGCATCCATTATGACTATGTCATCGGCAAACCGAAGATGAGTGATGTACTATCACCATTTATGTTAATATCGAGCCCGCTTCAGTCTATGAGTATGAGGACATCTTCCAGTGCAGTGAACAGTGTCAGAGATATAACGCCTCTCTGTCTAACACGTCTCTAGCCTAGGTTACGAGCTCTAGCCCTTTAGCCAAACCGATATGTTTTCGACACAGTCGTGTTAGATTAAGGTGGCATATAACTTAATTGTAGCTTTTTCTTGTTTCCTTTAATACTCATGTGTCTTTGTGATAACATGATTTATGTTACACGGTTAGTTTAATTTTAAAGTTTCTAAAGTAGATTCGCTAATATCTTAAAAATGATTTGTGTATGAAAAATGTTATGTAACATAAAGAAACTACCTTCTCGTGTGTTTGTAATTGGTTAATGGAAATGCTTGAAAAATACTACAAATAATTACTATGAATCCATTTCCTAAAAAGGCTTAAAAAAAAACGTAAATAATTTTTTGCTATAAGATATAATAAACTTTTACTAGTTTTAGCGATGTTATTGAAGTTTAAAATAAGAAATAATAAAATAGAAAATAAATAAAAAATATATTTTTTAAATGAATATAAATCATCAACACGTACATGCCCAGCAGCTTCTAAAAGTCAGTCAATATCCTCTGAAAAGTGGATTAGTCACTACTAAACTATCTAATGGTACTACACGATGCCTTACGATACTATATCAAAAGTACACATTGCTGACTCACTAAAACAACAACTTTGAACATATATTTTAGTTTAAACAACGAAACAGAATTCTTTATTAGCACAGCTTCTATCATAGATATTGTAATATCCATAATGTAATACGTTTGTATAGAATAGATCTAGAAAAATACAATCTGAGAAATACTCTCGTATAATTTCCCTTGAGTCATTAATATCGCAGGCAAGTAGCATTGGTCTTTACTCTCTTGGTTTCTTTTGAATCAGAATAACAAACACGCGCATCAATGTTATATGTGTATATGGTATGTATATTGCAGCTACAAATTATGTACCACCTTGAGTTCAGTATCAATTATCTTAATTGCAAATTTTTGGATTCCAAAATAAATGTTAAAATTGAACCACTGCCTTAAATAAATAATTTTTATTGTTTTAACTTTTTATATATAGAATTTGCAAGTTGGAGTAATCCTTAATGCGAAATCCTTAATCCTTTGTATCTAATTCTGAAAACAAATTTCTTAGTTCATTGCAAAATTCTGTAATCGCTGCCTAATCAAATTAAATTAAAGAGTTCATAAAGGAAGCAATATATACGAGTAGCATGTATGAACACCTACATCGTTTTAGAAAAAAAGATACATTTTATTTAAAAAGTTAGTGTCCGTAATGGCGCATATAATCCAGAAAGCAGTAGCAAAATCTAAAAAGATTTGTTGAACAGTTTGTCGGAAAGTTTCGGCCGTCAGTAAGCTCACTAATTAAGGATAAACCGGTCGCCGTCCTCGCAAAGTGTATCTAAAAGCCGTTATGAAAACGTTTCTACTAAAATTATTACCAGCTTTAAAAAAAACTTAAACTTATAAATATTTAAGATATTTATTTATTTTTATGAGTATTCTAAGTAAATGCATGTTTTTAAAACAAAACGGGATAAAAAAATCCGTGCCCGCAGGGGGACACGCGTGGGTAGACCTCGTGTGTAACTCATTTAAAATATAACTCACTACCTAAGAATAATACATGATGCCGTTGTTTACATCAAAAATTTTCAAGCAAAAAGCGGTTTTAATTTTTTTTCTCGGAAAAGATATCTTTTTTGGAAATACTTTTGGTACTTAAATTTAGAGTAAAAAATAACCTTTCTATTAAAAATATTTGCGAGGAGGGAATGTTTACCAGAAAAAAGTTGCCGTGGTTTTACCTACCTAAAATTTACAAGCCAAAAGTGGTTTTAATTTTTTTTTTCGGAAACGGTACCTTTTACGGAAAAACTTTTGGTACCTAAATTTAGAGTAAAAAATAACCTTTCTATTAAAAACACTTGTGATGCAAGAATGTTTACCAGAAAAAAGTTATGATTTTTTTTCCAAAAATTTTCGGTTTTTTTACCCCCACCCCTAAGTTATTGAAGTTAGGTTTTCAGTTTATCTACATTAGTTATAGGTATTTATCAAAGACATCATATAATATAAACGCGATTGATCTCCTTTGTATAGGGACAAAGTTATGGTCGAAAAACTGAAATCCAGAAAAAGTGAGGCCCTAACGCCCCCTGTGACCGGATTTCTCTGGTTAACGAACTTGACCTTTATTTTTGGATGTTTGATTTTTGTGCAAAGTTTGAAAGCGATCCGAGCGAAACTGCGGCCGCTATCGTGCTGACAAAAATCGAATCTGGACGCACGCACGCATATATATATATAAACTTTTTGACCAATGGTCATTTCGGACTCAGGCGGTCATAAGAAGACCTCCTGTGAAGAAATTTTTTCAAAATTCGAAAGTAGGGGACAAATGAATGGGTAGACCGAATTCTTCGAGGTCTACCCAAAAAACTAGGAGAATTGTTGTTATTATTATTATTATAAATATTTCAGTTAATCAATGAACTACATTAGTACAGTTACTTAATTGAAATATTTGTTTTATAATATTAAGTTATGAGATTATTACAATAAATATTGATTTAAAACTAAAGTTACAAAGATCCCACAGCGGCCTACTCTGAGATTGCCACAACAAAATGGATGGGTAGTCTATTTTAATTATTGGTAAAGAATTTTAATAATCATACACAAACTTATTTCTAATACTTACATTGTATTTTAATTCTTCCTCTTTAAAAGTTGGTCATTTATGAAATTCTTTTCCTATTGATACCGGCTTAATATTCAATGCTAAAATGTACATGTAAGAAAAAAAATCCGTGCCCGCAGGGGGACACGCGTGGGTAGACCTCGTGTGTAACTCGTTTAAAATATAACTCACTACCTAAGAATAATACATGATGCCGTTGTTTATATCAAAAATTTTCAAGCAAAAAGCGGTTTTAATTTTTTTTTCTCGGAAAAGGTATGTTTTTTGGAAATACTTTTGGTACTTAAATTTAGAGTAAAAAATAACCTTTCTATTAAAAATATTTGCGAGGAGAGAATGTTTACCAGAAAAAAGTTGTCGTGGTTTTACCTACCTAAAATTTACAAGCTAAAAGTGGTTTTCATTTTTTTTCTCGGAAACGGTACCTTTTACGGAAAAACTTTTGATACCTAAATTTAGAGTAAAAAATAACCTTTCTATTAAAAATACTTGTGATGCAAGAATGTTTACCAGAAAAAAGTTATGATTTTTTTTCCAAAAATTTTCGGTTTTTTTACCCCCACCCCTAAGTTATTGAAGTTAGGTTTTCGGTTTATCTACATTAGTTATAGGTATTTATCAAAGACATCATATTATATGAACGCGATTGATCTCCTTTGTATAGGGACAAAGTTATGGTCGAAAAACTGAAATCAGAAAAAGTGAGGCCCTAGCGTCCCCTGTGATCGGATTTCTCTGGTTAACGAACTTGACCTTCATTTTTGGATGGTTGATTTTTGTGCAAAGTTTGAAAGCGATCCGAGCGAAACTGCGGCCGCTATCGTGCTGACAAAAGTCGAATCTGGACGCACGCACGCATATATATATATATATATATATATAAACTTTTTGACCAATGGTCATTTCGGACTCAGTCGGTCATAAGAAGACCTCCTGTGAAGAAATTTTTTCAAAATTCGAAAGTAGGGGACAAATGAATGGGCAGACCGAATTCTTCGAGGTCTACCCAAAAATATATCTATTTATGTATTTGTAAAAGAGTTTATTAATGGTTTTAATATTATAATGTACACAAAAATATTTCTCTTAGCTGATTAGTTCTGTTACAGACCTTGTCTATTGTTAGATATATATAATTTGTTAAAATGTTTTTCTTATTATTTTTGTAAATAAAAACTAAATTGAAGCTTATCATTATTTGATGGAAATTGTTTATTTTTTTAAATGTTTTAAACAATGTTATTATTTTATACTAAAAGCACTCCAATTGCTCTAAAAACAAGTTAAATATTGTTTATTGTTTATACGTATTGTACATTATTGTAGTGCATTATTATATTGTATTATTACGTTTTGTAGCTTTGTACACAGCTAAGACAAATCAATTTAAATATTGATTATTTTAATCGATGACACTGTTATACATAAATCTATCAAGGAATAGGTATGTACAGATGTATAGACATCCCTAACACACTTTATGTAGCGATTATACTATAGTGTTAACAAGCAAATAATAATATACATATGAAAATGAAATTCATTGCTCCAGTCTCTAAATGTTGTGGACTGTCTAGGAATTGAACTGCCACAATATTTTATTAAAAACAAATAGATGTTTAATTTTTAAGTAATATAGCTATAATAAAGATTATAGGTATTATACAATATAGTATACTCATGTCAGACTTTACTAAGCCCTCGATAAAAGAAAGTAAATAAAATTACTAACAACATACAACGTTTAAAACAGTGTGTCTACTCAAGTACAAACTCTGTCGTCGTCATCATTGATTATAAAAAAAATATATCAAATGAAAAAAAAATGCAAGTAATACATACGGGGGGATGAGTCTACAACCCCTGCATTAATACTCATACTGATAAACCAATGTTCTCGTCACCTGTTTCAGCAGGACTGTAGATGCGATTATAACAAACGATCGAATATTTACAGTGGCCACGTTAATGGTGTGTTTTAATGGTTTTTCAGTACCGATAATCGAATAATACAATTATATAAGATAGCTGTTAAAGAACAAAATAAAAATGTAATTTTATTTAATTGTATGCAGTGTCCTTGATAATAAACATAACCATCTGATTACATCGTTTGAAAAATTCCAGGTTGTAAACATAAACTAACTTCTAATTAATGTCATTATGACTTTAACTTGAAATAGAGTAGACACACAACCATCAACCCTTACGTCCTGTTTCCCGTACTTGTGTGATAAAAGACCTCTAAAGGTGAGAATGACGGTATATTACTGACTATTATACAAAGAATATCTCATTCAAGGTCAGATAACCCTCTATTAAAGCTCGAGTATGGCGACTGATATGCGCGTCACAACGTATGAAAATAAGTACATATAAGTCCATTTTATAACAATTCTTTTTCAATATTATTTGTGTTCTTCTTACGGATATTTCGTTGCATCCTCAATATTGATGCCAAACTTTATGTTTTTAAATCACTTGAAGTGCTTATTTATTTTGGTGGACGCGTCACGGAATAGAAAATTAAAAAATGTTTTAACATAGATAACTCAATAATTAAATATTCACCTGCTCTTCTCACAATAATTTGAGGTCGGCACAATATATGAAATTCTATTACGCTCTTTTATAAGCCGTCATCTTAATAGAAACTTCCTTTCCTCTAAATAATTCTAAATCATGCAAAGGTAAAGCTGTGTGTGAATTTAAATAAAAATGAAAATATTTCAAATGAATAGCTTTGAAGTTATTACATATAATATAAAGCTTTATATTACTAGCTTAATTTTATGTTACGTTACGTTATTATGGTTTAACATATGGAATAGTTTTACCTAAGCTGTGCGTGTTTAGTCAGTAAATAACGAATAAGGACACAAGTACATATAATTAAAGG
Source organism: Melinaea menophilus ssp. n. AW-2005 (assembly GCA_918358695.1). Lineage (NCBI taxonomy): Eukaryota > Metazoa > Arthropoda > Insecta > Lepidoptera > Nymphalidae > Melinaea > Melinaea menophilus. The sequence goes on from OU911049.1 coordinate 16,662,852, forward strand.
CAATTTATAAAAAAATGTCTAAACCAATATTTGACTGACAATCAAAACGTAATATTTTCATTATTTTAAATTGAATATACATTTAATATTTTAGTAAGTTAAAGTAAAGTAAAGTTAAAGTTATGATATTGTATTATATACTTAAAATAAAAGCAATAGAGTTTCCTTTACTTACAGAAGTCCTTGAAAACATGTAATATATAAACTTAAAGTAACAAGTCACTATATTGTCTAGTACAGACAACTGACATTCATATTCAGATATAGTATTCGGCAACCGAGCCACCTCTCGACGCTCTCTCATGTGACTAGTTAAATTCCCGGGTACAATTTCAGGTTTGCTGTGTGTGTCCTTTTTGAGATTGTTCCTTAACTGGACATCCATGTACAATTGCATAGTAATATTCCTTTTATACCTTCAAACTCGAGTGTCTTCAGAAATTAAGAAATATGTTACAAGAATGATATACTTTTATTGAATTTTAATACCAATATTATACCAATAATAAATATGGTTAAGGTTCATACTGTTTTAGTTAAGTACAAGAAATTACAGAGGACTGGGAGAATTGTTTGCAAATATATAAATTAAAAATAAATAAGAAAAAACACAATTTTACAATTCTTTCACAATTCTTAGATATGTTTTATATTTTATTTGATAAATCTGAAGATATAAATAACAAAAAAACAAAAAAACAAAATTTTATCAACTTGAGATTAGTTTTGAGGTCCTGTTACCTGTTAATTAGTAAAAAATAATTGTTATATATAACAATGTCATCTGATAAAACAGATTTAAAACCAAACATTTATTACTGACTAACGTTATTAGTCAATTTAGCGATTGCATCAGATCGTCAGAACATTCCAAGTTGTCTTTATGTTATCTTCTGAATTTAAGATTTTATTTCTATTAGAAACCGACTTAGCTTGTACGCAGATGCTCTTTAAGAGAAATTGATAACTTTATTCAAGAACACTGCATCATGATTCCATTGCCTCTCACCATATAAATCATATATTTTTTCTCTGCTGCTATATATTTCTACGGTGGCCTAATCACTAAATTTAAGTTTTAAGTATTTTGTTATCGTTTTTGACCTAAAAATATTATTAAATTCATATTAAAAAAAACGATAACTTAATTGTATTAAAATGTTTGAATTATGATCACTTACATTTACTTTAAGCTCTATTTGCTCACTTTTTTTGGTTTTGCACACAGTCCTTTAAAAGTACTAAAATGTATTCAGTTCCTGGTTCTTTTATTAAATGATTTTAAATATAAATGAATACTAAAGTGTTGAAAATGCTGTTGTGATAAATTCATTTATAGTTTAAAATATAAATTTAGAAGCGGTAGATTGAATACCTTTAGTGAAAGGCGCGTCGTTGGAATAGGTAAAGGTAATAAATGTAAATAACATTTACACAAGGCGTCATTACTACTCGCAGTCTGCAGTTATCTGTGAATTTGTTACGAAACAAAAGATGAAGTCGAACTGTAAAAAGTTAAGAATTTTTCGTCTCAGAGCACCTTCGCACCTCACTCTTAATGGTATGGTAATGGTAGATGGTAATATACTATATTTTAAATATTTTTGTAATTAGTTATAAAATATCTGTAAAAATACATAAATTAAGATATTCAAAATGAAGCAAGTGTTAAAAAATATACTAAAAGAAGCACAAAAGTATATTTTACCATGATTATTATTTTCACAATAGATATACCAACAATGCATCGTTACTGCACAGAATTCTTGCTACAGCTGTGCAAATCTGATGAGATTTGTCGCACATTTTGACTAATAGCTACGAGTACCTGTTAGCGCGCTCGCTAATTAAACCAGACAGTTCTCGCATTCCGTGTCTGTTATCCACCGACAACAAAATACTACTAACAATTATGTTAATGTTTCTATGCTATTTAACATTGATTCAAATGACAGTCATCATTTAACCTAAAAGGACTTCCTAATCAAAATGTGAATGATAAGGAAAATGGATTTTCTTGAGAATACTAATAACTATAACTTTAAATTAACTTCTCTTTCCTAATTAAAGAGCATATAAAGTATTATTTTAATATTGTAATAATATCTATAAATCTTAAACTTATTTAACATATTTTATCACTTGTATTTTTTTTTTATTTTTTTTTATTATAATATATATTATATATTACTTACTTACTTACTTACTTTACTATATTAATGTAACATGTTGAATTTTAGCATAAACTCAAAATATAATTTAATAATATCCTTAATAATAGTATAATTTATCTATTACATAATTTAGCAAAACATAACTTTTTTACTTAACTTACTACTTTTTAATTGATAAACAATCATGATTGAATCACGCCATGGCGTGTAATGAATGTTGACTTCAATAAAATAAAAATATAAATAAATAAAATATTATTATCTTTAGAGTTTGCTTCAATGTTTGACGTAACACCTGTAGAGCTAACGCTAGACAATAACTGTAAATAAGTAATATATAAAATTTTATATGGCGTCCTATCTACTGATCAAGCCCGGCCAATAAAGAGCCTTATCAGCAAATTAAAACATTTTTATATTATCAATTAAGGATATCATCTACAATGTTTAGATTGACGCAGATAGAGACGAAGTTTCTTAGCATTCCATGGATTCACCGTGCGGGTGCCGGGCCCATCGCGTTGCAAGAAGAGGAGCGCAAACAATGCCTGGGACTTGCGACCCAGATGTAGGTTTAAGGGGCCCCTTTACTATGCGCATACACGCTCACCTTCACTGTTTACGCTCCTCTCCTTACCTAACCAAATATCGTAAGAACCTACTAAAGCCGCCTTTGAAATACGTTCCAGAAATGAACTGATGATTGTTCTAGAAAGGCCGAGATCCTTAAATAAGTTGTAGAGAGATTTTGCTGTTATACCTCTCGCTCCTACTTCTACAGCGTACAAATTAACTATAAATTTATTCCTGATCAGTTCGTTACACAGTTCGTAATACTTGTTAAGCTTAAATGTATGATCTTTGGGTATGTTTGTTTCCCAGGGTACAGTAAGCTCCACAAGTATAACGCGCCTTAGTTGTTTTGAATACAGGAATAAGTCCGGCCTAGATGACGAAACACAAACATCCCCGGGGATTTTGTATTGCCTTTCATACGTGTCCATCATGAGAGTCCAATCAGGAGACGCGTCCAAGATGGAATAAGGTTTTAATTTTGATTTTTTGGACGAACCTGTCTTTACGAACTCTACTGATTTTTTGGTGGTTGTTATACCCCTCTGCGCTTTTGCTACAGAAAGACTAACCGCTTCTCGTATGATTTCTAATACTTTATCGTGGCGACGCGAGTATTTACCTCTATTTAATAGTACCCTACACCCTACTAGCAAGTGTTTCGCGGTTCCTACTGCCTCCCCGCAGATGTTGCAAGATTTTTCGGTGGCTTTGCCCCATCTTACTAAGTTACTTTGATCTGGGAGAGTCATTTGGAATGCATTAAGATAAAATTTTAATAATGCTGGGGACCAATCATGAAGCAGGGTGCGCCATCGTAAAGCTAATGGAATACAAAAATCTCCTATGGTCACCCATTCGTTTTGCAATTCTAGGCTCATCGCGTGCAACCGGTAATTATCATTTTCATCGTGCCGAATAAAGGATTTTATTATTTCTATGTCTGGTTCTTTCCTACTTGATCCTAGCCCTGCTTTATTTGTTTGAGCACCTATCATAAATTGTTTATGGAATTGAAGTCGTGACTCCAGCTCTGCGGCAATTTTATCTTTTGGGGGAGATGTTACAGTATCATCATTCGACTTTGAGATGATATGTCTCTTGGTCACTCTTAGGTGTTTATAGAATTCCGATGGTTTCTTTAATTTTAACCCAAAATTGTGTCGGTCTCTAAATAAGGTAGAAGAGTCCGCTGGATGCGCTAACCCGAGCCATGACTTCAATGTCCCTATGACGCTTGCATCTAACTTTAACAAAAGGGTCTTATTAATGTCGTAAACGAGGAAAGGCCAATTTAAACGTGATGTTAAATAATTATCGTATATCCAAGCCTTTTTGATGTTACTTATTGGCTGATTGTCTACCTTTTTAATATCATTCAAAAAGCTATCGACTATTATATCTAAAGATGGAGTACGCCCTTGGTAATCGATTTTTTTGCCTAAGAATTTGAACGGAGCTGCGTCGGTAATAGTAGTAACGCACTTACCGCCTATTATAAGGCCCGGATCGTAAGAGGTATATCTGGTGTTCCGCCTACCCCGACACAGACTGTAGCATTTATTGGGTTTTGTCCTCAATCCGTCCGTCCAAGCACAGAAATCCTCCACAACGTTTAAAAGTAGCTGACATTGTTTTGGATTACGTGTCAGTATCGCGAGATCGTCTGCGAATGCTAGTATGGATTCTGTGTATTTATTGTTAAACTTAAACCGATAACCCCATTTCTTTTCGTTTTTAATTAATTTATCTATTAAAATATTGATCACTTTGTTAAATATAATTGGAGAAATACAACAACCTTGAAATAAACCTATGTTGTAATTTAATGGTTTGGAATGATTTTCATTTGTGATTATGGAAAATTTTGATTTTGAATAATATGATGCAATCATGTCACTTACTAACGTAGGAAAGTTATACCACCTTAGCGCGAACATCATCAGTTCATGTTGTACCGACCCGAAAGCGTTCTCTAAGTCTATCCAACATACCGTTATTTGTCTTTCACTATTTCTGGCATCTTTAAGGTTTTCCGATAGTAACGTGTTATGTTCGAGGCTTCCAGAAATGCCAGGCAAAAACCCTTTCTGGTGATAAGGCCCGAAATATTTATTATTTATCATGAATTGCGTCATTTTTGTTTGTAAAAAAGAAAAAAATATTTTTGATATTGTATTTGTTAGAGCTATCGGTCTAGTGTCCCTAGGATCCGAGACATTGTCGCTTTTGGGAATGAGGACAAAAAGAGCATTTCCGAATGTTACCGGTGTTTGTCCTCTTGACCAGATTTTATCGAATATATTCAATAGATGTTTATGAATCGACGGACATTTTTTATAAACTATATAAGGGATACCATCCGGATCTGGTGCTGACTTAGATGGTTTCTTTTTAATTATTTTATTGATTTCCTCCAAAGTTGGTGGGTTGGCATGAAAATCTATGGATGAACTCTTAGGTTTTCGATCGTTGGGATCCCCATACAGCCTTTGATTTTTAGGCACTTCGTATGTACTTTTATAATAATCAAAAATTTGCTCGTTGGTCATGAGGAGTTTACCTTTTTCGTCTCTGAAAATGTTTTTAGAGTACTTAAAAGGATTTTTATCAAAGTCTACTTCGTGTTTTGCCCGGTCAAAGCTATCACGGTTTTTTGTTATTTGTTGTGATATGCCTTGTATTAATTTAAGAATTGACCTTAATGCCCTAGATAGTTGGTGACTAAGTTGGTTGTCGCCCATTGCTTTGGCCCTACGAAGTTTCTTTATGAGGTCCCTTTTTTTCCTTCTCATTTTCAATTTAAAACCGTTTTCTTTATACTTGTGAGCATAACGATTCGAAGGTGGATAGTGCTCATTGAAGTAGTCAAAAATAGTATTTTGTAGAGTCTCTACTTGCGCGTTGAGTACCTGGTTTGAGCCCGGGTGCTCTAACAGCACCCGGGCTCAAACCAGGTACTCAACGCGCCAACCTACCAACCAACTAACCAACTAATATTGTAATCTTTTAAAGGAATAAATATGTTAAATAAACACGGGATTATGATGTGTATCATCGAGGTAATATATGTTATAACTTTATAATTACCTTAGATATTGTTTCTTAGATAATTTCCTAATTTAATTTCATAGCGAAGATGGCACGGTGAGAATGAAGAAGAACGTGCTCAGGTGGTTTGGGCACGTCGAACGAATGAGTGATGAAAGAATGGTAAAAAAGATTTATATAGGAAAAGTGAGCGGTAAGAGAGACAGGGGGAGGCCTCGAGTGACCTTCGAAAATACTGTATCTATGATACTGGATGAAGGACACGTAAAAAACATGAGGACCCCCCTGAGGGCATGTATGAAGAGGTTGATGTCTGTGGTCGAGGCGTAAGAGGTATGCAGGGATCGTAGCGTTTGGCGCTCCGTCGTCTCTGGCTACCCCGTAAGGGATATGGCGTGAAGCGAAATAAATAAATAAATATAATTTCCAACATAGTTGAAAGAAAAAAAACTTCTTCGATACTTTTAAATTCTTTAGGAATAACATCACTTTTTGATTGAAAATAAGAATAGAAACAAAATTTTGTATTAATATAAGTCTCTTTGAAGTCCAATAATAGGGTAAAAGCTTTTATGCGCTTTTCAGAACAAAATAAAATATTTCGTCCTTTAATCAATTTTCTTTAATATATTCATTAAAATAGACGGATACTAAGTAGTGAGCATAAAAACTAATAAATTATATGAACGTTAACATTACTTTATCTATAACGCTAACAAATTCATTAATATGTGGGTCTGAATATTTCATTTCAATTTGTATTATAAACAGTGGATGACCGTATCATTTGAAAATGACAATGTTTTCAGCAAAGACGTGTTGGTTAAATGTGAGGTATAATTAAATTGTAGCTGTTCTGTTGCTGCTTGTTTTAATGTACGTATGTGTTTACTTAATAAAATGATACAGAATCATTTTATTCATTCGTTGGTTATGGAAACCCAAAAAAAAAATTTTCTTAAATAAGACTCAAACCTCAAACCTCTAAAAGTCAATATATCAGTATCACCTGAAAACTAATCCATTAGCTGCTACTAATCTGTCTACTACTTATTAATACTGACCACTGCTGACAGTCATGACTGTTACTATTAATTACTTACCATGTTATTCGAAAGACATCATTGTTTATAACATATAAAATTCTAAATGCCATTTTTAACAATTTTGAAAAAAAATATATGCAATCTAATCAATGAAAAAGTGTTCCTCATTAACAGGGCTAATTCTTTAAATTATTTAATATCCACTGCATAATGCATACAAAGAATTAGAATCAAAACAATCTTTAAAAAGTTGTCTCATATCTATATATTAATACGTGATGCCAAAACTTTGGACCCCTTTTTACGAAAATTGCGCGGACGCAGGAGCATAAAATTTGGCACACTTATAGTTTATGTGCAGGAGAAGTGCAGAACGCTAATATTTTTCAATAATAATGCTTATAAAGTACATTAAATCAATAAAAAAAACATTACCCACACTACCAAGCATTTTACACACACATGTTTCTTTTGTTTTTCATTTTGTCCATAGACATAGAAATATTACACACACTACCATGCATTTCACAGCCACATGTTTCTTTTTTATGTTCATTTTGTCCATAGACTTAGAGTACTGACATTGACATAACAAAAATATATCGTCTTTCAAGGACTATCATTATATGCATGAAGAAAGTTCTGTAGCAGCAATCAGCAATAACAACATTCAGGTACAAAATTTTTTGCTATTGTTGGTTCAAACAATTATTGTAGTTTACGATTTCAGTGACTGCATATACTTTAGGATAAATAAGTGATTTTGTGTACGAATTATTAGAATTAAGAAAACATCATACAGGTAAAAACTTTTTCTCTTCTTGATTTCAGTAATCTAATGAAATAACTTTAATAATGCCTCGACATAGAACATTAACGAGTCGGAGTGAGAAACAAAGAAGAAGGAATATTTCTCTAAGAGGAAGGAATAATTCCTCATCAGTAGTATTAGATAATAATATGATTTTGAGAGATGCATTTAAGTGTGCTCTAAATGTCATTCCAAATGTGTTTTTAAGTTATGATTGTGGATTAATGAATTTAGAGTGCAGGTTTTGCAATGCGAAACATTTTGAATCCGAAGTGACTTTAGGCGACCGAACTGCATTCACTTCATGTTGTCACAAAGGTAAAGCAATATTACCACCCTTAAGTCAAAATGAATATATTAAATCATTATATGATGGACTTACTTCAAATGAACCTTCCATAAAAAGTAAATCAAAAAAATATTTTGAAAATATTAGGAAATATAATTCATGTTTTGCTATGGTTAGCTCACAAGCCAAAGTTGCTGAGGTAGTTACAAGTGGAGTGTATCATTTTAAAATACATGATGTTTTTTATCACAGATCAGGCCCAATGACTGCCGCATATGGTCGCTCACCATGTTATGCACAATTATATTTTTATGATGTTGACACTGCCATTCATTATAGATTACAATAACGTATTAATCAAACATGTAACAACAACATAATGTGTGAAATTTCACTGGAATTGGAACGCAGTAATCCTTTTGTGCGGTCATTCATTGCAATGAAAGATCATTGTAAGAGAGTCGAAAATCAAAACAAAGAAATTTGTACGCTCATGAAAGTAAATCTTCATGTAGCAGTAATATTTAGTACAGTTAATGGTAAGCCACCTTTTGAACGAAATATGATTTGTTTTTCAAAAGTTAATGGTATAATTAAGAATATCTCAGTTTTGGACTCATCATTAGACCCTTTAGCGTACCCACTGCTTTTTCCCAACGGTGATACTGGGTGGCATGTCAATATGGCTCATAACACACCAACTACATCTAATTCAAGAGCACCCAGAAATAAATTCACCATGCTTCAGTATACAGCCTATCGACTAGCAATTAGAGATGATTTCAGCATGTTACACCATTCACAAAAACTATTTCTGCAGTGGATTGTTGATATGTATGTGAGAATAGAGGGCTCACGATTACATTTCATTCGACAAAATCAAACAAGTCTTAGGTCTGAAGTTTACAACAATTTAACAGACTACTTAGAATTGAACATGAATGCCAGGAATGTTGGCCGTAGAGTAATTTTACCATCTTCATTCAATGTATCACCAAGAAATATGTATCAGAATTATTTAAATGCAATGTCAATTGTACAACATTACGGAAAACCTTCCTTATTTATTACAATGACTTGCAATCCAAGATGGCCAGAAATAGTTAACAACATTGGTGTAGGTGAAGCTCCTAATTTTAGACCTGATATTATTGTGCGTGTGTTCAAGTCGAAATTTAAAGCATTAATAGAGGGCCTTATACAAAATAATATCTTTGGTAAAGTTGAAGCACTCATTTACACAATTGAATTTCAAAAAAGAGGATTGCCTCATGCTCATATTTTACTCACTTTAAAAGAGCAAGATAAAATTGTTGTGTTTTGTTTTAGTAAACATTTTTTTAAATAGATATTCTTTATTTTACTTTCTTTTAATTTCATATAATTTGTTCAAAAAAGAAATTGGCACAACAGTCTTGGTCAAATCTGTGGTTATAGTAGTTAAGTTTTCGACAGTAGAACCTTAATAATGTTTGAATATTATATTTTAATAATGTATATTAAAGTCACTTATAATTTAAAGTTATTATATGATCGAATTTCGACCACTGGGCGACCACTAGTTATATTTAAAGTCATAAATATCGGTGGCCACTGTCGTTACCTTCTGATTTCTTTTGAATCAAAACAACAAACACGTGTATCGGTATTTTATTTTCATTTTAAGTTACATCACCTCAATACACTGCAAAAATTTACTAAAAACATTGAATAAGATATTTTTCTATGTATTCTCCAAATAACTGCTATATTTTCTATTAAATTATTGAAATAGACTAGACATTGTTAGTCGAAGTCTTTGACTAACTAATTTATTAATAAACAAAATCTTTAAAACAAAAATTGTTAACGAAAATTTCTGATAATTTCATCAATATAAGATTTTTTTGTTTTGTTAAGTACAAGAACAAAAATAGCCCCGTTGAACGCGGGAAGTCATTGCGAACACGCGTGTCTTTGCGCTCAGCTTATAATTTGTAATAAGGCGGTGAATTAACATATTACGAGTGATTGTAACGACGTGCTAGGGTATCTCCTGGTAACAGGAGACCCTATACGTGAATATGCATTCTACTTCAACGTTTTCAAGCCCTAAAATAAGACAAGTCCCAAATGCACAATCAGAAAACATAGTACCAAGTTACGCTAATGTGACGTCAGCAGCAAGTTTCCCCAAAAAAGATCGCGATCGACGGAATAACACTCAGGGAGTACTTTGTTTCATTATCTTATTTAATACCTGCTACATCGATTCGGTTCATTTCACGTATTTCAAATTCACGTGTATGTATTTATCTAGATACAAAGAGAACTGCTGATAGCTTAATAGAAGGAAAAAAGTCTATCACAATAAAGAATAATACCCTGGAAATTAAACCCTTACATTCGAGGAATAAGAGAATTGTGCTTTCAAATGTTTGTCCTGTTATACCAAACTCCGTAATTGAACAAAAATTTGATGAATTAAATATCAAAATAATGTCACCAATATCGTTCCTGAAGATAGGAGTGACAGAGCCAGCATTCTCACATATATTAAGCTTTAGAAGACAACTTTATATTACCCCAGAAGATGAAAAAAGGTTACCGGAATCAATACTACTAATCGCACCTTCGGTGCAACAAAGTCACAAATAGCCAAAACTGCAAAATCGAGCTAAGTATGCCAAATTTATTCTAAACCATGCCTTTACTTGGGGCAATAAAAACATCCGCGAAAGTATCTCGAAATTATACTAGATGGCGTAGGCGCTTTTGTGGTTATTGGCGGTAATTCCATGCGTTTTGGGCCGACAACGTTTCATTGGTCAGTAGTGCCGCCGCGCCCGCGAGTGTTTGACGTAAGTTGGAGCTACAGTCACACAAAGTTATTTATGACCCTTGTTATTCTCACTTATTGGAGCAATAAAAACGTATCTCTTTTTAAGACCTCAATATTTTTTTATAAATTACAAAAATCTTGGAGCTACAAAGGCATTTGTTGTATAAGCGTTTTTGTTGTTCCAACATTATTATATTTAACTACACAAATTGGAACTACAAAGTCACTAACTAAAAAATGTTTTTATAGGTCCATTAATATTATTTTTTCAACTAATCTATTGGATCTACAAAGTTTTAAATTATAAAAGTGCTGTAAAGGTCCAATATTATTATATAGACCGTGGGAATGAAAAGACTTGTGACTTTTGATTCCAATTTTTTGTCATAAGTAACTAGCTGATTAGGTCAAAAACAAAATTGAGACTTTGTTACCCCGTAATCATTTACTTATTATTATTTTTTTGTCAGAGTTGAACCTAAATGTAAGATAAACCACATTGTTTTTATGTAAATGAGTGTAATGACGATTGCGATGATCAGCAATGCTATTCTCTGAAAGACTGTATCATGAGCTCACCGCCGAAACTAGTATGTCCCCAATGGATTTTCAACTTTATGCTATAGAATATAAAGTTGAAAATTCATTGAATGTCCACGCTCGACGTCGAAGGCTGAAACAGTTTCGTCTTCAATATCAGTTAATCTAATCAATGAACCCTTCATAATTTGCCTACTGTTGTTACTCACTTCAGGCCTTCGCATTATAAAAAAATAAATTATAAATCTGATTTATTAATATTTTTATTTCAGAGAGAAATGGGTTCTCGTAGTAAAAGAATTCTTTCTATGGTTCCCATTCAAGACAATAATCCAAATATCGTAATTGAGAATGTCGCAACGAAAGATATTAAAAAGGCAGTTATTACTACAGAAAGCGAAAGATTTAACCTTTCAGATGATGAAAAATTAGTTTCTTCTAATGTTATCACAGATGTAGTGCCAGAAAACACCTTAGCAAAAACTATGCTAAGGCAAGACACCATCTGGAATGCAAATGAAATGAACTCAGACAATAATGAAAATTTTTGCATAAGTGATGGATCTGAATATGAACCACCGCAAAAAAAGGTACAAAAAAAAGTATTTCAGTCAATCCGTAGAACATCCAGCTCTAGCAGTGATTCCTCCACCTCTAGCAGCGATTCTTCCATTTCAAGTGGCGGAGCATCCAGCTCAAGTTCGTCTAGTTCTGGCAGTCATTCCAAGCACTCTAAATCTACATCTCGCTCCAAACCGCTTTCTAACGTGTCAATTGTACATCATAATGCTGTCTCTGAGAATATTCCACCAAGTACTGAACAAGCAAGTATTGTAACAAAGTCTAAAAAAAGAACCAGAAACCCAAGTCAATGGCAAAAAAACCAGAGAAAGTATTTAAAAAACACTGGTCAAGCATATACATCAGCTAGAGGTAAAGCCATGCCGGAAAAAAAGTATTCGTCCACCTTGTACGAGTACCTGTCGATTGTCTTGTTCAAATAAGTTTTCCACAGACGATAGGAATGCAATATTTAAGACATACTGGGAACTTAATTCTTTTCAAAGACAGCGTGACTTCCTTGCTTCTTGTGTAAAGCAAATTGAACTTGAATTCCGTACCATCAAGATTCGAAAAGGTGGAGACGTGAATAGAAAATATAGAAAACCAAACACATCCTACTTTCTTGTAAATAAAGGAAATGAAATAAAGGTGTGTAAAACGTTCCTATTGAATACATTAGCTATAAGTAATAAGCCACTACGTACTGTTATCGAAAATAAATTTGCAAGCATAAGTGTAATTTCAACAGATAAACGCGGTAAGCACGGAAAACAGACAAAGCTGGATGCTGAAATAATACAATCTGTACGTGATCACATTAATTCAATTCCTAGGATGGAAAGCCACTACATCAGAGCCAATTCGTCAAGAGAGTATATAGATGGAGGTTTAACTGTAGCCGAACTACACCGTAACTATACTCAAAAACGTATATCTGACAACAAAGAACCAGCAAATTACGACGCATACCACCGGATTTTCAATACCCAATTTAATATCAGCTTTTTTATTCCACGTAAAGACCAATGTGACGTGTGTGAAGCCTATAAAAATGCTGTAGATAAAGAACCGTTGATGTCCAGCTATAAACTGCATCAAGAGGAAAAGACTCTTAGTAGAATAGAAAAAAACAAGATGTAGACGAGTGTAAAAAGCCTGATAGCAACAGCATTGTGGCTATATTCGATCTTCAAGCCGTATTGCCTTGTCCTATAGGTCAATCGTCGGCATTTTTTTATAAAAGTAAACTTAATTTTTATAACTTCACAGTATCCGATATTAAGGATGAGAAAGCATTCTGTTTCTTTTGGTACGAGGGTCTGGGTAAACGAGGAGCCAATGAAATAGGTTCTTGTTTGTACAATTTTTCAATAGAATGTTCTTCGACTAAACCAAATTCAGACATAATTTTTTTTTCGGATAACTGTTGTGGCCAACAAAAAAATTAATTCATTCTTAGTTTGTATTATTATGCCGTTTCAACCTTGCCAATTAAATCCATTACACACAAGTTCCTAATTCGTGGACACACGCAAAACGAAGCAGATAGCGTCCACTCAGTAATTGAGAAAACTATTCGTCGAGCAAAAAAATCTGGGCCAATTTACACCCCAGATCAATATGTGTCTCTAATCCGTAATGCCAAAAAGACCGGTAACAGTTTCACTGTTAATGAAATGAGTTTCGATAGTTTCTACGATTTAAAGTTACTTTCTAGTGATATTAACTTGAACACTAGCAAGAATATTGATGGCGAAACAATCAGAATTTCCGATGTCAAAGTCGTGAAATTCATTAAAGATTCTGATACCTATTTGTACAAAACCACGTATAAAAGTGAATGTTGGCAAGAAGCTAAAGTTAAAATTAGTCGTGCGGGCAAAAAAAATATCTCAGATATTCATTTGAGTGCGGCATACAGCTCTAAGTTGCCAATTGCAAACAATAAAAAACAAGATATTCGACAACTAATTACTGCTAATATAGTTCCAAAATATTACGAAAATACGTTTAACAGTTTATTTGAATAATAAAACCTTTTTGATATTTCTTTTGTTATAAAAAAGTAATTAACTTTTAATAATATGAACCAACAATGATCTTATTATTAATTCATTGTTAATTATTTTTTACTACTTATTATTTGTTAGTATCGTTTGCTGTCTACTGTAATGACAACAAAAATTTGATTATGATGTACCTTTTTTGATTAAAAAACTTTCCAATTTCCTTTATTTTTCTAAGAATTTTATTGTTTATAAGTTTGTAGATTATTATGAAACCATATATGAGACTATGAGACTGTTCGTAAGCTCCTAAGTGTAAAAGACTGAGTATTATGTAAGTCTTCTTTTCCTAGAATTTGATAATTACAACTCAAAGTATGAAAATGATGCCAAATAATGTTGTAGTCATAAGAATTTAATTGGTTTGTTCTACCTTTTTATTAGTAGTTGATTTTTAGAGAAGAAAATATACGATTATGTTTGATTATGACACTTTATTTCATTTAAAACATACCTTGCCTAAGTCATAAAACTAAATAACTCCTGGTGCAACAAAGTCACATTTCTGGACACTTTTTTTTGTTACGTGTTTTATAAGTATTTTTTTGGTAAAGAAATATAAGATTTTTACGAAAAACTATAGCCAACTAAATAAACAATTAATGATGTAAATATTTCATACCTACTATAATTGGCTATCCAGAAATGAGCAATAACATGCGAAAAAAAATTTAAAAGTCTTCTCCTGTAAAATTTAAAAATGAGCTGTTGTGACTTTGTTGCACCGAAGGTGCGTAATGTTTGAGGACACAAATTACTGGACATATATATCTAACGACACATTAAAATGCTTTTCTTGCAACAGTATGGGTCATATAGCAAAAAATTGTACACAAAATACTTCAGATCCCTCACCTTACATTCAAGATACACAAGCAATTAAAGAAAATTAAATAAAATGAGAAGTAAGTTGGAGGTTGTAACGTCAAATTGGAGGCTGCAATATCTTAAAAAGATTTCATCATCTCAACATCGATTTTGGGAAGAAAAATATAGGATTAAGTATTTTACATAGTTTCCAGTAGTTCTTTTAATACGTAATAGTTTTCAGTAGGTAGATTAGTAAGTAAAATAGAATATAATAAAATATAATTTGATAGTCCATTGGTCTAGTGGTTATTAGCATTGCCTCCTTATCCGAGGTTTATGGATTGGATTCCTATATGAGACAGTAGGTATGTGTCATAAATAAGTTGTGAAACTTTATATTTTTGATTTCATTATATGAGTGTAAAAGACACTTGAATTATATATTAAATCGGTATTTAAATGTGTTGTCTGTGTGCAATATATATGTTAACATTAATCATGTACAATTTTTATAAGAAAGTACAACTTTATCAAGGGTTTCAACTTTACAGATACTATCTACTAAATGAATATATTATAACAACTATTCAAACTTATAATTTTACTACCAATTATTTGAAAACTCAAGTCAAAATATAATAAATTTCTGGTATACCAAATTTGATGGATAATTAAGTACGACGTGAATTAGATGATTTTGGTACAAAAGATCATTTGTCAAGCGACTTCCAAAAGTTTTATGGAAAGAGTTTGCAAAGTATACCCTCGTGTAACCCTCTTAATATTGATGGTCATCCTGACTCAGTAGATATTGTACTACTATGCTTATCAGCGCCTATCTATTATTTATACTACCTTATTTTTAAATATATTTTTAGTTATGTTTGTTTGAATAAATTATTATAATTTATGTTATAGAAGAAACTAATGGTCTTAAACTTAATAATAATAACAATATTTATTCGATAGAGAGTTGTCAAAGGAAAGTATTTTAGGTAAAATATATCTTGTAAAATATAAATAAATATATATTTTTTTATATTATCAAAGTAAGTCATCTTTATTTCACGTTTCATTTAATAGAGCTGTTGAAACATGAATAATGCAAAGAACGTCTTGCACAAAACAGTCTCAAATAAAGGAAAACGATTCTCTGCTATGGTATCTAGTGTATTATTATGGCTTTCAATTCACTCTTATGTATAAAATATATACTTGACGAAAATGTTATCTTTTCATTGCGTAATATTTCTTAAAAAGTACATTATTTCAGCTTAGATATCCAGGTTGTTATTTGTCTTAACTTTATAAAGACTTTGAAAAGTTTATCGAATCCCTTGTTATGTATAAAAGAAACTTCAATTAATTTCCAATTGTATAACATGAATAACAATACCTTAAGCTTCAAATAATCAAACATATTTCTTTTTATAAATTTATTTAAATCAGCAATTTTATAATTATTGCACACATTATGTCTATTTAATTTACGAAAGTCCCATTTATGCATGGGTGATGTAAAATTGTTTGATAGAATTATGAGCTTTTTGGCAAAACAGATTCTATGGATATTTAATTATACATCATGGTTCACATCAGTCTTGGTGTCACTACTCTCTCGCTACTGTGAAAGATTAGCACCACAAATAAGCTAGATCAAATTTGCTCAAAGGCTTCAGATATTTATTTAAATGATTATCAGATGGTAGGTTCTACCATTCAGGATGATATTTTGTCTGTACTTCTTCGACATCATAAATACGTAATGTCAGCAGACCTAGATAAGATGTATAAAAAAATAATTTTTCATCCATATGACCGGCATTTTCAGAAAATTATTTGGCGAATGCTTGTGACCCTGTAAATAAATATAATTTGAATATGGTCATGTATGACACTACTAGTGCCACGCATGAATGCATTAAACAATTAGGTCTCGAATGTAAGGACGACAAGATTGCCAGTATCATTTTACATGATTTTTATGTCTAAGATTTTGTAACTGCGGTGATAATTTATAAGAAGTTCAATATATTCGTGAAGCGGTTACTAAAATATACCTTGCATGGCATTAAGAAAATAGAAGTCAAATACTCGGAGATTTTTTTCGGACTATCATAATGTACCTTTAAACCTTAATATGCAATATGGTGGATCCAATAAATTGCTCGGTCATATTTGATATTTTCCATAGAGCCCACATCATTCAATGGTAATACCAAAAGTCAACAAAACGAAATGTGCTATTTGATTTATTTAGACGCACACGAATTCACAGACGCATTAAAGCACGCATATGGTGCATGCGCATACATATGCGGATGATAATGGAGGTTGTACTAGTCGATTATTAATGGCTAAAAACAGTGTGGCACCACTCAAACATACTACTATTCCAAAGTTGGAATTGTTTGGGGCTGTACTAGGAGCTCATGTCCTTGAAACAACAAATAACAAATTGACCTAGTATTAAACCCATTTGCGTCTACTATTGGACGGTCCCAACTGAAATGAATAAAGCGGATTTGATATCTCGTGGCATAGATGCTGACAAATTGTAATATTTAGATTTATGGTGGACCTGATTTTTTAAATCATGATAAATCTCTTTGGCCTAAAAATAACAATTTCAATTTAAGTGCGGTACATAAGGCGGTTTATAAAGTTGTTTAAAAGATATCATTTTATTCAAAAATATCTGTAGCATAAGGAATTGCAAAATGCATTAAATATAATTATTAAAATAAGTCAAAAAGAATAATTTTCAGAGTATAAGTTACTGATTAATCAACGAAATTTACCTAAAAATAACTTAATAAAAATGACATAATACGCCTTGACGGTCGTTTAAATAATTCTCATTTCTCGTATAATAAGAAGCAGCTTATAATTGTACAATTAAATTTATGAGCGTACTGTATAGTACAGTCATAAATTTACATAGTTATTATTTGATTTTCAAACATAAAAAAATATATATGCCGAACCAAAATTTTCATAGGCAATTTAATACAATTTTACTGGTCATTAGGCGGTCGAGATCTTGCAAAGGCTTGCTATCATAAATGTGTGAGCTGCCATAGAACGATTAGCAAACTGGGCTGAACTCGACTCGGCTGGGCTGGGCTGGGCTGGGCCAGGATTTAGTTGTATAAAGCTGTAGGTAATAAGTTAAAGATAGTAAACTTTCAAATTAATATTACGATTCTCTATCTGTACCTCTAAATTCATTAATAAAAATACTTTTACCACATTACAATGAACCTTCAAGAACCAAGATTTACAATCATAATAAAAAAGTATAATAACAAACAATAAGAATTTATAACTATTTATGGCAATTTAAAATATTATCTAAAATATTATCAGTCTGATTAAAATATATCAGACTAAATTAGTAATCTCAAATAAGTTTATTTTTTTCATATAATTATTCTTAAAGTATATTTTAAACTTACAACGAGTAATATAAACAGGATTTTTGGTAGGTACTTATATATATGGTAAGTTGGTCTCAACCCATCCTTTGATCTAAAAGTAAACTGAGCAGGTATAATCTCAAAAGAATTTTCTTTAATAACAAACATTCTCAAGGATACTTACTACATATTACTTTTCTCCTAAAAATATTTTTGCCGAACCACTCAAGTTATTGAAAAATTCGAGTCAGACTATAAAATGGATATGGGTACGGTAGTAGTGGTAGTAGGTAGTAGCGGCGCTCCCGAGCAAACATGTGCTTGGACTTATTATCTCAAACACGTCTTTTCATCTCAAACACCGGACGGTCCGGACCGGACGGTCTTTTAAAAAAAATTATTAGAAAAATCCCCAAATTGTAATAATTAATTATATTATATCTAGAAACTTTTTAAAATAAATTAAAAAAAAGACTGTAAACTATTAGACATTATTACAAGTTATAGTTATTTATTTTGTTTCTCTGAATGTTCAAAGTAGGTTAATCAATATCAACCATTGAAAGACGATATTGAAAAACTTCAGGATATTTTGCGAAGCACATAGATGAACTCGGTCAGAAGGGGACATTTGTTGATCCTTCGTTTTTTTGTATTAGTTTATGTATTGTAAATATATTTAAAAAATACAATAAAAGTACCATAAAAAATGTTAATGCTTTGTGATAAATCATTTAGTGGTTGTGTACGAACCTATACATTATTATATTCTGTTTTTTCCTTGTTTAAGTAATACTTAAAATCAAAATGACAGATGGTTATCTTTTCGATACTTTAATTCGTATGAACTTGTTCAATACTGAACTGAACTGAATAGTTATTTAATACAAATGTTGTGTTACTACGGTATAAGTAAATAGCTTCTCTCAGAAATAAATTTAACCCCTTATTTTATTTGCTTTCTATTTGGAAGTAAAAAATATTTGACATAGTACTTTCATACAATGATCATTTCATGAGTTTTAATAATGCATTTATATGATCAAGGAAGGAAAATAGTTTCGTGCGAGCAATGCCTTTAATATTATTTCTATATATACATAATAGCAAAATAATTAAATTGTATTTTAAATTCAAGGTCAATCTACGTGCCTAATAGCAGCAAGATAAATGTAACACCGTACATAATTTATCAAAAGATCGGTGCAAAAGTTGCCCGGCCTTACTTAGAAAAGTATACCCTCGTGTCACGCTAAGAAAAATAGTCATCCTAAATATACAAGACATTTTCTACATTGTTTAAAATCTATATATATATATATATATATATATATATATATATATATATATATATATATATATATATATATATATATATATATATATATATATATATATAGATATAATAGAAGTAGGTGTGTAGGTGTATATAGTAGAAGTAGTGTAAATAAAATTATTAAAAACTGTTTCTCTTATCTTAAGAATAGTATTGAAGTTGCTCAAAAATAAATATGTTAACTAGAAGTTTCCGTACTTGATTTAAAATTAATTAAGATCCCTTGCACTAATAGTTTTGTAAAACTTAGTTATCGACCTAACTTCAAAGTAGAAACTTATATCCATACGAGTTCATTTATTCAAGTCTATAAAGGAATCAAATGAATTATGAATTATTGTATACATACATATGAATTCATCTGTAATATAGGAATATAAACCATACTTTTTAAAAATCACGTAACTTGTTATGCCAGTCGTACTCTTCTTTATTTATAAGAGTAAATCACGGTACTGTGTCAAAATAAGTTCCTCTGCAATATGCTTTAACTACCTATTGATTAAAATGATATATCGTTATTATATTTCATACATATATTCTATATGTAGAAGTATAATTCTGAAGTTAGAGAACAATTTATAAAAGCAGTAGGGAAGGTTGAAGAATTTGATGAATGCATCATAGGAATGGTAATAAAGCTTACAGTACAGGCTTCTGTAGGTTATTTTTCTTGCCTTTGAGGAATTCTTATAAAAACTTTCGTTGATGATCTTAATGTTTTTCGTAATATAACGAAGGAGGGTCTCTTCAACACTACACATGAGTAATAATGGAGAAAATAAATAACAACATTTTATCATATTTTCATTATCATATAAAACTAATAATCAATTAATGATAAATAGATAATTACGTATTATTTATAAAAATAAATAGTATTGGGAAATTGTGTTGTGTGTTGTGTGTATGTTTTATAACGATATCACAATGACTTTTAGTTATTGCTTGTTTAATTATTGACAAGATAAACAAAATGTATAGCGTTGTTTCTAATGTGATTGAAATGAAAGTTACGTGTTAAAATTTATTTCAGATCTCATGTATTTAATGATATAATTTATATATATTTAGGTATTTATCGTAGTAATAAATTACAGTAAACATTGGAAAAGGTCAGCTTAATTGTAAATATATATATATATATATATATATTAAATAATAGTGTTAAAAAACTTATAATAACAAAATTACCATATTTCGTTTAAAGATTATATGAAACCTAACAATGGTCTTATGAAAATGGGCAAGCCTTTTTGGAATTAGTTCCGACAAACAGATAAACAGAAATTGTGGAAAATCGTGTTAAAAATCCAATACAAATAAAGGGAAAGAAGCAAACAATTATAACAATAAATATGTTTCCTGAATCGAAACGTGACGATTAATCTAAAGAATGTAATTTATATAAATTTATTTCATATTACCTTAGGACGGTTTTTTGATAAATAGTTTGTATTCCCATATTCTCAACATATATATACTTTATAGAACAAATAAGACACCTAGTGTTTAAAAATTTTAAACTTATATATGCTATAATATATAACAAAGTTACGGTTTAATTTAAAGAGGAATTATTCACAAGAGCGCAAAGATTGCTGTGCAACAAGAAGAAGCTGAGAAGACAACCTGATATGGGTTTCTAGTAAAATCTGTAAGAAATATCAGTTATATATATTTTATAATTTTGTTCAATTCTTATTATTTCTTGAACCTGTTTTTATCAAAACTTATATCCAAAGTATATGCTAAGACGTATGTATCTAACTAAAATCTGAATGGATATTTCCTAGTTCGTACTATAAAAACTATATTTTGTTACAAAAATCCTTTTCATATTATTTCGAAGCCTTTCAGCCGATGAAAACTATTACATCATGGCGTTATGTTTGTTTATTATAATTACATCACTAAGTTTAATGATATTCTACTTTCAGCCATTTTGTAAACCATGAATAAATCATACCGTCACACAGTGTTTCGTGTAGAACATGCTAGGTGGACAAAATTATTTTATGTTATATAACAAGGCTTTTACTATTTTACATATAGTCATGTTTTTGTAATAAAAAACGAAAAATTGGTATAAAAACAGAAAATATATTCAAAAATATTATACAAACAACAAAAATAAAATTAAAAATACTAAATTAACCTAATAATCATCATCAGAGTCTTCTGGTGAATCTTTTATAGTGTAATCTTCATCATTTTGTGGCATTGTGCGACAATATGATGACGATTCCGGCCTTGATTCTACTATGCTAGGGCTTACAATTAACTTTAAAACTTCTGTACATATTTTTTCCGGTTTTTTTCGGGGAATCTCTCGAAGGCTATTGATCAAAGGATCAGATGTTATAACTAACATAGACAGTAAGTCTCTATTCGTGGCAACACGCGAGCACTTGCGGGTGTTGTACTCCCTAAATCTGCGGCAATCTTTTTACGTGCTTCCTGAGCCTCTTCGGAAAGCTGCCCAATCGGAAGCAATGCTGCTTTGATGACCTCTGTACTGTGAATTAATATTTTATGTACAGTAGCAGGCATACAGTACCACGAATAGAGACTAAGATAATGTCTTCTGGTTTCGAGACAAAATTTATTGAATTCCGCTAAGTTTATTTCGAATCCAGAAGACAATGTCCTCAAAATAACATCAAATTGTTTGATAATTGTAACATCTAACCCTGTGATGTGAGCACTCATCTCAGCATTCTTAAAAAAGCGACGGGCTGTGTTTCCATCATTTGAAGAACCAAATCCTGGCTTTGATTTATCAACAATAAGCCCCATCTCGTTCTTAAATTTCAACTTGATTTCTTCGGAACGAACTTTGATATCTGCTTTGTCTTCGTCGCTTCTAGCCTGCCATTTCTTTATATTCAACTTGTAGCTGATATGTAAAAGGCATTTAAAGCAACGAATCCAAGCATGAAGTGTAGATAAACCAAAGCCAAAATGTTCTTGATTGCTGTTGAACTTCGCGGGATCATCGTTCATTGTTTTGGGGGTGGCGCCACAGATGAAACACTTTTGAGATGAACGAGTTTCTGTTAATGCGTTGCATACTTTTCCGTCTGTCATTGTCAGTAAAAGTTCGTGTTTCACAGAGATTTGAGAATCATCAAATTTGATAAGTGTTGGAAGAAGATCGTTAACTTCTTCCAACAATCTGTTTGTCTCCGCTAACGTGAAGTCGTTCGTTTCTTTAGCAAATATAAATTTGATTGGGCTACAATACATTGTTGATGAAGGCCGAGGATTTTGCCAAATAATTTTGGACCCATCATATAACTTAAGGGGAACCAAAGAAAATACAAAAAGAAACTCGTCCGTATCTTCAGTGTTTTCAAATCTCTGTTTGTATGTGCTGTGCCCAGAACTTCCATCACATCCCCATTTACTAACAAGTGTAAACGATGAACTTGTTGGGAGGATATAACTTCATTCTGTGCTAATATTAGACGTTCCACTGTTTTATTTAATAAGGCTTGCAAATTTATTTCAGCACCAGTTTCTGTTATAGCAATGTGCTCCTCTGCAGGGTGACAGGCCTGTTTGGACTTTCTTAAACTAAAATATGACGGAAATACATTATGTCCTGCCTTCATGGACCACTTTCTTGTTTGTTTGTATGCATGCGTTGTTGATTTAGAATCTATATAGTAAGCTAAGGCTTCGTTACTACTTAACTGCCTAGGAATAACAGAACTGGTATCTTTAGACTTCTTAATATTATCTGGGTTCTCACTAATGTCTAATCACGTTGGCAATTTTTCTTTGGCCTGTTGTACGCACAGCAATTTCGGCAGCAGTCACTAATTCACTGACACTTCGCGATTCTACGAGATCCACAACGCGACGTATCTTCGTCTTAAACGATGATTCTTCGAAATCTTTGCGAGGTCTTCCTGCAGGAGTCACAGCCCCACTCGATGTCGAAGGTTGTGACGCAGAAGAACTCGCGGTGAACTGTATGTCTGCTTCATCCAGCCACGTCTTGTTTTTAATTAAAAAACGCTCCTTCGACTTTCCTGAAGCCAACCATTTGGTACCAATCTTATTTGAAAAGTTGGATATTTTCAAATTTATTTCTTTTCGGCTACTTTCAGTAATGTCACCAAAGTGAAATTTTGAAGAAAGGTAGACATAAACACGCGAATTTTTTTCATTCTTCGTGTGTTTCAACCATTCTTCGAAAAAGTCAATCCTTGAAATGGAGTAAACGTGTTCTGAAAAAAAAAGAAAAAAACATGTTGTACTCAAGTGTGCTAAATAATATGTGTATTTTTATATAGAATAAAGTTATTCCTATGATATATCTAAGAATTAGCCCGGATAGAGGTGAATGTCTGTAAATTTAGCTCTGTCAAAGTTTTTTTTTTTTAAAAATATACGCTAAAATATGTAATGTATGTTAAAATTACACTAAAATACATTTCAATAGATTTTGTTTTAAATAAATACTTATTAAAAAATAGGACTTACCCTCAGTATTAATATCCATCACAAACACTCACAATATTACTATAATCCACTATGAGATGTGCACGAAAGTGTATCTAAATTGCAACTGATTGATTGGAAAGGTTGCATTAAACTCATTACCTGCCTTCTGACCCCTATGACTCATCAGTTAAACATGTGACAAACAACAGATTTTCGGAATTGGAGTTTAGGGATGTTGTTTACGTTTTGTAATTAAGATTACCTGGAAATGATAACATGAATATTGTCCACCTAGCATGTTCTAGGCGAAATACTGTGCGTCACGATAAAAAAATATTTTCATAAAAATTGTGTCCATTTTTCAATGAAAGCCTTAAAAAGTTGTTTGATATTCAACATGAAGTTTTATATTACTTAAAATATTATTAAAATATTTCATACATTCTGAACAGTTGCTGGAACAGTACATATTTTACATTCTGTGCAAAACGTGTCTTTGCTATTGTGTCCGTAAATGCAGTTCATTAACGGCTGACAACAGACTCGTCATCTCTTCTAAAACTCACAATGAGGAACAAAGGTTTAATCAATATTTAAGAGCAGTAAGGTAGGGTTTGTCCTGCTTATATCGTCGTACGATTTGATAAACTACATTGCATTGACATGACGGCATTGATTTGACTTTAGCTGCATTTAATCTTATTTTATACTTTGAATTCTATAGACTGAGATATGCAAATTTGGAACCACTTTCCACAAACATTTTTATTATTTTTCTACTACTTGTAACGAATGAACTCGTCTAATGTTTACGCGTAATGAAATCTGCCTGTATAATGTACAAAGTACTAGTTAAACATTAAGGCAAATTAAACAAATAAACAAAAGTTATCTTATTAATCTAGAAATAACTTTGTTTTAATTATACAAATCATTGCATAGATAATGTAGGGAAAACCAAAGATATTGAAAACTATAACATTGAAGAATGTATTATGTATTAATCAAATATTTTGGAAACACTGAATAAAGTACACTTCGCTATAAAACTTCATGTTGTTCATGTACCTTACATATTATAATTGTTTAAACTTCACTTTACACTCAAAAAGTTCAACCGGAATCGAAATCACTGGGAACAAATTTATAGTAACGATTATTCTTTTAAAAAAATATGTATATTTCAGGAGTTGACATACGAACAAATTTATTAAAACTAATGAAGATAAGTCAATCGCGTTAAAAGAAAAGAGATCTTAATTAATCTCAATCGTTCAGTTAAAGTTTAAGCTTGAATTCTTTTCTAGAGTATATATAATTGTCATTAATCGAAGGAACAGCAGAGACTGTAAATGTACTTAGAACTTAGTAGTACTTTTAAAACAATATTTTAATTAAGAATTAAATGTTACTTAATATGAGTTTACTGTATTATGTTAAAAACTCACCAATGCATTGTGTATTATTTTCTAAACTGACATTTTGGTTTCTTACGCTTTAATTCTAAGTATTAATTAAATACAAAATATTTGTTTGTAACATAAAAATAAGTAAACTAAAATTATGAATATTTACCATCCTTGAGTATTTATAATATATTATTACACATGAACGTGAGTTAACTCACTTTAATTTTCTTACAAGATCAATATATATAAAATAAGATATTTATTCTTCACAGGACTGTAAATAAAGACAATATTAACTTAAAGAATGACATAAACGCGGAATAAGGAGAGTTTATAACGTACAATAATTATTCTTTAAAATATAAGAGTAGGAATATATTGCTACTTACACTTTAAAGGTCTCAAATTTCATTATGTAAATTTATTAACATGTATCTGAATTAACAATCCTCTAAATTCATATAAAATTTAGCAAACTAGCTATTGTCAGCGATTTTATTTTCTCCTTCTTTGTAATCATACAAAGATCATGTATTTCATGTTGTAATAATATCCAAAATAAGTTTCTGTATCTTCACATGGAAACGATAGTAGTTCTTCGATCGTAAAAAAAATAAGCAGATAAAGAAAGTTTTCACAAACTACAAAACTTTCTTTCTTGAGAGTCACTAACAGTATATACTTATATATTTTTATAAATATGAATAACTGGTTGGTACGAAGAACTAAATTATTTTATTTAACTTACTATTGAGCTACTTATCCTGCAAATTCATCAATATATCTAAACACTCCTCAAAATATCTTTATTTTGCATTTCCTTAGTGTGTAAAATATTGAACATTTTATTTGTATACAATTTCGGAGCCATTACTGGTTTTGTTTTTAAGTGGAACGTGATTTAACTTAGTGTTTGAAATTCTGTTAAAAAGCTAACTCACATAACAGTCAAAGTCAAATCTTGATTGGATCAATACTTACGGTCGAAAAACTGAATCCCCATAGACTTAAGCTTAACTGTTCTCGCGCGCGCTGGCCGATCGTCTTCCTAAAAGTGAGCTGAGTCGCTTCATCACATGAAAACTACTGGAGCGATTTTAGTCAAATTTGGCACGAATATTGAACTTATAAACAAACATCTACAGAAAAAAATAGAATGATATAAATCAAAAGTTATAAAGAAAAAAACATGAGACTCGTGATTGTGTCGCTCGTAATCTAACTTTCATGGCGATAAACTTTTTCAATTAATTGTTTATTATTGTTATTAAATATTTATTTCCTTTTATTCTTTTCTAATGGATTTTTTCGCGCTCAGCTCAATTCCCGCCACGCACGATGGGCGGGTCCTAGTTTTATGAATGTTTTTAAAAACAGAAAAGGTTTTATATTATCACATAAAAATCACATTTTATTTGTAAATACAAAAAGTACAAAAAGTTAAATAAAAGCCTATAAAAAGTTATTT
Source organism: Melinaea menophilus ssp. n. AW-2005 (assembly GCA_918358695.1). Lineage (NCBI taxonomy): Eukaryota > Metazoa > Arthropoda > Insecta > Lepidoptera > Nymphalidae > Melinaea > Melinaea menophilus. The sequence goes on from OU911049.1 coordinate 16,689,684, forward strand.
CGAAAAGATTTTTTTGTAACATAAATCTATATAATGTAGACGTAAGTTGTTTCGTAGCAAGTTTCGAAGTCAACACTTGACTTGCGAATATGACAATGTACAAGTCAACTATTATATTTTTAGTATGTATATTATATAACAAATTTGAATGCTAGTTACCAAATGATACCTAAGGGTCTCGTGATTGGATGATGTTCTATATGGAATAAGAGTGAGCATTTATTGGCCACAAAGAGTTATCTTTATTAAAAGGGGTCGATAGAAATTTATGGTTTTAAAAGAACAAAACTATATTGTGGACTCATCAAGTCATTAACTGAGTTAGTATCTTAAGTGGTTGCCTATCTGATTTCACCGACACCTATACACTATTTTTTGCACTGCAGTCCTTGTAGTCCTTAATATTTAAAATACATATACACATTCTCGCATCTGACTATTTCTCATCTACATTTATTATTTCAACAAGAACTCTAAAGGTTTATTAACTTCATACCACCAATGTAAATACCCCTAATATAATATATTATTTTATTGATGAAGTTAATTACTATACAAGTATACAAGATATTAATTAGGATTAATATAAATATTAATTATTTTTATACGTCAGCTAATTATCTGTAATTAAAATTACTTGTAAGGCCTTTAATCCGACTAAGATCGTCATTGCCTAAATAAGTAAGGTTTCTGAGAAGATGATTTGGTACAGTCGTTGTCCATCACTAGACTTACTGTGAGTAGCACTAGTATTTAAAACGACCTTTAGATCATGTCATTTAATATCAAACTAACTGTTATTTGATTTTTACCCCAAGCTCAATAAATATTTGTCCTCTATGTCCGTTTATTCTTTATATTTTCTGAGGTTAACAATCCATCCATAATAAACAACTTACTTTGAGTGCACTACATTACACTTCTCAATTACTTTACCTCTCGATTCAAATTAATGTTTCATATAAAATATATATTCAAATTTTATTAAATTTAGTTAATATAAAATCAATAATCTTTATAATATCAAAAATAAGAACCTTATTTATATATGTTATTAAAGAAAATTAAGTTTTTATCAAGGTTTATATATTGTAATTAATTTCATCAAGAGGTCATCTTAACTGTAAAAAATGAATATTTCAATCAAAAGATATTAATACACATTTATTTCAAATATTTCAATTAAATTCAAATATATTCATATCATATGAAAGAAATCAATCTAAATAAACTGATTAAGTATATCAGTATACGGTTACATTGTAGTATCTTCATTACTTATAGTATCTTTATAAAACTACATAATCAAATATTTCTTTATAAAAAAATATAGTATTATATAATTTGATTTTCGCTTTTTCACATATTGTATACTTCAGCGAGAACGGAAAATGTCATTTTCAAAAGAGTTTTTTACTTGGATCGTTTTAATATAAGTAATATATCAGCAAACATGAACTCAAATATTCCGGAGTCATTTGCAAAACCGTTTTCCTAAATGGCAGCATCTCAATCTTCTTGCTTTGAGAACCATCTAACCGTTTGTTTGAATTATTCATACATTCGAGATATCTTTTACATACAATGACAAGAAACAATAGACAAAAGCAGGATAGGGACATTTATCAGATCTCAGATCAAATTATTTGTATGTAACTCCAGTAACATTTCGTTTTAAAATCATACATAATTATATAATAATTGAAATAGGTATTAAACCTTTAAACCACCAACGGTAAGAATAATAAAATAATTTGTTTATTTCAAATTTCAATCATTCTCGAGTATCTAAAATGGTCTAAATATAGCAATGGTGTCATGAAAAACGATAACCCTTTCGGGGCTTCTCTGAGACAAACAAATAAATAAACGTTGTAGAAAATTCACTCGTGTTTAAAGATCCATAAAGATGTTTTTTTTCTATTGTCTATATATGTATTTCAAGATGTCTGGGAGGAGCCTTGCTATTGAGCAATTCCTTTTAGTTGTTATCAATTTTTTAAAGCTAGATTAGTGTATTATTATTTCTTGCAAGTGTTTATTTATACATACACTGTTTCTGTTCAAAATTTAATTGTCCGTAGTTGTCCGAAGACTACTTGAAATCTTTTAAATGTAATTTTCTTATTGTTTACTTACATTTACAGCTACCTAGTTCCTGTAGCTAAGATAATGAGATCCTAACTTCTACGAAAAAGTGATCACTGGGTACAGTATATTAAATTATAACAAAGAAAATGGTTTAGTGGAAGGACTTCGTTTAGTTTCCAAATTTTTTTACTTTTTTCATATTAGCAGATTTCAAAGACTTTTATGCAGTAGTTTGTATTTTTATTTTCAACCCGAAATGTGCTGATGTTTTTCATAGAAGAGTTAATAGAATTGCGTATATTTTATTTCAACTGTGTTGGAAATAATATATCCTCTATTGAAATATTTAAAGTGATTTAAAATAATAACAACCTTTTAATTATATAATATTGCCTAAAATGTACATCAGTTGTATACATATATGTATGTAAAGATAGAAATTATCAAAATAACTAAGAAATTAAAAAATTTTATTTAATATTTTCATACCGAATTGTTTATTTTATTCAGGCATTATTCAAATTATTAATATGAAACCACTATTGTGCGGTTACAAGGTGAGTTGTGGTGACTAATTTTAATAATTAATTGTATACTGCGGTTGTTATCTCTCTCCAGCTGACAATACACTGACAATACCTACTGACCATTACATGAATTTGACATAGTTCTATATTTATATTTATATATAATATAGCATTTTAGTTGTCTTAAGATTTAAGATAACATAGATTTAAATTGATCAATGAATATAAGCAGGACTCGAATCTTAACTTGAAAATTTAGTTGTAGTAAAATAATGTTCTACGTTACATACATATATTAGAACAATATTAATTTCATTAAAATAATATTAGAGAAAAGTATTCTATATTCTGATATTCTGATCAGGTAATTACAGATAATTCCCCAGCACAGCCACAAAGCACCATAATTTATGCATGTACAATTATTGTTTATGTATACCGCGACAATTCTCTTAAAAGATTATAATAAATATTAATATTTTAAACTAAATAGAAGTAAGACGAAATATTGTAGCAATAAAACGAAATTAAAAAGTTAAATGCTGTATTAACAACAAAGACAAAGGGATTGTCGACTTAGATGCTTTTAACCACTTAAATGGCTTGGCAAATTGCTGTAACTATAGGCAAATATTAGAATAGGTTCATAATTTTGATTCACTTGTTTTTTTTCGACTTGGTTATATATCACATCTTAAAAAACTTATTTACAAATGAACCCAAAATCAAAATGAGATCTCTCCGTATTGAAGGCACCACGTCATTAAAGAAACAAATTAAACGCGTTGTGAATGTCACCGAACTAACTATTCAGGTTTTAATTTACTAAAAAACAAAGTAGTGCATCATTACTACATTACTCCATATTCAATTTATATGTTAAAATTTAAATAAAATTCAGAAATTTGTACTTTCTATACTGTATATTGCTGTTTAACATTTTGATACATATTATAATATAGTTTCGAATGTTTTTTTATTAATTCAAAGTTTTTACGCATAACTTTGTATGTAAAAAATATTAACTCTGCTATAAAATTGTTCCACGAGTTTTCTAAACTTCATATTACGGGAAGGTAATAAAAAAACGAAGATACACGGTGTTGAAAAGTTCTCCGGCATTGAAAAAATGTGGTTGTTTTGCTATTTTCCACTTTACTTTTAAACATAATAATATATATTTTTTATCCTTAAGTAAAAATCATTATGGCTCTAGAATATTATAGTTTCGTGATAAAACTTAAAACTTGAAGTTATATAGCTATCGATATCTTTAAAATCAAAAACCGTCCATTTGCACCAAATTATTTCCTCTTTTTTTTTATTTACTTGTATAAAAAATATTAACAAAATAGGAAAAGTAACAGAAGGTAAAATTTACGAAACACCTAATAACTAACTTTATTTAAGTTATTTGTTCTAATTGACTGATCTATCAACGCACACTGTCACTAACTTACACTTGAAACACACAAAATATATTATAGATAATCGCAGATATAGAAAAGTTAGTTATTTTTTAAATAAAATCTATATAAATTTTGTATATGCGAATTTGAGTTTCAAATATGGTTTCAGGATTTTACAGATAAAAAATTACCTAAGAAACAAACACCAAAAGTAATGATCACCTAACTAATAAACAAGTCAGCTAATACTATATGTTTAATTTGTTATGTTAAATTTTGTAAATTGAAATTTTAATTTAGTATTGTGATTATTCTTAATATAAAAATTTCAAGGAAACCTTATGCCATAAAAAGTTACTTTGAAAGAAAAATATATTATGTAACTGAAAGACGACAATGTTTTTTGTTACCAGTTATGAAGTCAACCACAAGAGTGTTTTTATTTACTTTTTAATGATATTGCGTAAGTCAACTGTGTGACATTTATATACTTTTTATAGTATTGATAGATTTAATTGTTGTGTCACTTTATTACGTAATATATATTACCAAATTATATAGGCGATATAAGTTTTAACACTAGTTCCAATTTACCATTTCGTATTATTATTTGTATATTAAGTAACAAAGTAATTTGAATATTACTTATCAATTTAATATGATGCTTAGGAAACTCGTGATTTTATGATGTCTTATATGGAATAAGAGCAACGATTTATTAACCTAATTGCTTATTTTCCAAAATAATAAACGGATTGATAAAATTTGTTGTTAAAAGAAAAAAACAAAACAAAGTAATAATTTGTACTCATCAGGTTAAAGAACTGAGTAAGAAACTTAACTGGTTGTTTATCTGATTTCACTGGTATCTACATATTTTTGTTATTCTACACTGAGTATTAATTGTTGTAGACCTTAATATTTAAAATACATTATACTAACAACATTTTATTGTAACTATATCAGTGTTACCTTTTTTACATCTTAACGAATAAAGCGACTTTGCAAATGCAGTACTTCGCCTGTCTGTTATATATTTAATTAATATTGCCCATATTGATATAGTTACAAATAAGATATTGTTAGTAACAAGGTATTTATTAGTTATGACAAAGTGGTTGGATAGCTACTGCCATAGATCATATATTAAATTAACCGACTTAATTTAGATTGGATTTCATAACTTATTACAGCTTTGTGAGACCTGGGCTTTTCTAACTGATATGTATTTGATTGGATATGACTGTCTCTCAAAATTGTAAGTTATAACCCAATAGCATTCCTAAAATAGTGTAAATTTCTATTCGGCATAAGATCCCAAAAACGTTTCTGATAACGGACAGGATTCTGTTTTGTAACGACTTCATAGATGACTTTAGACAAATGGTATTAGGTTCTCTTTGTATAAATGTCATTTATATTTATTATTTCACATAGACTCCTAAAAGACTTCTTTGACTTATGACATACGAGTATATCTAATTCCCGGCATCATAAGAATAATATTTTAATTTATTAATGACTATATAAATATACAAAATAGTAATTAGTTTTAACACGTTTGTTAAAAATATAGTTATGCGGCTTATTCCACTTTGTAATTTTATATTTATATAAAATAAATGCCTCATAAAAAGTTTTTTTTTTTAGACTTAAGGAATATTTGTCCAAGTATGACTCAGCCAAAATGTTTGAGAAATTAAAATATTAATAACATTTTTCTCTATTATTATTATTTCGATTCGTTTATAAAACTAATAATGTTTCTAGAAGTATCTACTAATCATTAAGCAATAGAATCAATATTTTACAAATTAATATTAATTTTAATATCATTTATAATTCATTTTTTAAGTTCACAGTAACCAGTGAAACAGTTAGTATATTTGTGTTTATAAAATAATTGTTTTGGTGGCGGTGATTTTTATTAATTAATATTAGGTTGGCGATTGGCCCAAGAATGCCATTAGTGTCTATCCCGTTTCACAAAGATGGCAGTAACTCTAACACGTGTCTTTTTCTCTTGACACGAGGAGTATTGTCAATATTCGAATTTCACACTTTTACTTACTTTTTATACCATACTTTCTCGAAGACACTAAGATCAATTGATCATTTATTGAGATTGCGTCGATATCCTAGCAACATAATAATAATGCTCGCATTACATGCTCTTGATATTTTGAGAACTACAGAACAAGCAAAGTCAAAAAACCTAAAAAAAAAAAATAAAAAAAATGTAAAATGAAATAATTATAATAATAAGTAAAATCTAGTGTCTTCTTGTAACTAGGTATCAAGAGCTCCCGAAAAATGAAAAGTTAATTCTTTCTTTGCCTAGATCCCCATTGGTCCAGACCAATCCATGGAAATCACACACAGCTTAAAAAATATTTAAAAACTGAATATTTCACATTATGATCCTAAAAAAATAACCTATTTTATAAATATTTGAATTTGCTTAAACTACTCAGATGGCTACAATAGGCAAAATTATAGCTAATACATTTGAGAAACTCTTTAAAGTTACCCGAAAAGGATTTACGAACCAATCCAACCCGTTTGCTGAAGTAGGCTCGATATATGGATATACTAAGAAATCGACGCCATGATAAAGCTATTTATCCACCATCCCACATAATATTATGTTTGCGGTTAAACTGAATCTATTTTATGATAATATAGTGAACATCAACAAAAGGCAAAGTGTACTCGTAATTTTCATTCGATAATAAAGTTATCTATTATTAAGTAAAAATATAGCATTTTTATGAATCATAAACTAATTGTAAAGTGTATATTATCAATATACTAAAAAATATTCTGAGGATGTTGTTACCTTAGATTTTTGGTGTGCAGTGTATAAACTTTCAGGAGTCTTGTTATATGTTAATGACATTTACACAGGTGTTGTTAGTTTCGGAACTCTGTATTCCTCTGTTAAGTTATTGCAAAACTGAAATCAAGGATGGATTGTAAATAAACCTAGATTATATTATTTGACAAAGGCGTCAGAGAGAATACGTACATATTTAGGAATTTTATAGATAGTATACAAGTTATAGATGTTGCTGTGCACATGAAGGAGGATAATAAATAGTTATTTTTAAACTACTTACGTCGTAACAACGTAACAAGCAGAGAATCCAAATAAATACAAATTTATTAATATTAAATTTAATACTTACAATTAGTTGAAAAACTATATGATCCTTGCTCAAACTTGGAGACGAGAATGAATATAATAAAATGAAATTATATTAAAAGAATTCAGAAATAAGTACAATGTGCCTATGTCTTATAAGCGTTACCACGGTTCTTGAGAATATAATGATTGCTAAATTAACAGTTTTATAATAAGATATATTTTTTAAACGTTGACAAAGTATATAGGAATATAATAAAATATACTTTTACTGCTACTTATGTCAATATACTTTTTTAATTAATTAATATTATTTACAGACGTTTACTCATGACAATAATCTTAGTATATATATGTATATATATAATAGAAAAACTAATTTGATATCTCAAGACGAAAGACAATATACACAAAAGGTTGTCAAAAGTAGTGTTTATTAAAAAGTTATACTTTTATAAAATATAAAATTGTATAGTAGAATCAAATTACAAATTTTCTAAATATTCTTTCACAATTACCGTCTGTTTAATTCTCTTATGAGGCTTAGCATCGTGTGTGTATTTCGTTTCGTTCTTACTGTTAACTTAATAATTTCATAATTTAAAGGCTACATATAACTTTTATTCACAAAATGTATATTTTAAAATAAAATTAAATTAAATATGGTACAAATTTATTTAAGTATAGTAGTACATTATTATATATTATTAAGTTATAATTATTTATATTTACAAATATTTCAGAATACAGAAGAAAACAGTTTCGTAATATTAAAATCAGTCAGCCTGTTATAATATTTTCGTTACATTTCAGGCCATTAGTCGATGTCAAGACGATTCGCGGTAAGCGGATCAGAAAATTGGTTTACTAATGCTCGTAGTGTAAAATAAAATTGAAGGAAAGAAACGACGAAGAAGGAAGACGAAGAAACCCATTTAAACCAAATTTATGATAAGAACAAAACACTTGACGAAAAGAAAAGCTATTGAGATGAGAGTATATATTTCAACGCTCAAAATGTATTTTACTTATTAATTGTAAAAGAAAATACAGTAAAAATCGTGTTGGTCAAATAAATATAAAAATATCTATTATAATAACTATTCCTTTCGATTATTACGACAGAATTTACTTGCATAAAGTTATAGGTAATAACTTGCAGATTACAACCTTTTTAATTAATATTGCCTGAATCTTTATCTGTAAACTTTAAATTCTTTCATAAAAATACACTTTTACAACATTATACTCAAGCTTCAAAAACGGAGATTTCACAGTCATAATTTTAAAAGAATGTATAGCAACAACACTTTCTAATATGCTAAGATATTCCCTTACATAATTTCCCCCGAGCCTTATATATGTAACATGAATTTGTTGCATCAAATAAGTTTATTTTATTCATAATGCGCTAAAAATAGAATATATACTTACAACGAGTACAATAACATACTAGGTAAACATAACATAGTTTTTTAAGTAGTTACTTTTATATAAATTGGTTCAGACCATCCATTGATCTAAAAGCAAACTGAGCAGGTATAATCTTAAAAAAATATTCTTTAATAACAAACATTCTCAAGAATACTAATCAATTTTGAGGTGTTTTCGTTACATGACTTTTTTCCTTTAAATAGTTCTTCAAACTACTCAAGTCTTGAAAAAATTCAATTCAGACTATAAAAGGAATATGACTATAGTCGCGGCGCTCTCGAGCAAACACGTACTTGAGCTTATTAAAAGTTATTTCTAAGCCGTCTCAGATGTCCTCTCTGGTGATAATGGTTACTCGTTGCAATGAACAAGTTCGTAACATGAAAAGATTTCTTCAATTGAATTCCACAATCCTAAGCCTACCCTAACAGTTAGGAGGACCAACAATGCTTAAAATGTTTACTCAATATTCTTAAATCAATTAAATCGTGAAATCGGATGCTTTTTCATTTTAAATTTATTACTATTAGCACTTTTTTTTAACATATATTCTATATTTATATTATAAGATAATAAAAATAAGGAAAATGTAAATCATATAACAAGTAAAAGAGAGAACCGCGAGTTATTAAAAAAAACTCAAAAACATATTTTTGCACTGATCCATTCTGGCCCTGCATTGAAAGCATAGACTTTTATGTTTTGTACAAAGAACTGGACTAATATTTCGACTTATTACTTCCGTGTTTGGATCCAATTTGATTACGAGACAGCTTTCAATTTGGTTTTCAATAGTCATATTTATGAACCTATTTTGAATATTCAGAAAACTCTCTAGAATATCATTGGGTAAGGTTTTTTAAGAGGTTGTTCACATATCAGATGAAAACACGCAGGGAACGTCTTGATACTCGTGTCTCAAGGGATTTCCGCCTTTTTTTAAGATTTCAAATAGTAGTACTCTACTAGAGATTGTATGTAATATATATTTGCAATGCAATATTACAGCTATGTATCACTTATATGTAAAATGAGACATATTGTTGAAAGTTTTATTTTATATGCTATAAAAAACGTAGATCAATATTATTTCTCTTTATAATACCGCAAAAATACAAAGTGTGCATCATATTAAACAATGTTGTAAAATTTACTTACACCATTGTTTTACACATAATGTTTGTGTAAATCTAATATTTTTGAACAACTAACTATTTTAAATGCTAAACCACATTAAAAGCATTTGAATGTCATGGGATTTAAACGCAGCAGTTCTCCTCGTTTTGCTTTTGGAGAAATCCAACAATTGAGATAAACACTTATTCAAATTTCTCAATTTATGAAAGCATTCCTACACATTTTCATTTCACTTGTTCCTAAGATATCATTATTTCGAGGAATTTTGTTATATTTATTTTGTTATTAAAATAAAACAACTCCAGTTCTATTACTGGTCTGTATTTTGATTTGAAAACTTTTTTTCCAATTGTTCATAGTAATATGAACAATTAAAAAATATCCTCAAATTATGATATAAATTATTTTATTATTTAGAATACTGTTTATTGTATTTTACTACTGTAAAATTAATACAGCTTATTTATTAACACACAATTTGTTTATTCTACATGTTATTTGAGAGCTTACTTTTTATTTTACTATTTAAATTATTGGGAGACAATATTGGAATCATGTTAATAACTCTGATATGCCTTGCAAAAGTGAGTATACATTTTGCAACATTCATAAATCACGGAATAATGTAGATAGAGAGGTAAAAATTAAGATACACGATTGGAATGACATGGGGTTTTATCAGAACCAAAAAAAAGAAAGTTTACAAAATGTCTGACAGACCGGAAACTGCTTCCTTTATATTTTATTTATATTTTTTTAACATTAACTTGTAACCCAGTTTTTCACTCTAAACATACCTACTGAAAGATCACTATTAGCTATTATTATAATGCATTATGGGCACTCGTAAAAAATACATAATGATTTCAAAATATATGTAATCTTTATTTTACAAATTATTATTATTTTACTGTTATTATTATTCTAAAAACAAATAATATTTTAAATGCCCAGCTCTCTTACTAATGAAGATATTGATTCTCTTACAATTAATTGTAGAAAGCTTTTATAGAATCTGCACTGAATAGTGACGATTTAGCTACTTTTAACCACTCAAATATCGGTTGGCAAATTGCTTTAATTATTTGTAAATATTAGAATAGATTCTTATTTTGATTTACTTGTTTTTTTCGTATTAGTAATATATCACATCTTAAAATACTTATTTAGAAATGAACCCAAATTCAAAATAAGATCTCTCCGTATTGAAGGCACTACGTCATTAAAGAAACAAATTAAACACGTTGTGAATATCACCCAACTAACTAACAATTTAGGTTGTCATTGACTAAAAAACAAAGTAGTGCATCATTGCTACATTACTCCATATTCAATATATATGTTAAATGTAAATAAAATCCAGAAATTTGTACTTTCTATACTGTATATTGCTGTTTAATATTTTGGTAAATATAATAATATAGTTTCGAATGTTTTTTATTAATTCAACGTTTTTACGCATAACTTTGTATGTAAAAAAATATTAACTCTGCAAAATCGTTCCCCGAGTTTTCTAAGCTTCATATTACGGGAAGGTAATAAAAAAACGAAAACACACGGTGTTGAAAAGTTCCCCGGCATTAAAAAAATGTGTGTATGCTATTTTCCACTTTACTTTTATACTACTATACTAAATTTATATTTTTTATCCTTAACTAAAAATCATTATGGCTATAGAATATTATAGTTTCGTGATAAAACTTAGAACTCTAAATTATATGGCTATCGATATCTTTAAAATCAAAAACCGTCCATTTGCACAAAATTATTTTCTCTTTTTTTTATTTAAATAATACCCAATAATTAACTTTATTAAAGATAATTGTTCTGATTGACTGATCTATCAACGCACACTGTCATTAACTTACACTTGAAACATACAAAAAATATTGTATATAATCACAGATACAGAAAAGTTAGTTATTTTTTTTATAAAATCTATACAAATATTGTATATGAGAAATTGAGTTTTAAATATAGTTTCAGGATTTTACAGATAAAAAAATACCTAAAACGTCCACGAAAAAAAAAACACCAAAAGAAATGATCAATAAAAAAGTCAGCATATACTATATGTTTTATTTAGTGCCTTCAGAAAGGCACTTCAGATTAATGTTAAATTTTGTAAATTGAAATGTATGTACAAATTTTAGTTTAATATTGTGATTATTCTTAATATAAAAATTTCAAGGAAACCTTATGCCAGAAAAAGTTACTTTGAAAGAAAAATATATTATGTAACTGAAATACGACCATGGTTTTTGTTACCAGTTATAAAGTCAACCGCAAGAGTGTTTTTATTTTCTTTTTAATGAGATTGCGTAAGTCAACTGTGTGACATTTATATACTTTTTATAGTATTGATAGTTTTAATTGTTGTGTCACTTTATTACGTAATATATATTACCAAATAATATAGGTGATATAAGTTTTAACACTAGTTCCAATTTACCATTTCGTATTATTATTTGTATATTAAGTAACAAACTAATTTGAATATTACTTATCAATTTAATATGATACTTAGGAAACTCGTGATTTTATGATGTCTTATATGGAATAAGAGCAACGATTTATTAACCTAATTGTTTATTTTCCAAAATAATAAACGGATTGATAAAATTTGTTCTTAAAAGATAAAAACAAAACAAAGTAATAATTTGTACTCATCAGGTTAAAGAACTGAGTAAGAAACTTAACTGGTTGTTTATCTGATTTCACTGGTATCTACATATTTTTGTTATTCTACACTGAGTATTAATTGTTGTAGACCTTAATATTTAAAATACATTATACTAACAACATTTTATTGTAACTATATCAGTGTTACCTTTTTTACATCTTAACGAATAAAGCGACTTTGCAAATGCAGTACTTCGCCTGTCTGTTATATATTTAATTAATATTGCCCATATTGATATAGTTACAAATAAGATATTGTTAGTAACAAGGTATTTATTAGTTATGACAAAGTGGTTGGATAGCTACTGCCATAGATCATATATTAAATTAACCGACTTAATTTAGATTGGATTTCATAACTTATTACAGCTTTGTGAGACCTGGGCTTTTCTAACTGATATGTATTTGATTGGATATGACTGTCTCTCAAAATTGTAAGTTATAACCCAATAGCATTCCTAAAATAGTGTAAATTTCTATTCGGCATAAGATCCCAAAAACGTTTCTGATAACGGACAGGATTCTGTTTTGTAACGACTTCATAGATGACTTTAGACAAATGGTATTAGGTTCTCTTTGTATAAATGTCATTTATATTTATTATTTCACATAGACTCCTAAAAGACTTCTTTGACTTATGACATACGAGTATATCTAATTCCCGGCATCATAAGAATAATATTTTAATTTATTAATGACTATATAAATATACAAAATAGTAATTAGTTTTAACACGTTTGTTAAAAATATAGTTATGCGGCTTATTCCACTTTGTAATTTTATATTTATATAAAATAAATGCCTCATAAAAAGTTTTTTTTTTTAGACTTAAGGAATATTTGTCCAAGTATGACTCAGCCAAAATGTTTGAGAAATTAAAATATTAATAACATTTTTCTCTATTATTATTATTTCGATTCGTTTATAAAACTAATAATGTTTCTAGAAGTATCTACTAATCATTAAGCAATAGAATCAATATTTTACAAATTAATATTAATTTTAATATCATTTATAATTCATTTTTTAAGTTCACAGTAACCAGTGAAACAGTTAGTATATTTGTGTTTATAAAATAATTGTTTTGGTGGCGGTGATTTTTATTAATTAATATTAGGTTGGCGATTGGCCCAAGAATGCCATTAGTGTCTATCCCGTTTCACAAAGATGGCAGTAACTCTAACACGTGTCTTTTTCTCTTGACACGAGGAGTATTGTCAATATTCGAATTTCACACTTTTACTTACTTTTTATACCATACTTTCTCGAAGACACTAAGATCAATTGATCATTTATTGAGATTGCGTCGATATCCTAGCAACATAATAATAATGCTCGCATTACATGCTCTTGATATTTTGAGAACTACAGAACAAGCAAAGTCAAAAAACCTAAAAAAAAAAATAAAAAAAATGTAAAATGAAATAATTATAATAATAAGTAAAATCTAGTGTCTTCTTGTAACTAGGTATCAAGAGCTCCCGAAAAATGAAAAGTTAATTCTTTCTTTGCCTAGATCCCCATTGGTCCAGACCAATCCATGGAAATCACACACAGCTTAAAAAATATTTAAAAACTGAATATTTCACATTATGATCCTAAAAAAATAACCTATTTTATAAATATTTGAATTTGCTTAAACTACTCAGATGGCTACAATAGGCAAAATTATAGCTAATACATTTGAGAAACTCTTTAAAGTTACCCGAAAAGGATTTACGAACCAATCCAACCCGTTTGCTGAAGTAGGCTCGATATATGGATATACTAAGAAATCGACGCCATGATAAAGCTATTTATCCACCATCCCACATAATATTATGTTTGCGGTTAAACTGAATCTATTTTATGATAATATAGTGAACATCAACAAAAGGCAAAGTGTACTCGTAATTTTCATTCGATAATAAAGTTATCTATTATTAAGTAAAAATATAGCATTTTTATGAATCATAAACTAATTGTAAAGTGTATATTATCAATATACTAAAAAATATTCTGAGGATGTTGTTACCTTAGATTTTTGGTGTGCAGTGTATAAACTTTCAGGAGTCTTGTTATATGTTAATGACATTTACACAGGTGTTGTTAGTTTCGGAACTCTGTATTCCTCTGTTAAGTTATTGCAAAACTGAAATCAAGGATGGATTGTAAATAAACCTAGATTATATTATTTGACAAAGGCGTCAGAGAGAATACGTACATATTTAGGAATTTTATAGATAGTATACAAGTTATAGATGTTGCTGTGCACATGAAGGAGGATAATAAATAGTTATTTTTAAACTACTTACGTCGTAACAACGTAACAAGCAGAGAATCCAAATAAATACAAATTTATTAATATTAAATTTAATACTTACAATTAGTTGAAAAACTATATGATCCTTGCTCAAACTTGGAGACGAGAATGAATATAATAAAATGAAATTATATTAAAAGAATTCAGAAATAAGTACAATGTGCCTATGTCTTATAAGCGTTACCACGGTACTTGAGAATATAATGATTGCTAAATTAACAGTTTTATAATAAGATATATTTTTTAAACGTTGACAAAGTATATAGGAATATAATAAAATATACTTTTACTGCTACTTATGTCAATATACTTTTTTAATTAATTAATATTATTTACAGACGTTTACTCATGACAATAATCTTAGTATATATATGTATATATATAATAGAAAAACTAATTTGATATCTCAAGACGAAAGACAATATACACAAAAGGTTGTCAAAAGTAGTGTTTATTAAAAAGTTATACTTTTATAAAATATAAAATTGTATAGTAGAATCAAATTACAAATTTTCTAAATATTCTTTCACAATTACCGTCTGTTTAATTCTCTTATGAGGCTTAGCATCGTGTGTGTATTTCGTTTCGTTCTTACTGTTAACTTAATAATTTCATAATTTAAAGGCTACATATAACTTTTATTCACAAAATGTATATTTTAAAATAAAATTAAATTAAATATGGTACAAATTTATTTAAGTATAGTAGTACATTATTATATATTATTAAGTTATAATTATTTATATTTACAAATATTTCAGAATACAGAAGAAAACAGTTTCGTAATATTAAAATCAGTCAGCCTGTTATAATATTTTCGTTACATTTCAGGCCATTAGTCGATGTCAAGACGATTCGCGGTAAGCGGATCAGAAAATTGGTTTACTAATGCTCGTAGTGTAAAATAAAATTGAAGGAAAGAAACGACGAAGAAGGAAGACGAAGAAACCCATTTAAACCAAATTTATGATAAGAACAAAACACTTGACGAAAAGAAAAGCTATTGAGATGAGAGTATATATTTCAACGCTCAAAATGTATTTTACTTATTAATTGTAAAAGAAAATACAGTAAAAATCGTGTTGGTCAAATAAATATAAAAATATCTATTATAATAACTATTCCTTTCGATTATTACGACAGAATTTACTTGCATAAAGTTATAGGTAATAACTTGCAGATTACAACCTTTTTAATTAATATTGCCTGAATCTTTATCTGTAAACTTTAAATTCTTTCATAAAAATACACTTTTACAACATTATACTCAAGCTTCAAAAACGGAGATTTCACAGTCATAATTTTAAAAGAATGTATAGCAACAACACTTTCTAATATGCTAAGATATTCCCTTACATAATTTCCCCCGAGCCTTATATATGTAACATGAATTTGTTGCATCAAATAAGTTTATTTTATTCATAATGCGCTAAAAATAGAATATATACTTACAACGAGTACAATAACATACTAGGTAAACATAACATAGTTTTTTAAGTAGTTACTTTTATATAAATTGGTTCAGACCATCCATTGATCTAAAAGCAAACTGAGCAGGTATAATCTTAAAAAAATATTCTTTAATAACAAACATTCTCAAGAATACTAATCAATTTTGAGGTGTTTTCGTTACATGACTTTTTTCCTTTAAATAGTTCTTCAAACTACTCAAGTCTTGAAAAAATTCAATTCAGACTATAAAAGGAATATGACTATAGTCGCGGCGCTCTCGAGCAAACACGTACTTGAGCTTATTAAAAGTTATTTCTAAGCCGTCTCAGATGTCCTCTCTGGTGATAATGGTTACTCGTTGCAATGAACAAGTTCGTAACATGAAAAGATTTCTTCAATTGAATTCCACAATCCTAAGCCTACCCTAACAGTTAGGAGGACCAACAATGCTTAAAATGTTTACTCAATATTCTTAAATCAATTAAATCGTGAAATCGGATGCTTTTTCATTTTAAATTTATTACTATTAGCACTTTTTTTTAACATATATTCTATATTTATATTATAAGATAATAAAAATAAGGAAAATGTAAATCATATAACAAGTAAAAGAGAGAACCGCGAGTTATTAAAAAAAACTCAAAAACATATTTTTGCACTGATCCATTCTGGCCCTGCATTGAAAGCATAGACTTTTATGTTTTGTACAAAGAACTGGACTAATATTTCGACTTATTACTTCCGTGTTTGGATCCAATTTGATTACGAGACAGCTTTCAATTTGGTTTTCAATAGTCATATTTATGAACCTATTTTGAATATTCAGAAAACTCTCTAGAATATCATTGGGTAAGGTTTTTTAAGAGGTTGTTCACATATCAGATGAAAACACGCAGGGAACGTCTTGATACTCGTGTCTCAAGGGATTTCCGCCTTTTTTTAAGATTTCAAATAGTAGTACTCTACTAGAGATTGTATGTAATATATATTTGCAATGCAATATTACAGCTATGTATCACTTATATGTAAAATGAGACATATTGTTGAAAGTTTTATTTTATATGCTATAAAAAACGTAGATCAATATTATTTCTCTTTATAATACCGCAAAAATACAAAGTGTGCATCATATTAAACAATGTTGTAAAATTTACTTACACCATTGTTTTACACATAATGTTTGTGTAAATCTAATATTTTTGAACAACTAACTATTTTAAATGCTAAACCACATTAAAAGCATTTGAATGTCATGGGATTTAAACGCAGCAGTTCTCCTCGTTTTGCTTTTGGAGAAATCCAACAATTGAGATAAACACTTATTCAAATTTCTCAATTTATGAAAGCATTCCTACACATTTTCATTTCACTTGTTCCTAAGATATCATTATTTCGAGGAATTTTGTTATATTTATTTTGTTATTAAAATAAAACAACTCCAGTTCTATTACTGGTCTGTATTTTGATTTGAAAACTTTTTTTCCAATTGTTCATAGTAATATGAACAATTAAAAAATATCCTCAAATTATGATATAAATTATTTTATTATTTAGAATACTGTTTATTGTATTTTACTACTGTAAAATTAATACAGCTTATTTATTAACACACAATTTGTTTATTCTACATGTTATTTGAGAGCTTACTTTTTATTTTACTATTTAAATTATTGGGAGACAATATTGGAATCATGTTAATAACTCTGATATGCCTTGCAAAAATTATATCAAGTAGAAATTGAGTTATACAGTTTTCATTTCGAATTACATTCGGAGTGGAAGAAAAACCCTAAGGTACTTCCTTTCTGACGTTGATCCACGGACCACACAATTTTTTATACTTTATTTAAGGTCGCAATATCCAGAGAGTCTAATACATATTCTATTTGTACTTTTACTAAATCCATTCTATATTGGAATCCATATCAAACGGGATTTCAATTCGAGAAAATCTCAACATTTACTCAGAGAGGGCTCGAGGATCAATTCAACCCTTTTACTACATGGTGTTAAAACCCTAACAACATAATAACGCTATTTACAACAAACCTACTTAAAAATTATGCTCTAAATATGGTATATATAATATATGGTAGGTACAATTTATAAAAAGGGAAATTGTTAAATGATGTTAAATATTTAATATCATGTTATATTACGCCTTTCTTCATAAAGAAATCACATATATTGTATGTTCAGCTGAACTACTGAACAGCTTACATTAGTAAATCATATCACATCACGTTTCATTTTCATATTGTAGTGTTTGTACAAACATGAATATTTGCAGCGACAATAATCATTTACATCTAAACGACGAATCTGAGGAGATCTTTGATGTTGCAGTATTTTGATACAACGAGAGCTTCATGAATATACTTAGACGCGTATTTTCATATTTGTCAAAATAATTTATCAGAGTATTTTTTTTGTCCATTACTTATTAAAAAAAAATGTGCTAGCAGTGTGTTGTGTTATTGTGCAAAGTGTTGTTCCACATCTGCAGTATGGTGAAGCATCTCTAATTAATATTAATATATATATTGTAAGATCAGCTACATTGATGCCAATGTAGATGATTTACTAGATTAATTTTTTGTACAATTTCCAAAATATATTTGATATTTTGAGATGTTTGGGATAAAATGTTTTTTGATCTTTGAAATAATATATTTTAAAATAACATTTGCAGATTATCCTTTCATTAAAAAAAAATTAAAATACTAATTCCTAATAATTAAGAATCAATTTTTATATATTTTTATGAATGTTAAGGTTAATGCCAATTTATTGCTTGATCAAATATACAATATACTGTTAAATATTACCAATTAAAAAAGAGTTTTGAATTTTAAGACAAGCCTTTATAAAGTTAACGACTGGTGTGAAAAAATGTTTGTAAATAAAGGATTCATTTATAAAATTAAGGATTATTTTTGTATAAATTTAAATATTGTTGTTAAAAATAATAGTACTAAGCGAGGAGAACTATATTAAGTTATAACTGTTATATTATTATAAGTATTAAGGTATCCATACACATCATAGTGATGGCGTAAAATTCCGTTTCATTTTATTATTCTTATTAGCTGACCGGATTCAATTAACACAATAGTTGTGTGTTCTTAAAGTGTATAATAATAAGTACGCATAAGTGGACTACGAATTCTCCAAAATCATTATCAACAGATCCTTATTTATCGCTATCCAGATTACGTAACCGGGATTGTATGTATAGAAGAGTTTACGCTACTTATACATTAACATATTTAAAAGTAAATAAAACTCTGGTGCGGTTGACTTCGAAACTTATAACATAACAACTTCATCGTATTTCAGTTATATAATATATATTTTTGTTTCGAAAGATTGTTCCGAAATAACTTTGTTGTGGTTTTGGGTGTCTTGAAATTATTAAAGATAAATTCTTTTATTTATAACAAATCACATTTATGTCATATGGTAAAATGTTTAATGTTTTTAATATTTTTAAATAATAATAACGGCATTTAACATACATATTATTTTATCTCTTATTATATATTATATGCATTAGGTTTTGATAATTTCCGCTATTATAAGCTCTTTCAACCTTCATATTAGAAAGAAACTGTTTACATAACAATAAATATTGTGATATAAAATTTTAAATTACTCTATTTATACGCTTTCCAGGTAAGATTTGGTAGGGGATATAACATAGAAAGAATTTAAATAATAAGATAATATATTTGGATATTGATGAGAAGACAGAATATAGCTGTACATAAATTGTTATTTACATACGAATGAAAATATCTATTTATAGGATCAGGATGGGCCATAATAGAATTCTGGACATAACACTTATGTGGGTAATCCAACAAGTCTTAAAACGTTTGAAAATTATCACACTTAATAATTCTTTATTCACTTCTACAAAATACTAACTTATTTAACTTTCTAAAACCAATAATAATCCAGCAAACATTAGAACAATAATGGTTAAGGATTGCGTCGGTAAAGAGCGATTCGTCGTGATTATGTTGTCAGCGGTTGCCGCTTCATAAGTGAAGGATGCTGCTATCTATCTGAAGCGCCGTTGGAATGACAGTTGTGAAAACAGATGCCGACGTATTCCAATAGATAACATTTTGTATGCATGGACAAATCTTTCATTCATATGTCAATAACATTATTTTTGTTTTTTTATATTATCTATAGTTACATATTTTTTTCATATTATTTCCCAGTAATATAGAAAATATACAAATACGAGTATTTTACTGAACATAGATAACCTCTTCAATGCTATATAATACGTTTCTTATCATCAAGATAGTTGAAGAACGTCCTGGTTTCATAGTAGATTGATATTTTTATACACCGAAAATTACGCGGAAATACTTAGACTTAATTAAACCTTTTTGAAACCATGTTATAATTGTATAAAAGTGAGGGTTGTAAATAGGTTATGTATAAAAATGAGAGTAGTTCAAAAGGAACGAAGATGTATCTAATTAATTGTACTTTTACCCGTAACCCGATTTGCATATCTCCATCGATAGAGCGTCTCCTTTATTTACTATCATTGCTTTTAGTAGACACGTGACTGTATGTTCCTAGTAATAAAATAATTAAAATTGAAAAAAATATTAATTCCTATCTTCTTCTATCTTATATAATCCTACGACGCTTGGAGCAGAACAATATTATTACTGCTCTTTAACAATAATAAAATCTTTGTGAGGTTTAGAATTGATGACGACTCTATTGTCCGCCGTTAATGAACTGCATTTACGGAACCGACGCTAACATACCGACAAATATATTTAGCTTAAATTATAAAATATATGTTTATATACATTTATTCTAAACAATTGCTACAGTATTGTGGCAATTGTTTCGAATGACTACCTTATTACGTGTTGATTAGTGATTACGTTACATAAATGAATTAATATTATAATTTTATTACAAACAAAATATTTTATCAAACTTCATTTTCATGTTCATGTTCTTACTAAATTTTATATCAAAGCGTCCATTGAAAAATAGACGCTATTTTTATAAGAAGAATCTTTAATAGAGGCATTTATTACTCATGGTCTAAAAGATATGAAAGTATAAAAGATATGAAAGTAGAATATCATTAAAACAAGTGATGTATGTATAATAAATGAAAATAATGTCATACCGTGATTGCATTATCTAATTCACTTGCACAGCTCAAGGACTTGGAAAGAGTACAGAATGAAACTTTTCAATAAAATACAGTTACGAACTTAGAAATAAGGAATCCATGCAATTGTTAGTTAAATACATTAATATTTTAAATACATACTGAATTATATATATGTATATTAAATATATTCCGAATATGCAGATATGTTTTGGATTTAAGCATTGATAATAAAGTTTAAAGAAATACTGTTATTTTTTTGAAGGGTCGATTGCACCGACTGCACTACAATTAAATCAAATTTCATCTTTTTTGAGTGCATCAGAAATATGAGTAAAATCTTTATCATCGAATATTTATTATATTTATATGTATTTAACCAAATATCTTGAAAGTTTCCATAAGATCTTCTCAAATGCAAGAAACCCAACTTACAAAATCCTGTACAACCTGTATCCTGGCTCTAATATGACTCCTTTGATGTTTTGTAAGCCCTTAAGCTTCCTTACTCCTTTTATAAATTCTCTTCCTTCTAAACCTACCACATTCAACTTATAAGCAGAGAAAATATCTATGATATGTAAAACGCTTATATTTGTTTTTAATTAATAGAGGCCGATGCTTTCTCGTGGTGGAGATGCGTCATAGCATAGTGCAGAGTATTTCCTTTTGAGACGAAGTTGTATGAATCGCTCTTATAATTAAGACGAGTAGCACTAGTATAACAAGTTACCTAATATGAACAAAGTATGTATTGTATGCCTTTAAAAAAGAATTATTTATATTTATGAACAAAATAATTCATTGCATTACTTCATAGACTCGAGTGAATGGATGTAGCTAACTATTTTAGAAGGTTATTTACAAACTAATAACTTTGACAATATTGTTTTTAATCATTTAACCAAACATTATGGTACATATTGAGATAATGAGATTAATGTCAATCGTAAAATAACAATAGAAATTATAAAATGAGGTATCAATTATACTGGTCTAACTCATTTTTAGTGTTAAATATTACCCTTACTTTCAATAGAGGGTCTATAATTCTCAACAGGGCTGAAAGAGAACATGCAATTCTATTAACTCCCATATGAATAACATCAGCCTTTACGTCGAAAATTATAATACAAACGAAATTTAATATTTCTGCTTAATACATGCTTTTGAAATAAGCTAATACGAGAAAAGGGAAAGCTTTTACTTGTTTTTCTGAAACTGGATGAAGTCCGTCCTTCAAATAATTTACTTTATTACAATTTCATTTGTTACACTGTAATTACCAGTACCATTTCTCCGAGATCCTAGTAACTGTAAACGTTAATGAAACATAAAATTAAATGATTTAAATAGCGATTTGATCACTTCGGACTAACAAATATTGTGTGAAAACAAGATCGTATCATTGATAATAAAAGAGATATCTGCAAAAGCGTGTTGGGTTAAAGAGGAGTATACTTAAGTTGTGTCCTTTCTGTTACTCTCTTTACTTTAAGGTAATATCAGTATACATTTATAGAACATTACAGTATATAATACATATATAGAACTAGAAATAAAACCAATCTGATAAATACTCTTATAATTTCCCTTAATTCCCTCACTAATTCCTCAGGCCAGTAGGCCAATACCATTACGTTCAGTAGGTTTCTTTAAGTCAAATCTACAACATGTGTATTAATACTATTATCTAGCATTTAATTATACATTAAATAATAAGTTGATCTTCACTAAAGTCAAGAAGATTTGAATTAATGTTTTAATAAAATAAATATTACTTTACTTAATTTTTAAACGTATTTGAAAGTTTTAATAAAATAATAATTGTTGTCTATTTATTTGCCATTAAGAAATTAATATATTAATATATTGCTGCTCTCCCTTTATAAGAAGATTCTCATAACTGAGACAGCAATAACTTAGTGAAATTCGTCGGGGACGAAAACTAATATCCAAATCCTCGATCATGTATATTGCAGACTAAGAAACGATTCAAATTTACTAGCTCTTGTTCCATAAATGTGAATAAATTGGAGAATTAGGCATGTAAACATTTACATACATATGTATGTATGCCTAATTGTCAGATTCTTAGAAATCTTTTGAATATTTACTTTTATTACTCTACTTTAAAACTAAAATAATATTAATGAATTTCCTTGTCTGGTTTAAGTATTGATTTAAAATTAATGGAAATATAACGCACGAAAAACGTGTCACCTGTTTGCAGCTAAAATGGACCTAGTAATGATATAGGACTATTTACTAAATATTTTAATTATTAAACATATCAAAACTTTTAAAAACATATTATAAAGTATGTTTGTATATTTGAAGTGTTATGATTTTTACATTATTTTGTTAACGTTTGTTTTGTTCACAAGAATTTAACATACTTTAAAGTCATTCATAGTACAGATAGTTTTAACACAAAAATTACGTACATGTAGTCTGTGCATATAATTCCTGGTGCAGCTGCCCAAATCTAAACAGATTTATTAAACATTTTGACGGAAAGCTACCAGCTGTAAGTCAGCTCACTAATTAGGGATAAAGCAGTCGCTGTTCTCGCAACACGTATCAATGAGCCGTCGCAATTGAATAGATTCTATTAACAATTGTTAAAAGATTTATAAATTTGTTTGCATTATATACACTTTCTTTATTATCTTATCTCCTATTTAGAAGTTTCTTTAAATATTTTAGTAAGTATAGTAAATATTAAATGTAATAATTTTTTTTTTCTAATTCGTAAGATTTTGTTATAAGTCATTTGGACATAAGATATACAAAAGGAAAAAGAAATTTAAAATATTGTTTCGCTGCAAAGTATATTAGTTTTTCAAAAAGCTTTAATCATGTATTCAAACGCTTATAACAAACATACATTATTGTTGATTATATTTATATTTAATAACACAATAAACCACATCTGGGTATTCGTATAAAATTAAAGTGTTTAAAAATTCATAGTACATTATATGTTACTAACAAAATGGCTACTACACTATAATATTTCCAATCGTGTAATAAGTTACATGTAATAATGAACTACCATTTCTAACCCAACCCTAATATTTACGTGTACATAAATCTTAACTAATATCGGGCCCCGAAGATTTGTCGATTGAGATCTGCCAGTATTTGTTTGTTTATCTAATCTAATTTAATCTATCTAATTATATTAAGGCATAAAATTATTAAATTTTATATAACTAAATTATCTGTTTGACCGTTAGATGTAATAAAAATCGAGTTATCAATAGAAACATGACTTCCTAACACGATTGAAGTATTGACACTAATAAATATTTTGTGTAAAATATTTTAACTTGAATATATTGTACAATCTTATAATTAGAACGAACTTAGTCGACGTTACAAATAAACAATGGACATTGATAATTGGTAAAAATGATATAGGTTTATAAAACTTTTATAAATCCTTAAAATATTTTTCAAAACACTGCACCGGTTACAAAGACAGTCATAATATACATTTATTCGTTCCCAAAACACATACTTATATAAAAGGAAAAAAAACAAATCTCTAATAACTAGTATCTCGTGCTGTGGGATGATCCTTCCCGACCCCTCCATCAATATTTGTAGAGATAAACCATTGATTCCGGTACCTGCTTCTTCAGGGCTGTCGACGTGTTAATGAATACAATTTAAAGCGACCTGCCTGGCAATGCAGTCAATAGACAAACACACAAGTGGCGATGTTAATTATATATTTTATTTGTCTTTTACAGTAGCAATAATTGATTAATACAATGTTTGTATAATATATTTATTTTTGATAAAGCGAAGTCATGTTCACAGCTGGTAACAAATAAGAATCTTCTATACAAGAAAATACTTCACTATATAATAGGAACAAACAGCAAAGGTTTAATATAAATGATATTCTAAAGTATCAAGTAATGGAGTGTAAATCGATATGTAACATGTAATTCTATTCCCGCCCTCTCAGTGACGTCACAGTCACTGGACGCAACTCACTTCACTAATTAATCGATTTATCACTAACTAGAATTCAAACGCTGGTAGTAATAGATGCATTCGAATCGCTTTAACAATAGCTTTTACTTAAAAAACTTATAGAATAGATATCTGAAATCTTACTACCTATCTTTTTTTTTGTTTTTGACAACATCTATTCATCGATTAAGGATGAGTTTGACAATATTCATAATTATAAGTCAAAGTTTAGTTCAGTAATAACTACTATCGATAAAATATTAATGAATCTTTGATATGTAGATTGAATTTTTATATTGACGGGATTGTTTAGCAGTTCTCCACTTAAGTGCATAGGTGCCACATTACATTAGATATGTTCTATTTATTTATGCATATAAATGTAAAAATAAATAGAATTTATGTAATGCTTACAATTTGTACTGTGTTATCAAGTGTAAAGAGATAACAAACACAGTTAACAATTAAAAAGTCACTTTAGTTTTATTATCAAAACTCATCTTGACCCGGTTTGAAACGATTAATTAAAATGTTTTATTTTCTTACTTCTCTTCTCTTGGTGCATTCTTTTTTATATACATAAGTAAAAGAGACAAATATTTTTAAATTCATTATTTATAATTTTATATTAAATTTGAATATAAAACTTTCAATAAAAGGCTTATCATTTCCGGCACAATTGGATTAGAAATACGCAATCATATTAACACCTCTGTATAGAGATGATACGAAAAAAGTGAAAGCGTTTTCTGAAACTAGATGAAATTCGTGCCTTAAACAAACTGCTTTATTATAATTTTATTATTAGAATTTAAATGATTATAAGTATTCTTCGAATCACGAAATCCTTTTAAAACACAAAGCATATTTAATTTACTTATTTAAGAATCTAAAATGCTAAATTACGAATTCATTATTATATATAAGGATTAGAATATGTAAATTCAATTTGAATTAGAAATAGTTGATGACCATATCATTGGAAAATGAGAAAATTTTCGACACGTTGGTTTAACGTGGCGTATAATTGAAGATTGACAAGACATCATGTAATATCCAATATAATACATACATAAAACTAGAAATAAAAACAATCTGATAAATATCCTCGCATAATCTGTTTTTGGTCCTTATTATCGAAGCCCAGTATACTAATGTTATTACGTTCAGTAGATTTTTTGAATGAGAATGTACGTAATTTTAATTAACTAATTATCCTTATTGTCTAATTTGTCTATAAATCGCGCGACAGCAAAATTCGATACATCATAAATTATTGTCAATTTAAAATTATGCTATTTTGATCCTATATCGTTGCGATAGTTTGTTCCTAAGAAGGTACCCGTAGCTCAGACAGCAATATCCCAGTGAAAGGCGTAGGGGGCCGAAACTAATATCCAAATCCTGGATCATGTATATTGCAAACTAATAAACTGCAACCTAAGAAGCATTTCAATTTCAGTAGCTCTCTCCTCTTGCCTAATACTAATAATTTTTATAAAATGTAAATGTATTTATCTATTTAATATGAGTAGTTATAAAGTAAAGTTGGGGTATATTTCAAATCTAAAATATTAACATTTAAGAAACTTGAAAAAATGTATTCGTTGTTTAAGTTTGAATTATATACAATAATTAAACTCAGTAAATATATTTATAAACACATTTTTCGGATATGTTCCCGGTGCAACTGTGAACATCTAAGGACGGACGTAATTAGTATGAGCTGGTCTAATGCGTCTGTCAGGGTTGCAGTATCTGGCAAACGGAAAGCCTATCAAAATTGGGACCGTGCACTAGTCACTAAGGATCCGAACTCTAGAGTTCTGAATAGGATACATTGCCTCCCGATTCTTCAAACTACAAATTGCTAGCAAAAATCTCTTTTTTCCGTAGACGTTCATAAGTCGAGTTGTCCAGGTGGCATTTCTCCATTAGTGCTACGAACATGAGCAACTGAATTAGTTCTAGTGCTAACTCATATTATATTTCGGTATTTCTACATAAAAGGCGTAGTCCCGGTCCACCCGATCCCATAAAAAAGTGATAGCTTGAACTTAAGGAACTACAGACCTATCGCCATTATCTCTCTTCTCTCCAAAGTAATAAAGAGCATCATCAATCAACAGCTCCTAACGTACCTCGAGAATCACTAGTTGATCAATGTTCGACAATGTAGCTTTCGATTGGCTGGTAATACTCTTGTATGTTATTCGTAAGAACGCATCGTTAAACAGGTTTTACTGTAAGCAAGGAAAAGAGTCTGGCAGTTAGTCTGGATATGGCAAGAGCCTTCGACCTATGAAGCTTCCTTCGTATGGGCTTCCTTCCTATGGATTTCCCGAGCGTTTATCTACTTATTCAATTAATTGGATTCTGCACAATATTTGTAGCAGGAGTTTTAAGCAAATATTTTAAGAACCTTTCTTCGTAATGACGTTAACCCTGTTTTGGAGATGCGTGTTGATAAGTGTTGCGCTGCCTTACCGATAAGTGGTGTAGGCTTGGATATAATCTTATATTTGTATCTATCTTAAGCCAGCTTCCGAACAGATGAGATGATCCTCTTCCTTAGAATATACGCAACAGCAAGGCTAAAGATCAAAATTATAAAATTACGTACCAAATCTAGAGCTTAAGACAATATAAGTAAAAAAACTGTGTTATTGTTTTAATTTAATATTTAATTAGAATAATATTATCGATGGTTGACAGTTAATAAGAAATCATTATTTTAAATTTTAATTCTCAAAGGTTAAGGTACAATAAAAAAAAAACATAATTTAAAATTTAAGCTGCAGCGGTAACAGAAGGCGCGGTAGTCGCGCAGATGCTGTGACAAAAACAATATGGCTATAAAGCTATTGTAGTTCATGTAATTGAGGTTTTGAAACTGGAAGAATAAGCGATAACAGAAGCCAAATTTTATTAATAATAAAAACCAAACAAACAAAAAATACTATGGAAATATGAGAATAACAATTTTCGATACAATAATACAAATTCAACATTTAAACAAAATAAACATACGATTTATAATGTTTTTAATTAAATTTATTCTTCAATAATAATAGTTTCAATTCAGAACAATTCTGAACTCAACTTAATTAACAGACGACGCAATATTTAGACAGGTTTTTAACCAAAGTTTTTAAATTACGTTCTTGAATGTTATTATTAATTTCAAATAAATGTAATGAAATAAAAATTAAGTTGAAAGTTGTTTCGAAAAGATCCTTCGTAGGAGGAAATATATATATATATAAATAAGTAATTGAAATACGACGAAGTTTTAATTCGTTATAAGTTAATAAGTCAGTCGCTCTAGAGTTTTTCCAGACTGTTAGTTAGAACGTTCTAATTTTCTTGTAAGTTTCTTCAAAGGTTCAAGAAGAATGTTTTATAGGTATCATCCAAAAAATAAAAAAAACCGTTTTAAAAATAAAAGTAATAATTTACACATTATAAATGGCCTATTAATAAAGTTTAATATAAATAGATACAAAAATATTTTTGTCTTTTTGTAGACGATGTAAATTTAATAACCATTTTGTAATTAAAGGATCGTGTAATTATGTAATAAGATACCTGAGTGAATGGTTATAAGAAAATTACATAGACAATCAATATGATAGAAGATATTATTATTAGAATATTCATAATTCTATTATTCTGTAGATGTTTGTCTCTTATCCAGGCATAACTTTTTAATGAACCCCCCACTTTTAGCAACCCTTTGTGTCTAGTGGCTTATATCTTCAGATAACAGAATAGTTATTCAAATTTTGTAAGCTATTACATAGTTATTAAATTATTTAATAATAACGATTACATTCTTGTGTCTCAAAGTTATTACGCTTAATAGAACATGTATGTTGTGCAACTCTATACCGACTTAGTAAAAATTCCCAGTTTATTTTTAAGGAAATAGTTTTAAGAACCTTTTAAACCAAAAATATTACAAAATAAACACGAATAACAATAACCAATAACCAAGAAATAAAATGTAGCTCTGTCATAAGCAACTGAAATTATTTTGTTCACCTTTCAGCTTTGAAATATGTTTATAATAATTAAAATATTTTTTTAATAAGGAAATTAAATATGGATGTTAAATAAATCTTAACAATTGTTGTAATTTTATATTTAAGTGTATATTTATTTTAAGAACTCTATAAACTCTTAGAGTCCGCTTTGAGCAATAAATGTAATAGTAAACGACATTCAAAGAGGATGTCATGTTAAGTATCCTCGTCTGTGAAGTTGTTACAGAACAAGGATGAAGACGTAATAATGTAAATATAATTTCATTTGCTAATGTTATATGCTTGTAACGAATAATCAAATAAATTTAAAAAGGGTGTTATATTGGAGCTAGGGGGCACGTCATCACAAAATCTGATGCGGAATTTTGCACTCTTTGTATTTTTTTAATCTTTCCTTAAACAAGGCCCATATACTATAAAAAAATCTACGTAAAATATGTATATGAATTAGTATATTATTGTATACTATAATAAAAAAAAACAAAATGAAATACGTCAAAAGGAGGCTCCACTTTTTATTTTAAAAAGTCTTGTTATTAGAGTCATGTACAAATAACTTGAAATTGCTCGTTTACTTGAAAATTTTAGTTCTTATATGTCTTCCTATCGTGAGTTTTTCTATTGTTTCTTGGCATTGGATATAATGGATATCTCGAACGTATGAGCAATGCTAATAAATGGTTGCGTTTAAGGTTCCCAAAGCAAGAAGCTGGAGATACAGTACAATGTCATCATATCACTACATAACAAATGGCTGTCATTTACGGAAACGATTATAGAAATGACTCCCACAAATTTAAATTAATATTTGATAATATATTACTTGCTACTTAAAAATGAAATTTTTAGTATGTGCTGTCGTGAAGTACTAATTATAAAATAAATATTTTTATGATTAACTTTAGATTATATTAGAGAGATAGGGGGAGGTCTCGAGTGACCTTCGAAAACTCAGTAGCTACGATACTAGAGGAAGGTCACGTAAAAAGCATGAGGACCCCCCGGAGGGCATGTATGAAGAGGCTGGTGTCTGTGGCCGGCGAAAGAGGTATGCAGGGACCGTAGCGTTTGGCGCTCTGTCGTCTCTGGCTACCCCGCAAGGGATATCTTAATAAAATATCTTTTATTGTTGTTAACTCAATATTTAATGTACTATAAGTTACTTAATATCTTCGAAGATTTGTATCTCCGAAGATATTAAGTAACTTGTTGTTGTTGAACAGGTTGTCCTGTTATACGGTTATTTAATTGGGAAAACCACGGGACAGTTTCCCAGAGTTCGCAGGTTCGAATCCAGCCTATATCAATGAAATTGTTAATTGTACATTTACTTTTCAAATATTAATTTCAGTTTTTGCAACGTTCTTCTATACTCGAAAGTTAAAAAAATGATAATAGATGTCGCTCTCGGCCCGATAAAAAAGAGTGTATGGAATACAACAATTTTAATTAACTAATTAGTAATATTTTTGTGAGCATACCATGTTATCGCCATTTTGAAATAAATAACAATTCTGGTACGGCTGACTTTATAACTTGATTGGCTTTTTTAGATTATGCATATTATTTCACGTGTTGTATTAATAATAATATTATACATACATACATAAAAATAAATTACGTAAATTAAATCCGAAAAATGTCACTGTTTCCTATAAACTTATATCCCTTATATTGCCACAGCTTTTCCTAAGATTCTATCTTAGTAAACGCTTAAAGTTTCTAAGCCCAGCGGTTTAGATTGTACGTTAATAGATCAGCTAACCGAGATAAGTCTTTTTATAAGAATTTGATTTACAAACTAATTTACAGTATATATAAGCATTTCATAAAATTAGCACATACTCGTAGATGTTTCGTAAAGATCAGTTTTAACATCCATATGGTGATATTATTTTTATAAAAATTAAAATTTAAAAAAAAAAGTTTTTTTTAACATAAGATTTTTTTTTTATTGTGATTTTAAATATTCGACAGAAAATAAAAAAATACGCCTAACATTGCTTCAAAGCTATAATAAATACATTTATTTAGAAATAATAAATTATATAAATATATAATAAACGTATATTTTTTCTTTTATTTCATTAATGTATAATAAATATTATTATTACTATTATTATCAGTCTGAAACAACGAAATATTGACCAAATAGATTCCATTTCATTAATATTCAACACGGAAAACATATATGAAATATATTTCACTGAAATAATCGGATTAAAAGCAAACATGAAAATTATATTTATAATAAGATTTTGTATATTACAATATAAAATTATTTGGATATGAAGCATTATTAAGATAAAATAAAGTATATTTTACACAATAATTTATATTTCCTTGTATATTTAATAATAATAAACTTAGATCTTCTTTTTATTTTATAAATAAATATAACTGTCATAGTTGATCGATTACTTATCTATTTTTCTGCATATAAAAATAATATTTATATATACATAATTGTGTCCATCTCCCATTTTGTTTATTATTATTTAATACAAGTTAGATCAATCGGGACAATCAAGGTTTATTAAAAATTAAAACCTTAACAAAACTGAACGAAAGTATATAATATAAAAAGGTCAGTGGCTGCCTATTTATATTGTCGGAATTTGTCTGTAGTTCTGAAGTAATGTTCCTATCGCGTAAAATTCATCTGTGTTCCAACCATAGACTTACTGGTGATTGATAATTACCACTACAATAATTAAAGCAAACTAATAGCTCCATGAAAATAAAAATATTTTAATAATTCAATGATGAATAATGAATTATAGTGAACAAGGTCGTGAGAGAAGCCAAGTTCCGAATCTAGCTCGTAGCTATTGATCAATTTCAATCCTTTTATATTTATTAAATCTTATATCTGCTAATAAATTTAGCACTGAGTAAAATCTATGTAGTGGTGTAATGGTCAGGATTTGTACTGTTGTCAGCTGGAGCGAGATTGCAACCGCAGTATACAAATAATTATTCACTTTGACACGACAACTCACCTTGTAACCGCACAATATTGATTAGTGAAATATATGATTGTTGTTTCACATAGATTATTTTTAAAATACATAAATAAAGAATTTTAGGAAATGACTACATGTTTAAGGTCTCCGTTAGAAAAATCCATGCCTTTAAAATTGCTTTCAATATTGTCTCAGTTTCAATAGACGGTTTATTATTTCCAACACAGTTGAAAGAAAAAATACGCGATTCTATAAAGCTTTCTATGAGATTTTGAAACAAAATTATATGTTACTTTTAATACAAGTACCGTGAAAATCACTTATAGAATAAAAGTGAAAAATTTATTAGTTTTTTTTCTTAAAGAACATGTAATTCCTCATCTGTTCAACAATTTATTTAATAAAATGTAATACTTGTAACTTGTTGTATTTCGTTCCTGCGAATTCGAGTAAATGCCCGTAAACTATTATCGAATGTTAATACATTGATAATATTTAGTTCTAGAAGTAAAAAAAACTATTGATACAAAAATAACGTTTATTTAAGTACTTTGAATAAATATGTTTTAATATTAGTGTTCCGATAATAAAATGTTGAGTCAATATTTAATGGTTGTAAGTTTTAAAAGAGGAGAGTGCAGAAAGGAAATTTAATGTAATTATTAATAAATAACACCTATAATATTATCAACCAAAGGAAAAAATTTAAGATTTTAGAAAATTTAGAATATTTACACTAAAAATGTCTTTTCTTTTATAAAAGAAAAACACCCATACTTAACTATTTGTCAGTGTCTTATAAAGCTAATATTATGTCTTTCCTTCAATTAAATATGTCTATCCCGTAACCGCAATTAACATCTGGAATATGAACAGCAGATCTAGATTCATGATTGACATAAGCATTCAGAAAAAGTGCATTATTAACATTTTCTAAATTAAGCACAACCAATAGGTTCCTTTAAAATCAGAGTTATAACCTGTAAACTGCAAAATCATATAAATATCTTAGATAATGTTATTAAAGTAATAATTTCCATCACTATTGATCAAAATTAACTCAACATCCTAACTCCTTTTTAACATCCGACTGAAGCATGTTCACTTGACAACAACTGTATTACCAACAATTTTGAGATTCGAGATACTTAAATTGTATTCAGTTATATAAGAATATATTAATTTAATAAGAATGAGAATGGGTTTAAAAAGAGAGTGCCACTGAGGAAGACATGAATGAAGTGCTTTGAAAATTATATGTCGAAGAAACAACGTCTACTGAAATGATGTACGATATATGAGCATGTGTTATTGTGTTATACGCACTTACCAATATCACTACCTTTTATAAACATAATATGTAATGATGGTGAAGATTCAGAATACCGTTTTGTTGACTTGATTATTAATTAGAATTATATGTAAAAAAAACTTATTTGTCTTACTTCCCTTTTTACGTCCATTTTATTTTATTATGTAAGTACTACGAATATTCTTAAAGCAATTCTCTGATCCGCTTACGGAGTCTTCTTGAGTTTATCTTAATGGCCTGTCATGTAACAAAGTTTTTATTAAATTTTAATGTTTTTATTACTTTTGAACAAAGTTACCATTAATTTTAAATAATATATATTTATTGGATTTGAATTTTTCTATATGTACATGTATGTACTTTTAAATATGATTTGCAGAAACGTGATGTTAGTTTATCATATTTGAAAGTGTATATTACTAACTATATCAGACCATTACACATACAAAACCCCAGGTATGCCATTTTAATTCCATGTACGTGCATATATATATTTTATGAAACTTAAATAAAAAGTTGCAGATGTCCAGTATAGAACACAGCTAAATATCGGAAATACTACTTTCTATATTATCTATCTATATAGAGTGAAATCTTAATTAATCTTAAACCAGCTTCCTCTTTCTTTTCACAGTCTATTCAAAGTTCTTAACATGAACATATTGTTATAAATAGACTGATATTAAATCTCATAAAGCATCAACCGCATACTTTATAAAAGCTTCTGTATAAAAATACTACTTGTAATATAAGAAACCTACTACTAAAATACTCAAGTGATAACTTATTCTGACACTTGTCATAATACGAATACCGATTAATATTACAAGCCTGTATATTATTTCTGAGGATTCGCTATAGCCGGTTATTGCAACATCAATCATTTCCCGTTAAGACGTAAATGATTACTGACGCTGAAAATATATTCCTGTCTGTCTGTATACGTACAGTAAAATATTAAAATACACATGGCTATCCAGTTTGTTGTTTTGTCAATATTAACATTATATCGAAGTCAATATAATCTATTGACTTTAGGTTAATATGGTTAAAGCTCAAATTGTTAGTTAATTTATATTAAATATAATACTAATAATTATCATATTAGGTCAAAATATGAACGAATTATATGTATTGTTAATTAAACTGTAAGATATATGTATATAATAAAAATATATCGAATACATTTAGTCAAAGACTCATAAAATTGTTGGTTTATAAACTTTATTAATATATATAATTACAACTTAAATACACATACATACAAAGTTATGTAACTTGAGAGACATGTTTGAGGCGTCCTTGTCTCTGTAAGCAATTATAGTATTTTCAAAGCAAAAACAAATCCCTGAAGTATGGTGTTCTGCAACGATATACGACAAAACTTCTTGCAATAGTAAGAAAATAAAAGTATAGCAGGTATCAGTTCTCCTTTTCATAATAAACTATTTGTACGTTCATAATATTTTTATTCGTCATTATACAAAGATGAAATATTGTAAATGAGCTAATTTTATATATTTACTGGTATTAAATACTTGAAGTTTCGAAATTTAATTTACTTAATATTTTCCACATGTTACTTTTAATTGAAACAAATTTAAAAAAATGTTTGGTCATTCAAAAGTTATCAAGAAAAGAAGAATGGAGAGGGGCTCAGCTCAACACCCGCCGCGCACGGTTGGCGGATCCTAGTATAATAATGTTTTGCGATGTATGAAATAAGTATTTAGAAACTTATGATGACAATGTTATTTTTAGGAGGTACTCGGAAGGTGTGACAAAAAATTATTACAAAGTCTGAGTTAAAAATACCAGCAGTAATTATTCAAAATATGATATTTAGATGTTAATATTTATTGTTATATATGTATGTTGTAGAATATTTAATTTTATTTTTTGTCTACATTAACGTCTTAAGATTGAACAGATAAATAAAAACAATATATATTTATTTTATCGAACATTTCAATTGACCACTCTTCTGCAAACCTTCTTGAAGAAGTTATTTTATAGGACGTTTACTTAAAATAAATAGTAAATTATAAAAAGAAATAAACCTCACATATTTATAATTTTACCATTTATGTAAATTCTAATTAATACTTTGCATTTTCGTAAGGTAAAGAATTTCATGGATAAATTAAAATGTACTTGTACTTGTTCCTGTGGATTAAGTTTGTAGTACTCAGTTAATAAACTTCCAGGAGTCTGGTTGGAATAATAAATGTAAATAACATTTACATAAGACGTCGCTAGTGTCCGCAGTCTGCAGTCGACTGTAAAGTTGTTACGGAACAATGGATAGAGACGAACTGTAGGTTTATTAAATAAATTAAGGTGAAAATCCTGTCTGAGATCTAAGAGTGTTTTCATTTTTTACTTCGAATGGACATTGGCACATTTTTAGCAATGGTTTTGTTTGTTATTGCAAAGTTTAAGAAAAAATTATACATGGAAAAAGTGTGTTTGCATTATATTATGAGATCTACAAAATACATATCGACCAATTTAGTATTATTATGGGACAAAGAAAATACTATGATATATGTTTATTATGGTTGATTATAATAACCATTAAATAACAAGTCACTTAGGTGTCATTTGGTAATATTTTATGTTTAATATGCAAACAAGTAATAATATTAAATAGAAAATAAGAACTGTAATTATAATATGTATTACCAATATAATTAATTAACATCATAATTGTATAATAATACTGCGAATATATTAACCTTTATACTATGAAAATTATACATATGTTTATCTTATTCGCTGATTTACTCAAAAGTAAACTAAAACTTTCAAAGAAACAACTTCGTCTTATTTCAATTACAAATTTGTTTTTCTTTCGTAAGAGTCTTTCTAAGTAACTTTTTATTGGATTTTCATTTTATCACATTTCTTTGGAATTATAAATTGGAATTTCTTGTAAAAAAATAATATACAAATGTAACCTTTATATAATTATAATAAAATAAACAATAACATATGTACATATCATCTTAGAGGTTGTATTATAATAATATTATACATAACCAATACATCAAGTAGGTGGCTTATTATAAGCAAAAGTAACTTTCAAATAAGGAAATAGTTACGTACTTTAATTATAAAGATATATGTTATAACTATAAACAATTTTAGTTATTTTTAATGAAACATAATTTTATACTATAAGTATTTCATTGAATAAACTTTATACTAAAAAAATATATGTCACACTAGATAACTTCATTATTCACAAAACATTCATCGATTAGCTGACTATTGATTTCTGTTGATAGTCTTAATTATTTTCAGACATTTATAACATCTTGAAGCACATATTTAATAAATTTTGAATAAATACTCTAATACAAAAAGTACATTTGGAAAATAACTATGTTTTATACGAACTTACGTTCGTTACGGCTTTTCTCAAGGTTCCATCTTGGTAAGCCCAGAGGTTTAGGCTATACGTAGATACATCAGTGAAATAAAATTAAATCTCTGTATAAGAATATGTTAATAAAATACCCGCCATCATAGTTTTACAGTTTTTGTGCGCTTTTCAAATAAAATTAGTCTGAAGATGTTTTAGGTACAAAGTTGAAACTTATTTAACTGTTAGTTGTTAGTTTGTTGTTAGTTTTAACATAAGTGTGTTGATAAAATATTTAAAGAAAAAAATTGAAAAAAAAGGTGTTTTTTTTACTTAGTGATCTACTATTATTAATATATGAATGAAACTATAATTTATTGAAATATTGTTTTTTTAAATTATCTATTTTAAAATAAAGTGTTTGTATAATATTTATTGCTTTTAAACTCTAATAATACATTTATTGAAAAAATAAGAAATATATATATTCTTAGGTTTCTAAGCAATTACAAAAATACACTACAATATTTAAATTTTTTTGGTCGTAGATAAACTCTTGTTATATTTGTATTTTCCATATTTCTTTTCTTTTCCTTGACATAATGTCAAGATTACAAAACTCCACACACACAAACTTATGTTTAAAATTTCAAATTGATTAAAAGATAACTGAAAGCACATTATGATATGTATTACATTATTACAGTAATAATAATATACAGCAAACAAAAAGTACGTATATAAAGTAAAATATATACATATATTTATACATAGTACTATTTTCCGTATTTTTAATACCGTATTTCCATAATTAATAGGTTAATTGGATGCTTGAAGGTATAATGGTGATTTTAACTTTTGCACTTTACCAAATATTTTTTTTCTTTTAATGTATTATAAGTGCTTGATACTACCGCAGTACCTCTTGTTTAATCAATGATAATAAGCTCATTAAAAGTTATTTCAAAGTCGTCTGTCGTCTGGAGGTCTACAAACGTTGTAGTGATATTAATGCTTCTCACTTTATATCGTATTTTACACTAACATTTTATAAATATAAAAATACTGACTTACTATTATAAATTGTATCCTTTTTATAATAAAAGTATTAAGTATTTGCAAATAATTATAGTAATAGTAGTGGTTTTAAAAATCAAATAATATTTGAGTTAAAAGCAGCTGCATCGTTAAAATGTCGCCATCAACCTCTTAGCACTCTTGTTATGGATAAGCTGGTTGAAGATTTACATTATGTTGATTTTACAGCTTTCCAGGATATATTTGTTAAAATTATTACTATTGGATTTCACGGTAATCCTATTACCCTTTCGCTTTGAAATCTGGAAATTAATTAAATGCTTTATACGATAAATATATATATATATATATATATACATATGACAGATATATATGACCTCAGCGCACTCATAGGGATATAAAATAAAACGGCATGTATGGATTAAGTTGCTTTGCCTATTTATTAGGAATTACAAGATTTCTTTATTTTTACTTTGTTATGATTAGTGAGTTATATTATTCTATTCTACTATACGCTATGGTTTCAAATATTATTTAACATCATTATCAGATAAACTAGTGTGATAATCCTCAGTGTAAACATAATAAGTATTCTTAAATTTAGTTACTGTTAATATTTGGTCAATTTTACACTCTGTTCTGGCCTTCATAACATATTTCTATATCTCCACCGATAAACCTTGTTCTTTTTTTACTCTTGCTGTTTTTACAACCTTATAAAACTAGAATGTAACATCAAAATTAAAAGGTAGATTAATATAGTTTAAAAGTAGCCAAAAACTGTCTGGTCTTATCTAATCGTGGGACTCTATGAACAGAAAAATGTCTTAATTACTGCTTTTTTACAATGATAACATGTAAAACCTTTGTTCCTCATTGTGAGTTTTAGAATTGATGACAAGTCTTTGTGTTGAGTGTGTTGCAGTGAATTTGAAATATATATTTTTTGCTGATATAATTATATTTTTTTATTAAATTGATTACAAAAGAAATATCCAAATTTTTACCATATTGTAATATAATTATATTACAATAATTAAATAATACTAAATTGTTGAAAGTCAAACCAAATTTTGTATAGTTATAACGTTTTCATTAAATCCCCCAAAATTCACAAAAACATGCTTGAGGCTGAGAAGCTCTACATAGACCTCCAGAGAAGACCAGTGGCGGACCACTCACCACTTGTCCAATGTGCCAGATGCCTCGGTTTTGGCCACACAAAAACAATTTGCCAGGAAGCGGAAGAGAGGTGCAACTTCTGCGGAGCAGCCCACTCCTGGGAAAAGTGCCCTAGCCGTAAGGAGAACAAGCCGCCAAACTGTTTTAACTGCCAAAAAATAAAGAGATCTCTAGGCGCACCACTGGTAGAAACAAACCACATAGCATACAGCAATGTATGCCCTGAACGCCAGAAATGGGACGCAATAGCAAGAGCCAGAGTCTCCTACCTCTGCTAAAGATGACACAACAGCTCCTCAAACAACAGCAGCCCAAACCAACCAATCCCAAAATAGTATCAAAATTATCCAAGTCAACCTCCAGAGATCGAAGCTAGCAACCGCCGAATTGATGCAGGTGGCAGATTCAGAGGGAATTTCGATAGCACTCGTCCAAGAACCTTATGTGGGAAATACGGGTGTCCTAAAACAACATCCAGGCACCACAATAATCCAGTGCACTCTGAATCGCAGAAAACCGAACAAAGCGGCGGTCGTCATCTTTGGCGAAAAAATCGCAGTCACCCACGATCCACAAATGGTCACAGAAACCGAAGTACCAGCAACAATAACAACAGGAAAGACGAACATTGGCCTAATATCACTCTACCTAGAGGGGAATGAAGCCATCAGCCCCTACATCGTCAGGTGCAAGACCATTATGACCAAATTCACCACAAACAACATCATAGTGGGAGGTGACATAAATGCCTGGAGCAACTGGTGGGGAAGTTCATCGTAAAACGACAGAGGCATAGAATACAACGCCTTCCTCGACGAGATGGACCTCCACATCCTAAACAAAGGCAACACACCAACGTTTGAGACGAACAGAAGAGGTAAACTCTATACAAGTATAGTGGACGTCACAGCGTGCAGCAAACCACTGTTGGGGAAAATTAACAACTGGAGAGTGAGCCGAAACAAGATAAATTCGGATCACAACGCCATCACCTTCTACCTCCAATTGGAAAGGGCTCCGCAACCACTCAAGCCCATCACCACCAGGAGATACAACACCAAAAAGGCCAAATGGCGAGAACTCAGAAAAATTTTCAACAACAGATTGGAAAACGAGAATTTGACTCCACATACAATAACAGCCATAGAAAAACCAGTAGACCTGGAAACCGTCTCAAACACCTACATTGACTGCATCAAAGAGGCTTGTGAAAAATCAATACCCTCTGCAAATACATACAAGGGAAACCCCATACCGCCATGGTGGACACCAGCCCTGCAACAGCTCAAACAAGAAGTCTTAAGAAAAAAGCGCAGAATCCGCAACGCCGCTGCCTGTAGAATATTACAGGTGGTAACCGAATATCAAGAGGCAAAACAGCTGTACAACATCACAGCAGAGGAGGCCCAAACAGCGAGTTGGAAAAAGTTTTGTGCAACACAGGACAGAGAAAGCATGTGGGACGGAATATACCGAGTGATCCGGAAAACAGCTAGGAGACAAGATGACACCCTATTGAGAGACGCTGCGGGAAACACCCTCACCCCCTACGAATCAGCGGAACTCCTAGCTCAAACTTTTTATCCGGATGACGATGAGAAGACCGACACCCCACATCATCAACTAATAAGAAATACTGTCCAGCCCTCAAATCACACATCATCGGAATACCCATATGCAGACGACCCACCCTTCACATTAGCCGAACTGAACTTAGTCTTGGCGGAACTAAACCCAAAAAAGGCCCCAGGTCCGGATGGATTCACGGCGGATATCTGTATAGAAGCCATCACAGCGAACAGGGAGGTGTTCTTGGCGATTGCGAACAAATGCATGACACTGGAATACTTCCCTACTCAATGGAAAAAGGCACATGTGGTGATCCTGAGAAAACCAGGAAAAGAGGACTATACTAAACCAAAATCATACCGACCAATAGGCCTACTCTCAATACTAGGCAAAATTCTAGAGAAAATGATGATAGGCCGAATACAGTGGCACGTCTTTCCAACACTTAACAAAATGCAGTACGGGTTCATGCCAAGAAAGAGTACAGAAGATGCACTCTATGTCTTAACGGGACACCTCAGGGGAGAGATAAGCAAGAAGAACATTGCCATAGTAATCTCACTGGACATAGAAGGAGCATTTGACAACGCATGGTGGCCATCACTCAAAAAACAACTGGTAGATAAAAAGTGCCCTAAGAACTTATTCGGGATGGTAGGTTCCTATCTTCAAGATAGAAGCGTCCAAGTACATTACGCCAGGGCATCGAGTGAGAAAAAAAACAACAAAAGGATGCGTCCAAGGATCCATAGGAGGACCAACCTTCTGGAACCTGATTCTGGACTCGCTCCTACAGCACCTGACTGCCCAAGGAGTAAGATGCCAGGCGTTTGCAGACGACGTGGTCTTAACATTCTCCGGCCCCTCAATCCATGAGCTGGAGCGTCAAGCCAACGAGACCCTTGATATTGTACATGACTGGGGGCAGAAGAACAAGCTAAGTTTTGCACCACACAAGACCTTCGCAATGATGCTAACAAAGAAACTGAAAGTATCAAACCCCCAAATTTACATGGACGGTAAAGAAATTGCCTTGGTTGACGAAATAAAGATACTAGGATTAACCATCAACAAAACCCTGACATTCAAATCACATGTGGCCGCAATATGCAAGAAAGCGGCGGACATCTACAAACAGCTATCATGTGCGGCAAAGGTAACTTGGGGATTAAACTCAGAAATAATAAGAACAATATACGTGGCGGTGATAGAACCGATACTGACATATGCAGCATGCGCATGGGCCCAAGCGACGGATTACGAAATGATCCAAAAGACCCTAAGATCAATCCAAAGAGGCTTTACTCTTAAAATATGCAAGGCATACAGAACAGTATCACTCACATCTGCACTAGCCCTTACAGGAATCCTGCCGATAGACATCCGAATACAAGAAGTTGCCAGTTTATACAAAATCAAAAAAGGATTGTCAGTGGACTACCTACCGCCAGGCAAGGAGCTCGAAGAAGTAGTTAACTACCTAGACTATCCACACCCGTCTCAACTAACTTCCTTCGACTATGAACTGTTAGAGAACATGGACTCTGAAACCATAACATCCCTTCAAATTATGGGCCCCCAAATATACACAGACGGGAGCAAGATAGAGGGGAAGACAGGAGCAGCTCT
The DNA here is from genome assembly GCA_918358695.1 of Melinaea menophilus ssp. n. AW-2005. Classification (NCBI taxonomy): domain Eukaryota; kingdom Metazoa; phylum Arthropoda; class Insecta; order Lepidoptera; family Nymphalidae; genus Melinaea; species Melinaea menophilus. Next base: position 16,732,123 of record OU911049.1, read on the forward strand.
CACCTGGTGGGCAAATGGAAAGGAGATAAAACACACCAAATACAGTCTGGACCCAGCATGTACAGTTTTCCAGTCAGAGTTGTTTGCCCTGCATAAGGCCATAGAGGAAGCTAAGGAGAGCTCGGAACCCATCATCAACATTCTGAGTGACTCTAGATCATCGCTAGACCTACTTAAAAACCCTAGACAAACACTCCCATTGGTCAACAAGATCAAAGAAGACCTTTCTATCATAACACGAACTGGAAGACGGATCAGAGTGTTCTGGCTGAGAGCACATGTGGGCACGGCCGGCAACGAAAGAGCTGACGAACTTGCAAAAGTAGCAGCCCTAACACCTAAATTGACTCCAGATTACGAACTAGTTCCGCTGTCATATGCCAAGAGGAAAATCCGAGAGGAGAGCATACTCAAATGGCAGGACAGATATGACAACTCAACTACAGGTTCAGTCACGAAGCATTTCCTACCAGAGGTGAACAAATTATACCGAACGGTAAGGAATACAATTCTGAACCCAGTTCACATACAGTTGCTGACGGGACATGGAGGAATTGCTGAATACCTGCACAGATTCAAGTTAATAACTGACCCCGGATGCGAGTGTGATCCCCGCGAAATAGAGTCTGTGTGGCACCTGATCTTGGACTGTCCTCGCTTCCAAACGGCGAGAATGGACCTGGAACAAAGTTTCAACACCAATCTGACAATGGAATTACTACCCAAACTTCTGGACGACCCAAAAACCAAAAAACCTTTTTTGGACTACGCTGAAAAAATCATGCGCACAGCAGCCAAAAAGCATAAGGACACAACACCACCGCAAACTAGAGAAAACACCCGTACTACCGCACTAATAATTCCAAGACAGGTACCAACACCTAAAACAACCCTCCCTGCTACCAAAAATCACAGAGAGACAGTAGCAAGACTGCTAGATAATGGAGTAGTCGGTCTACCTGGCATCAAGACCAGAAGTGTGGTAGTATTCATGAACACACCACATGAAAGACTGGGTATCAGCTTCTGCTGCAAAACGGGCCCAAACAGCATAGAGATGTCCCCGGGACTAGCGGCATTGATGAAAGGCAGTCCCACAAAAAGCAAATTAAAACGGAAAAAGCTCGAGGCAATGAGCGTGATTTTAATAGCAAACCAGAAATGTCGTCTATACCGCAAAGACAACAAAACGGTACTTATTTTCGAAGACGAAGAAGTATTAACACAGTTTGCAAGAGCAAGCTCACTACTTAATATCATAGCTGAGGTCAGCGAGCCCCAAGATCCGGCTCGAATAATCAGCGTGGATACAATGACAGCCGGATATTACAAAGGCGAAGTTGCAGACCACCTGGGTATAGTTGTAGCCTCCAAGATTCACCAACTCGTGGCTTATGAGAATAGAGGCGAAGATCTCAGCTATTTAAAACCCAAACCAACAAAACCCCAACAAAACCCGGCAGTCCTAGACACTGACTATAGAAACCTGGCAAATCCAAGTGGCTCAGAGAGAGTGCAGAAAAAACATGAGGAGGAGAGAGATGCCAAAAACCAAACAGCAAGAAAATCTCCGAAGGAAAGCATCATCACCTCTATCATTAAAGCAGTCAGCATAGCCTCGAACCAGACCCTTAGGAAAAATTCTATAAAAGAACAGCCAGTAGGAAAACAAACATACAAATCAAAACCAAAAACGACGAAAAAACCAACGAAAGCAGCAAAAGGCCCCGCCGAACTCCCAAAATACCTACCAGTAGTCAGACCACGGGACCATATGATAAATGCCTTCATAGAGTACACCGCCATACTTAAGGCAACAAGAGCGAAAAAGATCAAAGAGTGCCAAAACATCCTGGAAGCACGTCACAGCAAACTCAAAGACCTATTAGATGAAAGGATAAAGACTGCGAAGGCAACAATTTATAACAACCAGACCGCGGAAGTGATCGAGGGAGAAGAGGCAGAGCAGCACATGGCTGCATTCAGTGAGACAATTGGCATGGTCGAACTTGATTTAGAAAAAACAGAAACATCAGGAGTAGTCACTTACCGAACCCCGACGACTGATCCAATAGTGGTAACCACAAAGAACACTAAGATATGGCTAGACGACAAAATACTCGAAAGAGCGGACAAATTGTCAGAAACATGCCAACAATGGGAGTTACCACTAATAAAGATGATATACGGAGTACCAGGATGCGGTAAGACTACATGGATAATTAACAACTTCAACTCCCAAGACGACCATATAGTCACTACCACTAAAGAGGCTAAACTAGAACTAGTATTAAAAATCTCCGAAAAAGAGGGAGCTGACGCCGCGCGCAGAGTAAGCACACTGGCTTCGATCCTAACAAACGGACTACCGAAAGAAAAAAAGGGGAAATGCCAAAGGCTTATAGTCGATGAAGCACTGATGAATCACTTCGGATCCATCGTGATGGCCCTGCAACTCACCGAAGCCACAGAACTGCTACTCATTGGTGACGTAAATCAGCTTCCTTATATTGAAAGAGAAAACTTGTTCGAAGTCTACTACCACCGCCCAGACTTTATAACAACTGCCATCATAACACAACTTATGTGCTCAAACAGATGCCCGAGGGATGTAGTCTACGCCCTTAGAAAAGTATATGACGGTATATATTCCTCGAGCAGCATAGCAAGATCTATGAACATAAAATCCCTTACAGGTGAAAAGATCCCCATTGACCAACCAAATACCCTATACCTGACCTTCACTCAAGAAGAGAAGCTAACATTGGAAGAAAAAGGGTACGGAAAAGGGAAGGGATCCAAAACACTCACCGTTCATGAGGCACAAGGTTTGTGTTATGAAAACACAATAGTAGTAAAAAGAACCGGAAAGAGCCTCCCACTCCATGACAGCGTACCTCATGCGCTAGTAGCCATTTCCCGACACACCAGGACGTTTGTCTACTACACGGACCATCAAGAAGATGCGCTGGCGAGGTTCATCAAAGACAGCATTGTTAATACGGACAAGACAATAAATGATTACAATTTGAAATTAGCAATACACAACCAAGACCAGAAGGTCATAACAAAATTAACCAATTGAATAGAATATTTATTTATGTATTTATTAAAGTAATTCTTGTGCCTGAATACACAGGCAAAAATCTCAAAAAAAAAAGAAATCAAAATAATAATTAAAAAACAAATTAAAAATGGCATGGACTACAAGTCTATGGTAAATATATAATAATAAAAAAAAAAAAAAAAAAAAAAAAAAAAAACGTTTTCATTATACAATGGGTACTTCGTTTTAAGAAAGTTTTAAAAAACATATTATTTTCTGGGGTATTAATTTTTTCTTATTGTAACTAATCTTTATGATTTATTCATTGTCTACAAGATGGCTGAACGTATAATATGATAAAAACAAAAGTTGTACGTATAACAGCAGCATAATTATATTATCTTATTCACCGGTCGAAGGATTAAAAAATAATACGGAATGGAATTTCGTAATAAAATATTGTTATTATGGTGAACTAGGTAATAAAGAAGGTATAAGAGTAAACTATGTAATTAATTAAATTAAATAGTGTTAGCGTAAAATCATAAGCCCTTGAGGTTATGTCCTTTACATTATACAATATATAAATTGTAAACTAAATTGCGACAGGAAGGAGGTGACGTCATATAAAAATAATAAGCAATATTTCAAATTTTGTAATATAGAATAACATTAAAGAGATGGCACAACCGAAATTTATGCTTGAAATTGTCTATTGCTTGTATAGTCGCCAGAACGTACTGAGTCGTGCAAGTTTAATGACACTGAAGTGCACTTTGGGAATTACTTATAAAAGATTTATAATACGGTTTTCAGGAAAATCAACCACTTATTCTTATATATATTTAATAAATGTTTACCTTACCTAAGGTAAGAAAAACAGTACACTAGCAATCATTTTTTTAATAAAGGGTTTATTAACTATGTACGGCAATAAAAAGTTTTCGAACATCTTCATTATCTTATATCTGCCCAACTACACTTAAAACTAATATTAATACTCAACATTATTAGTAACAATTGAGTGCAGTGACGTAAGAGTTACGTAAACAGTTATATAACTTTTCATTTCTGTTCAAAAGGATAAAATTTGTAAGATAATATCAAACACTTATTCTTATTTAATTAATTTGTCCTTAATTAATAACACAAATTGAAATAAATTATATATGACGGATTCTAACCCAAATTAGTATTTCTAAAAAGATCCATTTTTTTAACCTCTGAAATACAATATAGTTGATTGATTTTCTAGCAACACATAACAACACACGAAGACAAGCATTAATCCATTTATTTATTTTCTTACTAATTTAGTTTGAGCAGGCTGGAATTCTTGGAGGCGACGACGGTCCAGCCTGCGGCTCGTTCATCGGTGGCGGGTTGCTATCGTTGATAACGTTGTTTGATGACAAATTATCAACTCCGGATGTTTCTCTCCGATTTGAATTCATAGGCGACGCGGTCATCTGAAAGTTAATAGTGTTTTCGAAATATGTACGCAGCTGGTCAGGACTCACTTTTTCGAGAACGGCCATGATAACCAATTAAAAATGACAAAATTTTCACTTGTCCTTTGTAGAAAGCATTCACCAATGGACTGCATCATAGTCATCATATGCTGGAAAAAAATCAGTTGGAATATTATTACCAGATATTGAAAACTTGTGTAAACAGAGTTGCTATTTTTTAATTTTGCAAGTTCAGATACACCAGTTGGCTTATATCCCCCTTGAAAATCATTCATACCAATCTGTGGCCGGCAGAAAGGGAACTATTAGAAATTTAAAAAAAAATCAGAGTCGGTGATTGTCAGATCCATTAACTCTTATCAGTATTACTAATACTTATCAAATAAAAAGTCAAATATACTCAAGCATACATTCTTAGGAAAAAAAATAAATAAAATATTAACTAAACTTAATATTTTATTAGAAATAATTAAAATGAATAATTTAAAGTAATGGAAGTTATTTAATACACCACTTTTAATAATCAGTAACAATAAATGAAAACTTAACTAAACGGAGTTTATTATGAATAACACAAAGAATTAATCGCTAAAAGTTTCTAAAAGTATAAGTAAATAAAAAATATTTATAATTACTCACATAACACCAATATATTCTTATCACTGTCCAACTCGAGCACCAGGCAAAAACTTAGGTATCGAAGCAAGTTATCCGCTATTTATACAGTTCTCAAATAATTTGATCGTTTGACTCGATTCCGGAAAAATAACAATATCGCACGATTAAGTGACAGCTTTCACTTGACCAATAACTTTAGTGAAATCAAAGTTTTAGAAATTAATGAATACTAACTTTCATTTCAACAATCCTTAAATGTAACTGTTATCTACTTTGACCTAATTTATCTTATTTTTGCAACGAAACTAACAAGTGCTAATATATACTATATTTATCGAAACACTATCCATTCATAATGATAAAAAGATAGTAGATAGAAGTCTCAAATCTACCTTATATTATTTTAAAACAATTTGTAAATATGTAACAAATAGTTAAAATAATAATTTAAGGCTCAGCGGCGACATATATTTCCAAACAATTCTCCCAACCCTTACGTGAAATTACACATATTTAATTAAAACAGTGTGAATCTTAAACATATTTATTATTGGTATATATAAGTAAAACTATATAAATCTTATAACATCATGTTAAATCAATTTATTATAACTGATTACTAACAATTCCCCTTCCGTTTTAGGTTAAATTAAAAAAAATATATGAAGTTAGTTTTAATATACCTTAAACAAAGTTCCACGTGGGAGATACGATAAAAAAATATTTTTCATACAATTAATAGTTTATAGTGAGAACATTTTAATGGAACCGCAGCACGAGAACACTGAACGGCTTATCCTTAATTAGTGAGCTTACTAACGACTGAAGCCCTCCGTCAAAGAATTCAACAAATCTCTTTAGAATCGGCTACTTTCTGGATTATATGTACCCAGTACGGACATTAACTTTGTAATAGAATTTAGCTTTACTTTGTTTTCTAAAATTATACGGGTGTTAATACATATTGCATATTAGATTTATAGGTAGTGAAATATTTGTGCAAAATAGCTTTACAAAAAAATACATATAAGCTACACAGGAATTTTATGACCTTTCTATCCCTATATTATGCGTTTAAGAAAAAGAGAAGGAAGAAAAAGAAAGAGAAAGGAAATAAAGAATTTAACTGCTTCGAGATTTTAAGATTTCATCTTGGTTTATATCGTCAGGGGTCATTATCATACGACTATTAGTTTTCATTTACTGTACCAATTACTCACATATTCTGGGGTATGATTACGTATTTTCTTATTTATAACAATATGAAATTAATACAGGAGTAATTTCATATCAGTAATACTTTAGAATAATACTTATGGCTAGAACATTCAAATTAAATACACAAATTAAGTAAAGTTAATAATTGTATCTTAATAAAAACAATCGTTGAATTGTAAACAATTTTATGGAAAAGTAAATTCTTACGATTAAGATTATTGTATAATGAGATCAAATTACTTAGATAGAAATTTGAATCTAATAAACATATATTAATGAAATGCGTATTTATTATACGAATTCAAAAGAAACTTATCAAAGGTAGCGGTAGTGGCCTACTGGCCTGAGATATTAAAGGCCCAAGGGAAATTATACGAGAGGTTCTCAGATTGTTTTGTTCCGAGTTCTATGTATGTGTTACACTGATATTGTAAGATCTCTAGGAGGAGCCGTGCTATTGTGGGATCCTTTTTCGTCACCTTTCCTTATCCCGATTATTTAAGGTTGGCGCATTATATCCAATCCTACCACGCTCCTCTATCACCCGTCATCTTAGTGGATATTTCCTTCCTACCACACTATTTTTACGCACTATATTTATATGTTTTTCGGTCATCTCCTTCTGCTATCAATTATAGAAATTAAATTATAAAAATTTGAATTACTTTAATATAAATCTAGTGTTATTATGGTTTAATTTGAAATGGTTATAATTAAGTATGACGTGTTTCAAAAGTCAATAAGGAATAAGGATACTAGTATAATTAAAGGTGGTCATTTAAAATACATCTATGTCTTACCAATATTCAACGACTATTAATTCATAATGACCAATAAAACATCGTTTTATTCTTTTAAATTGAATTTAAGTTACAATATTTTAGTTAATACAAGATATTATTTTTATAGTTTGGTCTTGGTTTGGTTTAACACGTATAACATTAAACTAATAAACTTTCTTTTATTACTTACAAAAGTCGATGAAACCATGTAAGGTATAAACTTAACGTAACAGGTCACATGTATGATCAAGAACACACAACTTATATGCAGCAGCACGCGGCATCCGAGGCACGTCACGACGCTCTCTCAGGTGACTAGTTAAATTCCCGGATACACTTTCATGTTCACAGTGTACATCCTTTGTGAAAATGTTCCTTAACTGAACATCCACATACAATGTACGAAGTTTCAAACTTTGTTTGAATTCTTGATACTTGATCTTAGTTTCATGATGTTGTTTTTAATCATAAATAAATAATGGAAAAAACTATTCAACAAAAAAGAATTCAACAAATCTCTTTAGAATCGGCTACTTTCTGGATTATATGTACCCAGTACGGACATTAACTTTGTAATAGAATTTAGCTTTACTTTGTTTTCTAAAATTATACGGGTGTTAATACATATTGCATATTAGATTTATAGGTAGTGAAATATTTGTGCAAAATAGCTTTACAAAAAAATACATATAAGCTACACAGGAATTTTATGACCTTTCTATCCCTATATTATGCGTTTAAGAAAAAGAGAAGGAAGAAAAAGAAAGAGAAAGGAAATAAAGAATTTAACTGCTTCGAGATTTTAAGATTTCATCTTGGTTTATATCGTCAGGGGTCATTATCATACGACTATTAGTTTTCATTTACTGTACCAATTACTCACATATTCTGGGGTATGATTACGTATTTTCTTATTTATAACAATATGAAATTAATACAGGAGTAATTTCATATCAGTAATACTTTAGAATAATACTTATGGCTAGAACATTCAAATTAAATACACAAATTAAGTAAAGTTAATAATTGTATCTTAATAAAAACAATCGTTGAATTGTAAACAATTTTATGGAAAAGTAAATTCTTACGATTAAGATTATTGTATAATGAGATCAAATTACTTAGATAGAAATTTGAATCTAATAAACATATATTAATGAAATGCGTATTTATTATACGAATTCAAAAGAAACTTATCAAAGGTAGCGGTAGTGGCCTACTGGCCTGAGATATTAAAGGCCCAAGGGAAATTATACGAGAGGTTCTCAGATTGTTTTGTTCCGAGTTCTATGTATGTGTTACACTGATATTGTAAGATCTCTAGGAGGAGCCGTGCTATTGTGGGATCCTTTTTCGTCACCTTTCCTTATCCCGATTATTTAAGGTTGGCGCATTATATCCAATCCTACCACGCTCCTCTATCACCCGTCATCTTAGTGGATATTTCCTTCCTACCACACTATTTTTACGCACTATATTTATATGTTTTTCGGTCATCTCCTTCTGCTATCAATTATAGAAATTAAATTATAAAAATTTGAATTACTTTAATATAAATCTAGTGTTATTATGGTTTAATTTGAAATGGTTATAATTAAGTATGACGTGTTTCAAAAGTCAATAAGGAATAAGGATACTAGTATAATTAAAGGTGGTCATTTAAAATACATCTATGTCTTACCAATATTCAACGACTATTAATTCATAATGACCAATAAAACATCGTTTTATTCTTTTAAATTGAATTTAAGTTACAATATTTTAGTTAATACAAGATATTATTTTTATAGTTTGGTCTTGGTTTGGTTTAACACGTATAACATTAAACTAATAAACTTTCTTTTATTACTTACAAAAGTCGATGAAACCATGTAAGGTATAAACTTAACGTAACAGGTCACATGTATGATCAAGAACACACAACTTATATGCAGCAGCACGCGGCATCCGAGGCACGTCACGACGCTCTCTCAGGTGACTAGTTAAATTCCCGGATACACTTTCATGTTCACAGTGTACATCCTTTGTGAAAATGTTCCTTAACTGAACATCCACATACAATGTACGAAGTTTCAAACTTTGTTTGAATTCTTGATACTTGATCTTAGTTTCATGATGTTGTTTTTAATCATAAATAAATAATGGAAAAAACTATACGATATAAAAATATTTTGTTACGATTGCAATTTTAATCTGAGGTCTGTTGATCCAAAAGCTACTACAGACGGCCATAAATGTATCGACAAGAGTCTCAATGTTTTCATTATTTATTTATTGGTATTGGTTTAACGAGCAAGCGCGAGGCTAACTGAATAAAAATAGTAGTATACATAATATAAATAAGGATTTCTTTGAATCTATATCTCTAACATCAATATATTTTTATATGGGTATGTATTTTATAAAAGAAATCGCAAAGATATATTGTAAAAGGAACATCAAACGAAACTAAAATATAAGACAAACCCTTTTTTCTTTATTTTTTTTCTTTTGGAAAATACATAATAACTTTTGTCAACATTGTAATTTAGCTAAGATTGAATACGTAATCTCAAGGCACTCGAGTTATGAGTTATAAAAGGAATATTAGTAATTAATTGTACATCTGTATAACTGAACTTTATAAACTACTACTTTAAGTTAGTTTGATTATCACTTCATAAGGGATGGGAGGAATGTAACATTAATTCAAGTTTGTGTGTGAATATGCAAAAACTTATAATGCTTACTCCAACCTTACGCAACTGTGTAATGAAATACTTTATATTGTATTATTGTGAGAATTATATTTCGGTAAAATAAAAACCCTAGCGACAGTGCTAAAGCTGCTCATTCCACTCTCAAGCTGTCTTTATCATTAATTGAGTTGTATTTAAAGTGCTAAATGGATTTATATTATTTTCGAACACAGATAGATCATAGCCTAAAAATACCACAGCCATTCCTCAGAGATTTTGACGGTCTGTTTCATTTCCGCGAAATTTTAGATGATTAGTCGTCTGAGAGTATTTTTGTAAATTTGAAATAAATGTATGTTTGTAACTTTGAAATAAATAAATACTAATAATACATTTAATTTTTATTTAATATAAATCCTATTAACTGCAATATTTAAAATGAATTCCAATTCAAATATATTTTGATTGCAGCGAAATAATGTTTTATAAAGTAGCAAGTGAGATAAAACATTTTAAATAACGTGATTAAATCCACTACTAAGCAAAATGCAGCGACTAATAAAAATACACCAAAAGTATATTATACCCGGTTTATTAAATTCACAACCTTTGCAAACCTGACGAGATTTGTTCAACATTTTGACTCATAGCTACCAAACAGCTACAGTTCAATTAATTAGGAGTTCTATTAATATTTCTGTTACTATTGTACATCACAAACTACAATAAGTTGTTACTTATAAGCATTTTCAAATAAATTCAAAAAACCAAATTTAGAAAATTATTACTTTATCACGGGTTTACCTAGAGTACTATAATTAAAATATTAAATATAGCTGTTTACTAATATAGATTAAAAATTGTCAGAACAACAAATATATTTTATTAATTTATATTAGTGTTTATACATTTTCATTTGAAATACGTAGTAAGGTAAGAAAGTGAAGATAAAACAATACATTTGAGATATCAGTACTGAAATACCACGAATATTAAATGATTTTGGCACAAAAGTCCATTTATCAAGCGACCGCTGCAAAAGTTTTATGGAAAGAGTTTACAAAGTATATACTCGTGTCACCCTCTTAAGGTTGATGGTCATCCTGACTTCTCATTTTTAAATACATTTTTTTCATATCACAAAAAAAAACTAGTATTACTTCTTCGGGTCTTATTTACTAGAGCTATTGTGAAATATAAATAATTTAAAGCGCGTGTTCTATGAAACAGTCTCAAAGGAAAGAACACAAATTGCCGACGTGCGGTGTCTCATGCAACATCATGGTTTTTAAATCAAATTTGTAATATATATTATGATATAATGTTATATTTCCTTCAATAACAATACTTATTACTTTACTTTGAAATGAATATTTGGTGAATTCTAAATTGTACCTTAGTTACAAGAAATAATGATTAATATTAAAATTAAGTTTTAGGTCCCTAATAATATAGCACCATATTATACAATTAACTCTGAAAGACGCTGTAATATGCTATATTAACTTTGTTAAAAGAGATAGAAGGTTTGTAGGTACCTTATACCTCATTGTAATAACTTTTTAGGAAGTGAAAGAGCTTCCTAAAACTAAACGAGTAAAATCAAACCTATTTTATATACACATAAATCTAAAATTAAAAATAATATTCGAAAATCACAAGAAAAAAATCTTGATCGAGAAAATTAGCAATTGCTATAATAAGCTTTTTTATAAGCTACTATGGTGGACGGTGATATTAATCAAAATAAAGATCCCAAATCACTGTTTCTGCATTTAACAAATTTATTCATACTTTAAATTGAAGAACATAAAAATAATAAGGGTCGTCGTTTGGTCAGGCCCGTCTGGTTTTACTGGAGTAGTTCCATACTACCCTCTTGCTTCTGACAATGCTTGTGCAAGGTGTGGCAGGCAATAACTCGGTATGGCATCGTCGTAGTATAATCAGTACGCCGATGTAGTCGGTGTTCGTGTCTCGAGTGTTTTTTTATGTTCACACCCTGTGAAAAATGTCTACAGTTAGTATTTCCCTTAAATACCTCCGCTGATATTGATCCCATGTGCATATAGCCAAGAAGAGAAGTCGCAACTAGAAGTATTCATAATGAGAAAGGAGGTACAAAATTATAGCAAAATAATTTAGTAACAATAAACAAACAATAGCTAAATGCAGTAGTAGTATTTATATAATATATCTTACTGTTTTTCTTAACTTCGTTACGTTCTGTTTGAAGGTACCTCAATGTACTATATATTTAAACATCAGTTAACATTAATGTTTAAAGATTATTAGGTACAAAGCATTGTAATGTTCATGAAAGGGGGTTAAAGGTGACAATGGACGTAGTGAAGGGAACCGAATTGAAGAAGCCGCAGATTCTCTATATATATACATATATATATTTCATAGTCAAAGGCGGTCATTCTAAGACGTTGTTTAAATTGTAATTTTAACTATTATAAGAATCTTTTTAATAAAATAGGTTTGGATAAATATATAGGACACCATAAATAATATCCATTTCATGTGGAAAACATAAACAGAAACTGAAATGTACGTTCATACTTAAAACAAGTGCCTTTATTTCCCGCTCATAGAATAATGGAAATATTTATGTGTTTACAAGACCGCCTCTTGTACGTTGTTTAAATATGTTATGTATAGTTTTTTTAATGTACAATAATGATTATTATTATCAATCAGAATCCATTTAGAATCCATAAAATAATTTGATTGTTATTAAAATTCAAAAATTAAAAAAAAAAAGATACTTTTACTTATGTATCGCTTTAATGAAATAATTATTTACTTATTTTCCTAAAAAAAATCATTTTTCAATTAATATCATTCTAAAAATAATCTCAAAAAGCCTTTAAATAGTATATCATTAATTCATTCAATTCATAAATTGTGGTTAGACTAAACTTGAATTTTCTAAATATAAATCTGAAAAAATAATGTTGAATACTTATACAAACTTGTGGATAAAGATAATATATATTCATTTAATAATATTACATCTGAGGTTACAACTTTAAAATAATTAGATGGACAATTACTGTGAAAGAAGATTCAGAACAATCTTTATTTGATTATTCTGTAGAACTTTATACTTTATCAAAACATGGCATGAACGTACTTTTGGTAACACTTTGTATACCGTAACTTAAAGTTGAAAATATCAAAAAACTTCTTTAAATATTGCGTAAGTACTAAATAATGTCAAAATTCAATACATCTTATTTAGTAAAAATTAACTTAATATTATTATCTTCTAATTTATCAATTTTGAGAAAAACAATAAAATTAAATAATATATTAAATTGTAATGAAAATGAACGTTTATCCTAAAGCTATTCCTAAATTATTTTTTGTGTTTGTTGCCCTACGTAGGATCCCGTAAATAGTACTTGGGACGCCTGGTTTTAAGTAAGTATTAAATTTTAATGACGTAAAATGTATACCGAAACTCTAAAGGATTTCACCTCGTTTAGAGGAAACACATTAGAACCTCCACTTTTCTATTATTAGTGGGAGATAAAGACACTTATATTAAGTATAAACGTACATTTCATTTTCTGATATGTTTTTAATTCTAAATGGATATTAGTTATTACCATAAACACACCTGGTTAATATAATTGGGTTTATACTCGTATTTATCAAAATAGACCTATTTTTATTATTAACATTTTTGTCAGTCAAAATTACAATTTAACCAATGTTATTGAATAGCCGACGTTGACTTTTCAATACTCGTATATCTAGTCGTATATAAAGCAGTTCATCAACAGGGTGCGAATCTGACGTTTCTTGAATTCCGTTCAAAGATCAAATCAATCATTTATTTCAATTTGTTAATTAATAATCTGTATTATTGTTGATTATTTATAATTTTGTGTAACTCAATGAAGACTTGTTACACACTTACTGCATCCACTACATAGGAGGACTTAAAAGAATATTTATATAAGGAATCGATACGATTTAATAGACCCAAAAAGTGATTATCGTTGACATATTCTACCTTTTTTTAATTACTTATCATTGTATATTTATAACAACAGAAGAAAGTAAAATATATTGTATTGTAATCATAACTTGAAATATGAACTTAAATGTGAGCTATCAATATATTTTTAAATATTAGACTCGAATGTATTAGAGGCTGTTTTAAAATGGTGGCTTTCATGGCACGTGATTCTCATTCATATTAAAATCATTCTTTTAAAATGAAGAAGAGAATACGTTGTTATAGATAGTTATTTACACTATTACTAGTACAATTTTCCATTCAAACATTTATTAATTATAAGAATGTTTAAAATTCCAATCTTTTAAATCCGACATGTTTTTCATTTATTCTATAAGTTAACATATGACATTAATATAGTTGTGTGAATAAAAGCCAGTTATTAAACTATTGCTCCATGATTTATCAAATGATAAAATATTGTAAAGAATTTGTTAAATTATTTATTGTTGTGAATTTTTTCCTCGTCTTTTTCTTATTTTATTTTTAAATAGTATTTACCAGAACAAGCATATAAAATACCATAATAATATAATATAGTAGCAATCCACTCGAAAAATAGGATAATTATATTTATATATTAAATGTAGATCGTTCATATTGATAATCTAAATATTTATTTATTGACTTATTTCATATTTAAATATTATTTTTCACTATAAATATAAAACGCTGAAGGCGTTTGTTCTAAGCTGTAACTTAGCACTTTAACAAAAGTTATTTACAAATAATAAGAAAATAGTTTTCTACTTTGTAAAGTTTAAAGTCCTTTTTCTCCCTATCGTGCCTTTGTCTCTCGCTTCTTCACATTCTATGTAATGGATATCCGGAACGTGTGAATGACTCAAACAAATAGTGACGTTTAAATTTCTCAAAGGAAGAAAATTCAGAGGTAACGTACGGTTCAAAATTAACGAAGGCTAAAAAGTAAATTTAATTAAAGTCACGTTTCTGGAAATCTTTGGACTCGTATTAAAAAATATGTATTATACTAATAATATAATAAGATAATTAAATAAGAACAATCCAATACAAAACTTATGTTAGATATGTTATTTTACTTGCATACATATATATGTATACAATTTTTATCAAGTTGTTTATAACAAGTTGTAGATTCAGTGAAGCGGAGCACACCCTAAATAACAGAACAATATTTTATTATGAATGTTAAAGTAGATGTCATTTTACTATACAGTGATATGCTAATTGTTTTGAAACCAATTTCCTCTAAATATTCAGAGTCAATTGAATGCTAAACTAACAGCTTTGTTATGAATAGCTCGATATTAAATCCAAGAAAGCGAAGGCTATATTCTTATATAAAGATTCTGTTTAAAAATATTTATTTTAATGTTTTAAGACAGATATGATAATACGAGTATCGGTCGCTGTTATAAAGCTGTGTAATATTTATGAGACTCTCGTTATATCAGACTACAACATCAATCATCTCCTCAGATTTGTCATTTAAACGTATGAATGATTACTGATGCTGAAAATATATTTGTGTCTGTCCGTACACTAATAAATGAAAATGATGATTTTTATTACATATTACGTTAAAACAAATTTATTTTATTAATTATTTTTAAAGGTTATGAATAACATAAAAGAGAGAAAAATATTAATTAAATTAAGTTAAGAATATGATTCTGTTAAAAAACAATAAATTAACCTAAGCTATAAGTTGAATAAAATATAGATATTAATATTTTTTTTACTATTAAAGTAGTTTGTTAAATTTTGTCCATGTTATGTTTACTTCTAAGTATTTTTTTATAAGTAATGAGAACATCCTATGGTTGTTTTAAAACAATATTTGAACTAAAATAAATACCAATTTTAAGTCTTTAATAAAAAGAGCCTCAGCCCGTTCTAACTGTATTACAATTATAGTATTCGTATTCTGACAGAAGTACCATTATTGTTTATCAAAAATAATATTAACAATGAAGTCATGGAAACTACATTCACTTATAACTGTTATGATATTATTATTATAAAATTTTCCACATATTTTGCTGATGGCACATACATCCGTTTATTTTATAAATGTGTATCAACGGCAGACATTATTTTCATTAAGAAGGTCGTTGACTTATGTGCTAGTGTTAGAAACTGAGCTTTATTTCTTCAACAATATTTGATTCTTATTTTTATTTGGTTATAAAAAAAATAAGATTAAATTGTACGAAAAAAATTAACATATAATATATACATATATGCATTTTTATTTCAATATGTTCTCTAACGCTCTCAAGATATTGGAAAATCCAAGTTCAGAATATAATATGAAAATGAATAGAGTCGCAGTCTAGAGTGCAGACGCTCCGACAGTTTATTAAAAGTAAGTTAAAAGCTATGTGGTGACCTCATGTCGTAATTATTATTTTAAATATTTCAAAAACATAATTGTTATGTTGCAGTAATTTTATATAGAATAATTTCATAATAATTTCATTAAATTTTTTATATAATGTTCGTAAACTATATTAATTCAAATCTGAGCTGAGCAACAGTTTTTAAAAACTTTCTCTGTTTATCTGTTTATTCTATGACTCTCAAAGGAAACACAAACATTTTTACAAAGTATCCAAACAAACATCTAAGTAACATTTATGTGTTAGTTTACAGCGGAGCTCAATTTATAAAATAATAGTTTTATAAAAATACTCTAAGGATGAAGTGGCTGTTTTTGTTGGTTCGTTTGAATTCAATGTCCTATGAAAGTATATACTAAATTCCTGTCTTAATTTTTTCATTAACTAGACAAATTAATAACTATATTTTAACAACCAAAATTGTATAAATTCAATTTTGATTTGCGTTTACAAAAAAATGTTTTTTTGTAAATTATAATACAACTTGAAATTTAGAGTTTTTTATAAACTTTATAATAATAAGCAATTCCAGAAGAAGAACAACGCAGGAAAATCGCTGACAACACGCTGACGAGTAGTTTACTTTAAATAAGTAAATAATAAATTTCGTTTATTTACATATTCATTATTCATTCAAATATTTTTAAGTATCAACTTTTGCTTCTAATACTATTTTTGCAATGTTTCATTGTTCATTTTGAATACATGCACCCATAGAGACACTACTTTATTTGCTGTTATAGGTTTTACAACCATGTAAGCTAATGTGAAATATTTTCTGTATATATGGCAGATTAAATAATTTTTAATGTACCCAAAGTCAGTTTTACTCTATCTAATCGCGCGACGCCATGAGCAGAACAATATCTGCATTACTGCTGTTTGACAATGATAAAGCCTTTGTTCCTCATTGCGAGTGTTAGAATTAATGACGAGTCCATTGTCAGCCGTTAATGAACTACATTATGGAAACGAAAGCTCGGATACACACAAATATATATTACAGACAATATAAAATATATATTTATTTAATCTAATAAAGTTTAAAGTTAGTATGGAATAGTACTGAAGCAATCTGCGACACAAACAAACACGTTGTGATTTATATATCAGTACCCGAGCTACACACTACACACAGGTAGTGTACATAAATGGATTACCGAGTAATTTGTTAGTGATACGGTAAAGTTATTATTACTTGGTCTCGTTTAAGGTTCATGTCAAACCTTCAAACAAAGTATCACGATTATATTTCTTGATATACAGAGAGTTCTTATATGTTGGTAACTTTATGTTTGTATACATTTATTGTATAACTTAAAGATTATTTGCATCTATATTTGTTAAGTATATTAGAAATATGATGTATGTAAATACATTCCTATATCTTATTATAAGCATATTCATGTATCAAATGTCAATCAATTCCGTTTTACATTTTTGTGTTCGTGAAGTTTGTATAAGCTTAGGAGAAAATTGAATCTTTTGGTATCACATATTATCTTATATTAATACTGCTAGCCATTGAGTCAACTATTCCGTTTTAATACAGATTAATACCACTAATTTAAATTTATTATTAATAAAAATTACATTATTTAAGAAATTATTAACATCCTTTGTTCAGCTAATTTTACAGTCACATTATTTGTACCATTACTTGTAAAGACATATATAATATTTTCTCAGTTAAATGTGCAATTAGATTAACTTACGACAATTAGTCTATGAACAAAGCTTTTTAAAATGCTTTACCTTTGATGTCTAGTCCCTGCAAAGAATTTCTAAGTAATATTCATTGCATGGATTAATTTAAAGTAACATTAAGATCCTATATTGTGATAATGAAGTTAAGGCGAGTCGTAAAATAACAATAGTATCGAGGGACGCATAGAAATGATCAAATAAGGGGTCAATATATTAATATAATCAAGTTAGTTCGGATCTCAAATATTTTAATTATATTATAAATTAAATTATAGTGTTATAGTTTAGAACACAAATAACTTTTATCGATAAAATATTTATGAAGCTTTGATATGTAGCATTACGAGTTTCATTATTAATTATATACATAATGTAGTTGCAGTTTTATTTATGTTACACATTTTATAGCATTTCTTATTATTATTATTTAAATAAGTTACTGTTTACAAAGCGTGACACAAAATATCAAACAAACAAATAAGTAACATTTATGTGTTACTTTACAGCGGAGCTCAATTTATAAAATAATAAATTTATATAAATACTCTAAGCATAAAGTGTCTGTTTTTGTTTGTTTGTTTAAAATCATTATATCATGAAAGTGTATTTAAAATTTATATCCTAATTTTTTCATTTACTGATCAAGATAATTACTAAACCCACCAAAATTATATATCTTCTCACTATCAATTAAGTACGGATCATATTTAGTATAGTTTTCATTATCTTTATATATAATATGACATGGTTGGTGACAATTTATTAATTTATTTATTTATCTTCACGCCATATCCCATGCGGGGTAGGCAGAGAAGACGAAGCGCCAAAACCTACAGTCCCTGCATACCTCTTTCGCCTCGGCCACAGACATCAACCTCTTCATACATGCCCTCCGGGGAGTCCACGTGCTTCTTACATGACCTTCCTTATAGAAACTGTGTTTTCGAAGGTCACTCGAGGCTTCCCCCTGTCTCTCTTACCGCTCACTTTTCCTATATAAATCTTTTTTACCATTCTTTCATCACTCGTTCGTTCGACGTGCCGAAACCACCTGATCACGTTCTTCTTCATTCACGCCGTGACATCTTCACTAGTACCTTCCATTCTGTGGATCTCTTCATTGTAAATTCGATCAGCTAGACTGACTCCGCATATTCTGCGAAGACATCGCATCTCCACAGCATTCATCTTTCTTACATTCTTCTTCTGTGTTACCCACGTTTGGCTGCCGGTACCTAACAGCGTCGGTAGCAAAACCGCATTGTGTACAGCCAAATGTGCAGCTATGCTGACGTTTCGCCGTCTCAACAATGCAGCCAAAGCACCGACGATAAATAGGTTGAATATTTATATTGACGGGATTGATCTGTAGTCCTTTGATTCAACTTATGTTTCTTTTACGTCTATCTGTAGTACAACTTACTGACAACTGTTAGATAACAAAAATAATTAAAACAAACTCACATCTGCACATTGCATGTATTAAATAAACTAATAATAAATAACAAATTATGGGAAATCAAGATATAAACGTATTTATTATTTTATTTCGTATTTATTATTTTAATAATAATGATGAATTAAAATGTTTTAATTGCTTAGTCCTTTTGATATTTTATATTTGAGGTTTAACAAAAACATTCAAATGTTTTTAAATTAGCTTCAGATATTAGACTCACTTTCAATAGAGGGTTTATAATTGCCAATTCAGTTGAAAGAAAAAATAATCAAGCATCATTGAGCACCCTATGAATAACATCAGTTTTGTGTTGAAAACAAAAATATAAACGGTGTTTATGTTTAATAAAAATGCCTTTGATTTTGTATTTAAAAAACTAGTTTCGCGTGCTATTTTGCGTTTTTCTGTAAATAGATCCCTCGTTTTTACATTTTTTTCGTAATAACATGTAAAACACGTAAGTCTTTCAACTGCATGTAAATTTAAAGCGAGATTCTAACTATAAAATTTCTGTTATTTCTCTTCAGGTTATCTAAAATATTTTGTTAATAAAAACGTTGAGTAAGCCAATATCCATTCATTATTAGGTCTTAATTCGAGTAAAAATTTCTAATTAAGATTATTGAATTTATTAATATGAGTATATGAATATTTGAATTCAATTTATATTATGAGCAGTGGATGACCGCATCATTTGATAATGAAAATGTTTTCAGTACAGTCGTGTTGACTTAACGTGGTGTATAATTAAATTATAGCTTTGCTTTTGTTGCTTTTTTAATACACGTATATGTTTTTGTGTCTTGTGTTTATAATTTTAATAATCATACTTATATAGAATCAAATCTGTAAATATTTTTAAAAACTCTCAGAAACCTCACAGAAATAAAAACTGACGATCTATTTTGGTTAAAGTAAAGGTATTCCTCAATAGAGAATCCGTCCAGACATCGTGTAATATCCACAGTCTAATAGATATATAGAACTAGAAACATAAACAAATAGTCACGTATAATTTCCCTTGAGTCATTACTATTGCAGGCCAGTAGGCCGATGTCTTCACCTTCTTGGTTTCTTTTAAATCAAAATAGCAAACATGTATATAATAATAATCTTAATCGCAAATATTGGTGTTTGTAAAAAAAATGTTAACAGAATCATTTCCTTTAACAAAATAAATTAATTGCTTTGACTATATATAATTTGAATGTCAGTCATCCTTAATAGGACATCCTTTGTATCTAATCCCTAATGCGAAATTGTTAGCTTATTACAGTATTTTGCTTATAAAAAAATACATAATCGTAACTCAAATAGGAATATCGGAGTGAATGGTATTCTTGGAATGGTAACTTAAAACATGTCAATTTTACAACTTCTTCTTTTGCTTACAAGAAAGAAATTCAATTATATGAGTTTCAAAGGTACGTTTACATGCTAGCAGATGCTTATAGTATTTCCGAATAATTGGAACATGACACAACCTGGGTATGAAACGCTCGCTGCCAGGCAACTTCAAGATTTATTATAAATGTAATTTAGGACAACAAGACAAGCCCGCTGAGTTTCTGTCGCCAGCTCTTCAGGTCAGTGTAGTAAATCAAAAATTTTAATTAAGATGCTAATAATTCCTTATATTATCTTTAATAAAGACTTTGATATTAGTATTTGTTATTTAATCAATCTGCAAAAGGTTAAACATAATTCCTAATATCACCTCAAAAATAGAGCTTAAAATCAAAAACATTCATCTTTCAATAAGCATCGCAAATGTCTAATTATTCATGTATTCCCATGATAGTTGATGTGAGTAATCCTTTGATTAGGTATTCTCAATGATCACACCTCACCGCCATTGATTTTGACAGTCTCAAGTATAATGAGACGAGTACTTGAATCTTGAAATATTGGTCTTCTTTGGTAATAAACCAACGTTGATAGCTTATTATGAAATATACTTACGCTATTCTCAATTATTTAACATTCAGTATTTAAATTATCATAACGATATTGGATTCTTCATAAACGAGTATTTTTATTTTGTTAAAAGTAATAATATATTAATTTAAATTTATTTTGGATAACAATTTGTCATTTTCTAAATTATTCTCTAGTATTAATATTTTATGCTAAAACGTACTCTTAAGAAATAAATTTTGGTCGTTATACCTCTTAATATCTATTTATATATGTATTTGTAAAAGATTTTATTTATCTTAATCTTAATCTTAAAAATATTTATCTTAGCTGGTTAGTTCTGTTACAGGCTGTGTATATTTTTAAAAAGATATCATGTGTGTGTGGTTATTTTTATTATTTCTGTAAATTAAATACAATTTGAAGGAATGAGGACATTACTTGATGGTAATAAAATATAGTTTGTTTATTTTTTTTTACTATAAGCACTTTAAGTTTCCAAAATGAAAAGGAAAGTTAACCATCCGTTATTAAGTACATTATTTTTCTCGACCTTCGTTTTAGAAAGCTTTGAATTTAATTCAGTATTCAAATACGTAGTAAGACAAATCAATATGGTTATTGATTATAAATATATATTTCTTGACACTATAATATAAAAAACAACCAACTGGTATGTATGTACAGATATATAGACATTCCTAACACAATTTATGTGGCCTAAAAACGATAGTGTTTACAAGCGAATAATAGGGTACAATATGGAATTCATTGCTGCAGTCTTTAACTCAAACTTAAAATTTACTTGTATATGTTAAACCATTAGGCTTACGTGTTACTATCGAGACTGTCTTGATTTGAAACTTTTACGATGTACAGTGCCTAATTATATCTGTGTATGAATTAAAGTAAAAAAAGGTTTTATTTTATAACTAAATCTCCATGGACTGTCTAGGTATTGGGAACTGAACTTTTAAATGCCACAATAATTTTAAAGGTATATCGGACTTTTTAAAACCCTCGATAAAAGAAATTAAATAATAATAATAACAACATACAACTTTTAAAACACTCTACTCCGATTCAAACTCTATCCAAAAGTAAAGAAAATAATTATATTATTATCTAATCGCAAGAACCTCATACTGAGGGATGATTTTACAACCCCTGCATCAATACTCGCAGCTATAAACCATTATTCCCGTCACCTTCAATAGGGTTGTTGACACATTAATGACTGCTATCTCAAGGGAGCCGACCGATAGTCAACAGACAAACAAACGCGAATATTTACAATGGCGATGTTAATGATGAGTTTTATTTTCATCTAGTACTTATAATTTAATAAAATAATGTTCTATTATAAAACGATATTATATTTATAGCCCTGCTATTAAATACCTAAACAAAAAAAATATTTCAATGTTGTTTATTTATTGCTCTTGACAATAAATATAACAATTTAAATATAGTGAATCTTTTGATAATTTTTGCTTCTAAACAATTCTTCTAATTAATATCATAATTACGCATTACAAAACCATTAATCCTTATATCCTGTGTCCTGTTCTCGTGTATGATAAAAGACCCCTGAAGGTGAGAATGTATTGACATTCTCATACACTACAGTCTATTGTGTGAAGAATATCTCACTCTAAGCCAGGTGACCCCCGTCACATGTTCAAGGATGTCAACTGAGTTCACGTCCCTCCAAATGAAAATAAATCAATATAATTAGAGTTATTACGTGTACGCCTTGTTTGTTTTATTTAGCATATTATCTTATAGAAACTAAAGTACTCCTGATAACCTCATGTGTCATTGAAGATTTGTGTTAACTTATAATAGGGACATACTGTTAAGTACTTTAAGAACCATAACCTTTAGGAATAATTTTTTGAACTCCTACTTACACCTGCATAAATATAATAGTGTATTTATCGTTATTAATCTATAGGTAAATAAGCAACAAGATCAAAAACTATTGCCAACCGTGAAAATAAAAAGAAATCAATAGCGGTTACAAGCAATACATTTACAACAATATTTTTATCATTTTTAAATGAATATTATTTATAATTTAACAATGAATCATTCGTAATTATATAAAAACCTGATTCAACAATAATAAAAAAATATAGATTAATTAAACAGCATTTTCCTCGGCATTGTAGTTGAGGGTTAATTCGTTTGAATTGCATAATATTAATTCCTAAGGTTTTCCTAAGGTAATATGCTTCTTCCGAATTGTAGTCATCAAACAATGCTTATTATTATAAGAAATTTAAGAAGTACATATTCTATTGCAATATATCTTGTGTTTTAAATAAATAAACGGTTATTTCTCGTCTTATTCGATGTTGATGTCGTATTAGACACGTCTAAGTCACCACGAAGTGCTTAATCATTTTGATGGATGTGTCAGTGAATTAAAAGATTAAAATTAAAAAAATGTTTAACATAGACAACTCAATAATTAATAATTGTCCCGTCCTTATTTCAAGTATTTAAGGTCCGCGCAATTTATGAAATCCTATCGCCCACCATCTTAGTGGAAACTTACTTCTTCATGGTTTTTCGACCACTGCATTCACGTACGTACGTCCATTTCCTAATAACCATTATAACTAAATAATTCTACAATTTCAATGAATACAATTTTCTATACATTTTAAAGCTGTAAATATAAATAAAAAATAAATCTTTTAATTGAACAGCATTGAATTTTTTTTATATAAATCTAGTGGAGATATTTTTTAAATTTAATTAGTTTTAATTCAGTTGAACGTGTTTATACTCGCAACGTTTTAATTATTTACTTTAAAATAAGGTATTGGTTAACCAAAAAGGCGAGGGGCGAGAAACAGACATAAAATAAATATTCTAACTGTGTTAAATAGACATGCGATGTCATCTTTTCAACGACACTCAATTTAAAATGTTAATAATTGAATTTTATTCATAATAATTATAAGCTATTATTATGCTAGAAAGAATCCGTTAAACGAAACTATAATAATCATAATTTAATAAATAATAATTCCATAGATCATAACCTGAAAAAAACACCTGCATTTCTCAGCGAAGATATCATATCTTTGTCGGTTCCTTTCATTTCCATGAAATCCCATAAAAATTGCTAAACGGTAGTTTAGTTCCTTGTTCTTTTATTGAAAGTATTTATTTATACATTCTGAAGTATTGTAAATATTATTGTAGCCAGTTCGTTTGTAATACAAAATATAATATTATTAGAATAGTTAGATTGAGTTAAGCGTCTGATGAAATTTCATATGGGGTGGAGTTATGAATGTAAATAACATTTACACAAGACCTCGCGTGTGTCCGCAGTCGTCTGTGAAGTCATAAGGACACACAGCATGAAGACGAACCTTAAAGCTGTGGTTAGTTTAGATCTTCACATGTCACACACTATAGACGTTGCAAAAAGTATCTTTGTTATATATTAAATAAGGCAATTAAATTATATTATGTCCGGTACTTAATGAGTTAGGAAGAATATGAAGAATGCGAGCAAAGTTGGAAACCTTCTTGATATATAAGGACGTCCAGTTAGAGTACACTCTTATAAAAAATTTAGATTCACTTACTCGTCTTAAGTCATACTTTAAACGGCCAAAGTGAATAATGCTTAAAAGTTATTATTACCTAACAGGAGTATTATTTATTATACCTAGCAGGTATATTATTTTATACCTGCTACTCCTGTTAGCTTCCACTATCAAGTATTGTTGTTAGAGAAGTTCCGCGTCCCATAAAAATACAGCTACTCCCCTAAATTAGATTATTAGTAACATAGTAAATGTTAAAAATAGATCATATACTCTGGACTATTAGCTTTTAAGCATCATTCAATTTGGCCGTTAAAAGTGTGATATATGACGAGTATGTGAATCTAAATCTTTATTCTTTGTTAATAAATTAAAGTATCAATGTTTCAACCAATCCGAGGTTAACTACAGATATATCTCACATAATATTTAACTTTTCTTTTTGTTTTAAATTGTATAGTTTTCTATGAATTTTCATCGATTCCAAATAAATATTGTATGTTAAAATGTACAACGACCTCATTTTGATTTACCTTCAATTTTATATATCATTAGTTGTATCTATATGTATTCATAAAAAAAAATTTGTTACCTCTTTAGATCTGTTAAGGGCTACGTCTATTATTAGAAAATATTACTTTGAATTGTTAATTTTACCTTTTTTTTCATATAGATAGCCAATTCACGTTCTTTATTAATTTTTGCTAATTAAGTCTTTTTATTTATTTTCCAGATGGAAAACACAGTTAAATTAATCACCCTTTGTAAGGTATATTATTTTCTAGCTCCGCCCTTCAGACAGACTTATTAGCTTACATGATTATTTATATTTGAATGCACTGTAATATATAAATCTGTTCTGTGGTACATATGTACAAACGTGTAGGTGATTAGATATTCCTAGCACGTTTTATGTAGCCAATTTTTGGCTTTGCGACTAAAAAAAATCTAATCGTATGCAACTCGGGATGAGGCGAAGATGATGCAACAACACTCGCAGTGATAAACCATTGTTCCCGTCATCTATATCAATAGGGCTGCCGACGCGGTAACGAATACGTTCTCAAGGGAGCCGCCTGACAGTCAACAGTTAAACCAATGCTCGAATATTTACAGTGGCGATTGTAATAGTGTATTTTATTTCAACAACCATTATCCTATTAATGTCTTTATTAATTTACTTTAAATATATCAATTTAACTCTACAAAACCCTTATTTCTTGTTTCATGTGTGTAATAAAGACCTCTAAAAGTGAAAATATCACTACAATACAGTGTATTGTGTAAAGCATACCTAACTTGAGGTTAGAAAATACTAAATAAAGTACGAAAGTTGGCACTGATCTTTGCGGCCAATGCTATTCAAATAAGTTGATATAATTAAAGGTTTCATTACGTGTTCAGCTCTTATGTTGTACATACTGGCTTTAATCTTATTGAGACTAAAGTACTTACGATAGTAAGCTAACAGTAGGTTCCTTAAATAATATAAAATATATATTCCTACAATAGAAATATGTTATTAAATTCCTACCAAAATAATTATAAACTTATTATATATTTTTTCTTACTCGTAATATAAGAGAATATGAAAAAAAAACATTTAAAAAAATATATAAGTCTCGCTAATAAAAGGCAATCTGTATAATGAAAGACACAACTGATATTCAGACAGCATCACGCGAGGCATGTCTCGTCTCATGTGACTAGTTAAATTCCCGGGTACAATTTCACATTTGCTGTGTGCGTCTTTTGTTAAACTGTACTCTAACTGGACGGTCAGTGAAATAAAAATACATATCATTATCATTACCTCTTATATTATTAAAAAGAATTTGCCAACAAACATATTTCTAGCCAATATGTTTTTAAATGAGTAATTCGGATCTGCTATTAGATTAGAGACTTCGTGAGGACAAAGTGAAAAAACCTTACTAAGTGCCATATAAGTTCAATGAATATTATTTGCTTTAGGACCAATCTTTCTTTTAGATATTAGACAAAATAGGTTTTTTATTCAAAGTATAGGTACATAAGCTTAAACTAAATACTTTTTCTATTCAGGTTTAGAGGTATAAAAGGAAAAACATAATTCTATACAATAGTCCATAAAGTTTAATTGTACAACAATGGAACTTTATTGACATATTGTTTTTAGTTAGTTATC
This sequence comes from Melinaea menophilus ssp. n. AW-2005, assembly GCA_918358695.1. NCBI lineage: Eukaryota > Metazoa > Arthropoda > Insecta > Lepidoptera > Nymphalidae > Melinaea > Melinaea menophilus. Next base: position 16,759,179 of record OU911049.1, read on the forward strand.
CAGTTGTTATTCCAATATTTAGTTAATGTAAATGCAAAAGTCTTCCTAGTCTTACCTTTTGCCATAGTGTAATAAACCGTCATACATTTTGTAAGAAAACTGAAACCAAAATGGTGTAGTGACAGCGCTAACGAAGCTGAACTACACGCTCAAGTTGTCATAGTCGTTAGTTCAATCATTTATTCAAGGACTAGATGGATTTACATAATTTTTTTGAAAACAGATATAAAAATATAAATAAATTAAAATATATATATATATATATATTATTGTCAAGCAACATAGGCTCATAGTTGGTTTCATTTATTTAATTCTATTGTACTATAGAATTATTTAAGAACTATGTGTGTGTACCATGTGTACCATAACCTGTAAAATAATATAAGTATATGTCGGCGATAGGTCAGAGATTCCGTGTTCGTTGTCCATTATAATGAAAATTCACTTAGAATTTGTATAGTTTATTTTCGCATAATTGCTAGTAACAAGAATGACGCAATTGAATAATAGCAGCCATATTTATACTTATTTCTAGGCGTGGTCACAATCAAAACTTTTTTTAAAGCAAGAGTTGAAATTACTGTATATAAAATCTTAAAATATAGTTCAATATTCACAATTAATATTATAATGAATTTTATATAACTCTAAATGATTTATTTAATACAAATTACATTTATATTAAATAACAATCAAAATTTGTTTAAAGCAAATATTAAAATTACTGTATATAAAATCTTCAAATCTAGTTAAATCTTTACAATTGATATTATAATGAATTTTATTTAACTCTAAATGATTTATTTTATACAAATTACATTTATTTTAAGATTATAAACTCCATTTCTTACAAGTTTACATGAATCTTCATCAGATGTCGCACCACGTAGGATGCAAATTGAATAAAGTTTGGTTTATTTAATAACATAATGAATGTTGGAGTTATAATAAATCTAATTTAGTTTTGCTTTAAATGGTTAACATGAAAAGGTGCAACAATATGAATTATTCAATAATAAATTTCACATCCAATGTGAAATTTATCGATTGGATGAGAAATTTACCAATCACCAACCAATACAATATCTTTAAGAGATTGAAGTTAGAGAAATAACAGTTTTGTGATTACGAATGATTATTTAAAAACTAATTATATAGAAACAACGCATGGTCAGGGCATAGAATCCTCGCGACAAGTCTCCAAATCTGACGAGATTTGTCGCACAGTTTGACTGATAGCTACGGGTAGCTATTAGCGCGCTCACTAATTAATATACAACAGACAGTTCTCGCATTGCCTATCTGTTAGCCACAGATACTAAAACACTACAATGTATGTTAATGTTTCTAATACTAGATAACATTGATTAAAATGACAATAAACAGTTAACCTAAAAGGATTTCCTGATAAAAATGTAAATAAATTGCCATAAATATTATTTACTAAAAAAAATTAAAAAGTATATGAATGATCAAATTAAAAATAACCTCGTTTAATCTTACCCTTATGTAGTTGATATCTTTATAAGTATTTGAAGTCTCAAAAACACGTCACGTCTTCTCTCCCGTATTTTAATAATGTTGTGAAGTATAAAGTTTTACGTTTTTGACGCATTTCCAAATGAAAGGTAAGGAAGGTGTGGTGTCAATATTGGGAAACTTTGGACAATATTAAAATGTATACAAAGATGATATATCTGGTAAGATTAAGAAATATGTAATATAAATTTCAAAGAACAAACAATAAAAAAAAATAAACAAATAATATTATAGTACAATTATAAACAATTCTTAACAAAAAAAAATTATCTTATTGTTATATTTTTCTTCTTGGTAAATTAAAAAGCTATGAAGTTACTAAGAATTGTTATAGTCTGACTCCAATATACTTAGTTTCATAAAGTTCATCCAGATCTCTCAACTCTTTCGTCAACGACTCGCCAAGAGGTTACTTACGTATTTTTATAAGTTACTCAACACTTTCATCATATTTTTTATATTTATTATATATATATTCTCTAAGTTCGAAACAGATGGACGAAGCAAAATACAAATTCTTATTGTTAAATATATATAAGGGATATATAAAAAACGTAGTTAATAACATTATGTAAACGAATTCACCGATTCGTCTGTCCCCATTTTATATACAGTCTTAATAAACAAACATTTTGTGTGTTTGAATGTGTGTGTGAATATTTCGGTTAAAGCTGAACCGAATTAAATGCGTCACTGATAGCGCTGCAACCGATGAACTGAACACTCAATCTCTTTGTAATTTGCTGAAGTGCTGAGTAAAAAGCACCATCGGTAACCCTCAATAAAAGCTCAAGGGTTGCTACTGATCTTCACGTCACCCCGCATTAAAATGAGTCAATATAATAAGCGCTATTACGAGTTCGCTTCGTTTGTTAGATAGATTTTAACTTAGGAAATCTAATCTACTTACATGAATATACTAATGTGTCTATAAAATATTTATGTTCTTATAATAGGGATACATTATAACTGTAGTAAGAAAACTGGTACTACGCACGGAAAAAATTCAAAAGATCAGAAAGTATTTTTATAATCTTAAGTACAAAATTAAATGTAATCCATAGCGGCCACGAGAGTAATACAATTTTAATTAAATCTTAATCAAGTATAGCAATTCCCTGTTCCCCTTTTCAATAAGTTTTTTCTGTTTCTTTTATTTTATACCAAAAAACTATTAACATTTGTTTCCTCAAAGAGTTTTTTAAATGATAATATTTTTAAAGCCCCTATTTAAACATTATATTCTGATGATATTGCAATATTGATAGGTGCAATATTTTAATACAAATTGATATACAGTAATTTAATTAATAATATTATAAATGTATATGACTCAAAATACTTTCAGATTACTATTACTACTTACTATTAGATAAATCGTAAAATGTATAACCTAAAAGAATAAGGTCACCTTTATATTCAAGAAAACACAGCTATTACTCGGGCAGTACGCGGCATCCGAGGCACGTCTCGACGCTCTCTCATGTGACTAGTTAAATTCCCGGGTACTATTTCATGTTTGCAGTGTGCGTCCTTTGTGAGATTGTTCCTTTACTGATAGTCCATGTACAAGAACATTTCAAACTTTTCATTCTTGATACTTGATCCTAGTTTAATGATGCTATCTTCAGTCATATGTGAAAAAATATTTGTAAGCAATAATACAGCAAAAATACTCTTCAATAAATTTTTAATTATTAGAATCTAATGAATTCTAAGCGATTTTAAGTAGATACATTACAGTATCTTCACATCGACACTAAAACTAAGATTGTAATAAATGAATTATAAATTAACATAGTTATATATTTATAAGAAAGAATCCGTGAAACGAGAGCATAATAAATCATTTTTTATAATTTTGTTGTAAATATTGACTAGTTAGTACTTATAACATTTTATTTTTTTATCCTGCAAACTATATTTCTAGCAAACATAATTAGAGATCTGCCTTTATTTATTACTTGCCCTAAAAGGAACCTTTCTCTTCGATATTAGAAAGAATATGATTTATTTTTGACAAAATTATGCTCTTAGTCTAAATACCTTTTTTTTAAACACTCAAGCTTAGATATATAAAAGGTATAATAATATATTTATACAATTGGACTTAATGTACTGTTCTGTTATTTTCATTATCACCAATATAAGTGACGAAAGGAATCTATTATTTGTTTAATTTTAAAAATGTAAAATGATATTCTTTTGATTCTAGTCCAAATTGTAAAAACTATCCATTTTACACATTTTGTAATTACTAAATTTCAGTAAAGTTTATTCGGCAGTGAAAGCGCTAATGCCGCTGAACTGAACGCTTAAGTAGAATTCGTCGTTAATTAAGTTATTCGTTTAAAGTTCTAAATTAATTTATATTACTTTTATGAAGACAGATAGATCATTACCTTCAAGAAAATACAGGAATTTTTTAGCGGTAATAATGCATTTTTATTATTGTCCATAGCTATGGACAATAATAAAAATACAAAATTAAACTGCATCTCCTCCATTTACCTTCAAGTAGTTTTTGGACTATCTGCTCCATTTTCCTTACAATCTTATAAGAGGTAATAAACTTTAATTTAGTTTTTTGTTCGTTATTTAATGCATTAAAAAAATTATTCAAAAATATGAAATTTTCAATGCCGGTACATTGAATTAGGCAACTGGTGAAGTTTCAGCAGTGGAGATGGAGTAATAAATATAAATAACATTTACACAAAGCGTCGTTAGTATCTTCAGTCGTCTGTAAAATTATAACAGAACGAAGAATAAAGAAGTACCTCTCTCTGTCGTCTAAAAACATTTTCGCACCTCACTCACAATATATATAAGTAAGTTTACACTCTATATCATCCTCTTACTTAATTATCATAATATTTATTCTTCTACAACCTCTGAGTAAAATATTTTTTTAAATTTAATTTGGTGATATTACTCAGTGGTTTTATTCTTAGCTGTAAAACTATTCTCTTATAGTAATATTAAAGCAAATTTAACTATAAACTACAGTATAATCTTAACAGGGATCACTTAATGAACTTTTGGATGACTGGAGGGGATGAAAGACACTAAGAAGTATAAATACGGTATGTGGATTAAACATTTGAAATTACTTGGTAGTCTGCACATAAGAAAATGAAAGATTTAGCAAACTTATATATTCAACAATAATATCAAAATAATAACAACAATTACATAAAATATGTAACTAAAACTAATAAAATTAATAAATATAACATTTTAACCTGCAGTTATTAATAATATGTTTATTTTTAAACTTCGCTATCCACAATTATTATTATATATTTTTAACCAGCTCTACTCTTGTTACTATCAATGAAATTTATATGAAAATAAACTCCGAACTGGGGAACTCGAATGGTTTCAAAATTCCGATAAAATCAATGCAAGTAATTTAAAATTAAATACATTTAATAATTTATAGCCCTACTTATAACTTCACAATGTAAGTCAGTAATGTTTGATAAAACAATTGTTTTTATATTTGCAGTACTAAACATCATTTATATTAAATTGAAATAGAAAACAGGTATCAAACCTTTGAACAATAATTATCGGATGTGAGATTGCCATATTACAGATATTTAAAGAAACTATATTAGCAAAAGCTCCTTCGATTTTACAAATACAATTTTTTGATTTAATTTATACTTTGAACTGGAATTAAGCCCCTGAAGTAAAAATTTAATAGAAATATCAAAGGAATGGAATATTTTAATATAAAAAAACGAAATAATAATTTTCTCTTTTTCAAAACACCGATGGCTGATAACTTTATAAGCTGTGCAAAATCTGTACAAAATACAGTACTTGCAACAAATAAATATTATTTTTAGTCACTTTATTTTATTATACGTTAACAATATTGTAATATGTATAGACCTATACTTTAACATCTTTAACAACTTTTACTTTGTATTTGGTTTTCATGATAATAAATATAGAATGAAAATTAGAAGATCAATGAAAATAAATATATTGTTAATTGATCACTTTTAAGAGTGCATTATGCACGCAACACGCAGACAAATTACGGTTCGTCATTTTTAAGCACTACTGTAACTATCCTGACAAAATTCAAATTGCAAATTGTGTGCTGTGTGCCCTCCTTTATAATACAGTTCCATAAGTCAGAGCTTTGCCAGAGCATATGGCAGAGACTTTTGAAACTTTGTTTTCTCCTGCGGTTCTCGATTTTTTTTTTATAATTATAATAAATTGTTTTCTACCTCGTAGTTAAAGAGTTTATATTTGCTTTTTATACAAAGTCAGAAGTGAGACAGCATCTGAAAAGCTTTAAATTTAATAAGTTATATATTAAATTTTTAAAACAAATAGTATGAAGTAGAAGCTTTTGGTAATTACACTATATCTTTAACCCTAACAGGGACGATGTAATGAACACTTGGATACCTGGAGGGGATGAAAGAAATACTAATAAGTACTAATAAGTTCAAGGTTTAAAAACTTTTTTGTAACCTGTATATGAGTAAAAAAAAAGTATTTTTCTTGTTAAGTAAACATAACGTGAGAGTAATATTTCACTAAAAACTATTTACGTCACAAACCAATATAAACAAACCAATAAAATTGTTGTTTATTTCCTTATATTTCATATTAAATATATACATTTGCAATCTTACAACTTTTTACACTGCAATTATTAATAACTTATAACTTCAAAGCTCATATTTAAGCAGTTATAAAAATAAAGCAATTGATTTTGGAATTGAAACACTAAAATACTATAAGTATGAAAATTCAAATAGAAATAAGGAAATTATATACATAAATAATAATTATCGCATGCGAGATTGCCAGGCTACAGACATTTAAAGAAACTAGGTTAGCAAAAGCTTTGTTCATTTTAGAAACACAATTTTATGATTATGAATTACTATCCCTAAAATAAAAATAATACTTGAAATAATATTTGCTAAATAATATTATTGAGATCATTGTTATAAATGTGAATATAAAACTAAAGTTAGGAAGGTTACAAATCGTTCGATACTGTGTAGATTCCACGAAATGGAATGAATATTGGGAAAAAAAAATTAGGTCATTTTATATTAATTATACTAAAATTATTTTATTATAATAATGCAATAGTAATAATATTTTGTAAATTTCTAAAAATAATTCTATAGTTGTTTAGTGGTATACAAGTGAAAGACCTTAACTAAACTTTTAACTAGATGTTGATTTTCTTTGTATTGGAAAATGAATTTTAACTTGTAAATGTTTTGTGACTAAAACACATTAAGGGAAATAAATATTATCTTAGTACTTAATAATATATTAATGTTACTAATTGTTAGTGTAATTAGAGCAAGAACTAAAGCAGTCATCATAACAAGTGGTAGTTACAACTAGCTATGCAAATTTGTAAAAAGAAAATATTTTTTCATCTATTTCGTACAGTGCCAGAAGCTACACTATACTATACTAATACAATACTATACTAATACAATAATATTAAAATAACTCAAGCCCACTTGAAAGACGAGTTGGTAACAATAAATATATGATGTAAAAAATATCACCTTTCAAATGTATTGTGGTCTTCTAATCAGAGCTATTGATTTTAATCGAATAATAAAAAATGGTATAGGTACGAATATGTTCTAATCTAAGACTGTTCTAAATCTTTTATAAAAAGTAATAAAATAAATTGACGAACGACATGTAACGTTTAATACTCTACCCAGGTATAAACTCTAAAAAACGAGTGGCCATACTTTCTCCGTCACTATACATAAAAATATAAAATGAAAAAACTTTGTCTAATCCCAAGCAACTGTGGTAGGAATGAATTTGCAACCCCTGCATCAATACTTGCAATGATAAACCCTTGTTCTCGTCACTTGTTTCAGGAGGGCTGTCGACGCGTTATGATTTCAAGGGAGGGAGTAAAAGTATAAATTGTCAACGACTCCACCCATTTCGTTAAGTTTAATCATATAACGTGGAGTTCAAAGGTTTTTATAAGTGACGTTTAAATTTTAGTTGCGTTTTAATATACGAATAAAACATGAAACGAAGGTATAAATACAACTTAAGGCCTTGGTGCATTGGTTGCACTAAGGCAAACCAATCTATATATAAAAAAAAACATATAACAGCTTTTGTAAAAATATGTTATAGCTTAAACAGAGTACTTATTCTAAAGGCACTTAAGCTTAGAGTTATAAAAGGAAAAATATTATTATACAATTGTACAATTAAATTTTATGAAATAACAGTATACAGTTATTTCACCTAAAGGAGACAGGAATCTAATATTCATTTAATTTTATGAGTGAAAATAATAAATCGTGTTCTTTCTCTTCTAACCCTATGCCACAGTGCACTAGAACTTTGTACAAGACAGTTATTTCTCAAGGGCAACGACCTATTTTCCTTATTGCAGACGTCCAAGATCAATGTTGTCATGTTTCATTAAATGCATTAAAATAAAATAACTGCTAAATTTAATATTATTTTAACAAATCGTTTGTTAATAAAAATATAAAACTAGAAGCGCTGGTAGATTGAATAAAGCGTCTCGTGAAATTACAATAGTGCAGATGGAGTTATAAATGTAAATAACATTTACACAAGGCGTCGCTACGGTCCGCAGTCTGCAGTCGACTGTGAAGTTGTTACGGAACAAAGGATGAAGACGAACCGTAAATGAGCTGTGATTAGTTTAGAAGAGGAGTCTGTTGTCTGAGAGTTTCTTCACATCTCACTCGTAATGGACATTGCTGTAGGTACTTTAAGATATAAGGTAATAAAAAAAAAATATTTTATTTGTAATAAAAAATACTAATTGAAACATTAAAATATAAAAAAATATTTTAATGTAATTATAATAATTATTTTCTTATGCAAAATAAGATTGGTTTAACATTAAAGGAATACCGAATGTTATAGCTTTTAAAGACAGTCATTAAATCCATGTAATTTTATCTATACCTTTTTAAAAAAAAGCAGCACCTTAAAAATATACACCAAAAATACCTTTAAAGTATATTTTACCATGATCATTATATTCAGAATACATACGAGTATACCAACAATCATACTAAGTGTACAGAATCCTTGACAAAGCTGCGCAAATCTAATGAGATTTGTTGAGCATTTTGACTGAAATGTACCAGTAGTCATCAGAGCGCTCGCTAATTAGCGTTAGAACCAGCCACAGTTCTCCTCTCTTTCTCTCTCAGGTCACATCGCGTGTCTGTTAATAGTCGCCATCAAAACACCACTAACAATTCTGTTAGTGTTTCTAGTATAAGATCATTTTCATTACACCAATTAGTAATTTAGTTAAGTATTTCTTTATAATATCATGGAACATAATGTAAATGCATATCGTTGCCACAAATATTTTTTTAAACAAAAATAATAGTGTGGGTATATTGATAAATTTTACTACTGTGTAAATGATTTTAATTATTCTAAGAATCTCACGACAGATATATCTTGTAGGAATAATTAACTTATTATTCTTGTACTGCTTAAGCACGGCTTTATGGCGAATAAATTCACCCCGACCTTGTAGACCAGTATCAGTATATTTTTTTAAGATTTATTACTTTTGAGAACCTCGTTCAATTTGTTAAATAATTTTCTCTACATAATTTCAATGATATAGACAAGAATTTGCATATACAATAACAAAAGCAATAGCATAATACTTAAATAGTGATGTCAGTCTAAACAGCTGAGTTGTCAGTTACATCAATAAAGACCGCTGAGGCTGACCTATGATTGTTAACACGCCCATATTCTAAGAAGATAAAATTTGTAATAAATTTTTACTCGAGAATCATTTATTAATTTTTTGTTACTTATTGCCTTATTGACAACTCATATAAAGGTGTGAGCAACAAAACAGATATTAGTGAGGTTCAGGAATCAAGAGTGTTATTTGTGTCTTTATACAGTTACATTAAGAATTCATTGTTGCTTTAATTTAATTATATGTTTTTATATATAGAATATATTTTAATTTTAATATATTCCATTGATACTATATATATATTTAAAATAAGTGTTATTTTAAAGATCCTCGAATGTGATCGTATATATTTTTTTTATATAGTAAATGAAAAGAGTATAGGTCGTTTTAATCTGATGGGTTAGTTTTTAAATATTTTATAAACGAAATGTTGTATACGTATTTGAAAACAGTTATTTTAAACCTTAAAAATTGTAAAATCCTTGTATTCGTTACTCTCTGAATAGAGGGATTTTAACAATAAGCATTTTGAAATAGTTTTTAACTTTCTACTCAGTTTACGTACGTTATAAGAAATTTGAGTCTTTTAAAATTTTAATCAAATATTTTTTTTTATCTATAAAGCTAGGACGAGCTATAATTTGCACAGACATCGTTAAAACTTATCATAAAGTTTAATATAATGAATGAAGCCTTCTGTAAGAAGTTTGTAAAAATATAAAACGTGACTTTGTACCGATTTCTTATCAGATAATGAAACACTTATTTTAATTAATTTTATTTTATATTAATTTACTCTTTAATACATAAGCTTCTATTAAGATAGCAAATTGTTACTTGTAAGACCAACACGTTATAAAATGCAAATTTTATAATTTAAGACAATCTCTAAATAAGACAGAAAATTCATAGTTCAGACTACAATAACACACTTATAGCAACATGGCTTTCACCATGGTCGATCGGCTGGTGATCTTCTGTTATATCTTACGCACCGTTGGGCAGCTGTTATTGAAAGCAAGGGAGAGGGTCTGGCAGTTATGGCAGTCATGGATATGTCGAAAGCCTGCGATCGTGTATGGCACAAGGGGCTTCTTTCGAAGCTACCTTCCTATCCCGAGAGTTTATGCAAGTGGATCACCAGCTTCCTCACTGGGCGGAGTATACAGATCGTTCTAGACGGCTTTTGCTCGGACCCTAAGCCCGTGAATGCTGGTGTACCCCAAGGCTGCGTGCTATCCCCAACTCTGTTCCTCCTGCACATCGATGATATGTTGGATATTTCCAACATACATTGTTATGCGGATGACAGCACTGGGGATGCGGTATATTCCGGCTGTGCACTTCTCTCTCGGGAAAAGTGCCGAAAGAAATTTGTGTCTTCTATAGAGACCTCCCTGGGGATGGTCTCTCAGTGGGGTGAACTGAACCACGTTCAGTTCAATCCCCAGAAGACACAGGTTTGCGCGTTTACCACGAAGAACCGCGTTTGACCGCGTACAACGGAGAGCCATTCGGATTGTCGGGAACCCGGTGCTCTGTGAACGGCTGGACTCCTTGGCATTGCGTAGAGAGGTTGCATCTCTGTGCGTCGTCTAGCTATTCGATCTGATGCCTACCGCCGAGTTTCATCACCGCACAGCGCGCCATCGCCTCCAATACCATCCGTACCACCATGATGCGTGGCGATCCTCCACTGTGCGGTTCTCAAGTACATTTTTTCCACATACCACTGGAATGTAGAACGAACTCCCTTCGGCGGTATTTCCAGATCGGTACGACATGGGTACCTTCAAAAAAGGCGTTTACTCCCACCTACTAGGCCGGCAACGCTCCTGTAAATCCTCGGATGTTGCTAGAGTTCATGGGCGGCGGTGATCACAAATCATCTGTGACCCGCCAGCTTGTTTGCCCTCCTCTTACATAAAAAAAAACTTATTGACATATTAATAGTAATTATAATAATAACCAATATAATATGAATGTTAAATATATGACGTGATTGGGGCTCAAAGATTATTAGCATCACTTATATTGTCCAGTGTTTATTTAATATTTGTATATTGTTTTAAATAATTGTAATATTATAAAACAGAATTTAGTGTGTTTATACTGCCGATAGAAAGCATTATGTACTTAAATATGACGGCCATAGAAGTAAATGATATGTTTGTAATAAAATATTATTTATATTTTTATATAAATATTAGTGAACAGATGTGAATATTTTTGGATATCAGTAACAGTTCACGGTTCATTAAATTACATGGAGTTGATGGATGTCACTAGTCTGCGTCAATCTAAAAATCGTAAATTGTATCCTCATATATATATTTATCATATTCGGCAATATAAAAAAATATTTTAATATAGGATATGTAAATAGGCATATTTTCTGCCCGGGTTCAATTAGTTTTGACCTCATAGCGAAATATTTGCTCAGTTACAAAGTGGAAGATTATTTATTGCTTGCTTAAAGTTATTCTAAGGCGTTAGCTCTCCAAATTTTGAATCTTACGTATTATATAAAGATCAGTAGCAATGACAACAAATAGACACAATAATTTAATTAGTTTACGCTAAATTATATCTTTAATAGTTACTTTCAGCTTCTTTTTATTAATTTGTTTTGAAATAAAATTTATTAACGTTAGCTTCATAATGTGACTTGTGCATCATAAGGTTATAAAAATGCAACACAAAGGGTTCAGTAATATATAAAACATAGCGTTTGTATATATTATGTTAAAATTTTGCAATAAGTGTATATTATTTTTTAAATCGTATATCTTATTTTACTAAAACATATATAACGCAGTTTAATGCTAATAAACTACTAAAATAAACTAAAAATTTAAATAAAAATAAGCAGTCCGTCGTATTAAGTCACAAAATGTTTGTTAAATTTTAAATTACAACAGATGTTACAGATGCTACAGTTGCTGCATTTAGACTTCAAGCATCTCATTCACACTAATTGTATGTTACTGTAGTTGCTTTATTTAAATTCCTTGTTCTGTAACAACGCCTTGTGTGAGTATAATTTGTTTTATTGTCTCAATGCCTGATACCTTTTTATCAATTACACTTAAATATTATTTTCCAGTTTAAAGTACTAATTAAATCATAAAACTCTCTCATAAATTTTGACGGACCTTTTCCTATACTTCTTTCTTTAAATGGTAGTAGTTTGATAATTTCACATCCAATATGTAATATATCAATTATTTTTTTAAAATCTATTATTTTACCATTATTTTTACTTATTGTTTAATTTCACACAAAAATAATGTTTCAGTACTGCTAACCTAAACTCAAATCGAAAATACTTTACTAAAACGAATAGGGCTAATCTTTTGAAAAATTGGGCTTTATTATTTACGTGAATTTATTGTTATTTAACTGCTGTTGTTGATGTTTTCTGTAGAAAACTGGATCGGGCATACATGATGTACATAGCTTTACACACGGTGTGTGTCTTCCTACCTCCAAACCATACTCTTAGAATTAATAAAGAGATAAGCATCTTGACGATAAGCAACAGCAACCTAAACAGTAACGTAATGAGCTCTCTGATGCCTGGAGGGGATGAAAAAGATACTAATTAGTACATTATAGTTTTTTTGTTTTCTTTTGTTGTTATTATTTTGTGTATTATAGCAGTTCTAATTAGTATTAATATTGTAATTTTGGCGCATTTTTATAACTAGCAAAAATTTTGCATATTATGAAAATATATACTAATAAATATAAGATTAATTTTCTGAGATTATAATAAAAAAGGTTTATTAAAAAATTTATAAAAATAAACGAAATTAATATTTAATCAAATATGCTATCAATTTCTATAATCTATGACATTATAATAACAATAATTCTAAATAATAAAATAGTATTATATTTCGAAGAATCCAAAAATCCTCAAGCTGGCAACATCTAATTCCTAAAACAATATCAAATGTCATAGACTATTAAAGTCTTGTAAATTTCCTGTCAACAGATAATTAATGAACCTAACAAGAGATAAACAACATATAAATTAAAATGGTTATGGAAATATACGATGGTGGTCTTATATTAATTATTTTAATAATGCCAATTTAGCAAACCTACAAGATCCTAACTACAGTAACTAGGTAGCTATTAAACTATAAGGTTATCAAATTAAAATGATCTTAATCAATCTTAGTACAACCAAGTATTTTAACTATATTTGGAATACAATTAAAAGTGCAAAGCCATATCATTAGAACATAATAATGTTTTCGGCACAGTCTTTTCAGCTTAACGTGATTTATAATATGTTGATGCCTTTTTGTTTCCGTTTGCGTATGTTTCTGTATGTCTTATAAAAACTGACGTCAATTAAAGACATACATCAATATAGAAAGCGCTTTAACAATGAATGTATACCTTCTTATTTCTGAATAAGAATGTATAATAAATGTAATGATAGTAAAGTTAACATAAAGAGATTTCATAAAAATCCTCCCATCTGCCCGTACAGATTACGAATGCATCTGCTTGGTAATATGGGAAGCTTGATAAAAAAGAAAGTCTCTAAGTGAGTCATAAGATAAATAGCCCTTAGTATTATTTTTAAAATTTAATAGTAAATATAAATTTCGACTTCAATCAGAAGTCGATAATCTTTACTCTCCAAATCAGTTACTTCCCTATAATCAACTTCTGGGTGCATAATGTAATAATCTACATTGTTTCATTTCTTCTTTTCATTTTCATCTTCTAAAGAACAATGGCAATTTTTTACCTGAACCTTTTATGAAGCGTCTAAAAACAAGACAAAAGCGAAACTTAATTGTATTATTTAGTCGTTTTTTACACGGTCTTAGATTTACGTGGAAAAGCCACGAAAAAAACTTTTATTTAATAAGCTTTTAATTTCTGTTTTTTGTGTATTTCCGGTTTAATACAATTAAAAAATAAAATACTATTTAAAATGATAAATAGCAATATTAATTTTTCTTTGTTGTAATTGCTACATAATAAAGAAACTAAATAATTGCGTTTGTTGTATGTATTGAACTATAAGATTAATCAAATATATTATTACAGGGCAATTTAAATGACTGACAAGTGACTAATAGTTTGACTGACTTTGATACTATTGAAAGCCATTTTAACTAGCTTTGCGTGGTCTATTTAGTTTTTCGCTGTCATTCATTCTCGGACGCCTTAACAGATTTCGATTGTGTCTTTCTGTTCTGAGTGTTCTTTTATCATGGATAGCAAGCGCAAACACATATTGTGCGTGAATTGTAATATTTCCGTGAATACTCCTCGCCGATGTCGGATTTTAGAACAAAACACAAGTGTGTACGATGCTCTTCAACTGGATTTATCCACAAATCGTAAGTTCTTAAAAACGCTATTGCCCGTGTTTATCTTTAAATTATATTAAATTAACTCGTTATCTATACTTTCAAACATAGTTTGTTATAATGCGTTAATTCTTATTACAAATTACTTTCAGATAACTGATGAGGATTATGTTTGCGAAGCATGTTGGAAACTTTTAATAGATGCAGTAAATCAGAATCTTCAACAGAATACTGGTAATGAACCACAAGCTGGACCGACACCAAGTCAGCGTGGTCATACCAATGTTTGTATTTTATGCGGATGTTCCCTCATACAAAGGCAAAATGAGAAATTATTAAGAGGTAATCCCTCTGAACTACAACGGCAGATGATAGAAATAATTAAATGCTCTAAGGAACCACAACAGGTGTGTACATCTTAGTTTAAGTTCTGTTTTATGCTATTATTTTTATGTATTCTGTACACATTAAACTCAATGTTTGTTTGATTTTATTTATTTTAATATTTAATCTTTTTACAATTATTTTAATTGTGAAACTTACATAAATACATTTATATTATAAGTTCAATTTATTAAAATCAAAAGATTTCTTATATTTCTGTCAGGTAACAACTTCAGACTATGTATGCTATGCCTGTTGGTTGCGAACCAAAAGAGAGGTCCTATATATGAATCACCTTAATGAATTAAGAGTTGAAGAAGCCATTCAACATGGGGATGATGATGTCTCACATACTGAGCCACCTAAGGAGCCTACTGTTGTGGAGTATAACTTAATGCCAAAGTTGGCATATCTTTGGAGGACCACCAATCTCATCCCCATGAGCAAAATAGCAGTCATGTCAGGCTATCCATTTAGAATACAGAGAATGGAACTACTATAGCATTATCAGATTACAGGAGAGCCGCCAATACTTGTAACCATTGCCTCTTTCCTGGCTGCAATAATATTGATATGCAGTGTTTAAAATATTATGTAATTAAAATACCAACTTGTTTTATTTTTACTATAAATACCTATATTCATTTTTAATTTTTCTTTATTTATAGACTTTTATACATAATATGTCTGTCCTATATTATCCTTATCTAAATAAATGTACAACTACATTTTTCTAAACTAATTTTTTTTTTTTTACCTGTATACTATACTATATGATCGCTATAGAATAGCGGTGCGCTTGTCGATTGGCGCTGCCAACACGATGGTGTTCGCGGGTTCGATAGTAGGTAATTTGCTAGCACGCATTGGACCATCGGCTGATTAAGCTGCTATTCTTTTCCTATCTGGTGAAAGAGGCCTATACCCAGTATTGGAATGTTAGAGGTAAATAAATAAATAAATAATAAATCTTAGTAAATAGAGATAGCTATCTGACACATTTGCAAAGAAAAAAGATCGGTTTTCTTATTTTTAGACAAATATTATTCATTGCAAATATAAATTAGCGTTAATAAACGCGATAAAATCCGTTCAAGACCTATTCTAACCCTTTACTAAACTAATAACTAATATTAAAAACATCATTTAAGAAATCTCTTACGTATTTTTTTATGTTTGTATAGATTATACTTACAATCATTGACAACTAGTATTGACAGGTAACCTCAAATTATTATCAAACAAAAACTTAAATATCTTTTTTTTGTGGCTTTCTAAAAAAATATTTGTTTCTGATTAAGCTTATGCAATATTACCCCTATCGTTTAAACATTTTTTTATACTTAGACGCCTCAAAAAGATGTCAGGTAAAATGATGTATGGAAAGCTGCCATTGTTCTTTTGCTATATGATATATGTATGAAGCTGAAGCAGTTATTGGCAACATTCTCTACAATGAAATTATATTAAAATTCATACATAGCTTAGTATGTCCTGAAGTAATAAACTACACGTTCCTATTTTGCAGACGAGTACAAAACTCATTATAAAGAATTGCGTCTCCGACAAAAGTTCATGTGTCATGAACTAAAATTGGATTTAGCAATTCTTGGGTTCTAAAGTAACAAACCCACAATTTCCAAGAATTTAAACAACAAATAAATAATGTTGAAGAAATTGAATATTTGTGTTAATTTTGTGTAAATTAATTAAAAATGAATATGTGTAACAGTTTTATTTTTCTTGACATCAGCGTTACATTTGACTTTAATAGTCTATGACATTTGTTATTGTTTACGGAATTAGCTTTTGCCAGCTTGAGGATGTTTGGATTCTTCGAAATATAATACTATTTTATTATTTAGATTCATTATTATTACAATGTCATAGATTATAGACATAGCATACTGTGGTATATTAATTAAAATTAGCTGTGATTCGTTTCAGATGTTAAGTCTACCTTGTTTTATTGATATATTTAGATTATATTAAAATGTCAATGAATAATATTTGTTGCAGAATTCAACGTCACGCCTTTCTATCGCAAGCACTTCCGATGTTTCTTTTATTAATTAGCCTCCGGGTTGAATTAATATTATGGAATAACCATAATTCTTATGTATTTGTCCTGTTTTGACAATTGGAATCGACATAGGCTAAGGTATTGCTTGTTAGGCCTTTTTCCTCCATAAGGTATTATAATTTGATATTATTTGAATAGATTACGGCGTAATTATTGCTATTTCGTAGTTTAACCTGTATATTTTTTATTACAGGAGGTTTTTTTTATGCTTATAATAAATCTTGACCACGTGCATACGTGTAATTGCGGGTCGTCGACTGCATGTCCTGCTTCTGAACTGTTGCTGTAACTGTAGCTGCATGTGAGGTCTGCCTTTTAAATGCCTGCTCCTCGTTAAATATTAAGAAGGTATCTGGTGATGTACTACTTTATATATAGTAAATCTACACTATAAATTAATATTTGAAGAACAAGTGTTTGACTGCAGTCTTGTACTGACAAACAAGGGGGGGTGTGTATATGTCTTCACTTGTCCATTGTCAGTGGCGCCTAGGAATTTAATTTAAAAGATTAATTTAAGGGTATTATTCAAGACAAGTATTTCAGTTATTTTTTTTGCTTAATTCACCACCACTGAGTCTAGCTGGCAAACTATCTATTGTATTCAAATAAATTTAAATAGTCATTTAAATCTAAGTGTTATAAATTGAGTCTTAAATATTAATTTTATATTTGATTTAAATTGATCAACTGGTTACACAAACACTAAATTGGGAAGGTTACAGTGGTTGTGGTGCCACTGTGGGGGCATTATTTGAGGTGGTTGATATATCTTATAGCTGTATCAATTAAAATACTCAAATACTTATTTAGGTAGTGTTGATATATTTTAAATGATTTTTTTTTTTAAATATTTTCCTATTAATATTTGTGGTACATTTAGTATATTATTAGTAACTATTATGTTTTTATAACTTAAATTGGTTATACTCATTTGAGTTACTTATAGTGTGAATTATTGAATTAGTGAATTATTTTGTTATTACACTGTTAAGTCAGCTCCACTTACATTATTATGAGGTCTTAAAGAAATTTGTTGAAAGTTAGAAAGTCTTAAAAAGTTTTTATAGTTTATATTCATTGAAATATTCTAGCAAGTCTTAATTTTTTAATATTTTAAATATTTCATTCAGTTTTCATAAGTTCATTATTCAAGTAAAAAAAATTATAAATTAATTAATTTTAAAGTTATGCCTAACAATATTAATATTACTAAATATATATATATATTATTTTGATAACTTACTAGTTCTCTTGTTTTGAAGAAATATAGTTTGAATTAGAAACTTAAATTTTTGTTTTGTGACAATAGTTTTTTTGTTTGGTTCTTGAACATCTAGTTGTATTTGTTTATTCTGGAGCAACCAAGAGCTTATAATTTGCTTCAAAAGGATGAATTGTTATATGAGGTTGTAATTCCAAAAGACACCGTGGAAGAATTTTGAATGCTCATTAGGGATTTAGCTTCATTAATTCCTTGTGATGAGGTTGTTGAAAGAAATTATGGGTCGTTATATGAAATTAATATTATTGAAACCAAGTTAACTGATATTTTGAATGCCTTGTTAACATCCCCTTGTTTTAAAGATTTTAATCATTTCAGGAAGTTTAAATAACTGATAAGGTTTCAACAATCAGTTCATTTAATTTTGATGTTGTTTATTTCTATTTATCATACACTTTATTATGGTTTATTAGGTTCAAGTTCAAATATTTTTTTAGGTTCTCCTTTAGGAAATAAGTTTATTGTTCTGGGGTTATATTGCCTGGTGGATCTGATATTCCACATGTCTTCTGGTAATAATTGAATGTTGTGTGTCTGGTTATTTATTTCTACCAGTCACACTAAAGGGTATGACTAAGGTAATTATGTTTTATGTTGTTCCTTATGTGTCAATGCCTTCATTGTTAGGTGTTTTTAATTTAGCGCCAGATTTATTTTGTAAGGTTTTTTTGAACCTTCCTTAGCCCATGCATCAGAACTTAGGTTTTTACATCTATTTGTGAATCCTAGAGAATGAGCTGAGTTTCGTAGAATGCAACATTGATCCTGACCGTTGGTAAGAGAATGGTTTGTGTTGTCATTAGGTTTTGATAGTAATTTTCAAATACATTAAGTTCCAGTATCTGTTCAAAAGACAGATATTATTAAGCGTTAATTTTTTTATTAGTGTTCAATTAGTTTATATGTTCATTTGTAAAGGATAGTATTTTTTATATTTTTTTTCT
Organism: Melinaea menophilus ssp. n. AW-2005; assembly: GCA_918358695.1. Taxonomy (NCBI): domain Eukaryota; kingdom Metazoa; phylum Arthropoda; class Insecta; order Lepidoptera; family Nymphalidae; genus Melinaea; species Melinaea menophilus. The sequence goes on from OU911049.1 coordinate 16,778,506, forward strand.
AGTTGGATAGGATTTTATAAAAAATGCCTTAATTGGCAGCTATCTATGTAAGAATAATAGATATCTGTTGTTAAGTGTTATTCATGGTTAGGTTTGTTTTATTATTTCCAGCCATTTATTAAAGAATTATGAATATCTGTGTCTAATGGTTTCTAATCTAATCTTTTTTAATGTTTAGTTTAGATTTTTATGTTTTGTTCAGTTTGTTGTGTTAAGCAACTTATGTTATTTGTAATGAGGTTATACAGGGTGGACCAAAAGTCCGTTTTTATTTGAAATGATGTTTAACCTATGACAGTAGATTAAAATTGTTTATTGTTTTCGAAAGTTAACAAAAGAGGAATTTATTTCTTAAAAATCACATCATCCGTATGCAATCCTTCATTATTCTGGCATTGCTGCAATCTAGAGCGGATATTTTCAATAACAGCTTTACATGTTTCTGTTGAGATGTTCTGGATTTTTGTGCGAATACGACCCTTTAATTCGTCAAAAGTTACTGGGTTGGTTTCGTAAATTTTTGCCTTAAGATATCCTCAAAGAATAAAATCCATTGGGGATAGATCCGGGCTACGAGGCGGCGGCCAGTTAATGTCCCCCCTTTTTGATATCACTTTTAGGCCAAAAACGTAACGAGCTGTTCTTAACGAGACATTAATTGTATGACAAGTGGCTCCATCTTGCTAAAACCATGAGCGTTGATTAAAACCAGTGAAATCCTGCAGCACTGGAGCGAAAAAGTTAAATAAAAAGCTGGAGCGAAAAACTGTAAAGATATTTTATGAAGTACTCTTGGTAAGAGTTTTTTTTCCGTTTCGCAGCCCTTATTATATATCGTAAGTTTTATATTGCTGCAAAACTGTTTATTTTAAAGTATTTACTATTGATTAGTAGATGCTATCTAAATGATGTATTATGAACTTAGCTTTTATCTTTATTATTGTATAAATTATTATATATTTTTAAAACTTCTAGGTGAGAGAGAGTAAATGAGCTAGAGGGCCAGCTCGAATTTTGTTCTTTCATCGACCAATATTCTTCCGGGAAGGGAAGTACTGTTACGTAGAAATTTCATTTCTGTAGTATTTTAAATACTTAGTCACAAATTATTATGATATTTATCTATGATTAGGTTCATTAATTATCTGTTGACAGGAAATTGACAAGACTTAAGTCTATGACATTACGTATTGTTTTAGAAATTAGATGTCAGCCAGCTTAGGAATGCTTTGGGTTCCTCGAAATATCAAACTATTTTATTATTTAGATTCATTGTTATTCCAATGTCATAAATTATTTAAATGGATAGCATACTGCTGTATATTATTTAAAATTTAGCTGTCATTCGATTCAGATGTTTAGATGCTGCCAACGTTGACATGTTCATATATTTAGATTATATTTATTTATTTATTTATATCTTTTCCACTTTGAATCATTATCAGTGATCACTTGTGTACGTCAAAATGGAAGTGTCAGGAGGGCCTATTTCAATACCAGATTTATCGTAATAAGCCCTTCTGTAAAAGCACTGTCCAACTTAATGTTAAAGCTAAGAGGGTTCCAAACGCGTCCTAGTCTGAGAAGAACCACACAACAAACTCAGCCGGATATATATTTTTTTTATATTGTGATCACTGTTTCACAAATGTCAATCTTAAAAGCTATTTTGGAACAACTAGAACCGTCGCAATATAATGAAAAAAATAAAAATAAAATAATAGCAAAAAAAAAAAATAATAATGATAATAATAATAAAAAATAAAAATAGGCCTGCTACACAACCAGTCACCGCAAGTAGCACCCGTTCACGAGCATAACGCAAGAGCCAGCCATCACCCCCTTCGCACATATTTGAGGGACGAGCGCAACCCAACTCCCGACGCAACCGCAAGTAATGACTTCTAAGGAATCGGTGTGATGCAACAGGTCAATAAAACGAAATTAATCTACAACAAAAAACAAATTGCGGAGATTACTAGTTATTCGCAATATAATACAATTAATTCCCAGGCCATACCGTCGTTGATGTAATCCTGTACACTATAGTAGGATTTTTTTATCAAATTTATTTTTATATATAGTTTAAATTTATTTAATGATAAACTTAAGGCTTCATTTGGGAGCTTATTATAAAAACGTATACAATTAACCTTAAAGGATTTACCTATTTTATGGAGCCTAGTGTTGGGCATAGGGAGTTTATTTTTATTTCTCGTATTAATATTATGAAAATCAATATCTCGACCTGTGACGTTACCATGCCGGATATTTGTATCAGACAAAGTGACGTCCGAGCAGAGCTACGGCCACTCGATGTGCGGAAAGCCAGCGGACCGGATGGTATTCCTGCGGTAGTACTCAAAAAATGTGCAGCGGAGTTGTCTCCGATACTAACGCGCCTCTACTGTCTGTTCTACTCCTCAGGAATAGTGCCGGAGGTTTGGAGACGGGCGAATATTCAACTAATCCCCAAAAAAGAGTAAGGGTCTGACCCACCAAATTATAGTCCAATAGCCATAACCTCACTTCTGTCTAAAGTGCTCGAGCGGATCATCAATAAACAACTGATCCAATACCTAGATCACTCTCTAATAAATTATCGTCAATTAGACCAAATCGACCCAGGAGTGATTTTCTAACGTATGTCACGCATCTCTGGGGTGAGGCTATGGATCGGCATGGCGAATCTCTTGCTATTAGCCTTGATATTTTACAAAATTACATAGATACGTTTCCACTATGGCAGTCTTTTATCGCCTACACCACTGTGAGTGCTTCGACGAACTCTTTCAACTTATCCCATCCTCTCCTTTCCGATTAAGAACAACACGTGCAGATAGAAGTGCCATCCCTTCACGGTGGATTCTGTGTCATCAAGAACCAAACAATTCAGCACTTCATATTTATGTCGGTCCATCAAAATGTGGAATTCACTACCACGGTACGTGTTTCCTTCCTACTATAATCCTGGGACTTTTAAGCGGGGCGTAAAAAAGTATCTCACAAGGCCACCATACTGGAGACCACCCTTCTTCGTTCTGTTTTGCTTGAATGAGAATGGTGGCCACCATTTATGGATTTCACTGACTGCTTAACATCAGGCAGAGTGGAGTCACTTTGGTAGGCAATTATATAAAAAAAAATTGAGTAAAAAGATAAGAAAAGATAATATATTTAGCAGGAGATAAACTGTTTTATACATACGAATGAATTAAATATTTCGTTCATATGTCAATGAGTTGTGTAATATTGATTTTTAAAATCATCAATAGTTTTATAAATTATCTTAACATGTTATTATTAAAACTAATGTAAAAATGTAGCAATACTACAGTACATATATACAAATATATTGGAGGAAGAAAAACTTTTCAACGCCATGTTAATATACGATTAAAAAAGTTTAAAAAACTTCCACTTTCATAGCTGAGTTGATATTTTTATACACAGAAAGTTATGCGTGAAAACTTAGATTCGGTTAAAAAAAATTTCAAACCATGTCGGCGTACGGTCAGTACAGATCGGTTATATCATCGGCCATCTTTGGGGGAGGTCTATGCCCTGCAGTGGGCGTCTTGGACTGGCATGATGATGAATATAAAAAATACTGTTCTTAAAATATTTTTCACTCTAAACTGATTCCTTGTCAACCAATTAAGACATTTGTCATGAAAGAGCTGGCTGAAGATAAAACTAATTTACTTCATATAAATAATGTTTTAAACTAGGTTATATTTTCATTATTTCGTATATATTACTAGTTGATTACATCGTGTTTAATGTTTATAATAAAATAAAAGTGGCACCGCCTACATTAAACCTTTATTGAAGCAGTAATTGTGTATCTATTCATAATAACATGAAACATATTTTCAATACATTGTTTAATTAAGAATCAATAAGGAATATTCTTTATTGAAATATTCAGATTAATATTTTATTTACATTACAGTAACAAAAAAGCTTTTTATAAAAGCAAGTATGTTTCTAATTATACACAGATGTCTATATACCGGTGTCTTTTGTTCGTCTATTTTACTATAATTAAGTAAATAGTACTGTAGTTAGAGAATAAAATGACCCTTGACAAAACCGAACGATTGAGGTGAATTAAGAACCCTTTTCTCGTAATACGATTGATTTATCTTTATTGGCGGTAATAAATTAGTTTCTTCCTCAACTCTTCAAATATATACTTCAAAGAATATATAGTTAAAATTATTATTAAATTGTGATCACTGAGATTCCTTTTTATTTATTGATAGTGAAATGACGAACTTAAAGCAAATAATATATACATATTGTCATAAATGTTACCAATTAATTAAACTGTAATAATGTTGTAAAGTTATGTTTCAATTAGACAAAGTCAATATGAATAGCGAAGTCAATTTTTTCAGTTTTTCAAGGAATTTAAATAAATTACCATTACTCCGATACTTTAAAGTAAGAAATTGTTGTTTCTATTAGTGTTATAGTACTGTCTCAGCTTCTAAGGTATCTAGAAAATGGTTTTAGTTACTGTTAATTTTTTTTACATTTGAAGCTATATTATCTATTCATTTTGACAAACAGACTACATTTGGACTGTATATCATAATACAATAAGTTAAGGGTAGTTTAAAAGTAATAAAGATGTATGCAGTAAGTTGTATCTATACTCGTAACTCCATTTGTATACCGCCATCTGTTATATCCATGCTAAGATATCCGCTGAACTCTTTGACGTTGTTTCCTCACCAATATATAACAACAGCTAATGAGAGTCAATAACCAGTCAGACCACCTCTTTAGCCATCGGCTGCCAAAGGAGACCTTCTATCTTATCTTCTATGCTTAATAATTAATTATATTAGTCAGTGTTGGGACAATAAAAATTTATTTGGAAATTAGTTTCTTTTAAAATAAATTGTTCGCTTTATAACACATCAATGCGTTTTCTTCTTTATTAACTATTATTGCTATTAGAACATACATATCTAGTACGTTCTAAATTATAAAAGTAACAAAACATTAATTTAAAATACTATCAAAGTAACTTCCTTTAATTCCTTCTAATAGTACAATGCTAGTAGCAAAACAATATCTGCGTTACTGCTCTTTAACAATGCCAAAAGTCAGCTTTTAAATAATAATTATACATAAACAATAAAACATGATACTATAGCAATTGTTTAGAATTAGGTTATTACACCACAAAACAAATAGAATTTTTTTACTCTAAATAATATGAAACTTCATTTTGAACGTTAAACTAAATTTATATTGAAGCTACATTGTAAATAGACAGCCTTGTTAATAGAAGCATGTTTAATATTTGTACCAGATCAATAATCTGCGCTATTCATGATGTCTTATTCTAACGAGGCATTATGATTTATTCATTGTCTACAAGATGGCTGATAGAATATCATTAAGCTAAGATTTACGTATAATAAATAAAAATTAACGGAATAACGTAATTGCATTAATTTTCATCAAAACATACAGAATGGATCTTTATAAACATTGTATTGTTGTGTAATAAATATATATATTTTATAATAAAGATTAATAGTACCAAAAGGTACAAACTGACTAGAAAATAGATTATATAATTTATTTATTTGTATAATAATAAATAATTACGAGTATATATGTTATGTTTGTAATATTATTGTTCGCAAATTTCTAAATGCTTGTATGAAGGTCGCGCACGACTTTAAAGTAATAATATACATTAAACGAGGACATGTAGTGTCTAAAACATGTGTCACTCTTTAGAAAATAGTACAAACTGCAACAAAATAATGTCAGACATTCAATTTATAGATATTGATTCCCAGAATTACATTATGAAAAAATGTTATGTGTATTTCAAGACAAACCATGATACAATGTAGTGTCATTAAAATAAGATGTGAATCCGTATAAACAATAATTTATTTGTTGTATGTTCACTCACTTTACCTAAGGGATCATTAATTGTGAACGCCGAGAAAAATCTGGAATTTTTCTAACATCCTCGTTACCTGGCTACACACAAAGTGATTTTAATACTTACATTAAATTAATTAAATTTCATGAAGTTACGTACGATTTACGTTCATAATTTTATAAATTTATAAGTACGTATTTTAAATTGTATTTAAAATTTCTGAATATAGAGTAGTGCGAATAAAAATGTTTTGAATGTCTCCGTGACTCATTGAATATGGCCCGTATTGTAATCGGAACCGAAGGTTTATTTATTATCCTGATAAACTACTTCCGCAAAAGCTCTCTCTTGTACGATTTGATTTGAATGAGAGTTACGTGCCATGAATATGTACTCGCCGTTTTTTTATTTTTTTTTGCCAATATCTTATATAATTAAAGCAATGAGGTTGTATATCTGAAAATATTATAATTATATAAATATTTGAGCGAAGCGAACGAAGTGAGCGGAGCGTTTTTGAGCGAAGCGAACGAAGTGAGCGGAGCGTTTTACTGGAGACTTTTTACATTCTTTGTCACGAATTGGCTCGAAAACTACTTAACGGAAAATTATGAAACTTTGCAATCAAAAAGACACACATTAGGTGATGGTTCTTATAAAACAAAATTTAAAAAAATGTCGTCAAAAAAAAAAAAAATTTTTTATATCATGTCAAAAAACTGATATCCCATTGAAGTCAATGGGAAACGATGAGTCAATACACTGGGCTCGCTTCGCTCAATATGCAAACGGCACCCAAGATTTCGCGAGCGCAGCGAGTCGAAATTGAGGGTTTGTTGGCGCCCCTAGTAATATTAGTTAAAATTCAATTTTCAATAAATACTCGATCCTAACTCGAAAGTTTTTTTACTTATTATAATATTTAATTTATTCATTTTTAATTAAAAGTTCTTCCTTATTCATAACATTTATACTGAATGCTAAATGCTTTATAATGAATTTAATGCCATTATTTAGGCGTTTACTTAGAATGTAAGATCTACGTGAATGGTAAGATAATAGAACAAGTGAATGAAGTGGTATATTTGGGAAGTATTTTTAGCAGAGACGAAAGATACGAAACGAATGTGGAAAGGCGTATTGCTGCCGGTAACAGAGTCAACGGTGCTTTGGCTGCATTGTTGAGATGGCGAAACGTCAGCATAGCTGCACGTTTGGCTGTACACAACGCAGTTTTGCTAATGAAATGAAGAAAGATGAATGCTGTGGAGATGCGACCTCATCGCAGAATATGCGGGGTCAGTTTAAGAGATCCACAGAATGGCAGGTACGAGTGAAGATGTCATGGTGAGAATAAAGGAAAACGTGCTCAGGTTATTGGGGCACGTCGAACGAATGAGTGATGAAAGGATGGTAAAAAAGATTTATATATTAAAAGTGAGCGGTTAGAGAGACAGGGGGAGGCCTCGAGTGACCTTCAAAAACACAGTATCTATGATACCGGAGGAAGGTCACGTAAAAAGCATGAGGACCTCCCGGAGGGCATGTATGAAGAGGTTGACGTCTGTGGCCGAGGCGAAAGAGGCATGCAGGGACCGTAGCGTTTGGCGTTCCGTGGTCTCTGGATACCTCGCAAGGGATATGGCGTGAACATAAAAAAAATAAATAATAACTTAAACATGAATATTCTAACAGTTACTCGACAATTGTGCATTGAAACTTTCGAGCATCCAAATATTACCGGTATGGCGTACATTCAACTTTGTAACCAACAATGATTATGTTGCCTGAATGTAAACTCACTGTTCAATCAAAAGCGGAATAAATTAAGTTAATTAGTTTACTTTATAATCAACGAAATTTTAATTGCATTATTAGGTATTTTTATTCTATAGTGAACTTTTCTATTAAAGTAAAATGTATCGCATATAATTCAGAATAATCATACAGATATTAATAGAATTTAATAAAATTATAACAAAAAATCCGTGGTATGAAATGTTTATTTACTATATAAAATCCATTCTTATCTTCTATTTTGCCTCAATGTGACACAACAAAAGACAGCGTATGTTGGTTTCAACATATTGTTATGCCATTTTTGGTATCTGGTTGCTGGAAGGTAGAAACTAATAAGAAAGAGAAAATTGTCTACATTTATTGGTTATTGTAGGTTGAGTTAAAAAAAACCTGAGGCTAAACTTAGACGATTGAGAAATTACAACGCAGAACGTTTTAAATAACACTTACAAGAAGTCTGTTTTTGTATAAATATATATATGTTTAACTTATTAAGCCCAAGTAATGTATCAGGAAGAAAGCTGCAAAACTAACAGTTCATTAACTGTGTACGAGGCATAACATAGTTTTAAAGTTAAATAAAGTCGATACGAAACTTTGTTATGAGAAAATTTTAAACTTTTTCTTCACAACTTTATATGAAAAAAGCTAGTTCATCGACATTTTATTAAAGCTCAAAGTTAAAAATTTAGTTGTAATAATATTTTTAATGAATCATAACGTAAAAAAGTGTTGATTTGCGATTAAAATACTCGTTCAAGTACGTCTTCTAAAGTATTTTCTACACGTGAGTCTTAAAATTAAATTATAAAAAAATAGGAGAACTGAAAACGCAATATAATAAAACCTTCTCACAACCTGTTCACTTACAGAATATACAAGAATGAATATAAAAGTATTTGTTACTAAAATTAAACTGGATAAGTGTAATAAATAATTTCTTGTAATGTCAATTATTCTTATAATAAACTGCCAAATCTAAAGACAGGTATCTGAGGATTACAGACCATAAAGAAGAGCGTTATTAGACATCTTTCTGCTTTCTGCTCTATAAGGTCTATAAGGTATTGGCTACGATAATAGCTATCTTAATACAAAGAAAATGTATAAGACCAATAAGTTTTACAATTATTGATGACACATATTGTATTTATTATTTAAATTATGCAATTTTTTTAATAAATTATTTACATCTCTTTCGTTTTTGTGTATAATAAACATATAATTGGAGTTGTTTTATATTCATCTTTAATATTTAATTAAAAAAATGAAAATTATTAATAAATGCAGTTTCTCGATGGTTTTTCATGGACTTATTCTTTGGAAGTGTACAATGTATGCTTAACTATATATTTATTTCTGCTTATCTCATTTACAAGATATAATCAAACTTATCTCTTTGTTTTCCTTTGTTATCCTTACTTTTGACATTGACTTCCTTTTTTAAGAAACTCAATTAAGTTTAAGAGAAAACGAATCAGGTAAAGAAAATACATAAATAAGACACGATATACCAAAGAAAACTTTATAATATATCTTTAATATTGATTTAGTTTTTCCTCTGCACGTATTTCATAACAAAGTACTGAGATTTTACTCGACACTACAACACGCTGTCACTGATATGTTTAGCTATGCAAAGTAAGACAGTTTAAAATATAGATATATTAAATAGATTTAGATTCATGGCCATGCTAATAGGTGTTACTTATCTACATTATGTAGGTAATTAATAAAGTGATTAAGTTAATACGGAGTAGCGCCGAAGCAATGTGTGACACAAACAAACACGGCTTGATTAATAAATCAGTGCCCGAGCTGATATATTACATACAGGTAGTGTACACACATAGAGCACCGAGTAATTTGTTAGTGACACGATAAAGTTATTATTATTTGGTAATAAAACATATCTATGACACCCATTTACATGAAATGTAGTTTAAATCTATTTCATATGTTTGTGTTTGAAGCTGAAGGGAATATGAAATATTTATATCATATTTAATATAACATTGGTAACTGAGTGACCTTTTCCGTTTTCTGCAAATATTGAATAAAGCTAACTTATGGCTTAAAACTAATTGTGCAATTAGGATTAATATGAATTTATTTGATATAATATTTATTGAAGTATAAAATTATTAGTAAGAACCTATACAAACTACTTATATATATAGAGTTAAAAAGTTTCCTATTACGTAGCATCTTGAGGTGACACAAAAAGAAACCGCAAATTCCATGTACGAGTACGGTATCAAATGAACTCCTTGACATACCTATATAACATTTAAAAATATAAGAATATTCATATATACTTGAAAACCTTTATTTTAAAATTACATTAATAAAAAAAACAAAGAGGAAAGGTTTCAGAGGTCGTTGTTATCTATCTATCCTATCGTATTATTTAATCTTATCTATATCTATTTTTTGTAATTATAATATATTTTTCATTTCATGTTATTTCCCTCTTACACATTATAAAAATATTTGTAACGTATTTGCAATGTGGGACAAACATTTTGAAATTCGAACGAATACACTTTTATCAAATTGATTTGTTTTTTTTTTGTTTTCTTTGAAATAGAACTATACTAGCTCGACCCATGCAACTAGAATGTGCCACTGCGAAGCGTGGTTTGGTACAGCTAGTTTAACATATAATCTTATTTCCATCCTCTCAATATCATTACAGTTGCTGTACGCAGGTGTGTGTGTCTCGACTGGTGTGTCAATTAATCGGTCTATCGCTAACTGGGATCAAAAGCCGACAGTAACAGATGCGTTCGACCCGCTTTAACAAGAGCTTTTCCAGCGATGTAACTTATAGAATAGATATATATTGATATCTAAAATTTATTAATCCTTTATAAATAATATACTATAATAAATTATATATTATAATATTTTTTTTAATAATGATACTGTAAAAGTTATTTACTCGCATCTAGTATTGTGTGAAAAGGAAATCTAATATATACCTACTTACTTAGTTTAATTTTACTGCAAATTCAAATTATCTTTATCGTGTAAATGAAACCTCTGTAACTTTATCAAGAATGATAAACGTATGTATTAATTGTTATAAATATCTGCGTCAATTGTTTTTTAGATGTAACCCCTTAAAAGTTTACTGATTTTCATGAGACCATTGTAGATAAATATTTGAGAATAGCTTACGTGGAACGAAATATATAATTATTTTTATTATTAACTTAATAAACCATACTTAGAGTTCGTTATTTGATTTAAACCTATTTGATACAAACGCCTTTTGTGAAAATATTAAATATTGTTTTCTGTATCAGTTTTTTAAAATGTAGATTATTACAAAGAATTATATATACGTAATTTCATAATAACATAATATATTTATGATCAATAATATCAAATGCTAAACCAAAAGTTTATATTTATACCGCCATTACGAACTAGAAACTATATTTATAAGATCATTAATATTTGTATGAGATCAACAATCAGTGGTATTCATGATTTCTTATACTAACGAGGCATTATGATTTATTCATTGTCTACAAGATGGCTGAAAGAATATCATTAAAATATGATTTACGTATAATAAACAAAAATAACGGAATAATAATAATAAGATTTGCAAAATAATACAGAATAATTTTTTTATAACATAATAGCTTTTATGGTAAAAACTAGAAAATTAGAAAAAAAGATAAATATGACATTTTATTAATTTTAACATACCTTGTTTTGTAACAGGTAACTTAATTGTTTAAGTATCCAATACTTCATACATTCAATTCAATATTTAGGATTTAAACATTGACAAATAATACATTTTTTTTTTCTCATCCCTCTTTAAAATTTTATGATGACTTTATTCTATCTATCTATACTTCAAATGAAGATAGAAATCGCGTCATGAGTCTGACAAGACATTGAAAAGCAGGAATCTTTGTGCTCCTGTAAATATTTGATTTTATTTATGGGAAGATACTTCTTCTATTTTATTGGAACGGGTCGATTGTTACGGTTACATTAAAAGGATAAAGTCATTTTCCTATTTAGATAGTACTAAAACATCAAACAAGTAACTAAAATAGTCTTCATATATTTTTTTTGATGTTTTCTTGAAATTCAGAACCCTTAAGCTTCTCTACTACTATTATAAATAGTTTGGAATTAAATTTATAAATACAGGAAAACCTATGAGATACATAACTATTATATTTCTTCTTAATTAATAGGCGAGTATGTTCCGTCGTGTCCTAGAGGCGGGACAGCGTATTCCAGACGACTTTTGTTTGGATTTTTGAAGTGACGGGAATTGCTCTTATAAATAAAGAATACTGTTACGAACATAATACATACTTTTACAGTATGTACTGTATTTGTATATCAAAAATGAGTTTATATTAATGTATCAATAATATTTGTTTTATTTCTTCGTACATGAATTAATAGACTTGTTGTTAGTTCCGCCTCTCGCCAATAGATGGAGTTGTGCGGAGATAGATCGCGGTATCGTAATGTTTTTCCCAAACCCATATAAGAAGAAGCATATTTTTATGAAAATAAAATATTTCAAATCAAATCAATACAGTGTATTATTTAGTAGCTCAGTGCGCTAGGGAACGATCAGTATTGTTCATGGTCCTTCGGAGTCGGATTCAGTGGAATTCTGGAATTTTGCTTCTTCGTCGCTACGGGCAGTGGATCGCTGTCGCAAACGTAGTGAACAACAGTGGTCAGGTGATTGACCTCGGACGGCGCCAGGCAGAAGAACAGTCGGCGAGTGTCAGGATTGAAATTGAAGCGGAGCACGGAGCAGGGCAGCCGGTGTACAGCGGCTGCAGCGCAAGCAAAGCGACCCAGGTGGTGTGATCGAGGCAAGGTTGCTGTTACTTGTGAGTGTTGTGTGTAGTGTATTGCTGAAGTGGAAAAATCGTGAGTACTTTAAACCTTATTATCAAGAGAATTTTAACTTTAAACTTTGGTGATTATTGAAGAAAATAGTGAGCAATTTTGAACTTTAACTTAAAGAATATTTTGAATTTGATATTTCGTGTTTGGATTTTAAAGATAAATTTTAGACTTAAATAATTTGCATGTTTTAGTTAGGACTTAAAAAACGATAGTTTATCAAAAAAGGTTAATACGGGGAACCTATGCCCGATTTTAGAGCGAAATTATAAGTTTAAAACACTTAGAAAATTTTGATCATTTATTAAAAACTATAACTTTTAAAAAATTTGTTATAAAAGTTTCTTTATTAAATAAATTATTGAAATGTGTACTAAAATGGAGGCCTTAATAGATTTTCAAATGGAATTATACGAACGCATTAGTAAAGCTAAATCTAACTTTAAAAAAAGCCCTAAAGATCGAATCACAAAACAGTACTTAGAGGGAAGGTTAGAATTAGTGGATCAAATGTGGTTCGAGTTTTCGTCAGGACATAAAGATTTAAAGCGTAATGTAGAAAAGAAGGCATTGTCTAGTACGGAGTATGTTAAAGGGGAAATCTATGATCAGACTGAAGATTGTTATTTAGAGTACAAAGCAGAGTTGAAAGCGTTTTTGGAGCAATTTAATGTTGTAAATGTAACTAATTCTATAACACAGTCTGCGAGTAGTGTTGTTGATCAAAGTAATGTAAAGTCATCGTCACATATCAAGTTACCGAGAATTAATATCCCTAATTTTTCCGGGAAATATTCTGAGTGGTCTACATTTCGAGATCTATACATTGCTTTGATACACACAAATCAGGAGTTGTCTAAAGTGCAAAAATTGCATTATCTTAAAAGTTATGTGGAAGGTGAGGCGGAACAGCACTTAAGGCACATACCTATTACTAATGACAATTATGACAGATCCTGGAAATTGCTCGAGGACAGGTATAATAATAAAAAATATATTTGCCATTTAATTTTAAAAAGATTGTTTAGTCAGAGAAATATTTTACATGAGTCATCCACTGCTTTAAAAGAGTTAATTGATACCACTAATGATTGTCTGGCGGCTTTAAGCAATATAGGAGTGGATGTGAGTAGTTGGGATGTCATTGTAATCCATATATTGAGTCTCAAGTTGGATCCGGAAACCAAGCGCCAATGGGAGTTTAAGGTTAGTGATGATAGGTCGGCAGATGAGTTGCCAACATACGCCACATTTAAAGAATTCTTAACGAACAGATATCGCGCCATGGAATTCTTGGATTCCGGATCAAACTCAAAAAGGGTTACGACTCATAATAATCCTCCAGTAAATAAAATGAAATCATTACATATTGCTAACTATAAATGTTTGTTTTGTTCGGGATCACACACACTCTCATATTGTAAGGATTTTAGTAAAGAAACGGTCGAGGCCCGGCGAAAATTTGTTGAAAACAGCAAGGCTTGTTTTAATTGTTTGGGTAGCAATCATTCTGCCAAAACGTGTCACACCAATTCAAAATGTCGTGTTTGCAAAAGAAAACACCATTCTCTTTTGCACCCTAGTGAAAAGGCTACTTCAGAGACCATCGAGTTCAGAGATAGGAATAGGCCCGTAGAAATGACTGTGACTCCTTCAAAGGATAATAAAGATGTTGCACAAACATCGGTCAACAACAATCAACACCGACAGCAGTCAGTGTCTTGTTTCTCGTCAGGCAGGGTTTACAATCAGGCTCTTCTAGCAACAGCGCTAGTGGGAGTCAAGTCGAAAACAGGTCACGATACATTGTTGGCACTCCTTGACCAGGGGTCGCAATCTTCTTTCGTAACAGAGTCTACTGTCCAGCGTCTGGGGTTGAGGAAGACTTCAGTGTTAGGACAGATTTCTGGTCTGGGCGAGCAAGAGTCAACTTCAAAGGCCATGGTGGTTCTGGAACTTCAATCTCGAGTTGATTCTAACTTTAAAATCAAAGTGGAAGCGTATGTTTTAAAGTCTATAACAGCTCCTTTACCAACCTGCAAGATTGATCCATCAAAATGGATCGAACTTAAAGGTTTAGTCCTAGCTGATCCAGAGTATCATACTCCAAGTAGAATTGATGTTTTGCTTGGTGTAGGTATTTATAATCAGATACTCATGGAAGGTATAAAGAAGGGTCCCGAAGGAACGCCATTAGCCCAAGCTACAACGTTTGGATGGATTCTCTCAGGACACATTAATGTGAATGAAAAAGCAGTTCACAAAATAAACGTTTTGCATTCCCGTACTGATGATAACGATCTTCTCAAAAGATTCTGGGAGATGGAAGCAGAACCTGAAACAAACAAGATAAAAATCTTAACAGATGAAGAAAAACGTTGTTAAGAAATCTATGCTACAACCACAACGAGGGATGAAGAAGGTAGGTATGTTGTTCGGCTTCCTTTGAAGAACGATCCTCCTCTAGTAAATGGCTCTCTGGAGATATCTGAAAAAAGATTTATATCGTTAGAAAAAAAAATTAAACAAAAATAAACAGCTAAAAGATAAATACTCAGACGCAATACAAGAATATCTTGATCTTAAACACATAGAAGTAGTGCCAGAAGAGGAGCGGGATAATACAAAAGCCATATACTTACCTCATCACGCGGTAATACGCGAAGATAAGGACACCACGAAGCTCAGAATAGTGTTCGATGCATCCTGTAAAGGTAAAAATAATACTTCACTTAATGATAACCTTTTAGTGGGACCTACCTTGCAGCCGGAATTGCGACATTTGGTCATGCGTTGGCGCATTCCACCTATTTGTATTACTGCCGATATTGCAAAAATGTACTTGCAGGTAAAGATGGCGGCTTCAGATGTTGACTTTCAGAGGATTCTGTGGAGAGACGAGAGTAATACGGCAATAAAATATTTTAGAATGCTGAAAGTAATGTTCGGAACTGCTTCAGCACCTTACTTGGCAGTTAAGTCCTTACAGCAACTGGCTTTTGATGAAGGCAGTAGTTATCCCACAGCAGCTGAAATTGTCGTAAAGGATTTTTACATGGACGATCTACTAACGGGATGCCAAACTGTAGAAGAAGGATTGAAGATATTTCAAGAAATGAATGAATTGTTAAGCAAAGGAGGATTTGAATTAATGAAATGGACAAGCAATAATGAAGAACTACTAAAAACAATGGGTAAGGAAAAGGAAAAAATAGAGGTGCAGGAAGGATTAAAGATTAAATCAGATAAAACTATAAAAATCGTAGGACTTACCTGGAACCGCAGCGAAGACGCCTTCCGATACGATGTCAAACTCCCGGAGCTGGAAGAACCTGTAACAAAAAGAAAAATAATTAGTGACATTTCTAGATTTTATGACCCTTTAGGATGGGTAGGGCCAAGTATTATAAAATCAAAAATAATTATACAAAAATTGTGGTTAGCAGGCATTCAATGGGATGAAAATGTACCTACCGATATTTTAAACGAATGGCTGTCATATCGCGAAGAACTAAAATTATTAGAAAAAATTAACTTACCAAGATGGATTAATACTAAACAAGATGATGTAACTGTAGAATTACATGGTTTTTGCTATGCCTCCAAGGTTGCATACGCAGCAGTCGTTTACATCCGTGTAATAGACTCCAGCGGAAAAATCCATGTAGCTCTGGTGACTGCAAAGACGAAGGTTGCGCCTGTTAAGCACGTCTCGATTCCCAGACTGGAGTTATGCGGAGCGGTCCTGTTGACAAGATTAATGTTAGAAACAGCGAAAGTATTGAACATAGAAAAAGACAACATGCATGCTTGGACTGATTCAAATGTGGTCCTAGCTTGGATTAACAGTCATGCAAACAGGTGGAAAGTGTTTGTTGCAAACAGAGTCTCGGAAATACAATCTAATTTGGATTCTCATCGCTGGTCGCATGTGAGATCAAAGGAAAACGCAGCTGATGAGGCATCAAGAGGCTTGTCTCCATCCGAGTTGGTAAACAGCGAAATGTGGTTTGACGGCCCAGATTTTTTACGACAAAAAATTATAAACTACCAGAAACCTAAAGAAATTACTACAAATTTGGAAATGGTTAAATCGCATTGTGCTGTCATGGAGGATGGTATTTGGGAAAGATTTTCATCTCTCACCAGAATGCAAAGAGTGATAGCGTATTGCAAGAGATTTATAAATAATTTGAAGTCAAAGCCCGATAACAGAATCCAAGGATACCTAACTACACAAGAGTTAAATGAAGCACTAAAATCAAGTATTAGGCAAAGTCAAGCGTACAATTTCAAAAACGAAGCTACATTAATTAAACAAAAAATGAACTTACCCAAAGGCAGCAGTCTTCGATCACTGAATCCAAGTTTTGATGAGGATGAGATCTTGAGAGTAGGTGGCAGATTGGATCACTCTAATCTTGCCTATAATCAGAAGCATCCAATATTGATTTCAAAGGGGTGCCACTTAGCTTATTTGATCATTGCAGATGCACACAAACAGACACTGCACGGAGGTCCACAGCTGATGTTGTATTACCTTCAGTCAAAATACTGGATCTTAGGAGCTAAGCAGCAGGTTCGGTCATATTTCCGGAAGTGTGTTACATGTGTGAAAAATTCCAGCAATACTGAATCACAACTCATGGGGCAGTTACCCGCTGCCAGAGTGACTCCAGGTCGTGCATTTGAAGTTTGCAAGTGAATCAGTCGACGCGTGCGAGCGCAGCGAGTCGGTCGATGTTGTTTCGCGTCAGTCAAAATGTCTGTGAATACAATTAAATGTGTGAACTGTAATGTGGTTATATCGGAGGTGTTGGCGTTTATGCGCAATAAACACGATGTTATGGATAATGAGAGTCTAATACGGATCTGTGAGTCTGCTTTTTCCGAAGAGGAGATTGATAAAGCGAAAAAACTGTTATTTACGTCCGTTAAGACAAAACAAAAGTGTGTTTCAAGACGTAAACAAAAGAAGCTTAAGGATCTTGACGATATTATTACTGTACTTAAAACAGTCGATCCTGAACAGATGCCAGTGTTTGTAGCATATGATCTACACAAATTACCGCCCATTTGCTTTGATCATGTAGATGTTACAAAAATTTTAAAGGATTTGCTGATATTGCGGGCTGAGGTTGAGCGGATTAAGAGTAGTTATGTTACTACGGATGTACTGGACGAAGTAAAACGGAATTTTCAAACATTCAGGTCGCCGTTAACGTATTATAACGACGATAATATTAATACTCGAAGAGGAGGGTATTTCGAGGACAGTGGTCCGATAGGATTACCGCTTGCTGCGACAAAGTTAACAGCTGATATGAGTGTCATGGCGCCGGCTGAGCACATTGACCCGGCCGCAGTTACGAGTGCTCACGATGACATCCATAACAATGAAGCGATGCACCAGTCAGAGTATCGTTCTCTCTTTCACTCGCCGGTAAATAAAGATACGAACAATATTGTTGCATCAACTGCACCTGTGAATAAAACTTTGCTAGGGATTGAATGCACCGTCTCGGATAACGGTAATAAGTTGATTGATAAAAATAAAAATAAACCGCAGATTATTGTAGGGGATGCGATGTTGAGGAAGGATTTGTGTGTTGAGAACAAGCATATTAATAGTTGGACGTTGGTTCAGCGACGTAAGCCGCAGAATCGTTTTACTGGCAAAACTGGAAAGGCAGTGGCGTCTCCCTCGGGGAAGTTCATAGCGGCAGAGACGAAAATTCCGTTGTTAATATCAAATGTGAATAAACAAACCACTGAACATGACATCTGTGATTATATTAAAAGTAAAACACAGGAAATTGTACACTTAGAAAAAATTGTTATGAAAAAAGAGAAGCCTTACAATGCTTTTAAGTTATTTGTCTCTAAAAACAAGTTACATATCTATCTGAATGACAATTTATGGCCAGAAGGAATTACGTTCCGTCGATTTATCTTTTTTAAAAAACGGTTGGAAAGAGCTAATTCTTTGATTATGAATGATATTATACAAACATAATGGATAAGTTGGATAAAAAGAAAGTTATTCTATCGACTTTTAACTGTAAATCGATTATTAGATCTACAGAGTGTGTACGGAGACTATGCAAAACCTCTGACATCATTGCCTTACAGGAAACATGGCTCTGGCCTCATGAATTACCATATTTGGGAACCCTGGATGACAATTTTACATACACAAGCAAGTCATCCATGGACACGACCTCGGGAGTCGTCAAGGGAAGACCTTATGGTGGAGTAGCCTTGCTGTGGAAAAAAGGAGCTTTCCAATCTGTATCCTTGGTGCCGTGTAATAGTGATCGCTTAGTAGCAATAAAAATAGTGCATGATAGCCGTACTTTACTGCTATTTTCCGTGTATATGCCTTTTGATAATGGAAAAAGTGATAATTTAATAGAATTTAGTAAATGTCTGAGTGAAATTTCCACAATAATTGACAGTGAGAACGTGGAATCGGCTATATTAGTTGGTGACTTCAACGCGCATCCTGGTGAAAGGTTTTCGAAGGAGCTGCTGAGTACTTGTGATGAGCAATCATGGTATTGTATGGACTCTAAACTTTTACCTTGTGATACACACACATTCGTTTGTCAAGCTAGTGGTTCTCAGCGGTGGTTAGATCACTGTATAGTAACGAGTGCGGCGAAAAATCTGTTTTTAAAAGCATATGTTTCGTACGGAGTTTACGCATCAGATCACTACCCTGTAATTTTTGAATGTGACGTCAATATTGCTAGTCCGAAATTATTTTCCTGTGATGTCCTTTGTAATAAGGTGAAATGGGGTGAAAGAGACAACTTTCAGAAAAATAATTACCTAGAATTTTGTAGTTCAAAATTAAAAAATATCGACTTTCCCTCTGAATGTATAGAATGTTCTTGTAAAGTGTGTGAAAATCCTAGTCATCATAAACTGTTGGATGATATGTATAACAATATAGTGTGGATTCTGAGTGAGGGTGCATATTGTACATATGTAGGTAGGGAAAAAGTAGGAAAACATAAGCGTGTGGTAGGCTGGAACAGGTATGTGCAGACAGCTCACAGGGAGGCTCGATTGTGTTATCACGAATGGCTTCTATACGGCAAACCTACAAACGGACATGTATATAATAGAATGTGTGAATCTAGGAAAATATTTAAGGCTAAACTAAAATATTGTTTAAACAATGAACAACAAATAAAGATGGATATACTAGCACAAAGTCATACTGAGAAACATTTCGGTAAATTCTGGAAATCTACTAATAGACTCAATGTGAAGTCGAGCTTACCTGTGAGTGTTGGGGGTTTCAGTGAGCCTAAAGACATTGCCCACCTGTTCCAGCGGCATTTTAAAGTTGAGTCACCATTACCAAGTGTGCAGCGGGTGCTCGACTCTGATATCAGTGCTGCGAGAGTCCCTAACATATTCACTGTTGAGAATGTGGCCACCGTTATTAGAAATATGGTAAGAGGAAAATCTCCGGGGCACGATGGGCTCAGCGTCGAGCACCTTAAGTACGCTGGCCCTCATTTGCCGAGGGTCCTCGCTTTATTTTTTAATTTATGTGTGGGTCATAGATACCTGCCGCAGGATTTAATGCATACTGTTATTATACCTATTGTTAAAAATAAGACTGGGGATGCCTCTGACATGTCCAATTACAGGCCCATATCTTTGGCTACTATTGTGGCTAAGGTGCTGGACAGTTTGCTTGACAAACAGCTGGCTGAGCACTTTGAACCTCATGACGCTCAGTTTGGGTTCAGGCCCGGAATGTCAACGGAGAGCGCCATACTGTGTCTCAAGCAAACTGTAGAGTACTACACGAGCAGAAAAACGCCGGTTTTTGCATGTTTTTTGGACCTGTCTAAGGCATTTGACCTCGTATCTTATGATATGCTATGGACCAAATTGTTTAATGATACTACGTTGCCCCCTGACATAATTTCGATTTTTTCATACTGGTATCAAAACCAAACAAATTCTGTGAGGTGGGGTGGAGCATTCTCGGACAAGTACAGGTTGAAGTGCGGAGTGCGACAGGGGGGTTTGAGCTCGTCCCGGCTCTTCAATCTCTACATGGACCGGCTGATTGGTGAGCTCAGTAGCACCAATATCGGATGTCATGTTGACGGAGTTTGTATGAACAACATCAGCTATGCGGATGACATGGTGCTGCTGAGTCCATCCATTGGAGCTCTTCGTAAACTGTTGGCAATATGTGAATCATATGCAGTGGCTCACGGGCTCAGGTATAATGCTATAAAAAGTGAGCTTTTGGTTTTTAGATCCGGATCTAAGACCTATTTAGATATACCGGTAGTCTCGCTCTGTGGCACACCGCTGTGTCGGGTAGCAAAATTTAAATACCTGGGTCACTGGGTCACCGAGACCTTAAAAGACGATTGTGAGATCGAGAGGGCGCGTAGGTCGCTGTCTGTTCGGTGCAACATGTTAGCACGAAGATTTGCAAGGTGCACGAAGCCAGTTAAAATAACGCTCTTTAAAGCTTATTGTCAAACATTTTATACCTGCAGTCTTTGGGCTAATTATACGCGGCGGGCATACAGCGACCTTCGTGTCCAGTATAACGACGCATTCAGGGTTCTGATGGGGTTGCCGCGGCAGTGCAGTGCCTCTGGCATGTTTGCGGAGGCGCACATGGATGACTTTTATGCTATTATGAGAAAACGGTGTGCCTCCATGTTAACCCGACTCCGCAGTGCCTCCATCAGAATGCTGAGTGTTTTTGTTGATCGGTGGGATTCGCCCCTGATGCATCGGTGGATTCGGTTGCACAACGGACCAAACCGTGGTACGATGTTATACACAAGAAAATGATATTATAATTTGTAACTTTTGATTGTACTAACACTAGTTAATAAGAAATATTGTTACTAACACTAAATGGGCTGGTCCTGAAAATAAATAAATTATTATTATTATTATTATTATTATTATTTAAATCGTCTGGCGTCGATTACGCAGGACCGATCCAGATTCGAACATCAAAGGGTAGGGGGCATAAGTCGCATAAAGGCTACATATGCTTATTTGTGTGTATGGCAACAAGAGCCATACATTTAGAGGCTGTTACGGATCTCACTTCAGAAGGCTTCCTCCAGGCGTTCAAAAGATTTACTTCAAGGAGAGGTCATTGTTCAGATATATGGAGTGATAATGCAACGAACTTTGTTGGAGCAGCCAGGGAATTAAAAAGTCTATTTTTAGCCGAAAGGGGTTCAATGCTAGACGAGGTAGCCGAATCGGTGGCTAGTAACGGTTGCAATTGGCATTTTATCCCTGCAAGATCACCAAATTTCGGAGGCCTCTGGGAGGCAGGTGTAAAGTCGGTAAAGTACCACTTAAAAAGGATTATAGGACAGTCCACTATGACCTTTGAAGAGTTATCCACTATACTTACCCAGGTTGAAGCTTGCCTTAATTCCAGACCGCTGTCGGTTGTATCAGGCAAATCCGATGATAATGTCTCGATTTTAACACCAGGTCATTTTCTTGTGGGTGAGCCTATTGTAACTCCTCCTGACCATAATTATGAATCTCACAATATCAGTTCTCTAAGAAGGTGGCAATACTCACAAAAAATGCTACAAACTTTTTGGAAAAAATGGTCTCAGGAGTACCTAACAAAGTTTTTACACCGATATAAGTGGTCATTACAGGAACAACAGCCCATGGTGGGCGATGTTGTTTTAGTAAAAGAGGACGGGTTGCCACCTTGCCGATGGCTATATGGCAGAGTGATTGCCACTCATCCTGGTGAAGATAAACTAGTACGTGTGGTTAGTTTAAAAACAAAAAATGGTGTATTGAAGCGTCCAATTTCAAAGTTATGTTTGCTTCCTATTACAACTGATTAATATAAACAATTTGTTCTGTTTAGAATTAAGTATGTTTTATTACACATGTGTATGCTTCTGGCAATAATGTCTGTTAAAGTTTTAATTTTGTTAGCTGAATATGGCTAAGGGTTTCACTCGAACTTCAACTGTGTAAATACCTTTATTGAAAATTGTTTTTTATATTAATGTATATTATGTAAAGGACAAATGCCATATTTGTCCTTGGTGGGCGATTATGTTAGTTCCGCCTTTCGCCAATAGATGGAGTTGTGCGGAGATAGATCGCGGTATCGTAATGTTTTTCCCAAACCCATATAAGAAGAAGCATTTTTTATGAAAATAAAATATTTCAAATCAAATCAATACAGTGTATTATTTAGTAGCTCAGTGCGCTAGGGAACGATCAGTATTGTTCACTTGTGTTTATGAAAGTAGGACATGAGTAGACATGAAGGAATTTTTTTAGTAAGGTCAGTGTACAAACTAAATTTTTTGACAATATTATTTGTAGTTATCGGAGAGATAAAATAATTTAACTATTATATTAAATAGTACTAGTTCTGGAGTTTGTTCAATGTACTTAGAACTTTAATATAAAAAGGTTTAACCCTAGATAACTAAACTGTTTTCATTGTTCCATTATTGCTACACCTTCGTCCAACGGACTACGGAATAAAACAATGAAATATAATAAAAAATATTTAATTATGATAGGAACTTGTTTCATGGCACAAAAGTAAGGATTATTATGAACAAATTAAGTACTAATTAATATTAGAATATCAATTTACACAGTGACCACACATACCAACATTATGTGGACCACAAACAGCCTTTCTACATCTGGTGCAACGGTGCTTGGTCATTCTCCGGTCTTTTGATGGACACAGGTAGAAAATTTTATGCGTGTTTGACGTAGAAGGAACAGGAGCTTCTATTGTCGAAGATTCGCCAAGAATATTCTCAATCATGACCCTTATATTACGCCTCAAACTCACGATCTGTTATCGTTGCCGAAGCCAGGGTTCCATTAGCTGATCTCCTAACTTCATTACAAAATCGTGCGGACTAATTGGCTTTTTCTTATTTCTCATGTTATTACAGATATGAATAGCGTAAGAATTAATAGAATATATATTGAGAATGTTATAAAAAATACACATCAGCTATCTCTTGGTTTTCTGATTAGATCTTATATTTGCACACATTTGATCAACTGTGTCCACTGCACCTTTTGTGCTATTAAAAAAATGTATTTCTTCTGGTTTTCTTGTCGTTTCATTAATAATAGGTTGATCATGAATAGTTGGCATTAAAAATAAAACTTTGTTGGATTTGGCTTTCAATGAAACTAATATCATTCTATAAAATGTCTTTCGTTTCCGATGTTGAGCTGTCAGATCTCTCCACCAGTTCGCTTTCCGAAGCTTACTCCAACCAACGACGAATATGATCCTCTTGATTCCTCAAATTCATCTAAAATAAATATAAAAAAGTGAAAACATCTCTACATCTCTTCGTACCGTGTATTTAAACCGAACCAAAAATCTACTTACTACTAAATTGAGCATTAAACTTTCTATTTAAATCAATCCAATAAATTAAATCAGAAATTTAATAAATACTATGCTATAGTTATCGATAAGAAGCAGATCTACAATATGTAATACGATAAATATTAGAATTTATTGATGTACGTACCGTAACAATAAAGTTGTTGTTATTACTAAACCTTCGTCCAGCGGACGACGAAATGGTCACAGAGCACATCCTATGATGAGCGTGGACCCAATAGTGTCAAAGGCTGCACTGTTTACTCAAATTAGTAAGGTAATGAAAGAGTCAAGGTCAGGGGACGGAGCGAAGTAGGTGATTTCGAATTTCGTCAAGTGGCGCGTCGTCGCCTCGACGAGTGATTAGTTATACAGGGTTAATAAAGCTTCTACCTCATAAAAGAAAATGTATTCTATTACATTGGTAAGCTTATTTACATGATGCCGTACAAGTTGCCTGTCAGGGATACTCAGCTGCACACACTTATAGTTTTCAAGTTTTCCTAGCAAATCGATAAATTTACTTTGCTAGTTGGCCATACAATATTAACTTTTCTATTGACAACGTAATCAAAAAAGAAGCAGATTGACTTTGAATTTACGCTCAAAGTTAAAAAAAAACATGTCCTTTTCATCCATGACAATATTATATATAAAAACTAATTGAAAAGGAGTCTTGTTACATTAAGAAAACAAATGTAATAAACAGAGGTATCGGTACTAAGAAAATACAAAAGAGATTAATTTAAATATTTAGACATCCTCTACTTCAATAGTCTTAAATCGCTTTATGTGTTATGTATCGATAACTTCTACAAGTTATTTCTCACCATGCGTTCGATCGTATAAACAACTGTCAAAGGCAAACACGGAGCTATTTGTGAATCCAATACTTTAAAGAAGATCGTGTTGAGTCATCTCTTATAGCTCTCTGCTGTATTAGAGCTATGAGCTACTGAAAATTGATATTAAGAAAATTGATATTAATTATTGATGACGCGTATTTTATTCGATGTTCCTGCAAGTGCCAACTTTATGTAAATAATTTACGTCTTTCTTTTATGTGTAAAAAATAAAGATAAATGTTGCGTAAGTTACATAATTTTTTAAATATATTCCTTAGAGTGATTCAAAAAATCTTAGTTTTAAATTTTTATAGGGGCACCGTCTTATATGGTTCCAATATGAAAAAAAATATACCCATATTTTTTTTTTTAAATTTGAGTCAACTTTAGGGGTCGCTACCATCCATTAAAGTTTTTGAAAAATGCGTTACATACGGTAATGGGGTAGCACCCCTTGGGAACCAAAATGGCGGTGCCTTTGTGTATTTTTGTGCCTGAGTGTAAACAAGGTACGTTAGGTACCTGGTACATATCCTCTATCCACGTTTTTTAACCTCTTCAGTCTTCAGGTTATTAAGCTACAGAAAGGGTTTAAAGATTAAAGTTGTAATTTCGCAATAGAGTGTGAGAAAGTTTTTAAGTAAGTAGTAATATAGCCAACCTTTTTTAATGTCGTTGTCTTCGACCTCTTTAGACAGTCGCCCGGCTACTCTATTGTCGTACGTACGTCTACCTCGAAGCCACAGCGAAAACAAGGGAGGAAAGAATTAATCGACGACCGTTTGGCTGTAAGTCTTGATGTTGCTAAGTTAAGCGATCGAAAAGCTGCTGTGGTATTAACATCGACTCTTAAGAGCGCTGGCTGTGAGGCTGCGAAGTATAACGTTAGCTTTTCTTCTATTCGGCGTCAGCGAATCCAGCGAATCCAGCGAAAAAAAATCGCAGAATCTCTAAAAAGCGAGTTTAAGCCAGAGGTTCCGCTTACCGTTCATTGGGATGGTAAAATGCTCGAGGACATAACGGAACATGAGGTTGTGGATCGCTTGCCTGTTATAGTATCAGGACAGGGAGTGGAACAGCTTTTGGGTGTTCCAAAACTTCCGAATGGAAGAGGGCAGGCGATGGCCTCAGCTGTTTATGAAATGTTATTGTCCTGGGGCTTGAATGAAAATCGCCAAATACTGGTATCAAGCTCCTTGCGCTAGTCTGCGCCAAGGAATGACTTACAACTTTTGAAGGATTTATTAGCTTACAATAATATGAATGAATCACTTTCAAAAGTTGCTATGAAACAAGCGTTGGGGCACCTTTGGTACCTATCAGAAAAACTTGTAGCTTTGGCCTTCTCTGATGACCAAGTTTCTTTGGAAACTAAGCGAAAGATGGTTGCTGCTCTTCAAATAGAAGGGTTAGAAGATTCTCCAAAGCGAGGCATCCTGGATTAAAACCTAAACTTGCAACAAAAAACCTGGAGGACTTCGTATCTTCTTACACATTAACGTGTTTTAAAAGTATTTCCATCTCCTGCGATTTTTTAAAAAAGGACGTGTACACCTGGAAGGACGATTGTGAGTTTAAAAAATGTGTGACTGTTGTAAAGGATCTAAAAGTTATCAACGATATAGCTGATACGGGAGTATCGTTGATTGAAGAGTACAATCGCCTTCATACGACAGACGAAGACCAGAAACAGTACCTATTGTTGGCGATCAAAGACTTTAGTCGAAAAGCCCCGATTGTAACAAATCTACATTAACATCTTAAGTTACTAGTCTTAGTTATAATAATAGTTATCCTTAAATTTTTATTGTAGTTATTTAATAAAATAGGTTATTACTTATTTTTTACCCGTTCATAAATCCGACCACTTTTCATCCCTGGTAGCGACCCCTAAAACCTGTTTGAAAAATCTAAAAAAAATTTGGTGGAAGTTTTTTAACCAATAGAACAAAATTAAAAGGTGCCCCCTTAAAAAAAAGAAAAAAAAAATTCACTTGCATTTTTGAATTACCCTAATATTCCTCTTATATTACTTCAAGGTGTATAGTTATAATTTATTATAAAGTTCCTTTTAAGTTATAATTATAGAGAAGTAACAAACAAACCAGTTTTAATGCAGTTGATATTTTAAGTTCATTCACTATAGTTTTAATAAAC
Source organism: Melinaea menophilus ssp. n. AW-2005 (assembly GCA_918358695.1). Classification (NCBI taxonomy): domain Eukaryota; kingdom Metazoa; phylum Arthropoda; class Insecta; order Lepidoptera; family Nymphalidae; genus Melinaea; species Melinaea menophilus. The sequence continues at coordinate 16,805,549 of OU911049.1, forward strand.
TTTATACTAAGTATTATATATCTTTAAGATATTTGAAAAGATAATTCAACAAAGGGACATACAAGACACATAAACTAGACTTCACTTATAGACACTAGAACACTATATTATCTACCGTCTTCCTTTGTCCTGAAACAACTTAACAGATTGCGTACGTTATATTAAAGCGATATCTTATTTGTAATATATTAAATTCTATATGATTACTTAAATAACATTAAGTGCCTATTAGACCTTTTTTAATCCTAATTATTAGATGATTTAATTTATTAATACAATACTATACTACAGAATTACATTGATCTCAGGTAATTGTTAAATTCATTTTTAATGATAGTATGAGAAATATAACTCACATTATCCAGCTGTAAATTTTTCTCAAGGAGAGCTGAATTGGAGAGGTGAACATTCTTAATGAAAACTACTATAGTAACGCTGTGACTGACTTCCATAGGATATTACAGCTACTTTTATAACTTCAAATTGAAAAAGATTTCTTCAGTTTCAGTTCATTCATTTGTGGCACTGGCTATACAATTCGAATTTAAAAATTAAGGCAGAAGCATATAAAACTTGATACGAATGGAATGATGATGATGAATGATGACGATGGAAATGAAATAAGTCATCCACATAAATATTATATAATCTTTAGAATACAATTGACAATAGAAGCTAAGCTAATTAAAATTATTTTTAAATTAATATTCATCAAATTTTTCCGCTGCACGTTATTCAGTTCGATAAAGTACTGTGCTTTTTGCTCGGCGCTTCGTTAAATGTTTTGACGCTATTACTGTACTTGTAATACTAAGTTAAATGTTCGCACTCATCAAAATACAGCATGTCAATTTATTTTAAGCAGCTCTAGTTAGGGTAAAAGATTACATATTTTACAATCATTAATTAGAAAATGAACATTTAAGACGCAATACCCTTTAAAGTCATGTAATAGGTCTTGATAACGAACTGTCAATTAGCTATACTTAATAGCATCAAATGGTGAGACTGAAATGTAAACTAAAGAAAGAAAGCAGAGTTCATAAAGGAACATAGTGATGAAATAAATTAACTAAATAAATGAAATTCAAATAGGCAATTTAATTCCTATGTAATATTCACTGCATGTTCTATTTAAAGCAAACGTTGTGATAATGAAGTTAGGGTAAATCATAGAATAACAACAGTGTACGGACGCATAGAAATGTTGAACATAAGAGCTCGATAATATTAGTCTAACCCAGTTATTTTAAAAGCCAAATATATTAATTATATTATCAATACATACATAATTAAATTATAACGTTAAAGTATAGTGTAGGAATAACTTCTACTGATAAAACATTCATGAAGCTTCGACATATAGTGTTACGCAGGTGAGTTTATTTTACAGGATTAAATCAATATTCAACATTCTAATAGAAAATTAATTTAATTTACGTAACTATTTGTAATTTGAGAACTTAGTTGTCAAATAAAAATGGTCAGGTCAGGTAACGTTAAGCTTCTTAAATACTTGTTGATACTTACCATATATTATTTTATTTTTGTACATTACAAAACATTTAGTTAACGAGAGAAAACCGTCAACTCTAGGATAGAAATTAATATATATATATCTTTTAAATAATAATATCCAACCATTGTTTTTAATCACATCAACACTTAAAAACCGTATAATATTATCTTATTATAAATTAATGTTAGTACAAGACGTATGCTCACCAGCATACGATAAAGGTCAGCGATTTGATCTTTGAAGTACATATCGTTGACTTAGAATTCTTTAAAAGTTGTTCAAATATTTCTAATATAATAGCAGTGCATTATGTTGTTAAATATTTGAAATTCTATTCACAGGAGCCGAAAAGGAGAAAATCCACTTTCTTTCTAAATTATATTGATACGTGATTATATATATATTGATACGTGAATCTCAAAGAACACTTGTTACAAATTATTAAAATACCTTAACAGCTTATAAAGACGCTGATTGAGATTCGCTGCGGAAAGTATTGATTTTTTGGTAAAATAATTCTTACTTACTCAAGTGCCACACAACTTCTAGAATTAACAAATGTTTATAAATATTTTATAAGTTGTCTGCTACATATAGTATAAATAACAAAAATTGGACTGTCATCAATAATTGGACCATTTATTTTGGAGTGATATTAGCTTATTATCTAAGCCTACCATTTCAAGATATAAATTTTTTAATTGAACAAATCTATTGAAAACATGGTTACATACAGTTTCTTTTATTAGAATTTGAAGTTCCTTGATAGTTTTAAATTCTTTATTGTTTCATAGAATTCGAATTATAATTCGAAGTTATAGCAATATTTTCTTGTTAACAAAAGTTTTTCCTGTTGCAATAATTAAATTCACTTGTCATATATTCAACAGTTGTAGTGCAACTTGTGCTCTTTATACAAAACATATTATTAAATAGTATCTGCTAAACATACTAGATATAAATGTAGAACCGAGCAGAATTTATGTAGTGGTGTAATGGTCAGGATTTGTACTGTTGTCAACTGGAGCAACAACCACAGTATACAATTAATTATTCACTTTGATCACGACAACTCACCTTGTAATCGCACAATATTGAATATTGAAATATACTATTATTATTTCACATATTATTTGAAAAATAATTAAATATTTACGAAAATTTGAGGTCACCATTTAGAAAATTCAAACGTTCAATACTGTCTCACTTTCAATAGACGATTTATTATTTTCAACACAGTTAAAAGATAATATACGCAATCCTAATAAGCCCTATAAATAACGTCAGTTATTAAGTTGAAACTAAAAATACCAACAAAATTTTATGTTTATTTTAAAATAAGTACCTTTCAAATCGTTAATAGGATGAAAGTGAAAGCTTTCATGTGTTTATTGAAACAAGATGTAATTCCTCCTCCAATCAATTTGTTTAAGAAAATGTAATATTTGTAACTGGGGAACGAAGTTTCTGTAAATGCGCGTAAACTAATAAGTTAACGAATGTTAACCAATTGATTATAAATAGGTTATGAAATAAAAAAAAAATATGTACCTAATTTGTATAAATATGTGTATGTATTACTGTTTTTATTCTGTAATGTTAAGTTATATTTAATGCTTGTAAGTTTTAAGAGAAGAGGAGAGGGCAGCAAAGATTTTGTGTGGTTAATAGAAGAAAAGTATAATTCTTTACAAATGTCACCGGTACCAGTGATTTCGTACTTTTCCTTTGCTAAAGTGCAAATTAAAGAGCGTCATTATCCCGCTGTTCTATTCAATATACCTGTGACATAAACACGGTGTGACATAAATATAAAGTTGTTATATTTCGTTCTGAGTATAAAAGTATTAACTGTGTTACAAAAACTATGAAGAATTATTCTACTTACTTATTTGATATTATAAGAAGCATAAACTAATGACCTGAAAATACAATATTTTGCTCTTTTATTGCGCCATTAAAAATAATTGTATTATCTATAGAAAAAGTGTTACTTATCATAGATAAAGACGTCCTATTAAATATACACCGATTTATCAAGTAATTATTAATATGCTTAATTCGATTTAAAACACATTATTTCCATTACTATATAAAATGTCACTTCGACGACAGACTCCGCAACTAAACTAATTGCAGCTTAATTTCAGTTGGTCTTCATGCTTTATACTTCACAGACTTCGGACACTAGTGACGTCTTATGAAAACTTAATTACATAAATTAATTCAAACAGAACTCTTGAAAGCTTATTAACTAAGAATCACTCATCAATCAATCCTTCGGAACGCAAATAATAATATTTTAATTTAGTTTATAATTCTTTACTATAAAATATACAAGATATAAATTAGGTACTATTTTATTGTTTAAGATATAATTTTGCATCAATTAAATACTACTTATGCTCCATACGTTTATACATGTTTGAAATGTTATTATAATTTATAATGGCTACTGTATAACGAACATCAAAATAATAAAATATAAAAGTAATTTTATTAAAATTGTTTTAAAAGTATCTATTAAAAATATACATCAAAACAAGAAATAAATAAAATCCAATACTTTGATTATAGAAATAGATTTTTATTCTATATTCAATTATACGTTCGTTAAGTTAACATGTCTTTCAAGAAAATTTTTCCATTATCCAATGACACGGTCACACACTGTTCCAACCCCTATGTTAATATCTTTATTAATCTACATTACGAAATATTTCCTAAGCTTCAATTATAAATAAAATGTATAAAGGTTTTTATTTAAAACAAATAAGCATATAGTCTTCGTCATTTACAACCACTTCGTTCCGCAGTTAGAATATCTCAATAAGTGCGTGGGAGTCCTGATTATAAGTAACACTAGTATTATATCTACATTATAACGTATACCGCAACTCTAGGGGATTTCAAGTTAAAAGGAAAAACATAAAAACTTTCGCTTTTAGTAGGGTTCAAAGTATAAACGTACATTTGAGTTTCTGTTTATCTTTTCCACACATAATGGATATTGTTCATACTGGTCTTAATAGAATTGTTTTTCCCTTTCAAGTAAAAAAAGGTATAAATACAAATAGATTCATTTCGAACCCACTTGAAATCGAAATGAAGCTATTTGTATTTATACCTTTTTATTTTTGTCATAGTTAAAATTAGAATTTTACTAACATTGTGGATTGTATGACTTAGATGTTTAAAATATAGAATTAGCAGTTAATTCCGTTCCTGCCGCTATAGTGGAAAAAGCATTGGCAAAAGTGCGTTTAATCGGAAGGAGATTACTTTGAAAGGGATGAAATTGATTTTGAAGAAAAAATAAATTTTATAAACAAATTCACTTTAATTTTTGATCACAGTAGTATGTTTGTATGCAATGAATGTTAAGAGTGGCTGATAATGTTTATTTGAGTATCATGTTTTATAATAATAAATAAAAATAGAAATAGGTATTAATACAATTTTTAGTTTTAAAAACGCTATGGGATAAGGGGAATTAAGTATTGTATACTCAATTTATGAAGATTTTTCATTTGAAGTCTTTTAATTTTAACCCATATACAGAGGAAGAGATGTTTATGTTTGTCAGTGAGTAAGTTAATTAGTTATATTCTCATATTTCTAACCGTTATTCTACACTCGGGCGTATAGTTCAAAAAAGTTCAAAGTAAAAAAAACACACCGGGATAAAGATTTAAACCTGTTGCTTCTAAAAAACAGCCATCATGATCCTTCTACTACTCCTTCCTGTCACTGTTACTGACATGTACTGACGATGGTAAGACTTTCATGATAATAAAATTTAATTATATATTATTTTGTTTCAGTAAACCTGACCAACATTTTAGATATTTCTAAATATCATGCATTAAAAGAATTAAAAGTATTATTGTTAACTCACTCAAACCAAAACTTTGGAACAAACTTTAATCTTCACAACGAAAAAGCTTTCCTCAATAGCATGGCTTCTCTCAGAGATCCAGTAATATCTACAGTGTTATAGAATTAAAAACAAAACATACTGAAAAACTCTTGTATAATTTCCCTCATTATTATCTCAGGCTAGTAGGACACTATCGTTACCTTCGATATTAAATATTTAATCAGAAGCATAAACACGCGTACCAATATTATATAAATTATAAGCTAAATAATTTGATCTCAGTTCACAATAATTGTAATCGTAAGAATTGGGTTTTTAATACAATGATTTACAAAAAGCCATTGTTTTTAATAAGGTACAATTATTACTTTTATTTAACTTGTATACGTAATTTGAAAGTTCAAGTAATAAGTATTATTCTAAATTAGTTAAAAATATAAAGTATTACTTACTTGATATTACTCTGTATTAAAATCATATTGTTGTATATAAGAAAATACGTTATCATACCACAGGATATCTCAGTAATCTCTACATGATGCAAATTTATAAACTGGAAACATTTTAATTCTACTTCCTCCTCTTGTTTTAATGCATAATTTTAGGACAGATTATAAAATTCCAAATTAGTTAACTTGTATTTTTTTATTCCCATTTTGCATAATTTCACTTAAATTGAATATGCATTGTGTAATAACACATATATAGTTTAAAAAAAAACAAAGTAAAGCCGAATTTCATTAGAAACTTAGTGTCCGTATTCGGTGCACATAATCCAGGAAGCAGTGGAACAAACCTAAAGAGATTTGACACTGAGGAAGAGCTTCAGCCTTCAGTAAGCTTATTAATTAAGGATAAACCGGTCACTGTCCTCACTGCGTTTCTATTCAAATGTTTCTACTATAAACTATTAAGGGCTTTAAAATATTTATATGATAAATATATTGTCGTATCTCCCACGAACTTTCTTTAAGAATTATTTATAAGTATTAAAACGATCTATTTTTTTCAACTAAAGATAAAAAAATGGGGGAAAATTGTTAGTGGAAACAATAAATTTATATAACATTATGTTACAACAATTATGTACTCTTACTTAATTAATATATATACCAATAATAAATATGTTTAATATTCATACTGTTTTATTTAAAATATAATTATAAGTATAATTTAATTCGATTTCTACTATTAATGGACGACATATAAAATATATAACTATAAGCTGTGACGTTATTTTATAAATTATATTTCTTTTATTAAGTAAGTATAACATTATTATTGTAACAATTATAAATACCGAAATTATGGTGCTTGTTGATGTTCATAGCATCCTTCAATTTAACAGAATCTTCACTTCGCATATAGGCTTGTCTTATATAGTAGAAGTATATACTATACCATACGTGCATATATTTCACCAATGTTTTAAAGCATTGATTAGAGTTACATATTCAATATAACAAACGGTAAGGTCATAAAAGTAATAAGTAAATTATAAGAATAATGTTGAAAATCACTATCACAATAGTGTGCACATGTTTTTCCTATTGGTGAGTCTGCCTTTTATACTATCAAGGAATCATTTGCTATGAAATTTTCTTCATGTTATAAATAAGAAAAACATCTAAATCGCAATTGCTTCTTATAACTCACGTCAATTTCTATAAGATGTATGTGTGAAATAAACCTTTTATAGACTAGTCTCAATGGACCATTCTTACCACATATTATTAAGCTAATTTAAGTGAGTAGCATCATTTTGAAGAGACATCTACTTCTCTAATAACAATTCTTGAAAGTGGTAGCAGTTACAAAATACTTTCCTTCCACTATTCTTGAAAATGGTTTATAAACGGTTTTGTTTTGATAAATCTCAAGATACAAATAATCCCAAATTGTTCTAAAAAGATATGGTTTTACAGAATCTATGAAAGATCCCTCTTTTCAAATGTATCATTGCATACTCATTGAAGAACTTTCCCAATGTTATGTGTTATTCAATAAAAAAATAAATATTATTGAAATTCACATTGATCCATAGTTTTTAGCTTTTCTAAAAGCAATATTTTGTTTACTAAAATTAACACACTTCAATATTGTAAACGTATGAAAAATATATCGTAAGTGGTATAGAAGAAGAATTTTTGTCGACGAAACCATTCTGATAGTTTCTAACATGATTAACACTTTTAGTACGACTGTTGACAGTTCAAAAATTATGATAGTAATCGAGGTTTCCCGAAACTATGAGTTTATGGTGTTATTGGTAGTTATGAGATCAAACATGTACGAAACAGATCATAGGGCAGCTTAATTGCTCCCTACCTTCCTAAATTTCATTTCCGTCTCCCTTACATATATGGCAAATAAGAAAGATATATATATAGTATAATTGTAATTTAAAAAAAGGAAAATGGTTTATAATTCGAGTTTAAAATTGATTGATTTAAGTGGTTATTATAATTGACATGACAAGTCTTAAGTATTACTAAACACAGGTATAAATTATATTTATTATGTATGTATATGAACTTCTATTTAACTATGTATGTTAGATATAAATATATATATATATTATATTTTATAGTATTATTATTATATAGTAATTTTTAAAAAAATCTGCAAAACCTGCAAAATTTTAAAAAATATCTGGAAGATATTTCTTTTCATGGATAAGTTCCTTCTATATATGGGTCTTTATAATTTTTTTTTTGTAACTTATTGTAATTTGTGTCTTTAGATTTTATTCAGAGTGGTTTTTTCTTACCTTCATGACTCGTCTCTAATTTACTCATAAATGTATTAAAGTAAACTTAAGCTACGGTATAATCTAAACAGAGACGACTTAACGAACTCTGATGTCTGGAGGGTATTAAAGAGATATTAATATGTATGTGGATTAACGTTTTAGAAACTTCTTTATATGGATTTGGAATATTATAATAATCTGGATATCAGTAATTTGATAATTTTAACTCATTGCTAGTACACGACCTCACATTCAATTCACTCTTAAAATTATTAAAAGATCATGATATAAAATAATAAAATAAATATAAAATTAAAATCTATTTGAAAAAACTACACAGGACCCGTTGGGAACCGAACTTGCGGCGAAAGGCTTACCTACGAGAATCATCCTCGCACCTTAAACATGATACTAATTAAGTATTTGAAATTGTTGCGAATTACTTATAGTAACCTAACTGCAACACTTAATAAACTATTACCGATATCGTTTTCATATTTGGTGCTATGACGGAACCTATATTGTTGGGTGGTGCTAAAGAACGGCCACTTTTCTTCGAACCACGCTGAAGACTACCCCACTAAGAATTGTCACACGTTACATTTATTGAAGACTAGTGCAGATATTGAAGATTATGTATCCGATATATATATATATATATATATATATATATATATATATATATATAAAATATCTGTAGATCTGTCGTTTATATAATAGCTTTATCAACTTCTATCATTAGTATTGAAAAACATAAGCTTTAGATAACGTAATGAATATTAGACAAATAATGAAAAAACTAAAATGTTATTTCATTGTTTGTAAGAGTACTTATCAATACTTTAGGCACTGGATGAACAGTCTCCATGTAATTCCAAAATGTATGCTGTGTGCCCTACTATGTATGAGTACCTTAAGTATCCGCCAGAGTATAAGATAGGAACTTTTGAAACTTTGTTTTCTCCATCGGTACCTCGAACTTGCCTTTTTTTAACTAATAGTAAATTATTTTTATCCTGTACCATATTTAAACATTTTTAATTATGTTTTAAATAAAGGAAATATAATACATTCGGCTTTATAATAACGTAATATGATCACTTTCGCGGTTTGCATACCAAATTATGTCTTATTTTTATTTATTTTTCTTTTTAGGGAGGGTATTTTAAATGTTAATTAATTAAACTTACTACTATTTTTTTTAATTCTTAAAGGTTGTTTATTATAAATATTAAATATCAACAAGGAGAGGATTTGAATCGGCAATTTCTGAGATGCTGTCTCCGTTGTTATTCTTATTTCATAAATAGCTTGAAACAATAAATTGGAGGCATAATTTTAAAAATAGTATAACAGTTACCCTTTATTATTCCCCGAGTCCCAACTTATTTATTATTATTAAATAATCATTAGCCGACTTATCGAATTGATTTGATGGTTCTAGTTTTTTGTAAATTTCTCACTAAATATTTCGATTTGTAAAACATTGATGACAATAAAGAAATACCCGGCAGTATTTAATATGTGGTTTCTTGTCAGACCAGGGGATTCCAGGGGGTTTGGTGCGGGGTTCTGCTTTAATTTTAAGTTGTACGAATTTAAAATTACCGAATCTTTTGAGTTACATTATGAACGTATGATTATAAAAAATTAATATAAATTTAGTATAAGTTCGTTGGTCGTTTCTTAAACGCGTTGAAATAAAATAACTAGAGAAGTATTATAAATATTATTTCAAGTAATTCATTTGTCAATTCAAATATAAAATTAGGAGTGCTGGTAAATTTAATTAAGCGTCTGAAATTTCGGTAGTCGAGATGGAGTAATAAATGTAAATAACATTTACACAGGGTGTCGTACTGTCCGGAAGTGTAGATGTGTGTATAAGTGTGTTGTCTGAGAGTTGCTAGTTGCTGCAACTCGTTCATGGTAGCCATTGCCAAAGTCCCTTTGAAATATATGGTAACATAATAAATTTTATTAGAAGTAATAATACCCTATCAAAATACTAATTGAAATATTTAAAAATAATTCAATATCAATTATATATTCATATAAATCAGATAATAATTTTTTAATGCAGACTAAAATTGGTTTTATAATGAAAGAATTTCGGATGTGATAGTATTTTTATAGACATTTATTAAGTACACATAGTTTTCACTCATACCTATTAGGAATGTAGCAAAAAGATTTACTAAAATTACCCTCAAAGTCTATTTTATTAATTTTATTATATTCAAAACACATATACCAATAATGCATCATCATTGCACATAATCCTTGCTTCAGGTGTGCAAGTCTGACGAGATTTGTCAAACATTTTGACTGAAGTATACCGGTAGCGCGCTCGTTAATTAGGTGTATACCAGCCACAGTTCTCGTCTCTCTCTCTCTGTTTAAAATCGCCATCGAACACTAGGTTCTAACAATTCTCTGAGCGTTTCTAGTACTTTCATTCAAACACCAATAGGTAGTTAAGTAAAAATTAAAATATTAAGTCATAAATATGTGGACCAAAATCTAAATGGCATGTTATGACCACAAATAGTTTTTATAAAAAAATAACTGTATTTATATTGATGATCATATTTTGTTTGTTTAATCTTAGTTTGGAGTAGAGCATATAAATTTTATTCAAAAAGAGTATCTAACTTTAAGCTCATCTTGTCGTCTCGTTTAGTATTTTGTTTTTCTTCGACGTAAATTACAAAGTTATGAAGGTTTTAGAAATATTTATACATACTTTTTAACTTCAAGCAGTTAATCCTCATTAAAGAGGTCCGAGAAAACTTTCTAGGAAAACTTTATTGTACTTGTTTAAATATGTAACTCAACAGTTAAATCTAAGATTTTTTTATTGATAAAATATATTTTGGATCTAAGGTCAAGAAACTAATAATATACAACTATAATGAATAATCATTTTTAATTAGTTTTTAGTTTGGCTTTACGGTGAATAAATGCCTTAGAACTTATCCCTTGATTTTTAAACAATACTTATTAGGAGAATATTGATTTTCGTCACTTGAATGACAATGGTACATTAACTTAGAGAAAGCAGTTTAATACTGTTATGGTATTTTCGAATTACAACAAAAATATGTTGCGAAACAAGAAAATATTATTATAGATATTTTTTATAACACGAACAGATTATAATAATAAGTTTTTATAATATTACATTTCATCTATCTATTCTTCTTTATAAGAAATTGAAAAGTCGAAATAAAATAAGAACTTAGGTAGGTAGTCCAAAATTTTACGAGTAATTAAATACAATCAGTATTGGGTAGATGATGTTGCAACAAAAGTACTTTAAGCAAGCGACCGGAGTAAGGGTGTTATGGAAAGAATTTGCAAACTATACCTTTTAAGATTAATGGTCATCCTAAGTTAGTAATAAGTAAGTGAAGTTGATACCTTATTTTCTTATATTATATTTATATAACCTTATATAGAAATGTTTTTTTATTTATGTTTGTTCAAATAAATGGGTATCAAGTTTATAGCAAAAACTCATTTTGAAGATGCAAATAATTTAAAAACAGTTCTGTTATACGATTGTATTGTATGTATTGAATGTGAATAATTATTCACATTTACATGTCCAATTGTATAATTTATTAAGCTATTAAAAATAATTAACCTACATGAAAATATCAAAGAATATTAAGACTTTTACATTGTCAAAGCGAGTCTTATTTTTTCACATTTCATTTAATAGATCTGTTGAAAAGAATGAATAATGCAAGGCACTTGTTGCATGAACCGGTCTCAAAGGAAGGAAAACGAATTTATGTTTAAAATTACCAACGAGATGGTGTCTCATGCATCATCATGACTTACAATTAAGTCTTAAAACATATGCGAAATATATACTTACAGAGAATATTAGCTTTTCCTTTCATAATACTGGTTATTATTTCAGAAAATATTCCAGACTTTATAATTGAAAATCGCCCTATAGAAGATCGTTTCCTATACAAGACACACCAATGAAATATCAATAAAATAATGCGAAAAAGAAAACCCAATATTTCAAATATTTAAACATATTCGTTTAAGTAAAGTATATATACTTTAATCTAAAGGTAAATTTTATAAGTAAGGACCAATTATTGCCAAAGTATACAAAATTGTTTGTTAAATTCAGGAAGCTTTCGTTTAAATGTGAATAATGTCAAATTGTTTTCTCAAATTAGGAGCAAATAAAAAGAATATTGAAAAATATACGACCTGTTTTTTTAAGTCAGACACCCCTTCTCTTCACTTCTTGTGACAAAGATGGAAGACATGTGTTACACCCTTACAGTACTACTAGGAGATAATTTTTCAGCAGGTGAAAGATGTTGCTTGTTATAAAAGAGTAAAATTATAATCAATCTTAATTCTCATACATTCATAACATTTGATTGGAAATTATACAAAAACATATTAATTCTAATCTGGTACAAGAAGTAAGGTATTTCAATTTCGAGAAAGTCGTCAACAGGTAATCTATTTCGAAACGCCAGAGTTTGGATGACAAGATTTTCTTATTCAAAATTTTGAAAATCAATGCACTTTAGGACACACTTAATATGTAGAAAAATAACACAACGAAAGTATTTTAAAAACTTGGGAGCAAGGTATTTCTACGGGGATTTATACAAGAAAAAGGAAATACTTAATATAAATATATAGCATAAATTGATAAATTACTTTGTATTCAAAATAGATATCACGACCATTATGTCCACCAAAACCACAGTCAATATAAGAGTGATTCCAGGCTTTTAATAAAGTTTTTACTCTACCAGGCTCTTAGTAAAGTGATTTTCAATTAAGTGTGTAAGTTTCGAAACAGCAAACAGGCAAATACCGTCCTTTTTATTTGTAACTATATACTCGTATGAGAAAATCATTGTAAATTCATGTTTAATGTTTCATTCGTTATTATATTGAGAATGTGCAACTAAATGGTTGTTAATAACGTACAGATATTAATTGATTTAACCAAATCCAATTAACTTCCGTGAGGAGTTTCACTAAGTACTTCATTATAATTAATGGAATCAACGATTTTTATATAATTAATTTAATTAATAAAATTGTTATATATGAACAGGCATGCATATAAAGACGCATGCTCTTTATTGGAGTGGTTTATTTTATTATCGTAATATTGTATATTCAGTATTCATTTCTAACAAAATAAGTTCACAAAATCCAAAAAAATAAGGTTTCATAGTTGTCGTATGCAGCATATCCACATCTGATTTAAATAAAAACCCTAAACCTTAAAGTAACACAATAACATTAGTTCTTATATTGTTGTAGTATATATTTAACGATATGAAGGTTAACATAAACTCGAGTATAAAAGATAAAAAAAAATGTGATAAAGCTTATCGCTCAACAGAATAGGGCCTTCTAGAATATTGTAGTGATTGTTTTAGGCTCACATTATAATTTACTCATATTTAAGACAATATTCTCTTCACTATCATAATTATGTTTGCCCTTCACGAGATTGTTCTTTATCTGATTTTTAGATCTAGACAACTTTGCCAACTTTGTTAATTCCTTATTCTTTGTACTAAATAACACCTAAGACACAGTATTTGTAATTGTTATTAATATAATAAAATAATATGTTTGGTATCCTTAAAAAGAATTTACAAAATACAATTAGAGTAAAGCTTACTTTAAACAACACTAATTACTTTATGTATGTATGTATGTGTGGCGCAGTATGTTTTTTTCTTCCATACCTTCCTATAACTCATCTCTGTACACAGTCCCTTCTTCTCCATATAGTTTATCACGCAATCCATCCATCTTTTCTTCGACCGTCCTCTACCTGTCCATCCCTTTAGTACCATACCCAGCACTCATTTTGGTTACATGCCTTTCACATCTCCTCATAACATACCCATACCACGATAGACGGCTACTTTTATGTGGAGTAATATTAGATTGTTAAAAAAATATTGCAAGAAATTATTTGAACTCGTGCGTGATATGTTTCACTTAAAGCTAGCCTATTGACGTTTTTACCTTATAAAGGATATTTTATTAGTCACTAACTAATTTACATAAATATTTTTACATTGTAAGCAAGAAATATTTGTTTAATTTTGAAAATAATATATATATATTATAATAAAAAAAAAATATTTCGCTATTATGGATATTTACGAAGCCTTAATTCATTGTAGTAATTTTTTCTTCACCTTCGGAGAGATCGGAGATCGGAGAGCTCATAACGCCGTCCCTGTTAAGTTTGTAGCGGTTGCTTATTGATAACATTCTTGTTGCTTTGTTAAATTTAAAAGTACAGTTTGGAGGTAAGAAGACCAACATTTAGAACAATAACACAAATATAAAACAAAATTTTAACTACCATGACATTATAAAAGATACATACTTGTCAGACCAGTAGCATGTGTCCTTGTACTCGTATCTAAAAATTAATTCTTCGTCTCTAAAGGAAGTGTCTACAGAGGCCTGCTAGAGAACGTCATAAAACCACCTTCTTCATTAATAAGAACATTTTAAAATACAGTGTGCTTTACATAATCGTCAAAATTAAAACATGTTCTTCTTACAACCTATTACTTATGTTGTTAAATACAATAAAAAAATGTATTATATTACTTTTTTATTACATATCTTTATATTTATATACTTGTTGTAAACAAAAAATGTTTTTGTGTAACTTCCATTAAACTTTTATTACTTAAGGCACTATAAAATAATTTAAAATCATAAATTTTCTACTTATTTATAATTTACTATTAGTATTTCTGAGGTAATAAAAACTAGTTTATTGCATTTAAAGCAAGTTACAAGCAACACTAATTGACATCCAGAGCATATTATAATAAAATCACCATCAAAGACTATAATAATAATAGACATGATATGTATTTATTTATGTTGATTTCGAAGCGACGTACAATATTCCTAAAATATTCCAAGACATCCCAATTTACTATTGTTCGCAATATTCTTTGTACTTATAAATGTAATCATCTACTATATATTATTATTATAATTAGTTATTTTAAACTTTTGCTTCTCTTCTTTATATAATATATTGATTCCATAACTTAATAATTGATATATCGAATAATTCAACTTAAATTGTATTGAATTTGACTCTGTAGTTTCTTAATTGTATATAGTTTTAAAAATGTTGTTTTTTTTCTAATAAAAATGTAAGAATATCATATACTCTTTTTATTATAAATTAAATAAAAATAACAAAATGCTCTCCAATCAAACCCCTAACAATGACGTATTGTGCACCCCAGTATCAAACAACAGACGCCAGGACTCGACTCTCACTAATAACTGTTGTGTTATTCATGTCTTTATTTCAATTATCTCGGATAAGATTACAGAATAATCAAAACAATTTTGTTCTTTACTAATTTATCAAAGATAACTTATTTCTTTATCTAACGACTTATGTATCCTTGTGTAAAATACAGTGCATTGAAGTATTATTTATATTTTATATATTATAATTAGAGGCTACATACCATAATAAATAGTATGCTTATTTGTATCGATGATTGACTTTTACGAGCTTCTGTAAATTTCCCTCACAAGTAAGGAGCAAAAGAATTTATTATAATTTAAAATCTTTACACCATTATTAATTTCACTCAAATTACTTTTGTTATTGTTTCGTTGAAATCTTAAAAAGTATAAAAACCATAAGCTACTATTGAATTATGTTTTTTTTTAAATAAAATGGATATTATTTATGTTACGTGCAAACAAATACACTGAAATAGCAATTAAAAAAAAAATTAAAACGGATACTTAAATATTTTTTCTTTTACGAACTTACAACTAACAAAAAATTTATACAACAACAACAACAACAACCTATATACTATTTGATAAAATGTAAAATATGTATTAAATTATACATATACGAAATGTTCAATATGTGCTTCATTATAAAGCGGAGAACTCATGATGTTTCATATTTTCTTCATTAATAAGAAAGTCTTTCAGACGCTCAGCGCACTGCACTCTACAGAAACTTCTTTTGAGTGTAAGAAGTAACAATTGCTTCTTAGAAATAACAACGTGTGCTATGTCTCATGTTCGTAAAGTTGTAATGTGATGCACTTGGAATTCATTGTATAGTTCAGTAATTGGTTTTGCATATTTGTATATTTATATTTACTACTACCTTAGATAATGCTAGGCTACAAGAGCTTTATATTTAATATTTAAAAGTTAATAATTAACATTGACTTTCATGATAATTAATATTTCATCTTATACCATATATATAATTTGTTCAGTGGGCTTGGCTTGGCTATGGGTTGTATATTAGCCGAATCACGTCTGGAGTTAGAGCTACAAAGATATATTATAAGTTTCTTACTTGACTCACACCGAACAAACTATAAAATTCCCACTTTACATTGACAACTCTTTAATGAACAAAATTATTAAACTACAAATAATGACGTAGAAAATAAAATATTATGCCAAATACCTTTGACGTTTAGCAGCTTTCGTACTTTATTCAATTGTAGTTTAAAAAAACGTCTAAAATTTCGCTACAACAGTTTTAACATAATATTTTCTAAGTAATATATGTATGAAGAGCCGGTTCTTAAAAAACCAAAGACCTTAGCCAGTAAAAGGAAATAGATTAACAAAATATTTGTTTGATCTTGACTGCTATCAAATGACTTACAATAATTCCGTACTTATTGGAAATTGGAGTGAAGAGAGACTTAAAAATGAGGTACATTTACAATTTTAACATTTTAAGTACTTAGTGAACATCAATTTAGTGGTACTTGAGAGTTGTAGCAATCAATAAATTATAATTTAAGGATAGAAAATCCGTAACAAATTTGAAGATCATTAAAATCGATATTATAGAGACATGTTAGTTTAATAGTAGTTTTTTTTGTAAATAATTCTAAATTTATATTGCTTAAAAAAATTGAAATAATCATTCCATTCATTTTTTGTTTACCTACGCCATTTGCAGCGTCATTGGTATTAATAGATTATGTAGTGCCTCATAGAATATAACTTACACTGGTGGGCTTATTATATCTTTTCATATTTATGGAATTATACATATTTTAAGGTCTTTTAAAAATAATACATAATTGTTTAACGTCCCATTAGGACTTAAGTCCTACTAGTAGCCTATAATTTCGAGCTTGAATATTTAGAATTGAACTATACAGTATATAATACACAAAAGACTATTTATAAGATGAACGTAAAGTTGTGGACAACACTTTTTATTGAAGTTCCACGTTAGGTCGATTAGAGACAAGCCGGTCACTTCTATTCTGGCTGGTAAGTGTCTGTGGCATGCAACAAGTAACCTGGGGTAAATCTAACGTTTTTATTGATTATATTAAATATTGCATAGCTTATATCCCTCAGCAGGTACACACGGATCAAAAATTTTTAATGTTCCATATTGTGTAGTTACAACATTCCATGCAACGGTGTATTATCTGTTTATGATTCAATACTTTATATTGACAAGCAATATCAATACAAAATTAATTTATTTGTGTAGCAGGACTTTAAAGTAAAACTTTGTTCTTGTATCACGTTTATTTATATATTTAATATCAATAAGTTCCTCAGTAAATGTGTAACGTGTTTGTAGTAGCATAAGAGGAGTTTATGTAAATTAAAGTAAAATACGAGGACCTTGTAACGCTCGAACGCTCAAGGAGCGAGTGGTTTTTGAGTTGAAGTCGCCCATTATATAAATACAAACTTAAAAAGATGTAAAGTTGTCAATTGTAAGACAAGAGCTGTAAATAAGAGCTACTTTGATACACAAATACTTCAGTTTTAAGTTATATAATATATGAATGTATTATTTAATAATACTAGAGTTTTCTGCTTATATAATAATCTTACAGGTATACACTGGATTAAAAGATTTATAACTGGTTTGTTATCGTATCCATTAAGTTGTAGATATGAGTTCTGCTCGTGTTTATTTATGATCATATTTGTTTTTATTTTTTCAAGACGTTTCTTATTCTCTTGACTGATAATACTTTGGGATTAATATAATTAAACCTTTTTATATTAGTGTATATTTAATATTGCATAAAAATATATATTTATTACAGTACGAGTTTAAAATATTTCTCCGTAAACGAGATAGACGCGAGCTATTGCTTCAACGTTCTAGGAATTTATTCAGCAATTTGTTAAAGGAGGTATGTTTGTATATATTTTGATATACAATAGTTCTTTACTTTTACAAAATAATATTATTGTACCATTGTTTCAGAGACCACTTGCAATAAGCGGTACTTATGTTTTGTATGGATTTAATGTTCAAGTAGTTGCCTCCGATATGCCGGGTATTTACCTTATCAGCTTTCATTTAATTATATAAATAAAATTATATTGTATTGTTGGCTAAATAAAAGAGAAATATAAATAAACTTAGATACATATAGCCAGTAAATATTGATTTATTATTCATACTTTTAACCCTTTTAAAGTAGATATATTTAGCCGCTTACGCTTCACGATAAAAAAAATCGCAAGAGACACAGTTGGAACTTGCAAACCAGTTTCGAGTTTAGCGCTAACAAATCCGCGAGCATAAGCCGAGTTAATAAAAAATCATTATTTTGTAATGCTTGTATATTTAATTTTCAGTTCAAAAAGGCTCAGCGGGTAAGCCTCAATATGGGTTGGCGTTATCTTCTCTAGTGAGTGAGCGTCAGGTAGACTTTATGCAAAATATAAACGACGGATGTCTCATGACCCTGTCTCCGATTACTACACCCTGCTGCCGGAACACTTTTGTTATACTCAGGTTAAAGAATACTTATCTTTTGTTGGGACCAGATTGAATAATAACTTTCTAAGTTATTGTGGACTATTTTAATCTAAATTTATATAAATATTATATAATTATAATATAATAAAATAAGAAAAAAGTGTAATTTGTATTTGTTTGTTTGAAAATTAAGAAATAACACTAACAGATTTTGATAAAACTTGGTGCGATGATAATTAATGTGCTAATGTGAATGTAATTTTAGAAAACTTGGGAACATAAAAATGGTTAGGGTTACAATTACAATTAAATTTATAAAATAAAAATTTTGTACGCATTTTATATGATAAAAGATGGCTTATTGAGGTGAAAGATATATTTTTCAATTTTATTTTCATACAATTCTTATTAATATTGATAAAAAATATTAAGAAATATTGTATAAATTATTACAGTACTAAAGACGTTAGTATTCGTGGAGAGAAAATGAATTACGGTGACGAATTTTTGTTAAGAGCTGAAAATTATGGAGATCCACAGGTTTTGTTTACAAATATGAAATCAGTATTTATACATAATTCTGGAAATTCTTTAAATGTATTAACTTTAAGTCATTGTAATTATTTCAAGTCTATAAAGGTGCTTTATTATTAGGCGGCGCCTTTATATGTCAGATACACCCCCGAAGGTGTCCCGGGCCCCGCAGACAGGATGCCAATCCGCCTCAGTGCTATAAAGGATAGCAATTGTCGTTGGACGACTATGCCTCTACTACCATGTGATCGTCTTGAAGGATTTGGGAGCCCGATTAAGGTGGATTTAGCACTATATTCCACATTATGAATATTTTTTTACAAAGCATAGTATGTCCTGAAGTAACTAAACTGTATGTATTTTGCAGACGAGTGCAAAACTCATTATAAAGAATTGCGTCGCCGACAAAAGTTTATGTGTCATGAACCAAAATTGGATGCAGACATTTTTTGGTCCCGTAAGTAATAATGTCAGATTTTTCTAAAGTATATATCGGAAGGATACATTTTAGAATATTATATGATATTGAACAAATTAAATATATATATGTATTCGAAATTTTAATGTTTGCAATGTAATTTAAGTATCAAAATATATATGTTGTTTAATATGTAATAAATTTTTCCACAATATTGGTCCATCAAAAGCGATTACTTATCGTCAAATCATCGTAAAATAATGGTAATAACGCTTTGGTTAGTTATTTTTGCTTAGTTACATGCTATAACAAAAGTATTTGCTTATTTATATGCTATAACAAATATATTTGCTTAGTTATATGCTATAACAAACATATTTGCTTAGTTATATGCTATAACAAATATAATTGTTTAGTTATATGCTATAACTAATAGTAGTGTAGTGATAAAGTATAGCGACATATAATATGTTATATTATATTACAGGAATGTGGAGTAACTTGTCGTAATTATATTGACATTCATAAAAGATACACCGCTGAAAATATATTCACATTAGTCAGCGACGTGGAGACCAAGACCAAAGATTGATTTAAACACATATATTTGTAAAGTACTATTGTAAACATTTAAAATTTTGATGATTATTAAAATTATTTACCGATCATATAGTTTTGTTTGAGTTGCATTGGCTAAAAAAATATATTATGTTTGAATACACACCACGTATTATTGGAACTTAAGAATATTGTTTTTATGTTAGTTCAACTTCAAACTAACGTAGAAAAGCTTTGGAAGGTTTTATCAAAATCATTTTAGTGTTTTCAAAATACAAACATTATTTACTAACTCGTATATATATTTTGAGAAGATGAAATCCTGAGATCAAAATAAAGGTACATTTGACCACATAGTTGTCGGTGTTTAATATCATGAAAATTACACTTACATTCCAGAGATTTTGCCGAAACTCTTGTGATTAACAAAGCATTCTAAGAGGGACTTGTCACATAAAATTCATCATCTCTGATAGAGTTAACACATGCAGTTGAAGCTTGTTGATATATGTGTTTATTACATCTGTTGTTCTATATACATACGTGTTTATTACATAAGGTACTGTTAAAGTGACATGAAATAAAATAAAGATTTTTTTTAAATATCATTAGTTTTCAGGATTACTGGAGGCATGGGCAGCCAATAATCCTATAAATATATTAATTTTGTTTAAAGTAATATATTTTTAAATATTCTTTGTTGGTAAATGTAATATTATTTAAAAATATTTCATCTAAAATGGAAGAGAACAAAGCTATTATGTATTGCATGAAGCTTCTAAAACAGAGGTGATAATAAAATACATTATATGCATTCTTATTTCTATAATTGCGAATCGTCTTAGAACGGCGATATTTTTGGTTTAAACCAAAACATTTATCACACACTTACAAGTATAATAACTGTTAAAGCCAATATGAGTAAATGCAAATCAGCTAAAAACATATATTTGTCTAATGTTATAATAATTCTATAGTTAATCCGGTTAAAAAAGTATAATATATGATTATTTTCACTCATCACTTAAAGTATTATTTTTTAAAGTCTATGACAGTCTCGAGTAAGATTTGGACGTAAAATAGAATATAATTGAACTATATTTAATGTATAGTACAACCTTATCAAACATCCTGAAGTGAAAAAGGGTGATTTAATGTTGGCAATATAAGATGAGAATTCTCAATAAACCAACCGTATTGAATCAATCCTCGGGCAGTATTGGTTTTGGAGCTAAACTAGCCCTCCTAGCACCCCACTTGCTATGTCAGCAGTAATATAAGTTAACCCAGATGCTACGTAATCGGTTTAATATTTCATTTTATTTTTTTTGTCGAATTATCCTATGTTATAAGTATTTTCTAAATACTTTACTAACTAATTGTAATTTGTGCGTAGAACACGTTTTTGAATGTACTTTTTTTAAAAGGTTTTTATTGAGCTGAGCATAAGCGAAGCTCTTAACCGTTTGGGAGACCTATTTTTTGTCTCCAGAATGCGACGAGATAATTGGCTAAAAATTTTCCCATGTATGTTTGAGCCGAACGCGGATGTTATAGCGAAAACAGATTGAAAAAATGTTTAGCCATTCAAAAGTTATAAAGAAAAGAAGAAAGCAGAGGGGCTCAGCTCAACACCCGCGCACGTTTGGCGGATCCTATTATACGTTAGGTATAGATATAAGTTTATATATTAGATATAGATATATATGTAATAGTTTTATAAAAAGAAATAGGTAAATAAAAATGTTAATACTTAATTTATAAAGAAACTGATTCTCCACAACTGTCTTTGTAGTATTTTAAAAAGAATTTTAAGGATTTAGAAAGGTCTGATAAACGTATATCATTTTTAGGAAGAGCAATTTTATGTCTGTTTTTTCTAATAAACTGACCTTAATTACAAGATTATAAAATATATTAAAGTTGATATTATTTTACACAAACTATGTACTAGTATAATCTCTTCATATTAGGAGTTGCTATTGATAGTTAGATTTCTAATACGAATAGTGGTCCAAGGGATATCTTAGATAAAAAATGTTATGCATATACTTAGATAATAGACAAATACTGGCAAGTCTCCAATCGTATATCCGATGCTGGTTCAAACTGATTGAGGCTAGAAATAAAAAAAATATTAATTTGGTTACTGGACTTATTTATTGCTGTATTTAGATGACTACTAATACACACAACTACGAGTAACGTAAACTCGTCACTAAGTATAACAAAATCAATACAGAAAGAGTGAGCAATACAATACTTACTGAGTAAGGAATTAGTAATAAGGCTTCTCAAACTTTTACAAGAGTCGTTTCAAATACGTTTTGTATAAAGAAATTTAAGGCATAATTGTTTATTTTTAATAGAACAGAAATGAAAAGGAAATGTTTAGCCATTTATATGCAATTCATCTTTTAAGTTCTTCTCTCTTCTTCTTTTTTTTGCAATCCTTTAAAACGTTCTGTGAACGGCTTTGATCTTTTGTTTTTGAGGAAATTTACAAAACAATTACAATAAATTTTATTAAAAATATTGTAATAAAAAAATGAGAAATATAGTTTCGATTTCTTTCGACTCGTAAACGAAAACAAATGCCCACGATAAAGTAAAGGAATCGCAATCATTACACCAAAAGAGTTTTCCAGTGAAGTAAGAAAACCGAAAGAGGTTTTCTTACTTTTCCATCTGAAAAAAGTCGACTTAATGTTACAATATGTTTTATATAAACTTTAGCTAAATTTGATCGTCAAATAAATATCAGATATGGACCTTTTTTATTTTAATCAATTCTAATTATTTCTTTATACTTTTTTATAAAATGCAAAATATACCTGTATAATCGGTATTTATATAAAACAAGGATGTATAAAGCAAACATTTGATTGCATTTCTAAGTTCTTATTATAAAAACTGTATTTCATTATAAAACTCCATTCTGTATTATTTCCAAGTCGTGGTGCTAGTGAATAAGATAATGTAATTATGTTATGATGTTGTTTTCATTTATTATATGTACTTCACTTCATTTCATAATATTATACTTTCAGCCAGCTTGTAGATTATGAATAAATCAAATTTTGGATCGGGATAATAATCTCGATTCAAAATTCTTGTAATATAAATAGTGTTTATTATCTATTAAAAGATGATGTAAAATTTAATATGACCTTTGATAATATTTTTAACATTATTGATTTAAAATCAGGCAAAAAATTACACTTTCTTTTCATTTGTAAGTATCTACATTTTAAACAGTTAGTAGAATAATATATTATATATTTTATAATTTTGATTAAATGTTTTGTCTCTATCCTAGATTTTAGTTCCGTAAATGCAGTTCATTAACGGCTGACAATGGACTGTCATCAATTCTACAACTCACAATGAGGAACAAAGGTTTTATCATTGTTAAAAAACAGTATTTCAGAGATTGTTCTGCTCCTAGCGTCGAATGATTAGATAAAATAGAGGAATTGACTTTGGCCACATCTGTTTATCTATTTACACTTGCATTTCTTTTATTACGAGGTACATGCTAGCTACGTATGTTTAAAGAAATTACTCATGCTATTAAATAGTACGTAAAGAAAATAACCTTTTGAAGGAAATATGCAAATTGATTTGGAACCGTCATCTTACGGCAGTTAAGAAACACTTTATATATCCTAATGTATTAGTCTCCCTGTACATAATAACACAACGTACTAGTTTTAAAATAAAAGTTTTTTTTAATCTAGTACATGTTATTTTTATTATACAAATATTCATATTGCAAAGATAGTATAACATAATTAATGACTCTGTATGTTTAATACAAGCGCTTTCAATTTTATTTTAATACAAATATTAAAACGTACAAAATTATAAACTGCATGTTGAATCAATTGTGTGGTTAGCAAATTTTTGAAGTTTCTTTCCTTTCCTTTCCTAATTAGGTAAAAGTGAAAAATCTTATGTATTCTTGGGAACATAAAAATGGTCAGGGTTATAATTACAATTAAATTTAAAATATAAAAATTTGGTATGTTTATGTGATAATATATGGCTTATTAAGGCAAAAGAGATACTTTTCAAATCTGATATTCATACAATTATTATTAATTTTGAAATTATGAATAGTAAATATTGTATGAATGATTACAGAACTCAAGACGTCAGTATTCATGGAGAGAAAATGAATTACGGTGACGAATTTTTGTTAAGAGCTGAAAATTATGGAGATCCACAGGTATTGTATAAAATATGAAATCAGTACTTATACATTCTGCTGAGATGAACAATAAAGACAATTGTTATTTTATCTGATACATATTGGATTATTTTATGTACTTCAAGTCTATAAAGGTGCTTTATTGTTAGGCGGCGCCTTTATATGTCAGATACACCCCCGAAGGTGTTCCGGGCCCCGCAGACAGGATGCCAATCCGCCTCAGTGCTATAAAGGATAGCAACTGTCGTTGGACGACTATGCCTCTACTACCATGTGATCGACTTGAAGGACTTGGGAGTCCGATTAAGGTGAATTTAGCACTATATACCACACTCGTAAAACTAAATATAGTTTCGTGTTTTTCTGCTGTTATATTATATTCATAATCATATAAGAATATTTTTTTACAAAGCATAGTATGTCCTGAAGTAACTAAACTGTGTGTATTTTGCAGACGAGTGCAAAACTCATTATAAAGAATTGCGTCGCCGACAAAAGTTTATGTGTCATGAACCAAAATTGGATGCAGACATTTTTTGGTCCCGTAAGTAATAATGTCAGGTTTTTCTAAAGTGTATACCGCAAGAATACATTTTATAAAATTATAGGATGTTGAACAAATAAAATATATTTGTATTTGAATTTAGTTTTAATGTTTGCAATGTAATTTAAGTATTAAGATATATTTGTTGTTTAATATATACTAAATTTGCACAATATTGGTCCATCAAAATGGATTACTTTTCGTCAAACCGTCGTAAAATAATGGTAATAACGCTTTGCTTCGTTATATGCTATAATAAATATATTTGCTTAGTTATATGCTATAACAAATATATTTGCTTAGTTATATGCTATATCAAATAGTAGTGTAGTAATAAAGTAAAGTGACATAAAATGTTATTTTATTTTGCAGGAATGTGGAGTAACTTGTCGTAAATATATTGACATTCATAAAAGATACACCGCTGAAAATATATTTACATTAGTCAGCGATGTGGAAACAAAGACCAAAGATTGATTTAAACTGATATATTTGTAAAGTAAACATTTAAAATTTTGATGATTATTACCGATCAAATAGTTTTGTTTAAATTGCATGGGCTAAAAAAAAATGTATTATGTCTGAATACACGCCATGTATTGTTGGAATTTAAGAATATTATTTTTATGTTAGTTCAACTTCAAACTAACGTAGAAAAGCTTTGGAAGGTTTTATCAAAATCATTTTATTATTTTCAAGATACAAACATTACTTACTAACTCGTATATATATTTTGAGAAGATGAAATCCTGAGATCATAATAAAGGTATTTCACAACATAGTTGTTGGTATTTAATATCATGAAAATTACACTTACATTCAAGAGATTTTGCCGAAATTCTTGTAATTAACAAAGCATTCTAAGAAGGACTTGTCAAACACTATTTGTCACCTCTGATAGCGTTAACACATGCAGTTGAAGCTTGTTGGTATATGTGTTTATTACATCTTTTGTTCTTTATACATACGTGTTTAATACATAACGTATGTTAAAGTGACTTGAAATAAAATAAAGATTTTTTTTTAATATCATTAGTTTTCAGGATTACTGGAGGCATGGGCGGCCAATAGTCCTATAAATTTATTAATTTTGTTTAAAGTAATATATTTTTAAATATTCTTTGTTGGTAAATGTAATATTATTTAAACATATTTCATCTAAAATGGAAGAGAAAAAAGGTATTATGTATTGCATGAAGCTTCTAAAACAGAGGTGGTAATAAAATACATTATATGCATTCTTATTTCTATAAAAGCGAATCATCTGCTTAGAGTGGCAATATTTTTTTGTTTAAACCAAAAAATTTATTAATACACACTTATAATAACTGTTAGAGCCAATATGAGCTAATATAAACCAGGAAATAACATTTATTTGTCTAATGCTATAGTAATCTTATAGTTAATCGGGTTCAAAAAGCACATGAGAATGTGCGTAATAAAAAGTGCGTAAGAATTGAACATAGAAAAGAATATAATTTAATTATATTTAAATTACAGTACAAACTGAACGAATTTCTTAAAGTGAAAAAAGATGGTTTAATGTTGGCAATATAAGATGAGAATCCTCAATAAACCAACCGTATTGAATCAATCCTCCGGCAGTATTGGTTTGGAGCTAAAATAGCCCTCCTAGCACCCCAAGTCCTAGATCAGCAGTAAAATAATTAGGAGTCCAGTTGCTACGTAATCGGTTTTATATTTCATTTTCATTTTTTATCTCGAACTATCCTATGGGTTAAGAATATTTTAATAAATATTTCCAACGAAGTATAATTCGCTCATAAAACAGGCTTTTAAAATTACTTTTATTTCATAAAACTATATTCCACGTGAATGAAGTCATGGGCACAACTATATTATTAAAACCTATTCCATATTATTTAACAAATCCCTGTGAATAAGGAAATGAACGATTTTCTTATTTTTTTTAATAGTTTCTCATAGACCATGTATAATAATAATATTTATTACATTTCGTTATTATAATAAATATTTAATATCGCAAATCATTGATTGCAAACAATATTGAAGATGGTACATATGTGAGCGATTTTCTGTGTAAATGAATTTTACTTAAAATCTATTTGAATTTAAAATAATTTTATTATCGCATAGTTTCACTTATTTTTAATAACTAATACTTTTTAGGTTAACAGTAATGTATTTAGCAATATTCCTTGGTCTCCAGAATATAGTTTGGGAAGATCTCCTAAAATGTCTCAAGAAGTCCGAGATAAAAACATGCCGCGCACGACTAGACGGTCGAGTCTCAAGGGATTTCGTGTGATTTCAGAGCCACTTCCAAATATTGCTTGTCTTTTATACCTTACCTGCATTTTGTACAAATTTAAAAAGTCTTTGCACTATAGTAATATGTTTAATATATAATATTAAGGTAATATTATAATTCCTTAAACCAACTAGTTAAAATGGTCATATTATCAAACATACTTTGTTTGATTACTTTTTGCCTTAGTCCTAATTTGTCGAAACACATCAACTGTTATGAGTTCGTTATATGGTATAATAACGTAAAATGTTAGGTTATATGTGTTATATAGTATATTTAAAACAAAAGAGCCCAGAATTGTTCTGGTATTAAAATTAATATGATGCTAGAATAATTCAAATTAAGAAAACAACGAATTTTATGTTATTTTTATTCTGACAACTTCTAAATAAATTTTATTTATTTCGTTATAATCCTCTAATTTGATAAAAATTTTGTATAATTATAAAAAGTGAATCAGGGAATCGGTTAACTTGAATTAAATTAAATTGTATTTATTATTTCAGATGGCTACTCATTTTTCAACTTCGGTATTTTTTTATACTTCGACTTCTTTCGAACTAGTAACAACTCTTATTATAATGCAGTGACGCAAAGAAAAGTAGTCACCTCGGGATTTTATTGAGGGGCATCTGGAGAAAAGTATCACAGGGGATTTAGGGGATTTTATCACACACAAGTACAGGATACAGGGTAAAAGGCTTGATGGTTTTCTGGTGAACTCTAATTTGAGTTGGAAAAACAAATAAAACACAAAATTGTCATCGCATTTGTTAATATTCGAGCGTATCTTGTGTGTTGATTGTCAGGAGGCTTCTTTAAATTCTATCCATTAACAATGATTTATTACTGCAATGTAGGGATTGTAGACTCAATGCACAAGATGAGTTGCTTGTAATTCGATTGTGTTTATTATATATTATGTATATAGGAGAGAATAAACATATATTTTGATTGTTTAGTGTTTTTTAAAGTTTTTAAGGATTTAGGAAGTTCTGATGCTCTAAATCATTTTTGAGAATATCAATTTTATGTTTGTTTTGTCGAATAAACTGACTCTAATTACAAGATTATAAAATATATTGAAGTAGAGATTATTTCACACAATCTATTTATTAGTAAAAGCTCTTCATATAACGACTTGCTATTAATAGTTCGATTTCTAATACGACTATCTTAGTTATATAAAAAATGTTATGTATATACTTAGATATTAAACAAATACTGGCAAGTCTCCAATCAGATATCGAATGTTGGTTCAAACTGATTGAGGCTAGAAGTAAAAAAAACATTAATTTGGTTACTGAACTTATTTATTGCTTGTATTTAGATAGACTACTGTAATACAGACAACTAACATAAACTGGTGACGTCACTAAGTATGACAAAATCAATACAGAAAGAGTGAGCAAAACAATACTCATTGAGTAAAGAATTCGTAATACAGGGTGACGCGGGTACTATTTGATAGCTTTTCAAACTTTTACAAGAGTCGCTTCAAATACGTTTTGTAAAAAGAAATTTAAGGCATAATTGTTTATTTTTAATAGAACAGAAATCAAAAGGAATTTTTTAGCGATTTATATGCAATTCATCTTTTAAGTTCTTCTCTCTTCTTCTTTTTTTGCAAGACTTTAAAACGTTCTGTGAACGGCTTTGATCTTTTGTTTTTGAGGAAATTTACAAAACAATTATAATAGATTTTATTAAAAATATTGTAATAAAAAAATTAGAAATATAGTTTTGATTTCTTTCGACTCGTAAATGAAAACAAAGGCCCACGATAAAGTAAAGGAATCGCAGTCATTACACCAAAAGAGTTTTCCAGTAAGCTATCAATACTTTCAGTCTTTTAAAGTAAGAAAATCGAAAGAGGTTTTCTTACTTTTCCATCTGAACAAGGTCGACTTAGTGTTACAATATATTTTATATAAACTAAAGCTATAGTTTAGCTATCTATCTAAATTTGATCGTCAAATAAATATCAGATACGCATCTTTTTTATTTTATTCAATTCTAATTATTTCTTTATACTGTTTATAAAATGCAAAATATACCTCTATAATCGGTATTTCTATAAAACAAGGATATATATAGCAAACTCTTCATATTATAAAAACTGTATTTCATTATAAAACTCCATTCTGTATTATTTCCAAGTCGTTGAGTTAGTGAATAAGATAAAGTAATTATGTTATGACGTTGTTTTCATTTATTATATGTACTCATTAATAATATTATACTTTCAGCCATCTTGTAGATTATGAATAAATCAAATTAAAATAAATCAAAATTCTTGTTATATAAGTAGTGTTTATTTTCTAATAAAAGGTTTTATGTAAATATGACGTTTGATGATATTTATTAATTTAAAATAAGAGATAAATTTTCACTTTCTTTTGAAATGTAAATCTACATTTTAAACAGTTAGTAGAATAATATATTATATATTTTATAATTTGGATTAAATGTTTTGTCTCTATCCTAGATTTTAGTTCCGTAAATGCAGTTCGTTAACGGCTGACAAAGGACTATCATCAATTTTACAACTCACAATGAGGAACAAAGGTTTTATCATTGTTAAAGAACAATAATGCAGGGATTTTTCTGCTCCTAGCGTCGAATCATTAGATAAAATAGAGGAATTGACTTTGGCCACATCTATTTATCTATTTACACTTTTAATTCTTTTACAGGTATTACGAAATACATGCTAGCTACGTACGAGTATGTTTAAAGAGATTACTCATACTATTAAATAGTAAGTAAAGAAGATACCTTTTAAAAGAAATATGCAAATTGATTTGGAAACCTCAACTTATGGCAATAACACAATGTACTAGTTTTAAAACAAAAAGTTTTTTTAATCCAGTTCATGTTATTTTAATTATACAAATATTCATATTTCATAGATAATATAACATTATTACTGCCTCTGTATGTTTAATATAAGCGCTTTCAATTTTATTTTAATACAAATATTAAAACATTTAAAATAATAAACTGCATGTTGAATGTGGTTAGCAACATTTTTTAAGTTACTTTCCTTTCCTATAATATAGTGATCTTTATAATTTAATTTTCTTTTATTTCTTGTATTTTATGTTAGAGGAGGTCAAACGAACTTGAGACGTACCGATGACAGGCCTTCACCGCCACCCACGAACTCTTGAATCATCCGAGGATTCACAAGAGCGTTGCCGGCCTTGGTGTTAGTAAACCTCTTTCTTGAAGGGTACCTCACCCATGTCGAATCGATCCGGAAATACCGTTGAAGAAAGTTCTTTCTACTTTTTAGCGGTATGTGGAAGAAAGGTCAATAAACATAAAAAAAATGATCATTAAAATTAGTTAAAAATTTGTGACAAATTGTAAAATATAATGAATAATATTAAAATACTGAATAAAACGAACCTAATGAGAACGTTGGTAAAGATACGCGCGGTTTTAACTTGAAAAGACTGGACAAGGATTTATTAATTTCGGTAGTGTCTGTATAACATTTTAAACACGAATAAAGCCTACTTCACAGAAGGCTATTCTGTATTATATGAAAACTGAGTAATGAATGCATTGTGTAATGTTTCGTGAACTAACATTTTCATTTCTTACTAAAATATTATTTTAGAGAAATACAATACTTTTCTGATTACAGAGTTAAGAGCTAAGAGAGTATAGCCACATAGACCATCAACCTATAATTTAAGTCTTTATGAGTAACTGAGGTCATCTTAAAGATCATATATAAATCTTGAAATTGGTTTCAAGATCAAAATAATGATAATTAAAGAAGTGACACGAAAATTTCGAGAAATAATCGTACTAATATCGTAATAATAAAATCGTACTTTATTACATATTAAAGTTATGACTTCAAATATGACAAAAACATTTCTCACTGATTAAAGTCCTCTTTATAACACATGATTATATTATACGTCATAGAATAATAATGTATATTAAAAGTTTAAATTTTTAAATTTCTGTTAAAACTGACAAACAGCGGGATAGTGGAGCTCTTAAATTTATACTTCCGTATTTGAAGCGTATGAGTTTACAGTTGGTTAGTTACAAAGACATTCGTACTGAATGTAATTTTACTGCGCATCCATTAACCACACAAGAACTTAATTAACGTTGATAATATAATAATTAAATTTTAAATAGGACAGCTATTAGAATTTTTATTTAACCATATAAAATAATTTTGTTAACAGAAAATTAACATTAAGATAATGAAAAATACCAAGAGTAAGTCAGCCTGTTATAATATTTGCATAACATGGCAGGCCACGAGTCGTCGTGAGATCATCTCAAGATGACTCGTGGTAAACGGATTAGAAATTTGTTTCAATAATACTCATAATTTATAAGCAAGTTAAATGGAAATTAAATAAATGTATGGTTATAATAAATATGTAAACTATTTGTTATTTAATAATAAACTAAAATTACAGTACAATTCCTCAAAGATAAAAATCTTTGGTAATAGGAACCTTGAACCATATCTACCCAATGAAATAAAGTTACCAATTCCTACAAAACGAAAATATATTAAAAATTTTGTATTTCTAAGTAAGTCCTATATAGGAAGGATATATATATGTGTTATAAGTAATACGGAATACAAACACGTTCATAAGTATGTACTTAAATAAAGAAATCATCTCAATCCATCCTTTGATCCCAATGAGAACTGAGCAAGATATATTTTTCTATTTTTTCCTTGATATCAAACGTTCTTGATAGATACATTATATTATGGGTTATGTGTCATGTTATGTGGCTGGAAGTCATATAAATGCAAATTAGTTTATATTAAAAAACTAGCTGATTCCCGCCCGCTTCGCTGGGCACTCTATTATTTTGGATGTGAACTTAGGCTTCTTTTATTGACAAAATGATTAATTTATATTTTATATTTAGCGTATTTTTTTTACTTTTCATTGAAAAATATAATGCCAGTCAGTGAATACACTATTTCTACATCACCTATGGGATACTGTGTATTGGGATGCGTTCCCGTTATGTAATGTGGCGGGATCCCCAGTGGGTCTACACAGTGATAAAATTGCCAGCATATAACTAAGGACAGATTTTAAAATTTTGAGTGGTTCGGAAAACATATTTATAGGAGGAAAGTAATATGTAGTATCCTTAAGAATTTTTGTTATTAAAGAATATTCTTTTGAGATTATTCCTGGTCAGTTTACTTTTAGATCAAAGGATGGGTCGAGACCAACATATATATAAGTATCTATTTACATAGAAACGTATTTTGTCCACTATGTAGTATTACTCGTTGTAAGAATAACATACTTATATTTTATGAATAATATAAACTTATTTGAAGTAATTAATTTAATCATATAGATGACCCGGAGGCAATTATTTTATTTATTTAAATACTTTATTGCACTGTATAACATAAAATAATAACAAGAAGGGACAATAAAATACAAACAGAAATATAAACCATGCAAAGGTGATCTTATCGCTTAAAGCGATCGCTTACAGACAACCTTAGAAGATGATTAACAATAAGAGATCAGAAGGGATAGAGCAAAATGATAATACATATTAATATTAATATATGATAAACATAATTATACTAGAAACAATATATACTTATATACCAAAATTTTTTCCTTTTTTTTTTAAATATGTAGACAATTTTGCTTTAAACGATTTATTTGTTATGTTAGATAAAATCTTAGATTCTTGTAAATTGTTATTATCATACGTGCTTTTTCTTTATGATTTTGAAATCTTAGTTATTTAAGCGTATATAGATACGTGTTTATATAAAACAATTTATACGTTATTAATAAAGAATTTTTATTAGTAACTGTTTAATTTAAAAGTTTGCAATCTTCTACTATCTACAGCTTTGTACAAAGAATATCATCCATAAAATCGGAAGAACCACTTCTTACAATAGATTTTTTAAATTTATTTTGACTAACACGATTTTAGCTGTACTTTTTCTCACAAATAAGTAAAAGAGTTTTTGGGCTTTCAGATATTTACATTGTACTTTCATCTCAAAACTTTTTTGTTTTGTTGAGGTTTTTATTATTATCATAAATTTAAATGGAGTTTGTTCGTCTTATTTCCCCTCTATTTTGCTTTGTATACTTCGAGTATTTTTAAACCAATTCTCTTATCCGCGTAGCAAGTTTTCTTATGCATATATTATAACAGATTAACTTATTGCTTTTGTGCTGTTTTATATAAAACATAAAAAAGACTAAATGTATTAATTGATAATTACGAAACTATATTGTTCGTTAAAGTTTTCTAAGTTTAAATAATTCTTATAGTTTAAAATATTTTTTATAATTTTCTTCTATACTAAAATTAATTCTGTCACCTGTTTAAAATTTAATTGTTATATTATCAACTTTAATTCTTGCTTGGTTAATGAAGCACAGTATAAATTAAACACATTATGAATATCACTGTAACCAATGAACTGAAAATTCATGTGCTGCATTTACCGAAAATCTCATCTCCACTATCCCGCTGTTCTAATTCAATATATTTGTTGACTGTAACTTAAATATAAAAAGTCATATTTTTGATGATACTGCATAATGTATCAAATTTGTAATATAATTGTAGGGTTAAAAACAGGTTTTTAATTAGTGAGAAACTTTTTATATTATAACGTATAACTTTAGTGTGTATCGTGTTTTAAAATAATCATTTCAAAGTAATCTCATGAAATTAAAAGTCATAGGGAAGTTATTTCTTGAAAATCTTCCAAAAAAATACATGTTATTGAAATACGACGAAGTCATGTTTTATTATAAGTTATTTTCCACTTTTATAATGTTACATGTTCTAATTTTGTTCAATGTACAATCTTCACAGAAAGATAAACAATCTATTTTAATTTATCTAAAATTACAATCTATTTACACTTAACTATAAGGCATATAAAGTTCGATATAATTATGGTAATATACAATAAAAATCATTTTGTGAATATAAGGTTATAGTATGTGTTAATAAAATTATTGAGGTAACCGTTATAAAAAATTACGGAGATAAAAGATTTAGAAAAATTGTAATTTCAAAGCATAACATTTAAATAGATATTTCAGTTTTGAAGACCCTTTGTTTAATGACCTTTAAACTAATACACTCTACTACACTAATGCAAATATATACATATTTTTAAATAAATACAAATAAAATGAATAATACAAAAAAATTATATAATTGGCGGACTTAATGCTTAAGCAATTTCTGCCAGACAACCGATAAAATAAACACAAACGAGGAGAACCATAGAGAACAAACAAACAAAACACTCGTACACAAAACTTATGTGAATAACATTTAATACATTTTTAAATACATATATATATATGTATATATATAGGGACGGACCAACCAACAATAGTCCATAGCAAGGTTCATATCACTTTACTAACCCTTGGTATACA